>QXEO01000547.1:2737604-4015214 GCA_007115705.1 Dactylis glomerata | reverse complement strand
CCAGTGTTTGGACAATGTACTTCGACGGTTCTAAAAGAGTCCAAGGCGCAGGCGCAGGAGTAGTTTTGATATCACCTCATGGCGACAAATTGAAGTACGTCTTAAGAATGAGCTTTCCACAGGCTTCTAAGCCGAGTACGAGGCTTTGTTGCACGGAATGAAGATGGCTAAAGCATGTGGAGCAACTCGCCTAAAAATATTTGGAGATTCTAACCTTGTTGTCCAGCAAGTTATGAACAGATGCGACACAATCAATGACAACATGATGGCCTACAAAAATTTGTACCATTATCTAGAAGGAATGTTCGATGGCTGCCAAGTCTCGCACATAAGCAGGAACAGCAATGAAGAAGCCGACAATTTAGCAAATATCGGGTCACAGTGTTTACCCGTGCCGTCTGGAGTATTTTGGGAGGAAATAATGGAGAGATCAATAAAAAATACAAAAAGTTCGACTACTACAGCAGGCTCGGGGGCTACAACGGAACCGGAGGAGCTCATGATGATAGAAGAAACATGGATGCAGCCATACCTTGCATACATGATAAATAAACAATTACCAGAAGATGCAGTGGAGGCCAAGAGGATAACTCGAAGATCGAAAGCGTTTGTCGTGTTGCAGGGAAAATTATACAAGAAGAGTATTACCGGCGTTTTGCAGCGTTGTGTAACGCCCCAGGAAGGACAAACAATACTAAAAGATATACATGATGGAGTATGCGGCTATCATGCTAGCAGCAGAGCAATAGCGGCAAAAGCTTTCCGAGTAGGATTCTATTGGCTAATAGCCATCAAAGACGCAAAAGATATAGTTCGAAAGTGCGAAGCATGTCAAAGATTTGCATCTAGACCGCATGCACCAGCAGCGGAGCTACAAACAATACCATTGTCTTGGCCCTTTGCGCAATGGGGCCTCGATATGGTGGGAAAGTTGCACAAATCCTGGCCAGGAGGGCATGTTTACATGCTAGTGGTAGTCGATAAATTTACCAAGTGGGTGGAAGCAGCCCCGGTAACAACTCAAGATTCTACAGCAGCAATCAGCTTCATCAAGTCAATAGTATTCCGTTTTGGTGTACCATACAGCATCATCACAGATAATGGAACAAATTTCACTTCAAAGGAATTCAAGAGTTACTGTGAAGGACTAGGGATCAAGCTCAAGTTCGCATCTGTGGCGCACCCGAAGACGAACGGGCAAGTCGAAAAGGCCAATGGCCTGATATGTAGTGGGATAAAAAAGAGGCTCTTAGCACCTCTCGAGAAAGCCAAGAGTGCTTGGGTAGAAGAATTGCCCTCCGTTCTTTGGAGCCTAAGAACTACGCCTAACGCAGCAACTCAAGAAACTCCTTTCTTCCTGGTCCATGGCGCAGAAGCCGTGCTTCCAGTTGAAGTTACACACGAGGACCCAAGAGTGACGGCATACGATGAGACAAACTCAACAGAAGCACTGCAGAACGATGTCGATGCACTAGATGAAGCAAGGGATAAAGCATTAGAAAGGGCTACGCAGTATCAACAGAGCCTACGAAACTACCATAGTAGTCGAGTTCGTCCACGATCCTTCGTGGTGGGAGACCTAGTTTTGCGACTTAGGCAAGACAGCCACGGCAAATTGGAGTCCCCTTGGGTGGGACCTTACATCGTCACCGAAGTAATACCAGGAGGAGCATATCAACTACAAGACAAGAAGACTGGGAAGGATCAGAGCAACCCATGGAATGCAGAGCAGCTACGGCATTTTTACGCGTAGAATAAATATAGTGGTATCAGTAAATTCGAGTTAACCTTCTGAACCCAGAACATGAGGCCAAAGGTCGGGTTCTTTGGGTTGAACTCGACAAAATTGTACAATTATTTTTACTTCTTCGCCTCGGGGGCTTCAACCCTTGGGTCGTACGAAAGGAATTTTTATCTCGACTTGGAAGACTTTTTTCACTTTAAGGTTGTGCAGACAACCCGATAAATATTCAAACAATTTGGTTCACAAAGGAACCCGATATTCTTGGTATAAATTGGTTCACAAAGAACCCGATAGATGGAAAGTGTACCTCAGAACAATGACTTATTTTCCTGGTACTAGCAAAAACATCGACACAGAGTACAAATATTCATTACAGATAACATGGCAGCAAGGACATTATCAAACAAAATTACATAAAAAGCAAAATCCTAATGGAAGTGGACTTCAGCTTCATATTTCTTCTGGCACTGGGTGCCGTCATAGATCTTCACGTCGAACTTCGACGTGCCAATGTGGAAATCGAAGGCCATGAAGAAGCCTTGGTGGATGTCGTGGTCTTCTGCAAACTGTGACCAGCCGCCCCTCAAGTACTGCTCGCCGTCGCCATCATACCACACCTCCATCTCGTATGGGATACCACTGCCAGACTGTTCGCGGAGAACCGCCTCTCGCAGTTCGCGCCCATCCATGAACTTGGTGAAATTCAGCGGCAGGCGCTGAATCTCGCGGCACTGCGCCATGGCAATGCAGAAGAAAGAAAAGATTCGGGGAGGCGCAGCAGGAGCAGCGGAAGCAGCAGGAGGAGGAGCGATTGGACCTGGAGCAGCGCCAGTCACCTTGGGCTTGTTCTTACTACCAGGTGGACGGCCGGGGCGACGCTTAGCCGGAGCAGCCGATGATGATCCTGCTGCGGCCGGAGTGGTGTTGCTCCTGTTCTTACTTCCACGAGGGCGACCCCGACCTCGCGGCGCCACCGGAGAGCCAAGGTTCAGACGAGAACCATCAGCATCAGCCATATGAACAAGGGAAAAGCCTAGGAAAACCCTAGATGGAGAGAGACGATGATGCGGCGGGGGAGGAATCTGATTAGGGTTTTTACCCTTGCCAGAAGATGCTTTATTTATAAGCATATATTATCGGGCCCCCGTGCTACAGCAAGGCCCGTAAACATATTTTACAACAGGAGTTAAATTCTGCACACAGCAGACGATAATACCAAAGAGGAAAAACAAGAAGAGGAGACTATGGTCGCACGATATGAAAACCTCGACTTGGACTCGAGGGCTTGCCAACAGTAGACGTCAGCAGGAGAAAGAAGAGCTGAACTTTGACCCTATGCTTGACTACAAGTATCCAAACATAGGCTCGGGGGCTACTCCCATCGGGAGCGCTGAGCGCGCACCCGGTAGAGGATGAGATAATCAATAATGGAGATGAAGAAGGATTAATGTACAAACTTCGACTACATAGTTGACAAAGCGCAGAGAGATTACTCCCATCGGGAGCGAAGAAGGTCAATTTGAAAATCCGAAATACTTTGATTTTATCAGTCAAAAACTTGGCTGCGACATAAGATTCTCGAGTTGCGTTATCGCAACGAAGCTCGAATGCCGTGATTTATCACGAAGGTAAGACCCCGGGATCCGTCCTGTGTGGCCTAGTATACGCACATGGATGCGCTCTGCTGGTATGTATCTATGTCTACGACGTGAAGAAAATCCTGGTGGACGCACTGGGTACCCTGAGATTCACTGGGATTCATTCTTTGTAAGTCCTAAATGCGGCAAAAGAGTGGGTTTGACCGGTATCCCAAATTCAAGTCCAAGGGGATTGAATTTGAAGTAGGTGACAAGTATCTGTTCCGGTAGTTAACTGACCTCTTGATCCGTCAGAGTTGTCAGGCTTGTTCATCAAAACCCCTTGCAAAATAATATCATGAAAATAAGTCGAAAGACCAAGTCGAAGATTTGAAGATAAGAAGAAGTTGAAGAATTGATCAAGTCGAAGATTAGAGATTCAACCCGAATCTGCAATTCTGGTAGAATCTCAGGGGCTACTGACAAGGGTATAGCTAATAGAGCCCGTTAGTTGATTACCCCTAAGGCCCGTATAGCTAGGCCCAATTGTGATGATAGTCGAATACGAGTTCCTACCGTATGTCGATGTTGTAATCTGTATCGGACCCTACCCGATCCTTGAGACCTGGCCACCTATATAAAGGGGCCGGGATGGGACGGTGTAGGGCAGATTGAAAGCAAGCCAGGTTTAACAACCAAAGTTTACTTTCGACACACACCTATTTCAACTAACTTTACCTTCGAGTTCATCCGACGCCCTATCTCCCCGATCCCAAGTCCTTCATCTAGGACATTTGTCGAGTTAACCCTCGTCACTTGGATTAATGAAGTATTCCAGCATCTGGCGAAGCCTAAGATTTTCTTCTTGCAGCATCTCTACCTCCCTTTTCAAAGCTTGATATTGAGCACAAAACCCATAAGTGACCAGCATACCCTCTTCTATCACGGGCATGGAGTTAAGATCCAAAACATGATATGTTGGTCCCTGCAGATCATGAGAAAAGATACGTCTAGCTTTCGTTGGTCCTTCAAAAGCAGGGTTCTTGGGCCTTGCTCTCCCTGAACCTTGCTCTGCCTTCCACTTTTGGCGCTGGTGATCATCTACCCAGGGTCCTTTGCCCTTGTTGTCACTTGAAGAGGCCATGGCTCCCCCAACCTTAAGATCAACTCCTGACAGAAATAGCTCGACACAAAACATGATGAGAAAACGATATACAGACCTCGGGGACTCCGGGGGGTTAAATAGGCGAAAATTATACATCGAAATGAAATCACAGGAGGAAACCGGGATGGAAACGAGTTCCGGGGTGTTCTCACACCTGGGTGGCGCGGCCAGGGGTGGGCCCGCGCCACCTATGTGTGAGAAGCCCACGGGCTCCTTTTCCTGCCTGTTTTCGTCTCGTGATTTTTCATATTTAGTAAAAACAGCAAAAATATTAAAGAAAGAGCTTTTCGCGAAACTTCTCTGACTAGAACTGTTACCTATTCAAAAACGAACTCTGCAGGTACCTACAATTTGTCTTGGATGAATTCTTCCGGAGAAACTGTTTCAATAACATCAACATCTTCATTATAAGAATCTCCAGAAATATAATGTTTGAGTCTTTGCCCATTCACCACTTGTGTAGAGTCATCTTTCAATGAAGCAATCTTAATAGCACCTGAGCCGTACACTTCCACAATAACATATGGTCCTTCCCATTTAGAGAGTAATTTTCCTGCAAAAAATCTGAGACGAGACCTATACAAAAGAACTTTCTCACCAACATGAAACTCTCTCTTAAGAATTCTCTTATCATGCCATTGCTTGACTTTCTCTTTAAAAATCCTGGCATTCTCATACGCTTCGTTTCTCCACTCATCTAGAGAACTCAAATCTAATAACCTTTTCTTACCAGCTAGCTTAAAATCTCTATTAAGCTCTCTCACTGCCCAAAAAGCTTTGTGTTCTAATTCTAAGGGCAAGTGACACGCTTTTTCGTAAACCATCTTATAAGGAGACATACCCATGGGGTTCTTATAAGCAGTTCTATAAGCCCATAAAGCATCGTTTAACTTACTAGCCTAGTTTTTCCTAGATCTATTGACAGTCTTCTGCAAGATAGACTTGATCTCCCTATTTGAAAGCTCTACATGCCCACTAGTTTGGGGATGATAAGCAGAAGCAATTCTATGATTGACATCATATTTAGCAAGGGTTTTTCTAAAACCACCGTGAATAAAATGAGAACCTCCGTCAGTCATAAGATATCTAGGCACACCAAACCTAGGAAAAATAACATCCTTAAGCATTTTTAACGAGGTCTCACCATCGGCACTCTTTGTAGGTATGGCTTCTACCCATTTAGTAACATAATCAACAGCAACAAGTATATGGGTACAGCCTTTTGAAGGAGGAAAAGGACCCATAAAGTCAAATCCCCAGCAATTAAACGGTTCAATAACAAGAGTGTAATTCATAGGCATTTCATTGCGTCTAGAAATATTACCAACTCTTTGACATTCATCACAAGATAAAACATACCTTCTGGCATCTTTAAAGAGGGTTGGCCAATAAAAACCTGATTGTAGAACCTTCTGCGTGGTTCTATCTCCAGCATGATGCCCTCCATAGGCGCTGCTATGGCATTTTCTTAATATCTCTTGTTGCTCATATTCCGGTACGCATCTTCTCATAATACCATCACCTCATTCTTTATATAAATGTGGGTCATCCCAAAAGTAATGCCTCAAATCATAAAAGAATTTTCTTATTTGCTGAGCTGTAAAGGTTGGAGGCAAATACTTGGAAACAATAAAGTTAGCATAATCAGCATACCAAGGATGGTCTCGCGAAGTTACATTTATTGCAGCCAACTGTTCATTTGGAAAACTATCGTTAACAGGAATAGGATCAAAGGAAATGTTTTCCAATCTAGACAAGTTGTCAGCCACAAGATTTTCAGCACCTTTCCTATCTACGATATGCAAATCAAACTCTTGTAAAAGCAACACCCATCTAATAAGCCTAGGCTTAGCATCCTTCTTAGTCATAAGATATCTAATAGCTGCGTGATTAGTATAAATAGTAACTTTAGAATCAACAATGTAAGATCTAAACTTATCACATGCAAAAACAACAGGAAGAAACTCTTTCTCAGTAGTAGCATAATTCTTTTGAGCAGCATCAAGATTCTTACTAGCATAATGAATAACATTCAACTTATTATCAACATGCTGTCCAAGAACAGCACCAACAGCAAAATCACTAGCATCACACATAATTTCAAAAGGTAAATTCCAATTAGGTGGTTGAACAATAGGAGCAGTAGTTAAAGCCTTCTTAAGAGTTTCAAAAGCTTCCTTACAATCATCATCAAAGACAAATGGTACATCTTTTTGAAGAAGATTAGTAAGAGGCTTTGAAATCTTAGAGAAATCTTTAATAAACCTCCTATAGAAACCAGCATGACCAAGAATACTACGAATACCTTTAACATCTCTAGGACAGGGCATTTTCTCAATTGCCTCCACTTTCGCTCTGTCAACTTCAATACCTCTTTCAGAAATTTTATGTCCAAGGACAATTCCTTCATTTACCATAAAGTGGCATTTCTCCCAATTAAGAACAAGGTTAGTTTCTTCGCACCTCTGCAAAACTTTATCAAGGTTGTGCAAACAATTATCAAAAGAAGTTCCATAGACGGAGAAATCGTCCATGAAGACCTCCACAATTTCTTCACAAAAGCCATGAAAAATAGCAGACATGCATCTTTGAAAAGTAGCAGGAGCATTGCATAAACCAAACGGCATACGTCTATAAGCATAAGTTCCATAAGGACAAGTAAAAGTGGTTTTCTCTTGATCATCCTTCTTAACAGCAATTTGAGAAAAACCAGAATAACCATCAAGGAAACAAAAATTAGTCTTCTTAGACAACCTTTCTAACATCTGATCTATAAATGGTAAAGGGTAATGATCTTTCTTAGTAACTTTGTTTACCTTCCTATAATCAATGCACATTCTATAACCAACTACTACCCTTTGAGGAATAAGCTCGTTATTCTCATTAGGCACAACAGTCATACCTCCTTTCTTAGGAACACAATGAACATGACTAACCCATCTACTATCAGCAATAGGATAAATAATACCAGCATCAAGGAGTTTTAATACATCATTTCTTACCACATCCTTCATCTTGGGAATTAGGTGGCGTTGATGCTCCACGACTGGCTTCACGTCTTTCTCCATATTAATGGCATGCTGACATAAAGTGGGAGAAATCCCTTTTAAATCATCAAGAGTATATCCCATAGCTCCTCAGTGTTTCCTCAATATCTCCAATAATCTTTCTTCTTCCTTTCCTGAAAGTTTAGAGCTAATAATAATAGGATATATTTTCTTATCATCTATATAAGCATATTTAAGATTATCAGGCAAAGGCTTTAATTCAAACACAGGATCTTCTTTAGGTGGCAAAGTGGTACCAAGATCCTCCACAGGTAGATTATGATTGATTAATGGTGGTTGACGAAGAAGAATATCGTCAATCTCTTCTCTTTCCTTACTGAAAACATCACTTTCGTGATCTTCCATGAATTGCTGCAAGGCATTATTAGGAGCAAGAGCAATAGAAGCAAGCTGTTCTACTCGAAAATTTTCATTAGGCGTGTCATTTTCAAAAGAAGTCTTAGCAAACTTGGAAAAATTAAACTCATAAGACTCTCCATTAAACTTAGTAAAGATTTTCTCCTTCTTACAATCTATCATGGCGCCACAGGTGTTCAAAAACGGTCTACCAAAAATAATAGGAAAAGTTTTACTAGCCTCCTTACCAAGTACTAGAAAATCAGTAGGGTATTTAGTCTTACCGCAAAGAACTTCCACATCTCGAACAATACCAAGAGGCCAAACAGTCTCTCTGTTAGCAAGCTGAACAACCACATCAATATCTTCAAGTTCACAAGCGCCAATCTCGTGCATGATTTCTTTGTAAAGCTCTAAGGGAATAGCACTTGCACTAGCACCAATATCACATAAACCATAATAGCAATGATCTCCAATCCTTAGCAGGGAAAGGTGTCTTCTCAAAATAAGGTTGAGGCACAATGCTATCAACAGTACAAACTTCAGTAGCTGCAGCAGGTATATGACTAATAGAGTCTTTATAAGGCGCATGATATTTGTTCCAATCTTTCTTTGGAACATCAAGATAAGAGGCAAAGGCCTTAAGACAATTAGCAAGTATTTGTGAATCAAGACCATAAGCAGTGCTGACACTATGGAAGTCATCGGTTCCCATAAAAGTGATGGGTTCGTAGCATAGAAAACAAAAAATTTCCTACGCAAGAACGCATAAACTGGCCAAGATACTCTATGAGGTGGTAGCAACGGATACTAACCCTCGACGACCGTAAGCGGGGATTACGTTCCCGCACAAACGTTGATGATGGAGAGTTGGTGAAGACGCACGTAGTCGACGTAGTTGTTCACTTGACGTAGTCGACGTCGCGGTTCACTTGACGATCACAAGATCGTGTCCCCGGCGCCACAAGTGGCAGCGCCCCCATGCTCGGTCACACGTACAGCTCGACGTCGACTCCTCCACGCCCTCGGTCCAGCGGGGCAGCGGAAGAAGGGATCCGCCGGACACTCCTCCACACACTTCTCCAAGTGTATGAACTATGAACTACAATTCCGGCAGAGCTTCGCTAAGCCAAGACGGAAAGTGGGCAGCAACTATGCAAGGGAGGAGAGGATCAAGAAGTGTCTCACATGAAGGAGAGGGAGGGGTTTATATAGGAGAGGAGGGGCAGCCCCCAAGTGGTTGGCCGGCCAAGGAGGTCTCCTCCTCTTCATGGTGATAACTCCCTCATCAACATGAGGTAACCCCCATTTTAATTTTGCATGACATTCATGCTAATTAAAATTCACACTTATTGATTTAATAAAACATTTTTATTTCTTTAATATTTGTTAATTCATTCAATTAACAAACATTAACAAATACACCCTTGAGTTATTTCGATATCCTGAAATAGTTTTGGTGCTTTTCTGAAACAACCCTTATGCTGTCCTGTAATTCGATCGGAGTATCATATCCACTCAAAAACGACGGCGAACCTTAAGTGTGTCACCCTACGGTTCGCGAATAACGTGGACATGATCGAGACTCCTCTCTGATCAATAATCAACAGCGGGATCTGAAAATCCATGATGACTCCCACTTACTCAACGATGAACTAGTGATCGTGTGAACCAGTAACGAATATAGTTAATTCCTTTTGTCTCGCGATATTATTACTTGTCCAAGATCCGATCATTTGGTATCAACCATACCTAGTTCGATCTTGTTCCTGACAAGTCTCTTTACTCATTCCGTGATAATGCATTCCTGTGACCTAGTCACATGCTTGCAAGCGATTCCAATGCAATATCACCGAGAAGGGCCCAGAGAATATCTTTCCGTCATCCGGATGGACAAATCCCACTCTTGATCCATGAGCCTCAACTAATACTTTCAGAGTACCCAAATCAACCTTTATAATCACCCTATTACGGTGTGACGTTTGATATCATCAAAGTACCCTTCCGGTATCAGTGATTAACATGATCTCATGGTCTAAGGATTAGAACTACTTCGCATGAGTTTGATATAGCAATGAACTTGATGACTTGATCGTATTGCTATTCGTACTATGGGTGTGAGTGTTCATCACATCATTCTTCTAATGATATGACCCCGTTATTAACAACATCCAATGTTCATGATCAGGAAACCTTGATCATCAGTTAATCAACGAGCTAGTATAAAAGAGAGGCTTTACTAGGAACCCTTTTAGTTTATTAATCACACAAGTATTAACGTTTCCGATTAATACAATTCTAGCATGAAAAATAAACATCTATTATGAAAACGGAATAATATAATAACAACTTTATTATTGCCTCTCGGGCATATTCCTTTCAGTCTCCCACTTGCACTAGAGTCAATAATCTAGATTACATAGTGATGAATCTAACACCCATTGAGTTCTGGTGCTGATCATGTTTTGCCTTGGGGGAGAGCTTTAGTCAACGGGTCTGCCACATTCAGATCCGTGTGCACTTTGCAAATCTTTACATCACCATCCGCGACATGTTCACGGATGGAGTGAAATCGGTGCTTTACATGTTTGAATTTCTTGTGAGACCTTGGCTCCTGAGTATTGGCTATGGCACCATTGTTGTCACAATAGATAACCATTGGATCCAATGCACTCGGAACCACACCCAGTTCGGATATGAACTCCTTCATCCAAACTGCTTCTTCTGCCGCTTCTGAAGCAGCAATGTATTCTGCCTCTGTAGTTGATCTCGCCACCATGCTTTGCTTGGAACTCCTCCAGCTTACCGCTCCTCCATTCATAACAAATACGTACCCGGATTGAGACTTAGAGTCATCCGGATCAGTGTCGAAGCTAGCATCGACGTAACAACTTGCGACGAGCTCTTCTTCACCGCCATATACGAGAAACATATCCTTAGTCCTTCGTAAGTACTTAAAGATATTCTTGACCGCTGTCCAGTGTTCCAAACCTGGATCAGATTGGTACCTACTAGTCAAACTAATAGCATGTGCCACATCCGGTCTTGTACATAACATGGCATACATGATAGAGCCTATGGCAGAGGCATAGGGAATCTTATTCATTTCTTCTCTATCTTTAGCTGTAGCCGGACCTTGAGTCTTACTCAATATCTTTCCTTGCAATATAGGTAAGAACCCTTTCTTACTATCTTCCATTCTAAACTTCTTTAGAATCTTGTCAAGGTATGTACTTTGCGATAGCCCAATTAAGCGTCTCGATCTATCTCTATAGATTTTGATGCCTAAAATATACGCCGCTTCACCAAGGTCTTTCATTGAAAACTTACTGTTTAAGTAATCTTTTACGCTCTTCAAAAATTCCGTATCATTTCCAATCAGCAATATGTCATCCACATATAATATTAGAAATGCTACAGAGCTCCCACTCACTTTCTTGTAAATACAAGTTTCTCCATAAGTTTTGACAAATCCAAACCCTTTGATAACTTCGTCAAAACGGAGATTCCAACTCCGGGACGCTTGCTTCAGTCCATAAATGGATCGCTGAAGTTTGCATATCTTGTCAGCATCCTTAGGATCAACAAAACCCTTGGGCTGTACCATGTACAACTCTTCCTCAATGTTACCATTAAGGAACGCGGTTTTCACATCCATCTGCCAAATTTCATAATCGAAAAATGCAGCAATTGCTAACATAATCCTAACAGACTTTAGCATCGCTACGGGTGAGAAAGTCTCATCGTAGTCAATTCCTTGAATTTGTCGGAAACCTTTTGCGACAAGTCGTGCTTTATAGACGGTCACATTACCATCAGCGTCTGTTTTCTTCTTGAAAATCCATTTATTCTCAACGGCCTTTCGGTCATTGGGAAGTTCCACCAAAGTCCATACTTGGTTTTCATACATGGATTCCATTTCAGATTTCATGGCTTCATGCCATTTGTTGGAATCTGGGCTCATCATCGCTTCATCATACGTCGCAGGGTCATCGTTCTCAATAATGGCATTTACGATAAGATCACCGTACCATTCAGGAGTGGTACGTGTTCTTATCGACCTGCGAGGTTCGGTAGCATCCCCTTTTGGAGTTTCATGATCTTCATCATTAGCTCCCACTTCATTTGGTGAAGTCACCACCGGAACGGTTTCCGGCGCTGCGCCACTCACCAATTCATGAAGAGGAGGTTCAATAACCTCATCGAGTTCTACCTTCCTACTATTCACACCTTTCGAGAGAAACTCTTTCTCCAAAAAGGATCCGTTCTTAGCAACAAACACTTTGCCTTCAGATCTGTGATAGAAGGTGCACCCAATTGTTTCTTTAGGGTATCCTATGAAGACGCATTTTTCCGCTCTGGGTTCGAGTTTATCAGGCTGAAGTTTCTTCACATAAACATCGCATCCCCAAACTTTTAGAAATGATAGCTTAAGTTTGTTTCCAAACCACAATTCATACGGTGTCGTTACAACGGATTTAGATGGAGCCCTATTTAAAGTGAAAGCGGTTGTTTTTAACGCATAACCCCAAAAAGATAGTGGCAGATCTGTAAGAGACATCATAGACCGAACCATATCCAATAAAGTACGGTTACGATGTTCGGATACACCATTTCGTTGTGGTGTTCCAGCGGGAGTGAGTTGTGAAACTATTCCTCATTCTCTCATATGTGTGCCAAACTCGTAACTTAGATATTCTCCTCCACGATCAGATCGTAAAAATTTAATCTTTCTGTTACAATGATTTTCTACTTCACTCTGAAATTCTTTGAACCTTTCAAATGTTTTAGACTTGTGTTTCATTAAGTAAATATACCCATATCTACTTAAGTCATCAGTGAAAGTAACAAATTAACGATATCCACCACGCGCCGGCACACTCATTGGTCCACACACATCAGTATGTATGATTTCTAATAAGTCTGTCGCCCGTTCTATTGAACCAAAAACAGCATTCTAGTCATCTTGCCCATAAGGCATGGCTCGCATGTCTCAAATGATTCATAATCAAGTGACTCCAGAAGTCCATCTGAATGAAGCTTCTTCATGCGTTTAACACCAATATGACCTAAACGGCAGTGCCACATGTATGCGGCTATATCATTATTCAACTTAATTCTTTTTGGCATTCACGTTATGAATATGTGTTTCATTACTATCAAGATTCAAAAGAAATAAACCTTTCTTCTCAGGTGCATGTCCATAAAAGATATTATTCATATAAATCGAACAACCATTGTTCTCAGACTAGAATGAATAATTGTCTCGCATTAAACAAGATCCAGAAATAATGTTCATGCTCAACGCAGGCACCAAATAACATTTATTCAGGTTTAAAACTAATCCAGATGGTAAATGTAGAGGCAGCGTCCCGACGGCGATCACATCAACTTTTGATCCATTGCCGACGCACATCGTGACCTCATCCTTCGCAAGTTGCCGCTTATTCTTTAGCCCCTGTTTCGAGTTACATATGTGAGCAACCGAACCAGTATCAAATACCCAGGTGCTATTGCGACTACTAGTAAGGTACACATCAATAACATGTATATCATATATACCTTTGTTAATCTTCCCGTTCTTCTTATCCGCCAGATACTTTGGGCAGTTGCGCTTCCAGTGCCCCGTTTCCTTGCAGTAGAAGCACTCAGTTTCAGGTTTAGGACCAGCCTTGGGTTTCCTCTCAGAACCGGCAACAGATTTGCCGTCCTTCTTGTTTCTACCCTTGGACTTATTATCCTTTCTACCTTTCTTGAAACTAGTGGTCTTATTGACCATCAACACTTGATGTTCCTTTTTGATCTCCACTTCTGCAGTCTTAAGCATTGAGAGAAGCTCGGGGAGAGACTTCCTCATGCCCTGCATGTTGTAGTTCATCACAAAGCCTTTGAAGCTAGGTGGGAGAGATTGGAGAACCCGATGTATTCCCAACTCATTGGGAATCGTTATTCCCAAAGAGATGAGCTTATCGGCGTACCCAGACATTTTGAGTACGTGCTCACTAACGGAGCTGTTCTCTTCCATCATGCAGCTAAAGAACTTTTCTGAAGCATCATAACTCTCTACGACAGTATGGGAGTCGAAGATCAGTTTCAACTCTCCCATTGTATCATAAGCATTGCTGTTCTCGAAACGTTTTCGCAGCTCTAGCTCAAGTCCATACAGTATGCCGCAATGAACTAAACTGTGGTCCTCCTTACGAGTCAGAAAAACATTTTTCTCTTCATCGGGAGCATCTTCTGCAGGCGGGTTACCTAGCGGTGCCTCAAGCACATAACCCTTTTGAGAGGCATTGAGGAGGATCCTCAAGTTAAGTGCCCAGTTGGTGAAGTTGCTACCGTTGGTGTCTAGTTTTTCTTTCTCCATGAACGCATTGAAATTCAGAGCAGGTGGTGCCATGATCTACAAATTATTTGCAAAGTTAACTTAGACTAAGTTCATAATAGAATGAGTTCAGGTTAAATCAAATTCTACGTGAACTCCCACTTAAAAACAACATCCCTCCTAGTTTTCTTAAGTGATTACACGAACCAAATCCACTATACCGCAACCGATCATCACGTGCAACGGTATAGTTTCAAAGGCGAACATCACCATGTTCATCATATCAACCATATGACTCATGCTTAACCTTTCGGTTCGTGTTCCGAGGCCATGTCTGTACATGCTAGGCTCGCCAAGTAGAACCATAACATTTGCGTGTGTAAATCTGTCTTACACCCGTCATATATAAACGTAGAGTCTATCACACCCGATCATCACGAGGTGTCTCAAAACGACGAACTTTTGTGACGGTGCATGTTATGGGAGAACACATTTTATCTTGATATTTATATGAGAGGGATCATCTTATAATGTTACCGCGCGATCAAATCTAAGCAGAATAAGATGCATAAAAGGATAAACATCACATGCATATATAATGTGATATGATATGGTCCTTTATGCACTCGATCTCCATCTTGTGCGTCATGGCATAATGTCCATCATTCCACCGGCGTAGCACCAAGGTCCATGGCGCGCCAACTTGGTTGTCTTCCTCCATTACAATATATCACTTGGATATATATACGGCACGCAGGCCATTTAAATGTAAAGACAACCATATGGCTCCTGCCGGTTGTTTATAACTTTACAGAAAGGATCATCGCATACAATTTGTAACATAAACAATTTGACGATATCACATCACATGCCCTGCAAAAACAAGTTAGACGTTTCTAATTTGTCTTGCATATTTTACGTGGTTTGGGGCTTTCTAGGAAGAACCGTTCTTACCTACGAACAAGAACCACAACGGTGATAAAAAATATTATTAACAACTCTTTGTAAAATAGATCATAACTATAGTGGGAGAAACGTGCACCCGCAAAGCCACATATGCCGAAGCATGTCAAGTGTGGGACAAGTCTCGTGAACGTGGTCACGTAAGGTTAGTCTCGGGCAGCTTCAATCCCACTATGCCACTATGATCCAAAATACCAAAAAAATTGCAATAACATGATCATCAACGCCCACATCCACATGTGTTCTAACCGTGCATACCAACTACGCATAGAGATGGCTCTGATACCACTGATGGGTTCGTAGCATAGAAAACAAAAATTTTCCTACGCAAGAACGCATAAACTGGCCAAGATACTCTACGAGGTGGTAGCTATGGATACTAACCCTCGACGACCGTAAGCGGGGATTACGTTCCCGCACAAACGTTGACGATGGAGATTTGGTGAAGACGCACGTAGTCGACGTAGTTGTTCACTTGACGTAGTCGACGTCGCGGTTCACTTGACGATCACAAGATCGTGTCCCCGGCGCCACAAGTGGCAGCGCCCCCGTGCTCGTTCACACGTACAGCTCGACGTCGACTCCTCCACGCCCTCGGTCCAGCGGGGCAGCGGAAGAAGGGATCCGCCGGACACTCCTCCACACACTTCTCCAAGTGTATGAACTATGAACTACAATTCCGGCAGAGCTTCGCTAAGCCAAGACGGAAAGTGGGCAGCAACTATGCAAGGGAGGGGAGGATCAAGAAGTGTCTCACATGGAGGAGAGGGAGGGGTTTATATAGGAGAGGAGGGGCAGCCCCCAAGTGGTTGGCCAGCCAAGGAGGTCTCCTCCTCTTCATGGTGATAACTCCCTCATCAACATGAGGTAACCCCCATTTTAATTTTGCATGACATTCATGCTAATTAAAATTCACACTTATTGATTTAATAAAACATTTTTATTTCTTTAATATTTGTTAATTCATTCAATTAACAAACATTAACAAATACACCCTTGAGTCATTTTGATATCCCGAAACAGTTTCGGTGCTTTTTTGAAACAACCCTTATGCTGTCCTGTAATTCGATCGGAGTATCGTATCCACTAAAAAACGACGGCGAACCTTAAGTGTGTCACCCTACGGTTCGCGAATAACGTGGACATGATCGAGACTCCTCTCTGATCAATAATCAACAGCGGGATCTGGAAATCCATGATGACTCCCACTTACTCAA
Source organism: Dactylis glomerata (assembly GCA_007115705.1). Classification (NCBI taxonomy): domain Eukaryota; kingdom Viridiplantae; phylum Streptophyta; class Magnoliopsida; order Poales; family Poaceae; genus Dactylis; species Dactylis glomerata. The sequence continues at coordinate 3,998,819 of QXEO01000547.1, read as the reverse complement.
CGATGAACTAGTGATCGTGTGAACCAGTAACGAATATAGTTAATTCCTTTTGTCTCGCGATATTATTACTTGTCCGAGATCCGATCATTTGGTATCAACCATACCTAGTTCAATCTCGTTCCCGACAAGTCTCTTTACTCGTTCCGTGATAATGCATTCCTGTGACCTAGTCACATGCTTGCAAGCGATTCCAATGCAATATCACCGAGAAGGGCCCAGAGAATATCTTTCCGTCATCCGGATGGACAAATCCCACTCTTGATCCATGAGCGTCAACTAATACTTTCAGAGTACCCAAATCAACCTTTATAATCACCCTATTACGGTGTGACGTTTGATATCATCAAAGTACCCTTCCGGTATCAGTGATTAACATGATCTCATGGTCTAAGGATTAGAACTACTTCGCATGAGTTTGATATAGCAATGAACTTGATGACTTGATCGTATTGCTATTCGTACTATGGGTGTGAGTGTTCATCACATCATTCTTCTAATGATATGACCCCGTTATTAACAACATCCAATGTTCATGATCAGGAAACCTTGATCATCAGTTAATCAACGAGCTAGTATAAAAGAGAGGCTTTACTAGGAACCCTTTTAGTTTATTAATCACACAAGTATTAACGTTTCCGATTAATACAATTCTAGCATGAAAAATAAACATCTATTATGAAAACGGAATAATATAATAACAACTTTATTATTGCCTCTCGGGCATATTCCTTTCAAAAAGATTTAATGCATTCATAATCATAGTTTATACCTGACTTCCTACCTTTGTCGTTTTCCCAACCTTCAGCATTCTCTTGTATACGGTCAAGAAGTTTCCACTTAGCATCTTCTTTCATATGAGTAAATGATCCAAAGCAAGAAGCATCCAAATAATCCTTATCAGGAAGAGTAAGCCGCGCATAAAGATTATCAATAACAATATTATTGGGGAGCTCATGAATGGGGCATTTGAGCATTAGTAACTTCAATCTCCCCCACGCTTGGGCAATACTCTCTCCATCATGAGGCCAAAAATTATATATCAGGTTACGATCTTTATGAATTTCACTTGGAGGATAAAACTTGGAATAAAAGAGAGGTACAATATCCTCCCATGCCATAGATGGACCATCTTGGAGTAGTCGATACCACTCTTCAGCTCTGCCTTTCAATGATAATGAGAATAATTTCTTCTTGACCTGGCTTGGTGAAATACCTGCACATCTGAACAACTCGCATAATTCATGTATAAATAATAAGTGATCACCCGGATGGACAGTTTCATCTCCTGAATAGCAGTTATCCATAATACGCCCAACAATTTTCATAGGTATTTTAAAAGGATTAATTTCAGCAGGCGGTGGTGGTGGTGGTTCATCCACATGTGCAGCAGTAGTAGTAGATGTGTTTCCAAATAGGAAACCAAATGGAGAGTTCTCCATAGCAAAGTAAAATAAAAAAAATAAAAGACAAAATAAAAACAATACTCACAGTGAAGGTTACCTTTACCAATTCTACTCTTCAATAGCGCTACACTCCCCGGCAACGGCGCCAAAAAATAGTCTTGATGACCCAGAAGTATAGGGGGTGTATCGTAGTACTTTCGATAAATAAGAGTGTCGAACCCAACGAGGAGCAGAAGGTGTTGATGAGCGGTTTTGATCAAGGAATCACTGTAAATACTAGCAAACAGGTTTTCAGGGGTATTTGGTAATACGAGTAAATAAAGTGCGAGTAAATAAAATACAGTAGTAACAATTGCAGCAAGTGGCCCAATCCTTTCTTCAGCAAAGGACAAGCCAGTTGTGTACCTATAATAACCAAACGTTCTCGAGGACACACGGGAGTTTCTGTCAAGAGCTTTCGCTTCATAAAGTCAATAGTCTTTATTGGTTTGATAGGGGGTGAACCTGTGCTAGCGCACTACCCTTACTAGGATAAATACACACTTGTGACTATACCCCTTGCAAGCATCCGCAAATACAAGAAAGTAATTAAGATAAATCTAACCACAGCCTTAAACTCTAAGATCCTACGCTCCCTGGTGCAATGGTTTTCCAACGGAGGTTTAGGTTTCTGTCACTCCAGCAACCCCACAATCGGTAGCCAAATACACAATGCATCTCACTAGGCCCATAAATGGTGAAGTATCATGTAGTCGACGTTAACATGACACCACTAGTGAAATAGTACCACAACAATATCAAACCATTAAATATTTCTCAACAATAATTCACTACTAACATCTTGACTTCTCCCATGTCCTCAAGAACTAAACGAACTACTCACAAGACATCATATGGATCATGATCAGAGGTGAAATAATGGTAAATAACAATCTGAATATAAACCTTAATTCAATGGTTCCACTCAATAGCATCAACTACAAGAGTAATCAACACCGGGAAAGTTTCCCCTATGAATATAACAAGATCCAACTCAAGATGTTACAGCGGGATGGCATGGTGATGGTGGAGATGAAGGTGCTGGTGATGGGGATGATGATGATGATCCCGATGAAGTCCGGTGCGATGGTGATGACGATGGCGACGATCTCCCCTCTCCGGGAAGGAATTTCCCCAGCAGATTTCTGCCTGCCAGAGAGCTTTTCTCTCTCTGGTGTTTTCCGCCCCGCAGAGGCGGCGGTGTCTAACTCTGAGCCTCCCCCCTGACTTAGGTTTTCGGGGACGATGAAGTACGTGCAGGGGTGAGACCAGAGGTGGGCCAGGGTGGCCTCACACAGGGCTGGCACGGCCAGGGGGCAGGCCGCACCACCCTGGTGTGAGGGCCCCTCCTGGCTCCTCTCGACTCCTCCTTCTGACTTCCTGAGTCTTCTGGGAAAATATAATTTCCTGGTATTTTTCTGGAATTTTCCTGATCTTCAAAATATGGTCCCTTGATGGTCCTTTTTCCAGCAGAATCCTGACTCCGGCAGCAACTCCTCCAAAGATCATCAAACATGTGAAAACAAAGGAAATAACATAAGTATCAACTCTAAATATGAAATATATCAATGAATAACAGTAAATTATGATACAAAATAGTGATGCAAAATGGACGTATCAGGTACCGTATTAACAATGCCCATCATAGGTGTACAAAAAAGCACTCTACCACGATCCTCCTTAGAAATTTTTATGTTGGTATATCTAGTTGGAATAGGTATGTTATCGATACTCTTACAGGAGGTAATTTTTTGGGTACCCCCGCTGGAGAAGCATGCACTATAATTGAAAGTTTAGTGGGAATACCACCTATTCATGTTGCTAAAACCGAGACCACCTTGGAGGAGGTGGTATAAAAGCTCAGCTCTTTAGAGAAAAGTTTGCCAAGTATCCTAGAAAATGCTAGCCGAGTTAGTGAATTAATAGAAAATATTGGTAAGAGAATCACCGTTTTAGAGGCTAGCACTACTCTTGATAATCAAAACTTAAGGATTGGTAAACTAGAGGAGTCTATGGAAACTCTTAGCTTAATCTTCTCTTCTCTTAAATTTAAGTAAGAGAAAGTGTTTGTTGGAAAAGAGCAAAAATTGATGTATGTTCCCAAGGTTTCTGCGCTTAAACCTCAACATGTTCTTAAAATTGGTAAGACTTTTAGTTCCACTAAGAGTGACTTGCAGGTTGAATCATCTTCGGGAACTTCAAAAGGGCCTACTGAGGTAATTGATGCTTCATCTCTTGATATTACTTGATTTGCAATTTTCTGCGCCTTCTCAAAGGCGTTAAAGAAAAGCACTCTTGGGAGATAACCCAATGTTTTATTTCCAGTACTTTTTCTTTTATTTGAGTCTTGGAAGTCATTACTACTGTAATGACCACTCCTTATCCTTTTTATTTTATTGTTGTGCCAAGAGAAGCCTCTAATTCGAGTGAGGTAAAGATTTGGGGATGTTGCTTTCCTGAAACTGTTTTTGGTGCTGCACCGTAAAAATTCGTGAAAATTCTCTGTATATCTTTTGGACCTGTGATTTCTTGTGCATATGCCCCAGGTTATATCCAAACATTCGTTAGTTGAACACTTTTTGATTTGAGCAACAGAAAACCCCTAAAAAATTCGACCTTTGTCAGCTGTTCTGTTTTGACAGATTTCTGCCACTATTCATTTTTGCCGCTTTATCGCTTTCTTTTTTAGTTCTTTTGATCATGGAACTTTTGGGGAAGTTGCTACAGTAGTATATGCTATATATGTGGTAGTTTTGGGTTGAAACCTGAAGCAAAAAGAGGTTGATTATATGTTATGCCTGCACTAATGTTGCTAATAGATTTGTGTTTAGTTTTGTATGAAGGAAGTTTTCAAGTGTACGGATTGGAGAATGATGAGATGAGTTGAAGAATGGACAAAAGCTCAAGCTTGGGGATGCCCATGCATCACCCTAAGAAATATCCAAGAAGTACAAGCGTCAAAGCTTGGGGATGCCCCCGAGGCACCCCTTCTTCATCGGCAAAAATCAGGTCACCTTTCAAGACACTATATTTTTATTGCTTCATGCACTATGTGTTTTTCTTAGAGCGTCAGTTGTTTTAGTTTTCTTAGTTAGTCTAGTTTTGTTTGCTGCAATAAATGGTTGGAACCCAACAATTTTCCTTTGGAAGAGATATACTCGTTTTCATTTGCCAAGAAAACTCCATTTTTCACTCTTATCGTTCACCGAGTGTTCTTCTTTTTCCGCTACTGCTTTTGGTTTTTGTTTTCGCCTTGATTTGCGTTCAGACCTTGTCATATCTTTTCATCAAGGTGTATTTTTTCCTCTGATCTCTATTGGTTTTCATCAAAAGAGGTGTCTTTAAAAATTTCAAATGGTGTTGGAAAAGAGAAAAAGCTTTATGCAAAAAAGTGGTACAAGAAGGAGCTTGTGTAGACTGCGGCTTAGGCTTTTTCATGTCGTGCTTGATGTCTTTTTGATAGTATGCTTAGTGGTTTTGCTGTAGCATGACTTGTCTCAAATAACTGAGATTGCTTAATGAGTCTTTGAAAAAATCATGTGTTGTTTTTATTGTATGGAAGCATTATTTTGGTTTACTCCTTGATGCTTTATTTGGGTTGACTTGGCGCATGCTCACACATGTTAGACTCTTACAAAGTCTCCAATAGCCTCTATGATCATTTAGTTTTTGACTTTTGATGCCATCTTATGCTTCTTTTAATGTCGCTTTGTCGCTTTGCATGATTATGGCCATTATTGCTCTCTTAGTTGGTCGCTCCCAGTCTTTTGCTAGCCCTTGCCTTGTACTGAGTATGAGCTCTACTCGTGCATCCAACTCCTAAAACCCAAAGTTTTCCAAAGTGTCCACCATACATACCTACTAGCAATTTGCTATTCCAAGTAAATTTGACTTGCTTTTATCTTCTCTTCAAATTAAACTCTTACCAGTGTTATGCGAAAATTGGTCAGTAAAGCTCTCACAAACTGGAAGGCACATTTTACTTTTTCTTGTTCTTAAAAATTTGACATTGTGGTCTCTTATGTTGAGTTGTTATGCTTGCAAGTTGTAAGTTGGATTCTAGCCCAACCATCCTGTCATGGGGCAAGCTTTCAACATTGCACTTCTTATTTGAGTTGATATCATGATCTTTTGTTTATGGATGCCCGCGGTGTGAAATGAATTGGGAATCTTGTGGGGATCATAGAGTTTGTTTATGTGTTAGGGAAACGCCTAGGCCGCCAATCTAAGCCATGCATAATTCATGGTGGAAATTTGCAGCATACCCATGGTGGACATTCGACGACGCATCTCACAATGAAAAGCTAAACAAATGGCAAATAAAAGAGATGTCGAGGTATTCATTGTCTGCTTGTCCTGTCATTTTGATGTGGGCTTGTTCCATGTCATCGGGCACGGAGGTACCCCGTTGGTGGTTCTCTATGATACATATATACTTACAATGACAAGAGCCTTGCTTGGGACTCTAAGTTGAGTAGCATGAGGTTTGGGTACTCATATTCACGGGACACGAGGTTTTCAACTTATGATTTGTCAAGCATATGCATCATAATTGTTCTCGCATTAACTCTAACCATTCAAGATGCTTATGATGGGGGCAATGAGAGCTCAAAGCCGGTAAGTAACATAATTTTTGAAGGTCTATAAAACTTGCAATCACTGCTTCCCTCCGCGAAGGGCCTTTCTTTTACTTTTTTGTTGAGTCACGACCTTCTTTCTTTATGCACCATAAGAGAGCAAAGTTGTCATTCTTAGTATAATGTGCATTGTCCCAAAGTTCTCATTGATTGATTCATATTATTGGTTTCACTTGTTCTCAAATTATTTGTATCTAGTCGCCCTCTTAAACTTGAAGGTGTCCTATGCATTTATGTTTTGCTCTCCATGAAGGACAAGCTGAAAACCATTTGTATGTTTTTCCTTATGATTTGAACACACATTTGACTTTCATTGTTTCATTTTCATGATCTTTTGTTTGCGTTCATTTTCATGTTTGCAACATGGTTGCTAAGTTCTTATTGTCAAGATTATATATTCATGCCCATGTTTTAAGTTCTTATGATCCCAGCTCACAAATGCTTACATATATGATCAAGATTGTGTAGGTGCATGTCACCTCAAAAATTATTCTTTGTTATCACTTACCTACTCGAGGATGAGCAGGAGTTAAGCTTGGGGATGCTTGATACGTCTCCAACGTATCTATAATTTTTTATGCTCCATGCTTGTTTTTACACCATTTGCCTACTGTTTCATTACACTTCGTGGCACTTTTATGCATTTTCCGAAACTAACCTATTAACAAGTCGCCACAGTACCAGTCCCTGTTTTCTGCTGTTTTTGTGTTTCAGAAGTGATACACAGGAAATATTCTCGGAATTGGACGAAACAAGTTCCTGAAGTCTTATTTTTCCCGGAAGCTTCCAGAGATCCAAAGAGAAGTTGGAGGGGGGGCCACGAGGGCCCCACACACCAGGGCGGCGTGGCCAGGGGCCTGCCGCGCCCCCTATGTGTGAGAGCCCCTCGGGCCACCTCTGACGATGCCCCTTCGCCTATAAAGACCCCCCGACGGAAAAAACCTAAGTACCCGATCAATTTTCCAGAACACATCGCGATCCGCCGCCGCCGTCGACCCGAAGATCGGGAGGGTCCAGAAGCTCTTCCCAGCACCCTGCCGGAGAGGGGAATCGCCACCGGAGGTCTTCTTCATCGCCATGCTTGCCTCCGGAGCAATGAGTGAGTAGTCTACCTTGGACTATGGGTCCATAGCAGTAGCTAGATGGTTGTCTTCTCCACCATGTGCTTCATGTTTAGATCTCATGAGCTGCCCTACATGATTGAGATCACCGTTATGTAATTCTACATGTTTAGTTTGTTGGGATCCGATGAATATTGGTGTTATGATTGAGTTGCTATACTGAAATATATCTTATGTTATCTCTATGTTGTTTATGATCTTGCATGCTCTCCGTTGTTAGTAGCTATCTTGGCCGAGTAGTTGCTAGTGACTCCAGGAGGGGGTATTTATGCTCGATAGTGGGTTCATGCCTCTATTTAATCTGGGGGAGTGACAGAAACCTCTAAGGTTGTAGATGTGCTGTTGCTACTAGGGAGAAAACAACATTCATATACTCAAGGGCATATGCTTTGTTTACGTTACACACTTTGCTTAATGCAATTATCTGTTGTTCGCAACTTAATACTTGTGGAGTTCTCGGATTGATTTGCCACAAGTGGATTATTAGTCATAGATGCAGTTGGATGGCGGTCTATGTATTTTGTTGTAATGCCCAGAGTAAATCGCATAGTGATCTTCTTGACATATCACGTTTATCTTTATTCTATCAATTGCCCAACTGTAATTTGTTTACCCAGCATGTGTTATTTATCTTATGGAGAGACACCACTAGTGAACTGTGGACCCCGGTCCTATTTCCATCATATTGCTATCACCTGTTTATTTTACTCGCACTGTTTACTTTACTAGCATACTTCTACTGTTTTCCACTCGATACGCTCATAACCTTTGTTTCAAGCAAACCGGTGAGATTGACAACCTCATCGCAAGTTGGGAACAAAGTATTTGGTTGTGTTGTGTGCAGGTTCCACGTTGCTACTGGTCGAAGACGAGTCAACAAGTGTCGTAAACGGCGCCCTTGTTGGAGTGTTATTAAGCCAGTCCGCATCACCTTCAGTCGTATTGTCTGCTCTTCTCCTGATTGACATACCTTGGTTTCTTAACTGAGGGAAAACTTGCTGCTATATTCATCAAACCTTCCTCTTGGGGTTTTCCAACTGGCCGGTTATTTACTTCATCAACCCGGTAGCATCAGCCGCTCCCGAAACCTAGCTCCCATTCTGTTTCGCCCCCCCCCCCTTCTGTCTCTGCTCGCTGGCGGCTGACCCGCGCCAGGCGCTCTGCCGGCGATGGCGTGCACGCCTCGGCCGGCGCCCTACCGGTGATGGCATGCTGGCTACCGCGGCGGCTCGGCCGCCCCCATTCCCCACCTTTCTTTTTCTTTCTTTTTCTCCTCTCTTCTCTCACCCCACCGAAGCAAGGTCAACGGGCAGAGGAGGTCGGCGAGCCCACGCTGGCTACGCACCACGGCAGTGGACGGCGGCGCGCTCTTTGCCCCCGAAGGGGTCTTTCCCTTTCGGCCGTGGCGGAGGCAAGCCCCTCCACTGCCCGGGTTCTTCTTCCGACGCCTTAGCATGCCGATGCGCGAACGGATAGAGAGGAACGACGCAGCCTTCCGGCGGCGCTTTTGCCGGCGACCTCGAGGTCATCCGGTAAGTTTCTTTTCCCTTTTGCTCTTTTTTCTGATTCGAAACTCTCTTGGGGATTTTCTTTTGGGGATTTTGACTGTGGGGTGAACTAGGGTTTGCTTTCCCGATTTTCTTTTTCTACTGAAGGGATCTAGCAGCTAGCATGCTCTGATACCATTTTTGTTTTGCTAGTCTAGATCACCACGGTAGATTTCTAGGACTTGACATGATCTGGGAGAGAGTAGAAGTACTGAGGGAAATACCTGCACCGGTAATCGACGAGCTCGAGCCGGAGGCCGTCGGGAGGGCGACGGCGTGAGTGTGGGTGAGAGTGGCGGCGGCTGGAGAGGCTTCCCGTCGGCCTAGCGCCTAACCTAGATCGGTAGGTTGTGTCGGTGGGGGGCTGCGGCGCACGGTGAACCTCGTCCCGTGTGCGTCTGGCCCCCCACCTCTTTATATGGCGCTAGCGACAGGGGCCCACCAACCATGAGGAGGTTGGGCGCCCCCGATCAGGGCGCGTGAGCAAGGGCGGATCGAGTCGTTGGACTCGGTCCTGGAGATCAACCTAACAGGTTGGTGCACAAAAGACAAGAAAGCTTGCATGGGAAAGCAACATTAGCGCCTATCAATTGGCTATAGCAAAAGGCTATAAACTACCTCACAAATTTATCACGTAGTTATGGATTTATTAAATAGGCAACAATCATATTTATGTAAGCATTGTATGCAAATTACTTAAGTGCCAATAAATCGATCTGTTATCTCCCTGCCCCAAGGTTCATGGTTATGTACATGGTTGAAGAACATATTGGATAGTTTGCTCATCTTGACTGACCTATTTATTTTGTTGCTGCCCAGTAGTACACATATAAGCAATATAGCTGAAGGCAATTGGTTACACTATTCTTGTTGTTATGACACAAGCTAGTGGCATGTTGCCACAGATACCCTGAGGGTACCAACCTAGTTTTGGGCCCGCTGGTGTCTGGTGGTATCCAGTTATACTATTTGGGTTGTTTATGCTATAAGCTAGTGACATTCTGCCATTGATAGCCTGGGGGTACCAACCCAGTTTTCGACCCACTGAGGCTTACCAGAAATTTGCTCACTAAGTACTCAACTACTAGTATAGTACTTGGTATGATATGGACCATACCCAAGTGTACGAGTTAAGGAGCTTGATTCCTTTTGACGAATGATGCATATTGAATTGATAAATAATGCAGAATGAATGATAGCAGTTGCACCACATGATTTTAATTCATGCTATAATTGACAGGAAAGTTAGATTCTGGAAATCAGAGTCAGTTTCTTTATTAACATTTCATAGTTTGTTGCTTCATGCATCCTCTTCCCAATGCATGCTGCAGCCTGAATGGTCTGGTATCCCTTCATGCTTACTGTTGGTACTTAGTGAAACACTGAAGTTATTCGCGCTTCAGTAAAATATCCTGAAAAGATACATAGCTAACTTGCTTTATCCAACTCCTGATCTACCCAGCATTTTGAAAACAGTGTTTCATGTTTATGAGGAGATATTTGTGGGGACGATTTCCCGCCTTACCCATTCTAACTTGCCTCTCAATTATGTTTCATGTTTATGAGGAGATATATACAAAATTTTCTGGACCATTGGCAGTTTTATTGTTTATTTCTCATTTCTGGATTTTTTTTCCCATGGATATGAACTATGTTTGGTATGTATACGTTATTACGCAGCACGTACAGTCTTTCTGTATGGCTCAGCAGTCCAGTAGTAGTATGACTCGTTCTTCAGTTTGGTCATGCTGGTTTGGAATGCGAGGGTTTTCATAGATCCTTGGTACACATTTTGCAGAATTTAGTTATTGTACTCTAAATAGCGTCAAGTCCTTTATGACGAAGGGGCATAGGACCAGTTAGGAATTGGTAGTGTACTCCCTTTCCGTCATTACTTCATCTTGACTAGCTAGTTCCGTTATTGGTAGTATTGATGGTTGGAACTGTTTGTTGCTCTTAGGAATTATATCATCTGGACTTGACTTAATGCACTGCCCTCTGAGGCTCTCACATTCTAGGTAACTAGGTGATACCCCGCGCGGTGCTGTGGGAATTATAGAAAAATTTGCATAGAATATAATTAGTAGACATGCAAATTTATCTGTGGAGTATATAAATGCTAAACTCATAGGGGGTTTGTGAAAAGAGTCGTTCTATGAAAATAATGCAAGCAAAATATTTGGCCATCTAGGTAAGGTTAACATGGTGATTAAAATGCTACTGTATCTTGCTTGCAAATTAGTCACACGGTACAATGAATAGTTCGAACTTGCTAGATATAGGCAACTAAGCTCAGTAATCATAATCATTGAAGTTTCAAGAGGCTAAGTCATGATGTGCCTAGTAGTTCACACAAAAAGTAACTATATCAGAACAGAATTTGCGCATGTATACCTCGAATTAGTGAGTACAGAGAAAACTTCTTGACATGTTAGAATCAAACAAATAAGTTTTGATACACATCAGTAAAATATGCTTACTTCTCCCAAACGCCAGTGTACACTTTTTAATATTGTAGACTACAGATCTGAACGGACGAAAAGTACTAAAAAAATGCTACTGTATCACAATGTTGCTTGCAAATCCTCAAAACAGGCTTTCGCCCTGCTTTATAAATAAAGCCACAACGGCCGAACCGATACAAGGTGATGGGAGATCCCCTTACAAAGCAGATAAAGATAGAAAAAAGAAAGACACGAAAAGCCTAAACTTGACCGGAGACACCGAACTGAGACCGAATGGAACCAAAGCTCCACAACGACGCACCCAAGAGCGTAACGACGCAACACGCCGCCGCCGTCGAGACCGCAACGGTCAAGGGTTTTCACCCGGAGCTTTAGCGTGGAGATGGTGACCACAACGACGGCCTCAAGAGGGTTACGACACCCGCAGGCATCGCCGCCGTTGACGCCGAAGCGCTGAGCTTTCGCGTGGAAAAACCATCGCAGTACTCCCAAACTCGAGCCGCCCGCCGAGTTAGGCCTTCGACACACGATCTTGGGGCTGCCAAAGCCGAAGCATCGCAACACCAGGATCATCCGCTCCTCGCCACCCGCATGACCGAAGAGAACAAACATCACCACTGCCACGTTGCTCGCCGTAGAGTCGCCCGTGCAGTCCACCTTCCGAGGCCGCCGCCTCAGCATCCAAGATCTCCCACCCATACCACAGCAAACGCCACGGCGGCATTCCACCAGAGAGGACAAGAAAGGTCCAAGACAGCCAACGAACACTGTACGATGGGGGCTTGACAGGCAGGACAAGCGTCCACCGATCAAACCCGCAGATCCCGAGTGGGCGGGACTGCTAGGCAGACATCAGATCTACTCCTTAGATTCGGTACCCCAGCCACTCATGGCCAGGGGGTGGGCTCCCGGGAGTGCCAGGAGCCCCTGAAACCCACGCAAGGCCAGCTCCGCCAGCCACCGTCCATGTGTTTATCGGCCGCCCCAATCCTCGCCATATCCTCCTCCGGTGAGGGGCTCCACCCTCGCGATTCACCGTGATACGTCAGTCGAGACCTCCGCAGCTCCAGCAACCTCCGAGGTGCACACAGCCAACCACCGGCTCCCCGGCAGCCGTGAGTTCCGACCGGGCCCGCATGCCCAAATCGAGCCCAGATGGGCCTAGATCTGGGCTTGCAAGCCCCGACGCCACCTCTGCTACACTGCAGCCATGGCGGCCGCCAGGAGCCACCCCGCCACTGTCCAAGTCACCCAAGGCCGCCGGCGAGCCCCGCGCCCCTGCGGAGAAGCCCAACGCTGCCTGGAGCCGCCCCAACCCACCGTCTTCACGCAGCCCTCCACGCCGCCGCAGACCACCGCTGCAGCGCCGAGAATCACCACGGCCGCCACCGCGTCGCCCCACGCCTAACGCCGCCGCGCCCCGCGCCCGCGCGCCGCCGCCACTCGCCTGGTCTGGCCCGCGCCGAGACCAACAGACCGGGGGGAGAAGAGAGCCACCGACGCCGAGCGGCTTCGCCGTCGGCGCGTTCGCTGTGGCGGCGAGGAGAGAAGGAGCTGTAGGGAGGCGGCTGCCGGCGGCGCGCTAGGGTTCCCCCGGTCGCTCGCGGGAGCGAAGCGGGGGGAAGGGGGTGTTTTTTTTTCGGTTCGCCTTTGAGGATGTTGCTTGCAAATTGCAGTGAAGAATGTAATAAGACTGCTGAACAGCACATAGTGGTTAAGGCCCATTCTGAAAATCAACATATGAGATGACATATACTTGGAGGAAAATCTCCAATGAATAGGGTACTGTAGTATGGTACAACCCCTGCTCAATAATCCAAAATAATTGGCCGAAGTAAAAGAGATGTGAGTAGAGGGAAAAAGGAACATATATGACATGCTAATAAGGGGGAAAAAGTGTTTTGGGTAACAAACCTGTTAAAAATCTGGTACTGAAGTTCGATTGTACATGCTGATATATTTCTGTGACTTAGGCTGCCGGCTGCTGCTCAGTCAACCACACGTCCACACCAGAAGTGAAACATTAAACGGAAAAAATCCCAAGATGACCGGAGATGACAATTTTAGGTAAAAGCACCACTCAAAGGCAAAACAAATGCTGAATCCATGGCTTAGTGGATGATTGTGCATTTGCCAGATGCTTTAACGGTAGCTTGGTATTAAAAACCAGGCGTTTCCTTCTAGAGCGCCCAGTGAGACCATGAGATAGGTGTCCAGAAACACATTGCCCACCACATGCACCTTCTTTTTTTTTTTTTTTTGAAAAGGAGGCAAAAGCATTGCCTCTATCTATTAATTAGGAAGAAGAGAGTTGCCCAGTTAATTTATGGAAAACCGGGCGAAAACCAATACAACAAAGCACCCCAAAGCACACACAAAACAAGAAAAACTCACACCCATGAAGACAACCCGACAAACTCTCCCAAACACACAACTACACCTTTGACACTTGCACACAGCAACGAAGCCTACGACGAGAGCACCTCAACACTAGGCAATGGGCAACACCAAGACCGCAGAACAACTCAAACCAAGAGGACGAGCCGAGGACACAAAGATCATCCATCAAGCCACGGGCGCCATCCCTTTGCGCCTGAGAGACCTCTCCTTCCTCTTGCTGGTCCGAGGGGAAACACCCACCTTGCTTTTGCCCTTGATTGGTGTCCCTGTTAGGAGACAAGCAACCGCCCTTCCACATCCAGGAATAGCAGCCTCCAAGCTGCTAAGTATGTCGCAAAGCTCTTTTGCAAAAAGAGCATCGGGGTTATCAAACATCGATGGTGGAATGGGAGCGGAAACCTCATCTGATTGCTCAGGCGTCGGCGAGTCCACCTTATGCTCCAGTGACAAAGGCAAAGTAGGGCTCGTGCAAAGCTCTCGAAGCTCGGGCATGATCTGCACCACCGGAGCCACGACCGTGGCAATGTCCTCGCCCTCGGCAGTAGATGGAACAGAGGACAAAGTGGACAACGACGAGTGGTCCCCAACACGAGGAGAGAAGCAGCCATAGAGCTCCACTCCTCCGTCCTCTACGGAGCCAACACCAACCTCGACGTGCTCACTAGGAGAACTCGACGTGGAAGTGGTCTTCAACATGGCTGGCAAAGAAGATAGCTTGCTCAAAGCAGTCTCTGCCCGCTCCAACAAGCTCCCAACCCGCTCTAGGCAACCTCGCATCTGCTCAACTTGAGTAGCCAGAGCGGACTGCAACACAATATCAGACGAGGGTATCAAGCTATCCGGAGAGGAAGCAACCGATGCCCAAGACCCGCAACGAAGCACCTTGGAGGAGGCCACAGATCTCACCAAACCCACACATGAAGCTAGAGCATGACAGGGGTTGACACTGTTGCGGGATAGGGGCGGCGCAACAAGGCATGCCATCGAACTGAGGGGACGCCAGGGATTGCGGCATTCACAGGCACGGTGGCCGTTCTCCAAACAGCGGGAGCACCGAAGGGGATCTGTGCAGACATTGGCACGATGCCCATGAGCGAGACATCTGCAACACCTTCCGAAGAGCCAAGCCGGGATGGAACGACGGGGCAAAGCTGCTGGACGGCGCGGACTGCGCCGGCCCACCACCTCCTGCCAAGCGCCACAAGCATTCCCCTCCGCGAGCAGAATCTCAGATGCAGTCGGCGATAATTTTGGAGACCGCGCACCCGCCGCACCATCGACACCGAGCTCAGAGCAGTTCTGCAGCCTCGGTCGTGCCGGTACCGAGGAGGAGCGGCGGAGGCGAGGGACGCAGAGATAGCTTGTCCCTGCAGCAGGGACCGTCTTGGGGCCGAGCTCGTCGACGTGAACGCCGCCGGAACGCGGATGTGGCGATGAAACTTCAACAGGCGGGGTCGAGGTGGCCGTCGATGCAGCGGGAACGGCCTCTGAGCACTGCACCTGCACCAGCGGCTGCTCTGGGGAAGGCTTCTCAGGGACGAGGTCGTCGACAGCACCCGAGCGTGGAGGCGGCGGGGAAGAACCATCAACCTGCAGGGGCAGGGCAGCCGCTGGCGATGTGGGCCGGGGCTGCAACCTTGAACCTTCACATAGCATCCCCAGAGACGTCGACAGCTGGATGTCCGAGATGCCGGCGACGGGAGCGGACGCGGAGGGCGACGGGGCCAGAGCGCCCGCCTTCGTGGCCGTGGGCGAGCGCTTCACCAGCACCCTCCCACGAATCGCAGGGTCTGACCTGCGGGAGGCCAGAGCTGCTGCGCCGAGCACGGCTGCGGTGGGCGGCGAGGCCAAGGACGCCGCCGTCGCGGCCATGGGAGGTATGGCGGAAGCTCCTGGGGCGGCCGCGGGGTCAGCAGACCAAGCCCCTACATACCTGGCGGAGGGGCGGGGAGAGGGTGCCGAGGGGAGGCCGGATCCGGTCGTGGAGCTCGAAGAGGACGCTGGAGGAGGGAGATCAAGCCGGCGGCGGCAGCAGCGCAGCCATGGATGCGGGTCGCGAGAGCGCTAGTGTTTTTCCTTCACAACATGCACCTTCTTTGACTTGCCACTGGGAGAGCAGATGTTGAGAGCAGAAAGAGCGCCCGATGGAAGGGACAAAAACAGTGTACGCACCAGGCAAACCGGAGAAGATGCTCAATTGAGAAGGATCTACAGCCCCATATGCAATCTGTAGTTGGTAATCAACCAGAGGGGCGGGGATGATGTTGAAAGAAGAGGTGGCACTACATATGTGTCTTTTGGAGATGAATGCATGGTGACCAACTGACCATGGTGACTGCTCGGGTGGAAAGGGGAAAATGGATTGAAGGATGTGCTAGCTAGTGGGATTTGTAACGGGGAAGGGGAGGCGATGGGAATTGAGTTAAGAACAGGCAGATGAATGGTTAGATTGACATTAAGTTTGCACGTTACGGGAGCAGAATCAGTTGTCAGCTTGCAATTGTTTGAGTAAGGCAAAGCGTTTGTGTCGGCCTCATCGTGGTTGTCGATGGATCAAGGTAGATGATAGACCATGCACGGCTGGGCCAACAGGAAGGATAACTAATGATCACATATTTGAAATCGGACGGATAGAAATAACTGAGGTGACGTGGCTTCACCAAATTTCAGCTTGCAAATATTAAATGCATTTTAGTAGGGATGAACTTTATAGATATTATAGATTCTCTTCCGGCGACGAATTTGATCAGTCATGTTCTTCACAATCTGTCATGTTTCTTAACAGAGAATTTTGTTGCCAAAGCAGCCCTTTTGCGTAGTTATAGATGTATCTGCTGGCACAAATTCTTCCGGAGCTTTGCCATTTCTTCAATTTCATTTCAGGGCTTTCCACGAAGATATTTCCCTATGGATGTGAACTATGTTTTGGTATGTCATTGGTGTATCTTTCCTGCTTGCTTGCATCCATTCTGTTGTTTGGGTGGTTTCTTCTGTGCAAACTCTCGTAAACTTTCAATTGTTATGACACTGTTATTTTTATTGCATCATTAGATTAAATCTGGATTGAAATGAAGCTGGTCATTGTTGATGTGTTTCAAAATAAAATAAGTGAGTATATCATATTAGTTGTTTCTAATGTAAATAAAAATAGAATCCTGGTCAAAATAGTTAACAAAATATTGCACGAAATACAAATGAGCAAATACATGTGCATATGCTAGAGGTAACATCACCATTATGTAAAGAGGTGACTACAATCATAGTTATTCAATTCCATCCTCCAACCAAACAAAATTCTACCTAGAGCTTAAGAATGAAAAAGGCGAATAAATTTGTGAATAGTACTTATTTCAAGTTGGGCTGTGAATTGAGCTCATTAATACCAGGAGAGCTGAACTTGTCATTTTTTCTTCTCGAGATATGTTTCATTTTTTATGAAAATTAATATAATTGATGGATGCTATATCTAGGTGGTAAATTATTTTTGTATACTTTCTACAATTTTTGGCGTGTATCTTCTATGTTGGGTGCACCGGTTGCACCAATTTAATTGGTGCATAAGATACGTTCTATGTTGTGGCCAGCCTTCAGAGATAGTAGCATAGAGCATTTACCAAGCTCCGGCGGGACGCTTCCACTGAATTTGTTGTAGGTGAGGTCGAGCATGGCAAGGATGGCACGGTCCGGCACAAGAAAGACGGCAACGATCCCATGAAACTGTTGTTGCTGGCATTGAGCAAAGCCAGATCATCAATTTTCCCCCTATGTGGCTGGTGAAAGTTGCCCGCTGAAGGAGTTGCTTGAGATATGGATCACCTGCATCACAAGGAGGAAGGTTTGCTCCGGCTCTGTGAAGGAGGAGGTCACCAGCTGCATCACAAGGAGTGAGGAGGTTTGGATTGCACAAATTCACCATGTGGGTTCAGTTTAGGTACAGCTTAGTTCCCCAACCATTCTCGGGTTGAAGTAGGTGGAGACGCTCAGGAGGACATCAGCATCACAAGGCCAAGGCCATGGATGAAAATTGAGAACCTTTTGCTGCTCATGTTCCTGAAGGAAGAAGAACAGAGTGGATGCATGGTGTAGGTTTTTCTCATGGCCATCGTCACGGGATGTAGATGCTCAAGTGCTTAAATATGGGACATGCTAGCTTCTAGGTGATATATATTCTCTAGAACTCCTAGAATAATTAAGTATGTCTTCTTATATGTGGAGCATCCTCTGAAAATGAAGCTCACGGTAGGCTAACATAAGCTAAATCTGGGCTATTTTTCAAACCCAACTAAGTGACCTAATGGTGTGTGGCAGCTATCATCGCTGGTTTTTTTTCGCTAGGAATCATCGCTGGTTTTTCACGGATAGCATGTCATAGTTTCTATTTTGGCGATGGATGAAACATTCCTAAGATCATTTTTACGGTGGACGAATCAGTAAACCTGACAGAGTACTAAAAAAGATCTAGACCGATCTTATTGGATCGACTTAGTGGGCTTTCGGGTCCAGCAAGGATCGACTTAGACCGATCTTTCCATCGCGTCGATTACGGCGCCGCCATCGCCATGTTGACGAGAGCGGCCCGCCGCGTAATGCCGGCGTTGAGGCTCCTGGCCGCGCCCCGGCCGTGCCGGAGGATGCACAGCAAGGTGCACGGTCTGTTCATCAACTACATCGACCACCGCCGGCCACACCTCTTCGCGCGCCCCACCCCCTCAACCAACTCCTCCACACCGATCGTCGACGCCACGCTCGACTTCCTGCCCGACGACCACAATCTGCTGTGGTGGTGGTCGGTGCTGGACCACAGCGACGGCCTCCTCCTCTGCGAGATGGGGAGCGGCGAGCTCTGCGTGTGCAACCCGGCCACACGGCGGTGGACGCTTCTCCCATGGCCCCAGCCCCAGATCGGCAGCGGCACCTACGTCGCGTTCGATCCGTTCGCGTCGCCGCACTACGAGGTGGTGGTGATCCCCGCGGCGTCGCCGCCGTTTGTGCACGATGACAGGAGCCGCCGCTTGATGGAATCGGAATGGCCGCCGAGTCCGTGGAGCCTCGACGTGTTCTCGTCGAGGACTGATCGGTGGGAGAAGTGGGCTTTTGTTCGCCATGGCGAGCCGGCCGGCACGATCCGAGACATGCTTCCGTATTCAGCTGAGCCCGAGTGGGGGCCATGCCAGCGCTACGCCGTCTACTGCCAAGGAGCCCTCTATGTACACTGCCGAGGTTCTTTTATCTGTAGGTATGTAAATGCACTGAGCCACTGATCGATTTATTTTCTGTACCGTGTTCTGAAGTAACTGAAACCCACACACTGAGCCATGCAACGCCATTAGGCAGAATGCACGTTGATGTTCCGTTCTGCTAGAGATGAGCTAAGTTTGGCTCATGATTTTTTGGTTCAAAAACATGCCCTATTTTTCATATGTTGCCATCTCATCGTCCAGTTAGATACTAGAGTTTCAATTCGTTAACACTTTATATGTCTTCCTAAAGGTGCATCATAATTACTCTCTCCGACCCATATTACTCTTCGCTGATACAGATGTATCTAGACATATTTTAATAGTAGATACATCCGTATTAGTGAAGAGTAATATGGGTCGGAGGGAGTACATTTTTTCTTACTGTAATTCCGAATGGATATAATATTATTACCTTAAGAAGTTAATGATAAATATATCATATGGTACTTTTTCAGGCTTTCACTGTCAAATAATACATACAGAGTTATCAGAGCACCAACATATGATGAGAAGAAGGCATATACGAATCTGTATCTAGGGAAATCCCAGAATGTGGTGCGCTTTGGAGTAGTTGAAGGGCCCCAAACACTACGTGTTTGGATCCTTGATGAGTCAAAGGGACAGATGGAGTGGATCTTAAAGCATCAAAATGATCTTGAACCCTTGGCTAAACACGTAGCAAAATATGATTTTCCGATGGATAGACCTTGGATGGTACATGATGTGTGTGACGTACATGGGGCTGCTAAAACTCAACTGAAACAGACCTGTGAGTGGGACTCCGATGATGATGATTTTCTTACAATTAAACATGGAGCTAAGAACCACTGCAAACATTTTAATATTCTGGGAATACATCCTTACAAGGAAGTTGTTTATTTGGCTGATAGCTTTGAGTTGGTGGCCTATCATTTGAATAACTCAAAGGTTCAATATCTTGGCTACTCACGCCCAGAAAGTTACGATCTTAAGCACACAAATGGAATACAAGAGTCATTTGTATATACTCCGTGTATATGGTAGGTGATCTCAATGAAGGAAACATTGACCAGAGATCGTATTGAAGATTATTAATGATCAAGTACAATGCAAGCAGCTGAAATAATGTAGAAATTACAATGCATGATCATGTTTTAGCCCTAGATTGTATGTTTGTCGTTATGTTGCTTGTTTAAATTAACCATCGAGGGGCATTCGTACACCTGTTGTGGGTGTTGGGGCTATGCCTTGCATTATCACGCTACTAATAAAACTAGGGTTTTGGTAGACCAATAGGGTTTTAGCACCTCATGAATGAATCATGGGGACGGATGGAAACAATGGTTAACCTAGGAAGCAGTTAGAGGTTGATGTGATGGACCTTGTAACTCATCAGATTAGTTGTCTTAAACTTGCCTCGATACACATGTATCTACTAGCAAACAACACATGCTTCGCATGTTGAACTATTTTAGATTGTTAATATTACTACTTTCTCCGTTTTAACAAAACTGTTTAAATTTATTAAGATACGGTTTTATTTAGACATGTTTTTAGTGTATAAATACCGTATCTAGAAAAAATTGAGCAGCTTTTTTGTTTTTGAACTAAAGGAGAATAAGAATCTGATTCTGTGAATACTTTTCAAAATTTCACTACAATTAATCATTTATGTTATACCATCATAATTGATGCGACAATTAAGGGAAGTAATAAAACCTTAGATCCTTTTCAAATCACTATCAAGTGGGATGTGTGATGAATTGTGTGTGTACCTATCAAAATCTCTAATTCGGTCAGAATTTACTTAATGTATTTCTTTCTTAAATTTCTCATGCATTTATTCTTACGGATTTTATATCACCCGGCCCCTACTCATATTTTGTTGTTTGCCCTGCACATAGACAAAGGAGCATCGAGAGTTTACTTCCTTGAAAGATTCATTGTCTCTATTAGAAAGAAAAAGTATATTTATTCAACATTTTACTTTTATCAACAGGTAATTGTATAAAATCATACTATTTGGCTTGATTCGGAATTTTCATTCTACATGAACGGTTCAACTTATATGAAATTTAGAGAAATTAACCCAATCTCTTTGGAATTTATATGGCAAAAGTTCATATTGTAAAATATATGATTTTCTATCAACAATAAATATATAAATAAATATGATGATATGCACTATATTCAAAATTGGGTAGATGTACATAAAAAAAGTTAGCGCTTCATGATGCTTAAGTCAATCTTTATTAAGAAACATTACCTTTGTTCCATAGGAGGTGGCGTATAAACTTAGTCAAAAAGTCAATGTTTTCAAACTTTGATCAAATATGTTATAGGTAATATCAACAAAATAATATTAAATAAGTATATTATAAATATATCTTGTGATGAATCTAACGATATTGATTTGGTAGTAAAGATCTTCAGATTTTGTTATATATTTTTCGTTAAATTTTGATAACATAGAATTTTTTAATCTAAATTTGTACGCCACATATTTAAGGACGGATGGAATAGCAGCCTCTGAGACGATGGAAAAAGAAATTTGTTCAAGTTTTAATATTCTTGCTTACATTTGCAGTATGTTCAATTAACTCGTACTCCTCTGTCTCATCAAAAGTGTCTCAACTTTGTCAAAATTTAGATGTATCTAGACACTATCTAGTAGATAGATACATCTAAATTTTGATAAATTTGAAATAGTTTTGGTGAGATAGAGGGAGTACCTCAAGCTTGTAGAGGATTATGCTCCCGAACTTGTTAAATTATTCGAACGTTTTCGTTCCTATATATTCTTGCCTACACGATTCTTCTAGCTGTATCTATTTACTTGTAGAGAAAACATGCTCTCTCTAGCGCGTACATGGCCAGTACGGTACTTTTCATTTTTGCTCTGCCTGCTCCATCACTGCATGGCCCGATGAGCAGCCTAGAAGACTACCGATCCTCTGCGTTGTTTTCTCTAAAATATTCCTTTCTTGGTCTGTCGCATGACATTTGAGGAGCACAGAGAAGCAGACAGGCCCACAACGAATCCCTGCAAGACTGACCTTTTGATTATCAGATCCAATGGTCCATATACTGCCACGTTGCTACTGATCTCAACCCACTGAATGCTAGCCGTTGGATTTGAAAGATCGAACGGTTCATATGCTTCTATATTGGTACACTATATAGTGGTATAGATATATTAAAATATATCTAGATACATGCGTATCTAGATAAAGTTGAGATAACTAACTTGAGACAGAGGGAGTAAAAAAATAAGGATAATAGGCATCGCCATAATCATTTAAACAATGTGAAATCATCATAAGATTGGGCTCGATGAAAAAAATATCCTTCGATTTTCATATAAAGAAGGGAAATTTATATAGTTTTCACTCATGGGAAAAAATTATAAGAAATGAAATTCTCTAATAAAGCATCATATAAATTTGCCCCCTCCCCCCCCCCCCCCCCCCCATCTCCTGAAATATGATAGCATTC
This sequence comes from Dactylis glomerata, assembly GCA_007115705.1. Classification (NCBI taxonomy): domain Eukaryota; kingdom Viridiplantae; phylum Streptophyta; class Magnoliopsida; order Poales; family Poaceae; genus Dactylis; species Dactylis glomerata. The sequence goes on along the minus strand of QXEO01000547.1, from coordinate 3,976,493 downwards.
GGTCTTCTTACAACTTTTTTTTTGCAAAATTTCAGCGATCTATTAATAATCGTCAACAAATGTATAAAGAGTACTAAAAGTAATAAAAATTACAAATAGATCATGGGACAAACAAACAATGACTACAAACATTAACGCTACGCAAATACGCGCCGCAATCCTCGCCCCTCCATCACCGGAGCCGGGCAAACACTAGTAGGAAAAAGTCTATTGGTAGCATTTTAAAATAGACTGCTAGTAGTGCACCCCGCACACAACCGCCATTACCCATTAATAACTAGTTACTAGTAGCGTGCACGCGGGCTACGCTACTAGTAGTTTCTGTATCGATAGCGTGCGGCTTTTGCATGCTGCCAATATTCATTTCATCGTGACATCGCACACTAGTATAGAAAACTAGTAGTAGTGCATGCTGACATCGCACACTAGTACTCTTGCACGCCGTAGGTACTTTATGTGGCGTGACACTAGTAGTATTTTTTATATTTTTGTATTTCCATTTCATCGTCATATTTTAGTGTATTTAAAGATGAGTTTGTAAAAAGTAGAAATAGAGAAGGGACCATGAATGACGATAATTCAGCTTCTTTAACCAGATTTCATCTCCTTTTGGCAAACCAAGTTTTCTAGTTGTTGCATGTATTGTTTTAGATCATGTCTAACAGCATCCGTAAAGGGGCCAAACCCCTAAAATAACCGTCACTTACGGGTTTTCGCTAAAAAAATGGCGTAGATCAGCACCCTTAAATCACGAGATCCGTAAAAAAAAATTAAGGGCCGACTCGTAAATCCTCATTCAGCCTGCACAAACAAGGATTTCGAGGCCGAACTGAACTCGACCTGTATCGTTTGGCGGGACGGAACATTCAACCCAACTACTGTAGACGAGCGGGGAGACTCACCGGAATCCGGCAAAATCTCGTCACCGAGCTTTGATTCCGGCCAAATTTCTTGCAATTTCCGGCTATTCGCTCTCGTACGGACCGATTACCGACCGGATTGGGTTCGATTTGGAGGGAACGTGGCATGCAGCGCGAGCGGCCGGCTGTACTGCCAAGCAATGTACTGCTTATGCTGAGCGTGAGCGTGGCCTGCGGCGCGAGCGGCGCTCAAGTTTGTCCATCTTTTGTATGAAGGTCTCATCACGTGCTTCAACGCATTAATTTCTTGCTTGCCTCAACGCGAGCAGATCCTCTCTGTGCTTTACGCTGATGACTGATTTGCGGGAGTGCTTCTCTGGTTAGAGGAAGAAGAAGGAGGAGAAAAAAAAAGGAATATTCCAGGAAAAAAAAAGAATATGCTTATTTACAGTTTGTTTATATGGGTGTTGTTCTCCGACGGCACTTTTCTGGCCCGTAAATACAAGTTCAGGAGCCTATACTCGGGTTTTAAGGGTCGGCCGTTTACGGGTGCTGTTAGTCATGCTCTTACCACAAACTACACAAAAGTCAAACGCAACATTGTCGAGCAACCGCAAAATTGAGCCGAAATAATTTGCAACAAACATGGTAAATGGACCGAAAATGTATTTGCATATGAAAATTTAATATTTAATAATATGTAACATCAAAACTACATCCTATCTTGCAATATAAATTTAGTTATATGTGCTTCACTGATATTACTGTGGAATAAAATTACATATAATCATTAATATGTTCCTATTTATGATGACAATAGATATTTTCCCACAAATTAAAGTTGTTTCCCAAATAACCGATATGGTATTTTCCATAATATTTATAGTGTATATAGATCCATGGTAATTCTAATCGCACAATATTAGGTTGTACAACGCAAATATTATTTATTCGCAAAATAATAATAATATCCTCGTATTTGCAAGGGCCAACATGATAGTTTATATATAAGTCAAACACTCGACCAACCACAAAATTGAGCCGCTACAAATGCTTTAGAGCATCTCTAGCAGTCGCACTAATTTTTGGCGCTGTAAAAGCACTTTGCAGCGCGCTCCATCCGTGTTTCGCGCGTGAGGCCATATTTACCTCCACCAGAAGCTCTAAATGTTTGGGCTGTAAAAATGGGTAGTTGTTTCTGCGCCCAATTTGTGCCGCGCGCTCCATTCGGCGCAGTAAATATAGTGCACAAGATAGCGCTTTTGCCCCGCGCACTATTTTACAGCGCCAGTTGCAGCATCTGCTGGAGCATTAATTTACGCCTCCCGCGCGCTAAACTAGTCACTTTTTGGGATACAGCGCCGGTTAGCGCGACTGCTGGAGATGCTCTTAGCGTGCGTTTGGTTGCGAACCAGACCATGGATGGAATGGGATCATCCACGATTTGTATGTGTTTGGTTGTGAAAGAGAGGGATGGGATGGTTCACCGATGGGGAATATTCTTCAAAAAAGTGGGATGGACTGGTCCGCTCAAATCGGCCGGCCCTCTCGTCCCACTTCTTCCTAAACGTGGGATGGACTGCTAATTGGAAGTTAGGACTAGCGCCCAGGAGCTCCGCCTCGATCCCCGCAGCCTGAGAAGCTCCACCGAGCCCCGCCGCCTGAGGAGCTCTGGGGATTGACTACATTTATTCTTAGAAAAAAAATCTACTTCTACTACTTTCATAACTCATTTGAATCGTGCAGATTGGTACTCGTGAACGGTGATAGGGAAGGAGCGCTGGAAAAGATATGTTGGTGATCCGACTGACGGACGAGAGAAAAAGAATTGCCCCCACCTGTCCCACGTCGCCCCCCGCGGGCGATCGAGGCAGAACCCTAAGTCACTGCCACCGCCAGACCCTACCCTCCCTCTCTCTTCCCCCGCCATCGCCGGCGGTTGCTGCAGGGCAAAGCCCCTGTGGGCTGCGGTGCTGGCGGCGGCGGGTCTTGTCCTCTACCCGGCGGCGCCTTGTTCTGGCGGGAGGACTTGGTGGCGGCGGCGCGGTGAACGGATCGTATGGGCACCTAGAGGGGGGGGTGAATAGGTGCTACTCAAATTTTAATTTTTTTTTCAATTTAGGCTTGACACAAAAGGTAAATTCTCTAGATATGCAACTAAGGTGAATTTACCTATATGTCAACAAACAAGCTAAGCAAGATACAAGTAGTAAAGGCAAAGGATAGAGGTAACCGAGAGTGGAGCACACGGAGACACGGATGTAATTCCCGTAGTTCCTTCCTTTTTAGGGGAAGTACGTCTACGTTGGAGGGGTGTGGTTGCCACAAAGGCCTAACCAACGCCACAAAGGCTCACCCTATTCTCCGGTGCAAGCTTCCGCCACAAAGGCCTAGCTCACTTTCCACTAAGGGATTCCTCAAGGCGGAATCGGCCTTTACAAAACTTGGGGCACAACTCCACAACTGAATTGGAGGCTCCCAAGCACCACAAAGATATCAATCAACACGTATCAAGATTTCAATCACACAAATCAAGGTCAAGGGACACAAGTGAACCCAAGACCAAAGGGCCCTCAAGCAAATAAGAGGGGAAATCAAATCGCTTCGGTGAGGATGTAGATCAAGGCCTTCTCCTTCGATTCTCCAAAGATCAAGAGCTTTGGTGGGTTGAGGGAGGAGATCTTGCGAATTTGGTGGCTCCAAAAATGGTGTTCTTCTTGCACAGCTCGAGCAGCTTGAGGTGGAAGAAGGGGAGGGATATTTATAGCCCCTCCCAAAATGTAGCCGTTGCTGACTTGGAGGGGCGGATTATCCGGCCAAAGTTGGGCCGGATTATCCGGCCGGCCGGATTATCCGCCCCCCCTATCTGGGTGACGCCGCTCTAGGTCCTTAACCGAATTTGGGGTCCTCTCTGGAGGGGCGGATTATCCGGCCACCCCTGGCCGGAATATCCGGCCCCCCTATCTGGGTGACGCCGCGATAAGTCCTTAGTCGTTTTGAGCTCTCGCCTGGGGGGGCGGATTATCCGGCCCCTGGCCGGAATATCCGGCCCCCCTATCTGGGTGACGCCGAGCCAGGGACTTAGCCGTTTTCGGCCACCCTCCAGAGGGGGCGGATTATCCGGCCACTCCTGGCCGGATTATCCGGCCTGGCATTTCTTCATCTGACAATCCTGCAAAACTTAGTACACCCTTAATATCCCTAATGTTGTTATCTAACACACAAAATCTGAGGGAAGCAAAGTTTGCACTTTCAATCTCCCCCTTTTTGGTGTTAGATGACAACACTAGGATTTGCAAGAAAGATCGAATATTTCAAACAACAAATATTTGAGCAAGATAAAAAGCTCCCCCTAGATGTGTGCAACTTCACCAATGAGTTTAGAGGAGACATACCATTGCATAGATAACTCAAACATTATGGAATTCCGAATATGATAATACGATATACCGGACAATAATTCCATAGGCATCTCACTAATAACCATGAGCTCAAAGAGACAAGTGAACAACACATAATGATCCACATAGCACATTAAGAACATATAACATAGTCTCATACACCACATGGTAGCAAATAAACGACATGAAGTTCAACCACACACAAAGTTCAACTTAAGACGAACGAAATAAGAAGAAACACAAAGCGCGCAAGCTTGTGTTTCCACCCATGCAAATCCCGTAATATTCCTAATAGAACTACTTCTCCCCCTTTGGCATCAAGACACCAAAAAGAGAGAAGAGCGATGCTACACGTCCCGAGGAATCAATCCTCCAAGTCATCGAAGTCGCCGGAGTCCACATCATCATAATCTCTGCCATCACCCTCGTCAGCTCCAGCATCTTCATCCTCAGCCTCAAAGTCCTCCTCAGCCTCAAAGTCCTCCTCAGCCTCTGCACAAGCACCTCCTGCGGGAGCATCTGGAGCATCAAAGAGATGCTTCTGCATATCCACCCAGTTGTAGCGATCAGTGTTCCAAGCATCATAGGACACAGGAGCAGTAGGTGTGGGATCGGCTGTCTGAGCACCACTGAGACGGTGAAGGATCAGCTGCTGAGTGTCCTGGATGCTCTTCCTCTCAACATAGGCCTGGTAGTTCTCACGGTGGATCTCTACCTTCATGCACAGCACATTCCGCTCAAACCAACTGAGCTTCCTCACCTCCCTGGACATAGCAACTGCAGCAGTCCTCTGATCACGGGCAGAAGCACTTGTCCTCGCATCAGCCATGAAAGTGACTGGATATGCAGCTGAAGGAGCAGAAGTCGCCTTTCTCTTGACATACATCTTCTTGACAAGGTGCTCCACACAGTCATCATGGATATCATAATCTCCAAGGGCATGCTTGATGAGTAGCATGATGTATGGAGCATATGGCACAGTGTTCCTCTGAATGATAGCATCCTTGATCTCATAGAAGATGAAATCCATCACATCAAGTGTAAAGTCCTCAGCAGAGTCAGTCGACGTGGCACACTCATGAGCAAAAGCAAGGAGATCAACCAGAGAGGTGCGAATGGCATCATTGTTGCCACCACTAGGAGCAATGTTCTCCCTGAAAATGTGGACCAGCTGATCATAGAGCGGATGCAGTCCATGGATAAAGCCCACAGTGCCGGTGGAGTCATAGAGATCATACAACTTATCCTTGTCAGGCTTGGTCCCCGGGTTGTGAATACGGCGACCCACAGGAGTGTCTCCATTGTACGCATACCCCAAGAGAGAGGCAAACGTAGCAAAGTCCGATGTACACTCATGCTCGCCGGTCATCCACTTCATAGACTTTTGAGCATTTGGCAGGATCACAAGGGTAGCATAGAACTGTTTGATGAGACCGGGATTATAGTTGCACTGAATGTTGGCCAGCCCCATCAAACCCAACTTCTCAACCACAGAAACTGCTTCATCAAAATAAGACTTGCGGCGAAGGTGATCAAAATCAATTGGATGCATCGGGCGGCAAGGGTTCTTGAATGGCTCATAAACATCACGAAAAATCCCCCACTACTCCTCATTCCAGAAACCACGGTCCTCAATATCTTCATCTCTTGGTGAGGCGTACCAATTGTTTTGCCTCACAAGAATGTACTCAGCCTCGGGCATGCTCTTGTAGTTAGGACGTGTCGCTTTGCCTTTGCGACGGCGGGCTTGAGCCTTGGCAGCCTTCTCTTTCTCAGCCTTTCTAGCAGCCTCCCTCTGTTCCCGACGGATAGCAACCTCATCCACAAGAACTCCTTCCTCATTCCGAACAAGCCGACGCTTGCGCTTCGGCAACCCGGAAACACCTGTGAAAGAGAGATGCACGGAGAGCATGGGGATAAGCGTATGCACGAGTTACGGAAAGGATCAACAAATTATGAAATATGAACAAGCAAACTTCACCTAATGAATCAAATTGACAGCAGCAAATATAAAAAGATGCTGAAAAAAAATCCCAGGCCGGATTATCCGGCCAGGGGGGGGGCGGATAATCTGGCCCCTCGAAGAATTCTTCTACAATTTGCTGCAGTGACATATTTGATAGATCGGGGGAAGGATTCATACAACATGATTCACAAAAGAGGAAAACAACAACTAGAGGGCTAAATCACCAAGAACATGCTAGGGTAAAATCACATCCTAGGGATAGAACAATACCCGCATCCATTGCGAAATCGGCTTGGTGAATGCCTTCCAGAGGAGGAGGAGAGCAACCTCCGAAGAAATCCGGCCAAGGGGTTGGCCGGAACTCTGGCGGCGGCGACGGGAAGAAGGCGGCGGCGGCAGGGAACTCCTGGAAGGGGTGGGGAAGGAACTGCCCTAGGGCAGCCCGACCCTGCCCCTTATATACCCAAAAGCCACTACGGCCGGATTATCCGGCCAGGAGGGGGCGGATAATCCGGCCCCCCCGGATATTCCGCCCAGGGGGGGCGGATATTCCGGCCTGGAAGCCAGAAAACTGGCCAACTCGAAATTTTCAAAAACAGATGTTGTTTTGATGAAAAATTTGAACTCGTGTGCATGGATTAGATGTCTTGAGAGAGGATGGCTTAGGTGAGAGAGCAATCATGGAGTGGTTCTCGGCACTTAACATTGCAAGAGCAAATCGACTAAAAAACCAATGCAAGTGCCTTCCCATATCAAAAATAAGAAATAACATCGAGAGAGAACACCAAAAACTCAAATAAGATATGCAATGAAGCAACTCTTCGAAAAGAAGAGGTCGGTAGCCGAAGCCACCATGTATGAGCGTTATGGCATTGGACCGCGAAGATGTATCTTGAGTCCATAACCACTACTCGTCATTGAAGCTCATATATCATAAAATGATATAAAGAGAATGATATGATTACTATTGGCATTATGGGGGGGATGGATAGCCCAATTAATTAGGACCGCACTCCCCCTATTTCCATGCCCACACCTAAACCAAACATGCATTGAAATATAGGTGTATTTGCAAGATGTTCAAGCCACACTCCTTGAATCGATGATATTTAGCTCATTCCTCAAATAACCAAATCTTGCTTCATCAAGAGGCTTCGTGAATATATCGGCAAGTTGATCCTTGGTGCTAACATAAGCAAGCTCAATATCACCACGGGCAACATGATCTCTAATGAAATGATTCCGGATCTCAATATGCTTGGTTCTTGAATGTTGCACCGGATTATAGGCGATCTTGATAGCACTTTCATTGTCACATAAAAGAGGCACTTTGTCACAATTGACACCGTATTCCTTCAAAGTTTGCCTCATCCATAACAATTGAGTGCATCCACTTGCTGCGGCAATGTATTCGGCTTCGGTGGTGGAGAGAGATATACAATTTTGCTTCTTAGAAGACCAACACACCAAAGACCTACCAAGAAATTGGCAAGCTCCGGAGGTTGATTTCCTATCATCCTTGTCACCGGCCCAATCCGAATCCGTGAAGCCACAAAGAGAGAAATCCGAGCCTTTGGGATACCAAAGCCCATAAGTTGGGGTATGAACCAAATATCGAAAGATCCTCTTAACCGCCATAAGGTGGCTTTCTTTAGGAGCGGCTTGATACCTTGCACACACACCTACACTCAACACAATATCGGGTCTAGATGCACAAAGGTAAAGCAACGAACCGATCATAGAACGGTATACCTTTTGATCCACGTTTTTACCATTGGGATCTAGATCAAGATGACATTTAGTGGCCATTGGTGTGGCGGTCCCATTTAGTTCCTTCATCTTGAACCTCTTGAGCATGTCTTGGACATATTTGGCTTGATTGATGAAAGGCCCTTCTTTCAATTGCTTGATTTCAAAACCAAGAAAGAACTTCATTTCGCCCATCATAGACATCTCGAACCTATCGGTCATAAGCTTTGAGAATTCATCATTAAAAGCTTTGTTACTAGAGCCAAAGATGATATCATCAACATATAGTTGGCATACGAAAAGCTCCCCATTGACCCTCTTAGTAAAAAGAGTGGGATCGATTTGCCCAACTTCAAACCCACGGTCTAACAACTCCCTAAGGTGCTCGTACCACGCACGTGGGGCTTGTTTAAGGCCATAGAGTGCCTTATGGAGTTTGTAGACATGGTTAGGGAAGTTGAGATCCTCAAACCCCGGGGGCTGCTTAACATACACTTCCTCTTTCAATGGACCATTAAGAAAGGCACTCTTAACATCCATTTGTTGCAACTTAAAGTTATGATGAGTGGCATATGCAAGAAGGATACAAATGGACTCAAGGCGAGCCACGGGAGCATAAGTTTCTCCAAAGTCAATTCCTTCAACTTGGGAGAAACCTTGAGCAACCAATCTTGCCTTGTTCCTCACAACAATCCCATGCTCATCTTGCTTGTTCTTGAATATCCACTTTGTGCCAATCACATTGCGGCACTCCTTTGGCTTCTCTACTAACACTCATACATTATTGCGCTTGAAGTTGTTGAGTTCTTCATGCATAGCATCCAACCAATCCGGATCTTCAAGAGCTTCAAATACTTTCTTGGGTTCAACCATGGAGATATAAGCATGATGAGTGCTAAATTGTGCCAATTGACGCCGGGTTGACACTTTGCTCCTTAGATCTCCAATAACCCTCTCAAGGGTATGACCTTTAAGTTCCAAGTCCCTTTCAATTCTCTTCTTGCGACGGGCTTCGATCTCCTCATTAGACCTTGGAGGGATCACTTGATCATCTTGATCATTTTGGTCCCCGTCTTGACCATTAACTTGACCTTGATCATCATTATCTTCATAAGTAGGTTGATCTTGGTCTTGTGAAGAATTGGGAGCGGTTGAGATAACCGGAGAGGATGGTGGTGCCCCTTGTTCTTCATGAAGGTCCTTGTCTTGTTCTTCGGTTGGTGCATTAGTTGCTTCCTTGGGAGAGGCTTGTTGAGCTTGTGAAGATGAAGGCTCCACTTGAGTAGAGCATAGTCCTTCTCGGTCCGCCACAAGGTGTCCCTCAATGGGGCGGAAAAATCCCACGCCCATTCTTCCTATGGCTTCTCGAGGTATTTCATCATCTACATCACAAGAAACAATATCTTGCCCCCCTTGGGAGCTGTCATTCTCTTCGAATACCACACTACAAGATTCCTCAACACGTCCGGTGGACTTGTTGAAGACTCTATAAGTGTGGGATTCGGCACCGTAACCAACAAAAATACCTTCTATTGCTTTCGGATCAAATTTACCTAAACGAACTCCTTTTCTTTGAAAGAAACACTTACACCCGAAAACCCGGTAGTAGGAGATGTTGGGCTTGCTTCCGGTGAGTATTTCATATGGAGTCTTGTTTAGGCCTTTGCAGAGGAAGAGCCGGTTTGAAGAGTGACAAGCCGTAGAGATAGCTTCGGCCCAAAAGTTGTATGGAGACTTAAACTCCGCCAACATGGACCTAGCCATATCCACAAGAGTCCGGTTCTTCCTTTCGGCTACACCATTTTGTTGAGGGGTGTATGCAGCGGAATATTGATGACGTATCCCCTCATCACTGAGAAACCCATTCAAAGTGTAGTTCTTGAATTCCGAGCCATTGTCACTTCTAATTGCCAAAATAGTTTGCCCATGTTGACGTTCAACTTCCTTGGCAAAGTCGATGACGGTTTGTTGAGTCTCACTCTTATACTTGAAGAAGTAGATCCAAGTATATCTTGAATAGTCATCAATAATCACCAAACAATATTTCTTCCCACCAAGACTTGCATGAGATGGAGGACCAAAAAGATCCACATGAAGGAGCTCCAAGATCCTCTTGGAAGAGATGATAGTCTTGCTTGGGTGGGGAGAATCATGCATTTTTCCTAGAACGCAAGCCCTGCAAACACGATCTTTGGCAAAAGAAACATTCTCTTTTAGTCCGAGTATGTGGCCACCCTTGTGAAGGCTTTGCAAAGTTCTCATATTGACATGGGCTAGTCGGCGATGCCAAAGCCAACCCACATCGGCCTTTCCAAATAAACACATTGCACTTGTAGTGGTTTTCCCCGAGAAGTCCACCACATACAAGTTATTTTCAATGTGCCCAACGAAAGCGACCTTTAGAGACTTGCTCCACAAGAGTACCACAATTTCATTATCAATGAAGACGGCAAAGCCCATCTTACCAAGTGCATGAACTGAAAGTAAATTGTAACCTAGGGTCTCAACAAGCATGACGTCCACAAGGGAAATATCCGGTGCGACCACCACCTTGCCAAGACCTAATACCTCGGATTGTGACATATCTCCATAAGTGACGGTTATGTTGTTATCATTAGGCCTCATCTCCGTCATAATCTCCTTGCTTCCGGTCATATGACTTGTGCAACCACTATCAAGCACCCATTTTGATCCACCGGAAGCATAGTCCTACAAGAGATCATTGCTTGGTTTTAGGTCCCCATTTTTCAATGGGTCCTCTTTTGTTAGCAACAAGGGTCTTTGGAACCCAAATAGACCAAGCAACATAACCATCATTTGGACCAACATATTTTGCATAAACATCACCATAATAATCACGAAATAAGACATAGTGAGGGTTAGCAATTCCCGCATGATCATCATGAGTGGCTTTGCCACCCACAATAGGATCCTTCTTTGCTTGTGCGGGCTTGGCCTTCTTCTTCTTGTTCTTGTTCTTCTTCTTCTTCTTCTTTGAGACATAACCAATCCCCGTTTTATCACCAAATGCCTTTTGCTTACTCAAAAGGTCATTCAAGTTTTTCTCACCTATGGGAATGGAGGACTTGGCAAGCTCATCTTTCAACCTAGCATTTTCTTCAATAACATTTGCATGATCACAAGTAGAAGTAGAAGAACTAGGCACATTCTTCTTAGTCAATTGAATTTGAAGTTGTTCATGTGACTTGGTAAGAATAGAGTGTTCACTTTTCAAGGCCTTGTGAGCCTTGTCAAGATCTTCTAAATCCTTCACAAGTATATCATGACCAACACCAAATTCAACCTTTTCCTTTTTAAGCATTTTTACTTTAGCACGAGCATGGTCACGCTCCTTAATGAGTTTGGAAACAACTTCATTATTAGCTTCCTCAATGGAATCGAGCTTCTCTTCGAGAGTTGCTCGTTCCTCTTGCTCTTCTTCAAGAGACTCGGTTAGTGAAGCAATATCTTGAGCATATTCTTTTTCAAGCCTCATTTGTTCATCTAGTTTTTCAAGAGTTTTACCATATTGGCTCAATAGACGTTCAAAGTGAATCTTATGAACACCATCTACACTAGACACATAGTCATCAAAAGCAATAATTTCTTCCTTTACTCTAAGACTAGCAAGATCATTCAAGGGAGCATCATTTGTCTTAGAGGAGGAGAAAGATGTGGGTGATACCTCGGAAGACTTGGCCATAAGGCACTTGATGTTCTTGACAAGAGAGTCCTCATTGGGGGATTCAAAGAGTGATGTGGAGGAAGTAGAGGTGGTTGCCATTGCGGCCATCTCACTAGTTGTGGTTTCTTCTTCATCACTCTCACTTGCGGAGTACTCTTCTTGAGTCAAGAATACAAACTTTTGTTGTTTCTTCTTTGGTCCACCCTTCTTCACAAATGGCTTCTTTGAAGGTGACTTGGTCTTGCTTTTGAGGATGAGCTTTCCACCATGGTCTTCTCTCTTCTCATAAGGGCACTCGGCAACAAAGTGAAATCTATCATTGCAATTGTAGCAAGTCCTCACCCTTTGACCATTGTTGTCATTCCTTTGATAGCCACTTGACTTGCTTCTTCTTTGATTGTCCTCTTTAGCCTTGTGTGGATCAACCCAAAAGGTTTTTCCATAGAAGGCCATGTGCTCATTGTACTCATGTCTTATGTCCTCGGGACACATCTCTAGCCTTGCATCAATGCTTGTTTGAAGAGGAACCTCTTTCTCAACCACATTAGCCTTCAATGCAAGATTAGAGCTTCTTTGCATTCCTATGGCACGGGCACGAGCATCTTCCGCATTTTGTGCGGAAACCTTGTAGGCTTGAATCTCTTGCATCACTTGATTGGAGGTCATCTCATTGAAGTTGTGCTTTCCTTGAACACTCTTCACATCCGCGGGCTCATATGGGGTGAGAGCAATAATGTACTTCATCTTGATCCACTCATCATCAATATGGTGAGCACCGAGGTTCTTGAAGGTGGTGGCAATTGTCTTGAGTCTTCTATACATCTCTTGATGATCCTCACCATCCATCATGAAGAAACCTTCCGCTTGATTCGAGAAAGCTATGTATCTTGTTTTCTTCATGCTCTCATTGCCAACAAAGACGTCGGAGAGTCCTTGCCAAGCTTCTTTGGCGGTGGAGAAGTGTTGGATGTGCGGCAAGTCCTTGGACCCAACGGCGACTTGAATCATGTGGAGAGCGGTAGCATTGAGTTGACTATCGACCGTCTCTCTTCTTGTCATGTTGTGTGGATCCACGGCCTTGAAACCTTCCTCAACGATCCTCCAAAGCTCGATGCAAGAACTGCGCATATGAGAGATCATTTGATATTGCCATTGACCAAAGTTTAATGCATCAAGCTTAGGTGGGTCTCCCCTATGGTTAATATGAGGATGAGGAACCGGCGGGTCGGGTGAATACCAATGTGGAAATTCACCTTTCCCGTCGTCCTTGGTGGAAGACTTAGCATCGCCATTTTTATCGGCACCCTCCACATCGACCGCCACATTCTCCACTTGTGGAGTAGCGGGTTTTTCCGGAGGTGGAGAAGCATTAGCATTTTTAGCTTGCATGAGTTGCGCTATCATTTCGCGCAACTCACTTATTTGAGATGTCATGGAAGTCATGGATGATTCCAAAGATTTGAACTCACCCATGGAAACTTGACCCGAGCCCTCACTAGGTGATGTTTCCATACTCTTAGGTGGTTAAGCCCGAATTAAGAGCCGAGGCTCTGATACCAATTGAACGGATCGTATGGGCACCTAGAGGGGGGGGGTGAATATGTGCTACTCAAATTTTAATTCTTTTTTAATTTAGGCTTGACACAAAAGGTAAATTCTCTAGATATGCAACTAAGGTGAATTTACCTATATGTCAACAAACAAGCTAAGCAAGATATAAGTAGTAAAGGCAATAAAGGATAGAGGTAACCGAGAGTGGAGCACACGGAGACACGGATGTAATTCCCGTAGTTCCTTCCTTTTTAGGGGAAGTACGTCTACGTTGGAGGGGTGTGGTTGCCACAAAGGCCTAACCAACGCCACAAAGGCTCACCCTATTCTCCGGTGCAAGCTTCCGCCACAAAAGGCCTAGCTCACTTTCCACTAAGGGATTCCTCAAGGCGGAATCGGACTTTACAAAACTTGGGGCACAACTCCACAACTGAATTGGAGGCTCCCAAGCACCACAAAGATATCAATCAACAAGTATCAAGATTTCAATCACACAAATCAAGGTCAAGGGACACAAGTGAACCCAAGACCAAAGGGCCCTCAAGCAAATGAGAGGGGAAATCAAATCGCTTCGGTGAGGATGTAGATCAAGGCCTTCTCCTTCGATTCTCCAAAGATCAAGAGCTTTGGTGGGTTGAGGGAGGAGATCTTGTGAATTTGGTGGCTTCAAAAATGGTGTTCTTCTTGCACAGCTCGAGCAGCTTGAGGTGGAAGAAGGGGAGGGGTATTTATAGCCCCTCCCAAAATGTAGCCATTGCTGACTTGGAGGGGCGGATTATCCGGCCAAAGTTGGGCCGGATTATCCGGTCGGCCGGATTATCCGCCCCCCCCCTATCTGGGTGACGCCGCTCCAGGTCCTTAGCCGAATTTGGGGTCCTCTTGGAGGGGTGGATTATCCGGCCACCCCTGGCCGGAATATCCGGCCCCCCTATCTGGGTGACGCCGCGATAAGTCCTTAGTCATTTTGAGCTCTCGCCTGGGGGGGGGGGCGGATTATCCGGCCCCTGGCCGGAATATCCGCCCCCCCTATCTGGGTGACGCCGAGCCAGGGACTTAGCCATTTTTGGCCACCCTCCAGAGGGGGCGGATTATCCGGCCACTCCTGGCCGGATTATCCGGCCTGGCATTTCTTCATCTGACAATCCTGCAAAACTTAGTACACCCTTAATATCCCTAATGTTGTTATCTAACACACAAAATCTGAGGGAAACAAAGTTTGCACTTTCACGCGGCTCGGAGTTCCTGGCAGACTCGACCAGCGGTGGCGTGGTGGCAGCAACGTTGTTCTCTGTCCTCGGGCGTTGTGGTGGTGGAGCTCCCCTGCAACGGTGATGCGGGCGGCAAGTGGGTGTTGCTGCGGCGGCGCGGTCCGAATCTCGACGGCAGAGCACGGGCGGGCAGCGCACGGTGGTGATGGGGAGAGGAGCGGCACCTTCCCGTACCCGGACGGCGACGACGGCAGCTTGGGCGCAGCAGCACAGCGGCGGGGCCGATTTGGGCCCAATCTAGGCCTGCGGGCCTGCAGGCTGATCCTGATCGGGCTTGCTGCTGCGTCCGGACATCGTCCACCTCGGGTGGATGAGGATTGTTCCCCTCACCTGGGTTGTTGCGATGCCGGATGGATACAGGCTTTTGGTGTCCGCCCACCTCGTCCAATCTGTCGGCCCTATGGTGTGAGGTTGGTCGTGGTTTGGGCTCGAGTTCGTGGACGCCGAGGCGGCGGCCTCGGAAGGTGGACCGCACGGGTGTCTCTTCGGCGAGCAATATAGCGGTGGTGATGGTCTTCTTCCTTGATCACTCGGGTGGCAAGGAGCAAGACAGCGGGAGGCCTTGGTGGTGGCGGCGCTTTGGCTACGACATCTCCCAGATCGTGATTGCAGACCGGGCTTGGAGCTTGCGGTGGATCCATGTGGGCATGTGTGTAGGTTTTTCCGGGCAAAAGCCACACGTTTTGACGCCGGCGGTGGCGATGCCTGCGGGTGTCGTAACCCTCTTGGGGGGCGCCGTTGTGGGTACCTTCCCACGCGAGGGCTTCGGGTGAAAACCCTAGACTTGGTCTCGTCGACAGCGGCGTGTAGTGTTGTTACCCTCTTGGGGGCGTCGGTGTGGAGTTCCTTTCCCTAGGTCTCGTCGCTGCCTCCTATGGCAAGTCTTGGTCTTTCTTATCCTTTGTTGTTTATCTTTGATCTGTTATGTAAAAGGGTGTCCTCATTACCTTGTATTAGTTTGGTCATGTATGACTTTATTTATAAAGCGGAGCGAAAGGCTGTTTCGAGGATAGGAGAGGAGCAGCTCCCTGGTTTTATGCCCTTTGAACACCCTTTGAACACGATTCTGCTCGGTGAGGAACTGACCGCCGGCTTTGTGAGGAACTGATCGAATCAAAAGCCCAGCCCGTTCTGGTCGAACCAAAGGAACCCCAGCGGCGGCCAACAAAAGCGCCTGCCTTTGGTGGTGGAAGCTAGTAGGCAGAATGGCGGCCATGCGGAGGCTCCTGCAGCAGCTCCAGCCCGTCCTCGCGCACCAAGCCGCCGTCCGCCGTGCCACCCCCCACTGCCGCCTCCTCCACTCCCCCTCCCCCCTCGCTGCCGCCTCCGCCTCCACCTCCCCGTCGCCTGACCTCCTGCCACGCAGCAACGGCTCGCTCCTACCGACGAGCGCCGGGGCTGTCGTGGCGGCCACCCGGACCGCCTCCGCGTGCGGCGCTGGGTCCCTCGACGAGCCGTTCTCTCTGCAGCTAAGCAGGACCTCGGGCTGGTTCGCTTCGTCGTCATCGACGTTGCTCCACGGCGTCGGCGCGCCTTGGTGAGTCTCCGGTTCCTACTACTTCACTCCGGGGAGGAGAAAGTTCTCGCCTTTTTGGTCGTCTGTTCACTCAATTTCGGTCTCGGTGTCTCGATCCGCTAGGGCGCACTGGACAACAACCCAGGCTGATGAGGTGGTGTTGCTGCTCGCCGGCGCCAATGTGGCCGTCTACGGGCTCTGGCGCCTGGTAGATCCCAACTCCGCGTTGAGTCCTTACAAGGTCAGTGGCTATCCAAAGGAATTCTGATTTGATTCCTTGCAAGCAAGCGTTGATTTTTTGTTGATGGGCAGATTTGGCTGGACATGTACACTGGCGGGCGGCTGCACACATTGCTCACGAGCGCTCTCAGCCACGTGGATCTGACGTTCATGATGAATCATTTCATGGTTCGTGGTTACACAAGGGACTTCTGCTTTAATTTAGCAAGTGCTGGACAGACAGTGTATCCCTTGATGATTTTTGTTGATGAGCAGATTTCGCTGGACAATTTCAAGAGCTTGAGGTGGCACACACTCCTCACCAGTGCTTTCAGCCACAAAGATGCTAATCACCTCTTCCACAATATGCTTGGCCTCTACTTCTTCGGTTCAAGCGTAAGATACTCTCTCTTCTACTTGCTCTGTGGACGACATTGAAATACATATTTGTTTGTCAGGCTGAAATGGGATATAAACGTGCCAACAGCATGTATAAATTCAGTTTTGGATTTGATATTGTACATACTCTCAGTCCATAAAATTCACAATTAAGAGATTAGTTGAGAACTTTTGGTATTAAAGAGATAGTTCACTCCTAGTTTCCGGATTCCCCTGTGAGCAACACCCTCTAGAAGAGCATGCCACACCCTCTAAAAATATAATGTAAATGTGATGCATTATGCAATTTATCCGATGTTACCTTTCTTGTATGGGCATTCAGACCAACATCTTTCATATTATCTACGAATTGTTGCAATTGTATATGCTCACACTCTGTTTTTTATGGTAGCCAATTATCACCTTACTTGCACATGCTGATTCATTTTTTCTTTTGTTTGCATCAGATTGCCCGCACGTTTGGTCCTGGTTTTCTTTTGCAGTTGTACGTACAAGGAGCACTTTTTGGATCTGCATTCTACTTGGGAGAAATGTTTTTTCTAGCTCCACAAAAACAGGTAAAATGCTTACGACATCAATAGCTTATACATCAGGGACCTGAATTAAATCCTGGACAGTACATTCAAACTTAAAATGTAATGCTTCTATCTCAGGGTTTTGGAGGATGGAACACTCCTGCGCTTGTGAGTGATGTTCTGTCTAATATTTACATCATATATTACCATGAATTTTACCACAACAGACCAATTATTTATTATACTGTAGCAAGAAAATTATTCGGATGGTAATGTGGTGATCTGAGGCGACACGGTGATTTACGCTAAGATGATTTGCAATATACCAAATGGACATATTTAGTGATTTTGTACAAAATATATTGTTTGTTACACAGTAAATATGATCCTTTCATGTTACTCAGGGTGCAAGTGCTGCAGTAAATGCAGCTATTCTTCTCTACATTTTTCTGTATCCGACGAATATACTATACTTACACTTCTTCATTCCTCTTCCAGCTGCATTCGTGGTGAGAAGCTTTTCTTTCTATTTAAAAAAATTGTTAAACATGTGGGTGCTTGGTAGTGAGAATAGAATTTATTTAACTTTACTTATTTCAGGGAGCTTATTTGATTGGAGCTGATTTCTGGAGAGTGAAGAAGGTACTCCTTTCTTTTCAGAATGTAAAGCATTTTAGGATTTTGAGAATTGCCACAATGCAGTGCATTCCATGGTTAAAAAAGTTGCCACAATGCGTGAGCTAGACAACAACAAATTAGTGCTTAATCGTGCTATGCATGCGCTTATGAACACCTAGGTGTGCACTTCGGCAAGATAGGTGCTAGGCGGTGGCCAAACTAAGTATTAACACCTAGCGCTTTTCTGAATCTTGTGCATTTAGGCTCTCAATGCACCTTTGTCTCATTAAATTTCCTGGTCATAACTTATTCTTTTCTTTTGTCTGCACTACCCCTCATGCATTAAACTTTATGATTGGGCAAATAAGTCATTCCATTTACAGTGCACTTTTACACAAAGATTCGGCAATCTTAATTGACATCATGAAGGTTCCTTGTTTTGTGTGAAAAAGACTAGAAATGCAGTACATGGTGAAATGGAGGGAGCATGTATTTAACGCCAATCTCTACTGTAGTTAGTCTTTTATAATGTAAACCTCTGTGAAAGCCGGGTACTAAACAATTCTAGTAATAAGTGATTTGGTATTGGTGCCACTGTTGCTTGTGTTCATTGGCCATGAGTTCTGACAGTGTCACTGCTATTATCATTTATATTTACTCAGAATTGCATGTGTGTGGTTCCCAACCATATGATACTACTCTTGGTGTTTAATCGGCCTGGGGTTGAGAATATGTCTCAATATTCACACCTAGGGTGATTGGCAATTGTTCTAAACTCACATTGATGGGATTAATTTGCATTACTCAAGTGAGTACTGAGTATATAGCAACATATATTTATCTTTTTTATCTTTGTTATCTTCACTGTTCGTTTTCTACTTTTGCACCTTTTTTGTGATCATCGCTTATACAATTTTATATGTCAAGTCAGTGTCTCGCCTCACAATGCCATCCATTTGATATGCTAGTCAAGACATCTCAAACTACATATAATTTGATTGAGGATCTTGCCCTGTCTGAAAGTTCTAATTTTTGCATTGTCTTTGATTATCTGATAACCTATTTTTATTCATGCTGTGATAGTTCTTCATGCTTCCTGGTCTACAATGCAACTAATTGATGCCTGTTCATTTTGTAGGGCAATAGTCGTGTGGCAGGTTCTGCTCATCTAGGGGGTGCCTTTGTCGCTGCGCTTGTGTTCGCCCAAATAAAGGGCTGGATCTGATCATGCAGCTTACTCATTCTGATATGCAGTAAATCCAATGTCCTGCCAGTACTTAACCTCACACTTGTGGCCTCTTGGGTTGAAATCTTCTGTTATTTGACTAGTGTGGGTTGATGGATGACTCGTACAACCTGCTATTCATTATTGGAATTTCTGAGGTAGAAGTACTTAAACAAAGTCTAGATAACATGATGGCAGATACTGCTAACTGGCTGGTAGAAATCTGTGAATGTATCTCCGCACGAGCCATCCGCAAACGTGAAAGAACTAGAAATCCATCGTTAAATCTATTATCCATGTGTCAAATTTGAATGCATATTTTGAATTGTGCTGTTACAAAGTAGGAAAAGCTGGATTTCCGATGAAAAAACCTGGAACTGTTTGTGTTTATGTAAGATCCTTAAGCCCCAGTATAGTCAAAGGGAGCTAAATACAGAGATCAGATTGGTTCAAAAAAAAAAAAAACAGAGATCAGGCCTTAAGCTAGTGATCTTGCAGCACCTAGTGGAGATCATTGAGAGCGTTCAGCTTTCTCCAGAGATAAGAAGACTCCTTGGTCTGGTGCTAGACTGAATATGGGAAGTACTCTCCCATATCCTCCTACAATGCTTCCTTTGATGGTTGGATAGAAGCTCCTCTCTGGAAGCAGAAATGACAAAGCTGGCCCCATTTCAAATGCAAGATATTTAGTTGGATTGCAATAAACCGTCTTGGATCTTATCACTGGATTTTGGCTGTAGAATGGTTAGGGATTTTGGCTGTAGAATGGTTAGGGATTTTGGCTGTAGAATGGTTAGGGATTTTGGCTGTAGAATGGTTAGCGATCTTATTCAACAGGATTTTGATGAAGGCCTCGATCAAAAGCACCGCAATGCTAGGGTGTTTGAGAGTGGAATGCCTTGTGAAGCCCTAAACTAAACCACCTCCCATCTTCTCACAGCATCTTGGCATTCGACAGCCGGGTGCCTCCTTTTGCTGTTTTGTTACATAGACTGGCAGTTTGCGTTCTTTGTGATGTCGTTGCAGCATTGTGGTGTTGTACTTGCGCCTTATTGGTGTTTTCTTGTAAGACAGCGGCTCACATTTAGATGTTTGTCCGAGAAAAAAAAAGGGAAAAAAGTTTCTTTAAAACAAAACATCATGAATTTGTGGGGATTTTCTTCGCTATATTCCACAATGTAAAAGAAATTACGATGGCTGACATTTTAAAGGTTACTTTGGAAAAAGAAAATAATGTTGCAGAAATTTTAGCATCAACAGGTTTTGTGCTTTCTATCATGACGTGCTCACAAACCTGCATTGGCTAGACTTGTCCAGCAACCATCCTACTGGAGCAAACCATCTACACTTCCTTTCTAAACTCAAACATTTACAGTAATGACTTGGAAGGTTCTGTTCCAACAACGAGTCACTTGGACAAGTTTCAGGGTGGCTTAATTGCAGTAATAATGCAGTAAAAGCGGAAACAATGGGAGTCAAACGGATGGCTGGATTACAAGTAGATGGCTTCAGTCAAAGTTTGCACTGACATACTACATAACTAGAGTCAATTACAACTAACTAAGTAAGATCTTCTGGACACCTAGTCCAGGATATCAAGCATGTTTCCTACCTTTCCTTCTTCTTCCACATACTGTTAATACCAAAGCCACTGAAACTACTGCAGCAACATCACGTGCTGCCCCAACATTGCTCTTTGAAGCCAAAAGGACTCCAAGCCACCCAGATTCTCGTATCAGCCTACGAGTCAGAAATGTTCATCATCATCATCAGTTCGCCGCGGTGCTTCGGTCATCGTTAGAGTTGCTCCGGCTTGTCCCGCCGTCGCCATGGCCGGCTAGCGAAATCTGCCGAAGAATGGCAGCGGCTTCGATCAGAGCCTCCCAGTCCTGAACCTCACCAAGGCATAAATGGCGTAACTATATACTGTTATAGTCTGTACACAGCAGCTGCAGATGGAGTAACTTACCTTGGTGCAGTCCATGCCCATGAGCAACTCGTCCGCCTGCTGCCGCTCTGCCGGCGTCAAGTCGAAACCTCCCAGTCCCGGTCCCAGTGACGGCGCAACTTTCCCCTTCGAGCCCCGTGTCTGCGGCGCAACGCTGGGATGCCGGTGCGCGCGGCCGGGATCCGTCCGGGCGTCCTGGCCGGACGGCTCGTCTAGGAGCGGCGAGACGCCGCCGTCGTCAGCAGCGGCGGGCTGCTTGAAGTTGGTCACTGCCATCGCGCCGTGCAGCTCGACGGCCGCGGCGTCGTACGCTCTGGCGGCAGCCTCGGCGGTGTCGAAGGTGCCGAGCCACCTGTACCTGGACTCCCATATCTGCGCGCCGAACTTGCCCTTCGGACGCAGGCTCACGCCACGGAACTCGGTCCAGGCGGCCGGCCTCACCTTCTTCCTCCTCGCCCTCCTCCCCCCGCCGGCGTGCATACGTGGGTGATACTCTGGATCACTCATGCCGGCGTTCGGAGGCTCTCCGCCGTCGCCACAATCTGCTAGAGCTGGACTGGACTAGAGCGGATTGGACAAGAAGAAGAGGAAGAAGCGCGTGGAAATTTTGGGGGTTCAGAGAGCAGGCACCAGGCAGAGCCTCTTCTTCAGTGCCGTGCACAAGGCTTGTAACAGAAGCTTCCTGCCGCAGTAACTCTACTCTGCACTTGTCAGTACACACGGCTTGCTATGCAAGGAAAATACTTGCGGGGAAACAACGTTCATGGTTGAAGGTTTTTTTTGAACCATGAAGAAAGAAACTATGTGTTCCTGACCAGGTGCCTGTTTTCAGTCAACTTCCTACCGAAAAAGGTCACTCTCACAATGAAACACTTCAAACGTTCAAGCAAAAAATATAAAAAAAGAAAAACTTCCTTGGTTAAATCAGCGCAGTTTTAATATACCTTGCTGGCAACACCTTTTCGATAAAAAAAATATATTAATTCAAGCTGATATCAAATATACATGACCTCTACCATTGCGTAATATTGAAATATCGACGAAGCGCATAACCTATTTTCTAACAAAAACAAAAACATGGAACTAACATGACATGCTCAAGGTCCCTCCCAGACATCTATTTTTTGTTAAGCTTCATGCACTAGCCAACGACAACCAAAAGTCCGAACTGATGAAAATGGCTAGGCAATTCACTTATACACTTCAACACCCCCACTCACGTGTGACGAATCAAAGGAAAAGAGCAGCTGCGGCCAGGACGGG
Source organism: Dactylis glomerata (assembly GCA_007115705.1). Lineage (NCBI taxonomy): Eukaryota > Viridiplantae > Streptophyta > Magnoliopsida > Poales > Poaceae > Dactylis > Dactylis glomerata. Next base: position 3,954,310 of record QXEO01000547.1, on the reverse strand, counting down.
AACCGGCGAAACAGAGGCCGGGGCGAACTAGCGGCGACGGTCACGGGAAAAGTCAACACGTGGACACAAAGGGGGGCAACAACAATTTTTATAATAAATTGTGAAAACCAGGACTCGAACTCGAGACTCTGGGCTCTGATACCATGTTAAGCTTCATGCACTAGCCAACGCAACCAAAAGTCCGAACTGATGAAAATGGCTAGGCAATTCACTTATACACTTCAACATTTTTATTCTCGGTTGGAAAAAAATAGGACACCGGTATTACCGGTTTTCAGAAATACCACTTAAAATACTGGCCGAGATCTGTAACGAATTTATAAGTCTTCTAAAATTTATCAAAAACCTTTAAATTTTGATAAAATTACATGAATAACGGTATATTTACGTCTAGTATAATTTTTTCTCGGTGGTAACAAAAAACCCTTTTTTAGCGAGATTTCGGAAATCTCGGCCGAGAACAAAAAATGCACTCGGCACATCCGATAAAACTGAAATGAAACATGTCATGCTCAACACACAACAAGTGTATGCATTAGCCATGGCCCAAGGATTACAAAAAAGTTTCTCCACCAACAATGTCTCCAATACAAGAGTCTCCATCGCTGGATGATACCATTGAAGGCTGGTATGGCTGGCATGGGTCGGGCTCAGGCTCAGGCTCTAGTTTTTCTTCTTCTATATGAAGCCTCGTCTAGAACATGAAATACATCAGATTTACTATTTTATTAAAATAGGCTTAATAAAAAAATTAACATTCTAGAAATAATAAATCAATAGGAAAAAGGTACACTATTTTTTTGAGAATCGGAAAAAGGTACGATTAACATGTCTTGGTCTGGCTTATGTCAATAAACATGGCTTGGTCTGGCTTGGGCTTGGCATTTTCTTGTCGGGGTTTTAAACATTAAACCCACCCCGAGAATGCACAAGCATGGACATGGACTGGATGTTTTTTCCTCCCAAAAAAAAAATCTTTCCTATTTGACTCTTTTTCTTTCCGAATATGGAGTGGTCGTCAAGGTGCCTCACAGCTACGTTTGTCATGTCCCTCGTCCAAAAGTTGACTGACAGTCAATCTGATGGCGTTTACAATCAGGAGGCATAGCTTCTTCAAGAAAAATCAGCAAAGCTTACATACATGGCTACACTGGGCTAGACAGACATGCATACTCAATTACAGGTAAGGTCTTTCTGCATACACGGGGTTTCTGCATAGACTGGGTTAAAGAAGGGTGCATAACCTCTGCAAAAAAACAAATTAAAAGAACATTACAGACATTGCTACACTCAAGGGCTTGTAAATTGTAATGTCAGACAGACATGCATACTTAACTGAATTACTGATTGATTACAACTACGAAGATCATCTAGATTTCTAGTCCAGTTCTGCAAGGTCTCGATGAAGATCAGGCATGCTCCTACTTCCTACCTTCTTTTTTATCTTCCAAACAGCCTCGCCATCAAGCTCCACTATCATTAAGATCACGGAACAGCAAGAGCTCTGCATCCACGTGCAAACGAAGAAGAAAAGAGCATGGTTATGCTGCCACATACTGCTACTAGCCCCAACAACGAACTAAAAAAACACCAGGTACCAAAGGCAACTAGAAACTATTGCAGCAGAGCCCAACATTGTTCTTGCAAGCAGAGAGGACTCTGCATCAGCCTACGAGTCAGGAATGTTCGTCATCATCAGTTTGTTATTCCATCATCTCGCGCCATCTCCATGACCAGCTAGCGAAATGTGCCGAAGAATTGCAGCAGCTATGAGCCTGTCCCTGTCCTGAGCCTCATGAAGGAACAAACGGCATGACTAAATCAGCACAACTATATATATACACACAAGCAGAACTCAGAAGGCATGCAATGCAACGCAATGCAAAGAAGAGGCATCTGCAGATAAAACTTACGTCGCTGGAGTCCAAGCCGTTGAACAAACTGTCCACCTGCTGTCGCTCCGCCGCCGGCAGGTCGGCTGAGAGATCGTCGAAGCCTCCCAGCGATACCACCGCTTTCCCCTTCCAGTCGCATACCTGGGGGGCCGGCTGCTCGAAGTTGGTTCTCGCCGCCGCGCCATGCAGCTTGACGGCCGCGGCGTCGTATGCCCTGGCAGCCTCCTCCGCGGTCTCGAAGGTGCCGAGCCACTTCTCGGCTTTTCCCTTCGCAATCCTCGCCCCGAACTTGCCGCCATATTGCCGGCACACGCCGCCACTAGTGGAAAAGGGGTCTTCAATACCGGTTCCAGAGAGTCATTTGTACCGGAAATCAAACCGGTATAAAAGATTCGGGACAAAAGCCCCCCCTCTTTGGTACCGGTTCCTTACAAACCGGTACTAAAGGGGTTCCACATGGCCTGTGCAGCTAGAGGACCCTTTAGTACCGGTTTGAGACACGAACCGGTACTAAAGGTCCGGTAGAATTTCTGGTATAAATTTTGAGAAAAAACTGAAAAAAAATTGAATTTATTTTTCAAAATTTCTTAATATTCGGATATTTGAATTGTTTGATAGTTTCCACTCTAATCTCTAATCACCCCTATTCTCATGTCAAAGTATATACTCATGACACCATTTCCCGGGAAGTCACCCATCCTCACACTACTCCACCCTTAGCACGCTTAACTTCTCTATTCCTTCCCTACTAGCTTCCAAGACTGCGCTCGCGACTTCTTGATGATACTATGCTATGAATTCTATTAACCCATACACTTTGATAACATATGATTTTACTTTTTTGAATTTAAAATAATTTTAAAAATGAGCAACAATGCTTAATTATTAATAAGCATCAATGATTTCCAAATAATCTTTATATAATTTAATTATTAATTATAAACTCAAAATATTCAAAAAAAATCAAAAACTTAAAAATTCCAAAATAATATAAAAACTTCAAAATAACTCAAAATAACTAAAATAATATAAAAACTTCAAAATAATATAAAAACTTCAAAATAACTTCAAAAAAAATAAAAAACTTAAAAATTCCAAAATAATTTAATTTTTATTTTTTATTTTTTTTTGAAAAAATCTAAAATATTCCTACTTTCATATTTCCCTTTGGAATTTTGAGAAGCAAGAATTTGTGCAAACGGCCTATGGCTGTTGAAATCGGATGTACTTTTTGCATAGATAGTTTTTCATATATTATACGTTTTCTTTTCGAGTCCGTACGTAAAAGTTATAGGCGTTTTAATTTGAAATAACCTTTTTTTGCAAAAAATATCAAAATTCAAAATTTCAAATTTTCCATAAAAGTTGGTTGCGTGAGGTACATGCATGTCAAAGGATTTTGAAATTTGAAGTTTTTATCATTTTCATTTATTTTTTTAGACGTTGTTCTGCGCGGTGGAGGTAGGCATGAGAGGAAAAAATGGGTGTCAACCTTTTAGCACCGGTTCGTGGCTCAAACCGGTGCTAAAGGTACCCCTTTTATACCGGTTCATGCCACGAACCGGTACTAAAAGGTAGTGACCTTTTAGCACCGGTTTGAGCCACGAACCGGTGCTAAAGGGGGGACCTTTAGCACCGGTTTGAGCCACAAACCGGTGCTAAAGGGTTAGCGCCTGCACGCAACCCCTTTAGCACCGGTTTGTAGCTCAAACCGGTGCTAAAGGTCCCTTACAAACCGGTACTAATGCCCTAGCCTTATGAATCGGTGCTAATGCACCCTTTAGTCTGGGTTCGTAACACAACCGGTACTAAAGATCTGGATGAAAGCCCTTTTTTCTACTAGTGCGCGGAACTTGGTCCTTCCGTCGTGGCTGGACGGCTCGGCTTGGACATGTAGGAGCGAGGAGACACCGCCGCCGTCAACAGCTGCGGGCTGCGGGAAGTTGGTTATGGCCGCCGCGCCGCGCATCCTGACGGCCGCGGCGTCGAACGCTCTCGCGGCGTCTTCGGCGGTGTCGAAGGTGCCTAGCCATGTCTGAGAACTTCGCTCAGGCCCTCTAATCCTTGCCGCGAACTTGCCGCCCGGTCGCAGGTACACGCCGCGGAACTCGGTCCCGGCGTCCGGCCTCGCCTTTCTCCCCTCACCGGCGCACAGACCTGCATCGTGAACTTCCATGGCCTCCGCCCCTTCCTCACTAGGGGTGAAGTTTTCCGGGGTTTGGGTTTAGACAGTACGAGCGCGTACAGGTACAGAGGTGGAGGAGGAAGCCGGAAGGCAGAAGCTTCAGCATAACAAAGGCAGTGCCTTGCGATGGAAGATATGGTGGTGAAGTACTCTGTGCAATGGCAGTCCGTTCAGTGCAAAAGCCTTGCAACCCAAGGAAAAGAGCTCAACGAAACGCATCTTGTCTTGACCAAACCAGGGCGGTATAACTCCACCATGCCGTTCAGATTGATACAAACTTGGATGTAAAGGTCTCGCCACATCACCATGGGAAGTAACACAAAGTGTTTAAAGTCAAGGATAATCTAAAATAGAAATGAGAAAATTCCATGCACTGTATAAAAAGATAAGTAAGTTTTAAGAAAACGAAGAAATGAATAAATCATAGGAAAGTATGAATTGAGCACCAAGACACCTACACCCTCTTAACTTTTTTCAGTTTCTATTTTCTATACCCCTCAAAAGGTATAATATATGGATTTGAAATTTTGTGTATCACTGAAACATTACAATTAGAACATTAAAAATAGTTTGGAAATTTTTTGTGCAATTTGAAATTTTTGATATTATAATATTCAAAAGAATTTATTTCAATATATATTTAATGTCATAAAATACCGAAGTATTTTTCCCACATTCTATCTCAAATGTTGCAGTGAACTGCAAAGTTTCGAATTCAAATATTATATGGTGTTAGAGATATAAAAAAGAGAAGTTGTTTCGGAGTGAAAAAAAAGTACTAGCGCGGATCTTGATGCACCTCCCACATAGAGGGGCACCTAAGTGGGTGCTTGGAAAATCCCTTCTCATGAATGATCAAGTAATTTTAGATACGGGATAACCTAAAATCTTGGCTGTCTAAGAAAAGTAGATTTTCATGAAAAATATCATATACTATTTTTTTTACCAAAGACATCAAGAAAATAACATGCTTTGGTGTTTTCATTGAATATAAAATGGTATTCTTCTGAATTTATTTCTATTCTTCCTTGTCATTACCCCCAACTTATATGAATAAATCTTACAATCATAAGTTTCATGATTTTAGTTTTTTAACTTGAACAATTTAGTGGTTTGCTTCTACGAGTTCCCAAAATGTCACAGTATTTTAGTTTCACATCTTAAAAGATTTTCATATATGCTGGCTCGCAACCAACACAAAGATTATGTCTGATCATTTTCGAAAGAGTAAAACTATGTTATAAACGGTTACAGACCGAAGGGGCTTTACATATAGCTCCAACTAATACATGGTAGTCATGTAAAAAATTCAATAGAGAGCATACACACACGTCAAAGGGAATACCGGTAGGCAATTTCAGGAACACTCTGCACACATGACTAGTAGTTCCACAGTGCGTTCAAAGAAAAATGAACGCTGCAAATAAGGGAACCTTCGCAAAGCCTTTTCACACAATCAACATTACAAGAAACGTGTGTGCGATGAGAATCTACAATGCTGACGATTGAAACAACTTTCTCCTTGCAAGATACATTTAGTGGGGGTGTTTTTCTGATTTCCATTATTTGTGTCAAAAAAAATATATTATTTGTGATGTCCACATGAAGGATAGGCCACGGGCACGCGGTCGATTTTTTGGCCCATATCTTCCGCACCACCCACGAACTACCCCTTTCTTGCGTGGCGGAGGCTTTAAAAAGGCAGATCTAGACTAGTGCAAGTGAATGTAGAAAAAATGAACCTAGGTGAGCTGATTCCACCACAGGGAACTCAACCGTCTGAGCCAAGCTCCTGTTGCTTGGAATTTGAACATCCAAAGTTAAATTCCTAGATCCATCCTTGGGGATAGGGTGGTATGTTTTGAATGGGAGAGGGCCGCAACATCGAGCGGAAAGAGGATCGAATACATCGAATTAGAATCAAGAAGAAGGGGATCTTTTGCATCATTAGAGACAACACTGAAAGCACCAATTGTGAGAATTCTTATTCACACCAGAACAATCCTAGATTGGTAGGTGGATACGAAAACACCCGCATTTACCTAAATATGGGCTAAACTGAGCATAGTTTGGGAGCATTCCTAATTCTTTAGAAAATTTTTTAAAAAGGAAAAGAGGTTGAGATGCTTTAGCTCGTCCCCCCCCCCCCAGGAAGTTGACCCTTTTATGGTGAGGGTTAGAGATAGTCTAAATCACAAATCGACAATACTTATTTGAAAAAACATAAAATACAATGCATCGTCATTCACACAACCATCACATGTATTCATACTAATAATTTTGGTACCAAATAAAACATTAAATCATAGATGACAAAAGTGAGTAACGAGCGGAAACTTTAGTCACGAGTGGGCCTTTTCCCACTACTAATAAGAGTTTGGTTGTGCTTTAGCCGCAACGGGTTTTCATCTTGATCTAATGTGTCACGTTTGATCTCTTTAATGGTTCCCATCTTTCTTCAGCATCGCCCAACGGTGTCAAGTTGCAGCTTAACGGTTAGCCTTTGGAGGAGGTGTGTACACGGCTACAACACATTTAACGATATTTTAGGAATTCGTACAGGAATAGGCAGCTCATACATCTCTTTGGAACTTTATGGATAGTATAGCCTTTTCTATGTTTGATATTCTACAATTTGTGTAATGGGAGGAATACTTAACTAAAAATACAATTAAAGACGTCTTGAAAAGAAATTTGCTATTCAATTGCTTGGCGTATCTATCTTATGTTTTGCAATTTTTTGGCTGACAAGAAATTGTAATGTTGGGTGCAAACGTTGAAAGAGCATTTCCCGAGTAAATGATATTTTGGTGTTTGTTGTCAACACACGGTTAATAACTCAAGTGTTGACAACAAACACCAAAATATCATTTACTCGGGAAATGCTCTTTCAATCTCCCCCTTTTTGGTGTTTGATGATAACACAAGAATTTGCAAGATATATATAATTAAGCTCACAAAAGTTCATGAAATGAAGTTGAGCTCCCCTAGATGTATGCATAATTTGATTTTGTTTTTGAATGCAAATGCACACAAATTGAGTTCATAGCTCCCCCTCACACACATGAACCAACACCATATATGCAAGAATAAAGGATATAGCAAGGAGAGCATTTGCATAGACAAGACTAGATAATAGTAAAGACTAGATACCTAGATAACAAACCACATAGTCTTTACATAAACATTAGCACATAGTCTTCAGACACCAATACCATACGTCTCACAAAGCCAAATCCAACGAGAGTGCAAATAAAACAAGATACATGGACACAAGCAATGAAACACATAAAAGCTTGTGCCCTCCCTTGCAAATCCCGGGAACAACCTACTAGAACTACTTCTCCCCCTTTGGCATCGAGACACCAAAAAGGAAAAAGAGCGATGTACGTCCCCAAGTTACTCCTCATTGGAGTCCTCTTCCTCGTCGGAGTTCTCGCCATCCTCGTCCTCTTCATCTTCCTCGGCCTCAGATTCCTCACCATCTGGAGAAGCCCTGCCATGTGAAGGACCGGTGACCTCCTCAAAGTCCTGCCAGTTCACCAGACTCTTGGAGTTCCAAGCATTGTAGGACAAGGTGGAGCTGGAGACTTGATCTTCATCATCTCTCTTGGGAATATCCAACTTATCCATGATGCGCCTTTGGTCACATTGGATGTGCTTGTTGCGAACATATTGGCTATGAAGCTTCTTGTCAATGTCCACATTCATGCAAAGCACGTACCTTTCCCACCAAGATTGCTTCTTCATGTTTGCCCTTATCTCCACACGGCTAGAGGGCACAAATGCATTGCTAGCATTTTTTATGCGAGGCCCCGTCCTTGGTGTAACTTCCACAGATTCTTCTTCATCCACTTCTTCCCCTTCATCACTAGATGCAAAGACTTCTTCCACAACACCCGGAGAGGCTTTCCTTTGCGGCTTGACGTACTTGTGGGCAGTGAGGTGTGTGGTGAGGAGAGGATGTGCAACATGCTGCGCAATAAGAAGCACCATGACATATGGAGCATACACCGGAGTCTTCTTCTTGGTGATCACGGTGTCGTACATCTCCTTGTGGATGAAGTCCATCACATCAATAGGTTCCACTTCCGCCTCTACACCACTCACAAACACCTCATGTGAATAGGCAAGAAGGTTGACTAGCCCTCCACGGATGGCATCCAAATTTCCCGCACTTGGGGCAATGGTCTCACGGTAGAGGCGAAGCAAGATGTTGTAGCGGGTCTTGAATCCATATGCATCACCAAGCACAATCTCCTTCCTCTTGGCACTAGGGGCAAGCTTCCCATAGAGTGGCTTCAAGGTCTTCTTATCATAGGCCACGCCTTCAATATGCATCCTCAACCCAGAAGAGGTAGTGGCACCCGCAAAAGCATACCCAAGGTGACCGGCAAACTCCCGGAAGCTAGAGCGGCAAATGTCATTCCCAAGCATCCAAGTCATGGGAATATCTTCTCCTTCTCCAAACACCACAGTAGCAAAGAACTGATGAACGAGTGAAATGTTGTAGTCTTGATTAATCTTCATGAGGGGATGAAGCCCAAGCTTCTCCGTGATCCAAAGAGCCTCCTCAAAATAAGCATGCTTGTTGAGATGCGCAAAGTCAATCGTCATCTGAGGACACACCTTGAACTTGGTGAGCTTCGCATAGATTTCCTTGAAGATGAGCTCTTGCTCCTTGCGGTGGAAGTTGCTTGCTTCTGTATTCTTGGCTTGTGCAAAGAAGTTGGTCTTCCTCATTACCCTATACTCTGGCTGTGAGAGATCAAGTACAGTGGTGATCCTGTCAAACTGGGCTTTCTTGGCCCTCTCTGCCTTTGCAGCCTCTCTCTTTTCGGTCTCCATGGCCTTAGCATCACGAGCTTGTTGAGCTGCCATAGACCTCTGCACATACCTATCCTTCTCTTCATTATAGTCAAGCACATGCTTTCTCGGACCTCTCTCCCTTCGGATACGGCGAGGAACATGATCCTCACGGTGCACGGAGGACTTGGTGCAAGGACAGCTAGAACCACATGTGAAAAAGAGGGTAGGATAGCATGGGGGATAAGCACACATGTCCAGGAGAACAAAACATAAGCAACAAATAGAATCTAGGTGGAAAAAGTCATCTACACCGGAGTCTCCAGGGTTTGGGACCGGAGTCTCCGGCCTGGAAAGGCGGAGACTTCATGCGGAGTATCCGGACTTGCCGGAAGTTTTACCCATGGCCGGAGTCTCTGGGTACTTACCCCCGGAGTCTCCGGCCTGACCGGAGTCTCCAGGCTGTAAAGCCCGGAGTCTCCGGCTGGAACCAATGCCCAAACAAAGGAGACAAAAGTGTAAATGAAATCTTTCCACAAGGATTCTAGATGTTGCTAGGTACAAGCATTGCCGTTGGGAGAAAGAAAAGCATGAAAACATGGCAAAAAATCAACTCTTCTATGAATCTAGGATTACCCATAGACATGGAGAAGGGGAGAGCTTTTACCGGAGTCCATGGCGTAGATCGGACGGTGGGGAATGGTCCCAGCCCTTCCCGGTGGAGATGGCCGGCGGCAACGGCGAGATCGGGGGCACGGAGGTGCTCCCGGGGCGGTTTTGGAAGAGGAGGAGGCGGGGAGGAGAGAGAAGGCTCGGGGGGGGGGGGGGGATGAACTCCTTGGGGAAGAAGACCCCCACCCCGGGCCTTAACCTGATTTTTGAAACCGCCTTAGTCCGGAGTCTCCGGGTACTTACCCCCAGAGTCTCCGGGCTGCGAAGCCCGGAGTCTCCGGCCCTCCTCGACCAAAATTGCAAGTTCAAATAATTGGACATGTGTGATTGCAAGAGAAGCATGTTTTAAGGTAGGAAATGGCTTAGGATAGACAAGTTGGCACTACGTGGTACTAAGTACTCATGATTGCAAAACACCAAATAAAACCAAGAAAAGAACCAACCATGAGTACATTCCCATATAGACAAGAGATGTGCAATAAAAGTCCAAATGGGAAACTCCTCCACAAAGGAGGTCGGTGGCCGAGGCCACCATGTTTGAGTGTAAAGGTATGGCACTGCGAAGATATATCTTGGGCCCAAAACCTAGACTCATCAATTAAGCTTAAATTGTCACAATGACAAGATAGAACAATATGCTTACTATTGGCATTATGGGGGGAGGGATAGCCCAATAAGTTAGGACCGCACTCCCCCTATATCCATGCCCACATCTAAATCAAACACATGTTAGAGTATGGGAGTGAATGCACTTAGCTCAAGCCACATTGCTTGAATCAATGATATTTATTTCATGCCTCAATTCCCGGAATCTTGCTTCATCAAGAGGCTTCGTGAAAATATCGGCAAGTTGCTCATTGGTGACAACATAAGATAGATCAATTTCTCCATGGTTGCATGATCCCGAATGAAATGATGACGAATTTCAATATGCTTCATCTTGTTGTGTTGCACCGGGTTGTGAGCGATCTTGATAGCAGTTTCATTGTCACACAAAAGAGGAACTTTGTCAAAAATGACACCGTAATCCTTTAAAGTTTGCCTCATCCATAAAAGTTGTGCACAACAACTTGCCGCGGCTACATATTCGGCTTCGGTGGTAGAGAGAGACACACAATTTTATTTCTTAGATGACCAACACACCAAAGACCTACCAAGAAATTGGCAAGCCCCGGAGGTTGATTTCTGTTCCACTTTGTCTCCTGCCCAATCTGAATCCGAGTAACCTACAAGATCAAAACTTGCTCCCTTTGGGTACCAAAGACCAAAGTTAGGGGTATTCACTAAATATCGAAAGATTCTCTTGACCGCCACCAAGTGTCTTTCTTTTGGTGCGGCTTGAAAACATGCACAAACTCCCACACTTAACATAATGTCCGGTCTAGATGCGCAAAGGTAAAGCAAGGAACTAATCATAGATCTATAGAGTTTTTGATCCACTTATTTACCATTAGGATCGAGATCAAGATTAACCTTTGTTGGCATAGGAGTCTTTGCACCTTTGACTCCAATTGATACGTCTCCAACGTATCTATAATTTTTGATGCTCCATGCTTGTTTTTACACCATTTGCCTACTGTTTCGTTACACTTTGTGGCACTTTTATGCATTTTCCGGAACTAACCTACTAACAAGTCGCCACAGTGTCAGTTCCCTGTTTTCTGCTATTTTTGTGTTTCAGAAGTGCTACACAGGAAATATTCTCGGAATTGGATGAAACAAGTTCCTGAAGTCTTATTTTGTCCGGGAGCTTCCAGAGATCTGAAGGAGAGTAGGAGGGGGGCCACAGGGGCCCCACATGCCAGGCCGGTGCGGCCAGGGCCTGGCCCGCGCCGCCCTGGTGTGAGGCCACCTGGATCCACCTCTGACATTGCCCCTTCGCCTATAAAGACCCCCCGATGGGAAAAACCTAAGTACCTGATCACTTTTCCAGAACACATCGCGATCCGCCACCGCCATTGACCCAAAGATCGAGAGGGTCCAGAAGCTCTTCCCGGCACCCTGCCGGAGAGGGGAATCACCACCGGAGGTCTTCTTCATCGCCATGCTTGCCTCCGGAGCGATGAGTGAGTAGTCTACCTTGGACTATGGGTCCATAGCAGTAGCTAGATGGTTGTCTTCTCCACCATGTGCTTCATGTTTAGATCTCATGAGCTGCCCTACATGATTGAGATCACCGTTATGTAATTCTACATGTTTGGTTTGTTGGGATCCGATGAATATTGGTGTTATGATTGAGTTGCTATACTGAAATATATCTTTTGTTATCTCTATGTTGTTTATGATCTTGCATGCTCTCCGTTGTTAGTAGCTATCTTGGCCGAGTAGTTGCTAGTGACTTCAAGAGGGGATATTTATGCTCGATAGTGGGTTCATGCCTCTATTTAATCTGGGGGAGTGACAGAAACCTCTAAGGTTGTAGATGTGCTGTTGCTACTAGGGAGAAAACAACATTCATATGCTCAAGAGCATATGCTTTGTTTACATTACATACTTTGCTTAATGCAATTATCTGTTGTTCGCAACTTAATACTTGTGGAGTTCTCTGATTGATTCGCCACAAGTGGATTATTAGTCATAGATGCAGTTGGATGGCAGTCTATGTATTTTGTTGTAATGCCCAGAGTAAATCTCATAGTGATCTTCTTGACATATCACGTTTATCTTTATTCTATCAATTGCCCAACTGTAATTTGTTTACCCAGCATGTGTTATTTATCTTATGGAGAGACACCACTAGTGAACTATGGACCCCGGTCCTATTTCCATCATATTGCTATCACCTGTTTACTTTACTCGCACTGTTTACTTTACTCGCATACTTCTACTATTTTCCACTCGATACGCTCATAACCTTTGTTTCAAGCAAACCGGTGATATTGAAAACCTCATCGCAAGTTGGGAACAAAGTACTTGGTTGTGTTGTGTGCAGGTTCCGCATTGCAGCTAGCAAGCAAAGCTTGGACGAGGCTCCATATATAAATTATCCGAAGCTGTCGCAAACTAGCAAGCATCACCTTCAGTCGTAATTGTCTGCTCTTCTCCTGAACGATTAAACCTTGGTTTCTTAACTAAGGGAAAACAAGCTGCTATACTCATCACACCTTCCTCTTGGGGTTCCCAATTGGCCGATTATTTACTTCATCAACTTGGCACCATCAAGCTTCTTTTCTGGCGCCGTTGCCGGGGAAGAATGGAAGACTTCTGCGAGGGGAGTTTTCGCACGCACATCCTTTACTTTGTTATTGTTTTGCTTTACTTTATTTATTTTACCTGCATCGTTTTATATCAAAAACCCAAAAAAAAATTAGAATCCTTGATAGTTGTTTTTACTTGTTTACTTTTGTTTTGCTGAAATGGCCAATCCTGAAAACACCAAGTTGTGTGACTTTACTAGCACGAACAATAGTGATTTTATCTGCACTCCTATTGCACCACCTGCTCCTGCTGCAAACTTTTATGAGATTAAGCCTGCTTTATTGAACCTTGTTATGAAAGAGCAATTCTCTGGTGCTAGTACTGAAGATGCTGCAGCTCATCTCAACAATTTTGTTGAGCTATGTGAGATGCAGAAATATAAGGATGTAGAAAGTGATATTATTAAGCTCAAGTTGTTTCCTTTTTCTTTGAGAGGAAAAGCTAAAGATTGGTTGCTGTCTTTGACTAAGAATAGTATTGATTCATGGGCTAAGTGTAAGGATGCTTTTATTGGTAGAAACTATCCTCCTGCTAAGATTATATCCTTGCGTAGCAATATTATGAAGTTTACTCAATTTGATAATGAACATGTTGCTCAAGCTTGGGAAAGAATGAAATCTATGATAAAGAATTGCCCCACTCATGGACTGACTACTTGGATGATTGTCCAAACTTTTTATGCAGGACTGAATTTTTCTTCGAGGAACCTATTGGATTCAGCTGCTGGAGGCACTTTTATGTCCCTTACCTTGGGCGCCACAACAAAGCTACTCGACAACATGATGGTAAATTATTCTGAATGGCACACCGAGAGAGCTCCACAAGGTAAGAAGGTAAATTCTGTTGAGGAAACCTATTCCTTGAATGATAAGATTGATACCATTATGGCTATGCTTGCTAATGATAGGACTCATGTTGATCCTAATAATGTTCCTTTAGCCTCTTTGGTTGCTCAAGAAGAGCATGTTGATGTGAATTTCATTAGAAATAATAATTTTAACAATAATGCTTATAGGAACAATTTTGCTAGTAACAATTATAGGCCGTATCCTTCTACCAATGGTAATGGTTATGGTAATTCTTATGGTAATTCCTACAACAACACTAGGGCCGCGCCCTCTGAGCTTGAGGTAATGCTCAAGGACTTCATCGGTAAGCAAACTGCTTTTAACAAGTCTGTTGAGGAAAAGTTAGGCAAAATTGATATTCTTGCTTCTAAAGTTGATAGCCTTGCTCATGATGTTGAAATTCTGAAATTAAAAGTGTTGCCTAATGATGTGAAAGAGAACAATGTTTTTGCTACTGCTAATGCTATTCAAGTTGGAATTGATGAAAATATTAGATTGTTAGCGGAATTGCATGCTAGGTGGGAAAGAGAAGATGAGATGGCTAGAGAGATGAAGGTATGTAGCATTACTACCTCTAATGATGTTGCTCCTAATGCTAGCAATCCTCTTACTTTGATTGGTGTAGAGAAAACTCCCACTCCTTGTGTTAAAATGCCTAAAACTGCCAAAACTTTTTCTCAAAAGAGTGCTGAAATTTTTCGGAGTGTAGGAGATGATAGCTCTATTTCTTTTAATGATTTTGATGTTGATGGCTGCAATATATCTGAAGTTATTTTGTTCTTGCAAAAGCTTTCTTTGACTCTCAGTGCTAGTTCTTTGAATATTGCTTTTACTAAGCATATTACCAATGCTCTCATGAAAATTAGGGATGAAAAGTTGCAGCAAAAAGCTTCCATTCCCAAGAAGTTAGAAGATGGTTGGGAACCCATCATTGATATGCATGTTAATGGTTTTGATTGCCATGCTTTATGTGATCTAGGTGCTAGTATTTCTATCATGCCTAGAAAGATTTATGACATGCTTGATTTACCACCGCTTGAAAAATGTTATTATGATGTTCCTATTGCTGATGTTGCTAAGAAGAAACCTTTGGGAAGGATTAATGATGTTCATATTGTGGTTAACAATAACCTTGTTCCCGTTGATTTTCTTGTTATGGACGTTGAATGCCATGCTTCATGTCCTATTATTTTGGGAAGACCCTTTCTTCGAACTGTAGGTGCCATTATTGATATGAGAGAAGGAACCATCAAATATCAATTTCCACTCAAGAAAGGTATGGAACACTTCCCTAGGAAAAGGAATAAATTACTTTTTGACTCTATTCTTAGAGCAAATTATGAGCTTGATGCTTCATCACTTGATATTACTTGATTCGCAATTTTCTGCGCCTAGCTCAAAGGCGTTAAAGAAAAGCACTCTTGGGAGATAACCCAATGTTTTATTTTCAGTACTTTTTCTTTTATTTGAGTCTTGGAAGTCATTACTACTGTAATGACCGCTCCTTATCTTGTTTATTTCGTTTTTGTGCCAAGAGAAGCCTCTAATTCGAGTGAGGTAAAGATTTGGGGATGGTGCTGTCCTGAAACTATTTTCGGTGCTGCACCGTAAAAATTAGTATAAAATCTCTGTATATCTTTTGGACCTGCGATTTCTTTTGCATATGCCCCAGGTTATATCCAAACTTTCGTTAGTTGAACACTTTTTGATTTGACCAATAGAAAACCCCTCAAAATTTCGGCCTTTGTCAGCTGTTCTGTTTTGACAGATTTCTGCCAATATTTGTATTTGCCGCTTTATCGCTTTCTTTTGAGTTCTTTTGATCACGGAACTTTTGGGGAAGTTGCTACAGTAGTATGTGCTATATATGTGGTGGTTTTGCGTTGAACCCTGAAGCAAAATGAGGTTGATTATATGTTATGCTACACTAATGTTGCTAATAGATTTGTGTTTAGTTTTGTATGAAGGAAGTTTTCAAGTGTAGGGATTGGAGAATGATGAGATGAGTTGAAGAATGGACAAAAGCTCAAGCTTGGGTATGCCCATGCATCACCCCAAGAAATATCCAAGAAGTACAAGCGTCAAAGCTTGGGGATGCCCCCGAGGCACCCCTTCTTCATCGGCAAAAATCAGGTCACCTTTCAAGACACTATATTTTTATTGCTTCATGCACTATGTCGTTTTCTTGGAGCGTCAGTTGTTTTAGTTTTCTTAGTTAGCTTAGTTTTGTTTGCTGCAATAAATGGTTGGACCCCAACAAATTTCCTTTGGAGGAGACGTACTCGTTTTCATTTGCCAAGAACACTCCGTTTTTCATTCTTACAATTTCACCGGGTGTTCTTCTTTTTCCGCTACTGCTTTTGGTTTTTATTTTCGCCTTGATTTGCGTTCAGACCTTGTCATATTTTTTCATCAAGGTGTATTTTTGCCTCTGATCTTTATTGGTTTTCATCAAAAGAGGTGTCTTTAAAATTTTCAAATGGTGTTGGAAAAGAGAAAAAGTTTTGTGCAAAAAAGTGGTACAAGAAGGAGCTTGTGTAGACTGCGGCTTAGGCTTTTTCATGTCATGCTTGATGTATTTTTGATGGTATGCTTAGTGGTTTTGCTGTAGCATGACTTGTCTCAAATAACTGAGATTGCTTAATGAGCCTTTGAAAAAAATCATGCGTTGTTTTTAATTAATTGGAAGCATTATTTTGGTTTTCTCCTTGATGCTTTATTTGGGTTGACTTGGCGCATGCTCACACATGTTAGACTCTTACAAAGTCGCCAATAGCCTCTATGATCATTTAGTTTTTGACTTTTGATGCCATCTTATGCCTCTTTTAATGTCGCTTTGTCACTTTGCATGATTATGGCCATTATTGCTCTCTTAGTTGGTCGCTCCCAGTCTTTTGCTAGCCCTCGCCTTGTACTGAGTATGAGCTCTACTCGTGCATCCAACTCCTAAAAGCCAAAGTTTTCCAAAGTTTCCACCATACATACCTACTAGCAATTTGCTATTCCAAGTAAATTTGACTTGCTTTTATTTTCTCTTCAAATTAAACTCTTACCAGTATTATGCAAAATTCGGTCAGTAAAGCTCTCACGAACCGGAAGGCACACTTTACTTTTTCCTGTTCTTAAAAATTTGACATTGTGGTCTCTTATGTTGAGTTGTTATGCTTGCAAGTTGTAAGTTGGAGACTAGCCCAGCCATGCAGTCATGGGCAAGCTTTCGACATTGCACTTCTTATTTGAGTTGATATCGTGATCTTTTGTTTATGGATGCCCGCGGTGTGAAATGAATTGGGAATCTTGTGGGGATCATGGAGTTTGTATATGTGTTAGGGAAACGCCGGGCCACTAATCTAAGCCATGCATAATTCATGGTGGAAATTTGTAGCATACCCATGGTGAACATTCGACGGCGCATCTCACAATAAAAAGCTAAACAAATGGCAAATAAAAGAGATGTCGAGGTGTTCATTGTCTGCTTGTCCTGTCATTTTGATGTGGGCTTGTTCCATGTCATTGGGCACGGAGGTACCCCGTTGGCGGTTCTCAATGATATGCATATATTTACAATGACAAGAGCCTTGCTTGGGACTCTAAGTAAAGTAGCATGAGGTTTGGGTACTTGTATTCACGGGACACGAGGTTTTCAACTTATGATTTGTCAAGCATATGCATCATAATTGTTCTCACATTAACTTTAACCATTCAAGATGCTTATGATGGGGGCAATGAGAGCTCAAAGCCGGTAAGTACCATAATTTTTGAAGGTTATAAAACTTGCAATCACTGCTTCCCTCTACGAAGGGCCTTTCTTCTACTTTTATATTGAGTCACCACCTTCTATCTTTATGCACCATTAAGAGAGCATAGTTGTCATTCTTAGTATAATGTGCATTGTCCCAAAGTTTTCATTGATTGATTCATATTGTTGGTTTCACTTGTTCTCAAATTATTTGTATCTAGTCACCCTCTTAAACTTGAAGGTGTCCTATGCATTTATGTTTTGCTCTCTTTGAAGGATAAGCTGAAAACCATTTGTATGTTTTTCCTTATGATTTGAACACACGTTTGACTTTCATTGTTTTATTTTCATGATCTTTTGTTTGTGTTCATTTGCATGTTTACAACATGGTTGCTAAGTTTCTATTGTCAAGATTATATCTTTCATGCCCATGTTTTAAGTTCTTATGATCCCAGCTCACAAATGCTTACATATATGATCAAGATTGTGTAGGTGCATGTCACCTCAAAAATTATTCTTTTGTTATCACTTACCTACTCGAGGACGAGCAGGAGTTAAGCTTGGGGATGCTTGATACGTCTCCAACGTATCTATAATTTTTGATGCTCCATGCTTGTTTTTACACCATTTGCCTACTGTTTCGTTACACTTCGTGGCACTTTTATGCATTTTCCGGAACTAACCTACTAACAAGTCGCCATAGTGCCAGTTCCCTGTTTTCTGCTATTTTTGTGTTTCAGAAGTGATACACATGAAATATTCTCGGAATTGGACGAAACAAGATCCTAAAGTCTTATTTTGTCCGGGAGCTTCCAGAGATCTGAAGGAGAGTAGGAGGGGAGCCACAGGGGCCCCACACGCCAGGCCGGCGCGGCCAGGGCCTGGCCCGCGCCGCCCTGGTGTGAGGCCACCTGGCTCCACCTCTGACATCACCCCTTCGCCTATAAAGACCCCCCGACGGGAAAAACCTAAGTACCCGATCACTTTTCTAGAACACATCGCGATCCGCCGCCGCCATCGACCCGAAGATCGGGAGGGTCCAGAAGCTCTTCCCGGCACCCTGTCGGAGAGGGGAATCGCCATCGGAGGTCTTCTTCATCGCCATGCTTGCCTCCGGAGCGATGAGTGAGTAGTCTACCTTGGACTATGGGTCCATAGCAGTAGCTAGATGGTTGTCTTCTCCACCATGTGCTTCATGTTTAGATCTCATGAGCTGCCCTACATGATTGAGATCACCGTTATGTAATTCTACATGTTTGGTTTGTTGGGATCCGATGAATATTGGTGTTATGATTGAGTTGCTATACTGAAATATATCTTTTGTTATCTCTATGTTGTTTATGATCTTGCATGCTCTCCGTTGTTAGTAGCTATCTTGGCCGAGTAGTTGCTAGTGACTCTAAGAGGGGGTATTTATGCTCGATAGTGGGTTCATGCCTCTATTTAATCTGGGGGAGTGACAGAAACCTCTAAGGTTGTAGATGTGCTGTTGCTACTAGGGAGAAAACAACATTCATATGCTCAAGGGCATATGCTTTGTTTACGTTACACACTTTGCTTAATGCAATTATCTGTTGTTCGCAACTTAATACTTGTGGAGTTCTCGGATTGATTCGCCACAAGTGGATTATTAGTCATAGATGCAGTTCGATGGCGGTCTATGTATTTTGTTGTAATGCCCAGAGTAAATATCATAGTGATCTTCTTGACATATCATGTTTATCTTTATTCTATCAATTGCCCAACTGTAATTTGTTTACCCAGCATGTGTTATTTATCTTATGAAGAGACACCACTAGTGAACTGTGGACCCCGGTCCTATTTCCATCATATTGCTATCACCTGTTTACTTTACTCGCACTGTTTACTTTACTCGCATACTTGTACTGTTTTCCACTCGATATGCTCATAACCTTTGTTTCAAGCAAATCGGTGAGATTGATAACCTCATCGCAAGTTGGGAACAAAGTATTTGGTTGTGTTGTGTGCAGGTTCTGCGTTGCAGCTAGCAAGCAAAGCTTGGACGAGGCACCATATATAAATTGTCCGAAGCTGTCGCAAACTAGCAAGCATCACCTTTAGTCGTAATTGTCTGCTCTTCTCCTGAACGATTAAACCTTGGTTTCTTAACTGAGGGAAAACAAGCTGCTATACTCATCACACCTTCCTCTTGGGGTTCCCAATTGGCTGGTTATTTACTTCATCAACTTGGCACCATCACCAATCATTTCAAAACTCTTGAGCATGTCTTGGGTATATTTGGCTTGGTTCACAAAAGTCCCTCCCTTCAATTGTTTGACTTCAAATCCAAGGAAGAACTCCAACTCCCCCATCATAGACATCTCAAACTTGTCGGTCATGAGCTTAGCAAACTCATCATTGAAAGCTTTCTCAGTAGAACCAAATATAATGTCATCAACATATAATTGGCAAATGAAAAGCTCCCCATTGACCTTCTTATTAAAAAGAGTGGGATCGATCACCCCAATTTCAAAACCACGATCAACCAACAACTCTTTAAGGTGCTCATACCATGCACGTGGGGCTTGTTTAAGTCCATAGAGCGCCTTATCAAGTTTGTAAACGTGGTTAGGAAACTTAGGGTTTTCAAAGCCCGGGGGTTGCTTTACAAACACCAATTCATTTAAAGGACCATTAAGAAATGCACTTTTAACATCCATTTTTTGAAGTTTGAAATTATGATGCGATGCATAAGCAAGTAAGATGCGAATAGATTCAAGACGAGCAACGCGAGCGAAAGTTTCACCAAAATCAATACCCTCGACTTGGGAGAACCCTTGAGCCACCAATCTTGCCTTGTTTCGAATTACAATGCCATTTGCATCTTGCTTGTTCTTGAAGATCCACTTGGTCCCAATGACATTACGGCAATCTTTGGGTCTTTCTACTAGAGTCCAAACTTTGTTGCGCTCAAAGTTGTTGAGTTCATCATGCATGGCATTAAGCCTATCCGGATCCTCAAGCGTCTCATAAACTTTCTTGGGTTCTACACAAGAGACAAAAGCATGATGAGAGCTAAAGTTAGAAAGTTGCCTCCTTGTGGAGACACCTTTATGAACACTCCCAACAACATTTTCCAAGGATATGTTCTTCGTCGGAGTATGGACTCAATCTTCTTCTCACGGCGAGTGTGAGCCTCAAAAGGATATTCTTGAGAGACTACTTGATCATCTTCATGATCGCTGTTCTGGTCCTCGCCTTGACCAGTTGGATTGCCTTGATCATCGAGTGGCTCGTAGCCATGGAATTCAGATGGATCTTCATCAGGGCCTTGATCTCCCCCGGAGACTCCGGTATCCAAACCCAGAGACTCCGGTATAGGCCAGAGACTCTAGACCACAGGGGCCGGAGACTCCGAGCACGATGGCTCGATGGAGTGATCTTCAGGTTGAGGGTGTGCAGCTTGTCTTTGGTCAATGTCCTGTGGGTGTTCAGTAGGTGAAGGCTCCACTTGTGTAGAGCATTGTCCTTCTCCTTCGGCCAAAAGGTGTCCCTCAATGGGCCGAAAGAATCTGACACCCATTCTTCTTATGGCTTGGGGAGGAATTTTGTCACCTACATCATGAACACCACTTTGTCCCACAAAGGAACCATTATCTTCATCGAACGTCACATTACAAGTCTCTATAACATGCCCGGTGGACTTGCTATAGATCCTATAGGAATGTGAGTCCAAGGAGTAACCAACAAAGATACCCTCTAAAGCTTTAGAATCAAATTTTGACAAACGAACACCTTTCTTGAGATAGAAGCACTTACAACCAAATACCCGGAAGTACGTGATGTTGGGCTTTTGCCCGGTAAGTATCTCATATGGAGTCTTGTTCAAGTTCTTGTGGAGATAAAGCCGGTTGGTGGCATGGCATGCAGTATTAATAGCTTCGGCCCAAAAGTTGTATAGAGACTTGAACTCTGCCAACATGGTTCTTGCTGCATCCATAAGAGTCCGGTTCTTCCTCTCGGCAACTCCATTTTGTTGCGGGGTATATGCAGCGGAATATTGATGTTTGATACCCGCATCACTAAGAAACTCATTTAGGGAGTAGTTCTTGAACTCGATGCCATTGTCACTTCTTATAGTCAATATGGTGATATTGAATTGACGCTCAACTTTGGTGGCAAAGTCTTTGACGGTTTGTTGGGTCTCACTCTTGAACTCAAAGAAATAAACCCAAGTATATCTTGAATAGTCATCGACAATCACCAAGCAATACTTCTTGCCACCAAGACTTGCATAAGTGGGAGGTCCGAAGAGATCCATGTGAAGGAGCTCCAAGCACCTCTTGGAAGAGATAATAGTCTTGTTTGGATGGCTTGTTTCATGCATCTTCCCTTCAATACAAGCCCTACAAACACGACCTTCGGCAAAAGAAACATCCTTTAGTCCGAGTATGTGGCCGCCGGTGTAGATATTTTGCAAAGCTCTCATATTGACGTGGGCTAACCGGCGATGCCAAAGCCATCCCACGTCGGTGTGGGGACCCCGGTTCACCACCCGGAATTCCCGTTATGCATACAACTCACGATCCCATGATCAGTATGTCGTGAGTCCACATAACCGAGCTGATATCAAAGTTACATCATCCATTACAGTACCGAATATAAAGTCTTACAATTGGTCACACGACCAAGACTGATAATGCCACGCAGGGCGATTTTACAAACTAAGCAGCGGATACCAAGCAGCGTTGATGACCCACGTCATGCCTACTACCCTACAGGCAACTGACTGGGAGACGTTCCTAGTTCGCACAGGCGTTGTCAAACTCCTCACCATCGTCTTCAAAGTCTTCATAATCTGGCCAAGTTAATAGCCAGGGACAAAGCCGTGAGTACATTTGAATTGTACTCGCAAACCATCTAAAGGGGAGAGGACAAATATGCAGTTTGGCTGTAGCAAGGAGAAAGGCTCTAGTCTAGTTTTTCCTATCTAGTCAATTTCTCGTGTCGATATAGCATGTCATACGACATCTCTATATCCTTGTTAAAGAAGAATCTTTGTAAAGCATCTTTAGTAAAAGCTCTAGGGAAGGGGGAACTCATTTTTAAGAGAAGAGCCGGGGGTCAATCAAACATGACCACCCTCCTTATTAATTCCGGTCAATCACACATGACCACTTTCCACCTTCGGCAGTACCCTCCAAGTACTCCGAAACCAAGCACGTGCCACGGCAGTACCCTCCGAGTACTTCGTCCGACACTTTCTCCATTTCTTTCCGAAATCCACTTTGAAAAACAAAACCGACATTGGGCTAGGCAACGGTCGTCCCAACCGTCCATGACCGAGGACTCGGCTATTCGAATAGAATTTCACTCTGCAGAGGTCGTACACTTTACCCACACCATCCGATAATTCCGCCGGGATACCACCACGGACCGTCATACACAAGTATGCGGGGTTCGGATAATCGATCATAGCCTTCCATCTATCCACCTTAATACGGGCGCCTACCCTGTGGAGTATACATCCCCGGCAAACCCTGGCCGTCTACCTCTGCCGAGCGTAGTTCCAGTGCCACGGCAGGAGAAACCCAAGTGTCTTCCGGACGGGTAGCCTATTGGCGGGCCCGCTACACTATTGCCCACCACTTGCGACAACCCGGATTCCGGGGTCCTCCAGACCCGTATATAGTGTGAGGCTCCCCGCACTAAGGCAGATAAACTTCCGACTAAGCCCCGTCCCATACCAGGGTAATGTGGTTGCACGGGTTAATTGTTCTGAGCGAACGCCTAGTGATCACCAATGTCATATTAGAAACCACCATCTCCTTGTCCTCCATTTTGACAAAAACCATTTTTAAAAATCACTTCGGTGGGGTAGTACTACCCCAAGGTTTTCGGAAACATTTTCGTAAACCTTCATTGAGTGTTCCCAGTCCTAGAGTTTTAGCTCCACTAGAAGGTTTATCAAAGGCATTGTTGCTAACCAACAAGCCACTACTTTAGGGGAGATTGAAATAGGTAACAATGGTGTCATCTCGATGGATGATAACAACTTGACTCGCGGAGCCTGAGTCAACAAGTAATTGCTATAGGGACTATAGCAACATAAATCCATGCACTTTAATAAAAGAGAGAGAGACATGCAATAGTGTAATTAGGATTCAGATATGCAACAAGATAGATGGCTTGCCTTGGGTGGCTTGTCCCTGGTCCTCCTCTTCCTGATACTCGTACACTTCACCTCCTTCGGTACACTCCTCGCTCGACTCTATCGCCGGAAAAATAAAAGCACACAATAAGCATACACGCATACACAAGCCACAAGCATTTCAGCACTCATACCATGTTATCAAAGAGTATCAGAAGCAAACAAGTTTAGAAAACAAACAAGGTTTTAAAGGTTCTTAATTAACAATTAAGCCTACTAGAAACTAGGGTTTCTTAAGTTGATGTGAGCATCACCACTTAGCAACCTATTCAAACATGCAGGCATCCAGTGAATCAAACAGCACATCCAACAATATTGCAGGTTGACAACAATCTTAAGAACCTAACAAAGTTGGTTTTACTGGAAAACAAGTGGTGGTTAATTTCATATGAATTAACCAATAGGAAAATATCACTAGAGTACCAATTTAATCCTCAAATATTCTCTGTTATTCAGAAAAATATGAGGTCAAGTGTTCTGGAAAGCTCTTCCGGAACACAATCCAACAAAGTTGGGTTCAACACAAAATTCTATTCCTACAGAAAATGGTGATTTTTCTAAGATTAAAAACACACAATGCCATTTCAATTACTACTGCAAGAATAAAAGTCCTAAAATAGCCAAACCAGTGAGTCAAGCAAGATATCAATATAATCTAACTCTAGAAATTGGATTCACTCATAAATTCCTAACCTACTGCAGGGGAGAAATTAAACTATACTATATAGACTATTTGCCAAAGCAAATACTACTGCAGATATATGTGTCCTAAAATACCAAACTGAGTTTGATATGCAAGTTAACACCTAAGAGTACCTCTGAAAATTGTTAACACAAAAATTCTATATACACAACTTCAGATTTGGATTTTTGAAGGAAAAGTGATTAGATTTACAAATTTAAATTCAAGTAATTATTTAGGGTTTTAAATTCCATGAGACCAGTACCAATGGATAGAAGATAACCTAAGGAGTTCACAGAAATTTGAATCAGGTCATTTGAGTTCATAAATATTTTTCTACTGAATTTACAAGTTTCAGATCTGCAAGAAAAGGTTAGCACAATTTTCTTAAAAAAAAGATATAGCGGGCCAGATCCAACGGACCCGGGCAGCATAGTGCTGGGCCGGCCCGGATACGCTCTGGCGCGGGCGGGAGCCGGATTTCAAACGAACTGACGGGAGGGGCCCGTCTGCAAGTGGCACAGAAGGCCGAAACGGTATGGAGCCACCCAGGCCGTCCGATCTAGTCAAGATCGACGGTCCGGGGTCATCTCCTACCTTCGGCGGCGGAACACAGGGCCAAAACCCTAGCGCGGCCAGACCCGGCGCAGGGGCTCACCTGGGGGCCTCCCCGGCGACGAGGAGGTGACAGGGCGGCGCGGCGCTCGATAGGGACCTCAGGGATGGTCGGCATCGATGAGCTCAGCGTCAGGATGAAGATCTGCGCGACGGCCGTGGAGGAGCTCAATTGGGGCTTGCAGGGACCTCGACTCCGGCGTCCCTGGACCAAAAGAGAGGGCGGGGTTAGGTTCCTGGGGATGCTAGAAGTCCATTTCTGCAGAAAAAGGGGGCAGAGAGGGTTGAGATCGTCGGCATTCTCCTTCTCCTCCCCGCAGATGGAAATCTAGGTTTTCTGTCCCTCTCCTCTGCTACAGGCCATGGGGTGGTTCTGGGTGCTCTGGAAGGATAAGGTGGTGGTGAGGGAACCAAATGGGGATGGATAGAGAGGCTGGAGGGGTCGGTGGCCTTTTATTTCAGAGAGAGGTGTGGATAGGTTAGCAAGGTCGGTTTGGGCATGGTGGGGTACATGCAAGGGCTCTGGTTGGTCGATGGGGTCGGTGGAGGGTGTGAGAGAGAGGCAGGAGGGGCTGGCTTCACCAGGAAGGCTGGTTGCTGCAAGTTATAATTAAATAATGCAAGGATGGATATATGCATGTGAGTCTCTCCTCTAGTTTCCTCCAAGCACTAGGGGACAAAAGAGAGGGGGCTGCTACAGTGAAGGTCGACCAGAGGGAGGGGGTGGGTCTGCAGGGGTGGTTAGGGTAAGGGTTGGCTAATTGGAAAAGATTTGGAATGGTTTTGATGATGGAAATTGTTCTATAGGCAGACATTGCATAGGGTTCAGAACACCAATATTTGAACAAGCTAGGTTGCTCCACAATTGAGAATGGTTTGTGGGGTTAAAAGTACTGGTCTAGTTGCACAACAAAATGTAGTCCATGGCCAAGGGTGCAGGAGGGGTTGCTTAACACAAACTGCCAAAGTATCAACTTTTTAACAGTGCCAAAACAGATTTCTGTGGTGCTCACAAACCTTGCTTGAATTAGTGGTTAGATGGCTTCTAAAAGCTAGGGAAAAGGTAGGGTTAGTTAGTAGAGGTCATGTAGATGAGATTGGTACAGAAGTTTGGGCAAAAACAGAATTGTAGATACAAATGGTGAGGTTCCAAAGTCAGAACCTTTTAACAGAAAATGACTTGGCAGAAAACTCAGATTTTGCCAGATTTTGCTGTTATTGGCTAGACCTCAAAACAGCCTTGAACAAGCAAGCTAGGGGAGAACATTTTGATAAAACCTTGCTGGCACTAGGAGTAGAAGTCTTGAGGATCACGAACATGCCCTAATCTTGCTGAAACAACAATGGGATGTGGTTAAAAAGAATTGCAAAAAGTGTAATCTGATAACATTGCCACTTCTTGCTGTTTGACTAGGGTTAAAGACATGTCCAAAGGAAATGCTAGATGGCCTCAAAAGATTAGGTGGAAAAGTAAGAAAAGGAAGTTCAGATGGCAAGGTTTAGGGATAGGAAGGTGCATGAAATAACAAGGTACCCCTCATATGCATTTTGTTATGCAAGAAAGATGATATAGAGAAATAGCTATCCTTGATGGAGGAAAAGTGATATTTTGCAAGAATAACATTTCCAAATGCTAGTGAGGAGGAAATGAATTTATGGAGAGATTTTATGATGAGTGCTGACAAAATACTAAGAGGATCAGGAAAAACTAGGGGGTGAAATCAGTTTTGACTAGGGTTCAAAACCCAGTCACATAAATAGGTGACATGCTTCAAAATGCACATGCAAGTGCATAGATAGTTAGAGTAGATCAAAAGGAAGAGGGATGGGTCAAGGAATGGTCTCTGAACAATTTATTTCGAATTCTAGAAGGGTGAGCAAAAGTGCATATGATAATAGTCGAATGGTCAGTGATTTGATTAGGGTCAGAAACAGGATTAGAGCAAGTATCAGATGACCTCAAATGACTAGGTGGCAATGGAAGGAATGGAAGAACACATGACAAATATGAGTTCTAGGAAGGTGCATTGCCATGGATAGAATGGATGAGCTTAATATAGGTGTTGGAAAATTGAATCTGTTAACATACACTAAGATAGTCTACACACTAGGTGTTTGATAAAATGGTTGCCAGAAGATATTTTGAGAAAACTGAGAGGAGCCTTCTAAGGTGGGATGTAGATGATTTCAAATAACACCAGAGGTGCTTTCCTTGGGCTAGTTTGATTAGTTTTAAGATCCCTCAAAATGGAGCTCCTAATATCTCATGATAAGACTAAGTCATTAGAGTTAGGGATTCAGAATTGATAGGACAACAACAAGACAGGTTTGATTTGAAAGATAGAGTGGAAATAACTTACATGGGACAAAATATAAATTGGTGAGTTTGAAAAGGTTAGGCCACATGCCTATATGAGGAGTATATGTACACCCAAGCAACTCATCAAAGTCAAACAGTCACACGAAGTCAACTCACCACACAAGGTCAATCATTTGCAGCTAATCTAGCATTATCAGAAACAATGATTGAACCAGTGCTCAGTGATCATGCCATGGTCAAGTAGAGAAGAGTTTCAAATAAAGGAGTAAGGCTTTGGTAGATAGTTTTAGAAACAAATGGAGACATAAATATCTCCTTTGTAAAATCTTCTCAAAGGTGTTTGAAATCCTTTTATAAATATCAACAAAATAAAAGTTTGTAAAGTAGTGGGACCACTCTACTTTGTAAGTCCAGATAATTTTGTAAATACTTAGTTTTGATAAAAGCTTTGTCTCAAAAAAGTAAATCTTGGCGCTTATTTGGATAAATAAAAATAATTTGAATAAAAAGGAGAGTTTGCCAAGATAATGGTTTTGGAAAATAGCTAGAAGCATAAATAAGAGCATGATCACAAGGGCACAAGGGTGGTGTTGGTTCACAAAGGTGTTCAATAAGCAACTCAAACAGACATCATTAACATAGCACCCAAGACAAACAAGCAAGAAATAGTATTTCCAGAGGTTTGCTCGAAAAGTTTTTGTTGGCCCTAATTTTTGGCTCACTAAACACTACCTAAACAGGGTTACAAAAAAGTGGGGTGTTACAGCTCTTCCCACCTTAAACAGAATCTCGTCCCGAGATTCCTAAGTGTGGTACTAGAGAGGTGAGGAGACTAGGTTAGATTTAGACTTTGAAAGGTTGCTCTTCCAACTTTTGATGATACTTTGAGCTGCATCAAAGACTTGCTCTTGCCAAAGATGTAGATCATCTTCACTTGCTGCAGTTGATGGCTGAAGAGTTGATGTTGCCGAAAGTACCTTGTCGAAACCGTGCCGAGACAATTTTTAAGGTTAGTGGGGTCAAGCTATCTAGTATGTCCAAAAAGGATCCTACGAGAGTTAGAAGGGTTTCAACTCGCGATTGAGGTCTTGAAGAGTCGAGGCTTCTCGGGTAGCTCTTGTTGGCTTGGAGTCGCTTCTTCCCTCGCGTAGCTTGATGGAATCTTCAGATCTTGGAGTCGTGCCTTGAAGCTTGATGTTGGCGTAGACCTTTAATCTCGATCTTGCGGACGGTAGACAAGAGCATCTATGCTTCGGTCTTGATAGGCACGTCGAATTTTTATCAACTTAGCCTCCTACACTTCCTAACTACCAAGGCGTAGGTTAGTCCTAATGGAACCATTCTTCTAGGTCGTCTTGTGATTGAGCTGAAATCACTTCAAGCGGTGAAGCACCACCAATGGTGTGTCTTCCAGTAGCTAAGGATCTATTCCTTCTTGTCTTCGGGTTGAGGGAGACTATTGAAGATCTTCTTGCTTCTCCATTTTCTTGTAGCCATGAGTATCTCGACATATATTGGGATACCTTGAGTTGACTTCATCTTCCAGGAAATCTTCATGTGAATTTCTACCCGTCGCATAAGTTCGTTTTGGGTTTAAACTGTTAGAACTTGAACGAGCGAGTGAGTTAGTTAGAAATGTCTTCACTCCTTCTCGTTGCTACTCCCATGGATATCTCCTAAATGCAGAGTCGACATAAATGTCTTGATTTTGGAGAGTCTTCATCCTTCTATTTGCTCAGTGGAGATCAAGCACGTGAGTCTTCGAGCTTCAAGTGGCGATAATGGGTTGATCTTCAAAAGTTAGGCTTGGCTTTGATACTTCTATGCCCTAGGTTAGTCGGATGGTTAGAAGGTTAGCCAGTGCTGGAAGGGTTAAGAGAGTATCATCAAAGTTAGCGGGACTGCCCTTTTAAAATGGAAACTATGTTAGTGAAGTCATTGTCTTCTAGGAATCTTCTGTAGTTCAAGCGGGTCCATCTTCTGCTCCCTTGACGATATGAAGAGGTCTTCATGGAGCTGATGACCCACAAGTATAGGGGGTGTATCGTAGTACTTTCGATAAATAAGAGTGTCGAACCCAACGAGGAGCAGAAGGTGTTGATGAGCAGTTTTGATCAAGGAATCACTGTAAATACTAGCAAACAGGGTTTCAGGAGTATTTGATAATACGAGTAAATAAAGTGCGAGAAAATAAAAGACAGTAGTAACAATTGCAGCAAGTGGCCCAATCCTTTATTCAGCAAAGGACAAGCCGGTTGTGTTCTTATAGTAACCAAACGTTCTCGAGGACACACGGGAGGTTTCTGTCAAGAGCTTTCGCTTCATAGAGCCAATAGTATTTATTGATTTGGTAGTGTTATGGGGGTGAACCTGTGCTAGCGCACTACCCTTACTAGGATAAATACACACTTGTGATTATACCCCTTGCAAGCATCCGCAAATACAAGTAAGTAATTAAGATAAATCTAACCACAGCCTTAAAATCTAGGATCCTACGCTCCCTGGTGCAATGGTTTCCCAACGGAGGTTTAGGTTTCTGTCACTCCAGCAACCCCACAATCTGTGACCAAATACACAATGCATCTCACTAGGCACATAAATGGTGAAGTATCATGTAGTCGACGTTCACATGACACCACTAGTGAAATAGCACCACAACAATATCAAACCATTAAATATTTCTCAACAATAATTCACTACTAACATCTTGACTTCTCCCATGTCCTCAAGAACTAAATGAACTACTCACAAGACATCATATGGATCATGATCAGAGGTGAAATAATGGTAAATAACAATCTGGACATAAACCTTAATTCAACGGTTCCACTCAATAGCATCAACTACAAGAGTAATCAACACCGGGAAAGTTTCCCCTATGAATATAACAAGATCCAACTCAAGATGTTACAGCGGGATGGCAAGGTGATGGTGGAGATGAAGGTGCTGGTGATGGAGATGATGATGATGATGATCCCGATGAAGTCCGATGCGATGGTGATGACGATGGCGATAATCTCCCCTCTCCGGGAAGGAATTTCCCCGGCAGATTTCTCTCTGCCGGAGAGCTTTTTCTCTCTGGTGTTCTCCGCCCCGCAGAGGCGGCTGTGTCTAACTCTGAACCCCCCCCTTGACTTAGGTTTTCGGGGACGATGATGTACACGAAGGGGCGAGACCAGAAGTGGGCCAGGGGCCCCTCACACAGGGCTGGCGCGGCCAGGGGGCTGGCCGCGCCGCCCTAGCATGTGGGCTAGCCCTGGCCCCTCTCGACTCCTCCTTCTGGCTCCGTGAGTCTTCTGGGAAATTATAATTTTTGGGTATTTTTCTAGAATTTTCCTGATCTTCAAAATATGGTCTCCAGATGGTCCTTTTTCCAGCAGATTCCTGACTCCGGCAGTAGCTCCTCCGATGATCATCAAACATGTGAAAACAAAGGAAATAACATAAGTGTCATATCTAAATATGAAATATATCAATGAATAACAGTAAATTAGGATACAAAATAGTGATGCAAATTGGACGTATCAACCCCCCAAGCTTAGACCTCGCTTGTCCCCAAGCGAAAAGCTAAACTCGGTAAACATGACCACAGGTTTATGGAGTGAAGTGTCGATAATCAAAATACGAACAAGAAGCATCACATTCACTAAGGCACAAATTATAATAGACAGCAACTTCCCTTTATAAGATGTAAACTTGCAATAGGTAAAAGGGAATCACATGTAAGGATGCACAAGGTAAATTATAATTGGCAATGGCAAACCTTAGTTCTTGGTCAAAGAATGGAGAACAAGCTGTTCTCTCTTTTAAACGGAGTCTTTTAAAACAGAGCTAATATAGCAAAGACTATATGCTCACAAAGTAAACTTTTACATTCTAAGAAAGCTTTCAAAGATGTATTCCTTCAGACAAAAGCATTATACGAAAACAAGGAAGGTAATAAACATGATTAAACGGATCAACATATGGATGAGTGAAACATAACAACTCAAACGCTTGCTTGAGATAGAGGGAAATAGGTTGACTCAACATAAAAGTAAAAGATAGGCCCTTCGCAGAGGGAAGCAGGGATTAAACATGTGCTAGAGCTTTTTATTTGTAAAACAGAGGTAAAAATTGTTTTGAGAGGTGGTTGCTTTTGTCAACGACTAGCAACGGAGTTCTTGATATCTTCCATACTAAACAAGTGAGAGCGGTTCCGAGATGTTTAATTAGTTGGCACTTTGGTGCTCTTTTAAAACTTTGCACTCCTCCCCACCTTTTTTCCTTTCTCAAACCATGGCTAACCGATTCCATCGGGTGCCGACCAACTTTCACAATCCATTGGAGGAGTGCCCTTTTCTTTCTTTTTAGAATTAAGATTATAATGGTCTGACCAGCTCTCTTGCAAAATTAATGACGAGCAGATGAAGCTGCCTAGTCGAGGTGTACTTAATTTAGTATGGAAGATAACAAACCCATCTACTACGTCCTCATGAGCTAAAAACAGTGGCACAAAATGAGAAGTAGTTGAAAGTTTTGAAAGGTAGCACATGAAAATTTACTTGGAATGGCTTACAAATACCATGCATAGGAATTTATAGTGGACTCTTTGGAAGTGACTTGGCTTTTGGGAATTGGATGCACGAGAAGTGTTTCCTCTCAGTACAGGTTTTTGGCTAGCAAGGCTGGGTAGCAAGCATAAGAGTTGCATGAAACAAACAAACATACATGTAATAAGGACAATCATGCAAACTCCCCTGAAAGTACAACAATTTTAACTTTAAGAATAACAATGCTTATAAGCCAAACATAAGGAAAACTGAAGTGATGTAACTACAAGCACTTCTTCAATCTTTTCTACTCAAACTTCAAGGTAAAGTTGCTACTGACCAAGCTAGGTTTGCCAAAACCAACTAAATCTACTCATGTTCCCAATGTGATACCAATACCAATCAACAAGACTAGTCACATAAGAGAGATTGCAGACTAGCATAAAGTGTGCGAAAAGTAAACGATAAAACTTCTCATTAATATTTCATTACCGCAACTCACACCAAGGGATACAAAGATAACTAACTAAGGAGGATAATTCCAACTGCAAACTATTCTATATGATAACTTCTCTATTCATGATAAGACTCTACTTGAAAAGTAAATGAACAAAAGGTAATGATGTGATACCGCGGCACTCCCCCAAGCTTGGAACAAGCCAAGGGGATGCCTATACCGATGACGAATTACTCCTTTGGTGGTGGCGGTGCAATCATGATTGGAGTGAGAAAATCCTCTAACATCCTGCGAAGCCTATTGTTCTCCTCCCGAAGTATCTCCACCTCCATCCTAAGAGCTCGATATTTATCGCAAAACTCATTGGTGACCCGAAGGGCTTCCACTGATGCAGGGTAGGAGCTGAGGTCAAGAACTGGTGGTATTGGTCCCTGCAAATTATGAGAAAAAGCGCGTCCAGTATTAATCGATCCTACAAGAGTAGGTTCTCTTGTCCTTGATCCAGCGGTAATCTGTCCCTCATATATGGATTGATGGAATCCGCAGGAGGGTTCTCTTTGGATGAACCAGACGAAGACATTATAACTTCAAGGTCGAGGGCAATTCCTGACAGAAACAGCTCGAAACAAAACACGACGAGAAAACGATATACAGACCTCGGGGACTCCGGGGGGTTAAATAGGCGAAAATTATACATCGAAACGAAGTCACAGGAGGAAACCGGGACGGAAAAGAGTTCCGAGGCGTTCTCACACGGGGGTGGCGCGGCCAGGGGTGGGCCCGCGCCACCCGTGTGTGAGACCCACACGGACTTCTTTTCCTCCCCGTTTTCGTCTCGTGATTTTTCCTATTTATTAAAAACAGCAAAAATATTAAAGGAAGAACTTTTCGCAAAACTTTTCTGACTAGAACTGTTACCTATTCGAAAACGAACTCTGTAGGTTCCTGCAGTTTGTCTTGGATGTAATCTTCCGGAGAAATTGTTTCAATAACATCAACATCTTCATTATAAGAATCTCCAGAGATATAATGTTTGAGTCTTTGCCCATTCACCACTTGTGTAGAATCATCTTTCAATGAAGCAATCTTAATAGCACCTGAGCGGTACACTTCCACAATAACATATGGTCCTTCCCATTTAGAAAGTAATTTACCTGCAAAAAATCTGAGACGAGACCTATACAAAAGAACTTTCTCACCAACATGGAACTCTCTCTTAAGAATTCTCTTATCATGCCATTGCTTGACTTTCTCTTTGAAAAGTCTGGTATTCTCATACGCTTCGTTTCTCCACTCATCTAGAGAACTTAAATCTAACAACCTCTTCTTACCGGCTAGTTTAAAATCTTTATTAAGCTCTCTCACTGCCCAAAAAGCTTTGTGTTCTAATTCTAAGGGCAAGTGACACGCTTTTCCATAAACCATCTTATATGGAGACATACCCATGGGATTCTTATAAGCAGTTCTATAAGCCCGTAAAGCGTCATTTAACTTACTAGCCCAGTTTTTCCTAGACCTACTAACAGTCTTCTGCAAAATAGACTTGATCTCTCTATTTGAAAGCTCTACCTGCCCACTAGTTTGGGGATGATAAGCAGAAGCAATTCTATGATTGACATCATACTTAGCAAGAGTCTTTCTAAAGCTACCGTGAATAAAATAAGAACCTCCGTCAGTCATAAGATATCTAGGCACTCCGAACCTAGGAAAAATAACATCCTTAAGCATCTTTAACGAAGTCTCACCATTGGCACTCTTTGTAGGAATGGCTTCTACCCATTTAGTAACATAATCAACAGCAACAAGTATATGGGTATAGCCTTTTGAAGGAGGAAAAGGACCCATAAAGTCAAATCCCCAACAATCAAACGGTTCAATAACTAAAGTGTAATTCATAGGCATTTCGTTGCGTCTAGAAATATTTCCAACTCTTTGGCATTCATCGCAAGATAAAACGTACCTTCTGGCATCCTTAAAGAGGGTTGGCCAATAAAAACCTGATTGTAGAACCTTCTGTGCGGTCCTATCTCCAGCATGATGCCCTCCATAAGCACTGCTATGGCATTTCCTTAATATCTCTTGTTGCTCATATTCTGGTACGCATCTTCTCATAATACCATCAACTCCTTCTTTATATAAATGTGGGTCATCCCAAAAATAATGCCTCAAATCATAGAAGAATTTTCTTCTTTGCTGAGCTGTAAAGGTTGGAGGCAAATACTTGGAAACAATAAAGTTAGCATAATCAGCATACCAAGGAAGGTCTCGTGAAGTTACATTAATTGCAGCCAACTGTTCATTTGGAAAACTATCATTAACAGGAATAGGATCAAAAGAAATATTTTCCAATCTAGACAAGTTGTCAGCCACAGGATTTTCAGCACCTTTCCTATCTACGATATGCAAATCAAACTCTTGTAAAAGCAACACCCATCTAATAAGCCTAGGCTTAGCATCCTTCTTAGTCATAAGATATCTAATAGCAGCGTGATCAGTATGAATAGTAACTTTAGAATCAACAATGTAAGATCTAAACTTATCACAAGCAAAAACAACAGCAAGGAACTCTTTCTCAGTAGTAGCATAATTTTTCTGAGCAGCATCAAGAGTCTTACTAGCATAATGAATAACATTCAACTTATTATCTACGCGCTGTCCAAGAACAGCACCAATAGCAAAATCACTAGCATCACACATAATTTCAAAAGGTAAATTCCAATCAGGTGGTTGAACAATAGGAGCAGTAGTTAAAGCCTTCTTAAGAGTTTCAAAAGCTTCCTTACAATCATCATCAAAGACAAACGGTACATCCTTTTGAAGAAGATTGGTAAGAGGCTTTGAAATCTTAGAGAAATCTTTAATAAACCTCCTATAGAAACCAGCATGACCAAGAATACTACGAATACCTTTAACATCTCTTGGACATGGCATTTTCTCAATTGCCTCCACTTTTGCTCTGTCAACTTCAATACCTCTTTCAGAGATTTTATGTCCAAGGACAATTCCTTCATTCACCATAAAGTGGCATTTCTCCCAATTAAGAACAAGGTTAGTTTCTTCGCACCTCTGCAAAACTTTATCAAGGTTGTGCAAACAATTATCAAAAGAGGTTCCATAGACGGAAAAATTGTCCATGAAGACCTCCTCAATTTCTTCACAAAAACCATGAAAAATAGCAGACATACATCTTTGAAAAGTAGCAGGAGCATTGCATAAACCAAACGGCATACGTCTATAAGCATAAGTTCCATAAGGACAAGTAAAAGTGGTTTTCTCTTGATCATCCTTCTTAACAGCAATTTGAGAAAAACCAGAATAACCATCAAGGAAACAAAAATGAGTCTTCTTAGACAACCTTTCTAGCATTTGATCTATAAACGGTAAAGGGTAATGATCTTTCTTAGTAACTTTGTTTACCTTCCTATAATCAATGCACATTCTATAACCAACAACTACCCTCTGAGGAATAAGCTCGTTATTCTCATTAGGTACAACAGTCATACCTCCTTTCTTAGGAACACAATGAACAGGACTAACCCATCTACTATCAGCAATAGGATAAATAATACCAGCATCAAGGAGTTTTAATACCTCATTTCTTACCACATCCTTCATCTTAGGAATTAGGCAATGTTGATGCTCTACAACTGGCTTTGCGTCTTTCTCCATATTAATGGCATGCTGACATAAAGTAGGAGAAATCCCTTTTAAATCATCAAGAGTATATCCCATAGCTCCTCGGTGTTTCTTCAATATCTCCAATAATCTTTCTTCTTCCTTTCCTGAAAGTTTAGAACTAATAATAACAGGATATATTTTTTTATCATCAATATAAGCATATTTGAGATCATCAGGCAAAGGTTTTAATTCAAACACAGGATCTTCTCTAGGCGGCAAAGTGGTACCAAGATCCTCCACAGGTAGATTATGCTTGAGTAATGGTGGTTGACGAAGAAGAATATCGTCAATCTCTTCTCTTTCCTTGCTAAAAACATCACTTTCGTGATATTCCATGAATTGCTGCAAGGCATTATTAGGGGCAAGAGCAATAGAAGCAAGCTGCTCAACTCAAAAATTCTCATTAGGCGTGTCATTTTCATAAGAAGTCTTAGCAAACTTGGAAAAATTAAACTCATAAGACTCTCCATTAAACTTAGTAAAATTTTTCTCTTTCTTACAATCTATTATGGCGCCACAAGTGTTCAAAAAGGGTCTACCAAAAATAATAGGACAAGTTTCACTAGCCTCCTTACCAAGTACTAGAAAATCAGTAGGGTACTTAGTCTTACCGCATAGAACTTCCACATCTCGGACAATACCAAGAGGCCAAACGGTCTCTCTGTTAGCTAGCTGAACAACCACATCAATATCTTCAAGTTCACAAGCTCCAATCTCGTGCATAATTTCTTTATAAAGCTCTAAGGGAATAGCACTTGCACTAGCACCAATATCACATAAACCATAATAGCAATGATCTCCAATCCTAACAGAAATAACGGGAACACTTGCTTTCCTGTGCTTTTTAGGATGCGAGAGAATGTTAGAAGCATCTTCACAAAAAAGAATATATTCATCTCCTACATCTTTAGTAACAAGATCTTTCAATATAGCAACAGGAGATTTAATAGTAATTTGCTCATCAGGCTCTGCAGCTTTCTTAGTACTTTTATTAGACACACTTACCAAAGTAGAATACTTTTTTACCTTAGCAGGGAAAGGTGTCTTCTCAATATAAGGTTCAGGAATGATGCTATCAACCGTGCAAACTTCTGTAGCTACAGCAGGTATATGACTAATAGAATCTTTGTAAGGCGCATGATATTTGTTCCAATCTTTCTTTGGAACATCAATATAAGAGGCAAAGGCCTTAAGACAATTAGCAAGTATTTGGGAATCAAGACCATAAGCAGAGCTAACACTATGAAAGTCATCGGTTCCCATAAAAGATTTAATGCATTCATAATCATAGTTTATACCTGACTTCCTACCTTTGTCGTTTTCCCAACCTTCAGCATTCTCTTTTATACGGTCAAGAAGTTTCCACTTGGCATCTTCTTTCATATGAGTGAATGATCCAAAACAAGAAGCATCCAAATAATCCTTATCAGGAAGAGTAAGCCGCGCATAAAAATTATCAATAACAATATTATTGGGGAGCTCATGAATGGGGCATTTGAGCATTAGTAACTTCAATCTCCCCCACGCTTGGGCAATACTCTCTCCATCATGAGGCCAAAAATTATATATCTTGTTACGGTCTTTATGAATTTCACTTGGAGGATAAAACTTGGAATAAAAGAGAGGCACAATATCCTCCCATGCCATAGATGGACCATCTTGGAGTAGTCGATACCACTCTTCAGCTATGCCTTTCAATGATATAGAGAATAATTTCTTCTTGACCTGACTTGGTGAAATACCTGCACACCTGAACAACTCGCATAATTCATGTATAAACAATAAGTGGTCACCCGGATGGACAGTTCCATCTCCTGAATAGCAGTTATCCATAATACGCCCAACAATTTTCACAGGTATTTTAAAAGGATCAATTTCAGCAGGCGGTGGCGGTGGTGGTTCCTCCGCATGTGCAGCAGCAGCAGTAGTAGTAGGTGTGTTTCCAAATAGGAAACCAAATGGAGAGTTCTCCATAGCAGAATAAAAATAAAAGACAAAATAAAACAATACTCACAGTGACGGTTACCTTTTCCAATTCCACTCTTCAATAGCGCTACACTCCCCGGCAACGGCGCCAGAAAATAGTCTTGATGACCCACAAGTATAGGGGGTGTATCGTAGTACTTTCGATAAATAAGAGTGTCGAACCCAACGAGGAGCAGAAGGTGTTGATGAGCAGTTTTGATCAAGGAATCACTGTAAATACTAGCAAACAGGGTTTCAGGAGTATTTGATAATACGAGTAAATAAAGTGCGAGAAAATAAAAGACAGTAGTAACAATTGCAGCAAGTGGCCCAATCCTTTATTCAGCAAAGGACAAGCCGGTTGTGTTCTTATAATAACCAAACGTTCTCGAGGACACACGGGAGGTTTCTGTCAAGAGCTTTCGCTTCATAGAGCCAATAGTATTTATTGATTTGGTAGTGTTATGGGGGTGAACCTGTGCTAGCGCACTACCCTTACTAGGATAAATACACACTTGTGATTATACCCCTTGCAAGCATCCGCAAATACAAGTAAGTAATTAAGATAAATCTAACCACAGCCTTAAAATCTAGGATCCTACGCTCCCTGGTGCAATGGTTTCCCAACGGAGGTTTAGGTTTCTGTCACTCCAGCAACCCCACAATCGGTGACCAAATACACAATGCATCTCACTAGTCCCATAAATGGTGAAGTATCATGTAGTCGACGTTCACATGACACCACTAGTGAAATAGCACCACAACAATATCAAACCATTAAATATTTCTCAACAATAATTCACTACTAACATCTTGACTTCTCCCATGTCCTCAAGAACTAAACGAACTACTCACAAGACATCATATGGATCATGATCAGAGGTGAAATAATGGTAAATAACAATCTGGACATAAACCTTAATTCAACGGTTCCACTCAATAGCATCAACTACAAGAGTAATCAACACCGGGAAAGTTTCCCCTATGAATATAACAAGATCCAACTCAAGATGTTACAGCGGGATGGCAAGGTGATGGTGGAGATGAAGGTGCTGGTGATGGAGATGATGATGATGATGATCCCGATGAAGTCCGGTGCGATGGTGATGACGATGGCGACGATCTCCCCTCTCCGGGAAGGAATTTCCCCGGCAGATTTCTCTCTGCCGGAGAGCTTTTTCTCTCTGGTGTTCTCCGCCCCGCAGAGGCGGCTGTGTCTAACTCTGAACCCCCCCCCTTGACTTAGGTTTTCGGGGACGATGATGTACGCGAAGGGGCGAGACCAGAAGTGGGCCAGGGGCCCCTCACACAGGGCTGGCGCGGCCAGGGGGCTGGCCGCGCCGCCCTAGCGTGTGGGCTAGCCCTGGCCCCTCTCGACTCCTCCTTCTGGCTCCGTGAGTCTTCTGGGAAATTATAATTTTTGGGTATTTTTCTGGAATTTTCCTGATCTTCAAAATATGGTCTCCAGATGGTCCTTTTTCCAGCAGATTCCTGACTCCGGCAGTAGCTCCTCCGATGATCATCAAACATGTGAAAACAAAGGAAATAACATAAGTGTCATATCTAAATATGAAATATATCAATGAATAACAGTAAATTAGGATACAAATTAGTGATGCAAATTGGACGTATCAGGAGCTTGAACACATA
Source organism: Dactylis glomerata (assembly GCA_007115705.1). NCBI lineage: Eukaryota > Viridiplantae > Streptophyta > Magnoliopsida > Poales > Poaceae > Dactylis > Dactylis glomerata. The sequence continues at coordinate 3,914,896 of QXEO01000547.1, read as the reverse complement.
GCAAAACTTGTTGCGCCTGATCTTGGGTAGGTGTTGCAGGAGGAGTTATATTCCACTACTATCAAGGTTAGAGCTTAGCATTTTACTTTTAACTTATCTACGCTACTCGAGCTGTCATTAACAGATGAGATGGAAAACACTTTTTAAAGAGGTTTTCTTATTCAGAGTTTTACACGACCTATGAATTTCAAGGCCGAGAGGCCAAAACAAGCACAAGCACAAGCACAAGGTAACAATACACATTCAAGAAACACACCAGACAATTGCACACACTATCAAGAACAGTCAAGGCAAACAACATGCAATTGCAGAAATTGTAAGAGGTACCTCAAGTACCAACGATGCCTAACAACGCGCGATGTTTGGGGTTAGTCCTATTCATCCTAGGGTCATGGTTGGCCATAGTTGTTGATTTTCTTCATTTACTTGCTTCTGGCTTCAGTCGAAACTTGATGGCAGTTGGTGGTGAAGTTGCAGTGTTGTTGAGTCGTTGATGTTGACTTGGGAAGTGCAGTGTTGCAAGTCTCCTTGTAACACATCACATGGTTGTGAGATCTTCAGAGGGATTGCTGAAGTGCTCCATTGGTGGCATACATGCCTGACAGACCTAATAAATACTAGTCAAGCAACTAAATACTTGGTCCTTGACGACTGCAAAAGTGCAAGTCCAGGGAGGATCAAGGTTAGTATCCTGACAGAGCCATTGGTGTCAACCAAAGGCGAAATATTTGTCAACATCCTTCTTCCCTTGCAGCTGGAGAGGTTTGAAGACCTCCTTCTAAAGTTTCCTCCATCTTGTGCAGCTAAGCTCAGGGTCTTTTTTTTTTGGGGACATCGTCCAGTATTTAGATTTTGAAGGGGATAAATTGAGACAGTAAAAGCGGTGAAAATCTTGGAAAATAGAGGGACAAGATTACCAGTTTTGAAGAGATGAGAAAGGTATAAGCCATAATATTGGATACTTAGAAGAAGTAACCTTTGCAAATAGTTTTAGCAAAATATTACTTTCCTATCTAACGCCCATGCTAACTAAGGTCTCCTACAGTCAGGATGGCTCTGATACCAACTCTGTGGGGACCCCGGTTCACCACCCGGAATTCCCGTTATGCATACAACTCACGATCCCATGATCAGTATGTCGTGAGTCCACATAACCGAGCTGATATCAAAGTTACATCATCCATTACAGTACCGAATATAAAGTCTTACAATTGGTCACACGACCAAGACTGATAATGCCACGCAGGGCGATTTTACAAACTAAGCAGCGGATACCAAGCAGCGTTGATGACCCACATCATGCCTACTACCCTACAGGCAACTGAGTGGGAGACGTTCCTAGTTCGCACAGGCGTTGTCAAACTCCTCACCATCGTCTTCAAAGTCTTCATAATCTGGCCAAGTTAATAGCCAGGGACAAAGCCGTGAGTACATTTGAATTGTACTCGCAAACCATCTAAAGGGGAGAGGACAAATATGCAGTTTGGCTGTAGCAAGGAGAAAGGCTCTAGTCTAGTTTTTCCTATCTAGTCAATTTCTCGTGTCGATATAGCATGTCATACAACATCTCTATATCCTTGTTAAAGAAGAATCTTTGTAAAGCATCTTTAGTAAAAGCTCTAGGGAAGGGGGAACTCATTTTCAAGAGAAGAGCCGGGGGTCAATCAAACATGACCACCCTCCTTATTAATTATGGTCAATCACACATGACCACTTTCCACCTTCGGCAGTACCCTCCAAGTACTCCAAAACCAAGCACGTGCCACGGCAGTACCCTCCGAGTACTTCGTCCGACACTTTCTCCATTTCTTTCTGAAATCCACTTTGAAAAACAAAACCGACATTGGGCTAGGCAACGGTCGTCCCAACCGTCCATGACCGAGGACTCGGCTATTCGAATAGAATTTCACTCTGCAGAGGTCGTACACTTTACCCACACCATCCGATAAATCCGCCGGGATACCACCACGGACCGTCATACACAAGTATGTGGGGTTCGGATAATCGATCATAGCCTTCCATCTATCCACCTTAATACGGGCGCCTACCTTGTGGAGTATACATCCCTGGCAAACCCTGGCCGTCTACCTCTGCCGAGCGTAGTTCCAGTGCCACGGCGGGAGAAACCCAAGTGTCTTCCGGACGGGTAGCCTATTGGCGGGCCCGCTACACTATTGCCCACCACTTGCGACAACCCGGATTCCGGGGTCCTCCAGACCCGTATATAGTGCGAGGCTCCCCGCACTAAGGCAGATAAACTTCCGACTAAGCCCCGTCCCATACCAGGGTAATGTGGTTGCACGGGTTAATTGTTCTGAGCGAACGCCTAGTGATCACCAATGTCATATTAGAAACCACCATCTCCTTGTCCTCCATTTTGACAAAAACCATTTTTAAAAATCACTTCAGTGGGGTAGTACTACCCCAAGGTTTTCGGAAACATTTTCGTAAACCTTTATTGAGTGTTCCCAGTCCTAGAGTTTTAGCTCCACTAGAAGGTTTATCAAAGGCATTGTTGCTAACCAACAAGCCACTACTTTAGGGGAGATTGAAATAGGTAACAATGGTGTCATCTCGATGGATGATAACAACTTGACTCGCGGAGCCTGAGTCAACAAGTAATTGCTATAGGGACTATAGCAACATAAATCCATGCACTTTAATAAAAGAGAGAGAGACATGCAATAGTGTAATTAGGATTCAGATATGCAACAAGATAGATGGCTTGCCTTGGGTGGCTTGTCCCTGGTCCTCCTCTTCCTGATACTCGTACACTTCACCTCCTTCGGTACACTCCTCGCTCGACTCTATCGCCGGAAAAATAAAAGCACACAATAAGCATACACGCATACACAAGCCACAAGCATTTCAACACTCATACCATGTTATCAAAGAGTATCAGAAGCAAACAAGTTTAGAAAACAAACAAGGTTTTAAAGGTTCTTAATTAACAATTAAGCCTACTAGAAACTAGGGTTTCTTAAGTTGATGTGAGCATCACCACTTAGCAACCTATTCAAACATGCAGGCATCCAGTGAATCAAACAGCACATCCAACAATATTGCAGGTTGACAACAATCTTAAGAACCTAACAAAGTTGGTTTTACTGGAAAACAAGTGGTGGTTAATTTCATATGAATTAACCAATAGGAAAATATCACTAGAGTACCAATTTAATCCTCAAATATTCTCTGTTATTCAGAAAAATATGAGGTCAAGTGTTCTGGAAAGCTCTTCCAGAACACAATCCAACAAAGTTGGGTTCAACACAAAATTCTATTCCTACAGAAAATGGTGATTTTTCTAAGATTAAAAACACACAATGCCATTTCAATTACTACTGCAAGAATAAAAGTCCTAAAATAGCTAAACTAGTGAGTCAAGCAGGATATCAATATAATCTAACTCTAGAAATTGGATTCACTCATAAATTCCTAACCTACTGCAGGGGAGAAATTAAACTATACTAAATAGACTATTTGCCAAAGCAAATACTACTGCAGATATATGTGTCCTAAAATACCAAACTGAGTTTGATATGCAAGTTAACACCTAAGAGTACCTCTGAAAATTGTTAACACAACAATTCTATATACACAACTTCAGATTTGGATTTTTGAAGGAAAAGTGATTAGATTTACCAATTTAAATTCAAGTAATTATTTAGGGTTTTAAATTCCATGAGACCAGTACCAATGGATAGAAGATAACCTAAGGAGTTCACAGAAATTTGAATCAGGTCATTTGAGTTCATAAATATTTTTCTACTGAATTTACAAGTTTCAGATCTGCAAGAAAAGGTTAGCACAATTTTCTTAAAAAAAAGATACAGCGGGCCAGATCCAACGGACCCGGGCAACATAGTGCTGGGCCGGCCCGGATACGCTTTGGCGCGGGCGGGAGCCGGATTTCAAACGAACTGATGGGAGGGGCCCGTCTGCAAGTGGCACAGAAGGCCGAAACGGTATGGAGCCACCCAGGCCGTCCGATCTAGTCAAGATCGACGGTCCAGGGTCATCTCCTACCTCCGGCGGCGGAACACAGGGCCGAAACCCTAGCGCGGCCAGACCCGGCGCAGGGGCTCACCTGGGGGCCTCCCCGGCGACGAGGAGGTGACAGGGCGGCGCGGTGCTCGACAGGGACCTCAGGGATGGTCGGCATCGATGAGCTCAGCGTCAGGATGAAGATCTGCGCGACGGCCGTGGAGGAGCTCGATTGGGGCTTGCAGGGACCTCGACTCCGGCGTCCCTGGACCAAAAGAGAGGGCGGGGTTAGGTTCCTGGGGATGCTAGAAGTCCATTTCTGCGGAAAAAGGGGGGCAGAGAGGGTTGAGATCGTCGGCATTCTCCTCCTCCTCCCCGCAGATGGAAATCTAGGTTTTCTGTCCCTCTCCTCTGCTACAGGCCATGGGGTGGTTCTGGGTGCTCTGGAAGGATAAGGTGGTGGTGAGGGAACCAAATGGGGATGGATAGAGAGGCTGGAGGGGTCGGTGGCCTTTTATTTTAGAGAGAGGTGTGGATAGGTTAGCAAGGTCGGTTTGGGCATGGTGGGGTACATGCAAGGGCTCTGGTTGGTCGATGGGGTCAGTGGAGGGTGTGAGAGAGAGGCAGGAGGGGCTGGCTTCACCAGGAAGGCTGGTTGCTGCAAGTTATAATTAAATAATGCAAGGATGGATATATGCATGTGAGTCTCTCCTCTAGTTTCCTCCAAGCACTAGGGGACAAAAGAGAGGGGGCTGCTACAGTGAAGGTCGACCAGAGGGAGGGGGTGGGTCTGCAGGGGTGGTTAGGGTAAGGGTTGGCTAATTGGAAAAGATTTGGAATGGTTTTGATGATGGAAATTGATCTATAGGCAGACATTGCATAGGGTTCAGAACACCAATATTTGAACAAGCTAGGTTGCTCCACAATTGAGAATGGTTTGTGGGGTTAAAAGTACTGGTCTAGTTGCACAACAAAATGTAGTCCATGGCCAAGGGTGCAGGAGGGGTTGCTTAACACAAACTGCCAAAGTATCAACTTTTTAACAGTGCCAAAACAGATTTCTGTGGTGCTCACAAACCTTGCTTGAATTAGTGGTTAGATGGCTTCTAAAAGCTAGGGAAAAGGTAGGGTTAGTTAGTAGAGGTCATGTAGATGAGATTGGTACAGAAGTTTGGGCAAAAACAGAATTGTAGATACAAATGGTGAGGTTCCAAAGTCAGAACCTTTTAACAGAAAATGACTTGCAGAAAACTCAGATTTTGCCAGATTTTGCTGTTATTGGCTAGACCTCAAAACAGCCTTGAACAAGCAAGCTAGGGGAGAACATTTTGATAAAACCTTGCTGGCACTAGGAGTAGAAGTCTTGAGGATCACGAACATGCCCTAATCTTGCTGAAACAACAATGGGATGTGGTTAAAAAGAATTGCAAAAAGTGTAATCTGATAACATTGCCACTTCTTGCTGTTTGACTAGGGTTAAAGACATGTCCAAAGGAAATGCTAGATGGCCTCAAAAGATTAGGTGGAAAAGTAAGAAAAGGAAGTTCAGATGGCAAGGTTTAGGGATAGGAAGGTGCATGAAATAACAAGGTACCCCTCATATGCATTTTGTTATGCAAGAAAGATGATATAGAGAAATAGCTATCCTTGATGGAGGAAAAGTGATATTTTGCAAGAATAACATTTCCAAATGCTAGTGAGGAGGAAATGAATTTATGGAGAGATTTTATGATGAGTGCTGACAAAATACTAAGAGGATCAGGAAAAACTAGGGGGTGAAATCAGTTTTGAATAGGGTTCAAAACCCAGTCACATAAATAGGTGACATGCTTCAAAATGCACATGCAAGTGCATAGATAGTTAGAGTAGATCAAAAGGAAGAGGGATGGGTCAAGGAATGGTCTCTGAACAATTTATTTCGAATTCTAGAAGGGTGAGCAAAAGTGCATATGATAATAGTCGAATGGTCAGTGATTTGATTAGGGTCAGAAACAGGATTAGAGCAAGTATCAGATGACCTCAAATGACTAGGTGGCAATGGAAGGAATGGAAGAACACATGACAAATATGAGTTCTAGGAAGGTGCATTGCCATGGATAGAATGGATGAGCTTAATATAGGTGTTGGAAAATTGAATCTGTTAACATACACTAAGATAGTCTACACACTAGGTGTTTGATAAAATGGTTGCCAGAAGATATTTTGAGAAAACTGAGAGGAGCCTTCTAAGGTGGGATGTAGATGATTTCAAATAACACCAGAGGTGCTTTCCTTGGGCTAGTTTGATTAGTTTTAAGATCCCTCAAAATGGAGCTCCTAATATCTCATGATAAGACTAAGTCATTAGAGTTAGGGATTCAGAATTGATAGGACAACAACAAGATAGGTTTGATTTGAAAGATAGAGTGGAAATAACTTACATGGGACAAAATATAAATTGGTGAGTTTGAAAAGGTTAGGCCACAGGCCTATATGAGGAGTATATGTACACCCAAGCAACTCATCAAAGTCAAACAGTCACACGAAGTCAACTCACCACACAAGGTCAATCATTTGCAGCTAATCTAGCATTATCAGAAACAATGATTGAACCAGTGCTCAGTGATCATGCCATGGTCAAGTAGAGAAGAGTTTCAAATAAAGGAGTAAGGCTTTGGTAGATAGTTTTAGAAACAAATGGAGACATAAATATCTCCTTTGTAAAATCTTCTCAAAGGTGTTTGAAATCCTTTTATAAATATCAACAAAATAAAAGTTTGTAAAGTAGTGGGACCACTCTACTTTGTAAGTCCAGATAATTTTGTAAATACTTAGTTTTGATAAAAGCTTTGTCTCAAAAAAGTAAATCTTGGCGCTTATTTGGATAAATAAAAATAATTTGAATAAAAAGGAGAGTTTGCCAAGATAATGGTTTTGGAAAATAGCTAGAAGCATAAATAAGAGCATGATCACAAGGGCACAAGGGTGGTGTTGGTTCACAAAGGTGTTCAATAAGCAACTCAAACAGACATCATTAACATAGCACCCAAGACAAACAAGCAAGAAATAGTATTTCCAGAGGTTTGCTCGAAAAGTTTTTGTTGGCCCTAATTTTTGGCTCACTAAACACTACCTAAACAGGGTTACAAAAAAGTGGGGTGTTACAGTCGGCCTTAGCAATTAGGCATATCGCGGCCGTAGTGGGTTTCTCCGAGAAGTCCACCACATACAAGCCGTTCTCGACATACCCAACAAAGGCAACTTTGAGAGTCTTACTCCACATGACGACCACAATGTCAACATCAAAATATGTGGCATAGCCCATAGTAGCAAGTTGACGAACGGAAAGTAGATTATAACCAATGGTTTCGACAAGCATGACATTCACTAGGGACACGTCCGGAGTGATCACCACCTTACCGAAACCAAGTACCTTAGAGGATGATTTATCACCATATGAGACCATGACATTTGAAGTATTTGGCCTTAGATCTTCCACAATATTTTTGCTTCCAGTCATGTGGCTTGTGGCACCACTATCAATAATCTATTTTTCTCCTCCGGAAGCAACGTCCTACAAGAGATCACTTCTTGGATTTAGGTCCCCATTTTTGGATGGGTCCTCTTTTGTTAGTCACAAGAATCTTAGGCACCCAAATAGCATATTCAATATAACCATCATAGGGACCAACATATTTAGCATAGACATCACCATAATAATCTCTGAGAAGCACATAGTGAGGATTATATTTCCCTGCAAAATTATTATGCGTAGGGCCGGAGACTCCGACCTTGGGGGCCGGAGACTCCGGGCTAGATGAACCAGCCGGAGACTCCGGACCCTTTGACCTAGAGACTCCGGTCTCCTTGACTTTCTTCTCCTTTCCCTTGAGCTCCTCCCACTCCTCCTCTGTGTAACAAATGTCAAAAGGAATATGAGGAGTGGGAGCAGCAACAACAGGCTTCTTCTTCTTGTTGTTGTTCTTCTTGTTCTTCTTGTTCTTCTTTGAGGGCTCGGCCACCAATCCGAGATCCCTCTTCTTAGAGGACTCAGCAACAAACCCGAGACCTTCCTTACCCTTGGTCATTCGTTGATTACTCAAGAGATCATTGAGATTCTTTTCTCCTTGAATGCAAGTGGCAAGGCCCTTGGCAAGTTCGGCCTTCAACCTAATGTTCTCCTCAATGATATCACTATGATCACATATAGGGTTAGAAGAACAAGGAACTTCAATAACTTGCATTGGTGGGACTTTAGATTGTTCAATAGTTAGTTGAATTTGAAGTTTCTCACGGATCTTGGTGAGACTAGAGAATTTGCCTTCCAGAGCCTTGTAGGCTTCTTCAAGCTTCTCAAACTTCTCACGAAAATCATTATGACCAACGTCAAATTCAACTTTCTCCTTTTTAAGCAACTTGACCATAGCAAGAGCATGGTCACGTTCTTTAGTGAGTTTTGACAAGTTTAGATTATGAGACTCTTCTAGTCCCAACAATTTCTCCTCTAAAGAGGCTCTCAAGTTTTGCTCTTCTTCGAACTCAATAGACAGAGAGCCAATATCATCGGCGGCTAATCTTTCAAACTCCTCCTTCTCCTTGATGGTGTCATGGGCATCACCTAATTGACACACTAGTGTCTCAAGTACACCTTGGTTTGCCCCTTCATGTTAGCAATAAATTCATCACAAGAAACTAGTTCTTTCTTAAGCTTAAGACTACTCACATCATCCATAGAAATAGACTTGGAATGAGATAATGAAGGAGTAGGTGATGATGTTACCTCCGTGGCCTTAGCCATAAGACACTTGTGGTTGATGATGATGGCGTTCTCATTTTGTGAGTTGAAGAGGGATGTAGGTGGAGTGGAGACAATAGCAATGGCGGCCATTTTCCATTCTCTTCATCTTCAGAGTCATCATCATCATTGGTCCCGGAGTCATATTCCTCACGAGTCACCAACAACCTTTCTCCTTTCTTCTTGTCATCCTTGTTCCCATGCTTCTTGGAAGAGGAGAACTTGGATGACCGGCGCTTGGGGATGAGCCAGCCTCCATGGTCCTCCTTGTTCTCATAAGGACATTCGGCAATGAAGTGCTTGATTCCTCCACAATTGTAGCAATGCCTCACTTTAGAGTCACCACCCTTCCATGGAGATGACTTAAACTTGGATCCCTTGAACTTGTGCTTGTTGGCATCCCAAAAGGCATTGGTGGTGAGAGCCAAGTGTTCATTGAGTGCATACTTGGCATCTTCCAGAGACCAAAACTCTCCTTCACATATTTCTTCTTCTCCTTCTTCTTGCTTGTAAACCACCTTGGACTTGAGAGCAAGATTGTGAACTCCTTGTCCGGCAAGAACATGAGCTCTAGTCTCTTCCACATTCTTCTTCAAAATAGTCAAGGCGGTGAACTCGCAAAGAACTTCATTTGAGGTCATATGCCCAAAATCCGGTCTTGAACGAATAATCTCGAACCGGATTGGTTCTCTTGGGTTGATGGAGGTAATGAACATACGCTTGACATAATCATCACCATTGCCTTTGCACCCAAACCCGGTCAAGGCCGTTGCAAGAGCCAAGATCCTTTGGTACATCTCATCGGGAGTCTCATTATCTCGCATAATGTAATCCCTCTCTTCACTCTTGAGCTCATCAAACTTGGAGGACCGAATACTCTCATTCCCAATGAAGAGCATAGTGAGATAGTCCCATACTTCCTTGGCAGTGCTCAAGTTGTTGATGTGTGCCGCATGAGTATCCGGCACGGCTTGTTAAAGGAGATGCTTGGCGGTGGCATTGAGTTGCTCATCAACTTCTTCCCTTCCGGTCAAGTTGAGAGGATCATGAGGTGCAAAGCCATTTTGTATGACCCTCCACAAATGAGTAGAAGAGCTAGAAATATGAGATTTCATTAGTCCTTGCCATTTAATAAAATTGCGAGAATCAAGATTAGGAGGAGATCCCATGTTGTTAATGTGTGGCATAGGATAATGGACTGGCGGAGAGGAGTAAGTGTTTGGGGGTGGAATGGATGCACCCTTTGTCGGACCATCATTTTCCTTAGGTGGGGCACCTTTATTCTCGGCGGAGGTGGAGCCATTGTTAGGTGGCTTCACCTTTGCCAAGTAGAGATCCACGTTAGGTGTGGTGTTTGGGTCGGTGAGCCCGGGCGATTTCTTCCCAAAATATTCCTCAAACATAGCCTTCATCTCCAATCTCATAGAGGTTTGAAATGTGTCCAAAGACGCCAAATGCTCCTCACATGAGATTGAAGAGGAAGAGATAGGTGGAGGAGTATCTCCGGGAGGGGTTTCTTTACCCTTATCCTCATCACTAGTATTGCTCATACTCTTAGGCGGTTAAGCCCGAATAAGAGACCACACTCTGATACCAATTGAAAGGATCGTATGAGCGACTAGAGGGGGGGGGGGTGAATAGGAGCTATCCAAATTTTACTTCTTTTAACTGTTATTTCTTATAATGTTATATTTATGTCAATTGGATGCCGTCTATGAGTAATCTTGGACCGTATTATTTATAATGGGTTAAAACTTGGACAAGAAGGTTGTAGAAAGTTGATGCAAAGTTTCAATGATATATCTTCATTTATGCCTGCAAGAAATGTGTTAAAAAAACCTATTACATGATGAAATTAAAGTAGTGATGGTGTACGAGTGAATGAGGATGATTGTAATCATAATAAGTACTCCCTCCGTCCCAAATTAATTGACTCAATTTTTTCTAGATTTGAACTAGACCTAGTGTAAATGTAGACAAAATTGAGTCAATTAAATTGGAACAGAGGGAATAGTAAACAAGACAAGTTTCATGGTTTCTCTTGGCTATATGATTCATCTGGGAGGGAGAAGAGAAATCCAAGAATAGTATAATGGAAAAGGCATTTTTGAGGTGACCAAGTTGACCTATAACCAATTGTGAATGTAAATGAGAAGTGTTATTGTGTTTTCATGTGTGTTATGAGGATGTAGTCTAAGCAAAATATGTGCTAATGCCTTATCTACTTATCACTCACACCACTATCCCTAGCATTCCGTGGATGGGCTTGACAATTAATGATTTTCCATGGGCACGGCGTAAAGAACAAGCTTTTGCCTTGTTGAAAGAGAATTTTCATGGTTGATCCCTTCGAATAACAAGCTTTTGCCATCTCTTAATAGATAAGTTGGAAGCAGCCAAACGACACAAGGTGTAGAGGAACTCTATCAAAGAAGACCAAAGATCAAGCAAACAGAAAAAAAAGCCCAACAAATCTACACTATACCTCATTGTCGGGGAGAAATGAGCACCCAGTGGATCTAAAGAATGCCCCTGCCCTCCTACTCCATATTGAGGAGCGCCGACAGTGCCGGTAGGCTGAGCCTTGGAGCCCACGCGCCTGCCGACACATCACTAGAGTAGGGCAGCCACCACACCGACTCGGTCACCACAGCAAGACCCGTGCCTTGCGCCCATAGATTGCGATACCCTGAAGCAAAAGGGGAACCAAAGCCATTCTCGGAGGTGCGCTCTACAATAAAATGACATGCAAAGGCACCACCGACCGATCCGCATGTTGGACCTGGGTTTTCACCAGGAGCCTGAACAAGAGAGCATACCGCGCCACGACAACGCCCCTAAGAGGGACATGGCTTGATCAACTCATTTGGCCTTTTGAAGCTTCTGGTTTTTTTTGGAAGGGAAATATTCCAAAGAACCTCACAACTAAAAGAGAGACACATGCTTAACCATGTCATGTTACAAACTACCAAAGTAAACAAGATTAAAGTAACATTTTGCAACAATTATCTAACAAAAGAGTAGTAAACCATGAGCAGCATTGGATGGATTTGAAGGAGGGGCTAAGCTTACTGTAGTCAAGATGAAGTACTGGAAATATAGAAAATCAATCTAACTTTGGGTACTTCTCGCATGCATCGTCAAAGTGTGGCCACGGCTACCGCACGTTATTTCGATGCACGATAATAATGGAAAAGAACTCCAGTCCAGGACTCCAGGTTTCCCAGTGAAGGTCAAACACGATCCATGACTACACTTAACTCAAATAAACAGGCAGTTGCAGATCTAGTAACCACTAAACACAGCAGCATGGCTATCTTCTTTTGTACAAAACGATCTGCATATTACTCCCTCCTTTCCAAATTAAGATGCATATTAGTTACAGTCAAAGTCAAACTTTTATAAACTTCGAGCAAATGTATAACAAATAATATCAACACCTACAACATAAAATCGATGCTATTAGAACCATCGTTAAATATATTTTCATATTATATACATTTCATATCATATAAGTTATTATTTTTTGTATATATAGTTGATCAAATTTTATAAAATTTGACTTTGGCCAAACCTAATATGCATCTTAAATTGGGAAGGAGGGAGTACATGAATATCTACCGAAGGTGCACACATCAGGTCTATAATAAAGCCAGAACAGCCTTAAAAGTGGAATGTAGCCATGCATATAAGTACTAAGAAAACTATAATGAAATGTCAATTAAGGTTGGCACCCCAAAAGGTAGTAGTATGTACCTGAAATTGCTAGTTCTTGTTTCATATTTCTCTAGCAGTTCAAGAAAATTATGAGATTGTACACATAGAAACATCCGGGAGATAGAAAATTCCTCTGTTCTCTGAACAGAACGTAGAAGCCATATTCTGAACTAGCCAAAATCTGAATGTTTCTACACAGCCCACCTCTGAACTAGCCAGAACTATCTCACACAGCCCACCTCTGAGCTCAGCCCTCATTCCCTCTTAGAATTTTCACTGTTTCTTCGATGATTTTCTCATCACATAGATCATCTCACTGGCTCTTATACTACACAAAATTATGAAGTACCCAAAGAACCTACAAACTATTGCTCTTCCAAGCCAAGAAAGGCTCCTAGCCACCCAGATTATCGTATCAGCCATTCAGCCTACCAGTTAGGAATACCCATCATCATCAGTTTGCCACTGCGGTTTCATTTTGTTGGTTCGGCTCTCCCACCATCTCCATGCCAGCTAGCTGCTGAAGAATTGCAGCCGCTTCAATCAGCGCCTCCCTGTCCTGAGCCTCACCAATGCATAATGACATAACTGAATCAGCATGACCACACAAGGTATGAAAACAAGTAACAGGCTGCTGATCTAGTAACTTACATCGGTGGATTCGATGTCCTTGAGGAACTCGTCCACCTGATGCCACTCCGTCGGCGTCGTCGGGTTGGCCTTGAGAACGTCGTGTTGTGCACCTGGGATGATGCTGTCAGAGCGGAAACCGAGCGCCGACGGCTCCAGGAAATCGTTCAGGAGGTCAATGCGCGATTCTTCGCCGTAATCAGCAGCGATGCTCGTAGGTGGTTGCTTGAAGTTGATTTTGGCCGCCGGTCGGCCGCATGGCGCGCAGGAGAAGCCTTCGTTGACGGTGGATTGCACGAAGTTGGTGACAGCACTCGCGCCGTCCCTCTTGGTGACCCTGCATCATACGCTCTGGCGGCATCCTCAGCAGTGTCGAAGGTGCCCAGCCACACCTGAGATGTCCCCTCCGAGTGTCTGACTCTGATCCTCGCACTGTACTTGCCGCTGGGTCTCTGGTGCACGCCGCGGAACACGGCCCAGGCTTCCGGCTGCCTAGCTGCCGCCGCCTTCTTCACCCGCGCGGAAGGCCGGCGAAGAGAGAGGCCTACATCATCAGAGGCGCACGTGCGTGAAACGCCGCGGAGCGATGTCCGGGCTTCCGGCTGCGTAGCCACCGCCGCCGCCGCCCTCCTTACCGCCATCGTCACCCTCCCTGTCACTTTTCGGGACGGCTCGGCTGGGGCGCGTGGGGGCGGGGAGACGTCTTCATCATCAGCGGCGGGGCGCTTGAAGTTGGTTATGGCCGCGGCGCCGTGCAGCATGACGGCGGCGGCGTCGTATGCTCTGGCGGCCTCCTCGGCGGTGTCGAAGCTGCCGAGCCATCTCTGAGATTTCCCCTTCGACTTGGGGTCTCTGATCCGCGCCCCGTACTTGCCGCTCCCTCGCCGTTGCACGCCACGGAACTCGGTCCGGGCCGCCAGCCTAGTCGCCTTCTTCCTCCTCCGCCTACCACCCACAGCTTTTTCCGCCGCCATCACGTCCACACCGCCACCGCCGTCCCGGCAGACCCGGATCGACGACTTCGACGGCCCGCCGCCGCTTTCTCACTCACGCCGGCGCTTTGGGACGCTGTCCGCCGTCACCACCGTCACACTCGCGCTGTAGTGGACAGGACCAGAAGAGGCAGAAAGGCGTGAAATTTTGGGAGGTTTCGCTCTAGGGATGTGGAGGAGCAAAGCAGAGGGTGTGTGTCGCATCCGCAGACGAAGGCGTCTTGGACTGGGTTGTCGTCTGCTGTGGGCTGGCTAACTAAATATAGGCTGTTGGCCTGTATTTGTGGCTGGTTAAAAATCCTACATTTTTTAAACAGAAGGTCTCGGGCCCGGCTTTATATATAAAGCCACACGGCAAACATCCCGCGATTACAATAAGAGGTACACGAGTACGAAAGACAGTGATAGTCCACACTCAAGAAACAGCAACAAAGATCCACCCGGATCGGAACACGATAGCAAGCTAGCTAAGCCACGCATGCAACAAATGGCGATAAGTAGAGGTCGGGGACGCCACCGAAGAAGTCGTCAAGACCTAGCGCGAGCAGACAGTCTCCTGATCTCGTCCATCGCCACGTCCAGCAAAGCATGGTCCTTCGTTCTGACCAGAACCCTCCACTACTGCATAAAAATAGACATTTGGAAAAACACATCAGCCGGATTACCAATCAGATGACCTTCTATAGTTAGTTTGTTGCGGATAATCCAGAGAGCCCAGCACTGGGCTGCAAAGGTGAACCACACTAATCTACGGAAGGGACCTGAAAGACCCACCGCTATCGCAAGGAAATCACCAGCCCCTGCTGGTTTCCAACCACATTGTAGGATCTCCCGGATCCCCGCCCATACGAACTGCGCCATTGGGCAGGAGAAGAATATGTGGTTGCAATCCTCCATGTCCCCACACAGAGCGCATCGGCCATCCGAAGGGCCCATGCGTTTGGCCACCTGCTCGCATGATGGTAATCTATTACGGATTAATTGCCATAAGAAGATCTTGATCTTTGGGGGGACACGGGCCCGCCAGACCTCCTTGAAGCAGGTGACCGTCGCTCCCCGCGACAGAGACAAGTACATGGACCAGGAAGAGAACCGCCCAGAGGGTTCAAGGGACCATGACACCTCGTCGTCTTCAGATTCTATCGGGAGCGCCTGCACCTCCCGACAGAGGTTATCCCACTCCACAAGTTCATTGAGCCCTAGCTGGCGCCGGAAAAGGATCCGCCATTCCCCTAGCGTACCCCCCTCAACACGCGCCCCTTGTACCGAGCTCTGAGCTCTGAGCTCGAGCCGCGTCACAACCTCTGATCCTCCCCTGTCCATGTCCTCTGATCCTGCTGTGGGTGGGACTGCGGCTTCTTTCGGCATGGAGGCCTCGCTGGGTGCACCGGCGGGTGAGGTCTCCTTGTCGCTCGAGACGGGCTCTCAGGTGGAGGACCCGGCAGACCCAGCTGCGGAGTGGCTCCTAGACTCCCCCACTCACGTCGCTCCCCACTCCCTGCGCTCGTCTCCGGCGGCGGGCAGTGGCGGACCTTGACCATGAATGTTGGAGGGGCAAAAGGAAATTATCTGGAAGCTGAGGGGGCTAACTTGAAATATTTTTTGTTTTGTATGGTCAAAAATTATAAATACTAAGTACTATTGTGTAATTTTCATCTAAGTTGGGGGGGGCCATGGCCCTTTTGGCCTCCACAATGGTCCGCCAGTGGCGGCGGGTGTGGTGCATGATTCTGAGGTGAACTCGGCGGGGGTGGTGCTCGGCCTCCAGCAGCCTTCTGCGGCACTGGAAGTGATGTGTCGGTCGATGGCGCGAGAGGAGGTGTTGCCGGTGGCTCTGGACCTTCACAAGGAGATGACGGCGGTGATGTCCTTGGCGCGTGGGAAGCGCACCAAGGTGCTGACTACGGAGACGATGAGGACGAAGACGGCGCCAGCGACGGGTTCCCGGGTGCGCAAGAGCTCCAGGCTGCAGGGGTCGACGTTGGCCACGACTTCGCTGGAGAGGGCCAAGCGACTGGCGGCGGAGCGGAACCTCGACACCGGTAAAGGTACTTATGACTTCTCTGTTCTAGACCTGCACTCTGATTCCCATCTATCTTCTGTCATTGCGGATAGCTGTGTCATTTTTGTCCCATCGGCGGGCTCGCCGGTGGAGGCTCTTTCTATTATTCGTGCCAAAGAGAAGGTGCAGGCGGCACTGGCCCAAGCTGCTCTCCGCAAGGAGGCAGAGGCGGCAGCACGATCAGCCAGGGAGGCTGATGCGTCGCTTGCGCCGGTGCTGGAAGAGGTGGGGACCTCCTCCCGTTCGGCCGCTGCGGGCGGCGATCCCATGCCGGCGTCGGCGGGCTCTGGTCCGGAGTGATGCGCTGCCCCGATGGTCTGCGAGGCACCCAGGGAGGGTGCGATCGCCTCCCCTCCTACTGTGCTCGGCTCGTCGTGCCACGGGAAGGCCATGAGCACCAGGGTGACTAGGTCCACCCTGGCTGTGCGTAAGGGTAGAGGGGGAAAGCAGAAATCTAAATGAAAGCCCTGCTCTATAACATCAGGGGGTTCGGGCACTAGGGACGCTGCACCAAGCTGAAGGGTTTCATGCGTGACCATCGGCTTGACATCCTTGGTCTCCAGGAGACGATCAAGAGGGATTTCTCGTCGGCGGAGCTCCGTGGCCTCGAGTGTGGTTGCCCTTTCATTTGGAATTGGGTACCCGCGGAGGGTCACTCTGCCGGCCTACTTCTTGTCTTTCGGGAGGAAAGTTTTGAGGTGGGCGAATGGAAGAAAGGAGTCTTCTTCATCAGTGCTTTGGTACTCCAACGCAGCAACAACTCCAAGTGGAGTTTCGTTCTGGTGTACGAGCCAGCGGATCATGGGAGATCTGAGGAGTTCCTACAAGAACTGGTGCTTTTCGTGTCATCATCCCCCTTCCCAGTCGTGGTGGGCGGGGATTTCAACTTAATCCGTGGGCTAGGGGATAAGAGCTCCGGAAACATCAACTGGCCTAGGGTGCGCCGGTTTAATGATGCGCTGGCGACCATGGCTCTCCGTGAAATCTCTAGGGTGGGATCACGGTTCACATGGACCAACCGCCAACTGGATCCAATTCGCTGCGTGCTGGACCGAGCGTTTGTTTCCCCGGGTTGGGAGACAATGTTTCCACTTTGCTCCCTCACTGCGATTACTCGCATTGGATCCGATCATAACCCGCTCCTTCTCTGCTCTAGGGAGGGATCCATCTGCTTGCCACCACGGTTTTTCTTCCAGACCTGGTGGTTTGAGGTCAACGGCTTCGGGGAGCTGGTAGCGGTGAAACTCTCGTCCTATCTCCGGGAGGATAGGACATTCCGTTGCTGCATTGATTTGTGGCAGTCATTGGCTCTTAGCTCGCGTCAATTTCTTAAAGGCTGGGGGGCCAACTTGGGGAAGGAGCGAAAGATGTTTAAGGCAAACATTCTTTCCCAAATTGAGTCTCTCGACAAGTTAGCGGACTCCACTGGCCTCGATGAGGACGGATGGGCGATGCGATACCATCTTGAGGACCAGATTCTTGTCATCAATAGGATGGAGGAGGAGTACTGGAGGCAACGCAGCAGGGTGCAGTGGATGGTCCAGGGGGACTCTTGCACAAAGTACTTCCATGCGATCGCCAATGGGAGGCGCCGCAAATGTCTCATCCTGAGATTGATCACCGACCAGGGGGAGGTGGATGAGCAGAAGGCCCTGAAGGAACATATTTATGGTTTCTACCAGGGGCTCATGGGCGCCAAGGGCGAGCCCCCTAGGTTTGCGCTTGCCCATAACCTGTGGGACCTAGAAACCCAGATCTCGGAAGGGGAAAACCGAGAACTGGAACTTACGTTCACTTCAGCGGAGTTGGATGAGGTTCTCGCGAGCATGAAGCCGGATTCGGCTCCAGGTTCGGACGGCTTCCCTGTGCTATTCTTTAAATGATTCTGGGGAATTCTTAGAGGACCCATCCTTCAGATCCTAAATGATTTCACCCTAGGGAGGGTGGACATCTCTCGGCTCAACTACGGATCTCGCTCATCCCCAAAGTGAAAGGAGCCGACTCTATCAAGCAATTCCGCCCTATTGCCCTCATCAATGTCATCTTCAAGTTTGTGGCTAAGGCTTTTGCTTCCCGGCTTGCTCCTCTAGCGCATAGGACCATTGACAGGAGCCAAACAGCATTCATCAGGGGTAGATGCTTGCATGAAGGGGTCCTGGCCCTGCAGGAGATTTTGCATGAGATTAGGGCCAAGAAGCTTCACGGTCTTATCCTTAAGCTTGATTTTGAAAAAGCCTATGATCGGGTGAACTGGGAGTTCCTCCGTGAGGTCCTTATCCGGAAAGGCTTTTCGGCCATGCTCGTTCGTCGGTTGATGCAGCTGGTCCAGGGAGGACAAACTGCCATCAACGTTAACGGGGAGATTGGCCCTTTCTTCCGGAACGCTCGGGGGGTGCGGCAATCCGCTTTCCCCCATCCTGTTTGACTTTTTGGTGGATGCCTTGGCAGCGATCCTGTCGCGGGCTTGCCAGGCAGGACACATTCGAGGGGTTGTGTCCCACCTTATCCCTGGGGGGGTCTCGCACTTGCAGTATGCTGATGATACGCTTATTCTCATCGAGCCCACTGATGAAGGGATTGCGCATCTTAAGCTTCTTCTGCTCTGTTTTGAGAATATGTCGGGACTTAAGATCAATTTTGACAAAAGTGAGGTACTGGTCATGGGGATGCCAGTACCTGAGCAACGCAGAATTGCGAACTTGCTCAACTGCAGACTAGGGCAGTTCCCCATGAAGTACCTGGGATTGCCGGTCAGCTGTTCTCCTCTGAGGGTTTCGGATTGGGACTTCCTCCCTCAGAAGGTGGGTCACAGGGTTGACCCATGGCAGGGGCTCCTTCTGGCCTCTGCTGGTAGATTGGAACTAACCAATTCATGTTTGTCCAGTCTGCCCCTCTTCGCTATGGGAATCTACCTTCTGCATGTAGGGACGCATAAGGCAATGGATTCCCATCGTGCTCGGTTCTTCTGGGATGGAGCCGGGGACAAACGGAAATATCATATGGTGGATTGGCCCACCGTTTGTAAGCCGAAGGAATTTGGGGGTCTGGGGATTCTCGGCTCATGAATATATCCCTCATGCTCAAATGGATCTAGAAACTTTACAAGAACTCAGACGGGCTCTGGGCTGACCTAATCAGAGCTAAGTACCTTCGGGGCAGAGACCTGTTTGATAAAGAGGTGCCGACTCGCGGGTCACAGTTTTGGAAAGCCATCCAAAAGATTAAATGGCATTTCAAACTTGGAGCTAGGCACAGGGTCCACAGCGGGAATAGGACCTTTTTTTGGCTAGATTGGTGGTCTGGGAACTCACCTCTCAGAGCCCGCTACCCTCTCCTATTCGGATGCTGCGCCAAAATCCTACATTTTGCGAAGTTCGGCCTATTTTTTGCTAAAATGTTTTCCCCTTATGTAAGATCTAGAGCATCGAGTTTACTCAAGGTTGCTAGAGCATTTGAGGCTTTAATTTGATCGGGCTTCGAATGTACTACAAGCTATAAGCTTGGTCACTGACCCGCCTGCTGAGGCCATCACCGCGGGTGCATTTGCAGCCGTTAGATCTCTACCATAGATGATCTGGATCACCCATTTGGTCTGGTCAGTTAGTTTTCTTGACACTTTGCTCTGTCACTCTTCTCCAGCTAACATTTGGTCCCACTTGCTACTCAGCCACAATTCACAGCGATGGGTAAATCTTCGTGGTGCAAAAAGGAAAAAACCACACCGCTTTCGTTCAAACGTTCGCACCCAGAGACCCGATCCCGCCGGCCCTTCTCTCTTCCTCCTCTCCCCTTTCTCCTGATCTCCTGAAGCTCTAGGGTTCACCCCTAGCCGCCGGCCGCCGGCCACCGCCCTGATCGCCCCCACACCCGTCGCGGGTCGGCTGCCCATGGAGCTACATGGAAAATGCTCGCCGCCGTCGCTGGATCCCGGACCGCCACCGCTCTCTCCCCACTCCTGCTCGACGACCTTGAGGAAGACGGGTCAGAAGACGACGTGGTTGTCAATGCGGACGGAAAAGAAGCGGGGCCAGACCAGCACGGCAGCCTCCTAGCGATCTCCATGGAAGCGTCAAGCTCCATGTGCCGGTGCGCGGCATCGGCGAGGATGGCCCTCGCATTGTGCGCGAGCTTCAGGGCATCGAGCCTAGCTGGGAGGTGGAGCAGGCGGAAGGATGCCCGCCACGTCGAGGCGCACAGTGCCGACATGCGTGCCACAGTAGAGGATGGAGATTGTGGAGGTGGTGATGCCGTGGACGGTGAGGGTGAGGCCGATGTGCATCATCACCGAGGGCCGAAATTGGAAGGTAGATAGGCTGCCTGTTGCTGTTGCTATGTTGCCATGTCCTCTGCTAGGAAGAACCCTGCTCCGCTCAAAGGATCCCCAGTCGAGTTGCGTGTTGCTCCTCCCTCAACATACTAACCTAATATATATTTTGTATCAGACCCAATCTGCAATCACTTGCGTAGATGCGGTCAGTATCTGGCTGTGCTGCTTGGAGTTGTTGGCATGGAACTTGAGGTCAACATCAGGCTGCAGCGCGGAGCTGTTAGACAGGGCGGCAGCTATCAATCTACAGGTGTTTACAAATGACAACCACATTTGCAAGAAGAACATCGAAGGTCTATTCTTCTTATTTATACACAGAATTCTAAGATAACTATCAATTCGTCTTCTTTTATCAAGTATTTCTTATCACTGTTTTCTTAAATAGTAGTATTAATTGATCTGTTCTCTTGAGCTGAGCATCGTTTTTAACTGTCCTTACACTTTTTTATCGGTGTTTTCTTAAGTATTAGTCTATCTTTTTTTATAAAGGGATTATATTAATATCAAAAAGATACCAATTACACCCAGCCTCTACACAACATAATGTCAAAAACTAGTCGAGACATCAAGGATGCACACAGCCAAAAGACAAAAAAAGTAAAATAATGAAAAAGACACTGCCAATTGATGAACAAATTGCAGGAGCTAGACCTAAACTCATGGCCGCAGCTGCAAATCACCAATCAACAGGCTCACCGCCATCATGTGCACGGTTTTGACGTAAATATCGCCCCACAAAGGCAACCGTAATCACATAACGACGGTGAAGAAACATCATCATGGCATCCAGAACCTTGCCTCCACCATCGTTTCGAACTCAAGAGGAGCCGTCAAAACCTTCTAGCCTTCCAAGCGTTGCCGCCTTGATATTCCCCATCACAGTCACCTCCATAACCATGGCGTCATGCCCGACGGTGCTGAGATCGATGAAGCGGAGCTTCGCAACGTGACTTCTCAAAGCCACGTAGGCTGAGATTTGCGGTCACGCACAACCAAATCGCCTCGATCGAGAGGTCTAGGAGTGCCATGCGCTTCTTGATACGTCTCAAACATATCTATAATTTTTTATGCTCCATGCTTGTTTATACACCATTTGCTTTGAGTTTTGTTACACTTTGTGTCATTTTTATGCATTTTCCGGAACTAACCTATTAACAAGATGCCACAGGGCCAGTTCCCTGTTTTCTGCTGTTTTTGTGTTTCAGAAAAGTTACACAGGAAATATTCTTGGAATTGGACGAAGCAAAAGCCAAACCTCCAATTTTTACCGAAGCTTCGCGAAGACCGAAGATGAGACGGAGGGGGGCCAGGGGCCAGCCTCACCATAGGGCGGTGCGGCCCAGCCCCTGGCGGTGCCGGCCCATGGTGAGACCACCTGGTCCCACTTCTGATGCTGCCCTTTCGCCTATAAAGTCCCCTCGACGGGAAAAACCTAAGGGATGGATCGTTTTTCCTCAAAACATACTGCAAGCCGCCGCCGTCGTCGAAATGAGATCAGCAGGATCCAGGAGCTCTTCCCGGCACCCTGCCGGAGGCCTTCTCCACTACCATGGTCGCCTCCGGAGTGATGTGTGAGTAGTCTACCTTGGACTACGGGGCCATAGCAGTAGCTAGATGGTTGTCTTCTCCACCATGTGCTTCATGTTTAGATCTTGTGAGCTTCCCTACATAATCAAGATCATCTTTATGTAATCATACATATTGTGTTTGTTGGGATCCGATGAGTATTGGTATTATGTTAAGTTGATGTGCTGAATCATATATCTTATGTTATCTCTATGTTGTTTATGATCTTGCATGCTTTCCGTTGCTAGTAGCTATCTTGGCCGAGTAGATGCTAGTGACTCCAAGAGGGAGTATTTATGCTCGATAGTTGGGTTCATGCCTCTATTTAATCTGGGGGAGTGACAGAAACCTCTAAGGTTGTAGATGTGCTGTTGCCACTAGGGGGAAAACAACATTCTTGTTTCCAAGGACATTTACTTTGTTTAATTTACGCACTTTGCTTAATGCAGTTATCCGTTGTTCGCAACTTAATACTCAAGGGGTACTCGGACGACTCCCCGTGAGTGGATCATTAGTCATAGATGTAGTTGGATTACGGTCTATGTATTTTGCCGTATTGCCCAGAGTGAATCTCACAGTGATCCTCATGACACATGTACATTATCTTTACTCTATCAATTGCCCAACTGTAATTTGTTTACCCAACATGTTATTATTTATCTTATGGAGAGACACCACTAGTAAACTGTGGACCCCGGTCCAATTTCCTTTACATTGCTGCACTGTTTTACTTTACTCACTATGTTTACTTTCTTGCATACTATTATCCTTTTACCACTCGATACGCTCAATCCTTTCTTTACAGCAAACCGGTAAGATTGACAATCTCATCGTAAGTCGGGAGCGAAGTTCTTGGTTGTGTTGTGTGCATGTTTCACGTTGCTGCTGGTGAAAAGCTACGCGCCAACAAGCAGTTTATCTGGCGCCCTTGTTTGGAGTGTCGCGAAGCTAGCAAGCATCACCTTCTGAAGTTTGGCTTTCTCCTACTGGTTTGATCAACCTTGGTTTCACAATTGAGGGAAGACTTGCTACTGTGCTCATCATACCTTCCTCTTGGGGTTCCCAACGGGCTGTACTTACACGCCATCAAGCAGTTTTCTAGCGCCGTTGCTGGGGAGGAAGAAGACTTCTGCAAGGGGAGTCTCGCACGCACAATCTTTTACTTTGTCTTTGTTTTGCTTTATTTTATTTTTGCTTGCATCATTTTATCAAAAATACAAAAAAATTAGTTTCCTTTATAGTTGTTAATTTATTACTCTTAGTTCATTATGTTGTTTCCTAAGTATGTTTTGGAGGACCTCTCAGTAGGTAGTGGTTCTATTACTGGGAAAGGTAACATTGAGGAGTTCTTTAATCATATTAGTATGCATAAAGATGTTGAGGATAGATCTTTGGCTGAGCTTGCTCCTAGTTATGAAGTTGATACCGCTTATTTAGTTCACATGTTGGAGGCTAGGTTTGTTAACCTTAATCCTTTTTTGCAACAAATGTTTCTTAAGCTTCATGATATCGAAGACTCCAAAAAGAAAGATTTATTTTGGAGACTTTGCGTAGAGAATTTAGAGATGTTGCTATTGAAGCTAGGAAAGTTTTTGAGCGTTTTAATATGCTTGGCTAACCTGTTAATGTTATTGGTACAACCAAAGAAGACATCAAAGTACCAATTCCTTGCAAACTTGTAGGATTGCATGAAGCTTTGGAAAAGAATTTTGATTGGATTTGTCTTGAAAACCCTTTTGATGAAAGTAGTGAACCAAAGAGTGTTCATAAGGGATATTCAAAAACTCATTTGGATACAATTCAATTCATTGTTGAAAAGACTTCTGCAATTGATCTTAATGCCTCGTTTGATAATACTTGATTTGCACTTTCTGCGTCTAGCTCAAAGGTGTTAAAGAAAAGCACTCTTGGGAGATAACCCAATACTTTCTTTTCAGTACTTTTTCTTTTATTTGAGTCTTGGAAGTTATTACTATTGTAATAACTACTCCTTATCCTTTTTATTTCGTTGTTGTGCCAAGAAGAACCTCTAATTTGAGGGAGGTAAGATTTGGGGAAGTTGCTGTCCTGAAACAGATTTCGGTGCTGCACCATAAAAATTTGTGAAAATTATCAGAATATCTTTTTGACCTTAGATTTCTTGTGCATATTCCCCAGGTTATATCCAAACTTTCATTAGTTTTGCACTTTTCGATTTGAGCAACATAAGGTCCTCGAAAAAATCGACCTTTGTCAGCTATTCTGTTTTGACAGATTTCTACCACTATTTGTGTTTGCCTCTCGATCGCTTTCTTTTTTAGTTCTTTTGATCACAAAACTTTTGGGGAAGTTGATACAGTACTATATGCTTTATATGTGGTGTTTTTTGAGTTGAAACCTGAACCAAAAAGGGTTGATTCACTATTATGTTTATGCTAACGTTGCTAATAAAATTGTGTGAAATTTTGTATGAAGGAAGTTTTCAAGTGTAGGGTTTGGAGAATGATGAGATGAGATGAAGAATGGACAAAAGCTCAAGCTTGGGGATGCCCATGTCACCCCAAGAAATATCTAAGAGGTACAAGCGTCAAAGCTTGGGGATGCCCCCGAGCCACCCCTTCTTCATCGGCAAAAATCAGATCACCTTTCAACACACTATATTTTTATTTCTTTATGCACTATGCGTTTTTCTTGGAGCGTCTTTACTTTTGCTTTCAGTTTTCTTTTGTTTTTTTTGCTGCAATAAATGGTTGGACCCCAACAAATTTCTTTTAGAGGAGATTTACTTGCTTTTCATTTGCCAAGAACACTCTAGTTTTCACTCTTATCGTTCAACGAGTGTTCTCTTTTTCTAGAACTGCGTTTAGCTTTCGTTTTTCGCCTTAATTTTTGTTCAGATCTATTTTTATCTTTGCATCAAGGTGTATTTAGACCACTGGTCTATGTTGGTTTTCATCAAAAGAGTTGTCTCAAAAAGGTTTGAATGGTGTTGGAAAAGAGAAAAAGTTTCATGCAAAAAAGTGGTACAAAAAGGAGCTTGTTTAGACGGCGGCTTAGACTTTTTCATGCTATGCTTGATGTCGTTTTGATAGTATGCTTAGTGATTTTTTCTGTAGCATGACTTGTCTCAAATGACTGAGATTTCTTAATGAGCCTTTGAAAAAATCATGCGTTGTTTTATTATATGGAAGAATTTATTTGGTTTTCCCCTTGATGCTTTATTTTGGTTGACTTGGCGCATGCTTACAACATGTTAGACTCTTACAAAGTCGCCATAAGCCTTTATGATCATTTGGTTTTTGAATTGTGATGCCATTTTATGCTTCTCTTAATGATGTTTTGTCGCTATGCATGATTATGGCCGTTATTGTTCTCTAAGTTGGTCGCTTCAAGTCTTTTGCTAGCCCTCATTTTGTACTGAGTATGAGCTCTACTCGTACATCCAACTCCCAAAAACCAAGTTATTCCAATGTGTCCACCATACATACCTATTAGCAATTTGCTATTCCAAGTACATTTGACTTGCTTTTATCTATCCTTCGAATTAAACTCTTTTGGTGTTATGCGAAAATTAGTCAGTAAAGCTCTCACGAACCTGATGGCACACTTTACTTTTCTCATTTTAAAATTTTGATATTGTGGCTCTTTTATGTTGACGTTATGCTTACGAGTCGTAAGTTGGAAATTAGCCAAACCATGCCGTCATGGGGTAAGCTTTCAACATTGCACTTTCTCTTATTTGAGTTGATATCGTGATCTTTTATTTATAGATACTCACGATGTGAAATAAGTTTGGAATCTTGCGGGATCATGGAGTTTGTATATGTGTTAGAGAATCGCCTGGGCCGCTAATATAAGCCATGCATCATTCATGGTGGAAATTTACAGCATGCCCATAGTGGACATTCGACAACGCATCTCAAAATAAAAAGCTATACCTGAAAGGAATATGCCCGAGAGGCAATAATAAAGTTGTTATTATATTATTTCATGTTCATAATAGATGTTTATTTCTCATGCTAGAATTGTATTAATCGGAAACATTAATACTTGTGTGATTAATAAACTAAAAAGGTTCCTAGTAAAGCCTCTCTTTTATACTAGCTCGTTGATTGACCGATGATCAAGGTTTCCTGATCATGAACATTCGATGTTGTTAATAATGAGGTCATATCATTAGAAGAATGATGTGATAAACACTCACACCCATAGTACGAATAACAATATGATGAAGTCATCAAGTTTCATTGCTATATCAAACTCATACGAAATAGTTCTAATCCTCAGACCATGAGATCATGTTAATCACTGATACCGGAAGAGTGCTTTGATGATATCAAACATCACACCGTAACAGGGTGATTATAAAGGTTGATTTGGGTATTCTAAAAGTATTAGTCGAGGCTCATGGATCAAGAGTGGAATTTGTTCGACCCGATGACGGGAAGATATTCTCTGGGCCCTTTTCGGTGATATTGCATTGAAATCGCTTGCAAGCATGTGACTAGGTCACGGGAATGCATTATCACAGAACGAGTAAAGAGACTTGTCGGGAACGAGATCGAACTAGGTATGGTTGATACCAAATGGTCGGATCTCAGACAAGTAATAATATCGCGAGACAAAAGGAATTAATTATGTTCGTTATTGGTTCACAGGATCACTAGTTCATCGTCGAGTAAGTGCGAGTCGTCATGGATTTCTAGATCCCGCTGATGATTATTGGTCGGAGAGGAGTCTCGATCATGTCCACATTATTCACAAACCGTAGGGTGACACACTTAAGGTTCGCCGTCGTTTTTGAGTGGATACGATACTTCGATCGAATTACAAGACAACATGAGGGTTGTTTTAGAAAAGCATCGAAACTGTTTCGGGATATCGAAATAACTCAAGGGGGTATTTGTTAATGTTTGTTAATTGAATGAATTAACAAATATTAAAGAAAAAAAATGTTTTATTAAATCAATTAGTATGAATTTAATTAGCATGAATGTCATGCAAAATTAAATGGGGGGTTACCTCATGTTGATGAGGGGGTTACCACCATGAAGAGGAGGAGATTTTCTCCTAGGGGCTGCGCACACCCCTCTTGGGGCTGCCCCCTCCTCTCCTATAAAAGGCCCCCCTCTCCTCCGTGTTCATGCTAGCTTGATCCTTTCCCTCTCCCGCAAAGTTGCTCTCCCAAATCCGTCTTAGCTTAGCAAAGCTCTGCCGGATTGTTAGTTCGTAGTTCATACACTTGGAGAAGTGTGTGTGGAGTGTCCGGCGGATCCCCTCTTCCGCTGCCCCGCTGGACTGTGGGCGTGGAGGAGATGACGACAAGCCGTACGTGTGATCGAGTACGGAGGCGCCGCCGGTTGTGGCGTCTTGTACACGATCTTGAAATCGTCAAGTGAACAACTACGTCGACTACGTACGTCTTCGTCGAGTCTCCATCGGCAATGTTTGTGCGGGAACGTAATCTCCGCTTCCGGTCTTTGAGGGTTAGTTCTCCGTTGCTACCATCTCGTAGAGTTTTCTTGGCTAGTTTGTGTTCATGCGTAGGAAATTTTTTGTTTTCCATGCTACGAACTCATCAGTGGTATCAGAGCCATCTCTATGCGTAGTTGGTATGCACGGTTAGAACACATGGGGATGTGGGCGTTGATGATCATGTTATTGCTATTTTTTGTAATTTGGATCATAGTGGCATAGTGGGATTGAAACTGCCCGAGACTAACCTTACGTGACCGCGTTCACGAGACTTGTCCCACACTTGACATGCTTCGGCATATGTGGCTTTGCGGGTGCACGTTTCTCCCACTATAGTTATGATCTATTTTACAAAGAATTGTTAATAATATTTTTATTACCGTTGTGGTTACATGTTCGTAGGTAAGAATGGTTCTTCCTAGAAAGCCCAAAACCACGTAAAATTTGCAAGACAAATTAGAAACATCTAACTTGTTTTTGCAGGGCATGTGATGTGATATGATCAAATTGTTTATGTTACAAATTGTGTGCAATGATCCTTTTTGTAAGCTATAAACAACCGGCAGGAGCCATATGGTTGTCTTTTTCATTTTAAGGCATGCGTGCCGTATGTATATATCAAAGTGATATATTGTAATGGAGGAAGACAATCAAGATGGCGCGCCATGGACCTTGGTGCTGCGCCGATGGAATGATGGAGATCATGCCATGACGCACAAGATGGAGATCGAATGCGTGAAGGACCATATCATATCACATTATATATGCATGCGATGTTTATCCTTTTATGCATCTTATTTTCCTTAGATTTGATCACGCGGTAGCATTATAAGATGATCCCTCTCACATAAATATCAAAATAAAATGTGTTCTCCCATAACATGCACCGTCAAGAAAGTTCGTCGTTTTGAGACACCTGATGATCGGGTGTGATAGACTCTACGTTCACATACGACGGGTGTAAGACAGTTTTACACACGTGAATGTTATGGTTTAACTTGGCGAGCCTAGCATGTACAGACATGGCCTCAGAACACGAACCGAAAGGTTAAGCATGAGTCATATGGTTGATATGATGAACATGGTGATGTTCGCCTTTGAAACTATGCCGTTGCACGTGATAATCGGTTGCAGTATAGTGGATTTGGTTTGTGTAATCACTTAAGAAAACTAGGAGGGATGTTGTTTTTAAGTGGGAGTTCACGTAGAATTTTGAATTAACCTGAACTCATTATATTATGAACTTAGTCTAAATTAACTTTGCAAATAATTTGTAGATCATGGCACCACCTACTCTGAATTTCAATATGTTCATGAAGAAAGAAAAACTAGCCACCAATGATAGCAACTTCACCAACTGGGCACTTAACTTGAGGATCCTCCTCAATGCCTCTCAAAAGGGCTATGTGCTTGAGGCACCGCTAGGTAACCCGCCTGCAGAAGATGCTCCCGATGAAGAGAAAAATGTTTTTCTGACTCGTAAGGAGGACCACAATTTAGTTTATTGCGGCATACTGTATGGACTTGAGCCGGAGCTGCGAAAACGTTTTGAGAACAGCAACGCTTATGATACAATGGGAGAGTTGAAACTGATTTTCGAATCCCATACTGCCGTAGAGAGTTATGATGCTTCAAAAAAGTTCTTTAGCTGCATGATGGAAGAGAACAGCTCCGTTAGCGAGCACGTACTCAAAATGTCTGGGTACGCCGATAAGCTCATCTCTCTGGGAATAACGATTCCCAATGAGTTGGGAATACATCGGGTTCTCCAATCTCTCCCACCTAGCTACAAGAGCTTTGTGATGAACTACAATATGCAGGGCATGAGGAAGACTCTCTCCGAGCTTCTCTCAATGCTTAATACTGCAGAAGTGAAGATCAAAAAGGAACATCAAGTGTTGATGGTCAATAAGAGCACTAATTTCAAGAAAGGTAGGAAGGATAATAAGTCCAAGGGTAGAAACAAGAAGGACGGCAAATCTGTTGCTGGTTTCGAGAAGAAACCCAAGGCTGGTCCTAAACCTGAAACTGAGTGCTTTTACTGCAAGGGCACGGGGCACTGGAAGCGTAACTGCCCAAAGTATCTGGCAGATGAGAAGAGCAGGAAGATTAACAAAGGTATATATGATATACATATTATTGATGTGTACCTTACTAGTAGTTGCAATAGCGCTTGGGTATTTGATACTGGTTCGGTTGCTCACATATGTAACTCGAAACAAGGGCTAAGGAATAAGTGACAACTTGCGAAGGATGAGGTCACGATGTGCGTCGGCAATGGATCAAAAGTTGATGTGATCGCTGTCGAGACGCTGCCTCTACATTTACCATCTGGATTAGTTTTAAACTTGAATAAATGTTATTTGGTGCCTGCGTTGAGCATGAACATTATTTCCGGATCTTATTTAGTGCGAGACAATTATTCATTCCAGTCTGAGAACAATGGTTGTTCGATTTATATGAATAATATCTTTTATGAACATGCACCTGAGAAGAATGGTTTATTTCTTTTGAATCTTGATAGTAATGAAACACATATTCATAACGTGAATGCCGAAAGAATTAAGTTGAATGATGATATAGCCGCATACATGTGGCACTGCCGTTTAGGTCATATTGGTGTTAAACGCATGAAGAAGCTTCATTCAGATGGACTTCTGGAGTCACTTGATTATGAATCATTTGAGACATGCGAGCCATGCCTTATGGGCAAGATGACTAGAATGCTGTTTTTGGTTCAATAGAACGGGCGACAGACTTATTAGAAATCATACATACTGATGTGTGTGGACCAATGAGTGTGCCGGCGCGTGGTGGATATCGTTAATTTGTTACTTTCACTGATGACTTAAGTAGATATGGGTATATTTACTTAATGAAACACAAGTCTAAAACATTTGAAAGGTTCAAAGAATTTCAGAGTGAAGTAGAAAATCATTGTAACAGAAAGATTAAATTTTTACGATCTGATCGTGGAGGAGAATATCTAAGTTACGAGTTTGGCACACATATGAGAGAATGAGGAATAGTTTCACAACTCACTCCCGCTGGAACACCACAATGAAATGGTGTATCCGAACATCGTAACCGTACTTTATTGGATATGGTTCGGTCTATGATGTCTCTTACAGATCTGCCACTATCTTTTTGGGGTTATGCGTTAAAAACAACCGCTTTCACTTTAAATAGGGCTCCATCTAAATCCGTTGAAACGACACCGTATGAATTGTGGTTTGGAAACAAACCTAAGCTATCATTTCTAAAAGTTTGGGGATGCGATGTTTATGTGAAGAAACTTCAGCCTGATAAACTCGAACCCAGAGCGGAAAAATGCGTCTTCATAGGATACCCTAAAGAAACAATTGGGTGCACCTTCTATCACAGATCTGAAGGCAAAGTGTTTGTTGCTAAGAACGGATCCTTTTTGGAGAAAGAGTTTCTCTCGAAAGGTGTGAATAGTAGGAAGGTAGAACTCGATGAGGTTATTGAACCTCCTCTTCATGAATTGGCGAGTGGCGCAGCGCCGGAAACCGTTCCGGTGGTGACTTCACCAAATGAAGTGGGAGCTAATGATGAAGATCATGAAACTCCAAAAGAGGATGCTACCGAACCTCGCAGGTCAACAAGAACACGCGCCGCTCCTGAACGGTACGGTGATCTTATCGTAAATGTCATTGTTGAGAACGATGACCCTGCGACGTATGATGAAGCAATGATGAGCCTAGATTCCAACAAATGGCATGAAGCCATGAAATCCGAAATGGAATCCATGTATGAAAACCAAGTATGGACTTTGGTGGAACTTCCCAATGACCGAAAGGCCGTTGAGAATAAATGGATTTTCAAGAAGAAAACAGACGCTGATGGTAATGTGACCGTCTATAAAGCACGACTTGTCGCAAAAGGTTTCCGACAAATTCAAGGAGTTGACTATGATGAGACTTTCTCACCTGTAGCGATGCTAAAGTCTGTTAGGATTATGTTAGCAATTGCTGCATTTTTCAATTATGAAATTTGGCAGATGGATGTGAAAACCGCGTTCCTTAATGGTAACATTGAGGAAGAGTTGTACATGGTACAGCCCAAAGGTTTTGTTGATCCTAAGGGTGCTAACAAGGTATGCAAACTTCAGCGATCCATTTATGGACTGAAGCAAGCGTCACAAAGTTGGAATCTCCGTTTTGATGAAGTCATCAAAGGGTTTGGATTTGTCCAAACTTATGGAGAAGCTTGTATTTACAAGAAAGTGATTGGGAGCTCTGTGATGGCGTGGTGATGATGGTGTGAAAGCTTCTTCTTAAATACACAGCAACGGTGACAGAAAACTTCTGGAGCCAAGTTGACATGGGAATGTGTAGTAAATAACCGGCCAGTTGGAAAACCCCAAGAGAAGGTTTTGATGAATATAGCAGAAAGTTTTCCCTCAGTTAGGAAACCAAGGTTATCAATCCAGTAGGAGGATGATTACGACTGAAGGTGATGCCCGCTAGCTTCACGACAGCTCCGGACAATTTATAAGGCGCCTCGTCCAAGCTTTGCTTTGCGAGCGGCAACATGGAACCTGCACACAACACAACCAAATACTTTGTTCCCAACTTATGATAAGGTTGTCAATCTCACCGGTTTGCTTGAAACAAAGGGTATGAGCGTATCGAGTGGAAGGTGATAATAGTATGCGAGTAAAGTAAACAGTGCGAGTAAAGTAAACAGGTGATAGCAATATAAAGTGTCGATGTTCTGGATACCGGGGTATCCCGGTCCACCTGCTCCTGGGCCCCGTCATCAGCCCATATTCAGCCCAGGGGAGAACCAACGACCTAAGCTACGGAGAAGACCCTCACAAGGAGGCGCCTCGTGAGGAGAACGACGGTGGAAACTGCTAAGGACCAGAAGACCTCCTCACGAGCCCCCGCTGGTGAGGAGAGGGACCAAGTCCACGCCAGCTCAGCACGTTGGCGTGCAGAGCAAGAAGATGAAGGACAGAAGACCGCGTACCGCCCACGCTACCCCCGACAGGGAGGAGACCAACTTTCGCTGTGCCTGCCCAAAGCGGCACTGTGGTTGTTGGCCACCCCCCTAAAAATAGCGTGGACGGTGCAGGGCGCCAGAGGAAGACGTCAGCTTCCTCCACCCACTCCTGTGGACCGGCGCCACTACCCTATGAAGACTACGTCCACAGAAGAGAGTAGTCTACAGCTGTCCCCCCTCCTTGGCCGTGTGTGTGGCGACCCCTTCCCCAAGAAGATAAGGGGAAGGAGGACCTTGGCGCTATAAAAGGAGGGGAGGCCACCCCTTAGGGGGGATCTGATCTTCTCCAAGTGGCTAGCTGGGCACGCAGGTTCTTCAACCTCTGGCCAGCTAGAACTTTGTAACGAAGACCTTGTACTCCTCGCGAGGTGTCGCGTTGCAATACAAGAAGGCAGGAAGTAGGGGTGTTACCTCACCACGAGGGCCCTGAACCTGGGTAAAGCTCGGCATCTCTCTTTGCAGTGCGTAGTGCGTTCGATAGCTCGAGGCTTCCGTCACCGTGCTTCGTTGTGATCCTGGATCCCACACGTTCAGCCCCCTGCATTCGAATCTTTGGGTCCGTCGCGTGGTACCCCGTGTTCTTGCGACACGAAATCCATCGACATTTGGCGCGCCAGGTAGGGGGCTGTGGTGTGTTTTCTCCTAGATCTGCTTCGACATGGCCGACGCCAACGCAAGGCTCAAGCGTCTTCGCCGTCGCAACGCTGTTCGGGGGCAAACCGAGCCCATCTTCCGTCGTCGTGAAGCTTCGGCCGAGGAGGAAGAGGAGGAAGATCTTGAGTCCTCCTACCTCCCGTCCGGGCATACAGAGCCTTCGCTCTCCTTCACCGCCACCGCCACTTCTCGCACTCGTTCTGGGAGTCAGCTGTCTCCTGCGCAGGCTCTCGCCATGGCATAGGAGCTACTGCACTATCAACCCACCGATGACGGGCGTGAGGGGTGGCGCGCTCGAATCGCCGAACTCATCGCCATCGCCAACGAAGACCCGGCCCAGGGAGGAGCCCAGGGCGCGGGAGACCCAGATCCGGCGGCGGGGCGTCGCGCCCTGGGCGCCAGAGATGGGAAGGCCAACAAGGCCAAGAAGGTGGTTTCCCGCACCGCATCTTTGCCGCGTGGGGAGCCCAGCTGCCAAATCGTCCAACGCGCTCCGGAAGACGCACGCGTCTCCCTCGAGCACCGCCGCGAAAATCATGACCGCGCCATCGACGACATTGGCGAAGCTGGCAAGAACGTCAGGACCCCCGGTGACCCTATCT
Source organism: Dactylis glomerata (assembly GCA_007115705.1). Lineage (NCBI taxonomy): Eukaryota > Viridiplantae > Streptophyta > Magnoliopsida > Poales > Poaceae > Dactylis > Dactylis glomerata. The sequence goes on along the minus strand of QXEO01000547.1, from coordinate 3,881,106 downwards.
ACAACCCCGGGTGTCTTGCCCTCACTCGCTAGCAACGCTACATCGTCTGGCCTGACAAGTTCAAGCCGGACATTGGCGCGCGCTACGACGGGACCACCAACCCCGTCGAATTCCTCCAGCTCTACGTCGTCGCCGTCCAGGCCGCGCGTGGAGATCAGCGTGCCATGGAAAATTGGTTCCCCGTGGCCCTCAAGGACGCTCCGCAAACTTGGCTCATGAATCTTCCTCACGAATCCATGACTTCATGGAAGGATTTATGCCGTCAGTTCGTTGCCAACTTTATGCCCACGTACGAGCGCCCCGCTACCAAGAACGATCTTAAGGCGGTGCATCAGTACAAGGGCGAGACGCTTCGTCAGTATATCCAGCGCTTCAGCCAGATGAGGAACAAGATCCCCAGGATCTCTAACGAGGAGGTCATCTCCGCGTTCTCCACGGGCGTCTCCGACATCAAGATGAGGGAGAAGCTGTCCGTGAATGATGAGCTGACTTCCATCGTTAGGCTCTTCGAGATCGCCGACCGCTGCGCCAAGGCCGAGGAGGGGAGGCTCTTCGTGCATAACCTACCGGAGGCGCCTCCCCCAAAGCCAAAGTCCAAGGACCCTAAGCGAAAGGAGGTTGCTGTCCTCGCGGGAGAGCCAGATCATAAGCAACGCCGCGGGGACCGCTCCGAATGCGACTAGGGTCAACGTCGCCGCTACTGCATTCTCCACAAGAAGGACACCCACAATACCGATGATTGTTGGTTTGTCCGAAAGTTTCATGAAGAAAATGGTGTCTCCAAGCGCCGCGGGGGTGGCCGCAGCTATGGCAAGAGTGGATCCCGGGGCGATCGCCGCGACGACGACCGCGAGGAAGGTCGCCGCCGCGAGGGTCTGTCTCGAGCCGATCCTGAGCCGCTGCCGCTGCCCCCACCAGCAAATGATCGTCGGGAGGAGAACCAGGGGGGCTATCAAGAGCCGCGAGACTTCGCCGCTTGCCTCCTGGGTGGAGCTCAGGCTCCTTTGTCTAACCGACACTTCAAGCAGCTGTCGCGAGAGATCGCGGCGGCACAGCCTAACGTCGGCAACCGCCTAATGAAGTGGTCAACGTGCAAGATCAGCTTCGACGAAGAGGACCATCCGGCCTCCACCAGGGGCATGGGCACAATTCCTCTCTTGTGCACGCCAACCATTAACAACGTCACCGTCAATCGCACTCTCATCGACGAAGGGGCGGGCCTCAACATCATCTCGGTCGAGATCTTCGAGAAGATGCAGGTGCCGTACCACCGGCTCATGCCGACTCGACTATTCTTCGGGGTAACCGAAGGGTCTACAACGCCTATTGGGCAGGTACGCCTGCCCGTTACCTTCGGCACCCGGGACAACTACAGGACCGAGAGCCTCGACTTCGACGTCGCCTACATCGCGCTACCATACAATGCCATCCTCGGCTATCCAGCCCTGGCAAGGTTCATGGTAGCCACGCATTATGGCTTCAACGTTCTCAAGATCCCGGGTGCCAATGGCACGATCACCGTGCGCTGCAACAAGAAGGATACTCTCCGATCGGTGGAGCATGTCTACCGTGAGGCCACCACCATGTTCCCTGCCGATGAAGATCTGCTGGAACACTCCGGCGACCTCGCGAGGAAGAAGCAGCTCGTATCCCAAGAGCGGGCTGCTGCGAAGAAGGCCTCTCTTGAGCCCCACCTGTAGGGCTCAACAGGGAAGAAGTTCGCCGCCTCTGCATCGCCTACTCCAAGCGAGGACCTGGTTCCTCCGATGCTGGACATGAGCATTGGGGAAGCCGCGGTACCCTCAGGGAGGAGGCCCCAGTTCACCCAAGAGCGCTCTGCAACCAAGAAGGTCCCGCTTCAGGCTATGGGCTGTGAAAACTTCATCACCATCGGGGCAGGGCTTTCCCCCAAATAGGAAAGCGCGCTCGTCACCTTCCTGCGAGCAAACTCTGACATGTTCGCTTGGACTCCGTCAGATATGCCCGGCGTTCCCAGGGAGGTGATTGAGCACCACTTAGCCGTGTGCCCTCAGGCACACCCCGTGAGGCAGAAGACTAGGAAACAAGCGCAAGAGAAGCAGGACTTCATAGTCAAGGAAATAGAGAAGCTTAAGAAGGCCAAACTAATACACGAGGTAGCCCACCCCACCTGGATTGCAAATCCGGTGGTCGTCCGAAAGGCAAACGGCAGTGGGCGCCTCTGCGTTGACTTCACAAGTCTCAACAAGGCCTGCCCAAAGGATCCTTATCCGCTCCCAAGGATAGATCAAATCGTCGACTCCACCGCCGGCTGTGACCTCCTTTGCTTCTTGGACGCTTTCTTCGGCTATCATCAGATCAAGATGGCAAAGGAGGACGAGGAGAAGACCGCCTTCATCACGCCTTGTGGTGTGTACTGCTACGTATGTATGCCCTTCGGTCTGAAGAACGCAGGAGCCACCTTCCAAAGGCTCATGCGCAAGGCCCTGGGGGCTCAGATGGGAAGGAATGCGGAGGCCTACGTTGACGACATCGTCGTCAAGACTCGCGAGAGTCACACCTTCATCGAGGATCTGGAAGAAACATTCGCCAACCTGAGGAAGGTAAACATCAAGCTCAACCCCGCCAAGTGCGCCTTCGGCGTACCTTCAGGAAAACTGCTGGGGTTCCTCGTGTCTCATCGCGGGATAGAGGCGAACCCTGACAAGGTCAAGGCCATCGAAGAAATGCGTCCACCGCGCAATCTCAAGGAGATGCAACGCCTCGCGGGATGCATGGCAGCCCTGGGGCGCTTCATCGCGAGGAGTGGGGAGAAAGCCTTGCCTTTCTTCAAGCTCATGAAGCGTGCTGGGAAGTTCGAGTGGACTCCGGAAGCCGACAAGGCCTTCGCTGAGTTGAAAAGGTACCTCACGAGCCCACCGATCATGGTTGCCCCAACAACCCGCGAGCCCTTGCTACTCTACATCGCGGCAACTCCAAGGACTGCAAGTGCCGTCCTCGTCGCGGAGCAAGACGCAAAGGTGATCGCCAAAGAAGAGGTCGGTCCTCCCGGTCCGGGGGCTCCTCGCGAGGAAGAGGCCGCTGCACCTCCCGTCCTTCAAGAGGAGCCGCCCGCTGCATCTCCGCCGACCGAGCCGCTCTCTCAGAGCAACGCTCAAAAGCCTCCCGAGGAGGAAGCTCCCGGGGGTGTTACCAAGGTGCAGAAGCCCGTATATTTCGTCAGCACGGTGCTACGTGACGCTCGGGAGCGCTACACCATGCAGCAAAAGCTGCTCTACACCCTGCTCATTGCTTCGCGGAAGCTATGCCACTACTTCCAGGGCCACCCAATAAAGGTGGTAGCCGATCGTCCCCTGGAGACCATCCTACGCAATCCCAACGTCACCGGGCGGGTGGCAGAATGGGTCGTGGAGCTTCAGCCCTTCGAGATCTCCTTCGAAACTACAAAGGTAATCAAGAGCAAGGCTTTGGCCGAGTTCACTGCGGAGTGGACCGATCTGTTCGCCGACGAGCCTCCAGAGGTGGAGTCAACACTCCCAGGAGAGGAGGCCCCAGGACTCTGGGTCATGAACTTCGACGGCGCCTTCAACCTTCCCGGCGCGGGAGCTGGTGCTGTTCTGACCTCTCCCTATAGAGACAAGCTCTTCTATGCCGTACAGCTCTGCTTTAAGCCTGAGCACAAGGTCTCCAACAACATTGCGGAATACGAAGGACTACTCGCCGGCTTAAGGGTGGCAAACGCTTTGGGCATCAAGCGCCTCATCGTCAAGGGAGATTCACAGCTGGTTGTGAACTTCTCAAACAAGAGATACACTCCAAAGGATGAGCACATGGCGGCTTATCTCGAGGAGCATCGAAAGATGGAAAAACGCTTCCGAGGCTTGGAGCTGAAGCACATCCCGAGAGGAGAAAATGTGGAAGCCAACGAGATCACCAAGCGCGCCTCTCATCGCCTGGCACAACCTGCCGGCATCTTTGAGGAGCATCTCTTCAGACCGTTCGCTCTTCCATCGTCATCCGGACCAGACCCTCCACCTGCCCTGCCGCCGCCGCCGGAGCAGGGGGCTCCAGACTACGGGCCTCCTTCGGGTGACCGCGTCCTTCTAGCATTGGCACGGCAGGAGGGAGTGGACTGGATCCTCGAGCTCAAGGCCTTCCTCACCAGCAGCAGGCTTCCCGAGGATGAAGAGGAGGCCGAAAGGATCGTGCGTCAAGCTTCCGGCTACTGCATCAAGGATGGTGACTTGTACCGGCGTCGCCCTAACGGCGTCGCTCTGAAGTGCATATCTACTCACCAAGGCCAGGAGCTTCTCAGGGACATCCACGCCGGCGAGTGCGGCCATCATGCTTCTGCCGCAACTCTAGCCGCGAAGGCATATCGAAGCGGTTTCTACTGGCCTTCAGCGCTCGGAGATGCGGCGGAGATGGTCAGGAGGTGCGAGGCGTGCCAATTCCATGCCAAGCAGATCCACCAGCCGGCGCAGGAGCTGCAAACCATCCCACTCACTTGGCCCTTTGCAGTTTGGGGGCTGGACATCCTTGGTCCGTTCCCCAGAGCGCAAGGGGGCTATCGCTACCTCTACGTCGCCATCGACAAATTCACCAAGTGGGTGGAGGTGGAACCGGTGTGCACCATCCCGGCCAGGTCCGCAGTCAAGTTCATCCGTGGGCTGGTCTGTCGTTTTGGTGTGCCTAACCGCATAATCACCGACAATGGCAGCCAGTTCACCAGCGGACTGTTTCGGGAGTACTGTGCATCGGCTGGCATCAAGATCTATTTCGCCTCCGTCGCCTACCCCCGGAGCAATGGCCAAGCCGAGCGTGCCAACGCCGAGGTCCTCAAGGGGCTCAAGACAAAAAGCTTCAACGCCAAGCTCGAAGCCTGCGGCAAAAAATGGTTAGACAACCTCCAATCCATCTTGTGGTCCATGAGGACTACCGCCACAAAACCCACTGGAGAGACCCTTTTCTTCTTGGTCTATGGGGCGGAGGCTATTCTTCCCACCGACGTCAAGTTCGGGTCGCCAAGAGTGCTCGCCTTTGATGAAATTCGCCAAGAGGACCTCATCAAGGATCGCCTCCTCCTGCTCGAAGAAGCTCGGTGCCAAGCCGCGCTCCGCGCCGTGAGGTACTGATGGCTATGATAGCGTGAGGCAGTCCTTGTGCGTGGTGGATGACCAGCCCGTTGGGAACCCCAAGAGGAAGGTATGAAGAGTGCAGCAGCAAGTTTTCCCTCAGTTAAGAAACCAAGGTATATCGAACAGGAGAAGGGAGACGGTGACGACTGAAGGTGTTTGTGGAACCTGCACACACACAAACAAATACTTTGTTCCCAACTTGCGATGAGGTTGTCAATCTCACCGGTTTGCTTGAAACAAAGGTTATGAGTGTATCGAGTGGAAAACAGTAGTAAAATGCTAGTAAAGTAAATAGTGCGGGAAAAGTAAACAGGTGATTGCAATATGATTAAAATAGGACCGGGGTCCACAGTTCACTAGTGGTGTCTCTCCATAGATAAATAACATGCTGGGTAAACAAATTACAGTTGGGCAATTGATAGAATAAAGATAACGTGATATGTCAAGAAGATCACTATGAGATTCACTCTGGGCATTACAACAAAATACATAGACCGCCATCCAACTGCATCTATGACTAATAATCCACCCTCGGGGATATCATCCGAACACCCCAAAAGTATTAAGTTGCGAACAACAGATAATTGCATTAAGCAAAGTGTGTAATGTAAACAAAGCATATGCCCTTGAGCATATGAATGTTGTTTTCTCCCTAGTAGCAACAACACATCTACCACCTTAGAGGTTTCTGTCACTCCCCCAGGTGAAATAGAGACATGAACCCACTATCGAGCATAAATACCCCCTCTTGGAGTCACTAGCAACTACTCGGCCAAGATAGCCACTAACAACGGAGAGCATGCAAGATCATAAACAACATAGAGATAACAAAAGATATAATTCAGTACAGCAACTTAATCATAAACACCAATATTCATCGGATCCCAACAAACCATCATCATAGTATTACATAACGGTGATCTCAATCATGTAGGGCAGCTCATGAGATCTAAACATGAAGCACATGGTGGAGAAGACAACCATCTAGCTACTGCTATGGACCCATAGTCCAAGGTAGACTACTCACTCATCGCTCCGGAGGCAAGCATGGCGATGAAGAAGACCTCCGGTGGCGATTCCCCTCTCCGGCAGGGTGCCGGGAAGAGCTTCTGGACCCTCCCGATCTTCGGGTCGACGGCGGCGGCGGATCGCGATGTATTCTGGAAAACTGATCGGGCCCTTAGGTTTTTCTCGTCAGGGGGTATATGTAGGTGAAAGGAGGCTGTCAGAGGGGGTCCCACGCCCCCTCACACGGGGCTGGCGCGGCCAGGGGGGTGGCCGCGCCGCCCCTGTGTCTGGGGCCCACGTGGCCCCTCTCCGTCAGGTCTTCGGATGTTTGGGAGCTCCCCGGTGAAATATGACTTCAGGAACTTGTTTCGTCCAATTCCGAGAATATTTCCTGTGTATCACTTCTGAAACACAAAAACAGCAGAAAACAGGAAACTGGCACTGTGGCACTTCGTTAATATGTTAGTTCCAGAAAATGTATAAAAATGCCACTAAGTGTAACGAAACAATAGGCAAATGGTGTAAAACAAAGCATGGAGCATCAAAAATTATAGATACGTTTGAGAAGTATCAAGCATCCCCAAGCTTAACTCCTGCTCGTCCTCGAGTAGGTAAGTGATAACAAAAGAATAATTTTTGAGGTGACATGCACCTACACAATCTTGAACATATATGTAAGCATTGATGAGCTGGGATCAATAGAACTTAAAACATGGGCATGAAAGATATAATCATGACAATAAGAACTTAGCAACCATGTTGTAAACATGCAAATGAACACAAACAAAAGATCATGATAATGAAACAATGAAAGTCAAACGTGTGTTCAAATCATAAGGAAAAACATACAAGTGGTTTTCAGCTTGTCCTTCAAAGAGAGCAAAACATAAATGCATAGGACACCTCAAAGTTTAAGAGGGCGACTAGATACAAATAATTTAAGAACAAGTGAAACCAACAATATGAGTCAATCAATGAACCTTGGGACAATGCATATCACACTAAGAATGACAACTATGCTCTCTTAATGGTGCATAAAGGAAGAAAGTGGTGACTCAACATAAAAGTAGAAGAAAGGCCCTTTGCAGAGGGAAGCAGTGATTGCAAGTTTTATAACCTTCAAAAATTATGGTACTTACCGGCTTTGAGCTCTCATTGCCCCCATCATAAGCATCTTGAATGGTTAAAGTTAATGCGAGAACAATTATGATGCATATGCTTGACAAATCATAAGTTGAAAACCTCGTGTCCCGTGGATACAAGTACCCAAACCATGCTAGTTTACTTAGAGTCCCAAGCAAGGCTCTTGTCATTGTAAGTATATGCATATCATTGAGAACCGCCAATGGGGTACCTCCGTGCCCGATGACATGGAACAAGCCCACACCAAAATGACAGGACAAGCAGACAATGAACACCTCGGCAATCTCTTTTATTTGCTATATTGTTTAGCTTTTTATTGTGAGATGCGTCGTCGAATGTTCACCATGGGTATGCTGCAAATTTCCACCATGAATTATGCATGGCTTAGATTGGCGGCCCGGCGTTTCCCTAACACATATAAAAACTCCATGATCCTCACAAGATTCCCAATTCATTTCACACAGCGGGCATCCATAAACAAAAGATCACGATATCAACTCAAATAGGAAGTGAAATGTTGAAAGCTTGCCCCATGACGGCATGGCTGGGCTAGAATCCAACTTACAACTTGCAAGCATAACAACTCAGCATAAAAGACCACAATGTCAAATTTTTAGAACAGGAAAAAGTAAAGTGTGCCTTCCGGTTCGTGAGAGCTTTACTGACCGAATTTCGCATAACACTGGTAAGAGTTTAATTTGAAGAGAAAATAAAAGCAAGTCAAATTTACTTGGGATAGCAAATTGCTAGTAGGTATGTATGGTGGACACAATGGAAAACTTGGCTTTTAGGAGTTGGATGCATGAGTAGAGCTCATACTCAGTACAAGGCGAGGGCTAGCAAAAGACTGGGAGCGACCAACTAAGAGAGCAGTAATGGCCATAATCATGCAAAGCGACAAAGCGACATTAAAAGAAGCATACGATGGCATCAAAAGTCAAAAACTAAATGATCATGAAGGCTAATGGCGACTTTGGAAGAGTCTAACATGTGTGAGCATGCGCCAAGTCAACCCAAATAAAGCATCAAGGAGAAAACCAAAATAATGCTTCCATACAATAAAAACAACGCATGATTTTTTCAAAGGCTCATTAAGCAATCTCAGTTATTTGAGACAAGTCATGCTACAGCAAAACCACTAAGCATACTATCAAAAAGACATCAAGCATGACATGAAAAAGCCTAAGCCGCAGTGTACATAAGCTCCTTCTTGTACCACTATTTTGCACAAAGCTTTTTCTCTTTTCCAACACCATTTGAAACTTTTAAAACAACCTCTCTTGATGAAAACCAATAAAGACCAGAGGCAAAAATACACCTTGATGAAAAGATATGACAATATCTGAACGCATATCAAGGCGAAAACGAAAACCAAAAGCAGTAGCAGAAAAACTAGAATGCTCGATTTATAAGAATGAAAACTAGAGCATTCTTTGCAAATGAAAACGAGTACATCTCCTCCAAAGGAAATTTGTTGGGGTCCAACCATTTATTGCAGCAAACAAACAAACTAAACAAACTAAGAAAACTAAAACAACTGACGCTCCAAGAAAAACACATAGTGCATGAAGCAATAAAAATATAGTGTTTTGAAAGGTGACCTGATTTTTGCCGATGAAGAAGGGGTGCCTCGGGGGCATCCCCAAGCTTTGACGCTTGTACTTCTTGGATATTTCTTGGGGTGATGCATGGGCATCCCCAAGCTTGAGCTTTTGTCCATTCTTCAACTCATCTCATCATTCTCCAATCCCTACACTTGAAAACTTTCTGCATACAAAACTAAACACAATTCTATTAGCAACATTAGTGTAAGCATAAAATATATTCATCCTCTTTTAGCTTCAGGTTTCAACCCAAAACCACCACATATAAAGTAAATACTACTGTAGCAACTTCCACAAGAGTTCCATGCTAAAAAAGAACTCAAAAAGAAAGCGATAAAGTGGCAAAAACAAATATTGGCAGAAATCTGTCAAAACTGGACAGCTGACAAAGGTCGAATTTTTGAGGGATTTTCTGTTGCTCAAATCAAAAAGTGTTCAACTAAGAAAAGTTTGGATATAACCTGGGGCATAAGCAGAAGAAATCGCAGGTCCAAAAGATAAACAGAGAATTTTCACGAATTTTTACGGTGCAGCACCAAAAACAGTTTCAGGACAACAATAACCCCAAATCTTTACCTCACTCAAATTAGAGGCTTCTCTTGGCACAAAAACGAAATAAACAAGATAAGGAGCGGTCATTACAGTAGTAATGACTTCCAAGACTCAAATAAAAGAAAAATTACTGAAAAGTAAACAATGGGTTATCTCCCAAGAGTGCTTTTCTTTAACGCCTTTGAGCTAGGCGCAGAAAATTGCGAATCAAGTAATATCAATAGATGAAGCATCAAGCTCATAATTTGCTCTAAGAATAGAGTCAAAAAGTAATTTCTTTCTTTTCCTAGGGAAGTGTTCCATACCTTTCTTAAGTGGGAATTGATACTTGATAGTGCCTTCCCTCATATCAATAATAGCACCTACAGTTCGAAGAAAGGGTCTTCCCAAAATAATAGGACATGAAGCATGGCATTCAACGTCCATAACAAGAAAATCAACGGGAACAAGGTTATTGTTAACCACAATAAGAACATCATTAATCCTTCCCAAAGGTTTCTTCTTAGCAACATCAGCGATAGGAACATCAAAATAACACTTTTCTAGTGGTGGTAAATCAAGCATGTCATAAATCTTTCTAGGCATGATAGAAATACTAGCACCTAGATCACATAAAGCATGGCAATCATAACCATTAACATGCATATCAATGATGGGTTCCCAACCATCTTCTAACTTCTTGGGAACAGAGGCTTTTTGCTTCAACTTTTCATCCCTAATCTTTATGAGAGCATTGGTAATATGCTTAGTAGAAGCAATATTTAAAGAACTAGCATTGGGAGTCAAAGCAAGCTTTTGCAAGAACAAAATAACTTCAGATATATTGCAGCCATCAACATCAAAATCATTAAAAGAAATAGAGCTATCATCTCCCACACTCCGAAAAATTTCAGCACTCTTTTGAGAAAAAGTTTTGGCAGTTTTAGGCTTTTTAACACAAGGAGTGGGAGTTTTCTCTACACCAATCAAAGTAAGAGGATTGCTATCAGTAGGAGCAACATCATTAGAGGTAGTAATAGTACATACCTTCATCTCTCTAGCCATCTCATCTTCTCTTTCCCACCTGGCATGCAATTCCGCTAACAATCTAATATTTTTATCAATTCCAACTTGGGTAGCATTAGCGGCAGCAACAATATTGCTCACATTCACATCATTAGGAAACACTTTTAGTTTCAGAAGTTCAACATCATGAGCAAGGCTATCAACTTTAGAAGCAAGAATATCAATTTTGCCTAACTTTTCCTCAACAGACTTATTAAAAGCAGTTTGTTTACCGATGAAGTCCTTGAGCATTACCTCAAGCTCGGAGGGCGCGGCCCTAGTGTTGTTGTAGGAATTACCATAAGAGTTACCATAACCATTACCATTGGTAGAAGGATACGGCCTATAATTGTTACTAGCAAAATTGTTCCTATAAGCATTGTTATTAAAATTGTTATTTCTAATGAAATTCACATCAACTTCTCTTCTTGAGCAACCAGAGAGGCCAAAGGAACATTATTAGGATCAACATGAGTCCTATCATTATCAAGCATAGCCATAATGGTATCAATTTTATCACTCAAGGAAGAGGTTTCCTCAACAGAATTTACCTTCTTACCTTGTGGAGCTCTCTTGGTGTGCCATTCGGAATAATTTACCATCATGTTGTCGAGTAGCTTTGATGCGGCGCCCAAAGTAAGGGACATAAAAGTGCCTCCAGCAGCTGAATCAAGTAGGTTCCTTGAAGAAAAATTCAGTCCTGCATAAAAAGTTTGGATAATCATCCAAGTAGTCAGTCCATGAGTGGGGCAATTCTTTACCATAGATTTCATTCTTTCCCAAGCTTGAGCAACATGTTCATTATCAAACTGAGTAAACTTCATAATATTGCTACGCAACGATATAATCTTAGCAGGAGGATAATATCTACCAATAAAAGCATCCTTACACTTAGCCCATGAATCAATACTATTCTTAGTCAAAGACAGCAACCAATCTTTAGCCTTTCCTCTCAAAGAAAAAGGAAACAACTTGAGCTTAATAATATCACTATCAACATCCTTATATTTCTGCATCTCACATAGCTCAACAAAATTGTTGAGATGAGCTGCAGCATCTTCAGTACTAGCACCAGAAAATTGCTCTTTCATAACAAGGTTCAATAAAGCAGGCTTGATCTCGTAAAAAGTAGTAGCAGGAACAGGTGGTGCAATAGGAGTGCAGATAAAATCACTATTGTTCGTGCTAGCAAAGTCACACAACTTGGTGTTTTCAGGATTGGCCATTTCAGCAAAACGAAAGTAAACAAGTAAAAACAACTACCAAGGATTCTAATTTTTTTGGGTTTTTGATATAAAAAGCAATGCAGGTAAAATAAAATAAAGTAAAGCAAAACAAATAACAAAGTAAAGTATGTGTGTGCGAAGAACTCCCCTCGCAGAAGTCTTCTCTTCCTTCCCCGGCAACGGCGCCAGAAAAAGTGCTGATGGCTATGATAGCGTCAGGCAGTCCTTGTGCGTGGTGGATGACCAGCCCGTTGGGAACCCCAAGAGGAAGGTATGAAGAGTGCAGCAGCAAGTTTTCCCTCAGTTAAGAAACCAAGGTATATCGAACAGGAGAAGGGAGACGGTGACGACTGAAGGTGTTTGTGGAACCTGCACACACACAAACAAATACTTTGTTCCCAACTTGCGATGAGGTTGTCAATCTCACCGGTTTGCTTGAAACAAAGGTTATGAGTGTATCGAGTGGAAAACAGTAGAAAAATGCTAGTAAAGTAAACAGTGCGGGAAAAGTAAATAGGTGATTGCAATATGATTAAAATAGGACCGGGGTCCACAGTTCACTAGTGGTGTCTCTCCATAGATAAATAACATGTTGGGTAAACAAATTACAGTTGGGCAATTGATAGAATAAAGATAACGTGATATGTCAAGAAGATCACTATGAGATTCACTCTGGGCATTACAACAAAATACATAGACCGCCATCCAACTGCATCTATGACTAATAATCCACCCTCGGGGATATCATCCGAACACCCCAAAAGTATTAAGTTGCGAACAACAGATAATTGCATTAAGCAAAGTGTGTAATGTAAACAAAGCATATGCCCTTGAGCATATGAATGTTGTTTTCTCCCTAGTAGCAATAGCACATCTACCACCTTAGAGGTTTCTGTCACTCCCCCAGGTGAAATAGAGACATGAACCCACTATCGAGCATAAATACCCCCTCTTAGAGTCACTAGCAACTACTCGGCCAAGATAGCCACTAACAACGGAGAGCATGCAAGATCATAAACAACATAGAGATAACAAAAGATATAATTCAGTACAGCAACTTAATCATAAACACCAATATTCATCGGATCCCAACAAACCAACATCATAGTATTACATAACGGTGATCTCAGTCATGTAGGGCAGCTCATGAGATCTAAACATGAAGCACATGGTGGAGAAGACAACCATCTAGCTACTGCTATGGACCCATAGTCCAAGGTAGACTACTCACTCATCGCTCCGGAGGCAAGCATGGCGATGAAGAAGACCTCCGGTGGCGATTCCCCTCTCCGGCAGGGTGCCAGGAAGAGCTTCTGGACCCTCCCGATCTTCGGGTCGACGGCGGCGGCGGATCGCGATGTATTCTGGAAAACTGATCGGGCCCTTACGTTTTTCTCGTCAGGGGGTATATGTAGGCGAAAGGAGGCTGTCAGAGGGGGTCCCACGCCCCCTCACACGGGGCTGGCGCGGCCAGGGGGGTGGCCGCGCCGCCCCTGTGTCTGGGGCCCACGTGGCCCCTCTCCGTCAGGTCTTCGGATGTTTGGGAGCTCCCCGGTGAAATATGACTTCAGGAACTTGTTTCATCCAATTCCGAGAATATTTCCTGTGTATCACTTCTGAAACACAAAAACAGCAGAAAACAGGAAACTGGCACTGTGGCACTTCGTTAATAGGTTAGTTCCGGAAAATGTATAAAAATGCCACTAAGTGTAACGAAACAATAGGCAAATGGTGTAAAACAAAGCATGGAGCATCAAAAATTATAGATACGTTTGAGACGTATCAGGTACCAGCAAGGACTACGCCGCTACCATAGCCGTCATGTTCGAGCAAGGACTCTGGAGGTCGGCGACCTGGTGCTGAGGAGAATACTCTCTCGCGAGGGCTTGCACAAGCTGTCTCCAATGTGGGAAGGACCCTTCAAGGTGACGCACATCGCCAGGCTAGGCTCGGCGCGGTTGGAAACCGCAGAAGGCGTGCCGGTGGGGAACCCGTGGAACATAGCTCATCTGCGAAAGTTCTACCCTTAGGTTCCTCACGAGGAGATAAAGACCGTGTTCACGGCACTTGTATCAGCTCAAACTGCTCTTAAGCACTGATATTAAGTTATCGCGCAACATAGCGCCTCTGCTTCGGCATCACATTAAAATGGCATGAAGTCCATTTATTTTCTGTTGTACTCCACGCGGAAGGGGGCTAGGCACGGTGTCTATGCTGGGGCCTTCGCCCGGAAAATAGCAGGCCTGAAAAACCCGAAGGGAGTGAGCTCTGGTCGGGGGCGACGGTCCTGTTATCGATCACCTCCAAATACCCATGGTGCTTAGTTCCTCGTGAAGTACACCAGAAAATAAAAAATCTTCGAGGAAAGTCCAAGGTGTGCCCAAGGCACCCGCTAAGGACCAGTACCTCGTGAGCAACCCTCACGAGGAAACAAGGATGCGTCGATGCAACAAGCATCCGCAGGAAGATTCCCTCTACCGAGGAAGGCCTAACGTGGCAGGATTATTAAAGACCAAGGCCGCTCCGATCATCTTGCGAAGGAGACGCAGATCCGGAGGTCCGCGCCAGGCCCTTCACCTCGTGAGCAACCCTTGCGAGGTGTCGACGGTCTCTGGGCTCTCTTAAGCGTCGACGTTTTCACGTTCGTGAGGGTCCAGCTTCCCTCAACGACGAGGAAGGCCCCGTGAATCGCCACGCGCGGCAATTTGCTCTTAGCTGCTGGCATAGATAGTGCCGCACTCCTCCACAACGGAGAAGGCCCCTGTGCCGGTCAAAGGGGCATCTTATTCGTCTTCTTTTTTCGTTTGTTTTATCGACTTGTTTTTCCGTTTTCGGGGATTTGGGGTTTTTTCTTTTCCAACTCTTTCTTCAACTTCTTGTCTCGGGAAACGTCCAATGTGTCGTCGGCGCCGACCCCATCTCGAGCTCTGAGGCGAAGGGAGGCCTCCCGTCGACGCTAACAGCTCACCAGGGCTCTCGAGCGCGCGAATGACCAGGACAATGAAGAGCAGTGAGAGGCAAAGTGCAAGACAGCTAGTAAGCGGATTTCATTGAAGCAATCCCATCAAGGGGAAGGAGCCTTCTCTGCCAAGCCTTTAAGGGGGCGACCAGGGCACGGTTTCCGAAGCATCGCCCTTGACGCGACGGTTCGAAAAACGCCCGTTACCCCACCCACTACGCACGATCCCCACGCCGCTTCGCTCCGCCAACTGCGAGGGTGCCACGCGCCCACGACCTCTGCTTCTTCACATGGTCCTCTGACCGCGCGGTTGACGCGTGCCGTTGGAGGGCCCAGCAGCTTCTGGGGCCCCCGGCCATTCGCTCCCTCAAGAGGGCACGTCCGCGGGCCGGGCTCCCGGGGGCTACTGTCAGTGTTCTGGATACCGGGGTATCCTAGTCCACCTGCTCCTGGGCCCTATCATCGGCCCATCTTCAGCCCAGGGGAGAACCAACGACCTAAGCTACGGAGAAGACCCTCACGAGGAGGCGCCTCGTGAGGAGAACCACGGTGGAAACTGCTAAGGACCAGAAGACCTCCTCACGAGCCCCCGCTGGTGAGGAGAGGGACCAAGTCCACGCCAGCTCAGCACGTTGGCATGCAGAGCAAGAAGATGAAGGACAGAAGACCACGTACCGCCCACGCTACCCCCGACAGGGAGGAGACCAACTTTCGCTGTGCCTGCCCAAAGCGGCACAATGGTTGTTGGCCACCCCCCTAAAAATAGCGTGGATGGTGCAGGGCGCCAGAGGAAGACGTCAGCTTCCTCCACCCACTCCTGTGGATCGGCGCCACTACCCTACGAAGACTACGTCCACAGAAGAGGGTAGTCTACAGCTGTCCCCCCTCCTTGGCCGTGTGTGTGGCGACCCCTTCCCCAAGAAGATAAGGGGAAGGAGGACCTTCGCGCTATAAAAGGAGGGGAGGCCACCCCTTAGGGGGGATCTGATCTTCTCCAAGTGGCTAGCTGGGCACGCAGGTTCTTCAACCTCTGGCCAGCTAGAACTTTGTAACCAAGACCTTGTACTCCTCGCGAGGTGTCGCGTTGCAATACAAGAAGGCAGGAAGTAGGGGTGTTACCTCACCACGAGGGCCCTGAACCTGGGTAAAGCTCGGCGTCTCTCTCTGCAGTGCGTAGTGCGTTCGACAGCTCGAGGCTTCCATCACCGTGCTTCGTTGCGATCCTGGATCCCACACGTTCAGCCCCCTGCATTCGAATCTTTGGGTCCGTCGTGTGGTACCCCGTGTTCTTGCGACACGAAATCCATCGACATAAAGGAAATAGGACCAGGGTCCACAGTTCACTAGTGGTGTCTCTCCATAAGATAAAATAAAACATGCTGGGTAAATAAATTACAGTTGGGCAATTGATAGAATAAAGACAACGTGCATATGTCGAGAGGATCGCTATGAGATTTACTCTGGGCATTACAACAAGATACATAGACCACCATCCAACCGCATCTATGACTAATAATCCACTTGTGGTGAATCAATCCAAGAACTCCACAAGTATTAAGTTGCGAACAACAGATAATTGCATTAAGCAAAGTGTGTAATGTAAACAAAGCATATGCCCTCGAGCATATGAATGTTGTTTTCCCCCTAGTAGCAACAGCACATCTACAACCTTAGAGGTTTCTGTCACTCCCCCAGATTAAATAGAGGCATGAACCCACTATCGAGCATAAATACCCCCTCTTGGAGTCAGTAGCAACTACTCGGCCAAGATAGCTACTAACAACGGAGAGCATGCAAGATCATAAACAACATAGAGATAACATAAGATAATATTCAGTACATCAACTCAATCATAACACCAATATTCATCGGATCCCAACAAACACAACATGTAGAATTACATAACGGTGATCTCGATCATGTAAGGCAGCTCACGAGATCTAAACATGAAGCACATGGTGGACAAGACAACCATCTAGCTACTGCTATGGACCCATAGTCCAAGGTAGACTACTCACTCATCGCGCCAGAGGCAAGCATGGCGATGAAGAAGACCTCCGGTGGCGATTCCCCTCTCCGGCAGGGTGCCGGGAAGAGCTTCTGGACCCTCCCAATCTTTGGGTCGACGGCGGCGGCGGATTGCGATGTGTTCTGGAAAAGTGATCGGGTATTTAGGTTTTTCCCATCGGGGGGTCTTTATAGGCGAAGAGGCGTCGTCAGAAGTGTACCAGGGGGCCCACACCACCAGGGGCACGGGCCAGCCCTAGGCCGCACCGCCCTGTGGTGTGGCCACCCTCTGGTCCGGCTCCGTCTCCTCTTCGGTGTTCTGGAAGCTCCGTGAAATATCTGAACGACTGGCTTTGGATTCGTCCAATTCCGAGAATATTTCCTGTGTAACTTTTCTAAAACACAAAAACACCAGAAAATAGGGAACTGGCACTGTGGCATCTCGTTAATAGGTTAGTTCCGGAAAATGCATAAAAATGCCACGAAGTGTAATGAAACACTAAACAAATGGTGTAAAAACAAGCATGGAGCATCAAAAATTATGGATACGTTGGAGAGTTATCAGCATCCCCAAGCTTAACTCCTGCTCGTCCTCGAGTAGGTAAGTGATAACAAAAAAAATAAATTTTGAGGTGACATGCACCTACACAATCTTGATCAAATATGTAAGCGTTGTGTGCTGGGATCAAAAGAACTTAAAACATGGGCATGAAAGATATAACCTTGATAGAAGAAACTTAGCAACCATGTTATAACATGAAAATAAACACAAACAAAAGATCATGAAAATGAAACAATGAAAGTCAAACGTGTGTTCAAATCATAAGGAAAAACATACAAATGGTTTTCAGCTTGTCCTTCATGAGAGAGCAAAACATAAATGCATAGGACACCTTGAAGTTTAAGAGGGAGACTAGATACAAATAATTTAAGAACAAGTGAAACCAACAATATGAATCAATCAATGAAAACTTTGGGACAATGCACATTATACTCAGAATGACAACTATACTCTCTTAACGGTGCATAAAGATAGAAGGTGGAGACTCAACATAAAAGTACAAGAAAGGCCCTTCGCGGAGGGAAGCAGTGATTGCAAGTTTTATAAACCTTCAAAAATTATGGTACTTACCGGCTTTGAGCTCTCATTGCCCCCATCATAAGCATCTTGAATGGTTAAAGTTAATGCGAGAACACTTATGCTGCCTATGCTTGACAAATTATAAGTTGAAAACCTCGTGTCCCGTGAAATACGAATACCCAAACCTCATGCTACTTTACTTAGAGTCCCAAGCAAGCTCTTGTCATTGTAAGTATACACGTATCATCGAGAACCGCCAACGGGGTACCTCCGTGCCTGATGACATGGAACAAGCCCACATCAAAATGACAGGACAAACAGACAATGAACACCTCGGCATCTCTTTTATTTACCATTGGTATAGCTTTTTATTGCGAGATGCGTCGTCGAATGTTCACTATGGGCATGCTGTAAATTTCCACCATGAATTATGCATGGCTTAGATTAGCGGCCCAGGAATTTCTCTAACACATATACAAACTCCATGATCCCGCAAGATTCCCAATTCATTTCACACCGCGAGTATCCATAAACAAAAGATCACGATATTAACTCAAATGAAAGATAGTGCAATGTTGAAAGCTTGCCCCATGACGGCATGGCTGGGATAATTCCCAACTTACAACTTACAAGCATAACAAGTCAACATAAGAGACCACAATGTCAAAATTTTAAAGCGAGAAAAGTAAAGTGTGCCATCTGGTTCGTGAGAGCTTTACTGACCAATTTTCGCATAACACCAAAAAGAGTTTAATTTGAAGGATAGATAAAAGCAAGTCAAATGTACTTTGGAATAGCAAATTGCTAATAGGTATGTATGGCAGACACTTCGGCAAACTTGGTTTTTAGGAGTTGGATGCATGAGTAGAGCTCATACTCAGTACAAAATGAGGGCTAGCAAAAGACTGGGAGTGACCAACTAAGAGAGCAATAACGGCCATAATCATGCAGAGCGACAAAGCAACATTAAAAGAAGCATAAGATGGCATCAAAGTAAAAAACTAAATGATCATAGAGGCAGTGGTGACTTTGTATGAGTCTAACTTGTGTAAGCATGCGCCAAGTCAATCCAAATAAAGCATCAAAGGAGAAAACCAAAATAATGCTTCCAAATAATTAAAACAACGCATGATTTTTTCAAAGGCTCATTAAGCAATCTCAGTCATTTGAGACAAGTTATGCTACAGCAAAACCACTAAGCATACTATCAAAAAGATATCAAGCACGACATGCAAAAGCCTAGGCCGCAGTCTACACAAGCTCCTTCTTGTACCACTTTTTTGCATAAAGCTTTTTCTCTTTTCCAACACCATTAGAACTTTTTATAAACAACTCTTTTGATGAAAACCAACATGGACCAGAGGCAAAAATACACCTTGATGAAAAGATATAACAAGATCTGAACACATATCAAGGCGAAAATCGAAAGCTAAACGCAGTTCTAGAAAAAGAGAACACTCGTTGAAACGGTAAGAGTGAAAAACGGAGTGTTCTTGGCAAATGAAAAGCAAGGCAACTTCTCCAAAAGAAATTTGTTGGGGTCCAACCATTTATTGAAGCAAACTAAACTAAAAAAAACTGAAAACTAAAAACAACTGACGCTCCAAGAAAAATGCATAATGCATGAAGCAATAAAAATATAGTGTCTTGAAAGGTGACCTGATTTTTACCGATGAAGAAGGGGTGCCTCAGGGGCATACCCAAGCTTTGACGCTTGTACTTCTTGGATATTTCTTGGGGTGATGCATGGGCATCCCCAAGCTTGAGCTTTTGTCTGTTCTTCAACTCATCTCATCACTCTCCGATCCGTACACTTGAAAACTTCCTTCATACAAAACTAAACACAAATCTATTAGCAACATTAGTGTAAGCATAACATAGAATCAACCTCTTTTTGCTTCAGGTTTCAACTCAAAACCACCACATATAAAGCATATACTACTGTAGCAACTTCCCCAAAAGTTCCATGATCAAAAGAACTCAAAAATAAAGTGATCGAGCGGCAAACACAAATATTGGTAGAAATCTGTCAAAACAGAACAGCTGACAAAGGTCGAATTTTTAGAGGGTTTTATGTTGCTCAAATCAAAAAGTGTTAAACTAATGAAAATTTGGATATAACCTGGGTCATATGCACAAGAAATCGCAGGTCCAAAAGATATACAGAGAATTTTCACAAATTTTTACGGTGCAGCACCGAAAACTGTTTCAGGACAGCAACATCCCCAAATCTTACCTCACTAAAATTAGAGGCTTCTCTTGGCACAAAAACGAAATAAAAAGGATAAGGAGAGGTTATTATAGTAGTAATAACTTCCAAGACTCAAATAAAAGAAAAATTACTGAAAGTAAAAACATTGGGTTATCTCCCAAGAGTGCTTTTCTTTAACGCCTTTGAGCTAGGCGCAGAAAATGCAAAAATGCTCCCATAAGAAATATGAATTGAAGCAAAAGAGAGCATCAAGGAGCAAATATAAAACACATTTAAGTCTAACCCACTTCCTATGCATATGAATCTTGTAAGAAAATAAATCAAAGAAGCACATAGTAACAAGTATGGGTAGATAAAACATGAGCAACTTCGGAACTTTCAATATAAAGAGAGGTGTTTTAGTAACATGAGAATTACAACAACCATATTTTCCTCTCTCATAATAATTTTCAGTAGCATCATGAACAAACTCAACAATATAAATATCACACTCACCCTCCTTTGCTAAGCATGGAGGGCGATCAAATAAGGTATTAGTTAAAGAGTTACTCTTATTGGAAGGTAGACATGGGTAACTCCATTCTTCCTCCTCTTGATCATCACTCTCCTCCTCTTTTTCATCCAATGAGCTTCCAGTTTCATCCATTTCTTCTTCCATAGGCTCCTTCAAGGCATTAGTCACTTCTGTTGGAGAGCATCTATTAAGATATTTAAGAATATAGCCATTCTCTTCCTTGTAATTATCAAAGCAAAATGTAAGTATATCATAAACCTCATATTTATATGGTGCATCATCAATATTTTCAAGCAAATAAGCAAGTTCGAATGCACCCTTCCAAGCAATAAATTCTTCAATTTGTTCCACATCATAAAAGTCATAATTTCCATTAATATAAGAAGATATGGTAACATCATCATTATACTCACATTGAAAAGGGAGGTGTTTATACCTCCTACAGCAACAAGATCTATCAAAGCAATAAGTAACATTATAAGTAGAGCACACGTTTCTAGCAATGATATACAATCTATTGATTTGTTCCCATAAGTGTTTCCCTTTTTGTGACAAGCGGTGTTCCTCATAATAATTTTGCTCCTCTTCCGTGAACCCACCTTGCCAAAAAGATTTAGTTTCAAAGAAACCAACCAGTGATAGAAAGCATGATAAAGCAAGACAATAACAGACCAATAAAAATAAGAACTATAGAAGGAACTAATTTTTTTGTGTTTTTGATAAAAAGATGCAAGCAAAAATAATGTAAAGCAAAACTTAAAACAAAGTAAAGGATGTGCGTGCGAAACTCCCTTGCAGAAGTCTTCTTTCCTCCCCGGCAACGGCGCCAGAAAACTTGTTGATGGCGTGGTGATGATGGTGTGAAAGCTTCTTCTTAAATACACGGCAATGGCGACAGAAAACTTCTAGAGCCAAGTTGACGTGGGAATGTATAGTAAATGACCGGCCAGTTGGAAAACCCCAAGAGAAGGTTTTGATGAATATAGCAGCAAGTTTTCCCTCAGTTATGAAACTAAGGTTATCAATCCAGTAGGAGGATGATTACGACTGAAAGTGATGCCCGCTAGCTTTGCGACAGCTTCGGACAATTTATAGGGCGCCTCGTCCAAGCTTTGCTGTGCAAGCGGCAACGTGGAACCTGCACACAACACAACCAAATACTTTGTTCCCAACTTACGATGAGGTTGTCAATCTCGCCGGTTTGCTTGAAACAAAGGGTATGAGCGTATCGAGTGGAAAGTGATAATAGTATGCGAGTAAAGTAAACAGGTGATAGCAATATAAAGGAAATAGGACCGGGGTCCACAGTTCACTAGTGGTGTCTCTCCATAAGATAAAATAAAACATGCTGGGTAAACAAATTACAGTTGGGCAATTGATAGAATAAAGACAACGTGCATATGTCGAGAGGATCACTATGAGATTTACTCTGGGCATTACAACAAGATACATAGACCGCCATCCAACTGCATCTATGACTAATAATCCACTTGTGGATCCGAGAACTCCACAAGTATTAAGTTGCGAACAACAGATAATTGCATTAAGCAAAGTGTGTAATATAAACAAAGCATATGCCCTCGAGTATATGAATGTTGTTTTCCCCCTAGTAGCAACAGCACATCTACAACCTTAGAGGTTTCTGTCACTCCCCCAGATTAAATAGAGGCATGAACCCACTATCGAGCATAAATACCCCCTCTTGGAGTCACTAGCAACTACTCGGCCAAGATAGCTACTAACAACAGAGAGCATGCAAGATCATAAATAACATAGAGATAACATAAGATAATATTCAGTACATCAACTCAATCATAACACCAATATTCATCGGATCCCAACAAACACAACATGTAGAATTACATAACAGTGATCTCGATCATGTAAGGCAGCTCACGAGATCTAAACATGAAGCACATGGTGGAGAAGACAACCATCTAGCTACTGCTATGGACCCATAGTTCAAGGTAGACTACTCACTCATCGCGCCAGAGGCAAGCATGGCGATGAAGAAGACCTCCGGTGGCGATTCCCCTCTCCGGCAGGGTGCCGGGAAGAGCTTCTGGACCCTCCCGATCTTCGGGTCGATGGCTGCGGCGGATCGCGATGTGTTATGGAAAAGTGATCGGGTATTTAGGTTTTTCCCGTCAGGGGGTCTTTATAGGCGAAGAGGCGTCGTCAGAAGTGGACCAAGGGGCCCACACCACCAAGGGGCACGGGCCAGCCCTAGGCCGTGCCGCCCTGTGGTGTGGCCACCCTCTGGTCCGGCTCTGTCTCCTCTTCGGTGTTCTGGAAGCTCCGTGAAATATCTGGACGACTAGCTTTGGTTTCGTCCAATTCCGAGAATATTTCATGTGTAACTTTTCTGAAACACAAAAACAGCAGAAAACAGGGAACTGGCACTGTGGCATCTCGTTAATAGGTTAGTTCCGGAAAATGCATAAAAATGTCACGAAGTGTAACGAAACACTAAACAAATGGTGTAAAAACAAGCATGGAGCATCAAAAATTATGGATACGTTGGAGACGTATCACTCTGTTGCATTTCTAATGTTATATGTGGATGACATATTGTTGATTGGAAATGATATGGAACTTTTGAAGAGTGTAAAAGATTACTTAAATAGTAAGTTTTCAATGAAGGACCTTGGTGAAGCGGCGTATATTTTAGGCATCAAAATCTATAGAGATAGATCGAGACGCTTAATTGGGCTATCACAAAGTACATACCTTGACAAGATTCTAAAGAAGTTTAGAATGGATGAAAGTAAGAAAGAGTTCTTACCTATGTTGCAAGGAAAGACGTTGAGTAAGACTCGAAGTCCGGCTACAGCTGAAGATAGAGAAGAAATAAATAGCATTCCCTATGCCTCTGCCATAGGCTCTATCATGTATGCTGATGTCTACGCACGCGTCTGTTCTTGTAGACAGTGTTAGGCCTCCAAGTGCAGAGGTTTGTAGAGCAGCAGCAAGTTTCCCTTAAGTGGATCACCCAAGGTTTATCGAACTCAGGGAGGAGGAGGTCAAAGCTATCCCTCTCAAATAACCCTGCAATTACGATACAGAAAGTCTCTTGTATCCCCAACACACGTAATACACTTGTCAGATGTATAGGTGCACTAGTTCGGCAAAGAGATAATGAAATACAAGTAGTAGTGATGATTATAAGTAGTAAATGTAATCTAAAATAAATATCGCTGCAAGCAAACATGTAACAAAACTGAAAGGAAACGGTGTTCAATGCTTGGAAACAAGGCCTAGGGATCATACTTTCACTAGTGGACACATCCCAACAAATATAACATAATTGAACCAATAGATACTATCATCAATATGCAACTCAAAACAATTCTCCAATGGAAAACGAGCACTAATCATGCGTAGAGCTACGAAGCGCTCCTCAAAGTCCGTATGTACCCAAACTAGATTGTCCCACACTATCACCATGAATGCACTAGATAGTTTCGACAAACACCAACAATTCATAGAGATATTAACCAAAAAGATACACATGATGCGCACACTAGTCACCTTCACACCATGATACAAGGTATCTCCGGAGATTACAAATAATAAGCACGGGAGTAGCATAATATCTGAATAATAACATCTACCAATTCAACTAGATACAAAGCTCACAATCACATAAAGATCACATCATGGGAGAGAGAGGTGAACCACATAGCTACCAGTAGAGCCCTCAGCCTCGGGGGAGAACTACTCCCTCCTCATCATAGGAGATAGCAAGGTTGATGGAGATAGCGGTGAGGTCGATGGAGACAGTGGAGACGACGATGGAGACCGATGGAGATGACTCTGGGGGTACTTCCCCGTCCCGGCAGGGTGCCGAAACAGAGACTTCTATCCCCTAAAATTTATCTTCGATGGCGGCGGCGCTGCGGAACTGTTTTGGAAATTTCGCCGATTGTTTTCGGGTTTTCCATCAGGAGGCTTTTTATAGGCGAAGGGGCGTCATCAGGAGGTGACCAGGGGGGTCTCACCATAGGGGGGCGCGGCCAGGGGCTGGGCCGCACCCCCTCATGGTGAGGCTGGCCCCTGGCCCCCCTCCGGCTCTCGTTCGGTCTTCGGTCCTCTTCCGGGAAAAATAGGCGTTCTGGAACTAGTTTTGTCTAATTCCGAGAATATTTCCTGTGTAGCATTTCTGAAACACAAAAATAGCAGAAAACAGGGAACTGGCACTGTGGCATCTTGTCAATAGGTTAGTTCCGGAAATCGCATAAAAACGCCACAAAGTGTAACGAAACACAAGGGAAATGGTGTAAAAACAAGCATGGAGCATCAAAAATTATAGATACGTTTGAGACGTATCAGCATCCCCAAGCTTAACTCCTGCTCGTCCTCGAGTAGGTAAGTGATAACAAAAGAAATAATTTTTTAGGTGACATGCACCTACACAATCTTGATCATCTATGTAAGCATTGTGCGCTAGGATCTAAAGAACTTAAAACATGGGCATGAAAGATATAATCTTGATAGAAGAAACTTAGCAACCATGTTATAACATGAAAAAGAACACAAATGAAAGATCATGAAAATGAAACAATGAAAGTCAAACGTGTGTTCAAATCATATGGAAAACATAGCAAATGGCTTTCAGCTTGTCCCTCATGGAATAGCAAAAACATAAATGCATAGGACACCTTCAAGTTTAAGAGGGCGACTGGATATAAATAATTTAAGAACAAGTGAAACCAACATCATGAATCAATCAATGAAAACTTTGGGACAATGCACATTATACTAAGAATGACAACTATGCTCTCTTAGACGGTGCATAAAGGTAGAAGGTGGAGCCTCAACATAAAAGTAAAAGAAAGGCCCTTCGTAGCGGGAAGCAGTGATTGCAAGTTTTATAAACCTTCAAAAATTATGGTACTTACTAGCTTTGAGCTCTCATTGCCCCCATCATAATCATCTTGAATGGTTAAAGTTAATGCGAATACACTTATGATGCATATGCTTGACAAATCATCAGTTGAAAACCTCATGTCCCGTGAAGTACGAATACCCAAACCTCATGCTACTTTACTTAGAGTCCCAAGCAAGCTCTTGTCATTGTAAGTATACACGTATCATCGAGAACCGCCAATGGGGTACCTCCATGCCCGATGACATGGAACGAGCCCACATCAAAATGACAGGACAAACAGACATTGAACACCTCGACATCTCTTTTATTTACCATTGGTATAGCTTTTTATTGTGAGATGCGTCGTCGAATGTTCACTATGGGCATGCTGTAAATTTCCACCATGAATTATACATGGCTTAGATTGGCGGCCCAGGCGTTTCTCTAACGCGTATACAAACTCCATGATCCCGCAAGATTCCCAATTTATTTCACATCATAAATATCCATAAACAAAAGATCACGATATCAACTCAAATAAGAAGTGCAATGTTGAAAGCTTGCCCCATGACGGCATGGCTAGGCTAATTTCCAACTTACAACTTGCAAGCATAACAACTCAACATAAGAGAGCCACAATGTCAAATTTTAAAACGAGAAAAGTAAAGTGTGCCATCAGGTTCGTGAGAGCTTTACTGACCAATTTTCGCATAACACCAAAAAGAGCTTAATTTGAAGGATAGATAAAAGCAAGTCAAATGTACTTTGGAATAGCAAATTGCTAATAGGTATGTATGGTGGACACATTGGGACAACTTGGTTTTTAGGAATTGGATGCACGAGTAGAGCTCATACTCAGTACAAAACGAGGGCTAGCAAAAGACTGGGAGCGACCAACTAAGAGAGCAATAACGGCCATAATCATGCAAAGCGACAAAGCAACATTAAAAGAAGCATAAGATGGCATCAAAAGTCAAAAACTAAATGATCATAGAGGCTTATGGCAACTTTGTATGAGTCAAACATGTGTGAGCATGCGCCAAGTCAACCCAAATAAAGCATCAAAGGAGAAAACCAAAATAATGCTTCCAAATAATTAAAACAACGCATGATATTTTCAAAGGCTCACTAAGCAATCTCAGTCATTTGAGGCAAGTCATGCTACAGCAAAACCACTAAGCATACTATCAAAACCACATCAAGCACGACATGCAAAAGCCTAGGCCGCAGTTTACACAAGCTCCTTTTTGTACCACTTTTTTGCATGAAACTTTTTCTCTTTTCCAACACCATTCAAAACTTTTTGAGGAAACTCTTTTGATGAAAACCAACATGGACCAGTGGTCAAAATACACCTTGATGCAAAGATAAAAGAAGATCTGAACAAAAATCAAGGTGAAAAACAAAAGCTAAACGCAGTAGCATAAAAAGAGAACACTCGTTGAACGAAAAGAGTGAAAACTAGAGTGTTCTTGGTAATGAGAAACGGAGTTCATCTCCCTCCAAAACAACATGATGTGATCAAACCGTTTATTGCAGAAAACAAAACAAAAGGAAAACTGAAAGAAAAAATAACTGACGCTCCAAGGAAAACGCATAATGCTTGAAGCAATAAAAATATAGTGTCTTGAAAGGTGACCTGATTTTTGCCGATGAAGAAAGGGGTGCCTCGGGGGCATCCCCAAGCTTTGACGCTTGTACTTCTTGGGTATTTCTTGGGGTGGCATGGGCATCCCCAAGCTTGAGTTTTTGTCCATTCTTCATCTCATCTCATCATTCTCCAATCCCTACACTTGAAAACTTCCTTCATACAAAACTTAACACAATTCTATTAGCAACATTAGCATAAACATAATAATGAATCAACCCTTTTTGCTTCAGGTTTTAACTCAAAACCACCACATATAAAGCATATACTACTGTAGCAACTTCCCCAGAAGTTCCTTGATCAAAAGAACTCAAAAACAAAGCGATAAAGCGGCAAACACAAATATTGGCAGAAATTTGTCAAAACAGAACAGCTGACAAAGGTCGAATTTTTAGAGGGTTTTCTGTTGCTCAAATCAAAAAGTGTATAACTAATGAAAGTTTGGATATAACCTGGGGCATGTGCACAAGAAATAGCAGGTCCAAAAGATATTCTGAGAATTTTCACGAATTTTTACGGTGCAGCACCGAAAACTGTTTCAGGACAGCAACATCCCCAAATCTTACCTCACTCAAATGAAAGTTTGGATATAACCTAGTATAGAGGCATCATAAACTAGAGGTTTAGTATCATCACAAGCTAGAGAACAACTATTTCAAAAAGCATATTCATCAAACATATCATCATAAGAAGGAACATGGATAGTACTAATGGTACAACAATTATTAACCTTAGAATTGGTACCAAAAAGATTTTCAATATCAAAAGTATAGTGCTTTTCCCAATCATGATCACTAACATAGGTAATAGGCATAGGAACATCATCCCAATCAGAATTATCATAATCTATACTAGGATCATAATGCTTAGGGGAAGATACCGTGTCCTCTCGCCTTTTACTCCTCTTCTTCTTCTTCTTCTTCTTCTTCATACTCTTCTTACTCTCTCCTTTAGGAGGGAGAGACTTGAAGGGCATCTTCTTCACATATCCTTTAGGAGGGAAAGGCATCTTCTCCACATAATCTGGTTTACTGACAGAAACAACAGAAGAAACTTTGGAGGATTCCTCCTCTCTATTAATAAGATAAAAACATCTATCAATCCTGTCATAGCTTGGCAAAACATCATGTTTTATAAGGTTTTGTATGTAAGTATTTGCGAGGCAATCTTTAACACAATAGAGACGACAACTACGAAGGAATTTTTAGTGGACACAATGGCAAACTTGGTTTTTGGGAGTTGGATGCACGAGTAGATCTCATACTCAGTACAAAATGAGGGCTAGCAAAAGACTGGGAGCGACCAACAAAGAGAGCAATAACGGCCATAATCATGCAAAGCGACAAAGAAACATTAAAAGAAGCATAAGATGGCATCAAAAGTCAAAAACTAAATGATCATAGAGGCTATAGGCGACTTGTTTTTGTAGTCAACATGGTGTAAGCATGCGCCAAGTCAACCCAAATAAAGCATCAAAGGAGAAAACCAAATAAATGCTTCCATATAATAAAAACAACG
Organism: Dactylis glomerata; assembly: GCA_007115705.1. Classification (NCBI taxonomy): domain Eukaryota; kingdom Viridiplantae; phylum Streptophyta; class Magnoliopsida; order Poales; family Poaceae; genus Dactylis; species Dactylis glomerata. The sequence goes on along the minus strand of QXEO01000547.1, from coordinate 3,852,603 downwards.
CATGATTTTTTCAAAGGCTCATTAAGCAATCTCAGTCATTTGAGACAAGTCATGATACAGCAAAAATCACTAAGCATACTATCAAAACGACATCAAACATGACATGCAAAAGTCTAAGCCGCAGTCTAAACAAGCTCCTTTTTGTACCACTTTTTTGCATGAAACTTTTTGTCTTTTCCAACACCATTCAAACCTTTTATAAACACCTCTTTTGATGAAAACCAATATAGACCAGAGGCAAAATACACCTTGATGAAAAGATATAACAAGATCTGAACAAAAATCAAGGCGAAAAAATACAAGTTAACCGCAGTAGCAGAAAAAGAGAACACTCATTGAACGATAAGAGTGAAAACTAGAGTGTTCTTGGCAAATGAAAAGCGAGTTCATCCCCTCCAAAAGAAACATGATGTGATCTAACCATTTATTGCAGCAAACAAAACAAAAGAAAACTAAAAACAAAAACAACTGACACTCCAAGAAAAACACATAGTGCATGAAGCAATAAAAATATAGTGTCTTGAAAGGTGACCTGATTTTTGTCGATGAAGAAGGGGTGCCTCGGGGGCATCCCCAAGCTTTGACGCTTGTAATTCTTGGATATTTCTTGGGGTGATGCATGGGCATCCCCAAGCTTGAGCTTTTGTCCATTCTTCAACTCATCTCATCATTCTCCGATCCCTACACTTGAAAACTTCCTTCATACAAAACTAAACACAAATTTATTAGCAACATTAGTGTAAGCATAGCATGGAATCAACCTCTTTTGCTTCAGGTTTCAAACTAAACCCACCACATATAAAGTATATACTACTATAGCAACTTCCCCAAAAGTTCCGTGATCAAAAGAACTAAAAAAGAAAGCGATCGAGCGGCAAACACAAATATTGGCAGAAATCTGTCAAAACAGAACAGCTGACAAAGGTCGAATTTTTAGAGGATTTTCTGTTGCTCAAATCAAAAAGTGTTCAACTAATGAAAGTTTGGATATAACCTGGGGCATATGCACAAGCAATCACAGGTCCAAAAGATGTACAGAGAATTTTCATGAATTTTTACGGTGCAGCACCGAAAACTGTTTCAGGACAGCAACATCCCCAAATCTTACCTCACTCAAATTAGAGGCTTCTCTTGGCACAACAACGAAATAAAAAGGACAAGGAGCGGTTATTACAGTAGAAATAACTTCCAAGACTCAAATAAAAGAAAAAGTACTGAAAATAAACAATGGGTTATCTCCCAAGAGTGTTTTTCTTTAACGCCTTTGAGCTAGGCGCAGTAATTTGCAAAGATGCTCATATGGGCGCCATATAAGAGCTTGAGGCAAAGGCGCCATATAGGAACTTAAAGCAATAGCGAGCATCAAAAAGCAAATGTGAAAGACATTTAAATCTGAACCACTTCCTATTAAAAATAGTCTTGTAAAGAGACAAGTCATGAAAGCGCAAAGCAAAAAGCATAGGAAGGCAAAACAAGTACAACTTCAAGAATTGCAACATAAAGAGGGGAAACTCAATATTGTTGAGATCCATCAAACCATGTTTCCCTCTCTCATAATAACTTTCAGTAGCATCATGAATAGAATTAGCAATATAATTATCACATAAAACATCCCTATCATGAGCCACATGCATAAAAGAATTAATACTCCCCACATGAACAATCGGAGTAGGAGCAGATTCAACAGAATAATTATTCTCATCACCATAATCATCAAAAATAGGAGGCATATTGTAATCATAACTAATTTTCTCCTCAAAAGTAGGTGAACTGAAAATATTATACCCATCATCATAACCATCATAAACTAGAGGTTTAGTATCATCACAAGCTAGAGAACAGCCATTTCGAAAAGCATATTCATCAAACATATCATCATAAGAAGGAACATGGATAGTACTAATGGTACAACAATTATTAACCTTAGAATTTGTACCAAAAAGATTTTCAATATCAAAAGTAGAGTGCTTTTCCCAATCATGATCACTAACATAGGTGACAGGCATGAGAACGTCATCCCAATCAGAATTATCATAATCTATAGCAGGATCATAACGCTTAGGGAAAGATACCATGTCCTCTCGCCTTTTACTCCTCTTCTTCTTCTTCTTCATACTCTTCTTACTCTCTCCTTTAGGAGGGAGAGACTTGAAGGGCATCTTCTCCACATATTCTTTAGGAGGGAAAGGCATCTTCTCCACATAATCTGGTTTGCTGACAGGAACAATAGAAGAAACTTTGGAGGATTCCTCCTCTCTATTAATAAAATAAAAACATCTATCAGTCCTGTCATAGCTTGGCAAAATATCAAGTTTTATAAGATTTTGTACGTAAGTATTTGCAAGGCAATCTTTAGCACAATAGAGACGACAACCATGAAGGGTGCTATTAATATCAACATCATTCATATCTATCAAAGCAATCTTTCTAGATATCTCTTCACACGCCAAGAACAAAGTGAGCACATCATGCTGATTGAGAGTAATCTTGTCATCCCAATACAAACTTAAGGTACTAGAAGAGTAACTATTAGGGCTTGAGCATTGAAAATTAAAATGACCTATGTCATCGCAATGTTTACAAAGAAAAGGATAAAACTTACAAACCTTTTTACCGATCTCGCCTATATCCTTGTACCACATTCGGGTTTCTTCATTTGCGTGGTGGACACAATAATCTTCCTTGTTGTAACTCTGTTCACAAGGTCTATGTACTCCACAAAAATTAACATGCTTATAAGAAATAGGACTTTTAGAAGTCTGAGCATGTTTATTGCAATCATCAATAACAATATCACTTTCTATGCAAGTGTCCTTAAAAGGTTCATGATACACGTCCCCATTTCCTTTAGGACATTAATATGGGAAGCAAAGGTTTTAAAACAATCAACCATAATTTGAGGATCAAGACCATACTTAGCACTAAGCTCTTGAAAATTAGCAGTTTCTGCGAAAGACTTAATGCAATCAAACTCGTAATTAATACCTGATCCTTTACCTTTCTCGCTATCCCAACCTTCAATATTGTTTTGAATTGTTTCAAGCAGATCCCACTTGGTGGCAACCTCCTTGCTTGTGAAAGACCCATCAAAGCATGCATCTAGATAGTCCTTATAATATCCTGAAAGCCTTGCATAAAAATTATTAATAAAAATATTACGGGAAAGATCATGAATAGGACATTTGTGCATTAGTAACTTCAATCTTCCCCACGCTTGGGCAATGCTTTCTCCCTCATGCGGATGAAAATTATAAATGTAATTCCTATCTTTATAAACCTGACTAGAAGGATAGAATTTAGAATAAAAGAGAGGTACAATTTCCTCCCAGTCAATAGATCGACCATCCTTCAGTGTTCTATACCATTCCTCGGCTCTGCCTTTCAGTGATAAAGAGAATAGCTTCTTCTTAACTTGGTTGATTGAAATACCTGCACACTAGAACAACTCACATAATTCATGTATAAAAAGCAAATGATCACCAGGATGGACAGTTCCATCTCCCAAATAGCAGTTATCCATAGCACGTTCAACAATCTTCATAGGTATTTCAAAAGGATGAGGAGCATAAGCATCATTAGAAACATCACATATGGGAGATAAAATATCATCAGAACAAACTTTCTCCACTAAAGCTGGGGAACTAAAAATATCATGCTTAACAAAACCAGCTTCCCCAAGCTTAGACTTTTCTATAGCATTAGCATTAACGGTATTCAAAGCATTCGCACTAATAACATTGCTATGTGAAATAAGCTCCAAAGGTTTTTCAATTTTCTCTTCAAATCTAAACTCAGAAAAAAGACTAAAGAACTCTTTATTTTCCATTAAGCCTAACTAGTGAAAATAAAAACAAGAAACAAAAAGATATAATTGCAGAATCTAAAGGAAATAACTCCGATCACTCACCAGCAACTAAAAGACTTAGTAACCAAATAATGTGAGTACCTTTTACCTTACCTCCCCAGCAACGGCGCCAGAAAAGAGCTTGATGTCTACGCACGCGTCTGTTCTTGTAGACAGTGTTGGGCCTCCAAGTGCAGAGGTTTGTAGAGCAACAGCAAGTTTCCCTTAAGTGGATCACCCAAGGTTTATCGAACTCAGGGAGAAAGAGGTCAAAGCTATCCCTCTCAAACAACCCTGCAATTACGATACAGAAAGTCTCTTGTGTCCCCAACACACCCAATACACTTGTCAGATATATAGGTGCACTAGTTCGGCGAAGAGATAGTGAAATACAAGCGGTAGTGATGATTATAAGTAGTAAATGTAATCTGAAATAAATATTGCTGCAAGCAAACATGTAACAAAACAGGAAGTAAACGGTGTGCAATGCTTGGAAACAAGGCCTAGGGATCATAATTTCACTAGTGGACACACTCCTAACAAATATAACATAATTGAACCAATAGATACTATCATCAATATGCAACTCAAAATAATTCTCCAATGGAAAACATACACTAATCATGTGTAGGGCTACGAAGCACTCCTCAAAGTCCGTATGTACCCAAACTAGATTGTCCCACACTATCACCGTGAACGCACTAGATGGTTGCAACAAACACCAACATTTCATAGAGACATTAAACAAAAAGATACACATGATGCACACACTAGTCACCTTTACACCATGATACGAGGTATCTCCGGAGAGTACAATAATAAAGCATAGGAGTAGCATAATATCTGAATAACAAAATCTACCAATTCAACTAGATACAAAGCTCACGATCACATAGAGATCACATCATGGGAGAGAGAGGTGAACCACATAGCTACCGATAGAGCCCTCAGCCCCGGGGGAGAACTACTCCCTCCTCATCATAGGAGAGAGAAAGGTTGATGGAGATGGCGGTGAGGTCGATGGAGACGGCGGAGACGGCGATGGAGACCGATGGAGATGGCTCTGGGGGCACTTCCCCGTCCCGGCAGGGTGCCGGAACAGAGACTTCTGTCCCCCGAAATTTATCTTCGACGGCGGTGGCGCTGCGGAACTGTTCTGGAAATTTTGCCGACCCTCCTAGGGTTTTCCATCCCGAGGCTTTATATAGGCGAAGGGGTGTCGTCAGGGGGCTGCCAGGGTGGCCTCACACATAGGGGGCGTGGCCAGGGCCTGGGCCGCGCCGCCCTGGTGTGTGGGCAGCCCCTGGCCCCCCTCCGGCTCTCGTTTGGTCCTCGTCCTTCGTCCGGAAAAATAAGACTTCTGGAACTTGTTTCGTTCAATTCCGAGAATATTTTCTGTGTAGCTTTTCTGAAACACAAAAACAGCAGAAAACAGGGAACTGGCACTGTGGCATCTTGTCAATAGGTTAGTTCCGGAAATCGCATAAAAGTGCCACGAAGTGTAACGAAACACTAAGCAAATGGTGTAAAAACAAGCATGGAGCATCAAAAATTATAGATACGTTTGAGACGTATCACCTATGTCATCGCAATGTTTACAAAGAAAATGATAAAGCTTACAAACCTTTTTACCGTGCTCGCCTATAGCCTTGTACCACATTCAGGTTTCTTCATTTGTGTGGTGGACACAATAATCTTCCTTGTTGTGACTCTGTTCACAAGGTCTATGTACTCCACAAAAATTAACATGCTTATAGGAAATAGGACTTTCAGAGGTTCGAGCATGTTTATTGCAATCATCAACAACAATATCACTTTCTATGTAAGTGTCCTTAAAAGGTTCATGATACGCGTCCCCATTTCCTTTAGGAACATTAATATGAGAAGCAAAGGCTTTAAAACAATCAATCATAATTTGAGGATCAAGACCATACTTAGCACTAAGCTCTTGAAAATCAGCAGTTTCAGCGAAAGACTTAATGCAATCAAACTCATAATTCATACCTGATCCTTTACCTTTGTCGCTATCCCAACCTTCAATATTGTTTTGAATTGTTTCAAGTAGATCCCACTTGGTGTCAACATCCTTGCTTGTGAAAGACCCATCAAAGCATGCATCTAGATAGTCCTTGTAATATCCTGAAAGCCTTGCATAAATATTATTAATAACAATATTTCGGGGAAGATCATGAATATGATATTTGTGCATTAGTAACTTCAATCTTCCCCACACTTGAGTAATGCTTTCTCCCTCATGCGGATGAAAATTATAAATGTAATTCCTATCTTTATAAACCTCACTAGAAGGATAGAATTTAGAATAAAAGAGAGGTACAATTTCCTCCCAGTCAATATATCGACCATCCTTCAGTGTTTTATACCATTCCTCAGCTCTGCCTTTCAGTGATAAAGAGAATAGCTTCTTATTAACTCGGTTCATCAAAATACCTGCACACTTGAACAACTCGCATAATTCATGTATAAAAAGCAAATGATCACCAGGATGGACAGTTCCATCTCCTAAATAGCAGTTATCCATAGCTCGTTCAACAATCTTCATAGGTATTTTAAAAGGATGAGGAGCACAAGCATCATTAGAAACATCACATATGGGAGATAAAATATCATCAGAGCAAACTTTCTCCACTAAAGCTGGGGAACTAAAAATATCATGCTTAACAAAACCAGCTTCCCCAAGCTTAGACTTTTCTATAGCATTAGCAATAACGGTATTCAAAGCATTCGTACTAATAACATTGCTATGCGAAATAAGCTCCAAAGGTTTTTCAATTTTCTCTTCAAATCTAAACTCAGGAAAAAGACTAAAGAACTCTTTACTTTCCAATAAGCCTAACTAGTGAAAATAAAAACAAGAAACAAAAAGATATAATTGCAGAATCTAAAGGAAATAACTCTGAGCACTCACACAGGAGGATGCGAGTACCTTTTACCTTACCTCCCTGGCAACAGCGCCAGAAAAGAGCTTGATGTCTACGCACGCGTCTGTTCTTGTAGACAGTGTTGGGCCTCCAAGTGCAGAGGTTTGTAGAGCAGCAGCAAGTTTCCCTTAAGTGGATCACCCAAGGTTTATCAAACTCAGGGAGGTGGAGGTCAAAGCTACCCCTCTCAAATAACCCTGCAATTACGATACAGAAAGTCTCTTATGTCCCCAACACACCCAATACACTTGTCAGATGTATAGGTGCACTAGTTCGGTGAAGAGATAGTGAAATACAAGTAGTAGTGATGATTATACGTAGTAAATGTAATTTGGAATAAATATCGCTGCAAGCAAACATGTAACAAAACTGAAAGGAAACGGTGTGCAATGCTTGGAAACAAGGCCTAGGGATCATACTTTCACTAGTGGACACACTCCCAACAAATATAACATAATTGAACCAATAGATACTATCAACAATATGCAACTCAAAACAATTCTCCAATGGAAAACAAACACTAATCATGCGTAGGGCTACGAAGCACTCCTCAAAGTCCGTATGTACCCAAACTAGATTGTCCCACACTATCACGATGAATGCACTAGATGGTTCCAACAAATACCAACAATTCATAGAGATATTAACCAAAAAGATACACATGATGCGCACACTAGTCACCTTCACACCATGATACAAGGTATCTCCGGAGATTACAAATAATAAGCACGGGAGTAACATAATATCTGAATAATAACATCTACCAATTCAACTAGATACAAAGCTCATGATCACATAAAGATCACATCATGGGAGAGAGAGGTGAACCACATAGCTACCGGTAGAGCCCTCAGCCCCGGGGGAGAACTACTCCCTCCTCATCATAGGAGACAGCAAGGTTGATGGAGATGGCGGTGAGGTCAATGGAGACGGTGGAGACGGTGATGGAGACCGATGGAGATGGCTCCGGGGGCACTTCCCTTCCTGGTAGGGTGCCGGAACAGAGACTTCTGTCCCCCGAAATTTGTCTTCGACGGCGGCGGCGCTGCAGAACTGTTCTAGAAATTTCACCGATTGTTTTTGGGTTTTCCGTCGGGAGGCATTTTATAGGCGAAGGGGCATCGTCAGGAGGCGACCAGGGGGGTCTCACCACAGGGGGGCATGACCAGGGGCTGGGCCGCGCCCCCTCCCCCCTCCGGCTCTCGTTCGGTCTTCGGTCCTCTTCCGAGAAAAATAGGAGTTCTGGAACTTGTTTCGTCCAATTCCAAGAATATTTCCTATGTAGCATTTCTGAAACACAAAAATAGCAGAAAACAGGGAACTGACACTGTGGCATCTTGTCAATAGGTTAGTTCCAGAAATCGCATAAAAATGCCACAAAGTGTAACGAAACACAAGGCAAATGGTGTAAAAACAAGCATGGAGCATCAAAAATTATAGATACATTTGAGACGTATCATATGCCATGTTATGTACAAGACCGAATGTGTCACATGCTATTAGTTTGACTAGTAGGTACCAATCTGATCCAGGTTTGGAACACTGGACGGCGGTCAAGAATATCTTTAAGTACTTACGAAGGACTAAGGATATGTTTCTCGTATATGGCGGCGATGAAGAGCTCGTCGCAAGTTGTTACATTGATGCTAGCTTCGACACCGATCCGGATGACTCCAAGTCTCAATCCAGGTACGTATCACTACAAGAAATGTGTTGACTACTGACGCTCAAAATTCGTCACAAAATCGTCATAATGGTTGATCTGTGACGATTTTATGACGAAAAAATCATCGTCAGAAACGGGGCGTCGTTGATGATCGAACATGACGATCCTACCAAAATCGTCATAACCGTCTATGATGATATTGGACCGTCATAACGGTTATGACGATATAATATTGTCATGAGCAGTTTGAGGAGGCCACATCAGACATCCGATGTGGCAGGGACGTGGCAGGAGGCCACATCAGCAATCCAACGTGGTTTACACGTGGCATACACGTGGCAGACATGTAAATCAAAATCAGCCCAGTCCATTTCAGTGATCTATATGGGCCAAGCCCAATAATTCTAGCCTTTTTTCCTAGGCCTTAGCCTTCTTTTGGTCAATCTCTCTATTGGGCCGTATAGCCTGTTTACATCATTTTTCTATTTTGGGCCTAGGTCTTTTACAGTCAGTTTTTTTATTGGGATGGTTTATTTTCACACTGGTCCCACTTGTCAGTTTCTGTAATCATACTGGCCCCACTAGTTAGGTCTTATTTTTCCATGATTTGATAACAATTAAATACCAGATAAGAAGCAATGAACAGATAAAATTCTTTTCACAAGCATAACAAAATCTCCACAGAACACATATATACAATATATACAAGGCTGGAACAGAATTTAGCCAAATATGTAAATCCACAACATGACTATCCTACAGCATGCAATATCCATCAATAGTAGAAGCAAAACATGTCCTTCCAGCCAACCAAATGCAATATTACAGGACCAAAGCATGTCAACCCAAAGCATGTCCTTCTAGGCGACCAGACTTGGCTCCTATTCTCCATGTCCATGACAGGGATCTCTTCCTTCCAACAACGCCACAACAACCTGCATGGGGCGCCTCAAGCTTCTTCAATTTTCTCCATTACTGTGAAAAAAACAGATGAAACTTATTTAGGTTACCAGATAACTGCGCCTTTATAAAGAATAATGATCATAGCGACCAAACCAGATCCTAATACAAAGCTATTTAGACCATAGCTTCCATAACGCCTACAGGTTCACAGGCAAAAATTGAACTTTACCACTGCAGTACATACTACATAACCAGGTCCATAAATAATAATAAGAGAACATCTACAAATAATATACTCAATAGTTCAACATTAGTTGTAATTTATTTATCCATTCAGAGCACCAGTAAATATTTAACCTTGCCCATATGTTAGTGGAACACAGCATTGCAAGACGAACAAACAAGCCAGCCATAGAGAAACAGGAATGCCAAGTTGCCAACTTTCAGAAAGATATAGGGACAAATTGTGCTGGTAACTTTCATCCAAAAGTCCTAAATCTACACATTTTCAGTGATTAAGAAAAATAGGTACAATAAGACTGTTTACAAATAACACCAGAACACACAAGGTTCCGACTGAGGCGTTCATCATTATTACATATACTCTAACACAGAGAAATAAATATAAATAACAGAACAATCCCTAGAATTCTACCGAACATAACAGTACTGTCATGATTCTAAATTTAGCAATAGGAGCCCCAACAGAAATGAATTCAAAGATGAATTAAGTTGTGCTGCTAATTCTTTACCTCAGCCCGGTGGCAGCAAATTCCCCATGGAAGCCCACTGTCATATCCCAGCAACACCACCACCACACCTACTGACGTACCTGCGAAAATAGAACAGTAAGACCAGTCATCAATTGGTATCCATCATTCAGTTTATCAAGTGATAAAATGATTTACGTGTAGCAAGGAAAGCTAAACAGCATGTGACAATATGGGAGCAACAGTACACAGCGGCTAACTTGCTTACTAGCATGTGGTCAATAATATGCAGCACACATCACTACTACTGGAGTAAAACAGTTGCATCTGACAGGTAGACTAATTAGACTATACAAGTAGACTTAGTAAAATAGTAGCAGAACACAAACTAGCATAAATTTTTTCAGTACTTGCTACTATTTCTCATATATGAAATTAAATCACCACTGTAAGGAATGGAGCTAACATACAAAAGTACCACTACTTGTAGACTTGCACTATTTTCCTATGCTGAACATGCCATAAATCTGGGACATAAGCATGAGAGCCATCGAAGGCAGCAAAATGCATCAAACTAAAATTCTAAGCTACAAACTACAGTCAACTTAGTATAACATACATAATTTAGGGTTAAAATCTCTATTGCTACAGTACATATCAATTCAACTGAAAGAAGAAGAAAATTTGACAGAGGTTCTAACAGTCAAGCACCATTCGCTCCACAACGAGAAGCTCAAAATTAACAGAAACTGGTAAGGTACCAGTAGTAGTACTGCCACAAGGTCTACACATACACCTTTGACTTGAAGCTCTGCATGGCAGAGCCAAAATGGGTATCCATCATTCAGTTTATCAAGAGAGAAAATGATTTACATGTAGCAAGGAAAGCTGAATAGCATATGACAATATGACAGTAATAGTACACAGGCTAACTTGCTTACTAGCATGTGGTAAATAACATGCAGCACACATCACTACTACTGGAGTAAACTAGTTGCATCTCACAGGTAGACTAATTAGACTATACAAGTAGACTTAGTAAAGCATGCTAAGTAGCAGAACACAAACTTGCATAGAATTTTTCATCTATTTGATTAACTGAAGGAGCATGGCAAACTTAGTAGGCATACAGGTTTAAAGAGCATAATAACAAACTGCATGGCAAACTGCGGACAGTTGCAGATGGAAATGAGCATGCTGCCAGCAGGTACAGGCGGACAAAAACGACTAGTATCGATTTGCGGCGAGCAGACCGAGACTGAGACTGAATTAGTTTTCATTGGTTCCTATTACAATTAATCAAACACTAAATTAGTTTCAGTTAATTGGTTTAGGCAAACTCTAGATTGGACATTATGAAACATAGCCCTATAATTATATGCTAGGCCATGCATCAACATAATGTACTTGCACACCAGATTGATAATTTTACATGTCAACAAGCATTTATGCGATAGATTGAAATGGGCAAACATCAAATACAATATTTTAACACACTCTGCACTCCTGACCTGATTGAAGCACAGAGAGTAGTAGCAAATCACCGCTAAAAATTTGAAATCTAATCACCTTTCTAGCGAATCAGATCTAGGCAGAAACAAACATGTACTTCCAGAGATCTACAATTCAACTATCAAAGCTAACAGCTGCAAGCTCACAGAAATTTCACTGAAGTACAAGGGATCCCGAAGCAGTACATGGCATGTGCAAGACTGCAAGCTAAAGGAAGTTCGGTGTCGTGGGATCTCACCCTGGGCCGCCGGTGCGCAGCTGAATAGAGTGATTCCAGCGACGTAGGCATGGCAGCGAGACGCCCTTCAGGTGGCCTGACGGGAGCACCAAGCGAGACGCCTGGATCTAACGTGGCACGAGCAGGTCAACCATAGGCAAGACAAGATAGGGTAGACAGGTGGGAAGGAAGGGGATAGACAGAGGCCTTCACCTGGGGGGATTTGGGGGACTGCGCCCAGGGGCTGCCGTCGTGGCCGAGGATGGCGGGTGAGGCGCTGGCCTCCATGTCGCCTGGATCGACAGCAGATCGAGCGGATCCAGCGGTGGCCTTGTCGGGAATGAAGCAGGAGAGTCTCCTCCATGGACGAGAGGACGAGATGACCACCTCCGCTCGCCTGGATCAACAGCAGATTGGTCTCGTATTCGCCTGATGGTGGAGGGCGCGTAGGCTGGGGTCCAAGTCGTGGAAGATCAGCAGCATCTACTGGCGTTCATCCGCGGCTCGGGAGGCGGCGGCGCTGGCGATCTAGGGTTTCGCTGTTCGGGAGGTGGAGGCGGCCGATGGGGATAAGGGAATAAGAGGAGTGGGCTAGGGTTTCAGGTTGCTTTGTGTTTTCTCTAAGAAACAAGGAGCGTCGGATGGTTTGATCCACAGTTCAGATGGTCCAATAGGCCGATCCGTGGGAGGCTTGTCCTAGCCTTTTGATTCGCTGCACAGATGCACAAAAAATTCATTTTTCATTTTCTTAGTGCAAAAAATGGGTTTTTTTGTGAAGCGTCTACCAAAAGTATGTTAGAGAAATAGAACAACCAAATTTTAAATGATATTATATCATAATATATCCACAATAAACCAGTTGTTTGCATTAAAAAGTTATATAGCCACCCCTAAAAAAAGACAAATATCTATCAATTCAGCTGAAAACGGGTCAAATTTGAACTACAGGTGCTTCATAGTTTGCTCATGTTTTTTTCCAAAATTCATTTTTAGGTACACAACTATCTATTTTATCAGAGATCCATAAAGATTTTGGCAGGATTCGATCCTGACCTAGGAGCGGTCACGCCCACCGTTTTGGCCGCATTTTGAAATCGGCATAAGAAATTCAAAAACAATCAAAACAATACAAATCCTTCGCGTTGTGTCATGTTATGTGACCTAGTTTCTAGGAAAAATAATAAACTTGGAATATTGCAACTATTGTGAAAAAGTGTTCACAAAAAAGAGCTATCTCGTACGAAGTTTCATGGCTTTCAAGCCAAATGAGATAGTTATGGCGACAACCACGGCATAGTTTGTTCAAACAACCCCATATTGTGCAAATGTGTGCATCTTCGGATGACAAACAATTTTGATTTGGGAGTTTTAATTTTCGTTGCACAAAAAATTCATTTTTCATTTTCTTAGTGCCAAAAATGGGTTTTTTTATGAAGCGTCTACCAAAAATATGTTGCAAAAATAGAACAACCAAATTTTAAATGATATTATATCATATTATATCCACAATACACCAGTTGTTTGCATTGAAAAAGTTATATAGCCACCCCTCAAAAAAGGACAAATATCTATCAATTCAGCTGAAAACGGGTCAAATTTGAACTACAGGTGCTTCATAGTTTGCTCATATTTTTTTCCAAAATTCATTTTTAGGTACACAACTATCTATTTCATCAGAGATCCATAAAGATTTTGGCAGGATTCGATCCCGACCTAGGAGCGGTCACGCCCACCGTTTTGGCCGCATTTTGAAATCGGCATAAGAAATTCAAAAACAATCAAAACAATACAAATCCTTCGCGTTGTGTCATGTTATGTGACCTAGTTTCTAGGAAAAATAATAAACTTAGAATATTGCAACTATTGTGAAAAAGTGTTCACAAAAAAGAGCTATCTCGTACGAAGTTTCATGGCTTTCAAGCCAAATGAGATAGTTATGGCGACAACCACGGCATAGTTTGTTCAAACAACCCCATATTGTGCAAATGTGTGCATCTTAGGATGACAAACAATTTTGATTTGGGAGTTTTAATTTTCGTTGCACAAAAAATTCATTTTTCATTTTCTTAGTGCCAAAAATGTGTTTTTTTATGAAGCGTCTACCAAAAATATGTTGCAAAAATAGAACAACCAAATTTTAAATGATATTATATCATATTATATCCACAATACACCAGTTGTTTGCATTGAAAAAGTTATATAGCCACCCCTCAAAAAAGGACAAATATCTATCAATTCAGCTGAAAACGGGTCAAATTTGAACTACAGGTGCTTCATAGTTTGCTCATATTTTTTTCCAAAATTCATTTTTAGGTACACAACTATCTATTTCATCAGAGATCCATAAAGATTTTGGCAGGATTCGATCCCGACCTAGGAGCGGTCACGTCCACCGTTTTGGCCGCATTTTGAAATCGGCATAAGAAATTCAAAAACAATCAAAACAATACAAATCCTTCGCGTTGTGTCATGTTATGTGACCTAGTTTCTAGGAAAAATAATAAACTTAGAATATTGCAACTATTGTGAAAAAGTGTTCACAAAAAAGAGCTATCTCGTACGAAGTTTCATGGCTTTCAAGCCAAATGAGATAGTTATGGCGACAACCACGGCATAGTTTGTTCAAACAACCCCATATTGTGCAAATGTGTGCATCTTAGGATGACAAACAATTTTGATTTGGGAGTTTTAATTTTCGTTGCACAAAAAATTCATTTTTCATTTTCTTAGTGCCAAAAATGGGTTTTTTTATGAAGCGTCTACCAAAAATATGTTGCAAAAATAGAACAACCAAATTTTAAATGATATTATATCATATTATATCCACAATACACCAGTTGTTTGCATTGAAAAAGTTATATAGCCACCCCTCAAAAAAGGACAAATATCTATCAATTCAGCTGAAAACGGGTCAAATTTGAACTACAGGTGCTTCATAGTTTGCTCATATTTTTTTCCAAAATTCATTTTTAGGTACACAACTATCTATTTCATCAGAGATCCATAAAGATTTTGGCAGGATTCGATCCCGACCTAGGAGCGGTCACGCCCACCGTTTTGGCCGCATTTTGAAATCGGCATAAGAAATTCAAAAACAATCAAAATAATACAAATCCTTCGCGTTGTGTCATGTTATGTGACCTAGTTTCTAGGAAAAATAATAAACTTAGAATATTGCAACTATTGTGAAAAAGTGTTCACAAAAAAGAGCTATCTCGTACGAAGTTTCATGGCTTTCAAGCCAAATGAGATAGTTATGGCTAAAACCACGGCATAGTTTGTTCAAACAACCCCATATTGTGCAAATGTGTGCATCTTAGGATGACAAACAATTTTGATTTGGGAGTTTTAATTTTCGTTGCACAAAAAATTCATTTTTCATTTTCTTAGTGCAAAAAATGGATTTTTTTATGAAGCGTCTACCAAAAATATGTTGCAAAAATAGAACAACCAAATTTTAAATGATATTATATCATATTTGATCCACAATTAACCAGTTTTTTGCATGGAAAAAGTTATATAGTCACCCCTCAAAAAAAGACAAATATTTATCAATTCAGTTGAAAACGGGTCAAATTTGAACTACAGGTGCTTCATAGTTTGCTCATGTTTTTTTCCAAAATTTATTTTTAGGTACACAACTATCTATTTCATCAGAGATCCATAAAGATTTTGGCAGGATTCGATCCCGACCTAGGAGCGGTCACGTCCACCGTTTTGGCCGCATTTTGAAATCGGCATAAGAAATTTAAAAACAATCAAAACAATACAAATCCTTCGCGTTGTGTCATGTTATGTGACCTAGTTTCTAGGAAAAATAATAAACTTGGAATATTGCAACTATTGTGAAAAAGTGTTCACAAAAAAGAGCTATCTCATACGAAGTTTTATGGCTTTCAAGCCAAATGAGATAGTTATGGCCACAACCAAGGCATAGTTTGTTCAAATGACCCCATATTGTGCATATATGTGTATCTTGGGATGACAAACAATGTTTCTTTGGGAAGTTTTAATTTTCGTTGCACAAAAAATTCATTTTTCATTTTCTTAGTGCAAAAAATGGGTTTTTCTGTGAAGCGTCTACCAAAAATATGTTGCAAAAATAGAACAACCAAATTTTAAATGATATTATATCATATTTGATCCATAATTCACCAGTTGTTTGCATTGAAAAAGTTTTATAGACACCCCTAAAAAAAGACAAATATCTATCAATTCAGCTGGAAGCGGGTCAAATTTGAACTACAGGTGCTTCATAGTTTGCTCATGTTTTTTTCCAAAAATCATTTTTAGTTACAAAAGTATCTATTTCATCAGAGATCCATCAAGTGTTTGGCAAGATTCTATCCCAACCTATGAGCGGTCACGCCCGTTGTTTTGATCGCACTTTAAATATACCATAATTGCATTCTAGTGATTATTTTTTTATATTTATTTTGCATATAATTGTTTTAATGTAATTATATATGTAATAAAAATAATTTACAAACTTTGTTTAAATTTATTTGGACTTATCTTGAATCTTTTTTAAATCAGTTGTGTTAGAATCTTAAAAGAATTAGAAAAAACAAAGAGGAAAAAAAACATCACGGAGTGCCTTTGTCCCATAGCGGCCCAAGTGTTAGCCATAGCCTTTCAGGCCCAACTAACGGAACACTTCTAATAAAAGGTTATTACGTGGGCTACAAACACAAGCATCGGTCTAGCATAGTGGTTAGGGGACACCGTTCAGACTAGGAGGTCCCGGGTTCGATCCCCAGGCTGTGCGCGGGATTAAAATCATTTTGCCACCCCGCCCGTCCCCGTCAGATTGGCAACGGGACCCGGCTGTCAGGTCGTTGACCCGCCCGTCAGGTCGGCCATGGGACCCAGCTGCCAGGCCATTGGACCCGCCCGTCAGGTCGACCGTGGGACCCACTGTCAGGTCAGTGAGCCCCGCCTGCCAGGTCAGCCTGTGAGCCCCTGCCAGGTCCGGACTGTGAGCCCCACCTGCCAGGTCGGACCTTGCTATCAGGCCCATGGGACCAGCCCGTCAGCCAGTGGGACCCGCCTGTCAGGTCGATCGGTTAGTGGGACCCGCCCGTGGGACTCATTGTAGGGTTGGTTAGTGGGACCCGGATGTCAATTCGGTGGGTGGGACCTAGCTGTCAGGCTAAAATTTACTAATTTAAATAGCCACATAGATGGCCACATAGACATGACACATAGGTAAATTGCGAGATGTCAGTCCAGTCATTTTGAGGTGTCAATCCAGTCAACTTGTTGTATAAAAATATACGATAATAATAGCGTCATGACGATCTATTTTCGTCGTAAACGGCTCCGGATAAGGTCTCGAATTGCATGGGATAGGTTATGACGATTTGTGTCTATTGGATTATGACATTTCTGATAAAAATCGTCGTAATTTTAAGGGCTGTTGGTCTCCCCAATTAGTCCATGATGATCTGGTACAAAATCGTCACTATTTTATGACACTTTTCTCTATGGTCATGGAGAAAACGTCACTAGTCAACACATTTCTTGTAGTGTATTTGTTATGAATGGAGGAGCAGTGAGCTGGAGGAGTTCCAAGCAAAGCGTGGTAGCAAGATCATCTACAAAAGCGGAATATGTTGCTGCTTCAGAAGCAGCGCAGGAAGCCGTTTGGATGAAGGAGTTCATATCCGAACTAAGTGTGGTTCCGAGTGCATTGGATCCAATGGTTATCTACTGTGACAACAATGGTGCCATAGCCAATGCTAAGGAGCCAAGGTCTCACAAGAATTCCAAGCATATACAGCGCCAATTTCACTCCATCCATGAACATGTCAAGGATGGTGATATAAAGATTTGCAAAGTACACACGGATCTGAATGTGGCAGACCCATTGACTAAAGCTCTCCCCAAGGCAAAACATGATCAGCACCAGAACTCAATGGGTGTTAGATTCATCACTATGTAATCTAGATTATTGACTCTAGTGCAAGTGGGAGACTAAAAGGAATATTCCCGAGACGCAATAATAAAGTTGTTATTATATTATTTCGTGTTCATAATAGATGTTTATTTCTCATGCTAGAATTGTATTAATCAGAAACATTAATACTTGTGTGATTAATAAACTAAAAAGGTTCCTAGTAAAGCCTCTCTTTTATACTAGCTCGTTGATTAACCGATGATCAAGGTTTCCTGATCATGAACATTGGATGTTGTTAATAACGAGGTCATATCATTAGAAGAATGATGTGATGAACACTCACACCCATAGTATGAATAGCAATATGATCAAGTCATCAAGTTTCATTGCTATATCAAACTCATACGAAATAGTTCTAATCCTCAGACCATGAGATCATGTTAATCACTAATACCGGAAGAGTGCTTTGATGATATCAAACGTCACACCATAACAGGGTGATTATAAAGGTTGATTTGGGTATTCTAAAAGTATTAGTTGAGGCGCATGGATCAAGAGTGGAATTTGTCTGACCCGATGACGGGAAGATATTCTCTGGGCCCTTCTCGGTGATATTGCATTCAAATCGCTTACAAGCATGTGACTAGGTCACGGGAATGCATTATCACAGAACGAGTAAAGAGACTTGTCGGGAACGAGATCGAACTAGGTATGATTGATACCAAATGATCAGATCTCGGACAAGTAATAATATCGCGAGAGAAATGGAATTAACTATGTTCGTTATTGGTTCACATGATCACTAGTTCATCGTCGAGTAAGTGGGAGTCGCCAAGGATTTCCAGATCCCGCTGATGATTATTGATCGGAGAGGAGTCTCGATCATGTCCATGTTATTCACGAACCATAGGGTGACACACTTAAGGTTCGCCGTTGTTTTTGAGTGGATATGATACTCCGATCGAATTACAGGACAACATGAGGGTTGTTTCAGAAAAGCATCGAAACTGTTTCAGGATATCGAAATAACTCAAGGGGTTGATACGTCTCCGATGTATCCATAATTTTTGATGCTCCATGCTTGTTTTTACACAATTTACCCGATGTTTCGTTACACTTCGTGGCACTTTTATGCATTTTCCGGAACTAACCTATTAACAAGTTGCCACAGTGCCAGTTCCCTGTTTTCTGCTGTTTTTGTGTTTCAGAAGTGATACACAGGAAATATTCTCGGAATTGGACGAAACAAGTTCCTGAAGTCTTATTTTTCCCGGGAGCATCCAGACATCCGAAGAGAGGAAGGAGAGGGGCCACAGGCCTCCCTCACACAGGGCTGGCGCGGCCCTGGCCCTGGCCGCGCCACCCCTGTGTGAGGAGCCCCTGGCCGCCCTCTCACGACGCCCCTTCGCCTATATAAAGTCTCGGGACGGAAAACCCTAGAGGAGTCGGCAATTTTCCAGAAAGAGTTCCGCAGTTCCGCCGCCGCCACCGACGAATTTCGGGGGACAGAAGTCTCTGTTCCGGCACCCTGCCGGGATGGGGAAGTGCCCCCGGAGCCATCTCCATCGATCTCCATCGCCGTCTTCGCCGTCTCCATCGACCTCACCGCCATCTCCATCAACCTTGCTATCTCCTTTGATGAGGAGGGAGTAGTTCACCCCCGGGGCTAAGGGCTCTACCAGTAGCTATGTGGTTCACCTCTCTCTCCCATGATGTGATCTTTATGTGATCGTGAGCTTTGTATCATGTTGAACAAGTAGATGTCATTATTCAGATATTATGCTACCCCTATGCTTAATTATTATAGTGTACTCTAGTGATGTTATTAAAGTAATCTATTCCTCTTGCCATGGTGTAACGGTGACAGTGCGTGCATCGTGGTGGTACTTGGTTTAGGCTATGATCGTGATCTCTTGTGGATTATGAGAGTAATTATTACTATGATAGTATTGAGTGATCTATTCCTCCTTTCATGGTGTAATGTTGACAGTGTGTGCACCGTGTTAGTACTTGGTCTAAGTTGCAATGATTTCTATCTTGAGTTGTGATCTGATTTTGATGTCTCTATGAGTGGTGTTTGTCAAGTACTTGATGAACTTTAAGGGGTGCTTCTGTAGCCACTACGCAATGATTAGTGTTATTCAATAGGAGAGTAATTCAGAGTACCATAGTGGAGAGAAGTTGTTTATTTGTTCAATCATGTTATATTGTGGGGAGTGTGTCCACTAGTGAAAGTATGATCCCTAGG
Organism: Dactylis glomerata; assembly: GCA_007115705.1. NCBI lineage: Eukaryota > Viridiplantae > Streptophyta > Magnoliopsida > Poales > Poaceae > Dactylis > Dactylis glomerata. The sequence continues at coordinate 3,832,665 of QXEO01000547.1, read as the reverse complement.
CCTTGTTTCCAAGCATTGCACACCATTTACTTCCTGTTTTGTTACTTGTTTGCTCGCAGCGATATTTATTTCACATCACGTTTGCTACTTATAATCATCACTACTACTTGTATTTCACTATCTCTTCGCCGAACTAGTGCACCTATACATCTGACAAGTGTATTGGGTGTGTTGGGGACACAAGAGACTTTCTGTATCGTAATTGCAGGGTTGCTTGAGAGGGATAGCTTTGACCTCTAACCTCCCTGAGTTCGATAAACCTTGGGTGATCCACTTAAGGGAAACTTGCTGCTGTTCTACAAACCTCTGCACTTGGAGGCCCAACAAGTGTCTACAAGAATAGAAGTGCGTAGACATCAGGGGTATTTGTTAATGTTTGTTAATTGAATGAATTAACAAATATTAAAGAAATAAAAGTGTTTTATTAAATCAATTAGTATGAATTTAATTAGCATGAATGTCATGCAAAATTAAATGGGGGGTTACCTCATGTTGATGAGGGGGTTACCACGATGAAGAGGGGGTTACCACCATGAAGACATGAAGAGGAGGAGATTTTCTCCTAGGGGCTGCCCCCTCCTCTCCTATAAAAGTCCCCCATCTCCTCCATATTCATGCTAGCTTGATCCTTCCCCTCTCCCGCAAAGTTGCTCCCCCAAATCCGTCTTAGCCTAGCGAAGCTCTGCCGGATTGTTAGTTCATAGTTCATACACTTGGAGAAGTGTGTGTGGAGTGTCCGGCGGATCCCCTCTTCCACTTCCCCGCTGGACCGTGGGCATGGAGGAGACGACGACAAGCCGTACGTGTGACCGAGTACGAAGGCGCCGCCGGTTGTGGCGTCTTGTACACGATCTTGAGATCATCAAGTGAACAACTACGTCGACTACGTCAAGTGAACGACTACGTCGACTACATGCGTATTCGTCGAGTCTCCATCGACAACGTTTGTGCGGGAACGTAATCCCCACTTCCGGTCTTCGAGGGTTAGTTCTCCGTTGCTACCATCTCGTAGAGTTTTCTTGGCTAGTTTGTGTTCATGCGTAGGAAATTTTTTGTTTTCCATGCTACAAACTCATCAATACCAATGGTAAATAAAAGAGATGCCGAGGTGTTCATTGTCTGTTTGTCCTATCATTTTGATGTGGGCTTGTTCCATATTATCGGGCAAGGAGGTACCCCATTGGCGGTTCTCGATGATACGTGTATACTTACAATGACAAGAGTTTGCTTGGGACCCTAAGTCGAGAAGCATGAGGTTTAGGTATTCGTACTTCATGGGACACGAGGTTTTCAACTTATGATTTGTCAAGCATATGCTCATAAACGTTCTTGCATTTACTTTAACCATTCAAGATGCCTATGATGGGGGCAATGAGAGCTCAAAGCTAGTAAGTACCATAATTTTTGAAGGTTTATAAAACTTGCAATCACTGCTTCCCTCTGGGAAGGGCCTTTCTTTTACTTTTATGTTGAGTCACCACCTTCTACCTTTATGCACCGTCTAAGAGAGCATAGTTGCCATTCTGAGTTTAATATGCATAGTCCCAAAGTTTATCATTAATTGATTCATGATTATGGTTTCACTTGTTCTTAAATTATTTGTATCTAGTCGCCCTCTTAAACTTGAAGGTGTCCTATGCATTTATGTTTTGCTATTCCATGAAGGACAAGCTGAAAACCATTTGCTATGTTTTTCCATATGATTTGAACACACGTTTACTTTCATTGTTTCATTATACATGATCTTTCATTTGTGTTTCATTTCATGTTATAACATGGTTGCTAAGTTCTTATTATCAAGATTATGTCTTTTATGCCCATGTTTTAAGTTCTTTGATCCCAGCACTCAGTGCTTACTTTGATGATCAAGATTGTGATGGTGCATGTCACCTCAAAAATTATTCTTTTGTTATCACTTACCTACTCGAGGATGAGCAGGAGTTAAGCTTGGGGATGCTTGATACGTCTCAAACGTATCTATAATTTTTTATGCTCCATGCTTGTTTATACACCATTTTCTTTGAGTTTTGTTATACTTTGTGGTGTTTTTATTCATTTTCCAGAACTAACCTATTAACAAGATGCCACAGTGCCAGTTCCATGTTTTCTGCTGTTTTTGTGTTTCAGAAAAGTTACACAGGAAATATTCTCAGAATTGGACGAAACAAAAGCCGAACCTCCTATTTTTACCGAAGCTTCGCGAAGACCAAAGATGAGACGGAGGGGGGCCAAGGGCCAACCTCACCACAGGGCAGCGCGGCCCAGCCCCTGGCCGCGCAGGCCCATGGTGAGACCACCTGGTCCCACTTCTGACGCTGCCCTTTCGCTTATAAAGTCCCCTCGATGGGAAAAACCTAAGGGACGGATTGCTTTTCCTCAAAACATACTGCAAGCCGCTGCCGTCATCGAAACGAGATCAGGAGGATCTAGGAGCTCTTCCCAGCACCCTGCCGGAGAGGGGAATCCCTGCCAGAGGCCTTCTCCACCATCATGGTCGCCTCTAGAGTAATGTGTGAGTAGTCTACCTTGGACTACGGGTCCATATCAGTAGCTAGATGGTTGCCTTATCCACCATGTGCTTCATGTTTAGATCTTGTGAGCTGCCCTACATGATCAAGATCATCTTTATGTAATCATACATGTTGGGTTTGTTGGGATCCGATGAGTATTGGTATTATGTTAAGTTGATGTGCTGAATCATATATCTTATGTTATCTCTATGTTGTTTATGATCTTGCATGCTTTCTGTTGCTAGTTATCCATTGTTCACAACTTAATACTCAAGGGGTACTCGGACGACTCCCCGCGAGTGGATCATTAGTCATAGATGCAGTTGGATTACGGTCTATGTATTTTGTCGTATTGCCCAGAGTGAATCTCATAGTGATCCTCATGACATATGTACGTTATCTTTACTCTATCAATTGCCCAACTGTAATTTGTTTACCCAGCATGTTATTATTTATCTTATGGAGAGACACCACTAGTGAACTATGGACCCCAGTCCAATTTCCTTTACATTGCTACACCGTTTTACTTTACTCGCTCTGTTTACTTTCTTGCATACTATTATCCTTTTACCACTCGATACACTCAATCCTTTGTTTACAGCAAACCGGTGAGATTGACAACCTCATCGTAAGTTGGGAGCAAAGTTCTTGTTTGTGTTGTGTGCAGGTTTCACGTTGCTGCTAGTGAAAAGCTACGCGTCGACAAGTAGTTTATCTGGCGCCCTTGTCCGGAGTGTCGCGAAGCTAGCAAGCATCACCTTCTGAAGTTTGGCTTTCTCCTACTGGTCGATCAACCTTGGTTTCACAACTGAGGGAAGACTTGCTACTGTGCTCATCATACCTTCCTCTTGGGGTTCCTAATGGGCTGTACTTACACACCATCACTTGTCCATAAAGACCGCTGACAAAGATTATCTAGAACTTAGGCAGCCGGCCACACGGTAGACGCTGTCGACAAGAAACCAGGGATTGGAGCCCTACACTTCAGTATCTGGTCGACGAGCAAACCAGATCGGCGAAGGCCTTGGGAGGCCATGTGGCTAGCTAGATTGTATGTCCAGGCGGCTGATGGCTACATCGTGCAGATCTGTGAACACATATCAGATCACGCCTAGCCGTTTCAGCCGATGATTGCATCTTGCTGGTGCATACAAGATAGACCAGCTGATACGTACACTCTCCAGCCCAGCCGATGATGACCCACAAGTATAGGGGATCTCAACAGTCTTCGAGGGAAGTAAAGCCCAAATTTATTGATTCGACATAAGGGGAGCCAAAGAATATTTTTAAGCCTTGACAGATGAGTTGTCAATTCAGCTGCACCTGGAAACAGTCTTGCTCGCAGTGGTTTATCAGTAGCAACAGTTTTATAGTGGTTATAGTAGTGAAACAGTAACAACAGTAGTAAAATAACAGCGGTAATAGTAGCAATAGTAAACAGTAGGAAAAAATACTGTAGGCATAGGGATGGATATACGGGCATTGCATGGATAAGATAATTCATGAAATCAATGAGACATGGGCAATTGCAGATAAATAATGATAAAGCATCCTAGTACTAAACAATCATAGGCATGTGTTCCGTAAATAGTCATGCGTGCTCACAAGGAGAAACTTGCACGACATCTTTTGTCCTACCAGCCTGTTGCAGCAGGGCCTCAAGGGAAACTACTGGTAATTAAGGTACTCCTTTTAATAAAGTACCAGAGCAAAGCATTAACACTCGGTGAACACATGTGATCCTCACATCGTAGCCATCCCCTCCGGTTATCCCAATTTCTGTCACTTTGGGGCCTCGGGTTCCGGACAACAATATGTGTAAACAACTTGCAGGTATGACCATAAACAACAATTATCATAATGAAACAATAACATGTTCAGATCTGAAATCATGTCACTCAGGCCCAAAGTGACAAGCATTAAGCATAACAAGTTGCAACAATGTCATAAGCACTAATAGTAGATACTAGGCACCATACCCTAACAATCTCATATCAAATTACATGAACAATCTCATCCAATCCCTACCATCCCCTCACCTACAGTGGGGGAATTATTCACACATGGATGGGGGAGTCATGGATGGTCGATGGAGGGACGTCGGTGATGATGGTGATGAAGATCTCCTCCAAATCCCCGTCCCGGCAGGGTGCCAGAACGGAGTTTCTGGTTCCGAATCGCGGTTTCTGATGGTGGTGGCGCAGCGGAACTCTATCTGGGAAAAACGCTGTACCCCCAATATTTTCATGTCAGAGGGTATATGTAGGCGGAAGGAGAGGTCGAGGAGACGGCCGAGCCGTCCTCACAACAGGTGGGCGCGGCCAGGGCTGGGCCGCACCCCCTGTGTGTGTGGTGGCCTCGTGCCTCTCCTTCGTCTCGTCTTCTGGCTCCGTGGGTCTTCTGGTAAAATTGGATTTTGCCAATTTTTCCCGAATTTTTACTGAAAGTTGGATTTCTACACAAAAACGAGATACTAGAGCAAATCTGCTGAAAACAGTGTTAGTCCGTGTTAGTTGTATTTAAAACACACAAATTAGAGGAGAAACAATAGCAAAAGTGTTTGGGAAAGTGGATACGTTTTGGACGTATCAACTCCCCCAAACTTAGCTTATTGCTTGTCCTCAAGCAATTCAGTTAACAACTGAGTGCGATAAAAGAAACTTTTATGAACACATTTGCTTTAAAGATGTAAATATTCTCACTATATGATCCAATGCTTAAGCAATTCATAATAAGAAATATGCAGCCAATGTTATCTCATAGTCATGCAAGCTATGAAAGAGTGCCAATAGACTAATAGGAAGTATCATGAAACATAAGAAGTTGCAAGATTGTAATGTTCATAATAAGATATGAAAGAGTGGTATCCCGCTTGCCTTTATTTGTGGAGCAAAACATAAATGCTGAGGCACCTCTGAAGTTCAAGAGAAGACTAGAAGTAGAAATATCAAAGATAAAAGCATCAAAGTTATAACACAATTAACCATGTTCTGGGACAAGCACATTACACTAAGTGTCGGGGGAATGACCCCCGGTAGGGTCAAGAGACTAGAAAGACTCAAGGTCTATGATTGACTTATGCCGGGTTATCACGGAAAGGGCCTGGCCGGAATATGAGAGCATCGGCCAGGCCGGCATATAATGTATATCCCGGCTGATACTGGGATATGCCGGCATAGCCGGAATACTGATATATATGTGTGCCGGCATATACTCAGATATGCCGGCCTAACCATCTTGTGTGTTGTGCAGGAGCAGGGGAGGCCGGATTACCCGACCCTCGTAGGTCGTTGGTCCGGCATATATGTCCTGGGTATGGCCAACGGTCATATCCGGGATACTTAAGTCAACCAAGGTGTCACGTCCCTACAATCAAGGAAGAAAACATCCATGCATGGTAGAAGAGTAAGATGGCAGGGTGCACAGTGGAGGTTACCTACCCTCACTGTGCACAAGTACAAGCTTACCTCAGAGAGGTAAGGCCACAGTTCAAGAGGTACAAGGTACAGGGATATGGCGTCCCATCGAGAGCAATCAGGGGCGAAGTCAAGGGTCTCTGCCATCGCCACCAGCTCCTGTTTGGAGTGTAGCCCTTGTCTTGTGGTCTTGTATGACCGTTGTAACCCTGGCCACCACTATATAAGGTGGCACAGGGAGTCCTAGCAAAGGGTAGAGGAGGAGAAGGTTGGTCATTGGCTGATAGTTGAGCATTAGAAGGTTGATCTAGTACTCCGGCTAAAGCAAGGAACAGAAGGCCGGCATAAGTTAACTCCTCCATGGGAGGGGCCATTCATTGTGAGCAGAGCTCTGCACAATGATGCCTATTATCTTATAGATGCGCAGGACCCCAAGAAGAATAAGGTGGACAGGTCCGGAGAAGAAACCAAGAGGCCATGGAACATAGCTCTACTGCGACCCTTTTACTCCTGAGCAACACAATGTATGTATTTCCATATTTTCCTTTGTATGCCGGCGTGTTGTGTCGGCACAAGACTAATGAAGGAAGTGCCGGCATCCCGAAAAGAGCGGGCACTGCCTCCGAGATATGCTGTTGTTTATCTACAGTTTTTTGTTATATGCCGGCTGGCTTTATTTGAATGTTTCCTATGTCGGCCTAGTAATGTGTCGGCACCAAAGGCCACTCTTCGACTCAGCTGCTGTCCGAAACCCGGCTTCATGGCTAGCAAGAGTAGATGCCGGAGATTGTCTACACATGGAAAACGGCTAAGGAAATATAAAGCAAGCGATCCGACATTTTCGTTAAAGCTAAAGTTAAAATTCGAAGTGTCGGATGATTTGAAGTCTAAGTTTCAAAGTTTAAGTACTGTATGTTTAACAAAGCAACCTTGAGACTCATAAGTCAAAAGCCCAGAGAGGTAGACAAGTAGCCAAGGTTGTGAAGTTGAGGAAACAGGAAAACAAACTCGGTGACTTAGCCAAAAGATGATCCGGCATTAATAACAAGCAAACCGAGATAAAACTTGTTCAGGTAGCAAACCAAAGGAAATTAAAACGTGTATATTACATCTGCACCCGGCATACCGGGGATCTGATAAAACTTAAAGTTTTTATGCTCCAAAGTCAAGGAGCAGTGGCAGGCGCAGGGCCAGCAGGTGGAGCAGTAGCAGTGGAAGTGCCGGCCTCAGGTGTGCCGGACCCAGCAGAGGGAATGGAGCCATCACCTCCGCCCGGGGCAGATGCCTGTTCCGGAGCTTCAGTGTCGGCTTCCTCAGCTTCATCTTCATCTTGGCTAGAGTCGGAACCCTCAGCAGCGGCAGATGTCCCGGCACCGTCATTCTTCTCCGGCTCGCGGATGTCCCGGACGAATTTGTCGGTGTCGGCATAGTCCACATAGCTGTGGGCCAACTCCTTGCGGCGACGGATATGATCCGGATCCGTGGTCCAGATGGATCCTTCGCGCACGGTGCGCAAAGTCTCCAAGTCTGCCTTTTCGTACCAAGACAAGAAGTAGCTGAGGGCTTCGTCAGCTCCAACCCTCGCGCCGGAATCTCGCCACTCCTGGAGGCGAACCTTGGCAAGCTGCAGGTCGTTGCCGAGGTCAACCGGGTCAGTGGGAGTCCTTTGTCCCGGCCAGAGGGCAGAGAATGCCTCCTGGGCGCCGTAGAAGAGCTCTTCAGTGTAAAGGGTCATGGCCTCCTTCCGGGACTGCAGGGCCAGCAGTTGCTCCGACATGTCCCAGCTGGGCGAGTCAACCGGAACACCCCGGTTTTCTCGGTCCAACTGCAGAGCCCTCTCAACGTCAGCGACGGAAGCGGGAAACATGCCTGCAGAATAGAAACAATGTTAGCAGAAGGAAAATATGTCGGCATAGATGCTATGCCGAAAAAGATTACACTATGTCGGAAAGGATAAAAGGGGAAAGGATTTGAAGCTTACGGGCAAGGTCGGCATTAAGCTGTGAAACTGTAACCTCCCATTTGGTGGCCTGCTCCTTCAGGCTATCCAGTTCAGCGTGGGCAGTGGAGGCATCAGTCTCGGATTCAACGAGCAAGTCCTGGGTGTTCTTCAGTTGGCCCTCCCTTTGCTCCTTCTCCTCCAGGAGCTCGGCAATCCGGCCCTTGAGCTGCTCAACCTCGGCCTTGTGACCGGTATCCCGGTCGTCCAGTAGCTTGGCCACATCCACCGAGGACACACAATCCTGGTGGCGTGCCTCCAGTGCAGCCTTCTCATCTGCAAAGATTTCAAGTTAAGAGGATTTGAAGAAAGAAAACAGTGACAAAGAGTAAAGGATTTGAAGTATAAAGTAGCTATCCGGGTAACAGCAGGATCCGGCATACCAGTAAGCTCTTTCACCCTCGTAAGAAGCGCGGCGACTTGTTTTTCAGTGCCAGCTGCAGAATGTCGGCACAAGGTTATGTGTCGGCAAGAAGAAGCATTGCAAAAAAAAAAGAGATGAAAGATATCCGGCATATAGCAGTATGTCGGCAAAAGGTTACCTTTCTTGGACACCTCCAGCTGAAGCTTGCTGTGTGCGTCGGAAAGCTTCCGATGTTCGCACACCAAGTTATGGAACATGTCCGCCCGGGTGTTGTTCATGAGCTGCAAAAATGCCGGGATTTGAAGTGTTAGCAGAGAAATTTGACATGATAAGTAGAGTGAAAATTTTATCAAGTGATCATTCTTTTGAAGACCCGGCATAGGTGCTGCGCACCTATCCCGGCCCTCGGTGACTAGGATTTGAAGCTCGAATCGAGCTTATATTCCGGTCAAGAGGATTTGAAAGATAATAGAAATGTGAAATTGTTGAAGACCCGGCATAGGTGCTGCGCACCTATCCCGGCCCTCGGTGACTAGGATTTGAAGCTCGAATCGAGCTTATATTCCGGTCAAGAGGATTTGAAAGATAATAGAAATGTGAAATTGTTGAAGACCCGGCATAGGTGCTGCGCACCTATCCGGGCCCTCGGTGACTAGGATTTGAAGCTCGGATCGAGCTCATATGTCGGCAGTTAATTCAAAAGAAGATAGCTAAAGGACTATGAGAAAATCCCGGATGTCCATATCCCGGACAGCCGACATTTTCGGGGACTGGGGATATGTGTGTAAATGTAAAGGAATTACGTTGGTGGCATCGGCCAGCTTGTGAAGTCTTTGCTGGATGCTGAGGAGCTCGCTGGCGATCGGTATGGGCTTCGCTGCCAGGAAGTCGCTTGGGTCGCCGCTGGTCTTGGCTTCGGCCAGCTTCTTGCTCCTTGAGTCTGCAGTGTCCATCTGGCTGGCGTCGTTCCACTTGTTGCACTGCTCCTTAAGCGAGCCGAGGCTCTGATCGCTTTTCGTCGCAAGAGGGACGAGGCCCTCAAGTTCTGGGGTGTCGTAGAAGCTTTTCCGGTACCCCAGCCGGGTTGCTGCCCTGCCAAGATGCAGGGACAGAGCAGAGCTGGTCCGGGACTTGGCCGGCTCAATCTTCAAGGTGCCGGTCTTGGCCGGGGCAGTGGACTCGGCCGGTGCAGTGGTCTTGGCCAGGGCAGTGGACTTGGCCGGTGCTGGAGTCTCGGGTGCAGGCTGTTCCGGCGCGGCCGGTGCATCTGGGCCAGCGGGAGCAGGATCCGGAGAAGTCCGGACTTCCGGCGCTAAAGGGCCTTTGCCCTTGATGTCTGTGCCGGCGCTCTTGTCGCTTGCGCCGGCGTCTTCAGTTGTGCCGGCGTCGCCGGTGGGCGCGCCGGAGTCTGGTGCTTCTTGATGGGCTCCTGTGTCCATGTGGACATCAGGAGCCGAGGTTTCCTGTTGAGCCCCCGAGTCCATGTGGACGTCGGGGGCAGAGGTATCTTGTGCCGGCGAAGGGACGTCCTTCGCCGGGGAGGTGGTCTTCTCGGGCGCAGGCGAAGATGCCGGCGCCGGGGAGGTCGTGTTGCTAGCAGAGGGAATATCCGAGGTAGCAGGGGCAGCGGGCTTGGTAGCCTGCGGGTCGCCGCTCAAGCCAGAAGCTTGTTCCGGCTCAAGAGGAGCACTGAAAGAGAGAAAACACCAAGTCAGTAATACAAACAAGAGATATGTCGGAGGAAATGCAAAGAAAAGGAAATTTACCCCGAGGCAACAGGCCTCTGTTTCTTCTGTTTGGGCACGCCGACCTTCTGTCTTTTCGACCTCTGAGGTATGTCGGACGGGGGCTTCACACCTCGCTTCCGGCCGGCACGTCCGCCGGTGGAAGGAGGTCCCTGGTTCAGAGGGGCTGCGTCGATGACAATATCGTCCGGGATAGCTGAGGACGGCATTGGAAACGCGTGAGCAATAGGTGTTTCGGGAAAGGCGTACGCAAGTGGCATCGGGTCATGGTACATCAGGACTTCCTCGTCAGAATCTATCTCACTCCGGTCTTGAGGATAATGCCGGGAGGAAGAGCCCTTACCCATGGCAGCTGCAGCCCGGGTGTTCCTGGGAAGCTTATCCCAATGATCCGGATCTTCAACATCTGCAACGGTGCGGTCCGCCGCGATCTTGATCCGGGAGTTCTCCATGGTTTGGAAGCTGAACTTCTGTATAAACAGCAAAGTCAAATATTCAGACAAGGAAATATGCCGGTGGAAGAGGTATGTCGGATCAATATGATATGTGTCGGCAGATAGACATATGTCGGCCTAAGTATCTATGTCCCGGACATGGACTTTATGTGTCGGAAAAGATGGTTTACCGTTGGGGCCGGCCTATCCCGGCTGTATGGTTCCAGCCCCCAGGCAAAAGTGGCCTGGGAGGTCTTGCAGACATCTTTTATCCGGCGCAGAATGTCGTCCGGAGTCAGCTCATGTGTGGAGTGCCGGGTGGGGTCCATTGGCCCGCTCATCTGGCATATCTTGTGCGACCGGCGCTGCAGAGGGGAGACGCGCCGGCTGATGAAGCATGCCACGAGATCGTTAGGAGTAAGGCCGGCATCCCGGAGCTCGCCCTTAACCCGGTGAAGTGCATTCACCGGCATCACCGAATTCTTCGGGTTGTAGGTCCAGTTAGTCATGGCCAAGGGTGGCTCGTCCACAAATGGCGGCAGGTTGATGAGATCCTCGTCGGTGGTGTTCTTGACGTAGAAGAAGCTCTTCTGCCACTTCTTGCAAGACTCCAGGAGCTCCACCTTGGGGAAGTCCGAGCCCTTCCGGGACATGATGGTGGCCGCGCCGCAGAGGGTCATGGGGCGGTCCTTCTTTTCCTGGGCCGTCTCCGGCGGGTCGTCCTTGCTCCGGGGCGGCTCTTGGATGACTTGCTTCCGCAGCTGGAAGTACTTCGCCCAGCCTTGAGTAATGGCCTCTATGCCGGCATAGCCCTCGCAAAAGGCAGCGAAGGCGGAGAGGCTCATCACGGCGTTGGCCGGGATATGATGAGGTTGAAGCTCGTAAGTGTTGAGGAGGTCCCGGAAGAAGTCCGACACCGGCAGACCGAAGCCCCGCTCGAAGTGGGCGATGAAGACGACGTGTTCGCCGGGTTCAGGTGCCGGTACAACTTCTCCTACTGGTAGCCGGCATGCTACGCCCTCCGGGACTCTCCTGGTGGAGGTGACCCAGGATATCTCGGCCGGAGTAACCTCCGACCCCTCCCAGCCGGAGCGTCCTTGAGCTCTGGCCGAGGTATCTTCCTCAGAGGCCGAGGTAGTCGTCATGCTTGATGATGCCATCTTGGTGGCCGGGATAAGGCGTGAGAGCCGGAGTCCCGTGATGTTATTCCTATCAAGGCCGGAGAAAAGAGGGAGGTTAGTCTCTCCGGCATACCGCCCTCACCAATGTTAGCAGGAATAGAAGATCTACCGAGGCAGTTAAAATTAGGAAACAAATAAGGATAAAAAACTCCTAAGGATGAACACCTGCGAGCTTTGCCTAGCAATGCTAATCGAATCCGAAGAGTAACAAGCAGAGGAACTGAAGCGGATCTATGCAAGCGTGGATACCAATGAGAAGCAATGAAGAAGCGTGAAGGAGGAAGAACAGAGGAAGGTCTCACCGGAGCTTGGCCGGCGACGATGGAGCGGCGGCGAGCGTGCAGGAAGATCCAATCTCCCTGCAAGGCTGCGGGGAGAAAAAGCGGCGGCGGCGGCGTCGTCAAAGGTGATGCCGTGCGTCGTCGGGCGTCGGCGTCGGCGGGGAGCAGGTCGGCTGTGGCGGCGATGCTGCTCTTCGGGCCGGCGGTGAAGCGCAGGAGGCAAAGGAGGAAGGCGAGGAAGACGATGGTGGTGGGGGGTAAAAAGATGAGTTTACCCCCGCCGCCCTACTTATAGGTGTGCAGGCAAGGGTCGTGGGGGTCGTGGGATCGTGGGAGTGTTCCACTCCCCCGACAGTTGCTGCGGCGAGGCGCCACGTGGCGGCACGGAGTGGGGCGGCGGTTCCTGTAACCGTGCCATGACGCCATGATGGTGAGAAGTAACTGCTGCACTGTGAACCGTCACATCGTGGGTGACTGTTCGAGGAGGCAGGGCAGTTACAAGTTTCGATGCAAAGCTGTCGGACATGGCTTCTCGAGGAAGGCTCGTTTATATGCCGGATTAGTTGCCCGATGCATATGTTCCGCCCGGAATACCCTCGGGACCGGCCGGAATAAGTTTTGGAACAGGAACAGAGGCCGGGATATGTGCAGATGTGCCGGCATGTAATCTGATCGCCGGGACATATGGAAGAAAGGTATGTTGAACCTGTCAAGGCTCCACAGTTATGACTGGGGAACCTCGGCAGCTTCGGGGACTAGTGTCGGGGGGATGACCCCCGGTAGGGTCAAGAGACTAGAAAGACTCAAGGTCTATGATTGACTTATGCCGGGTTATCACGGAAAGGGCCTGGCCGGAATATGAGAGCATCGGCCAGGCCGGCATATAATGTATATCCCGGCTGATACTGGGATATGCCGGCATAGCCGGAATACTGATATATATGTGTGCCGGCATATACTCAGATATGCCGGCCTAACCATCTTGTGTGTTGTGCAGGAGCAGGGGAGGCCGGATTACCCGACCCTCGTAGGTCGTTGGTCCGGCATATATGTCCTGGGTATGGCCAACGGTCATATCCGGGATACTTAAGTCAACCAAGGTGTCATTTCCCTACAATCAAGGAAGAAAACATCCAAGCATGGTAGCAGAGTAAGATGGCAGGGTGCACAGTGGAGGTTACCTACCCTCACTGTGCACAAGTACAAGCTTACCTCAGAATGGTAAGGCCACAGGGATATGGCGTCCCATCGAGAGCAATCAGGGAGGAAGTCAAGGGTCTCTGCCATCGCCACCAGCTCCTGTTTGGAGTGTAGCCCTTGTCTTGTGGTCTTGTATGACCGTTGTAACCCTGGCCACCACTATATAAGGAGGCATAGGGAGCCCTGGTAAAGGGTTGGACGTTGGTTGATCTCTCCTTACTCTCTCACTTCATAGTTCATCTTCCTTCTCTAGCAGAGAGCTTGGAAGCACCATTGTTGTGTACTACATCGATCCATATATACAATCAGTAGAGCAGGAGTAGGGGTGTTATCTCCTTACGAGAGCCCCGAACCTGGGTAGATCAGTGTCTCTTTCTGTCGTGCTTTTTAGTACGTTCCCCTCTCCCGAATCCTCCAGCATCTAGTTCGGCCCCCATTTAAGCCATCCTATGGCATATGTTGTTTCACCACGACGACACTAAGAATAACAGCTATGCTCTCAAGAAGTGCTTTAAAGTTAGAAGATGATGACTCAACATAAAAGTAAAAGAATGGCCCTTCGCAGAGGGAAGCAGGGATTAAACATGTGCTAGAGCTTTTCATTTGTGAAACAGAGACAAAAATTTTATTTTGAGAGGTGGTTGTTCTATGTCAACGACTGGCAATGGGGTCTTGCTATCTTTCATAATAAACAAGTGAGAGCGGTTCCGAGTTCTTTGAAATTTTGGCACATTGGTGCTCTTTTTATAAAACTTTGGCACTCCTCCCCACCTTTTTTTCCTTTCTCAAACCATGGCTAGCCATTTCCATCGGGTGCCCACCAACTTTCACATTCCATGAAGGAGTGCTCTTTTCTTTACTTTTCAGAATTAGATAATGGTCTAACCGGCTCTCTTGCAAAATAAATGATGAGCAGATGAAGCTGCCTAGTCGAGGGGTACTCAATTTAATATGGAAGATAGCAATTCCGACCACTACATCCTCATGAGCTAAAAACAGTGGCACAAAATGAGAAGTATTTGAAAGGTTTTGAAAGGTAGCACATGAAAATTTACTTGGAATGGCTTTGAAATACCATGCATAGGAATTTATAGTGGACTCTTTGGAAGACTTGGTTTTTGGTAATTGGATGCACGAGTAGAGCTCATACTCAGTACAAGTGAAGGCTAGCAAAAGACTGGGAAGCGACAATCGAGAGAGCAATAACTGTTATAATCATGCTTGCGACAAAACAGAATTAATATAGGCATAAAAATGATACAAAAACTCTGAGGCAATTTAGATCATCGAGCCTTAATTGACTTTTTATTTAGTCATATGCATGCCTGAGCATGTGCCAAGTTGATTCAAATGAAACTTTTCAGAGGAGGATACCACAATGTCATACCATTTTTATGAATAAAACAATGCAAGCAAACAACTACATGACATGCTACAAAATATTAGTAAATTGAAACTAATCATATGAAAGCAAGAACTACAAAGCATCCATTAGATAACATATACCTTACATGAACCGACTAAGCATGTCCACATAGATGAGTATATGTACAAAAATGAAAACAAATAGAGTCCATACTAGCCATATGTGGTCATTATTGCTCTTCACTTGTGGCTTGAATAATATAAAGTGAATACCAAGCTCCAATGGAGTAACGGGAGACTGAACTCTGCAACAAACTTTACAAAATCAAAGAAGAACAACAAATATTTTTGGGTTTTTGATTTTTGAAACAAGAACGAAAGGAAAACGCAAACAAAGCAAAATACTTTTGGATTTTTCAAATACCAAACTGAAAATAGCAAGTAAAGCAAACCAAAGGTAGAAAGCTAAAGAAACAAATAGAGAGAAACAACGGAAATATTTTTGGTCTTTTTGTGTTTTGGAAAGCAGAAATAAAAGCAAGAAGCAACAAAGTAAAAAAGAAAGTGAAACATGGATATACAAAGGACCAACAAAATATGATATGTAGATGAGTGAATCATCGGCGTACCTCCCCCCAAGCTTAGGCTTTTGGCCTAAGTGGAGATCAATCCCAGCTCGGCCAACTTGGCCACGAGGTGGCACCTCCGTAGTGCGACGAAGAAGCACCATCGTCCTGATATGAGCTCGAGGACGCCCCGGTGTGGTATGTGGTGTAGTCGTAAGCGGGCGCCTCCTCTTCCTCCTGGACCACCGCACCGTGCTGGATGTTGAAGCCAAGCAACCTAAGCTGCTCGTCCAACTCCTCCTTCGTGCGCGACCATGGCCTCACGTGAATACTGAACAAGTTAGGCCGAGGCAAGGGAATTTCCCTTTCCTCTCCATCAGTGAATAACATCCTGTAAACTAATTTCCCTGCACATGAGTTAGCAGTAACAAAATGATGGAGCTTCATGGCAGCAAGATCGAGCCTCTGTGGAGCCAACAATACATTATTAGGAGCAATAGAAAGTCCTAGATCAGCAACAACGCGCGCAGCAATAATGCCTCCATAAATAGGTCCCCTAGCAGCGAGGCGACGAGCAATGAGAGCACCGAGGTTATACTTTCTACTAACATCAAGAGCGGTAGCAAGAAAAGCTAAATGATAGTTAGAGACATTGCTAGTGTTACCCCTACCAAGAACACTAGTAGCAAGATAATAAGTGAAATATCTAATAGCTGGGAGTTGAACATTTCTTATCTTGCCACGCTGTGCGGTGCGGTCATCATCATTAGTTACTCCTCGGTAGAGCTCCAACAAATCAGCGGGTTGATGTAGTATTGATACGTCTCCAACGTATCTATAATTTTTGATGCTCCATGCTTGTTTTTACACCATTTGCCTACTGTTTCATTACACTTCGTGGCACTTTTATGCATTTTCCGGAACTAACCTACTAACAAGCTGCCACAGTGCCAGTTCCCTCTTTTCTGCTGTTTTTGTGTTTCAGAAGTGTTACACAGGAAATATTCTCGGAATTGGACGAAACAAGTTCCTGAAGTTTTATTTTTCCCGGAAGCTTCCAGAGATCCGAAGAGGAGTTGGAGAGGGGCCACGAGGGCCCCACACACCAGGGCGGCGTGGCCCAGCCCCTGGCCGCGCCCCCTATGTGTGAGGGTGCCTCAGGCCACCTCTGACGATGCCCCTTCGCCTATAAAGACCCCCCGACGAAAAAAACCTAAGGACCCGATCACTTTTCCAGAACACATCGCGATCTGCCGCCGCCGTCGACCTGAAGATCGGGAGGGTCCAGAAGCTCTTCTCGGCACCCTGCCGGAGAGGGGAATCGCCACCGGAGGTCTTCTTCATCGCCATGCTTGCCTCCGGAGCGATGAGTGAGTAGTCTACTTTGGACTATGGGTCCATAGCAGTAGCTAGATGGTTGTCTCCTCCACCATGTGCTTCATGTTTAGATCTCATGAGCTGCCCTACATGATTGAGATCACCGTTATATAATTCTACATGTTTGGTTTGTTGGGATCCGATGAATATTGGTGTTATGATTGAGTTGCTATACTGAAATATATCTTATGTTATCTCTATGTTGTTTATGATCTTGCATGCTCTCCATTGTTAGTAGCTATCTTGGCCGAGTAGTTGCTAGTGACTCCAAGAGGGGGTATTTATGCTCGATAGTGGGTTCGTGCCTCTATTTAACCTGGGGGAGTGACAGAAACCTCTAAGGTTGTAGATGTGCTTTTGCTACTAGGGAGAAAACAACATTCATATGCTCAAGGGCATATGCTTTGTTTACATTACACACTTTGCTTAATGCAATTATCTGTTTTCGCAACTTAATACTCATGGGGTGTTCGGATGATATCCCCGGGAGTGGATTATTAGTCATAGATGCAGTTGGATGGCGGTCTATGTATTTTATTGTAATGCCCAGAGTAAATCGCATAGTGATCTTCTTGACATATCACATTTATCTTTATTCTATCAATTGCCCAACAGTAATTTGTTTACCCAGCATGTGTTATTTATCTTATGGAGAGACACCACTAGTGAACTGTGGACCCCGGTCCTATTTCCATCATATTGCTATCACCTGTTTACTTTACTCGCACTGTTTACTTTACTCGCATACTTTCACTGTTTTCCACTCGATACGCTCATACCCTTTGTTTCAAGCAAACCGGTGAGATTGACAACCTCATCGCAAGTTGGGAACAAAGTATTTGGTTGTGTTGTGTGCAGGTTCCACGTTGCTGCTCGCAAAGCAAAGCTTGGACGAGGTGCCATATATAAATTGTCCGAAGCTGTCGCGAAGCTTGCAAGCATCACCTTCAGTCGTTTTGTCTCTCCTCTCCTGATCGACATACCTTGGTTTCTAACTGAGGGAAAATCTTGCTCCTATATTCATCACACCTTCCTCTTGGGGTTCCCAACGGGCTGGCCATCAAATAGCGTCAAGACATTTTCCGGCGCCGTTGCCGGGGATTGAAGAAGAATAAGCTCCCACGTCAACTAGGCACCAAGTATTTTCTGGCGCCGTTGCCGGGGAGGAAGTAGAAGACTTCTGCGAGGGGAGTTTTTCGCACACACATCCTTTACTTTGTTATTGTTTTGCTTTGATTTATTTATTTTACCTGCATCATTTTTTATCAAAAACCCAAAAAAATTAGAATCCTTGGTAGTTGTTATTTCTTTACTTTAGTTCATTATGTTGTTCCCTAAGTATGTTTTGGAGGATCTCTCAGTAGGTAGTGGTTCAATTATTGGGAAAGATAACATTGAGGAGTTCTTTAATCACATTAGTATGCATAAAGAAGTTGAGGAAAAGTCTTTGGTTGAGCTAGCTCCTAGTTATGAAGTTGCTTCCGCTTATTTAGTTCACATGTTAGAAGCTAGGTTTGCTAATCTTAATCCCTTTTTGCAATACATATTCCTTAAGCTTCATGAAATTGAAGATCCTGAAAAGAAAGCTTTCATTTTGGAAACTATGCGCTTAGAATTTAAAGATGTTGCCAATGAGGCTAGAAAAGTTTTTAAGAAATTCAATAAGCTTGGCTCACCTGTAACGGTTGTTGGCACACCCAATGATTTTAGAGTGCCAATACCTTATAAACTTTCAGGAATACATGATGTTTGGGAAAATAATTCTAGTTGGATTTGTCCTGAAAATCCTTTCGATGAAAGTAGTGTACCAAAGCATGATCATAAAGGATCTTCAAAAACTCATTTGGACATAATTCCTTGCATTGTTGAAAAGACTCCTATTGTGGATCCCGATGCTTCTTTCATAAATACTTCATCTCTTGATGTTACTTGATTCGCAATTTTCTGCGCCTAGCTCAAAGACGTTAAAGAAAAGCACTCTTGGGAGATAACCCAATGTTTTATTTTCAGTAATTTTTCTTTTATTTGAGTCTTGGAAGTCATTACTACTGTAATGACCACTCCTTATCTTGTTTATTTCATTGTTGTGCCAAGAGAAGCCTCTAATTTGAGTGAGGTAAAGATTTGGGGATGTTGCTGTCGTGAAACTGTTTTCGGTGCTGCACCATAAAAATTCGTATAAATTCTCTGTATATATTTTGGACCTGATATTTCTTGTGCCTATGCCCCAGGTTATATCCAAACTTTCATTAGTTGAACACTTTTTGATTTGAGCAACAGAAAACCCCTAAAAAATTCGACCTTTGTCAGCTATTCTGTTTTGACAGATTTCTACAAATATTTGTGTTTGCCGCTTTATCGCTTTCTTTTGAGTTCTTTTGATCACGGAACTTTTGGGGAAGTTGCTACAGTAGTATATGATATATATGGTGGTTTTGGGTTGAAACCTGAAGCAAAAAGAGGTTGATTATATGTTATACTACACTAATGTTGCTAATAGATTTGTGTTTAGTTTTGTATGAAGGAAGTTTTCAAGTGTAGGGATTGGAGAATGATGAGATGAGTTGAAGAATGGACAAAATATCAATCTTGGGGATGCCCATGCATCACCCCAAGAAATATCCAAGAAGTACAAGCGTCAAAGCTTGGGGATGCCCCCGAGGCACCCCTTCTTCATCGGCAAAAATCAGGTCACCTTTCAAGACACTATATTTTTATTGCTTCATGCACTATGTGTTTTTCTTGGAGCGTCAGTTGTTTTAGTTTTCTTAGTTAGTTTGTTTGTTTGCTGCAATAAATGGTTGGACCCCAACAAATTTCTTTTGGAGAAGTTGCCTTGCTTTTCATTTGCCAAGAACGCTCTAGTTTTCACTCTTATCAAAAACCGAGTGTTCTTCTTTTTCTGCTACTGCTGTTGGTTTTCGTTTTTGCCTTGATTTGCATTCAGACCTTGTCATATCTCTTCATCAAGGTGTATTTTTTCCTCTGATCTTTATTGGTTTTCATCAAAAGAGGTGTCTTAAAAAATTTCAAATGGTGTTGGAAAAGAGAAAAAGCTTTATGCAAAAAAGTGGTACAAGAAGGAGCTTGTGTAGACTGCGGCTTAGGCTTTTTCATGGCATGCTTGATATCTTTTTGATAGTATGCTTAGTGGTTTTGCTGTAGCATGACTTGTCTCAAATAACTGAGATTGCTTAATGAGCCTTTGAAAAAATCATGCGTTGTTTTTATTGTATGGAAGCATTATTTTGGTTTTCTCCTTGATGCTTTATTTGGGTTGACTTGGCGCATGCTCAAACATGTTAGACTCATACAAAGTCGCCAATAGCCTCTATGATCATTTAGTTTTTGACTTTTAATGCCATCTTATGCTTCTTTTAATGTCGCTTTGTCGCTTTGCATGATTATGGCCATTATTGCTCTCTTAGTTGGTCGCTCCCAGTCTTTTGCTAGCCCTCGCCTTGTACTGAGTATGAGCTCTACTCGTGCATCCAACTCCTAAAACCAAGTTTTCCAAAGTGTCCACCATACATACCTACTAGCAATTCACTATTCCAAGTAAATTTGACTTGCTTTTATTTTCTCTTCAAATTAAACTCTTACCAGTGTTATGCAAAAATTGGTCAGTAAAGCTCTCACAAACCGGAAGACACACTTTACTTTTTCCTGTTCTTAAAAATTTGACATTGTGGTCTCTTATGTTGAGTTGTTATGCTTGCAAGTTGTAAGTTGGATACTAGCCCAACCATGCTGTCATGGGGCAAGCTTTCAACATTGCACTTCTTATTTGAGTTGATATCGTGATCTTTTGTTTATGGATGCCCACGGTGTGAAATGACTTGGGAATCTTGTGGGGATCATGGAGTTTGTATATGTATTAGGGAAACGCCTGGGCCGCCAATCTATGCCATGCATAATTCATGGTGGAAATTTGCAGCATACCCATAGTGGACATTTGACGACGCATCTCAAAATAAAAAGCTATACAAATGGTAAATAAAAGAGATGTCGAGGTGTTCATTGTCTGCTTGTCCTGTCATTTTGATGTGGGCTTGTTCCATGTCATCGGGCATGGAGGTACCCCGTTGGTGGTTCTCGATGATACATATATACTTACAATGACAAGAGCCTTGCTTGGGACTCTAAGTTGAGTAGCATGAGGTTTGGGTACTCGTATTCACGGGACACGAGGTTTTCAACTTATGATTTGTCAAGCATATGCATCATAATTGTTCTCGCATTGATGGGGGCAATGAGAGCTCAAAGTCGGTAAGTACCATAATTTTTGAAGGTTATAAAACTTGCAATCACTGCTTCCCTCCGCGAAGGGCCTTTCTTCTACTTTTATGTTGAGTCACCACCTTCTATCTTTATGCACCATTAAGAGAGCATAGTTGTCATTCTTAGTATAATGTGCATTGTCCCAAAGTTTTCATTGATTGATTCATATTGTTGGTTTCACTTGTTCTC
The DNA here is from genome assembly GCA_007115705.1 of Dactylis glomerata. Lineage (NCBI taxonomy): Eukaryota > Viridiplantae > Streptophyta > Magnoliopsida > Poales > Poaceae > Dactylis > Dactylis glomerata. The sequence goes on along the minus strand of QXEO01000547.1, from coordinate 3,811,757 downwards.
AAATTATTTGTATCTAGTCGCCCTCTTAAACTTGAAGGTGTCCTATATATTTATGTTTTGCTCTCTATGAAGGACAAGCTGAAAACCATTTGTATGTTTTTCCTTATGATTTGAACACACGTTTGACTTTCATTGTTTCATTTTCATGATATCTTGTTTGTGTTCATTTGCATGTTATAACATGGTTGCTAAGTCTTTATTGTCAAGATTATATCTTTCATGCCCATGTTTTAAGTTCTTATGATCCCAGCTCACAATGCTTACATATATGATCAAGATTGTGTAGGTGCATGTCACCTCAAAAATTATTCATTGTTATCACTTACCTACTCGAGGATGAGCAGGAGTTAAGCTTGGGGATGCTTGATACGTCTCCAACGTATCTATAATTTTTGATGCTCCATGCTTGTTTTTACACCATTTGCCTACTGTTTCATTACACTTTGTGGCACTTTTATGCATTTTCCGGAACTAACCTACTAACAAGCCGCCACAGTGCCAGTTCCCTGTTTTCTGCTGTTTTTGTGTTTCAGAAGTGCTACACAGGAAATATTCTCGGAATTGGACAAAACAAGTTCCTGAAGTCTTATTTTTCCCGAAAGCTTCCAGAGATTCAAAGAGGAGTTGGAGGGGGGCCACGAGGGCCCCACACACCAGGGCGGTGCGGCCCAGCCCCTGGCCGCGCCCCCTATGTGTGAGGGTGCCTCGGGCCACCTCTGACGATGCCCCTTCGCCTATAAAGACCCCCCGACGGAAAAAACCTAAGGACCCGATCACTTTTCCAGAACACATCGTGATCCACTGCCGCCGTCGACCCGAAGATTGGGAGGGTCCAGAAGCTCTTCCCGGCACCCTGCCGGAGAGGGGAATCGCCACCGGAGGTCTTCTTCATCGCCATGCTTGCCTCCGGAGCGATGAGTGAGTAGTCTACTTTGGACTATGGGTCCATAGCAGTAGCTAGATGGTTGTCTCCTCCACCATGTGCTTCATGTTTAGATCCATAAAAACCGATGACCGAAAACCGAACCCGTAAAGACCGAGACCGAACCTAAAAAGACCGAGACCGAAAAGACCGATCAACATATCGGGTGTCAAATTTTATAGACCAAATTTGCTTTGATAAATTCGGTCATTATTTTCTAGAGACCGAATAGACCGAACTGACCGAAATTTATGTAATATTATCCCAATCTCAAGAATTGTGTGACGTATGTAAATTATTGTATTGTTGAATGGTGCTCAAACATCTATAGCATGGTTACATTCATTGTTTCATTTATTCCTGCCAGTTACTAACAATATAACCTAAAAATTCTCCTAAATATAGTTGAAATGCTAACATTTTTTATATTAAATAATGCCCAAACTTTGTGTTGTCAACATCCACGATGGTGTTCGGTCGTGACCGAACCCGAACCCGAATTATTAGATACCCGAATTTCTCGGGTAGTAAAATACATGAGTATATTTCGGTCTTTATTTCTGAAGGACCGAATTTAAAATAGACCGAAGTAAAAAAAATGAATTGTCGGTCATGACCGAATGCCCACCCCTACGTACATGATTGAGATCACCGTTATGTAATTCTACATGTTTGGTTTGTTGGGATCCGATGAATATTGGTGTTATGATTGAGTTGCTATACTGAAATATATCTTATGTTATCTCTATGTTGTTTATGATCTTGCATGCTCTCCGTTGTTAGTAGCTATCTTGGCCGAGTAGTTGCTAGTGACTTTAAGAGGGGGTATTTATGCTCGATAGTGGGTTCATGCCTCTATTTAACCTGGGGGAGTGACAGAAACCTCTAAGGTTGTAGATGTGCTTTTGCTACTAGGGAGAAAACAACATTCATATGCTCAAGGGCATATGCTTTGTTTATATTACACACTTTGCTTAATGCAATTATCTGTTGTTCGCAACTTAATACTCATGGGGTGTTCGGATGATATCCCCGGGAGTGGATTATTAGTCATAGATGCAGTTGGATGGCGGTCTATGTATTTTGTTGTAATGCCCAGAGTAAATCGCATAGTGATCTTCTTGACATATCACGTTTATCTTTATTCTATCAATTGCCCAACTATAATTTGTTTACCCAGCATGTGTTATTTATCTTATGGAGAGACACCACTAGTGAACTGTGGACCCCGGTCCTATTTCCATCATATTGCTATCACCTGTTTACCTTACTCGCACTATTTACTTTACTCGCATACTTTCTCTATTTTCCACTCGATACGCTCATACCCTTTGTTTCAAGCAAACCGGTGAGATTGACAACCTCATCGCAAGTTGGGAACAAAGTATTTGGTTGTGTTGTGTGCAGGTTCCATGTTGCTGCTCGCAAAGCAAAGCTTGGATGAGGCGCCATATATAAATTGTCCGAAGCTATCGCGAAGCTTGCAAGCATCACCTTCAGTCGTTTGTCTCTCCTCTCCTGATCGACATACCTTGGTTTCTAACTGAGGGAAAATCTTGCTGTTATATTCATCACACCTTCCTCTTGGGGTTCCCAACGGGCTGGCCATCAAACAGCATCAAGTATCTTCTTGGCCGTTCCAAACATGGGAATACCTAAAATAGTACAAAACCTCTCCAAAGACATGGTGATAGACTTATCATATACTTTGAATGCAGTGGAAGGCTTGAAATGAGAGTTAGTGAATTTAAAGCTTTCAACAAAAATCTTTGTAAGCATAGCATATTGATTACTCTCATCCGCCATGTAAGAAGTCAATCCAACCCTATTAATAAGGAGCAAGAAATCATCAAGAATCCCTGCATCACTCAAGAAGTTAACACAAGGGAAGGTGGATGGATGCGCATCTCCATCGTCCCCCTCAAGGTTTGGTGACATGAGATCTTCATTATAGGACATCCTATATTGAGCAGTGGATCTTGAAGGCCTTGATGACCTTGGTGCATCACTTTCAAACACTTCTCCATATGTGAAGTTGTCCATTTCCTTCTCTGAAATTTTTAACAAACCTCATAAAAAATTATTTTGAGACAAGCAAATGTAGGAAACTACTATAGTGAGTTACTAGAGAGCTAACATGCATCAAAATAACAATTCTAAGCAATAGAACAAGCATGCATACTCATTTATCCTACCACCTACAATGCTAAAATACTCAAGGAATACTTCACCAAAATAAATTCTACTTGGACAAGCGGAGGAGTCACATACCAGAGAATAATTGCTCTAAATCTCAGCAGAAATGATGGGCTGAGCAAGGAGATCAAAAAATCGCGATGAAGAACAGCAAGAACACGGGTTTGAGCTGGGTGTTGAGATATTTCGGGAGAGAGAGGGTGCTGGGGAGGAAGAGATAAGTGAGAGGCCAGGTGGGCCCCCCCTCATAGCAGGTGGGCGCGGCCAGGACTGGGCCGCGCCCCCTGTGTGTGTGGTGGCATGCAGCCCCTCCTGGTGTCTCCCAGGTGCCTCTCTGTCCCATTTTTGACATAAAAATTTATAAAGATTTTTCTGGAATTTTTTTAGAAACTTTATTTTCGAGGATTTTTCAGAAATTGGCAAATCGATAAAAACTCAGAAAAACAAAGATGAAACGATTTCAAGCAAATCAAAACCAAGTATGCAGCGGCTCTGAGATACTCTTAATCATGTAACTAAACTAAAGGAATAAAATTGGTGAAAGTAAATATAAGTGAGGTGGAGTGGATACGGTGAAAACGATGTTTCATTCATATAAAATCACTTTGTTAACAAGGTTGATCAAGTCTTGTTACCAAACTAACTTTATATGAGGCAAAACTTTGCATTTCACTAAATGCTTATGTTACCTCAACTTTGATAGGCATAGTCCCAATCATAACAATTTTATATTCTTCCTTGGGCTTCCGCTCTGAACAAATAATTTGACCAACTCTGATGGTCTCAACATTCTTGACGGAATTTAGAGCATTCTTTATATCAATCTTCTTGGGAAAATAAACCATGTACTCTTTGTCATTGACATTAAAAGTTACTTTTTCTTGATTGCAATTAATAACAGCACCTGCAGTGTTTAGAAAAGGTCTCCCAAGAATAATAGACATATTATCATCTTCAGGCATTTCTAACACAACAAAGTCAGTTAATATCAAACAACTGCTAGCAACTTGAACAGGAACATTTTCACATATACCAATGGGAATAGTAGTAGACTTATCAGCCATTTGCAAAGATATATCAATTGATACTAATTTTTCTAGATCAAGTCTCTTATAAATAGAAAAAGGCATGACACTAACTCCATCTCCCAAATCACATAAAGCAGTTCTAACATAGTTATTTTTAATGGAGCAAGGAATAGTTGGTATACCTGGATCTCCAAGCTTCTCCGGTACTTTACCATCAAAAGAATAATTAGCAAGTAAAGTGGAAATTTCCTCATTAGGAATCTTCCTTTTGTTAGTAACAATATCTTTCATATACTTTGCATAAGGAGGCATTTTAATAGCATCAGTCAAAGGAATTTGCAAAAATAAAGGTTTCATCCATTCACAAAACCTGTTGTAGTGTTCTTCTTCCTTTAATTTATGTTTCTTACCAGGAAAAGGCATTGGTTTCTGCACCCATGGTTCTCTCTCATTACCATGCTTGTTGGCAATGAAGTCTTCTTTGGTGTACTTTGCATTTTTGGCAAGCTTTTCTGGTTCTTCTTCAACTTCTTCTTTATCGGAAGCCTCACCTGGTTCAGTTTCAGCATCAGAAATAGAAACACTATTAGGATCTTTACCTGTCCCGGAAGGTTCTGCAATTGTTTTATGCTTCTTCTTCTTCTTCTTGGAAGGAATATCATCACTTGAAGTGTGTTGAGAATCTTGCTCGATCCTCTTAGGATGTCCTTCAGGATATAAGGGGTCTTGAGTGGTAGCACCACCTCTTGTGCGTATTTCACATGCTTGCTTCTCTCTTGCGGCATTAACTAGCAAGTCTTTTTGCACCTTGGTAAGCTGATCAATTTGTGTTTGAACCATTTGAAAATGTTTAACAAGTATCTTCACATCATTGGAGGTTCTCTCCACAATATCCTGCAACTTGTTAATAGCTCTAGAATTTTCCAACAAATGATTCTGCACTTTTTTATTAAAATTATCTTGCTTAACAATAAAATTATCAAATTCATCTAAGCATTGATCAGGAGGTTTAGAATAAGGAATATCTCTATCATCAAAGCGTTGGAGAGAGTGTACCTCAATTGTAGATGAGTGAGGGATTGGCTTAGATAATTCTTCAATAGGAGGTAAATTCTTAACATCTTCGGCTTTAATACCTTTCTCCTTTAGAGATTTCTTGGCTTCCCTCATCACTTCATCATTTAATTCAATCATCCCTCTCTTCTTCGGTGTTGGCTCAGGGGTTGGTGCTGGTGTTGGCTCAACTAGAGTCCAATCATTATGATTCTGGCTAATTTTAACCATTAATTCTTCAGCTTCAGCCGGAGTTCTTTGCCTGAAAACACAACCAGCACAACTATCCAAATATGTCTTAGATTCATCAGTTAGTCCATTATAAAATATATCAAGGAGTTCATTTTTAGGCAATGGTTCCTTAGGCAATGCTCTAATTAAAGAGCAAAACCTTCCCCATGATTCCGGTAGTGTCTCTCCTTTTCCCTGTTCAAAGTCAAAGATTTTCTGCGAAGCAGCATGTTGAGCACTAGCAGGAAAATATTTTTGAAAGAAAGCATTAACCAAAGCAATAGGACTATTAATGGATCCAGGAGACAAGTTATTAAACCAAGTTTTAGCTGCATCTTTCAACGAGAAAGGAAAAATCTTAGCAACAAAGTTAGTGCGGAGCTTAATATCATCAGAAAACAAATTACTCAAAGTAGAAAGCTCATTCATATGCTCCATAGCACTCTCATCTTTAGTACCACAAAAAGGAGTTTTCTCAACAATAGATATGTAAGATAAATCCAAAGAGAAATCATAATCCTTGTCTCTAATATTTATGGGAGAAGCAGCAAACTTAGGATCAGGAGACAATTTATATCTAACAGTACGTCTTGCAAGAAGTTCTTTAACATCAACAGCATTACGAGTAGCACGTGCTTCAGCAATAAAATCATCATCAAGCTCAATATAATCTTCAAACTCATCACTAGGACATTCCCTAGACTCAGGTGAACTAACAGGTGTAACAGTGGTATTTCCCAACTTAGGTCTAGCAATAGTAGCATCTAAAAAGGAACCTAGTGAACCACTCTCATCAAGCACAGTAGAAGCATCATCTAAATTATCAGTGGCATTTTCAAACTCAGCAGAAGTAGTAGCAGTAGCATGTGCATGTGGTGGTGTAAGCAACTTACTCATAACAGATGGCGAATCAAGAGCAACAGAGGTGTTGAGAGTTGTACCTCTTCTTGTAGTGGATGGCAATATAGGAACTTTTCCATCACGAGGTTTACCCATGATGAAAGGATTGCAGCGAACAATATGAATCCCAAGTGAACTTACAAATAAAGCTATGCTCCCTGGCAATGGCGCTAGAAAATAGTCTTGATGACCCACAAGTATAGGGGATCGCAACAGTCTTCGAGGGAAGTAAAGCCCAAATTTATTGATTCGACACAAGGGGAGCCAAAGAATATTTATAAGCCTTAACATATGAGTTGTCAATTCAGCTGCACCTGGAAACAGTCTTGCTCGCAGTGGTTTATCAGTAGCAACAGTTTTATAGTGGTGATAGTAGTGAAACAGTAACAGCAGTAGTAAAATAACAGCGGTAATAATAGCAATAGTAAACAGTAGGAACAAATACTGTAGGCATAGGGATGGATGTACGGGTGTTGCATGGATAAGATAATTCATGAAATCAATGAGACATGGGCAATTGCAGATAAATAATGATAAAGCATCCTAGTACTAAACAATCATAGGCATGTGTTCCATAAATAGTCGTGCGTGCTCACAAGGAGAAACTTGCACGACATCTTTTGTCCTACCAGCCTGTTGCAGCAGGGCCTCAAGGGAAACTACTGGTAATTAAGGTACTCCTTTTAATAAAGTACCGGAGCAAAGCATTAACACTCGGTGAACACATGTGATCCTCACATCGTAGCCATCCCCTCCGGTTCTCCCAATTTCTGTCACTTTGGGGCCTTGGGTTCTGGACAACAATATGTGTAAACAACTTGCAGGTATGACCATAAACAATAATTATCATAATGAAACAATAACATGTTCAGATCTGAAATCATGGCAGTCGGGCCCAAAGTGACAAGCATTAAGCATAACAAGTTGCAACAATGTCATAAGCACTAATAGTAGATACTAGGCACCATGCCCTAACAATCTCATATCAAATTACATGAACAATCTCATCCAATCCCTACCATCCCCTCACCTACAGCGGGGGAATTACTCACACATGGATGGGGGAGTCATGGATGGTCGATGGAGGGACGTCGGTGATGATGGTGATGAAGATCTACTCCAAATCCCCGTCCCGGTAGGGTGCCAGAATGGAGTTTCTGGTTCCGAATCGCGGTTTCTGATGGTGGCGGCGCAGCGGAACTCTATCTGGGAAAAACGCCGTACCCCCGATATTTTCAGGTCAGAGGGTATATGTAGGCGGAAGGAGAGGTCGAGGAGACGGCCGAGCCGTCCTCACAATAGGTGGGCGCGGCCAGGGCTGGGCCGCGCCCCCTGTGTGTGTGGTGGCCTCGTGCCTCCCCTCCGTCTTGTCTTCTGGCTCCGTGGGTCTTCTGGTGAAATAGGATTTTTGCCAATTTTTCCTGAATTTTTACTGAAAGTTGGATTTCTGCACAAAAACGAGACACCCGAGCAAATCTGCTAAAAACAGCGTTAGTCCGTGTTAGTTGTATTCAAAACACACAAATTAGAGGAGAAACAACAGCAAAAGTGTTCGGGAAAGTGGATACGTTTTGGACGTATCAGCCGGCCGCTCTCGTGTGGCCGCCGCCACCATCACTCCTAACTTGCCCTCAGGGACAGCCACCAACGGCCCCATATCGGGCGCACAGATCGGCGGTACCTTTGGGCTAGGCAGGATTCGACCAGATTGGTGCGGCCAGCGCCGGCTAGACTGGTGGTGATGAGATGAAGGCAGATCACATCCCGCGCCGGTGAAACAAAGAAGAAAAGAACTTTATATGGGAACCCCACCGCCGTCGTCCGCCAAGGGCGGCATCCTCCGATGGCAGCAGGGTGTTCAAGGCGGTGGACGGAGGAGCTCTAGCGGTGGCGGCGTGGGGGCCTCTAGAGTCGCCCGTGAGAGGCGACCTGGGAGGAGCAAGAGATTTTTTTTCCTTAGTATTAGTCTATCTATTTTCTGGAGCTGACCATTGTCCTTTAACAATTCTTACATGATTGGATAATCTTGTGAGAGATGGGAGGCTTACAATCAACATGTAACATATGAGTATGACAATCAGTGACATTTCATCTGAGTGATCGCCTGATTCCTTGATATGCAGATTAGAAGAACTAATTTAGCGTAGCAACGCAATACTGCGGTTTTAATTAATCAGCTGCAAGGATAAATTCCTTAATGCATTTTCCTATCAAGAATTAATACTATCAGTATAATGGGATCAATGTAGCAAACAATTCAAAGTTACAAACATCTTTAAATTTAATTCCTACAGTATTTTTTCCAAATATGTTTCCCTTATACATGTGGAGAAAATAGTGGTAAGTACGGTGATAGTGGAATGGCCAGCACAAATTGTAGTACTTCTTTCTAAAAAGTAAGCTCCTCGCAAGCACTGCTTCTAATATAGCATAAGGCCTGAAGAGTTAGTTTTCTTCAGTTATATATGATTACCTCTTTGGTCTTTATTGATTTTTATATGTGGGAGTTGTTCCAAATAAGTTGATTGGTGTTGGAGAAGAGTAAAATATTTCATGCTTATAGTGGTGTAAAAAGAAGCTTGCTTAGACTGTGGCTTAGACTTTAGCATGTCATGCTAGATATTATTTTGATTATATGCTTAGTAGTTATTATTATAGCATGACTTGTCTCAAATAACTGAGAGTTCTTAATGTGCCATTGAAAGAATCATGCGTTGTTTTTATCATATAGAAGCATAATATTGGTATTCTCCTTTGATGTTTTATTTGGGTTGACTTGGCGCATGCTTACACCATGTTATGACTATGAACCAGTCACCTCAAGCCTCTATGATCATTTGGTTTTTGACTTATAATATCACTTTATACTTTGGTTAATAATGTTTTGTCGCTATGCATGATTATGACCGTTATTGCTCTCGTAGTTGGTCGCTCCCAGTCTTTTGCTAGCCTTCATCTGTACTGAGTATGAGCTCTACTCATGTATCCAACTCCCAAAAACCAAAGTTATTCCAAAAAGTCCACTATAAATTCCTATGCATGGCATTTCAAACCATTCCAAGTAAATTTTTATGTGCTACCTTTCAAAACCTTCAAAATACTTCTTATTTTGTGACACTGTTTTTAGCTCATGAGGACGAGTGATTGGGTTTGTTATCTTCCATATTAAATTAAGTACCCCTCGACTTGCATGCTTCATTTTCTCGTCACTAATTTTGCAAGAGAGCTGGTCAGACCATTATAACTTCAAAAAAAGGCACTCATCCATGGTATGAGATTATTGGCAGGCACCTGAGGATTCGGTTAGCCATGGTTTGTGAAAGGAAAGGTGGGGAGGAGTGCCAAACTTTATAAAAGAGCATATAAAAGAGCATGTAAATGCTTATTTTCAATACTCGAAACCGCTCTCAACTTGTTTAGTATGGAAGATAGCAAGAACTCCATTGATGAAGAATTAGGTTGTAAAATATACTTAGAATCACATAGAAACTCCTAGGCTGTTTCATGGAATTTCCCTTCATTCTGTTGTTTTGGATATGTGCACATACACTGTTTATATGTGTTGCTCCCTTGATGTTGCCTAGGTATTATTATTGCAGTTTCACGGTATCAGTGCCTTTTGATCTGCATGTATCAATCAGTATAATGTGCAAATACAAACTGACTATGGACTTTAGGTCACAATGTGACAAACAAAATGTCTTTATATTCGAAATTAAATCTTAAATTTGCATATATCCATTTATTTGTGTAAACTCTTATCATTTTATTGCCAAAATTAACGGGCCCGGCAACACGCGCCGTCATGATCTAGTTCTCTTGTATAGAGGGACTCCTCTTTTACATTGCTCAAGATATGTTTATTGTAGGAAATTTATATGAGCGTCAATGTTTTGGCTTTGTGGTGTTACTTGGGGACCTCTAATTAAGTTCTGAAGGTCTTCCCAATATTTTGGGCTTTGTGGTGCCTTGGTGACAATTCTTGGAAGCCTCATTTATGTTGTGGAGAGTGCCCCAAGCTTTGTGGCTTTGTGGATCAGTTAGGAGCCTTATATTAAGTTATGGAGATTGCCCCAATATTGTACGGGTTTCAGTGACAACCCTCAAGGGTCCCATAGTGAATCGAGGACTTCCCCCTTGGTGGGAAAGGCTCGAGGAGAATACGGTGAGCCGTTGTGGTGTTTGGGGAGCCTTGTGCCTCCACTATGCTCCAACAGAGAGTAGCATCCGTAAGGGTGTGAAATTCAAGATATATCGTTGTCTCCACGTACCTCGGTTATCTTTTTACCTGAGATCCTTTACTTATTCAATTTACTTTGTGATAGACTTTGCGCATCTTGCTATCACATATTTGCTTGTATTTCATAGCATAAGTTGTTGTTGCACATAATTGATCATAGAATATTTAGGTTTTGTGTTGACAAATTAAACGCTAGTTTTATTCCGCATTTGTTCAAGCCTCTTCCATAAAAGTTTTAAATCCCCTATCCCCTCCCCCACTCTAGACGACATATGTATCCTTTCACCCATGCCTTCCAACCAGAGTGTGATGCCCTAAAGCAAATGGAGAACAAAATCCATAATTGGAGGTGCGCTCAATAATAAATCGATGGGCAGAGCCAGCACCGATTGGTCTGCCATGTTGAACCAGGGTTTTCACCCGGAGCCTGACCAAGGGATCATATCGCGTCACGGCAACATCCCTAAGGCCTTGTTTGGTACTAGAGTTTTTGGGGAGGGATTAGTGGGGATATTCCCTACCAAACCTCAAATCTCCACTTACTTTAAAAAATATGTTTGGTACTAGAGTATTGAGCGAGTTCAATCCCAGCTTATCCCCACTTTTCCCCAAATCTTAGTGTACTTTTTTGATTAAATTCCAGTTCTTACCCTGTAGTTATGCATTTGTGACACATATTACTCCAGTTAACAGAACTTCTACTAATTTTCTCAGTTAGGAGACTTTAAACATGATTTTACCCTTGGTTAGCATTTTGCTTTTTTTAGTTAGGACCGACATGTTACGTTGATGTGGCTTGACAAAATGTGTTAAGATCAATGCTCATCATCAACGATCTTGTCTATCTATTTGTTTTATTTCTTGTCATCATTCTGATATTTTAGAACCCCTGTCGTCACTTCACAACTTGCTCAATAGACACAGTTAAAAAAGAGAGTCCAAAGTTTGTAAACGTGGTAATCTAGATGAATTTCATTTAATAGGATAATTAGTGTCACAAATGTATAACTAGGAGGTAAAAAGTGGAATTCACTCTATTTTTTCAATCCTCAATACTCTACCCCTATCTAGTGGATTGTGGATAAGGTTTTGTGGGGATAGGGTGAACATATGGGTTTCACCCAATACTCTAGGGGAATATTCCCACTAATCCAAAAAAAAAACTCTAGTACCAAACAAGGCCTAAGAGGGACACGACTTGTTCATATCTTTGGGCCATTTGAAGCTTTTGTTTTGTGAGAAGGGAAATTTGCCAAAGCACCTCACAACTAAGAGAGTCACGTGATTAATCATGCTTTGTAACAAAACTACAAGAGTAAACAAGATTAATCGTAACATTTTGTAACAACTATCAAACATGACTGTATTATACCTTTGGGCATTGGATGGATTAGGAGGGGCCAAGCTTACTGGAGTCAAGATGTAGTACTTGAAATTAGGGATGTAAACGGATCAGATCAGATCGGACTTTGCCTTTACCATATCCTCTACCATGTTCTTTTGTCGGATTCAGAGCGGAGTGGATAGTGACCGGATGCGGATTTGGAAATGGATATATCTCATCGCGGATTTGGAACGGAAATAGAGCGGACTCGAGGCGGAAACAAAACTAGTCGGATCGATACGCGTATAAATAGTTCGAATAACCATAGAACCATAGTATAAAAATGGTAACACGAGAAAATGAATAAATATAATATAAAAACATGAATAATAATGTACACAGATGACCTAAGTTACCATCCACACGTGTTTGAGTAGCATTGTAGCCAAATAAACTTGTAATTTGTAAGGTACAATGATTACATAAATGAGTTGAATGATTATCGAACTACTCAAAAACTTATTGTGCTATATTATCCTAATTTTTTGGAAAAAATCGGATTATTTGGTAAAAACCCATTGGATAATCCTATTTAATTTTCGGATAATCTAGGGGATTATTCCCACAAATAAAGCTACAAGGCCCTAAACAGCCTTAAAAGTAAAACGTAGTCATGCATATAAGTATTGATATAACTCTACCTGTTTCAGAACTTGTTAGTTCGTCCTGCTAAGTTAATGAGCTGCAATTGTTTCCCCAATGAGTGACTCCCTTCTGGAGCTGCTGTCATTTTTGAGTTGGAACGTCCGTGGGCTCAATGACCCGGACCGCTGCACCACTGTTAACGAAACCATCGCCTCCTCGTCTTGTGCAATCGCCTGCCTCTAGGAGTCCAAATTACAGATTTTAGATGCTTCGACGGCCGCTTTTATCGGAGGATTCCGGCTCCGATCCTTCGCATATCTGCCAGCGGTGGGAACCAAAGGTGGCATCATCATCCTTTGGGATGAAAATGTCGTGCAGGGGAACGACATCACCATGGGCAACTATTGCATCTCCCTCACGTTCACTAGCACGAGAGATGACTTCACCTTCAGGCTAACCTCTGTCTATGGACCAACAAGACACAGCCGGAAGGAGGAATTTTTTGCCGAGCTTATTGCGCATAAGCCGCCACCGGGATTAAATGGATGGTAAACGGAGACTTCAATCAAATATACCGGGCAAGAGATAAAAACAAGAGCAACGTCAACCGGAGGCGGCTAACCCAATTTCGTGACACCCTCCAAGCTTGTGAGCTCAATGAATTCCCGCTTCAAAATCGTCGATTCACTTGGAGCAACGAGAGATTAAATCCCACTTTGAGCAAGCTAGACTCCGTCTTTGGCAACCACGAGTGCGATATTGCCTTTAGTGATCACATACTTCATGCCCTCTCGTCTTTGCTCTCCGACCATTGTCCCCTCCTCCTTGCATGTGCCCGAAGCCCCAAAAAACCGAGAGCCTTCAAGTTTGAGAACTATTGGACAAAAATGCTGGGCTTCAAGGACGTGGTGGCGAAGTCTTGGAGCGAGACCACGGAGCACCATGAGCCTGGCCAAGCTTTATTCCACAAGCTAAGTAGAGTGGCCAAAAGCCTAAGGTCTTGGAGTAGGTCATTCTCTTCGAATGCCAAGCTTCACCTTCACATGGCGCTTGAGTTAATCCTCCGGTTTGATGAGGCACAAGACTTCCGTGCCCTTTCTCCGGAGGAGCATGACATTAGGAAAATCCTCAAGAGGAGGGTCACAAGTTTGGCCATTATGGAGAGGGCTAGGAAGAAACAAAGTGCACGGATGATAAATTTAAAAGAAGGCGACGCCAACACCAAATATTTCCACATGAAAATCAATGCTAGAAGAAGGAGAAACTTCATCCTTCGTTTAAAGAGGGGTTCGGGATGGGTGACCAAGCATGAGGACATTGAGGAAACCATTCACACGCACTTCAAAGAGACCATGAAGAGAGGACCAAGACGGTCGCGTGATTTTAATTGGGCCAACCTTCATCTCCCGGAATGCGACCTCTCTAGCCTTGCCGACAACTTCACGGAAGAGGAGGTCCATGGGGCCATTAAAGCCTTGCCTTCCGACAAGGCACCGGGACCGGATGGGTTCACCGGAGTGTTCTTTAAAGCTTGTTGGGGTACCATCAAGGAAGACCTTATGAAAGTCATCAACCTTTTCTCCAACCTCCGCTCCGAGAATTTTCATTGGCTCAACTCCGCAAACATTGTCTTGATCCCAAAGAAAGAAGGGGCCGAATCCATCTCCGATTTTAGGCCAATTAGCCTCATCCATGCCGTGGCAAAGATTATCACCAAAATGATGGCAACCCGGCTTGCACCTTTCATGAATGTCCTAATCTCAAGGTCCCAAAGCGCCTTCATCAAGACAAGAAGCATCCATGACAACTACCTCTACGTCCGCAACTATGCAAGACGCCTTCACAAGGCAAAAACCCCGGCCTTGTTGCTAAAGCTTGACATTAAGAAGGCCTTCGACTCTGTGCGATGGGATTACCTTGTGGACTTGCTCCAAAGGCTTGGCTTCCCGCCAAGATTCCGGAATTGGCTCGTGGCTATCCTACACTCCGCAACTTCTAGGGTCCTCTTGAATGGGGTGTCGGGCTCCCCTATCTACCATGGACGAGGTTTGCGTCAAGGAGACCCCCTCTCACCACTTCTCTTCGTCCTTGCAATCGACCCACTTCAAGCCATCCTTGCCAAAGCGACGGAGAACGGAGAACTCCATCGTCCACGGGGCCGCGCCACCACCTTGCGCACCTCCCTTTATGCCGATGACGCGGTCATCTTTATGGCCCCTAGAAGGGATGATATGGAGACGCTATCCCGCATTCTCCAAGACTTCGGAGAGGTGACCGGCCTTGTCACCAATGTGCAAAAGAGTATGGTGGTGCCCATTCGTTGCTCCGAGATTAACCTTGATGAAATCCTCAATGGTTTCCCCGCGTTGCGCTCTTCATTCCCTATTAGATATTTGGGGCTACCCCTCTCGGTCCACCGGCTTCGTAGCGGCGAATTCCAATATATTGTTGACAAGATGGCAAGCAAACTTCCTTTGGGGCAAGGAAAGTACATCACCACCGCCGGACGAGTGGAATTGATCAAATCCGTCATCACATCCCAAGCCATCTACCCGCTTACCGTCTTGCCGATTCCAAAGGGCATCTTGATAGCCATGACGAAGCTTGAATGCGCTTTTGTGTGGGCGGATTCGGATAAGGTTTCCGGGGGGAAATGCAAAGTTAAATGGGATGTTGTGTGCTCCCCAAAGAATATGGGAGGCCTTGGAATACTAAACCTAGAGAAGTTTGGAAGAGCGCTAAGGGCTAGATGGCCTTGGCATGAATGGACGGACCCGGAACGCGCTTGGGTTGGCTTGGGGAACCCTTGCAACAAGGAAGATATGAGCCTATTCTACAATAGCATTAACTTGAGCATTGGTGACGGAAAGACCGCAAAATTTTGGCATACCCCATGGGTCGACGGGCTTATTCCTAAGGACATCGCCCCATCTATTTTCACCATTTCCAAGAAGAAGAATATCACCGTGAGGAAAGGGCTTGAGCAAGACTTTTGGATTTCGAACCTATCCTTCGGGGAGGGGATTGAGGTGACTCACATTATGGAGTTCTCAAGCTTATGGGCAAAAATTCAAGAAATCCACCTTACCGAGGAGCCGGACTCTATTACTTGGAGACTCTCCGCTACCGGCTCATACTCCTCTTCTACGGCCTACAAAGCTCAATTCACCGCTGCTCCAACCTCCTTCATGATTCCGGCGGTTTGGGACAATTGGGCTCCTCCTAAATGCAAAACTTTCGCTTGGTTGATCCTCCAAAATAAGGTGTGGACGTCGGATCGCCTATTGCGGAGGGGGTGGCCAAATTGTGGACCTTGCCAACTTTGCAAAAGAGAGCCGGAATCGGTGGCACATCTCATTTTCAAGTGTAGATACTCCATTCGCGTTTGGAACGGCTTAAGGGATTGGCTCGGCCTAGGGGATTTCGACATGAGCCTTTGGAGCAACTACAACAACCTTCAAGAGTGGTGGTGTGCAATCTCCGGAACCCATGGTTTACGGCGGAAGGGCATAACATCCTTGCTCCTTCTCACCGCTTGGGAGCTTTGGAATGAAAGAAATGCGAGAGTGTTCAAAAATGTAGCATCCATGCCCGCTTTGATTATTTCTTCCATTAAGAGTAGCGCCGCCCTTTGGGGAATAGCCGGAGCGAAGCATTTGAGCGCTTTGATGCCGCGAGAGTAGGCCTTTGTGTTTAGGAGCTCCGCTCCTTTGTAACCTAAACTCTTTTTTTCCTCCTCCTTAATTAATGGAATAGGCAAATCTTTTGCCTCGTTTCAAAAAAGATATAACTCTACCTAATGTTAAGGTTGGCACCCCAAAGGGTTGTTTCATATTTTTCTAACAGTTCAAGAAAAGTATGAACCTAACATCCGGGTGATATAAAAATTCTTCTATTGTCTAAACAGAACATAGAAGCCATATTCTGAACTAACCAAAATTAGAATGTTTATCTATCACCCAACGCTACCTCTGAGCTCAGCCATCATTACCTCTTAGTACTGTCATTGTGTCTTGGATGATTTTCTCCTCACATAGATCATCTCGCTAGTTCTTATACTACACAGAAAAGTACGAACTACCTGAAAGGCTGAAACTGAAAGAATCTACAGACTACTGCTCTTCCAAGCGAAAAAGGGCTCCCAGCCACCCAGATTATCGTATCAGCCTACGAGTTAGGAATGTTCATCATCATCAGTTTGTCGCGACGCTCTGATCATCATTTATGTTGGTTCGGCTCTCCCTAGTCCCTCCATCTCCATGCCAGCTAGCGAAATCTGGTGAAGAATGGCAGCCGCTTCAATCAGTGCCTCCCTGTCCTGAAACTCACCAAGGCATAACTGGCATGACTACACACGAGGCTTGCAAAGAGCAGTGGAAGAGGCAGCTGCAGATGTAGCAACTTACAGTGGTGCATTCCATGTCCTTGGTGAACTCATCCACCTGCTGCCACTTCGCCGGCGTCAAGTCGGCCTTGAGCTTGTCGTGCTGAGCACCTGGGATGATGTTGTCCGAGCGGAAGTCGAGTGCCGACAGTTCCAGGAAGTCGATCAGGAGGTCCGTGCGCCATTCTTCGCCGCAATCAGCAGCCACGGCCGTAGGTGATTGCTTGATGTTGGTTTTGTCCATCGCGTCGTGCAGCCTCACAACGGCCGCCGGCTCGGCTGTGGCATCTCCGTCGTCGAATGAGACACTGTCGTTAGCGGTGGATTGCTGGAAGTTGGTGACAGCGTTTGCACCGTCCAGCTTGACGGCCGCTGCATCGTATGCTCTGGCGGCGTCCTCGGCGGTGTCGAAGGTGCCGAGCCACTTCCGAGTTCTCCCTTTCGACCTCGAGTATCTGCCTCTGATCTGAGCCTCGTACTTGCCGCTGCGCCTGTGGTATACGCCGCGGAACACGGTAGCCGCCTTCTTCTTCACCGGCGAGGAAGGCCGATGAAGGGAGACGCCGTCGTCAATGAGCGCCTCCAAGGCATAATGACATAACTGAATCAGCATGACTACACAGATGGCATGAAAAGAAGTAAAGAACAGGTATCAAGCAGCTGCTGATCTAGTAACTTACATCAGTGGATTCCATGTCCTTGAGGAAGTCGTCCACCTGATGCAGCGATTCTTCGCCGTAATCATCAGCAGCCATGGTCGTAGGTGGTTGCTTGAAGCTGATTTTGGCGGCCGATCGGCCGCACGGCCGGCAGGATAAGCCTTCATTGGCGGTGGATTGCACGAAGTTGGTGACAGCACTCGCGCCGTCCCTCTCGGCGGCCGCTGCATCATACGCTCTGGCGGCATCCTCAGCGGTGTCGAAGGTGCCGAGCCACACCCGAGCTTTCCCCTCCGGGTGTCTGACTCTGATCCTCGAACAGTACTTGCCGTTGGGTCTCTGGTGCGCGCCGCGAAACACGGCCGGGGCTTCCGGCTGCCTAGCTGTTGCCGCCGCCGCCGCCGCCTTCTTCACCCGTGAGGAACGCCGGCTAGGGGAGAAGCCTACCTCAGAAGCGGCGGACATGGGCGAAACGCCGCGGAGCACGGTCCGGGCTTCCGGCTGCGTGGCCGCCGCCGCCGCCTTCTTCCCCCGTGAGGAACGCCGGTGAAGGGAGAAGCCTACATCAGCAGCGGCGGACAAGGGCGAGACGCCGCGGAGCACGGTCCGGGCATCCGGTTGCGTAGCCGCCGCCTTCTTCACCCGTGAGGAACGCCGGTTAGGGGAGAAGCCTACATCAACAGCGGTGGACGTGGGCGAAACGCCGCGGAGCACGGTCCGGGCTTCAGGCTGCGTGGCCGCCGCCGCCGCCATCGTCACCCTCCGTGTCACTTCTCCGGACGGCACGGCTGGGGCGCGTGGGGGCGGGGAGACGTCTTCATCATCAGCGGCGGGTCGCTTGAAGTTGGTTGTGGCCGCCGCACCGCGCAGGGTGACGGCCGCGGCGTCGTACGCTCTGGCGGCGGCCTCGGCGGTGTCGAAACTGCCGAGCCATATCAGAGCTTTCCTCTTCGACTTGGGGTCGCTGATCTGCGCCGCGTACTTGCCGCTCGGTCGCCGTCGCACGCCGCGGAACTCGGTCCCGGCCGCCAGGCTAGCCTTGTTCTTCCTCCTCCTCCTACCACCCACAGCTTTTTCCGCCGCCATGACGGCCCCCCGCCGCTCTCTCACAAACGCCGATGTTTGGGACGCTGTCCGCCGTCACCACCGTCACAGTCGCTCTAGGGATGTGGAGGAGCAATAGAACTGTGTGGCCAACGCGTCTTGGAGTGGCATGTCATGGGCTGTGGGCTAACTAAATATGGGCTTTTGTCCTGTACTTGTGGCAGGCTAAAATCCTCAATTTTGCAAATTTCGGCCGAATTTGTTCTGAAATGTTTTTCCTTGTGCACGTACTCTAGAGCACTGAGGCTTTGGTCCGACTTTCAATTTCCGAGTCCGGTCGATCGGGATGACAGCAGAATATATCTGGTGCATACATCCAGGTTGTGAGGTACTCCCAGTGAACTTCATTTATATTTTCTCTGTCATAAAATTAATGACTTAATTTTGTCCAGATACAGATGTATCTAGATGCGTTTTAACATGTACATACATCCGTGCCTGTAAAAAGTTGAGTCACTTATTTTAAGATGGATGGAGTATTAGTTTTTCTAATTTCTCATGAAAGAATATGATTAATGATAATATAATTATTAATTATCACAGAAAATTTATATTCAATCGCAACATGTATCATGAGAAACAAATTAACTAATCATGTTGTTAATAATAGTCAACTCATATTAGGTTGTGATTTTGGCAAGTCTGGTT
This sequence comes from Dactylis glomerata, assembly GCA_007115705.1. Lineage (NCBI taxonomy): Eukaryota > Viridiplantae > Streptophyta > Magnoliopsida > Poales > Poaceae > Dactylis > Dactylis glomerata. Next base: position 3,792,423 of record QXEO01000547.1, on the reverse strand, counting down.
TGTCGGTGAGAATGGACCAAAATGGGCCTTTTTGAAAAATTTAGAACAAAATATACAAAATTTGATTTTTTAGAAAATGAAATCCTTCCATGACGACCGGGGCTATGGGACGCCATGCTAGATAGCATTGCACCTAGGCCTAGCCGCCTAGGGCGTTATGCTCAACCGCCGCCCTGGCAGACCGAGATCGAGGATTACGACGACCCCCCGCTGCTCTCTCACTCATGCCGGCGCTTTGGTACCTTGTCCGCCATCACCACTGTCACAGTCACCAGAAGAGGTAGAAACATCAAATTTTGGGGAGGAAATAATAGATCACACCATTTGTTGGAGCGTATTTTGCACATAACCACAAATGTCGATTTTTGTTGCACAAAACACCAGTGTTTTTCGTAATTGTTGCGCATAACACAAATAAGGTTGTTAACTAATTTAACCATAAGTTAAGCCTATAGGGCCCTGACAAGGGTTGGCCCCGGCAATGTCCTCGGATGAAGGACTTTGGATTGGGAGAAGAGGGCGTCAGATGAACTCGAAAGTAAAGGTCAGACAAACAAGGCGAATATGATTGTATTATTGAGACAAACCTATGGTTATAAACTAAATCTTAATCTGCCCTCCGTCGGCTCCTCCTGGCCCTTTATATAGGTGGCCAGGACCTAGAGTGTTGATCGGGTATGATACAAGTTCATAGACTATGTCGGTTTACATGATAGTTTCCATATATCCACAATCCTTTGGCTCCTATCTTGGGTTATAATTAATCTTCATGGGCTTTCGCGCAATTACGAACCAAGGGTACGAATTCCATGGGCCCTGGCAGGCGTACCAAGCCCAATATGTATCATATGTTGCTATGTGATTACAGTTTCGCTTGTGGGGCAATGTGCATGTCAAAATAGTGTGCATGATGTCGGTCAGCCTGGTGATTGGTAATTTGCAGCAGCGTCCTCGGTAATGCTACTAGTGATGTTTAGGTCTAGCTCTTGTGAGTCGGTGATCACTTGGCGGGGTCTTTTTTATCTTCTTTTATATTTTGGGTGTGTGTATTCGTGATATCTTGATTAGTTCTTGGTGTAGAACCTGAGTATCTTTACTATTGGTTTCGAGTTGGTGAAGGCTCTTTGCAGATACATCATTTGATTACCAATTCTACCCCTGCAAAACTAGCCATTATACAACATTTACCACCGCTAAGTTAAATATGTCGAAGTCAACCTCGAGGGGAGAAGTAAAAAAACAGCTAGGGGAGAGGAGGCCAGCGCCCAACGCCCTTTCTACACCGGAGAGGAGCACATCCAGATCCTGGTGCCTCCCGCCGTGCAGAGCATTGATACGTCTCCAACGTATCCATAATTTTTTATGATCCATGCTTGTTTTTACACCATTTGCTTAGTGTTTCGTTACACTTCATGGCACTTTTATGCATTTTCTGGAACTAACCTACTAACAAGTCGCCACAGTGCCAGTTCCCTATTTTCTGCTGTTTTTGTGTTTCAGAAAAGTTACACAGGAAATATTCTCAGAATTGGACGAAACCAAAGCCAGTCGCCCATAATTTCACCGAAGCTTCCAGAGAACCAAAGAGGAGACGGAGTGGGGCCACGAGGTGCCCACACACCAGGGCGGCGCGGCCCAGGGGTAGGTCGTGCCCCCTATGTGTGAGACCTCCTCGGTCCACTTCTGATGATGCCCCTTCGCCTATAAAGACCCCCCGACGGGAAAAACCTAAATACCCGATCACTTTTCCAAAACACATCGCGATCCGCCACCGCCGTCGACCCGAAGATCGGGAGGTTCCAGAAGCTCTTCCCGGCACCCTGCCGGAGAGGGGAATCGCCACCAGAGGTCTTCTTCATCGCCATGCTTGCCTCCGGAGCGATGAGTGAGTAGTATACCTTGGACTATGGGTCCATAGCAGTAGCTATATGGTTGTCTTCTCCACAGTGTGCTTCATGTTTAGATCTCATGAGCTGCCTTACATGATTGAGATCACCGTTATGTAATTCTACATGTTTGGTTTGTTGGGATCCGATGAATATTAGTGTTATGCTTGAGTTGAAGTACTGAAATTTATCTTATGTTATCTCTATGTTGTTTATGATCTTGCATGCTCTCCGTTGTTAGTAGCTATCTTGGCCAAGTAGTTGCTAGTGACTCCAAGAGGGGGTATTTATGCTCGATAGTGGGTTCATGCCTCTATTTAATCTGGGGGAGTGACAGAAACCTCTAAGGTTGTAGAAGTGATGTTGCTACTAGGGAGAAAACAATATTCATATGCTCGAGGGCATATGCTTTGTTTACATTACACACTTTGCTTAATGCAATTATCTGTTGTTCGCAACTTAATACTTGTGGAGTTCTCAGATTGATTCGGCACAAGTGGATTATTAGTCATAGATACAGTTGGATGGCGGTCTATGTATCTTGTTGTAATGCCCAGAGTAAATCTCATAGTGATCTTCTCATCATATGCACGTTGTCTTTATTCTATCAATTGCCCAACTGTAATTTGTTTACCCAGCATGTATTATTTTATCTTATGGAGAGACACCACTAGTGAACTGTGGACCCCGGTCCTATTTCCTTTATATTGCTATCACCTGTTCACTTTACTCGCACTATTTACTTTACTCGCATATTATTATCACTTTCCACTCGATACGCTCATACCCTTTGTTTCAAGCAAACCGGTGAGATTGACAACCTCATCGTAAGTTGGGAACAAAGTATTTGGTTGTGTTGTGTGCAGGTTCCATGTTGCCGCTCGCAAAGCTAAGCTTGGACGAGGCGCGCTATAAATTGTCCGGAGCTGTCGCACGCTAGTGGGCATCACCTTCAGTCGTATTGCTCTTTCCTCTCCTGAACGATAAACCTTGGTTTCTTACTGAGGGAAAATCTTGGGGTTCCCAACTGGCCGGTCATTTACTCGGCATCAAGCATATTTTCTGGCGCCATTGCCGGGGGGGAAGAAGACTTCTGCAAGGGGAGTTTTCGCACGCACATCCTTTACTTTGTTTTAAGTTTTGCTTTACTTTATTTTTACTTGCATCGTTTTATCAAAACCCCAAAAAAAACTAGAATCATTTGTAGTTGTTTTTACTTGCTTGCTTTTAGTCTTGTTAGAATGAGTAATCCTGAAGTTGAAGTTCGTACTTTTAAGCAACAAGGGGGAGAGAGCTTGAAAGATGCTTGGTACCGTATTAGCAATTCTCATCATAGGTGTTCAAAGAAGCATTCTACCATGATCCTCCTTAGAAATTTTTATGTTGGTATAACTAGTTGGTATAGGTACGTTCTTGATACTCTTGCAGGAGGTAATTTTCTGGGTACTCCCGCTCTTGAAGTATGCACTTTAATTGAAAGTTTAGTGGGAGTACCACCTATTCATGTTGTTAAAACTGAGGTCACTTTGGAGGAAGTTTTAGAAAAGCTTAGCTCTTTAGAAAAAGGTTTGCCAAATATCCTTGATAATGCTAGCCGAGTTAATGAAGCGATAGAAAGTATCGGTAAGAGAATCACTGTTTTAGAAGCTAGCACTACTCTTGATAGTCAAAACCTTAGGATGGGAAACTAGAGGAATCCATGGAAACTTTAAGTTCAATTATCTCTTCTCTTAAGTTTAAGAAAGAGAAAGCTTTTGGTGGAAAAGAGCAAAAATTTATGTATGTTCCCAAGATGTCTGTGCCTAAACCGCAGCATGTTTTTAAGATTGGTAAGACTTTTAGTTCAACTAAGAGTGACTTGCAGGTTGAATCATCTTCGGGAACCTCTAAGGTGCCTAGTGTGGTAAGTGGTGATCTAGAGGAAACAGTTGATATTAATGATTCATCACTTGATGTTACTTGATTCACAATTTTCTGCACCTAGCTCAAAGGCGTTAAAGAAAAGCACTCTTGGGAGATAACCCAATGTTTTTATATTTAGTTCTTTTTCTTTTATTTGATTCTTAGAAGTTATTACTACTGTAATGACCTATCCTTATCCTTTTTATTTCGTTTTTGTGCCAAGAGAAGCCTCTAATTTGAGCGAGGTAAGATTTGGGGATGTTGCTGTCCTGAAACAGTTTTCGGTGCTGCACCGTAAAAATTCATGAAAATTCTTTATATATCTTTTGGACCTGCGATTTCTTGTGCATATGCCCCAGGTTATATCCAAACTTTCATTAGTTGAACACTTTTTGATTTGAGCAACAGAAAACCCCTTAAAATTCAACCTTTGTTAGCTGTTCTGTTTTGACAGAATTCTGCCCGTATTTGTGTTTGCCGCTTTATCGCTTTCTTTTTTAGTTCTTTTGATCACGGAACTTTTGGGGAAGTTGCTACAGTAGTATATACTTTATATGTGGTGGTTTTAGGTTGAAACCTGAAGCAAAAAGAGGTTGATTCTATGTTATGCTTACACTAATGTTGCTAATAGATTTGTGTTTAGTTTTGTACGAAGGAAGTTTTCAAGTGTACGGATCGGAGAGTGATGAGATGAGTTGAAGAACGGACAAAAGCTCAAGCTTGGGGATGCCCATGCATCACCCCAAGAAATATCCAAGAAGTACAAGCGTCAAAGCTTGGGGATGCCCCTGAGGCACCCCTTCTTCATCGGTAAAAATCAGGTCACCTTTCAAGACACTATATTTTTATTGCTTCATGCATTATGCGTTTTTCTTGGAGCATCAGTTGTTTTTAGTTTTCAGTTTAGTTTAGTTTAGTTTGCTGCAATAAATGGTTGGACCCCAACAAATTTCTTTTAGAGAAGTTTCCTTGCTTTTCATTTGCCAAGAACACTCCGTTTTTCATTCTTATAATTTCAACGAGTGTTCTCTTTTTCTTGAACTGCATTTAGTTTTCGTTTTTCGCCTTGATATGCGTTCAGATCTCGTTATATCTTTTCATCAAGGTGTATTTTTGCCTTTGGTCTTTATTTGTTTTCATCAAAAGAGGTATTTATAAAAGTTTGAATGGTGTTGGAAAAGAGAAAAAGGTTTATGCAAAAAAGTGGTACAAGAAAGAGCTTGTGTAGACTGCGGCCTAGGCTTTTGCATGTCGTGCTTGATGTCTTTTTTATAGTATGCTTAGTGGTTTTGCTGCAGCATGACTTGTCTCAAATAACTGAGATTGCTTAATGAGCCTTTGAAAAAATCATGCGTTGTTTTTATCGTTTGGAAGAATTATTTTGGTTTTCTCCTTGATGCTTTATTTGGGTTGACTTGGCGCATGCTCACACATGTTAGACTCATCCAAAGTCGCCAATAGCCTCTATGATCATTTAGTTATTGAATTTTGATGCCATCTTATGCATCTTTTAATATCGCTTTGTCGCTTTGCATGATTATGGCCATTATTGCTCTCTTAGTTGGTCGCTCCCAGTCTTTTGCTAGCCCTCGCCTTGTACTGAGTATGAGCTCTACTCGTGCATCCAACTCCTAAAAACCAAGTTTGCCATTGTGTCCACCATACATACCTATTAGCAATTTGCTATTCCAAAGTACATTTGACTCGCTTTTATCTACTCTTCAAATTAAACTCTTACCAGTGTTATGCGAAAATTGGTCAGTAAAGCTCTCACGAACCGGATGGCACACTTTACTTTTTCTTGTTCTTACAAATTTGACATTGTGGTCTCTTATGTTGAGTTGTTATGCTTGCAAGTTGTAAGTTGGGAATTAGCCCAATCATGCCGTCATGGGGCAAGCTTTCAACATTGCACTTCTTATTTGAGTTGATATCGTGATCTTTTGTTTATAGATACTCGCGGTGTGAAATGAATTAGGAATATTGCGGGATCATGGAGTTTGTATATGTGTTAGAGAAACGCCTGGGCCGCCAATCTAAGCCATGCATAATTCATGGTGAAAATTTGCAGCATACCCATAGTGGACATTCGACGACGCATCTCAAAATAAAAAGCTATACAAATGGTAAATAAAAGAGATGTCGAGGTGTTCATTGTCTGCTTGTCCTGTCATTTTGATGTGGGCTTGTTCCATGTCATCAGGCACGAATGTACCCCGTTGGCGGTTCTCGATGATACGTATATACTTACAATGACAAGAGCTTGCTTGGGACTCTAAGTAAAGTAGCATGAGGTTTGGGTACTCATATTCACGGGACACGAGGTTTTCAACTTAAGATTTGTCAAGCATATGCAGCATAAGTGTTCTCGCATTAACTTTAACCATTCAAGATGCTTATGATGGGGGCAATGAGATCTCAAAGCCAGTAAGTACCATAATTTTTGAAGGTTTATAAAACTTGCAATCACTGCTTCCCTCCGTGAAGGGCCTTTCTTTTTTTACTTTTATGTTGAGTCACCACCTTCTATCTTTATGCACCATTAAGAGAGCATAGTTGTCATTCTTAGTATAATGTGCATTGTCCCAAAGTTTTCATTGATTGATTCATATTGTTGGTTTCACTTGTTCTTAAATTATTTGTATCTAGTCGCCCTCTTAAACTTGAAGGTGTCCTATGCATTTATGTTTTGCTCTCCATGAAGGACAAGCTGAAAACCATTTGTATGTTTTTTACTTATGATTTGAACACACATTTGACTTTCATTGTTTCATTTTCATGATCTTTTGTTTGTGTTCATTTTCATGTTATAACATGGTTGCTAAGTTTCTTCTATCAAGCTTATGTCTTTCATGCCCATGTTTTAAGTTCTTTTGATCCCAGCGCACAACGCTTACATAGATGGTCAAGATTGTGTAGGGGCATGTCACCTCAAAAATTATTTCTTTTGTTATCACTTACCTACTCGAGGACGAGCAGGAGTTAAGCTTGGGGATGCTGATACGTCTCCAACGTATCCATAATTTTGATGCTCCATGCTTGTTTTTACACCATTTGCTTAGTGTTTCGTTACACTTCGTGGCACTTTTATGCATTTTCCGGAACTAACCTACTAATAAGTCGCCACAGTGCCAGTTCCCTGTTTCTGCTGTTTTTGTGTTTCAGAAAAGTTACACAGGAAATATTCTCGGAATTGGACGAAACCAAAGCCAGTCGCCCATAATTTCACTGAAGCTTCCAGAGAACCGAAGAGGAGACGGAGTGGGGCCACGAGGTGCCCACACACCAGGGCAGCACGACCCAGGGGTAGACCGTGCCCCCTATGTGTGAGACCTCCTCGGTCCACTTCTGACTATGCCCATTCGCCTATAAAGACCCCCCGACGGGAAAAACCTAAATACCCAATCACTTTTCCAGAACACATCGTGATCCGCCGCCGCCGTCGACCCAAATATCGGGAGGGTCCAGAAGCTCTTTGATACGTCTCAAATGTATCTATAATTTTTGATGCTCCATGCTTGTTCTTACACCATTTGCCTATTGTTTCGTTACACTTAGTGGCATTTTTATGCATTTTCCGGAACTAACCTATTAACGAAGTGCCACAGTGCCAGTTTCCTATTTTCTGCTGTTTTTGTGTTTCAGAAGTGATACACAGGAAATATTCTCGGAATTGGACGAAACAAGTTCCTGAAGTCTTATTTTACCCGGAAGCTTCCAGAGATCCGAAGAAGTGTCAGAGGGGGGCCACCAGGGCCCCACACAAGGGGGCGGCGTGGCCTGGCCCCTGGCCGCGCCACCCCTGTGTGAGAGCCCCTGGCTCCACCTCTGACATCGCCCCTTCGCCTATAAGTACCCCCCGACGAGAAAAACCTAAGGGCCCGATCAGTTTTCCAGAATACATCGCGATACGCCGCCGCCGTCGACCCGAAGATCGGGAGGGTCCAGAAGCTCTTCCCGGCACCCTGCCGGAGAGGGGAATCGCCACCGGAGGTCTTCTTCATCGCCATGCTTGCCTCCGGAGCGATGAGTGAGTAGTCTACCCTGGACTATGGGTCCATAGCAGTAGCTAGATGGTTGTCCTCTCCACCATGTGCTTCATGTTTAGATCTCATGAGCTGCCCTCCATGATTGAGATCACCGTTATGTAATTCTATGATGTTGGTTTGTTGGGATCCGATGAATATTGGTGTTTATGATTAAGTTGCTGTACTGAATTATATCTTTTGTTATCTCTATGTTGTTTATGATCTTGCATGCTCTCCATTGTTAGTAGCTATCTTGGCCGAGTAGTTGCTAGTGACTCCAAGAGGGGGTATTTATGCTCGATAGTGGGTTCATGTCTCTATTTCACCTGGGGGAGTGACAGAAACCTCTAAGGTGGTAGATGTGCTGTTGCTACTAGGGAGAAAACAATATTCATATGCTCAAGGGCATATGCTTTGTTTACATTACACACTTTGCTTAATGCAATTATCTGTTGTTCGCAACTTAATACTTCCAGGGTGTTCGGATTGATATCCCAGGGGGTGGATTATTAGTCATAGATGCAGTTGGATGGCGGTCTATGTATTTTGTTGTAATGCCCAGAGTAAATCTCATAGTGATCTTCTTGACATATCACATTATCTTTATTCTATCAATTGCCCAACTGTAATTTGTTTACCCAGCATGTTATTTATCTATGGAGAGACACCACTAGTGAACTGTGGGCCCCGGTCCTATTTTAATCATATTGCAATCACCTGTTTACTTTTCCCGCACTGTTTACTTTACTAGCACATTACTACTGTTTTCCACTCGATACACTCATAACCTTTGTTTCAAGCAAACCGGTGAGATTGACAACCTCATCGCAAGTTGGGAACAAAGTATTTGTTTGTGTGTGTGCAGGTTCCACAACACCTTCAGTCGTCATCGTCTCCCTTCTCCTGTTCGATAAACCTTGGTTTCTTAACTGAGGGAAAACTTGCTGCTACACTCATCATACCTTCCTCTTGGGGTTCCCAACGGGCTGGTCATTCACCACGCACAAGGACAGTTTGCTCCCACATCAACTTGGAGTAGCACTCTTCCCGGCACCCTGCCAGAGAGGGGAATCGCCACCGGAGGTCTTCTTCATCGCCATGCTTGCCTCCGGAGCGATGAGTGAGTAGTCTACCTTGGACTATGGGTCCATAGCAGTAGCTAGATGGTTGTCTTCTCCACTGTGTGCTTCATGTTTAGATCTCATGAGCTGCCTTACATGATTGAGATCACCGTTATGTAATTCTACATGTTTGGTTTGTTGGGATCCGATGAATATTGGTGTTATGCTTGAGTTGAAGTACTGAAATTTATCTTATGTTATCTCTATGTTATTTATGATCTTGCATGCTCTCCGTTGTTAGTAGCTATCTTGGCCAAGTAATTGCTAGTGACTCCAAGAGGGGGTATTTATGCTCGATAGTGGGTTCATGCCTCTATTTAATCTGGGGGAGTGACAGAAACCTCTAAAGTTGTAGATGTGTTGTTGCTACTAGGGAGAAAACAACATTCATATGCTCGAGGGCATATGCTTTGTTTACATTACACACTTTGCTTAATGCAATTATCTGTTGTTCACAACTTAATACTTGTGGAGTTCTCGGATTGATTTGCCACAAGTGGATTATTAGTCATAGATGCAGTTGGATGGCGGTCTATGTATCTTGTTGTAATGCCCAGAGTAAATCTCATAGTGATCCTCTCATCATATGCACGTTGTCTTTATTCTATCAATTGCTCAACTGTAATTTGTTTACCCAGCATGTATTATTTTATCTTATGGAGAGACACCACTAGTGAACTGTGGACCCCGGTCCTATTTCCTTTATATTGCTATCACCTGTTCACTTTACTCGCACTGTTTACTTTACTCGTATACTATTATCACTTTCCACTCGATACGCTCATACCCTTTGTTTCAAGCAAACCGGTGAGATTGACAACCTCATCGTAAGTTGGGAACAAAGTATTTGGTTGTGATGTGTGCAGGTTCCATGTTGCCGCTCGCAAAGCAAAGCTTGGACGAGGCACCCTATAAATTGTCCAGAGCTGTCGCACGCTAGTGGGCATCACCTTCAGTCATATTGCTCTTTCCTCTTCTGAACGATAAACCTTGGTTTCTTACTGAGGGAAAATCTTGCTGCTATATTCATCACACCTTCCTCTTGGGGTTCCCAACTAGCCAGTCATTTACTCGGCATCAAGCATTAGCCCGACCACCACAAGAGAGAAGGGAGCGGAGTCGGGGGTCGATCTGTCCCCTCCGTTCTACTTCGCTCTTCTCGATTTTTATATGCGAAAGAAGGAGAGCTTGGAGGCAGGGCGTACGCGGAGGTCCACTGCTGGAGCCATGCCTCGGAGGTTGGTTGACCCCATGTTTGGAGATGGAAATAGGTACCCTCTGCTGCCCTGACTCATGGTGCCCTTCTAGGATCCGGTACTGCCCGAACTTGCTGCAAGGAGCCAAGGACCTTGCAGGCTACTTCAACAGTTTGAAGAGGTCGGTCAATATTCTAGCCTGCAAGTGATGCCTATGATGAATGTGGCGTCAGTCGGTCCTTGTGCGTGGTGAATGACCAGCCCGTTGGGAACCCCAAGAGGAAGGTATGATGAGTGCAGCAGCAAGTTTTCCCTCAGTTAAGAAACCAAGGTTTAATATCGTTCAGGAGAAGGGAGACAGTGACGACTGAAGGTGTTTGTGGAACCTGCACACACACAAACAAATACTTTGCTCCCAACTTGCGATGAGGTTGTCAATCTCACCGGTTTGCTTGAAACAAAGGTTATGAGTGTATCGAGTGGAAAATAGTAGTAAAATGCTAGTAAAGTAAACAATGCGGGAAAAGTAAACAGGTGATTGCAATATGATTAAAATAGGACCAGGGTCCACAGTTCACTAGTGGTGTCTCTCCATAGATAAATAACATGCTGGGTAAACAAATTACAGTTGGGCAATTGATAGAATAAAGATAACGTGATATGTCAAGAAGATCACTATGAGATTCACTCTGGGCATTACAACAAAATACATAGACCGCCATCCAGCTGCATCTATGACTAATAATCCACCCCCGGGGATATCATCCGAACACCCTAGAAGTATTAAGTTGCGAACAACAGATAATTGCATTAAGCAAAGTGTGTAATGTAAACAAAGCATATGCCCTTGAGCATATGAATGTTGTTTTCTCCCTAGTAGCAACAGCACATCTACCACCTTAGAGGTTTCTATCACTCCCCCAGGTGAAATAGAGACATGAACCCACTATCGAGCATAAATACCCCCTCTTGGAGTCACTAGCAACTACTCGGCCAAGATAGCCACTAACAACGGAGAGCATGCAAGATCATAAACAACATAGAGATAACAAAAGATATAATTCAGTACAGCAACTTAATCATAAACACCAATATTCATCGGATCCCAACAAACCAACATCATAGTATTACATAACGGTGATCTCAATCATGTAGGGCAGCTCATGAGATCTAAACATGAAGCACATGGTGGAGAAGACAACCATCTAGCTACTGCTATGGACCCATAGTCCAAGGTAGACTACTCACTCATCGCTCCGGAGGCAAGCATGGCGATGAAGAAGACCTCCGGTGGCGATTCCCCTCTCCGGCAGGGTGCCGGGAAGAGCTTCTGGACCCTCCCGATCTTCGGGTCGACGGCGGCGGCGGATCGCGATGTATTCTGGAAAACTGATCGGGGCCTTAGGTTTTTCTCGTCAGGGGGTATATGTAGGCGAAAGGAGGCTGTCAGAGGGGGTCCCACGCCCCCTCACACGGGGCTGGCGCGGCCAGGGGGGTGGCCGCGCCGCCCCTGTGTCTGGGGCCCACGTGGCCCCTCTCCGTCAGGTCTTCGGATGTTTGGGAGCTCCCCGGTGAAATATGACTTCAGGAACTTGTTTCGTCCAATTCCGAGAATATTTCCTGTGTATCACTTCTGAAACACAAAAACAGCAGAAAACAGGAAACTGGCACTGTGGCACTTCGTTAATAGGTTAGTTCTGGAAAATGTATAAAAATGCCACTAAGTGTAACGAAACAATAGGCAAATGGTGTAAAACAAAGCATGGAGCATCAAAAATTATAGATACGTTTGAGACGTATCAAGCATCCCCAAGCTTAACTCATGCTCGTCCTCGAGTAGGTAAGTGATAACAAAAGAATAATTTTTGAGGTGACATGCACCTACACAATCTTGATCATATATGTAAGCATTGATGAGCTGGGATCAATAGAACTTAAAACATGGGCATGAAAGATATAATCATGACAATAAGAACTTAGCAACCATGTTGTAAACATGCAATTGAACACAAACAAAAGATCATGAAAGTGAAACAATGAAAGTCAAACGTGTGTTCAAATCATAAGGAAAAACATACAAATGGTTTTCAGCTTGTCCTTCATGGAGAGCAAAACATAAATGCATAGGACACCTTCAAGTTTAAGAGGGTGACTAGATACAAGTAATTTGAGAACAAGTGAAACCAATCATCATGAATCAATCAATGAACTTTGGGACAATGCATATCACACTAAGAATGACAACTATGCTCTCTTAATGGTGCATAAAGAAAGAAAGTGGTGACTCAACATAAAAGTAGAAGAAAGTCCCTTCGCAGAGGGAAGCAGTGATTTAAACATGTGCTAGAGCTTTTCATTTGTAAAACAGAGATAAAACTTGATTTTGAGAGGTGGTTGTCTTTGTCAACGACTGGCAATGGGGTTCTTACTATCTTCCATACAAAAATAAAGCAAGTTTTTGAGAGAGAGATTGGCACTTCGTGCTCTTTTTATAAAACTTGGCACTCCTCCCCACCTTTCCTTTCACATACCATGGCTAACCGATTCCATCGGGTGCCCACCAACATTCACATTCTTTGGAGGAGTGCCTTTTTTCTTTCTTTTTTTCTTTTTTTTTCTTTTTGGAATAAACAATATGGAAGATAGCAAATCCGACCACTACGTCCCCATGAGCTGAAAACAGTGTCACAAAACAAGAAGTATTTTGAAGGTTTTTGAAAGGTAGCACACGAAAATTTTACTTTGGAATGGCTTACAAATACCATGCATAGGAATTTATAGTGGACACAATGGCAAACTTGGCTTTTAGGAGTTGGATGCACGAGTAGAGCTCATACTCAGTACAAGGCGAGGGCTAGCAAAAGACTGGGAGCGACCAACTAAGAGAGCAATAATGGCCATAATCATGCAAAGTGACAAAGCGACATTAAAAGAAGCATACGATGGCATCAAAAGTCAAAAACTAAATGATCATGAAGGCTAAAGGCGACTTTGGAAGAGTCTAACATGTGTGAGCATGCGCCAAGTCAACCCAAATAAAGCATCAAGGAGAAAACCAAAATAATGCTTCCATACAATAAAAACAACGCATGATTTTTTCAAAGGCTCATTAAGCAATCTCAGTTATTTGAGACAAGTCATGCTACAGCAAAACCACTAAGCATACTATCAAAAAGACATCAAGCATGACATTAAAAAGCCTAAGCCGCAGTCTACACAAGCTCCTTCTTGTACCACTATTTTGCACAAAGCTTTTTCTCTTTTCCAACACCATTTGAAATTTTTATAAACACCTCTTTTGATGAAAACCAATGAAGACCAGAGGCAAAAATACACCTTGATGAAAAGATATGACAAGATCTGAATGCATATCAAGGCGAAAACGAAAACCAAAAGCAGTAGCAGAAAAACTAGAATGCTCGATTTATAAGAGTGAAAACTAGAGCATTCTTTGCAAATGAAAACGAGTACATCTCCTCCAAAGGAAATTTGTTGGGGTCCAACCATTTATTGCAGCAAACAAACAAACTAAACAAACTAAGAAAACTAAAACAACTGACGCTCCAAGAAAAACACATAGTGCATAAAGCAATAAAAATATAGTGTTTTGAAAGGTGACCTGATTTTTGCCGATGAAGAAGGGGTGCCTCGGGGGCATCCCCAAGCTTTGACGCTTGTACTTCTTGGGTATTTCTTGGGGTGATGCATGGGCATCCCCAAGCTTAAGCTTTTGTCCATTCTTCAACTCATCTCATCATTCTCCAATCCCTACACTTGAAAACTTCCTTCATACAAAACTAAACACAATTCTATTAGCAACATTAGTGTAAGCATAAAATATATTCATCCTCTTTTAGCTTCAGGTTTCAACCCAAAACCACCACATATAAAGTATATACTACTGTAGCAACTTCCACAAGAGTTCCATGATCAAAAAGAACTCGAAAGAAAGCGATAAAGTGGCAAAAACAAATATTGGCAGAAATCTGTCAAAACTGGACAGCTGATAATGGACGAATTTTTGAGGGATTTTCTGTTGCTCAAATCAAAAAGTGTTCAACTAAGAAAAGTTTGGATATAACCTGGGGCATATGCACAAGAAATCGCAGGTCCAAAAGATAAATAGAGAATTTTCACGAATTTTTACGGTGCAGCACCGAAAACAGTTTCAGGACAGCAATAACCCCAAATCTTTACCTCACTCAATTAGAGGCTTCTCTTGGCACAAAAACGAAATAAACAAGATAAGGAGCGGTCATTACAGTAGTAATGACTTCCAAGACTCAAGAAAAAGAAAAATTACTGAAAAGTAAACAATGGGTTATCTCCCAAGAGTGCTTTTCTTTAACGCCTTTGAGCTAGGCGCAGAAAATTGCGAATCAAGTAATATCAATAGATGAAGCGCTAGGATCAAAGCGTGCCTTACCTCTCCCTTTCTTACCTTTCCTCTTGACTCTAGGAAAGACATGGTTATTGCAAGGTGGAGTAGTAAATGTTATATTGCCTTTTCCCACATCGATAACGGCGCCAAGGAGCTTCAGAATGGATCTTCCAAGTGTGATTTGTCCTTTTCCTACACATTCAATAACAAGATAATCAGTAGATATCATTCTTCCTAGGATTTTTGTAAAGACTCCTTCAGCTATTCCAAGGGGAGATATGGTGGCATTGTTAGTAAGAAAAATTTCTTCTCCTCCCTCAGAAAGCTTCCAAAGGCTCAAAGATTCATAAACATCCTTTGGCATGAGACAAAATTCAGACATAATATCACAACGAGCATGAAAAGTTTCACCACTAATGGTGATCTTTATTGTAGGATACCAGCTCGAAGGTTCAGTATTGGTTGGCACATAATCAAAATGCTGGCGCAAAGTATTGTAGCAAGAATGCAAACTAGCAGTGTGAGTCTCAAGAGTATTAAGTCTATTAAAAATGCTCACAAGAGAGGAGTCAAAATAGGTTGGCATGCTATAAATTGTGATCAACTTTTTAATAATATTGAAGGCTTGATCTCCATCACAATGAAGGAAATCTCCTTCTGCAGTAGCATCCAAAGCATATCTATAACGAAGAGAAAGTCCAAAGTAAAAGCTACTAAGAAGCAAACTCAAAGTCATTTTAGGTTCAGTTTTTCCATGCCATTCATAAATTCTAGACCAAGCTTCTTTAAAGCTTTCCTCATCTTTCTGCTTAAAGGTAAAGATCATGTCCGCGGGGGACATAGTAGTAGCAACTAAACTAGACATGATAAACTAAAAGCAAAGAAATAACAACTACCAAGGATTCTAATTTTTTTGGGTTTTTGATATAAAAAGCAATGCAGGTAAAATAAAATAAAGTAAAGCAAAACAAATAACAAAGCAATGGATGTGTGTGCGAAGAACTCCCCTCGCAGAAGTCTTCTCTTCCTTCCCCGGCAACGGCGCCAAAAAAAGTGCTGATGCCTATGATGAATGTGGCGTCAGTCGGTCCTTGTGCGTGGTGAATGACCAGCCCGTTGGGAACCCCAAGAGGAAGGTATGATGAGTGCAGCAGCAAGTTTTCCCTCAGTTAAGAAACCAAGGTTTAATATCGTTCAGGAGAAGGGAGACAGTGACGACTGAAGGTGTTTGTGGAACCTGCACACACACAAACAAATACTTTGCTCCCAACTTGCGATGAGGTTGTCAATCTCACCGGTTTGCTTGAAACAAAGGTTATGAGTGTATCGAGTGGAAAACAGTAGTAAAATGCTAGTAAAGTAAACAATGCGGGAAAAGTAAACAGGTGATTGCAATATGATTAAAATAGGACCGGGGTCCACAGTTCACTAGTGGTGTCTCTCCATAGATAAATAACATGCTGGGTAAACAAATTACAGTTGGGCAATTGATAGAATAAAGATAACGTGATATGTCAAGAAGATCACTATGAGATTCACTCTGGGCATTACAACAAAATACATAGACCGCCATCCAGCTGCATCTATGACTAATAATCCACCCCCGGGGATATCATCCGAACACCCTAGAAGTATTAAGTTGCGAACAACAGATAATTGCATTAAGCAAAGTGTGTACTGTAAACAAAGCATATGCCCTTGAGCATATGAATGTTGTTTTCTCCCTAGTAGCAACAGCACATCTACCACCTTAGAGGTTTCTATCACTCCCCCAGGTGAAATAGAGACATGAACCCACTATCGAGCATAAATACCCCCTCTTGGAGTCACTAGCAACTACTCGGCCAAGATAGCCACTAACAACGGAGAGCATGCAAGATCATAAACAACATAGAGATAACAAAAGATATAATACAATACAGCAACTTAATCATAAACACCAATATTCATCGGATCCCAACAAACCAACATCATAGTATTACATAACGGTGATCTCAATCATGTAGGGCAGCTCATGAGATCTAAAAATGAAGCACATGGTGGAGAAGACAACCATCTAGCTACTGCTATGGACCCATAGTCCAAGGTAGACTACTCACTCATCACTCCGAAGGCAAGCATGGCGATGAAGAAGACCTCCGGTGGTGATTCCCCTCTCCGGCAGGGTGCCGGGAAGAGCTTCTGGACCCTCCCGATCTTCGGGTCGACGGCGGCGGCGGATCGCGATGTATTCTGGAAAACTGATCGGGGCCTTAGGTTTTTATCGTCAGGGGGTATATGTAGGCGAAAGGAGGCTGTCAGAGGGGGTCCCACGCCCCCTCACACGGGGCTGGCGCGGCCAGGGGGTGGCCGCGCCGCCCCTGTGTCTGGGGCCCACGTGGCCCCTCTCCGTCAGGTCTTCGGATGTTTGGGAGCTCCCCGGTGAAATATGACTTCAGGAACTTGTTTCGTCCAATTCCGAGAATATTTCCTGTGTATCACTTCTGAAACACAAAAACAGCAGAAAACAGGAAACTGGCACTGTGGCACTTCGTTAATAGGTTAGTTCTGGAAAATGCATAAAAATGCCACTAAGTGTAACGAAACAATAGGCAAATTGTGTAAAACAAAGCATGGAGCATCAAAAATTATAGATACGTTTGAGACGTATCAGCAAGCGAAAATTCTTTGGGCGGAGAAATCTTAGCCAGTTCGGCACATCTCGGAAATTGCCTGAAGAATCTGAGATTTCTTAGTTCAATCCAGAGATGCAGGTAATCCTCACTTAGGTCTCATGGCATTGCACATCGACTTGACCTTCAGTTTCATCGATTTTTCAGGTCTAACGGTTCTTTATTAGGTGTTTTCTGACAAGAAACATGATGAAAAATATTTGTTTATGTTATACACTAAATTATAAACAAAGGACCAATGGTTCAGTGAATCTTGATGGAGAAGTGTACTAAGTTTGTGTATGTCGTTTAAGTTCAAACTACATCTCTTTTGAAAGATGTTAAATTTAACACCTAATCTTTTGGATTTATAAGGTTTCTATGCTCGCAATACTATCAACTTGACTCCAACAGTATAAATGATATATTCTTAGAATGGGTGGAACTATTCTTTGTTTGTCACAACATTCAGTAACCTGTAGAGATCAGGTGAAGTAAAAAAAACACCATTTCTATGGTATCCCCTATGTCTTGTATGACCACTTTGCTCTTCCCTTGGCATCATAAAGTTCTCCCAAGCGTAGACATCTTAAACTCGCAAGTTGGTTTCAATCTTTCTTTTGTCCAGGTCTATATTATTGGTGGTGATGGCAGTGAAAGGGGTGAATGGGTTATTTTTAATTAAGCTCTTTTAGCTGATTGAATTATAGCTCTTACTCTCAACATATTTCAGTTATAATGTTATTTATAGCTTATAATGTGAATCAAATATATTGATATTGGATGAACTGAACATTGCTATAATTTTATTTCTGAAACATGCTTGCAAGTGTATTTGTTGCTAGAATCTTAACGCAGGAGGTTAGAAGACGTTGTCTCAAACTTGTTTTTGTTGGCATTCCTAAGACTATTGATAATGACATCCCAGTAATACTCTGTTTCATGTTATAGTAATATTATGGAGAAAACCCATATACCTCCCTATGAATCCCTCAATCCATTGCTACCCTTGTTTCAAATTGAAAGGATCATCTCTTAAGCAATTATGGTGCTTCTATTGGAACTCTTGGATATTTTGCCATTAGTAACCATTTTTGTGAACTTGCACTATTAATCTGTGAATTTTATATATGCATCCAACATCACTATCATTATTGTCCCTTTTCTTGATTTCCTATGTATTTTTGCAGACTTGCAGAGAATGCTTACTACAAATCAATTAGTGCCCATTTCCCTTGGACTAATGCGGCGGATGCTTGCTGCAGGTCAAGTTCTTCATCTAGCCATGGGTTGCTGATATATATATGGAACAGAGACTAAATGTGTATGTTCTCGGTATAGTTTTTTTTTAAATTATGGCTCCAGTCTTCTCTAGAGATGCATGGAGATGTGTATGTCATATGATTCAGGTATATGATTCTGTCGCAACAATTCTTGTTTTAACGGATAGTAAATAATACCATGAATTAGCTCATTTTCCTTTGTCATATTCTTGTTTTCAAAGGTGGACAGTTTAGGTATCTGATGTCTACGCACACGTCTATTCTTGTAGACAGTGTTGGGCCTCCAAGTGCAGAGGTTTGTAGAGCAGTAGCAAGTTTCCCTTAAGTGGATCACCCAAGGTTTATCGAACTCAGGGAGGAAGAGGTCAAAGCTATCCCTCTCAAGCAATCCTGCAATTACGATACAGAAAGTCTCTTGTGTCCCCAACACACCCAATACACTTGTCAGATGTATAGCTGCACTAATTCGGCGAAGAGATAGTGAAATACAAGCGGTAGTGATGATTATGAGTAGCAACTGTAATATGAAATAAATATCGCTGCGAGCAAACATGTAACAAAACAGGAAGTAAACCGTGTGCAATGCTTGGAAACAAGGCCTAGGGATCATACTTTCACTAGTGGACACACTCCCAATAAATATAACATAATTGAACCAATAGATACTATCATCAACATGCAACTCAAAACAATTCTCCAATGGAAAACATACACTAATCATGCGTAGGGCTACGAAGCACTCCTCAAAGTCTATATGTACCCAAACTAGATTGTCCCACACTATCACCGTGAACGCACTAGATGCCAACAAACACCAACATTTCATAGAGACATTAACCAAAAAGATACACATGATGCACACACTAGTCACCTTTACACCATGATACGAGGTATCTCCGGAGAGTATAATAATTAAGCATAGGAGTAGCATAATATCTAAATAATAACATCTACCAATTCAACTAGATACAAAGCTCACGATCACATAAAGATCATATCATGGGAGAGAGAGGTGAACCACATAGCTAACGGTAGAGCCCTCGGCCCCGGGGGAGAACTACTTCCTCCTCATCATAGGAGACAGCAAGGTTGATGGAGATGGCGGTGAGGTCGATGGAGACGACAGAGACGGCGATGGAGACCGATGGAGATGGCTCCGAGGGCACTTCCCCATCCCGACAGGGTGCCGAAATAGAGACTTCTGTCCCCCGAAATTTGTCAACGGCGGCGACGGAGCTGCGGAACTCTTTCTGGAAAATTGCCGACCCCCTAGGGTTTTCCGTCCTGAGGCTTTATATAGGAGAAGGGGCGTCATCAGGGGGCTGCCAGGGGCTCCTCCCACATAGGGGGCGCGGCCAGGGGCTGGGCTACGCCGCCCTGGTGTGAGGCTGGCCCCTGGCCCCCCTCCGGCTCTCTTTCGGTCCTTGTCCTTCGTCCGGGAAAAATAGGAGTTCTGGAACTTATTTCATCCAATTCCGAGAATATTTCCTCTGTAGCATTTCTGAAACACAAAAATAGCAGAAAACAGGGAACTAGCACTGTGGCATCTTGTCAATAGGTTAGTTCCAGAAATCGCATAAAAATGCCACGAAGTGTAACAAAATACAAGGCAAATGGTGTAAAAACAAGCATGGAGCATCAAAAATTATAGATACGTTTGAGACGTATCAGCATCCCCAAGCTTAACTCCTGCTCGTCCTCGAGTAGGTAAGTGATAACAAAAGAAATAATTTTTGAGGTGACATGCACCATCACAATCTTGATCATATAGGTAAAGCATTGAGTGCTGAGATCAAAGTACTTAAAACATGGGCATGAAAGACATAATCTTGATAATAGAAACTTAGCAATCATGTTATAACATGAAAATGAACACAAACAAAAGATCATGAAAATGAAACAATGAAAGTCAAACGTGTGTTCAAATCATAAGGAAAATCATACATATGGTTTTCAGCTTGTCCTTCATGGAGAGCAAAACATAAATGCATAGGACACCTTCAAGTTTAAGAGGGCGACTAGATACAAATAATTTGAGAACAAGTAAAACCAACAATATGAATCAATCAATGAAAACCTTGGGACAATGCACATTATACTCAGAATGACAACTATGCTCTCTTAATGGTGCATAAAGGTAGAAGGTGGTGACTCAACATAAAAGTAAAAGAAAGGTCCTTCGCAGAGGGAAGCAGTGATTAAACATGTGCTAGAGCTTTTCATTGTAAAACAGAGAGATAAAAAATTGGTTTTGAGAGGTGGTTGTCTTTGTCAACGACTGGCAATGGGGTTCTTACTATCTTCCATACAAAAACAAAGCAAGTTTTTGAGAGAGATTGGCACTTTTGTGCTCTTTTATAAAGCTTGGCACTCCTCCCCACCTTTTTTCCTTTCTCAAACCATGGCTGGCCGATTCCATCGGGTGCCCACCAACATTCACATACCATGGAGGAGTGCCTTTTTTCTTTCTTTTTTTCTCTTTTTTTTTGGAATAAGACAATATGGAAGATAGCAAATCCGACCACTACGTCCCCATGAGCTGAAAACAGTGTCACAAAACGAGAAGTATTTTGAAGGCTTTTGAAAGGTAGCACATGAAAATTTACTTGGAATGGCTTGCAAATACCATGCATAGGAATTTATAGTGGACATAATGCCAAACTTGGTTTTTGGGAGTTGGATGCACGAGTAGAGCTCATACTCAGTACAAAATGAGGGCTAGCAAAAGACTGGGAGCGACCAACTAAGAGAGCAATAACGGCCATAATCATGCAAAGCGACAAAGCAATATTAAAAGAAGCATAAGATGGCATCAAAAGTCAAAAACTAAATGATCATAGAGGCTATAGGCAACTTATTTTTGTAGTCAACATGGTGTAAGCATGCGCCAAGTCAACCCAAATAAAGCATCAAGGAGAAAACCAAAATAATGCTTCCAAACGATAAAAACAACGCATGATTCTTTCAAAGGATCATTAAGCAATCTCAGTTATTTGAGACAAGTCATGCTACAGCAAAACCACTAAGCATACTATCAAAAAGACATCAAGCACGACATGCAAAAGCCTAGGCCGCAGTCTACACAAGCTCCTTCTTATACCACTTTTTTGCATGAAACTTTTTCTCTTTTCTAACACCATTAAAACCTTTTTGAGGAAACTCTTTTGAGGAAAACCAACATATACCAGAGGTCCAAATACACCTTGATGCAAAGATAAAACAAGATCTGAACAAAAATCAAGGCGAAAATGCAAGCTAAACGCAGTAGCAGAAAAAGAGAACACTCATTGAACGATAAGAGTGAAAACTAGAGTGTTCTTGGCAAATGAAAAGCGAGTTCATCTCCTCCAAAAGAAACATGATGTGATCTAACCATTTATTGCAGCAAGCAAAACAAAAGAAAACTGAAAGCAAAAGTAAAGACGCTCCAAGAAAAACGCATAGTGCATAAAGCAATAAAAATATGGGAAAATTTGCTACAGGACACCGTTATTTTGTGTCATTTGCCCAAACACACTGTCCGATTGTGTCTTTGCCAAAACACACCGCATTGCTAAAAAAGGAAAGTTCGACACATTTTCTTCAAAACCGGTCATCTCAAACAGAAGTGCTAAACATTCTATTTTGGCACTGCGGTGTGTTCTGGCAAATGTGTCACAAAATTGTAATGGTACCTAGAAAAGACACAATCGAGCAGTGTGTTCTGGCAAATGCCAAAAAATTACAGTGTCCTGCAGCAAATTTTCCCTAAAAATATAGTGTCTTGAAAGGTGACCTGATTTTTGCCGATGAAGAAGGGGGTACCTCGGGGGCATCCCCAAGCTTTGTTGCTTATACCTCTTAGATATTTCTTGGGGGTCGTATGGGCATCCCCAAGCTTGAGCTTTTGTCCATTCTTCATCTCATCTCATCATTCTCCAATCCCTACACTTGAAAACTTTCTTCATACAAAACTAAACACAATTCTATTAGCAACATTAGTGCAAGCATAACATTGAATCAACCCTTTTTGCTTCAGTTTCAACCTAAAACCACCACATATTAAGCATATACTACTGTAGCAACTTCGCCCAAAAGTTCCGTGATCAAAAGAACTCAAAAAGAAAGCGATAAAGTGGCAAACACAAATATTGGCAGAAATCTGTCAAAACAGAACAGCTGAAAAAGGTCAATTTTTTTAGGGGTTTCCTGTTGCTCAAATCAAAAAGTGTTCAACTAATGAAATTTTGGATATAACCTGGGGTATCTGCACAAGAAATTGCAGGTCCAAAAGATATACAGAGAATTTTCACGAATTTTTACGGTGCAGCACCGAAAACTGTTTCAGGACAGCAACATCCCCAAATCTTACCTCACTCAAATTAGAGGCTTCTCTTGGCACAACAACGAAATAAAAAGGATAAAGAGCGGTTATTACAGTAGTAATAACTTCGAAGATTCAAATAAAAGAAAAAGTACTGAAAATAAACAATGGGTTATCTCCCAGGAGTGCTTTTCTTTAACGCCTTTGAGCTAGGCGCAGTAATTTGCAAAGATGCTCATGTGGGCGCCATATAAGAGCTTGAGGCAAAGGCACCATAGAGGAACTTAAAGCAATAGAGAGCATCAAAAAGCAAATGTGAAAAACATTTAAATCTGAACCACTTCCTATGAAAAATAGTCTTGTAAAGAGACAAGTCATGAAAACGCAAAGCAAAAAGCATATGAAAGCAAAACAAGTACAACTTCAAGAATTGCAACATAAAGAGGGGAAACTTAATATTGTTGAGATCCATCAAACCATGTTTCCCTCTCTCATAATAACTTTCAGTAGCATCATGAATAGAATTAACAATATAACTATCACATAAAGCATCCCTATCATGAGTCACATGCATAAAAGAATTAATACTCCCCACATGAACAATTGTAGTAGGAACAGATTCAACAGAATAATTATTCTCATCACCATAATCATCAAAAACATGAGGCATATTGTAATCATAACTATTTTTCTCCTCAAAAGTAGGTGAACTGAAAATATTATACTCATCGTCATAACCATTATAAACTAGAGGTTTAGTATCAACACAAGCTAGAGAGCAACTATTTCGCAAAGCATACTCATCAAACATATTATCATAAGAAGGAACATGGATAGTACTAATGGTACAAAATTATTAACCTTAGAATTGGTACCAAAAAGATTTTCAATATCAAAAGTAGAGTGCTTTTCCCAATCATGATCACTAACATAGGTAACAGGCATGGGAACATCATCCCAATCAGAATTATCATAATCTATAGCAGGATCATAACGCTTAGGGGAAGATACCGTGTCCTCTTGCCTTTTGCTCCTCTTCTTCTTCTTCATACTCTTCTTACTCTCTCCTTTAGGAGGGAGAGACTTTAAGGGCATCTTCTCCACATAATCTGGGTTGCTGACAGAAACAACAGAAGAAACTTTGGAGGATTCCTCCTCTCTATTAATAAGATAAAAACATCTATCAGTCCTGTCATAGCTTGGCAAAATATCAAGTTTTATAAGATTTTGTATGTAAGTATTTGCAAGGCAATCTTTAGCACAATAGAGATGACAACCACGAAGGGTGCTATTAATATCAATATCATTCATATCTATCAAATCAATCTTTCTAGATATCTCGTCACACGCCAAGAACTAAGCGAGCTCATCATGCTGATTGAGAGTAATCTTGTCATCACAATACATACTCAAGGTACTAGAAGAGTAACTATTAGGGCTTAAGCATTGGAAATTAAAATGACCTATGTCATCGCAATGTTTACAAACAAAAGGATAAAGCTTACAAACCTTTTTACCGATCTTGTCTATATCCTTGTACCACATTCGGGTTTCTTCATTTGCATGGTGGACACAATAATCTTCCTTGTTGTAACTCTGTTCACAAGGTCTATGTACTCCACAAAAATTAACATGCTTATAAGAAATCAGACTTTTAGAAGTTTGAGCATGTTTATTGCAATCATCAATAACAATATCACTTTCTATGCAAGTGTCCTTAAAAGGTTCATGACACACGTCCCCATTTCCTTTAGGAGCATTCATATGGGAAGCAAAGGCTTTAAAGCAATTAACCATAATTTGAGGATCAACACCATATTTAGCACTAAGCTCTTGAAAATCAGCAATTTCAGCGAAAGACTTAATGCAATCAAACTCGTAATTCATACCTGATCCTTTACCTTTGTCGCTATCCCAACCTTCAATGTTGTTTTGAATTGTTTCAAGCAGATCCCACTTGGTGTTAACATCCTTGCTTGTGAAAGACCCATCAAAGCATGTATCTAGATAGTCCTTGTAATATCCTGAAAGCCTTGCATAAAAATTATTAATAACAATATTACTGGGGAGCTCATGAATGGGGCATTTGAGCATTAGTAACTTCAATCTCCCCCACGCTTGGGCAATACTCTCTCCATCATGAGGCCAAAAGTTATATATCCGATTACGATCTTTATGAATTTCACTTGGAGGATAAAACTTGGAATAAAAGAGAGGTACAATCTCCTCCCATACAATAGATGGACCATCTTGGAGCAGTCGATACCACTCCTCGGCTCTGCCTTTCAATGATAAAGAGAATAACTTCTTCTTGACCTGGCTTGGTGAAATACCTGCACACTTGAACAACTCGCATAATTCATGTATAAAGAGCAAATGATCACCAGGATGGACAGTTCCATCTCCTAAATAGCAGTTATCCCTAACACGTTCAACAATCTTTATAGGTATTTCAAAAGGATGAGGAGCACAAGCATCATTAGAAACATCACATATGAGAGATATTATATCATCAGAGCAAACTTTCTCCACTGAAGCTAGGGAACTAAAAATATCATGCTTAACAAAACCAGCTTCCCCAAGCTTAGACTTTTCCATAGCATTAGCAATAACGGGATTCAAAGCATTCGTACTAATAACATTGCTATGCGAAATAAGCTCCAAAGGTTTTTCAATTTTCTCTTCAAATCTAAACTCAGAAAAAAGACTAAAGAACTCTTTATTTTCCATTAATCCTAACTAGTGAAAATAAAAACAAGAAACAAAAAGATATAATTGCAGAATCTAAAGGAAATAACTTCGAGCACTCACACAGGAGGATGCGAGTACCTTTTACCTTACCTCCCCGGCAACGGCACCAGAAAAGAGCTTGATGTCTACGCACACATCTGTTCTTGTAGACAGTGCTGGGCCTCCAAGTGCAGAGGTTTGTAGAGCAGCAGCAAGTTTCCCTTAAGTGGATCACCCAAGGTTTATCAAACTCAGGGAGGAAGAGGTCAAAGCTATCCCTCTCAAGCAACCCTGCAATTACGATACAAAAAGTCTCTTGTGTCCCCAACACACCCAATACACTTGTAAGATGTATAGGTGCACTAGTTCGGCGAAGAGATAGTGAAATACAAGCGGTAGTGATGATTATGAGTAGCAACTATAATATGAAATAAATATCGCTGCGAGCAAACATGTAACAAAACAGGAAGTAAACGGTGTGCAATGCTTGGAAACAAGGCCTAGAGATTATACTTTCACTAGTGGACACACTCCCAACAAATATAACATAATTGAACCAATAGATACTATCATCCACATGCAACTCAAAACAATTCTCCAATGGAAAATATACAGTAATCATGCGTAGGGCTACGAAGCACTCCTCAAAGTCCGTATGTACCCAAACTAGATTGTCCCACACTATCACCGTGAACGCACTAGATGCCAACAAACACCAACATTTCATAGAGACATTAACCAAAAAGATACACATGATGCACACACTAGTCACACCATGATACGAGGTATCTCCGGAGAGTATAATAATTAAGCATAGGAGTAGCATAATATCTGAATAATAACATCTACCAATTCAACTAGATACAAAGCTCACGATCACATAAAGATCACATCATGGGAGAGAGAGGTGAACCACATAGCTACCGGTAGAGCCCTCAGCCCCGGGGGAGAACTACTCCCTCCTCATCATAGGAGACAGCAAGGTTGATGGACATGGCGGTGAGGTCGATGGAGACGGCGGAGATGGTGATGGAGACCGATGGAGATGGCTCCGAGGGCACTTCCCCATCCTGATAGGGTGCCGGAATAGAGACTTCTGTCCCCCGAAATTTGTCGACGGCGGCGGCGGAGCTGCGGAACTCTTTCTGGAAAATTGCCGACCCCCCTAGGGTTTTCTGTCCCAAGGCTTTATATAGGCGAAGGGGCGTCGTCAGGGGGCTGCCAGGGGCTCCTCCCACATAGGGGGCGCGGCCAGGGGCTGGGCCGCGCCGCCCTGGTGTGAGGCTGGCCCCTGGCCCCCCTCCGGCTCTCTTTCGGTCCTTGTCCTTCGTCCGGGAAAAATAGGAGTTCTGGAACTTGTTTCGTCCAATTCCGAGAATATTTCCTGTGTAGCATTTCTGAAACACAAAAACAACAGAAAACAAGGAACTGACACTGTGGCATCTTGTCAATGGGTTAGTTCCAGAAATCGCATAAAAATGCCACGAAGTGTAACGAAACACAAGGCAAATGGTGTAAAAACAAGCATGGAGCATCAAAAATTATAGATACGTTTGAGACGTATCAGTATCCAAGTTGCTCTAGGCTAGGGAATAGTGAGTTCAGTGGGTGTGTGTTGATTGGACAATGCCTTCCTGCGTGGTACCGCGAGTGCAATCCAAACTTTATACATTGATCTAAGACATGTGACTTTTGTTGCCGAATAAATAGAGTCCCTCCTCAAGCAGGGCCTCACTCCTCAGTGTACTTATTTCAGCAACCTCTTTTGTGTATGCTACTTATTTCTGCTATTGATAGTTCACGAATAGTTGCTCGATGTTGACTAGCTCATCCTGGAATTTATGATATACATTCCAAAGGCATCCATAAGTGCCAATTATAAAACTTACAAAAGTAATATTGTCATCTCCGAATATTCTTCTTTTTGGTTGTTCCAATGTTCTGTTCTTACACCAGACATATTGAAGAATTCAACTGCTGAATACCCAGATATCATGTTATATGCCCTCTCATTCAGAACAACATATAATCATGACACCTATACTTAATCATTGGGAGGGCTACATGACCTGGAGGAGCTCATGTGAGGAAAAATTTAGGAGCGAGAAGTAATACGGTAGATAGGGAGAGTGCCTTGAGGTCAATGCCATCTTTCGGTTTATTTGATTAAATTTTCCTGCTACTTTTCTGGTCACATACTATGTTTTCATTTCTGATATGTGCTCATTCCACTCATCATTAGTTACTATCAAAATGGCCTCTCAGTCGTTTCTTTATTATTTGAAATTTCTGTGATCTTATGAACTTTCCATTGTGTGATCAAGCATGTTTAGGATAGCAATGTGATGTCATTGAATTGTTTTAATAAAAAACTCATAATGCTAACCATTTTTTTCTGCGTTCTGTAGATGGTGGAAAATACAGTTTTCAACTGATACTTTTTCGAATGGAAGTGTGCAAAGTGCGAGCCATAAATTACCACGGTCTGTTAATTTTCATAGGTGATTTTTGCTTATGCATACATACATTTCATGCAAACATTTCAGCAAGTTGGTGCTTTGTCAGGTCATTGAGGCCAAGCAGCAATCTGAGCCTCACAACAGTCTGCCCCTGAACAAACATCAAACGCACTGGCTGAAAGTAGACACATAATTCACTGTGTTATGATGAAGATGGCAGACACATTTTTCAGTTTGGAGAGACTTGGACTTGGAGGAAGTGAGATTTCATTAATGACGGCTCTAACTGCCAAGGAAATGCTTAAAATCGTCATGGAGGAAGAAATTCATACCAAATTATAATGTACCGCACTTCTGTCAGTCTAGTGGCTTGTGAGGATCGAGGCCAATGTAGGAGAGCCAAATAAATAAAATGGAATCAATAGTATTTAGAATAAGAAGGAATGCAGAAGAATACAAGGAGCACATTTTGTAGGAGAAGAGCAAAGAAATCTAAGCCAAGAAATGGAGACCAACTGAAGGCAAAGCCCTGAAACTGAATACTGATGGGAGCTTCACAATGACTAACAAGAAGGGTGGTTGGGGATTTACTAAGAAATAACACAGGAGAAGCATTGGGGGCAGGAGCAGACTGCAGCAGCGTCGGGTGTCTCCAGTATGCAAACACTCGCAATTGTTGGTTCATGCACTGAAGGGAGACAACTAGGACTTGGCGGCAATTAGCTCAGTTTTCAGAGAAATAAAAGCAGTAGCTAGACTCAATTTCAGTAATAAAAATTTCATGTACTACCCTAATCAAGCTGCTCACATGGTGTAAAACTGAACCAGAGCGAGTATATTTTCTGGCCAGGAGATGTCCCAGAATTTGTACAATATATTGTGTCTAGCGGCTCTGTTGAGAACTTAATTTAATGGAATCAGCTTTCCATCTCAAAAAATTAAAAAATTATAGCACCAATCTGCGCGTTTGCAAATGCACCTGAAAAGTCAATGTCCAGATCCTCTCCGCTGCTACACATCTCTGGTCCAAGAAGAATGTCACTGGAAAATCTCAAAGGGATCTATCAGAACCAGAACCTGGTGTCTTATTGTAGTGATCTATGCATTTGAATTGATATACTCCCTCCATTTCATAAAACATGTCACTAAAATGAATATATCTAGCACTAAAATATACATCTATTTTAGAGACATGATGGAACAGAGGGAGTACATTAAAATCATGAATCAAGTACACAATAAACAACAAAACATCGACTACCATGTCATTATGTTCGACATAGTTCTTTAACATTTAAACATTATTAATCTTTATCTTTTTAATATGTATTTCATCAAAACGCATGACACTTTTTAGCAATCGGGATATTATTAATGTGCAGAGAGAAATATAACTTAAAGGCGTGAAATGTCACTTCGAGAGTAGTCATAAGTTGTATAAAATACATATATCATGAACACAAATATCTTGATCAATGATCTAAGCCTAAATTTATAGACCATTGCAACGCGCGGGCATTCAACTAGCAATTGGTATCTTCCTAATATTAACCTGATCTCTTTATCGGAAAAAATGCCACAGTACATATAAGCTAAGGGTGATTTGTCCCATGGCGTGGTTGATTAATGAAAATCACATGAAAACATACTGATCTCATGGAAATATATTAGAAGGTGTAGGTATAATATAATGTAAAAAAATTCTAGTGATCCCTACGTTCCATAATTTTTACGTGAGTGCAGTTCAAATTTTACGTCAAGAATTATGTACCGGAGGTAGCACTGTAGTTCTGTTTTTTTTTTCACTAGCACTCCACTCATGCGTAGACCATGCTAGCAGAGATCCACATACGCCAACGAGTCGATCCATCCATGGAGTATCAGCCAATCTCTGACTTCTTACTTCTGAAGTTCTGATTGAGCGATGCGATCGAATTGAAGCGTGTAGAGACGCATGCAATGATGGCCTCAGGCCTTTGATTCGAGCAATGGACAGGACAAATCGACAGAACAAACTGATGGATCGACGTCGGTTGGACGCGCGCGTCGTGATCTACCGTGGTCCGTACGCCTGTGTATCTTCACTCTTCAGAGTAGCTAGCGGGGCGGCCAGCTTTTCATTTCTCTGCTCACCTTGTTTTTTCGCTTGTGAAATGAACGAAAGATCTTGTTTCGATAGCAATCTTTCCAACGTCTTTTCATAAACCACACTTCTTTCCTTGTGTCAATTGCTGTAGCAGCATCCGTGTACTACCGTGCATGGGCGACTGGCTTTCCGTGGACTTTTAATACAGAAAGAGTTATCTTTCTTTTTCCATGCCTGCACACAAATGTCCCCAATGTCTTGTTGGATGAGAGCAGGATCATGCAGCCTTTCCTCCGCTGCAGCCTGTCAAGTTTCTATTGGTCCTTGATACTCCCTGCTGCATGCTCCTGTGCCCCTTTGGCTGGTAGTGCTTGCCTGCCTGCTGCTATGTAGCATAGGGTTCAGTTTCACATGTAGAGTGCACGGGCCATGGACAAGTAAATAGCATGGGCTGTATTTTTACTTTTTTTTTAGAACTGAACAGTGTCGTATGGATTAATAATGCTCGGTTGCAAGAAAAGTTGAAAAAACCCGGCGTCGATTTTTCAAACTGGATTAATTAATTTTTATTAATCACTCAATAAAATATATGTTCTTATGAAGCAATTTAAGGTAAAAAAATATATGAGCTGGGCACTAGCAACAAACCCGTTGTAAGAGCATCTCCAGCTGTTGGAGGCCCCCGGGCCGAAATCCGGCGCTATTTTCGTCCGGATTGGATGTAAAACGGGCGTGGGTGGCAATAGTTTCCCAGTAGGCACCACGGCATTCACCCATTAGCGCAGATTAAGTTTCAAAATATCGTCTTCCCGCTACACAAAAGTATCGCCCACAGTTCGGCGATCGACGATCAGATCAGCCACAATCCGGCGATCGAAAGAGAAACTAGACTATAACAGGCCCGTCGGCGGTGCCTTCCTGCGCCTCGGGCGGCGATGCATCATCGGCCGCCGGAGTGGATGTCGTCGAAGGGGAGGCCGACGCAGTCGACGGAGGCCGGAGGATTTCTTGGCGATGGGCGTCGTACCAAGCCCTCGTCTCCTCGTCCATCGCAGCGTCGTTGCCGCCGATCAGGAACGCAAGGTCGGTGTTTCTCTTCTTCGCCGCGGAGGTTGTCTTGAGCAAGGCGATCCGGGCGCCCTGGTTGACGAGCATCACCTTCCACCGCGTGTCGTACTTGGTGTCCCTCCCGGCGGCGTGCGCCTTCGCGTCGGCCCAGCACTTGTCAAAGGACGCCTGCAACCTGTCGGCTGGATGGCCCGCCTTCTTCAATTCTTTCAGCTTCTTCTGGCCGAGCTCGGGGCGGCCCGTCGACGCGGCAGCGGCTGGAGCGTCGAGGTTGTACTCCTCGTCCTTGTTCTTGGAGAGGTTCCGGCGTACTTCCGCTCACTTCTCGCAGGTTTCGATGCGGGCGAAGACGTTGAGGTACTTAAACGTCTGACCGTCGGTGTCGTCGCTGTACATATCGAACGCCTGCCGCATCTGCACAGACAAGCCGGTGAATCAAAACTCGGCGATCTAGGATCAACGGAGACGGCGAGTAAGCATACCTTGGCCTCGAAGTCGGCGCCGCTCACTGGACGATCGGCGATCTCCTCCTGTATGCCGTGCCACCTGCTACACGCCGCCTGCATGATCCCCCAATGCGTGGCCATGGCCTTCTCGCCGCGGACCATCACCGTCTTGTTGAAGTAGGGATCGACGATTTTGCGCTCATCGAACGCCATATTAACCCGCTGCCAATATGTGTCAAATTTTTGATTGGCGCCGGTAATGCCGTTCATGGAAATGGTCTTCCAAGCTTCGGCGAGGTACTCCTCTTCTTTGCCCGTCCATTTGATCCGCGGCGAGTTCTTCTTCCTTTTCTTTCTCCCCTTTGATGTCGAGGTCGAAGTCGGCTCAGGCGCGTCGTCCTCCTCGTCGAGGTCGGCCTGCTCCTCCTCTTCTTCGTCGACGTCTTGGCCGCCGTCTTCGAACCCTTGATCATCGACGCCAACCCGCGCCGCCGCCGCGACGGCTTCCGTCGCCCTTGCCTCAGCTTGTGTGAAGAAACCCGGGCTCGCCACGGCGGCCATGGAGCCCAACGTGATCATGTCGTGCATCACACCGTCATTCAGCGGCGGCATCCTGTGGGAGAAGGAGAGCGGCCCTCGGCGCAGGGCAAGCGAGATGCCCACGTGCATCTCGCAGCGTCGTACTCCGGCGGCGACGGGGTGAACCTCGATATGGCAGGGACGAAGTTCTCG
The DNA here is from genome assembly GCA_007115705.1 of Dactylis glomerata. NCBI lineage: Eukaryota > Viridiplantae > Streptophyta > Magnoliopsida > Poales > Poaceae > Dactylis > Dactylis glomerata. Next base: position 3,760,151 of record QXEO01000547.1, on the reverse strand, counting down.
TGGAACATGGGGGAATTGGCCGGCGAGTAGGTCAAAGGAGAGACGATCGTACCTTGGGTTGGCCATGGACCGGGGAATTGGCCGACGCGCGGCTGTCCCATGGCCATGGAGACCAGCTGATACGTCTCCAACGTATCTATAATTTTTGATGCTCCATGCTTATTTTTACACCATTTGCCTAATGTTTCGTTACACTTCGTGGCACTTTTATGCATTTTCCGGAACTAACCTACTAACGAGTCGCCACAGTGCCAGTTCCCTGTTTTCTGCTGTTTTTGTGTTTCAGAAGTGATACACAGGAAATATTCTCGGAATTGGACGAAACATGTTCCTGAAGTCTTATTTTTCCCGGAAGCTTCCAGAGATACGAAGAGAAGTAGGAGGAGGGCACAGGGGCCCCACACCAGGCTGGCGCGGCCCAGGCCCTGGCCACGCCGCCATGGTGTGAGGGCACCTGGGTCCACTCCTGGCATCGCCCCTTCTCCTATAAAGACCCCCCAACGGGAAAAACTAAGGACCCGATCACTTTTCCAGAACACATCGCGATCCGCCGCCGCCGTCGACCCGAAGATCGGGAGGGTCCAGAAGCTCTTCCCGGCACCCTGCCGGAGAGGGGAATCGCCACCGGAGGTCTTCTTCATCGCCATGCTTGCCTCCGGAGCGATGAGTGAGTAGTCTACCTTGGACTATGGGTCCATAGCAGTAGCTAGATGGTTGTCTTCTCCACCATGTGCTTCATGTTTAGATCTCATGAGCTGCCCTACATGATTGAGATCACCGTTATGTAATTCTACATGTTTGGTTTGTTGGGATCCGATGAATATTGGTGTTATGATTGAGTTGCTGTACTGAATTATATCTTTTGTTATCTATATGTTGTTTATGATCTTGCATGCTCTCCGTTGTTAGTAGCTATCTTGGCCGAGTAGTTGCTAGTGACTCCAAGAGGGGGTATTTATGCTCGATAGTGGGTTCATGCCTCTATTTAACCTGGGGGAGTGACAGAAACCTCTAAGGTTGTAGATGTGCTGTTGCTACTAGGGAGAAAACAATATTCGTATGCTCAAGGGCATATGCTTTGTTTACATTACACACTTTGCTTAATGCAATTATCTGTTGTTCGCAACTTAATACTTGTGGAGTTCTCGGATTGATTCGCCACAAGTGGATTATTAGTCATAGATTCAGTTGGATGGCGGTCTATGTATTTTGTTGTAATGCCCAGAGTAAATCTCATAGTGATCTTCTTGACATATCACGTTTATCTTTATTCTATCAATTGCCCAACTGTAATTTGTTTACCCAGCATGTGTTATTTATCTTATGGAGAGACACCACTAGTGAACTGTGGACCCCGGTCCTATTTCCATCATATTGCTATCACCTGTTTACTTTACTCGCACTGTTTACTTTACTCGCATACTATCATCACTTTCCACTCGATACGCTCATACCCTTTGTTTCAAGCAAACCGGTGAGATTGACAACCTCATCGCAAGTTGGGAACAAAGTACTTGGTTGTGTTGTGTGCAGGTTCCGCGTTGCAGCTAGCAAGCAAAGCTTGGACGAGGCGCCATATATAAATTGTGCGAAGCTATTGCAAACTAGCAAGCATCACCTTCAGTCGTATTGTCTGCTTTTCTCCTGATCGACATAAACCTTGGTTTCTTACTGAGAGAAAAACTTCCTGCTATATACATCAAACCTTAATATTGGGATTCCCAACAATCTAGCAATCAAGCCTTTTTCTGGCGCCGTTGCCGGGGAAGAGTGGAAGACCTCAGCAAGGGGAGTTTTTCGCACGCACATCCTTTACTTTGTTATTGTTTTGCTTTACTTTATTTATTTTTACCTGCATTGTTTTATCAAAAACCCAAAAAAAATTAGAATCCTTTGTAGTTGTTTTTACTTGTCTTGCTTTATCATGCTTTCTATCAATGGTTGGTTTCTTTGAAACTAAATCTTTTTGGCAAGGTGGGTTCACGGAAGAGCAGCAAAATTATTATGAGGAACACCGCTTGTCACAAAAAGGGAAACACTTATGGGAACAAATCAATAGATTATATATCATTGCTAGAAATGTGTGCTCTACTTATAATGTTACTTATTGCTTTGATGAATCTTGTTGCTGTAGGAGGTATAAACACCTCCCTTTTCAATGTGAGTATAATGATGATGTTACCATATCTTCTTATATTAATGGAAATTATGACTTTTATGATGTGGAACAAATTGAAGAATTTATTGCTTGGAAGGGTGCATTCGAACTTGCTTATTTGCTTGAAAATACTGATGATGCACCTTATAAATATGAGGTTTATGATATACTCACATTTTGCTTTGATAATTACAAGGAAGGAAATGTCTATATTCTTAAATATCTTAATAGATGCTCTCCAACGGAAGAGACTAATGCCTTGAAGGAGCCTATGGAAGAAGAAATGGATGAAACTGGAAGCTCATTAGATGAAAAAGAGGAGGAGAGTGATGATCAAGAGGAGGAAGAATGGAGTTACCCATGTCTACCTCCCAATAAGAGTAACTCTCTAACTAATACCTTAATTGATCGCCTTCCATGCTTAACAAAAGAGGGTGAGTGTGATATTTATATTATTGAGTTTGATGCTACTGAAAATTATTATGAGAGAGGAAAATATGGTTGTTGGAATTCTCATGTTACTAAAAAACCTCTCTTTATATTGAAAGTTCTAAAGTTGCTCTTGTTTTATATACCCATACTTGTTACTATGTGTTTCTTTGATTTATTTTCTTACAAGATTCCTATGCATAGGAAGTGGGTTAGACTTAAATGTTTTTTATATTTGCTCCTTGATGCTCTATTTTGCTTCAATTCATATTTCTTATGTGAGCATCTTCTCAAATTACTTGATTCACAATTTTCTGCGCCTAGCTCAAAGGCGTTAAAGAAAAGCACTCTTGGGAGATAACCCAATCTTTTATTTTCAGTACTTTTTCTTTATTTGAGTCTTGGAAGTCATTACTACTGTAATGACCGCTCCTAATCCTTTTAATTTCGTTTTTGTGCCAAGAGAAGCCTCTAATTCGAGTGAGGTAAAGATTTGGGGATGTTGCTGTCCTGAAACTGTTTTCGGTGCTACACCGTAAAAATTCGTATAAATTCTCTGTATATCTTTTGGACCTGCGATTTCTTGTGCATATGCCCCAGGTTGTATCCAAACTTTCGTTAGTTGAACACTTTTTGATTTGAGCAACATAAAACCCTTCAAAAATTCGACATTTGTCAGCTGTTCTGTTTTGACAAATTTCTGCCAATATTTGTGTTTGCCGCTTTATCGCTTTCTTTTGAGTTCTTTTGATCATAGAACTTTTGGGGAAGTTGCTAAAGTAGTATATGCTTTATATGTGGTGGTTTTGGGTTGAAACCTGAAGCAAAAAGAGGTTGATTATATGTTATGCTACATTAATGTTGCTAATAGATTTGTGTTTAGTTTTGTATGAAGGAAGTTTTCAAGTGTAGAGATTGGAGAATGATGAGATGAGTTGGAGAATGGACAAAAGCTCAAGCTTGGGGATGCCCATGCATCACCCCAAGAAATATCCAAGAAGTACAAGCGTCAAAGCTTGGGGATGCCCCCGAGGCACCCCTTCTTCATCGGCAAAAATCAGGTCACCTTTCAAGACACTATATTTTTATTGCTTCATGCACTATGCGTTTTTCTTAGAGCGTCAGTTGTTTTAGTTTTCTTAGTTAGTTTAGTTTATTTGCTGCAATAAATGGTTGGACCCCAACAAATTTCCTTTGGAGGAGATGTACTCGTTTTTATTTGCCAAGAACACTCTGTTTTTCATTCTTACAATTTCACCGAGTGTTCTTCTTTTTCTGCTACTGCTTTTGGTTTTCGTTTTCGCCTTGATTTGCATTCAGATCTTCTTATATTTGTTTATCAAGGTGTATTTTTGCCTCTGATCTTTATTGGTTTTCATCAAAAGAGGTGTCTTAAAAAATTTCAAATGGTGTTGGAAAAGAGAAAAAGCTTTATGCAAAAAAGTGGTACAAGAAGGAGCTTGTGTAGACTGCGGCTTAGGCTTTTTCATGTCATGCTTCATGTCTTTTTGATAGTATGCTTAGTTGTTTTGCTTTAGCATGACTTGTCTCAAACAATTGAGATTGCTTAATGAGCCTTTGAAAAAATCATGCGTTGTTTTTAATTGTATGGAAGCATTATTTTGGTTTTCTCCTTGATGCTTTATTTGGGTTAATTTGGCGCATGCTCACACATGTTAGACTCTTACAAAGTCGCCAATAGCCTCTATGATCATTTATTTTTTGACTTTTGATGCCATCTTATGCTTCTTTTAATGTCGCTTTGTCACTTTGCATGATTATGGCCATTATTGCTCTCTTAGTTGGTCGCTCCCAGTCTTTTGCTAGCCCTCGCCATGTACTGAATATGAGCTCTACTCGTGCATCCAACTCCTAAAAACCAAAGTTTGCCATTGTGTCCACTATAAATTCCTATGCATGGTATTTGTAAGCCATTCCAAAGTAAATTCTCATGTGCTACCTTTGAAAAAACCTTCAAAACACTTCTCGTTTTGTGACACTGTTTTCAGCTCATGGGGACGTAGTGGTCGGATTTGCTATCTTCCATATTGCTTATTCCAAAAAAAGAGAAAAAAGAAAGAAAAAAAAGGCACTCCTCCATGGAATGTGAATGTTGGTGGGCACCCGATGGAATCGGTTAGCCATGGTTTGTGAAAGAAAAAAAGGTGGGGAGGAGTGCCAAGCTTTATAAAAGAGCGCAAAAGTGCCAATCTCTCTCTCAAAAACTTGCTTCATTTTTGTATGGAAGATAGTAAGAACCCCATTGCCAGTCGTTGACAAAAGCAACCACCTCTCAAAACCAATTTTTATCTCTCTGTTCTACAAATGAAAAGCTCTAGCACTTGTGCAATCACTGCTTCCCTCTGCGAAGGGCCTTTCTTCTACTTTTATGTTGAGTCACCACCTTCTTTCTTTATGCACCATTAAGAGAGCATAGTTGTCATTCTTAGTATAATATGCATTGTCCCAAAGTTTTCATTGATTGATTCATATTGTTGGTTTCACTTGTTCTCAAATTATTTGTATCTAGTCGCCCTCTTAAACTTCGAGGTGTCCTATGCATTTATGTTTTGCTCTCTATGAAGGACAAGCTGAAAACCATTTGTATGTTTTTCCTTATAATTTGAACACACGTTTGAATTTCATTATTTCATTTTCATGATCTTTTGTTTGTGTTCATTTTCATGTTTACAACATGGTTGCTAAGTTTTTATTGTCAAGATTATATCTTCATGCCCATGTTTTAAGTTCTTATGATCCCAGCTCACAAATGCTTACATACATGATCAAGATTGTGTAGGTGCATGTCACCACAAAAATTATTCTTTTGTGATCACTTACCTACTCGAGGACGAGCAGGAGTTAAGCTTGGGGATGCTTGATACGTCTCCAACGTATCTATAATTTTTGATGCTCCATGCTTGTTTTTACACCATTTGCCTAATGTTTCGTTACACTTCGTGGCACTTTTATGCATTTTCCAGAACTAACCTACTAACGAGTCGCCACAGTGCCAGTTCCCTGTTTTCTGCTGTTTTTGTGTTTCAGAAGTGATACACAGGAAATATTCTCGGAATTGGACAAAACAAGTTCCTGAAGTCTTATTTTTCCCGGAAGCTTCTAGAGATCCGAAGAGAAGTAGGAGGGGGGCCACAGGGGCCCCACACACCAGGCTGTGGCGGCCCAGGCCCTGGCTGCGCCACCATGGTGTGAGGTGATGACCCACAAGTATAGGGGGTGTATCGTAGTACTTTCGATAAATAAGAGTGTCGAACCCAACGAGGAGCAGAAGGTGTTGATGAGCAGTTTTGATCAAGGAATCACTGTAAATACTAGCAAACAGGTTTTCAAGGGTATTTGGTAATACGAGTAAATAAAGTGCGAGTAAATAAAAGACAGTAGTAACAATTGCAACAAGTGGCCCAATCCTTTCTTCAGCAAAGGACAAGCCGGTTGTGTACTTATAATAACCAAACGTTCTCGAGGACACACAGGAGTTTCTGTCAAGAGCTTTCGCTTCATAAAGCCAATAGTCTTTATTGGTTTGATAGGTGTTATGGGGGTGAACCTATGCTAGCGCACTACCCTTACTAGGATAAATACACACTTGTGATTATACCCTCCTGCAAGCATCCGCAAATACAAGAAAGTAATTAAGATAAATCTAACCACAGCCTTAAACTCTAAGATCCTACGCTCCCTGGTGCAATGGTTTCCCAACGGAGGTTTAGGTTTCTGTCACTCCAGCAACCCCACAATTGGTAGCCAAATACATAATGCATCTCACTAGGCCCATAAATGGTGAAGTATCATGTAGTCGACGTTCACATGAAACCACTAGTGAAATAGCACCACAACAATATCAAACCATTAAATATTTCTCAACAATAATTCACTACTAACATCTTGACTTCTCCCATGTCCTCAAGAACTAAACGAACTACTCACAAGACATCATATGGATCATGATCAGAGGTGAAATAATGGTAAATAACAATCTGAACATAAACCTTAATTCAACGGTTCCACTCAATAGCATCAACTACAAGAGTAATCAACACTGGGAAAGTTTCCCCTATGAATATAACAAGATCCAACTCAAGATGTTACAGCGGGATGGCGTGGTGATGGTGGAGATGAAGGTGCTGGTGATGGAGATGATGATGATGATGATCCCGATGAAGTCCGGTGCGATGGTGACGACGATGGCGGCGATCTCCCCTCTCCGGGAAGGAATTTCCCCAGCAGATTTCTCCCTGCCGAAGAGCTTTTCTCTCTCTGGTGTTTTCTGCCCCGCAGAGGCGGCGGTGTCTAACTCTGAGCCTCCCCCTTGACTTAGGTTTTCGGGGACGATGAAGTACGCGAAGGGGCGAGACCAGAAGTGGGCCAGGGCGGCCTCACACAGGGCTGGCGTGGCCAGGGGGCAGGCTGCGCCACCCTGGCGTGAGAGCCCCTCCTGGCTCCTCTCGACTCCTCCTTCTGGCTTCCTGAGTCTTCTGGGAAAATATAATTTCCTGGAATTTTTCTGGAATTTTCCTGATCTTCAAAATATGGTCCCTTGATGGTCCTTTTTCCAGCAGAATCCTGACTCTGGCAGCAACTCCTCCAAAGATCATCAAACATGTGAAAACAAAGGAAATAACATAAGTATCAACTCTAAATATGAAATATATCAATGAATAACAGTAAATTATGATACAAAATAGTGATGCAAATTGGACGTATCAACCCCCCCAAGCTTAGACCTCGCTTGTCCCCAAGCGAAAACTAAACTCGGTAAACATGACCACAGGTTTATGGAGTGAAGTGTCGATAATCAAAATACGGACAAGAAGCATCACATTCACCAAGGCACAAATTATAATAGACAACAACTTCCCTTTATAAGATATAGACTTGCAATGGGTAAAAGGGAATCACATGTAAAGATGCACAAGGTAAACTATAATTGGCAATGGCAAACCTTAGTTCTTGGTCAAAGAATGATGAACAAACTATTCTTTCTTTTGAACGGAGCCTTTTTAAAACAGAGCTAATATAGCAAAGACCATATGCTCAACAAAATAAACTTTTGCATTCATAGAAAGCTTTCAAAGATATATTCCTTCAGACAAAAGCATTATACAAAACAAGGAAGATAGTAAACATGATTAAACGGATCAACATATGGATGAGTGAAACATAACAACTCAAATGCTTGCTTGAGACAGAGGGAAATAGGTTGACTCAACATAAAAGTAAAAGATAGGCCCTTCGCAGAGGGAAGCAGGGATTAAACATGTGCTAGAGCTTTTCATTTGTAAAACAGAGGTAAAAAGTTATTTTGAGAGGTGGTTGCTTTTGTCAACGACTAGCAACGGAGTTCTTGATATCTTCCATACTAAGCAAGTGAGAACGGTTCTGAGATGTTTGATTAATTGGCACTTTGGTGCTCTTTTATAGTTTTGCACTCCTCCCCACCTTTTTCCTTTCTCAAACCATGGCTAACCGATTCCATCGGGTGCCAACCAACTTTCACATACCATGGAGGAGTGCTTCTTTTTCTTTTCTTTTCTTTTTGAGATTATAATGGTCTGACCAGCTCCCTTGCAAAATTAATGACGAGCAGATGAAGTTGCCTAGTCGAGGGGTACTTAATTTAGTATGGAAGATAACAAACCCATTCACTATGTCCTCATGAGCTAAAAATAGTGGCACAAAATGAGAAGTGTTTGAAGGTTTTTGAAAGGTAGCACATGAAAATTTACTTGGAATGGCTTGAAATACCATGCATAGGAATTTATAGTGGACTCTTTGGAAGTGACTTGGCTTTGGGATTTGGATGCACGAGAAGTATTTCCTCTCAGTACAGGTTTTTGGCTAGCAAGGCTAGGTAGCAAGCATAAGAGTTGCATGAAACAAACAAACATACATATAATAAGAACAATCATGCAAACTCCCTTGAAGGTACAACGATTTTGACTTTAGGAATAACAATGCTTATAAGCCAAACATAAGGGAAAACTGAAGTGATGTAACTACAAACACTTCTTTATTCTTTTTCTACTCAAGCCTCAAGGTAAAGTTGCTACTGACCAAGCTAGGTTTGCCAAAACCAACTAAATTTACTCATGCTCCCAACGTGATACCAATACCAATCAACAAGACTAACCATGCAAGAGAGATTGCAAACTAGCATAAAGTGTGCAGAAAGTAAATGATAAAACTTCTCATTAATATTTCATTACCGCAACTCACACCAAGGGATACATAGATAACCAACTAAGGAGGATACTTCCAAACTGCAAACTATTCAATAAGATAACTTCTCTATTCATGATATGACTCTACTTGAAAAGTAAATGAGCAAAAGGTAATGATGTGATACCGCGGCACTCCCCCAAGCTTGGAACAAGCCAAGGGGATGCCTATACCGATGACGAATTACTCCTTTGGCGGTGGCGGTGGATCTTCAACGTTGTCATCCTTCCAAGGCAGAGGTCCTCCATCAAGGAAGGAAGTCTTGGTCTCCAAAATCCTGAAACTTGCAGCAGCACTCATTTGTTGAAATCTAGCTTCATACTCACAATTTTGGTTCTGCACGTCTTAGAGTTGTGCTTGTAATTGGCTAGTCGTCTCCTGGAGTGAGAGGATATCCCTCCAGAGCTCTGTAGTCTCCTTCTTGTACTTGGCAACAAGCTCTTGATTAATCCTATAGATAATGTCCACCTCGCGTTCTGCCATCTTCTTGTATTTGAAAACTTCTTGTTCCAGTGCTTCCATCCTTGCTTCGAGACTCCCTTCTCCTTTGGGTCCTTGAACATCTTTAATCTGCAACTCCCCATCCTTGAGTGACAACTCCTTCAGATGCATCTTCAGCTCCCTCATGTACGGATTGATGGAATCCGCAAGAGGGTTCTCCTTAGATGGACCGGACGAAGACATTGTAACTCCAAAGCCGAGAGAAATCCCTGACAGAAACAGCTCGAAACAAAACATGACAAGAAAATGATATACAGACCTCGAGGACTCCGGGGGGTTAAATAGGCAAAAATTACACATCAAAACGAAATCGCAGGAGGAAACTGGGACGGAAACGAGTTCTGGGGTGTTCTCACACCTAGGTGGCGCGGCCAGGGGTGGGCCCGTGCCACCTACGTGTAAGAAACACACAGACTCCTTTTCCTGCCCGTTTTCATCTCGTGATTTTTCATATTTAGTAAAATCAGCAAAAATATTGAAGGAAGAGCTTTTCGCGAAACTTCTCTGACTAGAACTGTTACCTATTCGAAAACAAACTCTGCAGGTACCTGCAATTTGTCTTGGATGAATTCTTCCGGAGAAACTGTTTCAATAACATCAACATCTTCATTATAAGAATCTCCAGAAATATAATGTTTGAGTCTTTGCCCATTCACCACTTGTGTAGAGTCATCTTTCAATGAAGCAATCTTAATAGCACCTGAGCGGTACACTTCCACAATAACATATGGTCCTTCCCATTTTGAAAGTAATTTTCCTGCAAAAAATCTGAGACGAGACCTATACAATAGAACTTTCTCACCAACATGAAACTCTCTCTTAAGAATTCTCTTATCATGCCATTGCTTGACTTTTTCTTTAAAAAGCCTGGCATTCTCATACGCTTCGTTTCTCCACTCATCTAGAGAACTCAAATCTAATAACCTTTTCTTACCGGCTAGTTTAAAATCTCTATTAAGCTCTCTCACTGCCCAAAAAGCTTTGTGTTCTAATTCTAAGGGAAAGTGACACGCTTTTCCGTAAACCATCTTATAAGGAGACATACCCATGGGGTTCTTATAAGCAGTTCTATAAGCCCATAAAGCATCGTTTAACTTACTAGCCCAGTTTTCCCTAGATCTATTGACAGTCTTCTGCAAGATAGACTTGATCTCCCTATTTGAAAGCTCTACCTGCCCACTAGTTTGGGGATGATAAGCAGAAGCAATTCTATGATTGACATCATATTTAGCAAGAGTTTTTCTAAAACTACCGTGAATAAAATGAGAACCTCCGTCAGTCATAAGATATCTAGGCACACCAAACCTAGGAAAAATAACATCCTTAAGCATTTTTAACGAGGTCTCACCATCGGCACTCTTTGTAGGTATGGCTTATACCCATTTAGTAACATAATCAACAGCAACAAGTATATGGTTATAGCCTTTTGAAGGAGGAAAAGGTCCCATAAAGTCAAATCCCCAACAATCAAACGGTTCAATAACAAGAGTGTAACTCATAGGCATTTCATTGCGTCTAGAAATATTACCAACTCTTTGACATTCATCACAAGATAAAACATACCTTCTGGCATCTTTAAAGAGGGTTGGCCAATAAAAACCTGATTGTAGAACCTTCTGTGCGATTCTATCTCCAGCATGATGCCCTCCATAGGCGCTGCTATGGCATTTTCTTAATATCTCTTGTTGTTCATATTCCGGTACGCATCTTCACATAATACCATCAACTCCTTCTTTATATAAGTGTGGGTGATCCCAAAAATAATGTCTCAAATCATAGAAGAATTTTCTTCTTTGCTGAGCTGTAAAGGTTGGAGGCAAATACTTGGAAACAATAAAGTTAGCATAATCAGCATACCAAGGAAGGTCTCGCGAAGTTACATTTATTGCAGCCAACTGTTCATTTGGAAAACTATCGTTAATAGGAATAGGATCAAAAGAAATGTTTTCCAATCTAGACAAATTGTCAGCCACAGGATTTTCAGCACCTTTCCTATCTACGATATGCAAATCAAACTCTTGTAAAAGCAGCACCCATCTAATAAGCCTAGGCTTAGCATCCTTCTTAGTCATAAGGTATCTAATAGCAGCATGATCAGTATGAATAGTAAGTTTAGAATCAACAATGTAAGATCTAAACTTATCACAAGCAAAAACAACAAGAAGAAACTCTTTCTCAGTAGTAGCATAATTCTTCTGAGCAGCATCAAGAGTCTTACTAGCATAATGAATAACATTCAACTTATTATCTATGCGCTATCCAAGAACAGCACCAACAGCAAAATCACTAGCATCACACATAATTTCAAAAGGTAAATTCCAATCAGGTGGTTGAACAATAGGAGCAGTAGTTAAAGCCTTCTTAAGAGTTTCAAAAGCTTCCTTACAATCATCATCAAAGACAAATGGTATGTCTTTTTGAAGAAGATTAGTAAGAGGCTTTAAAATCTTAGAGAAATCTTTAATAAACCTCCTATAGAAACCAGCATGACCAAGAATACTACGAATACCTTTAACATCTCTGGGACAGGGCATTTTCTCAATTGCCTCCAATTTTGCTCTGTCAACTTCAATACCTCTTTCAGAAATTTTATGTCCAAGGACAATTCCTTCATTCACCATAAAGTGGCATTTCTCCCAATTAAGAACAAGGTTAGTTTCTTCGCATCTCTGCAAAACTTTATCAAGGTTGTGCAAACAATTATCAAAAGAAGTTCCATAGACGGAGAAATTGTCCATGAAGACCTCCACAATTTCTTCACAAAAGCCATGAAAAATAGCGGACATGCATCTTTGAAAAGTAGCAGGAGCATTGCATAAACCAAATGGCATACGTCTATAAGCATAAGTTCCATAAGGACAAGTAAAAGTGGTTTTCTTTTGATCTTCCTTCTTAACAGCAATTTGATAAAAACCAGAATAACCATCAAGGAAACAAAAATGAGTCTTCTTAGACAACCTTTCTAGCATTTGATCTATAAATGGTAAAGGATAATGATCTTTCTTAGTAACTTTGTTTACCTTCCTATAATCAATGCACGTCCTATAACCAACAACTACCCTTTGAGGAATAAGCTCGTTATTCTCATTAGGCACAACAGTCATACCTCCTTTCTTAGGAACACAATGGACAGGACTAACCCATCTACTATCAGCAATAGGATAAATAATACCAGCATCAAGGAGCTTTAATACCTCATTTCTTACCACATCCTTCATCTTGGGAATTAGGCGGCGTTGATGCTCCACGACTGGCTTCGCGTCTTTCTCCATATTAATGGCATGCTGACATAAAGTGGGAGAAATCCCTTTCAAATCATCAAGCGTATATCCCATAGCTCCTCGGTGTTTCCTCAATATCTCCAATAATCTTTCTTCTTCCTTTCCTGAAAGTTTAGAGCTAATAATAACAGGATATATTTTCTTATCATCTATATAAGCATATTTAAGATTATTAGGCAAAGGTTTTAATTCGAAAACAGGACCTTCCTTAGGCGGCAAAGTGGTACCAAGATCCTCCATAGGTAGATTATGCTTGATTAATGGTGATTGACGAAGAAGAATATCGTCAATCTCTTCTCTTTCCTTGCTGAAAACACCACTTTCGTGATCTTCCATGAATTGCTGCAAGGCATTATTAGGAGCAAGCGCAATAGAAGCAAGCTGTTCAACTCGAAAATTTTCATTAGGCGTGTCATTTTCATAAGAAGTCTTAGCAAACTTGGAAAAATTAAACTCATAAGACTCTCCATTAAACTTAGTAAAAAAATTCTCCTTCTTACAATCTATCATGGCGCCACAGGTGTTCAAAAATGGTCTACCAAAAATAATAGGACGAGTTTTACTAGCCTCCTTACCAAGGACTAGAAAATCAGTAGGGTATTTAGTCTTACCGCAAAGAACTTCCACATCTCGAACAATACCAAGAGGCCAAACAGTCTCTCTGTTAGCAAGTTGAACAACCACATCAATATCTTCAAGTTCACAAGCGCCAATCTCATGCATAATTTCTTTGTAAAGCTCTAAAGGAACAGCACTTGCACTAGCACCAATATCACATAAATCATAATAGCAATGATCTCCAATCCTGACAGAAATAACAGGAACACTTGTTTTCCTATGCTTTTTAGGATGTGAGAGAATGTTAGAAGCATCTTCACAAAAAAGAATATATTCATCCTCTACATCTTTAGTAACAAGATCCTTCAATATAGCTACAGGAGACTTAATAGTAATTTGCTCATCAGGTTCTGCAGCTTTCTTAGTACTTTTATTAGACACACTTACCAAAGTAGAATACTTCTTTACCTTAGCAGGGAAAGGTGTCTTCTCAAAATAAGGTTCAGGCACAATGCTATCAACAGTACAAACTTCAGTAGCTGCAGCAGGTATATGACTAATAGCATCTTTATAAGGCGCATGATATTTGTTACAATCTTTCTTTGGAACATCAATATAAGAGGCAAAAGCCTTAAGACAATTAGCAAGTATTTGTGAATCAAGACCATAAGCAGTACTAACACTATGAAAGTCATCGGTTCCCATAAAAGATTTAATGCATTCATAATCATAGTTTATACCTGGCTTCCTACCTTTGTCGTTTTCCCATCCTTCAGCATTCTCTTGTATACGGTCAAGAAGTTTCCACTTAGCATCTTCTTTCATATGAGTGAATGATCCAAAGCAAGAAGCATCCAAATAATCCTTATCAGGAAGAGTAAGCCGCGCATAAAAATTATCAATAACAATATTATTAGGGAGCTCATGAATGGGGAATTTGAGCATTAGTAACTTCAATCTCCCCCACGCTTGGGCAATACTCTCTCCATCATGAGGCCAAAAATTATATATTCGGTTACGATCTGTATGAATTTCACTTGGAGGATAAAACTTAGAATAAAAGAGAGGTACAATATCCTCCCATGCCATAGATGGACCATCTTGGAGTAGTCGATACCAGTCTTCAGCTCTGCCTTTCAATGATAATGAGAATAATTTCTTCTTGACCTGGTGACGAGGGGTTAACTCGACAAATGTCCTAGATGAAGGACTTAGGATTGGGGAGATAGGGCGTCGGATGAACTCGAAGGTAAAGTTAGTCGAAATAAGTGTGTATCGAAAGTAAACTTGGGAGTTTAACCTGGCTTGCTTTCAATCTGCCCCACACCGTCCCCTCCTGGCCCCTATATATAGGTGGCCAGGTCTCGAGGATCGGGTTGGGTCCGATACAGATTACAATATCGACATACGGTAAGAACTCGTATTCGACTTATCATTACAATTGGGCCTAGCTTAACGGGCCTTAGGGGTACTCAACTAATGGGCTCTATTAACTATACCCTTGTCAGTAGCCCCTGAGATTCTACCAGAATTGCAGATTCAGGTTGAATCTCTAATCTTCAAATCTTCGACTTGATCAATTCTTCGACTTTATCTTCGACTTGGTCTTTCGACTTATATTGATGATAATTTGTTCGCAAGGGGTCTTGATGAACAAGCCTGACAACTCTGACGGATCAAGAGGTCAGTTAACTGCCGGAACAGATACTTGCCACCTACTTCAAAATCAATCCCCTTGGACTTGAATTCGGGATACCGGTCAAATCCATTCTTTTGCCGCATTTAGGACTTACAAAGAATGAATCCCAGTGGTTCTCAGGGTACCCAGTGCGTCCACCAGGATTTTCTTCGCGTCGTAGACACGGATACATACCAGCAGAGCGCATCCATGTGCGTATACCAGGCCACACAGGACGGATCCCGGGGTCTTACCTTCGTGATAAATCACGGCATTCGAGTTTCGTTGCGATAACGCAACTCGAGAATCTTATGTCGCAGTCAAAAGACTGAAAATATTCGGGTTTCTGCAACCATAAAACTCGCTCCCGATGGGAGTAATCTCAAATCTTCAATTTGTCGACTACGTAGTCGAAGTTTTGTATGCTTATCCTTTTCTATCTTCAATATTGATCATCTCATCTTTATCGGGTGCGCGCTCAGCGCTCCCGATGGGAGTAGCCCCCGAGGCTATGTTTGGCAACTTGTAGTCAAGCATAGGCTCAAAGTTCATTCTTCTTTCTTCTGTGAACCTCTTATTTTTTGACGAGCCCCCGAGTCCAAGTCGAGGTTTTCATATCACATAATCTCTCCCCCTTTTTTTCTTCTTCTTCGATATTATCGTCTGCTGTGCGCAGAATTTAACTCCTATTGTAAATTATGTTCACGGGCTTTGCTGTAGCCCGAAGGCCCAATAATATGTGCTTATAAATAAAGCGCCTGCTGATTAAGGTAAAAAACCCTAATCAGACTCCTCCTCCGCCGCATCATCTTCTTCCTCCATCTAGGGTTTTTGCGAGGTTTTTCAGTTGCGCTCATGGCTGATGCTCAAGGTTCTCGTCTGACCCTTGGCTCTCCGGTAGCCCCACGAGGTCGGGGTCGCCCTCGTGGAAGTAAGAACAAAAAGACCACGCCGGCCGCCGCAGGAACTTCTTCTGATGTTCCGGCTAAGCGCCGTCCTGGCCGCCCACCTGGGAGCAAGAACAAACCTAAAGTGACCAACGCCACTCCAGGCCCTGCTGCTCCTCCTCCTGCTGCGCCTGCCGCTCCCGCTGCTCCTCCTCAAATCTTCTCCTTCCTCTGCATTGCCATGGCGCAATGCCGTGAGATTCAGCGATTACCGCTGAATTTTACGAAGTTTATGGATGGCCGCGAACTACGAGAAGCTGTTCTCCGTGAACAATCTGGCGGCAGCATCCCATACGAGGTGGAGGTATGGTACGATGGCGACGGCGAGCAGTACTTCAGGGGAGGCTGGTCGCAGTTTGCGGAGGACCATGACATCCGTCAAGGTTTCTTCATGGCCTTCGACTTCCATATCGGGACGTCGAAGTTCGACGTGAAGATCTTCGATGACACTCTTTGCCAGAAGGAGTACGAAGCTTGAAGTCCACTTCTATTAGGACTTGCTGTGTTTTTTATGTAATTTCTTTTTGTCATGTCCTTGCTACCATGCTTATCTGTAATGAATATTGTCCAAGTACTCGATGTCTTTTGCTAGTACCATGAGAACAATTTATGTTCTGAGGTATGTTTTCCATATATTGGGCTCTTTGCGAACCAAAAAAGGTAGGAATAATATCGGGTTCTTCTCATGAACCAAATTCTATCAATATTCATCGGGTTGTCTAAACAACCTTATAATAAGGGAAAAGCCTCCATCTTGTCATAATAATTTTGTTTCGTACGACCCAGGGGTTGAAGCCCCCGAGCGGAGAAGTAACACAAGAATTGTACAATTTTGTCGAGTTCAACCCAAAGAACCCGACCCGTGGCCTCATGTTCTGGGTTCAGAAGGCTAACTCGAATATATTGATATCTTTATATTTAGTCTACGCGTAAAAACATCGTAGCTGTTCTGCATTCCACGGGTTGCTTTCATCCTTCCCAGTCTTCTTGTCTTGTAGTCGATATGCTCCTCCTGGTATGACTTCCGTGACGATGTAAGGTCCCACCCAAGGGGACTCCAATTTCCCATGGCTATCTTGCCTAAGTCGCAAAACAAGATCTCCTACCACGACGGATCGTGGACGAACTCGACTACTATGGTAGTTTCGTAAGCTTTGTTGATATTGCGTAGCCCTTTCTAATGCTTTGTCTCTTGCTTCATCTAGCGCATCAACGTCGTCTTGCAATGCTTCTGTCGATGTCGCCTCATCATATGCTGTCACTCTTGGAGCCTCGTGTGTAACTTCTACTGGAAGCACGACTTTTGCGCCATGGACCAGGAAGAAAGGAGTTTCTTGAGTTGCTGCATTGGGCGTAGTTCTTAGGCTCCATAGAACGGAAGGCAATTCTTCTACCCAAGCGCTCTTGGCTTTCTCGAGAGGTGCTAAAAGCCTCTTTTTTATTCCACTACTTATCAGGCCATTGGCTTTTTCGACTTGCCCGTTTGTCTTCGGGTGCGCCACAGATGCAAATTTAAGCTTGATCCCCAATCATTCGCAGTAACTTTTGAATTCTTTTGAAGTAAAATTTGTCCCATTGTCTGTGATGATGCTGTGTGGTACGCCAAAACGAAAAACTATCGACTTGATGAAGCTGATTGCTGCTGTAGAATCTTGAGTTGTTACTGGAGCCGCTTCCACCCATTTGGTGAATTTATCGACTGCCACTAGCGTATAGACATGCCCTCCAGGCCAAGATTTGTGCAACTTTCCCACCATGTCAAGTCCCCATTGTGCAAAGGGCCAGGATAATGGTATTGTTTGTAGCTCCGCTGCTGGTGCATGTGGTCTGGATGCAAACCTTTGACATGCTTCACACTTTCGAACTATATCTTTTGCGTCCTCGATGGCTGTTAGCCAATAGAATCCCGCTCGAAAAGCTTTTGCCGCTATTGCTCTGCTGCTGGCGTGATGGCCACATACTCCGCCGTGTATGTCTTTCAATATTGCTTGCCCTTCCTGGGGTGTGACACAATGTTGTAAAACGCCGGTAATACTTCTCTTGTATAGTTTTCCTTCCAATACGACAAACGCTTTCGCTCTTCGAGTTATCCTCTTAGCCTCCACTGCATCTTCTGGGAGCTTTTTATTTATCATGTACGCAAGATATGGCTGCATCCATGTTTCTTCTATCATGATGACCTCCTCTGGTTCTGTCGTAGCCCCCGATCCTGCCGTGGTAGTCGAACTTTTAGCATTTTTTATTGATCTTTCCGCTATTTCTTCCCAAAATACTCCAGACGGCACAGGTAAGCATTGTGATCCGATATTTGCTAAAGTGTCGGCTTCTTCATTGCTGTTCCTGCTGATGTGCGAGACTTCGCATCCATCGAACGTTCCTTCTAGATAATGGTACAAATTCTTGTAGGCCATCATATTGTCGTTGATTGCATCACACCTGTTCATGACTTGCTGAACAACAAGGTTAGAATCTCCAAATATTTTTAGGCGAGTTGCTCCACAAGCTTTAGCCATCTTCATTCCGTGCAACAAAGCCTTGTACTCCGCTTCATTGTTAGAAGCCTGTGGGAAGCTCATCCTTAGGACATACTTTAATTTGTCGCCATGAGGCGATATCAATATTACTCCTGCGCCTGCGCCTTGGAATCGCTTAGAACCGTCGAAGTACATTGTCCAGGTACTCGATAAATCTGGTGGTCCCGTGCTTTGCAACTCGAGCCACTCTACTGTAAAATCTGGCAAGATTTGCGACTTGATCGCCTTCCTTTTTTCGTACATGATGTCCATGGGAGATAACTCGATTCCCCACAAAGAGACACGGCCCGTTGCTAAAGGGTTGTTCAATATGTTCGATAGTGGTGCTTCATTGACCACTATAATTGGGTGCACAGTAAAATACTGTCGTAGCTTGCGTGCAGTTGTGAATACACTGTACGCCAACTTCTGATAATGCGGGTACCTCTGTTTGGTTGGAGATAGCACTTCACTGATGAAATATACCGGTCTTTGGACGCCATGAGCTTTGCCTTCTTCACTTCTTTCGACTACTAGAACTGTACTTACCACCTGATGGGTTGCGGCGATGTACAGCAGGAGTGGATCTTTTTCTCTAGGTGCGACCAGCACTGGCGGCGTGGAAAGCACTTTTTTCAATTGTGCAAATGCTGCGTCTGCTTCTTCTGTCCATTCAAATTTGTCGTCTGACTTTTTCATGAGTGCATAAAAAGGAAGTGCCTTCTCCCCTAATCGAGCAACGAAACGACTTAATGTCGCGACACGTCCTGCTAATTTCTGTACGTCGTGGAGTTTCGTGGGTTTCCCCATTGTTAGAATTGCTTGAATCTTCTCTGGATTTGCCTCTATTCCCCGTGCTGATACCAAGAACCCCAAAAGTTGCCCTGCTGAAACTCCGAAGGAACACTTTGTCGGGTTCAACTTAAGCTTGAACTTGTTCAGGTTGTCGAAGGTTTCTGCCAAGTCGCTGATTAAAGATTTCTCCTCTATTGTGGTGATGACTACATCATCAATGTAGACTTGTATGTTGCACCCTATTTGGCTCCCGAGGCAACTTTGCATCATCCTTTGATAAGTTGCTCCTGCATTTTTTAGGCCGAATGGCATCACTTGGTAGCAAAACACCCCATACGGTGTGATGAATGCCGTTTTTTCCTCGTCCTCTTTCTTCAGCTTGATCTGGTTATAGCCAGAATATGCATCCAAAAAGGAAAGCCTTGCGCAGCCCGCTGTTGAATCGATTATTTGATCGATGCGGGGTAAAGGGAAGGGATCCTTTGGACAATGCTTATTGAGAGATGTGTAGTCGACACATACTCTTTGTACGTCTGTGTTCTTCTTGGGTACTATTACTGGGTTCGACACCCAACTCGAAGTTTTGATTTCTCTGATAAATCCAGCACTTTCTAATCTATGCAATTCTGACGCTATTGCCTTCCTCTTGGGTTCATCGAATCGTCGCAGTGGTTGCTTGACTGGTTTCGCCTTGGGATCTACATTTAGTGCGTGCTCGACGAGTTCCCTGGGAACCCCTGGCATGTCCGATGGACACCAGGCGAAGATTTCCCAGCGCTCACGGAGGAACTCAACGAGCGCGCCTTCCTATGCGGGGTCCAAGTTCACCGAATTGATGTCGTCTTGTTTGGATCCGTGGGGTGGACCTGAATTTTCTTTGAATCCTGCGTTGTGTCGAAAGCCTTATCTGGCAGGGATCGTCCAACGTCGGGTAGCACATTATGATCTGTTTCTCCTTTTAACCTCTTGTATTCTGCTGTCATGCCGAAGGTTTGCGCCATCTTGTTGAATTCTCTGTTGCATGTGTTGGCTACTTCAAAGCTCCCTTGTACTGTGATTGTTCCTTTGGGCCCTGGAATTTTTAACATAAGATACGCGTAGTGCGGTACTGCCATGAATTTTGCAAATGCTGGGCGCCCCAGGATTGCATGATATTGTGATGGCCAGTCCATAACTTTGAACTCTAGTTTTTCTCTTCTATAGTTTTCGCTGCTACCAAAGCAGACATCGAGTTCTATTCTTCCCAAGGGGTAGTTTGCTGCTCCTAGTACTATCCCGTGGAAAGAGCAATCTGTTGGCTTCAGACTCGTCGGTGATATGCACATAGCCTTCAATGTTCTAGCATATATTAAGTTTATGCCGCTCCCTGCATCCATGAACACTCTTCCGATGTCGTATCCTCCTATTTGCGCTTTTAGAACCATAGGCGAATGGCCCGGCCTAGGAACTTTCCGTGGGTGATCTGCTCTACTAAACTTGACTGGTTGCTCTGACCATCGTAGGTACTCCGTGGTAGCTGGTGGTGACGATATTGCTAGGTTCACTTGCCTTGATATGCTCTTTCGCTCTTTTTTCGACTTGGGCACCGGTTGAATCATGGCTGATATGTATGCTTTTGACTCTAGATGCTTTGATAACCTTTGAGTTTGATATCCTTGACTTCTACGTTTTTCTCCTTGCCTTCCTTCTTGGCTCGAGCCCATGGCACCTTGCAACCTTAGGAATGTTCTGCAATCCTTCATCTGGTGATTTGAGACCCTTTTCCCGTCGAGGTACGCGTAGTGGATTTGACAAGGTCCGTATAGCATATCCTCAGCCGAAGGACCAGAGTATCTTGATTTTTCTGTTCCTTTTGCCTGAAACCTCCTACTTTTGTACCCTTCCTCTTCTTCTAGTATGTAACCTGCGGCTACCTGATTTCGCCTTCTTTTATTGTTATGCGCGTCCTCTCCATCAGCGAATTTGTTGGCTTGTTCCATTAGCTCAGTTACTGTCGTAGGTCTTGTTCTCCCTATTTCTTCCACAAGATCTGAGCGACGAAGTCCTTCCGAAAAGGCGTCTATTGCCCGTTCATCGGAGACGTCCTCTGCTGAGTTTTTGATTATACTCCAGCGTTGTATATAAGATCGTAGCGTTTCGCCTTTCTTCTGCACACATGCTTTAACTTCTTCCAGTGATGCTGGGCGCTTGTAGGTGGAACGAAAATTTTTTGCGAATTGACTTTCGAGTTCCCCCCAGCTTCCAATGGATTCGTTGGGTAGGGTGTTCAACCAGGACCGGGCGGCGCCGGTTAAGTACAGCTGCAAACTTTGCATTGCTGTCGCATTTGTTTCTCCTAATATCTGCACTGCCTGTAGATAATCTGATAGCCATAAGGTGGGTTCCTGCGACCCGTCGTACTTGTTCTGATCGTGGGGTAGTTTAAATCCTTTGGGTACTCGCGTTTTGCAAACCCTGCGGGTAAAGCATAACGCACCCATATCTTTATCATCGTCTTCGTAATTTTCTTCCCTCCAAGCATGCCGCGATTTATCTACTCGAGCTTGTGCTATTATACTTCTTGCATCCTCCTTCCTTTTCTGTCGCTTTTCCTCTTCTGATGATTCACTATAGTCATCGCTTGAGTACTTGTACCTGAACTTCTCCTTGCCGCTTCCCTTGTAGCTTGTCGACTTCACCTCTGGGGCTTGCTCCCTGATTTTACCTTCTACTATTCCGAGGCTTCGTATCGCGGCTCGGTGCATACCTTCTCGCGGGTCTCCATGTTCTGGTCTTGTAGCTAGCAAATACGCTTGTGCTGCTGTCAATGCTGCCTCTGGCGTTTTTTGTATCAGGTCATCTTCTTCCTCTTCTAGCTGCGGGGTGGGGCTCCTTGAGTACCCTTCTTCCCTGTTGCATGCTGTCACCCCCTGTTGTGTTTTGGATCTCTACGCCTTTCTCTGCTATATTCTGAATCTTCGCTATAGTCTTCCCAGTATTCTTCCCTTGATGTACTGTTATTGTCTTGAAACATCATGTCTCTTTCCTCCCTTAATTTCTTCTTGTGTTGGTATAGTGCATACTGATATCCCATTAGAACTTCTCTTTTTGATCCCTCGGGTACTTCTGTACCATGATTAATGGCTGACGTAATCATTCTCCATTCACCAGCCGAGACGTGGACTTTCTCTTTTTCCTTTTTGTTGTGATCTTTCACTTTGTCGACTTGCCTGTCGACCTTTTTGCTTCCTTCGCTGTTGTTTCCATCTTCTGCTTCAGTGATAATGACACATAACTGATGTACTTTGGCGACGCTGCTACTTCCTCCGGCGGAGTCCTTTGCGTTGTTGTGTGTCTGACACGCTTTTTCTTCTGAGTCGAGATTTTCCTCAATTTCGTCGCCTTCTGCGATTGATGCTTTTTCTAAGCTGACCTGCGAATTCACCTCATTGGAAGAGCCTTCTGATGACTCCAATGTTTCCTCTGTTTCGGGCTTTCTTGTCGATGGATCTGGTTTCGTCGAGTCCGAGAGGCGGGATGAACCCGATGGCCCGATGAGGATACTGAAACTTCCAATTGTCAACTCCGTCTCTTGACTTTCGTCGAGTTCTGATCTGCTGTTGGCTAAAAGCAAAAAAGCCGTCGAATTCATGATTCCAACGCCCAGAGTCCCCACGGTCGGCGCCAATTGACGAGGGGTTAACTCGACAAATGTCCTAGATGAAGGACTTAGGATCGGGGAGATAGGGCGTCGGATGAACTCGAAGGTAAAGTTAGTCGAAATAAGTGTGTATCGAAAGTAAACTTGGGAGTTTAACCTGGCTTGCTTTCAATCTGCCCCACACCGTCCCCTCCTGGCCCCTATATATAGGTGGCCAGGTCTCGAGGATCGGGTTGGGTCCGATACAGATTACAATATCGATATACGGTAAGAACTCGTATTCGACTTATCATTACAATTGGGCCTAGCTTAATGGGCCTTAGGGGTACTCAACTAATGGGCTCTATTAACTATACCCTTGTCACTTGGCTTGGTGAAATACCTGCACATCTGAACAACTCGCATAATTCATGTATAAATAATAAGTGATCACCCGGATGGACAGTTCCATCTCCTGAATAGCAGTTATCCATAATACGCCCAACAATTTTCATAGGTATTTTAAAAGGATCAATTTCAGCAGGTGGTGGCGGTGGTGGTTCCTCCACATGTGCAGCAGTAGTAGTAGATGTGTTTCCAAATAGGAAACCAAATGGAGAGTTCTCCATAGCAGAGTAAAATAAAAATAAAAGACAAAATAAAAAACAATACTCACAGCGACGGTTACCTTTACCAATTTCACTCTTCAATAGCACTACACTCCCCGGCAATGGTGCCAGAAAATAGTCTTGATGACCCACAAGTATAGGGGGTGTATCGTAGTACTTTCGATAAATAAGAGTGTCGAACCCAACGAGGAGCAGAAGGTGTTGATGAGCAGTTTTGATCAAGGAATCACTGTAAATACTAGCAAACAGGTTTTCAAGGGTATTTGGTAATACGAGTAAATAAAGTGCGAGTAAATAAAAGACAGTAGTAACAATTGCAGCAAGTGGCCCAATCCTTTCTTCAGCAAAGGACAAGCCGGTTGTGTACTTATAATAACCAAACGTTCTCGAGGACACACAGGAGTTTCTGTCAAGAGCTTTCGCTTCATAAAGCCAATAGTCTTTATTGGTTTGATAGGTGTTATGGGGGTGAACCTGTGCTAGCGCACTACCCTTACTAGGATAAATACACACTTGTGATTATACCCTCCTGCAAGCATCCGCAAATACAAGAAAGTAATTAAGATAAATCTAACCACAGCCTTAAACTCTAAGATCCTACGCTCCCTGGTGCAATGGTTTCCCAACGGAGGTTTAGGTTTCTGTCACTCCAGCAACCCCACAATTGGTAGCCAAATACATAATGCATCTCACTAGGCCCATAAATGGTGAAGTATCATGTAGTCGACGTTCACATGAAACCACTAGTGAAATAGCACCACAACAATATCAAACCATTAAATATTTCTCAACAATAATTCACTACTAACATCTTGACTTCTCCCATGTCCTCAAGAACTAAACGAACTACTCACAAGACATCATATGGATCATGATCAGAGGTGAAATAATGGTAAATAACAATCTGAACATAAACCTTAATTCAACGGTTCCACTCAATAGCATCAACTACAAGAGTAATCAACACTGGGAAAGTTTCCCCTATGAATATAACAAGATCCAACTCAAGATGTTACAGCGGGATGGCGTGGTGATGGTGGAGATGAAGGTGCTGGTGATGGAGATGATGATGATGATGATCCCGATGAAGTCCGGTGCGATGGTGACGACGATGGCGGCGATCTCCCCTCTCCGGGAAGGAATTTCCCCGGCAGATTTCTCCCTGTCGAAGAGCTTTTCTCTCTCTGGTGTTTTCCGCCCCGCAGAGGCGGCGGTGTCTAACTCTGAGCCTCCCCCTTGACTTAGGTTTTCGGGGACGATGAAGTACGCGAAGGGGCGAGACCAGAAGTGGGCCAGGGCGGCCTCACACAGGGCTGGCGTGGCCAGGGGACAGGCTGCGCCACCCTGGCGTGAGAGCCCCTCCTGGCTCCTCTCGACTCCTCCTTCTGGCTTCCTGAGTCTTCTGGGAAAATATAATTTCCTGGTATTTTTCTGGAATTTTCCTGATCTTCAAAATATGGTCCCTTGATGGTCCTTTTTCCAGCAGAATCCTGACTCCGGCAGCAACTCCTCCAAAGATCATCAAACATGTGAAAACAAAGGAAATAACATAAGTATCAACTCTAAATATGAAATATATCAATGAATAACAGTAAATTATGATACAAAATAGTGATGCAAATTGGACGTATCATGAGGGCACCTAGGTCCACTCCGGACATCGCCCCTTCGCCTATAAGGACCCCCCGACGGGAAAACCTAAGGACCCGATCACTTTTCCAGAACACATCGCGATTCGCCGCCGCCGTCAACCCGAAGATCGGGAGGGTCTAGAAGCTCTTCCCGGCACCCTGCCGGAGAGGAGAATCGCCACCGGAGGTCTTCTGCATCGCCATGCTTGCCTCCGGAGCGATGAGTGAGTAGTCTACCTTGGACTATGGGTCCATAGCAGTAGCTAGATGGTTGTCTTCTCCACCATGTGCTTCATGTTTAGATCTCATGAGCTGCCCTACATGATTGAGATCACCATTATGTAATTCTACATGTTTGGTTTGTTGGGATCCGATGAATATTGGTGTTATGATTGAGTTCCTGTACTGAATTATATCTTTTGTTATCTCTATGTTGTTTATGATCTTGCATGCTCTTCGTTGTTAGTAGCTATCTTGGCTGAGTAGTTGCTAGTGACTCCAAGAGGGGGTATTTATGCTCGATAGTGGGTTCATGCCTCTATTTAACCTGGGGGAGTGACAGAAACCTCTAAGGTTGTAGATGTGCTGTTGCTACTAGGGATAAAACAACATTCATATGCTCAAGGGCATATGCTTTGTTTACATTACACACTTTGCTTAATGCAATTATCTGTTGTTCGCAACTTAATACTTGTGGAGTTCTCGGATTGATTCGCCACAAGTGGATTATTAGTCATAGATGCAGTTGGATGGCGGTCTATGTATTTTGTTGTAATGCCCAGAGTAAATCTCATAGTGATCTTCTTGACATATCACGTTTATCTTTATTCTATCAATTGCCCAACTGTAATTTGTTTACCCAGCATGTGTTATTTATCTTATGGAGAGACACCACTAGTGAACTGTGGACCCCGGTCCTATTTCCATAATATTGCTATCACCTGTTTACTTTACTCGCACTGTTTACTTTACTCGCATACTATCATCACTTTCCACTCGATACGCTCATACCCTTTGTTACAAGCAAACCGGTGAGATTGACAACCTCATCGCAAGTTGGGAACAAAGTACTTGGTTGTGTTGTGTGCAGGTTCCGCGTTGCAGCTAGCAAGCAAAGCTTGGACGAGGCGCCATATATAAATTGTCCGAAGCTGTCGCAAACTAGCAAGCATCACCTTCAGTCGTATTGTCTGCTTTTCTCCTGATCGACATAAACCTTGGTTTCTTACTGAGGGAAAAACTTGCTGCTATATACATCAAACCTTAATCTTGGGGTTCCCAACAATCTAGCAATCACCAGCCTCGCCTGCTCGTCCGCCGCCGCCGCCCTCTTCGCCGCGAGCTTCTTCTCCCTCTCTGCCCTGTCGCGTGTTTCGGTCTGCCGGCGCTCCACATCCACCGCCCACGCCGTGTTTGTCATGCCCAGCGGCCTCTCTTTGGGGGCCCGCGGCTTCCTCGCCTTCGGCGCGCCGTCATCGGCGATCCTCTTCGGCGGCATGGTGGTGGGAGAGAAGAGGAGGAGCTGCAACTGTGGGGGATTTCGGCGGGGAAAATGGGTATATGCGGCACATTTTGGAGGGAACGAAATTAATGGCGGGGAACTACCCTTCTGTCGCCAACACCGCGGGCCCGCTTGACGTTTCGCGCATTTTTGTTTCCTCCGGAGTCCCCGAGCGCGCCTCAGAAAGCCGGGGATGGCTTGGGCTCGCCGGATGGATGAAAGCCCAAATTCGGGTGAAAACGAGGAACCGGGGGCGCGGCTGGGCCGAATACCGCCGTCCGGATGAAAAAATGGCCTGCCGGGGGCCTCATCGGGGACACGGCTGGAGATGCTCTAAGGGCATTTCCAACAGACCGATCCAAACGGATAACGCACATCTGAACGTGTCCTATCGGATAGGAGGGTCGGTCCAAGTGATCGACCCAAACGGATAACGCGCGTCCGGACATGTCTGATCGGATAAGAGGGTCGGTCCAGCGAGGCAACGTAAAAAGACCGAGGCGTTTGAAGTTGTCCAGGCGCACTCATTTCGGCCTCATATTTGGACTGGAAATGTGGTGGTTCAGACAGCTCGTGCGTCCTAGTGCGCGCCTTCCTTCTCCACCCCGCGCCTAGGCGATAGAGGCACATTAATCTATTTGCACCCCCAGCCGCCTCCCGCTCCGTCGATCCAAACGCTCCCGTCCAAACCCCAAGCTCACGCCATGGACGCCGCCACCACCCCTGCCGACGCCTCCCCCACCCTTTCCGCCGTCACCGCCATAGCCAGTTTGCCTTTAGCCTACGGTTGTCGTGAAGATGAAGAAAGGGCTGTCGATGAAGCAGCGGGCCGTTCACTCGAGGAAGCGTGACACATGTCGAGACGCGGCCAAGTTGCTGGGGATAAAGGCGACTCTGTTCATGCAGTTCCTGCAGGCTAGGGCCAATGCCGAAGTTTTGGCCAAGCAAGCTGTTGTCCATGGCATCACCATGTTGAAGGGGGAGGACGGGAGGTGGTGACTCTGTTCACCGCCGGCCACCTGGGTTCCATAGCAAATTCGTTGTCGTCTGCGGCGGCCATGCGAGCACCGTGGCAGCAGCCTCCGTCTCCAGCCGCGCATCCCAACATCCAATGGCCGGCGTGCCACGTGTCGTCCAGATCGTCACCGTCAGAGATTTCATCCATGCTAGCGAATGGTGTTGTCCTGCCCGTAATCGACCTGTACCGCACACCGATGGGTGGTGAGTCCTCGTCAGAGCACAGCAGGGTTCCACGGGCTAGGGACGCGGCTGACCTCCCAGCTGGAGTCAACCTGGTCGACGAAATGCCAAACCAGACTGCAGCTGAACAAGTATGGTATGATCTTCTTCCTCAGTCAATTTTAGATGGTCTCCACTACTGGCGATGTGCCATTGCCGAGACTCCAAGTGCGCCCGCTTGCAATGGGACGACTCGTGCGTATGCAAAGGAGAGAAGATAGGATTATTAGCTTTTGAACTCATATCATTCCATTCGAGATTTCGATGTGCATAACAATCCTTAAACCGATCTCATCGAGGAGTGGTGGAAGTGAAATGGCCAACAAAGACGCTAATTTCATATTCATATTATATATATGTGTGAGCAACTATTTGTATGTTTGTGTGTGATTTGATGAACTATTTGTGTAAGAACTGTTAAACAATTCATTTGTGTTGTAATAATAATGAAATAAAATTTATTTTAGATTTATTATAATTTATTTGATCTTATTTAAGGCATATATGTTGTAGAAACTTGTTTGTGCGTCTTTTAAAACCGTGGCTAGCATGAGCGTTGCATTTTTGCGCGTCTGAAACGACTGCAGCCACGTCAGCGTGCAAAACACCAAAAACCAACATTGTAAAACTGCAAACACGCGCTAGATTATGTAGCCTCTGTTAAAAATGCTCTTACATCTCAGTAGTTCTTTACACAGCACAAAAGAGGGCCAAGCCAAGCACATGGAACCTAGAAACTGCCAACATTGTTCCTCCGAGCCAAAAAGGACCATAAGCCTAGCTGCACAAAAGAGGGCCAAGCACCGAAGGAACCTAGAAACTATTACAGCAGCAGTTCGCCGCCGGCGGGCTTCAATCTCTCCCACCGTCTTCATGGCCGGTCAGCGCAATCTGGTGAAGAATTGCAGCCGCGTCAATCAGTGCCTCCCTGTCCTGAGACTCACCAAGGCATAAATTGCACAACTAAATCAGCATAACTCAATGTCATGACTATAATATACACAAGGCATGCCAAGAACAGGGAAACAGGTAGCTCAGCTGCAGATGTTAGTTACTGACTCACATCGGTGGATTCCATGTCCTTGAGCAACTCCTCCGCCTGCTGCCAGTCCGCCGTCGACAGATCGTCCAGCCGCATACCTGGTGCGACGCTGTTGTCCGGAATGAAGTTGGTGATGGCTCTCGCGCCGTGCAGCTCGACGGCCGCGGCGTCGTACGCCCTGGCGGCGTCCTCGGCGGTGCCGAAGGTGCCGAGCCATGTCCGGGCTTTTCCCTTGGAATGTGCGATCAGCGCCCCGTACTTCCCGCAGAGGGTCCGGTACACGCCGCGGTACTTGGACCGGTCCTTCTTCCTCTCCATCGCGCCAGCCAGCTCGACGGGGGCGGCGCCGTACGCTCGGGCGGCGCCGCAGGCTCTGGCAGCGTCCTCGACGGTGCCGAAGGTGCCGAGCCACACCCGGGTCCGGCTAGACCGATCCCAGATCGACGCACCGCACGCGCCGCTCGATAGCCGGTGCACGCCGCGGAACGACCTGGCCGTAGTCTTCCTCGCGGGTGAAAGCTTGCCGGCGGCAGCGGCGGCGCCGTAGGTTCTTGCGGCGTCCCGAGCGGCGTCTTCGGCGGTGCCGAAGGTGCCGAGCCACACCTGGGTCCGGCTAGACCGATCCCAGATCGACGCACCGTACGCGCCGCTGCGCAGCCGGTACACGCCGCGGAACTCGGTCCAGGTTCCCGATCCCGTCCTGGCCCCCTTCGTCTTCCTCCTCCCCTCCAAAGCTTCAACGTGCTTCTCTGCAACGACCTCACTCATGATGGTGCTCTCCATCGTCGCTGGACTGGACTGGTCAAGAAGAGGCAGAAATGCGTGGAATTTATGGCGAGTTTAGGGAGGAGGACGGAGTGCGTAGAGGATTTGGAGGAGCCGTGCAGGCCGAGGCTGGGGTTTGCTTTGCTCTGCAGACAGCAGCTACGCTGGATAGATGAAACAGGGTAAATCAAATACTACTCTATTTAAAATGAAGAAAATGAAAATGAGCAAAATCCATGATCTTTGGAAAAATGGAAATGAATTTGCAAATAAGGAAAATGGATAAATTCTTACAAAAAAAAGGACACCGAAAGAAAGTCTATTTTTGGTCTTGAACTTTCACACAAGTTTAGTTTTTGTCCTAAATGTTTTCTGGGTACAAAATAAACCCTCAATTTTGCATATAGTCCGAACCATAGGTTTTGCTAGTTTTCATAGCGTACTAGAAAAAACCATGGTGCAAATAAAAATAGAACGGTACACAATCTAAGCCAACTCGAATATAAAAAAATGAAACCAAATCAAGTAGAGCTCGTGGTGTGTAGCCTTGTCTCTCTCTTTGTGATTTTCACATAATGACAATAGAAACCCTAACAACGCCGTCACACACCGCCGGTTTCAAGTTGCTCACTTGTTGCCCACCTCAAGTAAGGTTAGAAGGAGCATGGCAAAAAGGTAAATTGTTAATTTCCGTGCAAATTGGCATGTAGAAACCTCTCATCATATATGGGGTTTCAGCTACCGTTAGACATAGATTTACTACTTGGATCTTGTAAGTGTTGGCATCGTTACCTCTCTAGCTCCAGACACCCTCTGCTGGGTTGACACGTCGTGCCTTTGTTCTCCTTCTCCATTGGCTTTTGCTCCACTAAAATACAGCGCCGCCGCATAGCAAACGACTCTAGTATATGTGGGACGGCGCAAAGGATGAGCAGAGCGATAGCCATGAATTATATACATCTAACATTTCAAATAATTTAAATGATGTGGATTAATGTGGTATCTTTTTTAAAACATCTGTATCACTTTTAGTACATAATAAATATTTGGATTAAATATATCTAAACCCATGTGAATCTTGACAAGATTGAGTCAATTTAATTTGGAATGAAGAGAGTATTCTTACGGAACCGGCTCCTCTAACATGAAGAAATAAAGTCAGGGAACTAGGAAG
The DNA here is from genome assembly GCA_007115705.1 of Dactylis glomerata. NCBI lineage: Eukaryota > Viridiplantae > Streptophyta > Magnoliopsida > Poales > Poaceae > Dactylis > Dactylis glomerata. The sequence continues at coordinate 3,729,451 of QXEO01000547.1, read as the reverse complement.
TAAAGTCAGAGAAATGTAGTCTAATCACCCTATTTTGCACTATTATAAATTACGATGGGTAATTACAAACTACGTTTTTTTACATCATAGTTTTGCCCATATGTAGTTAGTCCAAATGCATAACATAAATTTATATTATGCAAATTAATTTAAATTATTTTAGGCTAAATAATATAATTTGGAAGAAGCAAAGTTAGACTACTGTAGCTTCTCTAACTTTGCTCCTCCATGTTAGAGGATGTGGTTCCACACCCTAGCATGTCTCTCCTGACACGCCCAGATGCGGTAGCATTTTTGTTTACTTAAACTTAGATTTGATTGAGATAGTTGGTATTACGCGTACCTTGTCAAGATGGAATTATGTAACACAAATGTTTTTGTTTAATCCTAGCCATTAGTTTTAGATTTAACTATATAAAATAATTTATATGATATGAATCAACGTGGTGCCTCAAAGAACACATTCATATTGCTTTTAGCATATAATAGATTTTAAAAATACTGAGTTGCTGACACACCATCAACATGGACATTGATACATAGACGCCATGCAGTACATCTTTCCCATATTTAACCACCAAATGCACCTAGATTTTCATAGCGGAACTCGGTAGCAAAGTAGCAAGCATTACACAGATTTTATTTTATGGAATTTGGAAACATGACTACATTCTCCAAGGGCATGTGCTACCAGACAAACAAACACTAGGTTTCAAAGACTCACAGCTGTACAGACAGAACTGGAAAGAACACACTACCAGTTTCCCATTTATTTGTACACGCAATAATTAAGTAAAATCCTGCTAATCAGCACATATAACATGGCAACGACTATAGACTAAATGGGGTCTTCTGAATACCTGCTCCAGGACTCTAGTGTCTCAATGAGGATCAAGTAGCTGAAAATAAGTAACTCACTGTAAAGTTGAAGGCAAAGCACATTTAGCTGAAGAACCCACTGTGAAGTCAGAACTGCAGGTTGACGAAGCACAAACCTGTGACGAAACACCGACCTTCATGGGATCATGGCTAACCCAAGCAAGCGTATACAAGATGACAGGGGCACAAAACATTCAGATACTTCAGCCTGTCAGCCATTTTCATGATTGCCTAGCCAGCTTCTTGTTCTTCAGAAGAGCAAGTGCACATTACATGGATATCAGAGATAAGCTGCTCCCCACATCCGATCTATAGTAAACTCAGATCAACACAAGAGGGTAACCTTGTCATGCAACTAGTGTTGGGACAGATATACCAGATATTGTGATTTCAGTGTCTTGCTTTTCTTTACAGTTCAAGGCAACGTTCTGAACCAGCTAAAATCTGAATTTTAATCATATCACCCAGCTCTATCGTTGAGTCTCATTACGTTTATGGCACCAAATTTGGCGTAGTTATGCAACATGCAGTAAGCATGATTCTGTCCCTGCTGAGTGCGGACCCAATTTGCTAGATACCCATGTCACTGATTTTCCCTGCTCGGTCCAAGAAGGTACCTAGTCATGCAATGAGTGTTGGGATAGCTATATCAGATGTTTCTAATATGGGGGCATGCTTCTCTTAACATTTCAACTCAAGAATCTGGACCAACTAAAATCAGAATGTTCACTATATCACCCAACTCTTTCTTGAATTTCAGTGTGTATTTTGTACCAAAATTTGGCATATTTACTCAACATGCAGTTCACCACGATCCTGTCTTTGCCGACCCTGTTCGTTAGATACGCATTTCACTGAATTTACCTGCTCGGCGCAATAGTACAAACTTCAAACTTTGTAGCAATAAGTTAAATGGCAATACAGCTCTAATAAGGTCTAGTCCACCAAGTTAAAGCTTTGTCATGGGATCCAAATAGCACTAACAGGTCATGAGTTCCTTTCTAGAGTTCATAATATGGCGCTACCGAATGAAAGAAAAACAGAGCACAATATCTTCAGAGAAAGGTCCACAATCATACTATTATCAGTGATAACATCAAGCAAAATTTGGTCTGAATTTTAGTTCTTGCATATATGGATGTCCAATCACCCACAATGTGGAAACATAACATCCCAAAAAACAGCACTACAGCTATTCATGTTTCCCTGTAACTGAAAATCCACACAAGGATTTGGTCACCTGTGCAATTGTCGTCCCCAAAAAATTGGCTCTAATTCATCACTCATTTTCCCCCTTTTACTGCAGGTAAACTCAAAATAGCAGAAAATTTTCCCACACCTGTTAAGACGCCACATCGGAGAAGCCAGTGTCATTGAGAGCATCTCCAGCAGTCGCGCTAACCGGCGCTGTATCCCAAAAAGTGACTAGTTTAACGCGCGGGAGGCGTAAATTAATGCTCTAGCAGATGCTGCAACTGGCGCTGTAAAATAGTGCGCGGGGCAAAAACGCTATCTTGTGCACTATATTTACTGCGCCGAATGGAGCGCGCGGCACAAATTGGGGGCAGGAACAACTACCCATTTTTACAGTCTAAACATTTAGAGCTTCTGGTGGAGGTGAATATGGCCTCACGCGCGAAACACGGATGGAGCGCGCTGCAAAGTGCTTTTACAGCGCCAAAATTTAGTGCGACTGCTGGAGATCTCTGAGAAACTCGTCCACGAGCTGCCGTTCTGCCTCCGGCAAATCGGCCCAGTGATCGTCGAGTTGCGCACCCTGGATGAAGCTGTGTGAGATGAAGTCGAGAGCTGGCAACTCCGGGAAGTCGTTGAGGAGGCCCGTCGGCGACTCCACGCCGTCGCCACTAGTGGTTGGTTGCTCGAGGTTGGTTTTAGCCGCGGCGCAAGCAGCTTGACGGCCGCGTCATCGTACGCACTGGCGGCGTCCTCGGCGGCGTCGAAGGTGCCGGGCCACGTGCGAGCTTTTGCCCGGGGGTGTCTGATCTGCACCCCGTACTTGCCGTTGTGTGTCCGGTACACGCCGCGGAACTCGGTCCAGGCGTCTGGACGAGCAGCCGTCCTCTTCTTCTTCGCCGCCCACCCCGTCGTGCAGGCCTTCAGCTCGACGGTCTCCTTCTTCTTCTCCACCTCCTCCTTCGCTGGCGTGCAGGCCTTCAGCTCGACGGCCGCCCCCTTCTTCTCCTGCTCGTCCTTCGCCGGCGCGCAGGTGTGCAGCTCGACTGCCGCCGCGTCGTACACCTTGGCGGCTTCCTCGGCGGCGTCGAAGGTGCCGAGGCAGACGTTAGCTCGCAGCGATGGAATCCAGATCTGCGCCTTGTACCGCCGCGGAACCGGGTGACGGCATCCGGCTTGGCTCTGGCTGCCAACCGCGTCCCCGTGCTCCCTCGAGAACTCACTCATTTTTTTTTTCAAAACGGGGAAAGCCCCAATCTGTGCATCAAAATGATGCATATAGTTTTTATTAAGCTTATTAAGTGTCCGCAGACAACAAAGATCAAGTTTTACAATTCACAGGTCGCACAGAGTGGCCACGTGTATGAGCCAAAGAAAGATAAAACAAGTTCGATGATACATCAATAGTTTATTCTATTAAGCGACCACCAGCCGCACCGGTTGAATAAATCATGAGCTACCGTCTCCACATGGTTGCATCCAGAATCCATCGCCTCCCGCTGCTCCTCTTGCTGGAGATAAGACCACATACGGATCCAGTGGGTAGCCATAGAGATAACCTGCATAAATGAGTGTTTTTTTTGTCTTGTTAAAGATACAGTCATTCCTTGTATTCTAAATTGCCCAAATAATCGTGCAAACGCCCACTCTAATCTGAATAAGATCCTTCTTCGGAATGTCCTTGAGCCAATTTCCAAAAAGGTGAGTAGTGTTCTTAGGCGGTTCCAAGCCAAACATCATATGAATGATACGCCAAATTAATTTTGCAAGAAGGCACTCAAAAAATAAGTGTTGTATGGATTCGTTATTACCACAAAAGCAACATGAGTCATTACCATTCCAATTTCTCTTAATCAGGTTATCTTTGGTTAGAATAACTTTCCGATGAAGAAACCACATAAAAATCTTGATCTTAAGCGATACCTTCATTTTCCAAATATACTTCTTTAGATATTTTGTATCATCATCAAGAAGATCTAGATACATTGACTTAACAGAGAAGATACCGGAAGAAGTCAAACCCCACACAAACATATCTTTCTCATCATTTAAGTGAACTTGAAGTAAACGCTGCACAAGTTGCAGCCATAACCTCCATCGATTATCACATAAAGTGCGTCTAAACATTATATTAAGGGGATTTTGGTTCAGCACACTGGCTACCGACACTCCTTTCCTTTGCACAATATTATACATAGAGGGATATTGATGAGCTAGTGACTTGTTCCCTAGCCAAATATAATCACAAAATCTAGTATCTTCTCCATTACCCACAGAAAAAGAGCCCCTACTAAAAAACTCTTCTTTGACCTTCATAATTCCCTTCCAGAAAGGTGAATCTGAAGGTTTCATATTCACTTGGGAAAGAGATTTTGAATGGAGATACTTGTTTCTCAATAATTCTTGCCAAACTCCTTCCCCATAATGAAGATTATAAAGCCATTTTGCGAGCAAGCATTTATTTTTTGTTTCTAAGACTTCTATTCCTAAACCTCCCTGATCTTTGGGTCGACACAAAATGTTCCATTTGGTTAGTCTATATTTTCTTTTGTGCCCATCGCTTTGCCAAAAAAATCTTGATCTAAAAAAATCTAGTCGCTTCCTCACCCCAACCGGGATTTCAAAGAAAGACAAAAGGAACATTGGGAGATTTGCAAGAACCGAGTTAATAAGAATGAGCCGATCCCCATAGGAAAACAACTTTCCAATCCAACTACTCAGTTTTATCTCAAACCTGTCCTCAATCGGTTTCCATTCACCATTTTTCAGTTTTCTAAAATGTATCGGAATGCCCAAATACTTGAAAGGGAGAGTTCCCGATTCGCAACCAAACAATTGTTTATAATCATTCTCAACTTCCTTAGCTTTCCCAAAACAATAGATTTCGCTCTTATGAAAGTTAATTTTTAATCCCGACAGTTGCTCAAAGATGCATAAAACTAGTTTCATGTTTAGAGCTTTTTCTAAATCATGTTCTAGAAAGATTATCGTATCATCCGCATATTGGAGGATTGACACTCCCCCATCGACTAAATGTGGAATAAGACCACTGACCTGACCATCTTCTTTTGCCCTATTTATCATTATTGCAAGCATATCCGCAACAATATTAAAAAGAATGGGAGAAAGGGGATCCCCTTGACGTAACCCTTTTCTAGTTTGAAAGTAGTGCCCAATATCATCATTAAGTCTAATCCCTACACTACCCCGGCTAATAAATTCTTGAATCCATTTGCACCACTTTGGATCAAACCCCTTCATTCTTTACACTTGTTGCAAGAAATCCCATTTGACCTTATCATACGCTTTCTCGAAATCAATTTTTAATATCACCCCATCTAATTTCTTCTTATGTAGTTTGTGAATTGTTTCATGAAGTACTACTACTCCCTCAAGAATATGTCTCCCTGGCATAAAAGCCGTCTGAGTTGGTTTCACAACCTTATGCGCAACCTCAGAAATTCTATTAGTGCCCACCTTTGTGAAAATTTTGAAACTTACATTTAGCAGACAAATTGGTCGATATTGTTGTATTTGAATAGCATTCTCTTTTTTGGGCAGCAAAATTATTGTTCCGAATTTAAGATGAAACAAAGGTAGCTCTCCCCTCTTGAAGGCTGCAAACAATCGCATCAAATCTCCCTTTATAATATCCCAAAATCCTTGGTAAAATTCAGCCGGGAAACCATCTGGTCCCGATGCCTTATTTTTTTCCATTTGCATTATTGCATCGTGAACCTCTTTCTCTGAAAAGTCAGCAATTAAAATGTTGTTTTCCTCTTCGAAAAGTTGTGGTATGTCATTTATTTCAGATTCTATCATGGAGAAATTATTTTGAGATGGCGCTCCAAAAAGATTCTTGTAATACTCAGAAATATAGGTTTTCAAGTTGTCTTGTCCAACTATTATACCCTCATCTTGCTCCAACTGAAAGATTTTCTTTTTTCTATGTTTACCATTAGCCACAAGATGGAAATATTTTGTATTATTACCCTCCTCTTGAACATGTTTTACTTTTGCTCTCCGTGCCCATTTAGTTTCCTCGTCCCTCCTTAATTTGGCTAACTCATCATTTGCCTTTCTCAAACTGAGCCGCTCATCCTTCGAGAGCGGGGTATTTTTGGCTTTCAAGTCAAGATAGTCAATAATGTGTATTAATCGATCTTTTTCCAATTTATATGCACTGCTCATATTTTTAGCCCACCCGCGAAGGAAACTTCGTAAATGTCTAATCTTATTCTGCCACGTTTCCATTGGATTACCTCCGCTAGGGGTGGACAGCCATTCTCTTTTAACCATATCGTTGAAACCATCTTGACGGAACCACGATAATTCAAAAGAGAACAAAGCCTTATTCCCTAAGTGAGCTTGTTCACCGGAGTCAATGAGCAACGGCGTATGATCCGCGTCAGAGCTCTAACCGACACAAGTGGAAACTTGTTTTCCCATTCAACACTAGCTAGAATTCTATCTAGCTTCTCAAACGTGGGGGTCTCACGGCGACTAGCCCATGTGTATTGTCTTCCGGACATAATTATTTCTTGAAGGTCTAAACTCTCAATAATAGCATTGAACATGAAAGGCCAACGTGCATTGAAATTATCATTATTTTTATCTTCTTTACAACACATAATATTGAAATCCCCTCCTATAAGCAGCGGCAAGTTTTCATTATCGCACATACGAACAAGCTCGGATAGAAACTCTGGTTTCTTTTCATCCTGAGCAGCCCCATAAACTGGTACCAAAATCCAATCGAAACCATCATTTTTTTGAGCGTACGTGAAACTTCACACAAAAGTCTCCATTAGAAACTTTGTTAACGCTTAAAGTTGAAGTATTTATTCCGACTAAAATACCACCCTTGTGGCGGCAGGCAGTATCAACGGAAATCAAGTCCTCCAGAAAGATGCTTAAAAAAGGGCTTGAAAAACTAGATCTTCCTGTCTCTAGGATCGCAAAAAAATCGAGTTTATGATCACTTATAGTTTCACGCACAAAAGAATGTTTAGCTAAATCCCCAAACCCATCTCCATTCCAAAAGCAGCCCTTCATTTTAATGATTATTTTCCAACTTTTTTACTTCGGCGGCACAGTAGTTTTACCTTTTTAGTTTTCTTCCTAGTTGATTTGGCTTTACTCTTTGCTTTGTTTGAGAGTTCCTTGTGAATCTCCGCGTCTATCGTTTCTTCTTCAATTAAATCTTGGCTGTTTTGTTGCCTCATCTAGAGCTAGACTACCATTATCATCCATAGAACACAATTCTTTATCTTCATTCCATTTTAAAATAAAAAGACTACGTGTAATATCCGTTTCCTTTAGAAGATCAATAGAATGCATCACCTGACTACTATTTTTACCCAGTGAAACCCCGAGTACAGCAGCCCTATCTACTACTTCATCATTTGAAAAAGACGATAAAGAAAACTTATTTAAATGTTTTGTACCTAAGAAGGATGATGGATCGTGTGCAGAAGCTTGCTGCTGGGCTCGAATCCGATTACTTGATCGGACTCCCAGCTGAGACTTTTCAGAAATTCCCCCATATGAAATGACATCCTTCTCTGAGTATCCACCTCCCACGAAAACTCCCGTACCATTTGGATAAGCGGCAGCACATCGGTTAGTACACGGCGCCTCCATATTCTAAAAACCGACCTTTCCACAGGCCACAGGCAAACTAGCAGCCATAGGGCTCCGATCAGGTGTGCAAGGCGAAGCAACAAAAGTTTCAGTAGAACCAATGGACCTAGGCGAGCCATCAAAACCCGCACCTGATCCCTGCCGCAGCAGCGTTTTTGTCAAAATGTCTGTCGCGGCAGGCTTCCGCGGCAGAGAAGTATTCTGAAATCCGATCTTTCCATAGGCCACAGGCGAACTAGTAGGCACAGGGCCCCGATCAGGTGAGCGAGGCGAAGCAACAAAAGTTTCAGTAGAACCAATGGACCTAGGCGAGCCATCAAAACCCGCACCTAATCCCTGCCGCGGCAGCATTTTTGTCAAAATCTCTGTCGCGGCAGGCTTCCGCGGCAGAGAAGTTGTCGTTTTATCCTGCTTTGCAATAGCTATCGCTCGGGTGCCCTGTGCGTCTTGTCGCTGGGTAGTCACCCTACCAGGGGCAGATTTAGCCTCCCCCCTCCTCTACCTCTTTAACCATGGAAAGCCACTTCGTGGAAGAATCACTCAAAGATGCCGGCGCTCAAGCTTTGGTCTTGGACGCTCTTCGCCATCACCACCATCACACTCGTGCAGCCACGTGGACTGAACCGGGCGGCCACCACCAGAAGGATCAGAAATGAGGCAGCTTTTGGGGGGTTCAGTTCAGGGGGCAGAGACGATGCTAGTAGCTAGGGGAACATAGAAGCAAGCCGGGTAGTGACCATGGTTCAAAATTTCAGTTTCAGAAAAAATTCAGTCTTTACTGAAATCACGATTTCGGTTTTCAATTCGGCCAAATGACCAAAATTTTCTCTCAAAATTCATCAATATTTTTGAAATTTTGAAAATATTTTGTATTTTATTTGAAATCATGTGTACTACTGAAATGACTGGAATTATTTGACCGAAAGACAATTATTTCAGCGTCTACCGAAATAACTTTAGACTTACAAGGCATGGTGTCAAATTTAGATGTCTAAATTTTGAGTAGTAGTTTTTTCACTATGTTTTAATATATATGTGTTTCACTTCATGGTGGAAAATATACTAATTCATATTTTACTGTTTTTTGTCCAGGAGTGTGTTGGGCGTTCGCCTCTGTTGGTGCAGTTGAAGTGGCACACACAATTCATAATGGTTGGTAACTATTTTTGTCGGAGCAATAGTTGTTGGACTGCGAGCTGCATGACGAAGGTTGTAAGTGTGGTCACGTAGAGATGGCACTACAGTGGATCATAGATAACGGCGGAATTACTGGCGAGGCGGACTACGCCTACACAGAAGCTAGAGGTCAGCCTGTCTCCTCTAATGGCAGAGGACGGTCTACAAGTTTGGTAGGGCAAACCCATAGACATATATTGTTGTTTAACTAGAACCACTGGGTGGTATGGGGGGGGGGGGCACATGCCCCCCTCCCTTATATTTGTGTTCAATAAGAATTAGTTTTGTGAGCTATTAAAGGAATCCAATTAAGATTTGATCGCATAGCACAATGATAAAAGTTATTTATTTAAATTGTTGTACTATTGACAAACATAATTAGAGTGTTGAGACTTAAGACTGAAAATAATGCATGATATCAGATTATTAGGATGCACTGATCTGTAGGTATACAAAAACTGTGTGAATACTTAACCTTGAAATAGCGGAAAATGCTAGTAATTTCTAGGCTCCCTATAGCCCTGTTCTTTAAACATCATATAATTCAAATTTTAAAGTGTTAAAATAATTCAAACAAAATACCTGGATATAGCCAACTATATATACTACAATCGTGCAAAGTTTCAACACAAGATACCTTGTTGTGTAGGCTTGGGAAAAAACAAATTGGACACATTTTGGAGAAAAAATGAAACTGTTCATGCTCCCATATCTAGAGTTTTGTTATTTTCGCCGAGGACAGAATACAAGGTATATCAAATTATAAATTTGCACAATAGTAGTATATACAGTTGGCTACATCCAGGCACCTTTTGAATTTTTTTGAAGCTTTGAAATTTGAACTTTTTTGGAGGTTCAATAAAGGAGCTCCAGGGAGCCCATGTGCCAAAACGACACTCTCGACGCTATGACATTTCGCGCAAGGAAGCCCCCTCTCTATCGTTTCTCTTTACCATGGCCTGGTTTGGAGTTTTTGGAAGAAATATGAATTCAATTTAAGAACATCTCTAGCAGATATGCTAGACCCATATGCTATCTCTAAAAACTGTCAAAGTGCCAAAAATATAACTCTGCACTATAAGGTAAAAAGAAACTCAGTTTCAGAAAGTCAGAGCTTAATAGCTGATACATGCAGTGTAGCAAAGTGCAAACAACATACTGCCAAACTTAACTCAAGTAATCAGGTTTCACACTTATTTGTACACGCAATAATTTAAGGAAAAGCACATTTAGCTGAAGATCTTCTGAAGATCAACTAACCCACTCTGAAGTTCAAGAAAAAGCACATTCAGCTGAAGATCAAGTAACCCCTATTGCCGAGGCAGAACCAGCGATGGAACTGTGCTCCTTCATTGCTAACTGAAGCAAGGATAGAAGGATATGCATGAGAGATCAATTACCAATGTGACAAATATATATGAGTTCTGATTCAGATAAATATGCCTGTCAGCCATTGGCATTTCTTGTTCTTCCCAGGAGCAAGCGTCAATAACATGGATATTAGAGACATCATAAAGCCAGATCAAACATTAGAGGCCAACCTTATCATGCAACTAGTGTTTGCTAATATTTGCAAAGCAACATTCGGCACCAGCTAAAGTCAGAATGTTTATTAGATCACTCAAATCTATCATCTTTGAGTCTCTCTCTCTATATATAATATATTGCATTAGTGTGAATATCCTATTTTTTTCAAGATTATGGGTAGACGGTGGCTTCAGTGGTCATCTCCTGGTGCCCTAGCTAGAGAGAGGGGAACTTGGAGGAGGGATATCCATTGTCGTGGCAAGCAGTCTCCGAAGGACGGCGGTTTGCATGGACATCGACGCATTTAGCATCACAGGAAACACTCGTACTACAGGGTTGCTCGTACTCGTCTAGGCTGAATCCTTGAGTAGAGAAGAAGTAGAGGTTGGGGCAATTTTATGAGGTAAAAACAAACTTTTTTTAATATTTTCTTCTTCATCTGTTTTTACCGTTATGACAATAGTTAACCATGTAAGTCCCGTTGTAACGCACGGGCAATTTTCCTAGTACAGTTCTAATAGCACTAACATGGCCAGTCCTCCTTTCTGGAGTTGAAAATAACGGAGCACAATCTGTTCAGAAAAATGCATACTATCAAACTATGCCCACTCGTAATATCAAGCAAAGTTTGGTCTGATCATGATTTTTTTCTTGCATATAAGAATGTTTAATCACTCACAATGTGGAAACATAAAATCCCAAAAAACCAGCATTACAGCAGAATATATATATGCTTTCTAACCAAAAAACTTAAGAGGATTTCGATCACCTGTGGAACTGTCATCCACAAAATTGGCCTAGTTCATCACTATTTTCCCATTTCTACGACAGATAAACTAAGAAAAAGGCAAGTTTTTACCGCACAAAGACCATGGAATCGACTAACTGGAGATCTTCTGAAGATCAGTTAACCCAATCTGAAGTTCAAGGCAAAGCACATTTAGCTGAAGATCCTCTGTTGCCGAAGCCGTACCAGCGACAAAACCGTGCTACTTCATTGCTAACCCAATCAAGCATATGCTTGAGTTCAGTTACCAATGTGACTAAAATACGTGAGTTCAGACTTAGATACATCAGCCATTGCCTTGTTTGCCTAGCTAGCTTTTCTTCCCAGGAGCAAGTGTCAGTAACAAGGATACCAGAGGACAGGGTGCTGCACACATCAGATACATAATAAGGCCAGATCAAATATAAGAGACCAACCTTATCATGCAACTTGTGTTTTGCTAGTTTTTTAAGGCAAATTCTGCACCAGCTAAATTCAGAATGTTTATTAGATCACTCAAGTTGTGTCTCTCTCTATATATATACTGCACTAGTCTGAATGTCAATACAGTTCTAATCGCACTAACATGGCCTGTCCTCCTTTCTGGAGTCGAAAATAACGGAGCACAATCTGTTCAGAAAAATGCACACTGTCAAACTATGCGCACTCGTAGTATCAAGCAAAGTTATGTCTGATCATGATTTTTCTTGCATATACGGATGTGCAATCACTCACAATGTGGAAACATAAAGTCCAAAAAAAACAGCATTACAGCTGAATATATATATTCAGGTTTCTTTGTAACCAAAAAACTTATGAGGATTTCGATCACCTGTGGAACTATCATCCCCAAAATTTGCCTCGTTCATCACTATTTTCCCTTTCTTACGCCAGATATAAATAAACTTAAAAAAAGGCATAGTTTTTCCCGCACCTGTTAAGGTGCGACATCGGAGAGGTCTGTGTCCTTGATGAAATCATCCACGAGCTGGCGCTCCGCCGGCGGCAAACCGGCCCAGAGATCGTCGAGCTGCCGCTCCACTGGCGGCAAATCGGCCCAGAGATCGTCGAGCTGACGCTCTGCCGACGGCAAACCGGCCCACATATCGTCGAGCCGCTCGCCTGACATGAAGCTGTCTGAGAGGAAGTCGACCGCCGGCATCTCAGGGAAGTCGTTGAGGAGGTCCATCGACGATTCCTCCTCCTTTACCGCCATCTTCTCCGCGGTGATGTCCTTGTCCTCGGTGGGCTGCTCGAAGTTGGTGGCCGCCCTCGTGCCGTGCAGCTTGACGGCTTCGGCGTCGTACGCTCTGGCGGCGTCCTCGGCGGTGTCGAACGTGCCGAGCCAAGATGTTCGCTCGGAGTGCCTGATCTGCGCCGCGTACTTCCTTCCGGCCGTCCGGTACACGCCGCGGAACTTGGTCCAGGCGTCCGGACGAGGCGCCGCCGTCTTACGCCTTGGCCGCCCCGTCTTCTTCTTCGCCGCCGCCCACCCTGCGTGCAGCTCGACGGCCGCCGCGTCGTATGCTTCGGCGGCTTCCTCGGCGGTGGCGAAGGTGCCGACGAAGATCTTAGCTCGCCGCGACGGAACCCAGATCTGCGCCGCGTACTTGCCGCTTGGTGTCCGGCGCACGCCGCGGAACTGGGCTACGCCGTCCGTCCCAGCCATCTTAACCCTCCGGCCGCCGCCAGTAGATTCCCCGTGCTCCTTGGAGAGTTCAGTCATGCCGGCGCTCGAGCCTTGCTCTTGGACGCTCTCCGCCATCAGCACTTTCACGTTCGCGCAGACGCGGTGGAGTGGTGGTCTGGTGGATGGCTGGACTGACCGGTCGGCCGCAACGAGAAGGAGCTCAAACGACGCAGCTTTTGGGAGGCAGAGCACATAGAAGGCCACACATACAACATATGTTTACACAAGAAAACCCATCGAAAACCCTTTGTGTAAGTTATCAGCAGCGTGTTTGCGAGTTTTTTTTTGAGAGAAACATGCACTTTATTGATCAAATCATCATAATGTCATTACAAATTGCATCACGGATACAATCCGGAGCAGTAGAACGCCACACACAACTCACTAAGGACTCACGCTCCCTGGCTAGCAAATGAGCAGCGACATTTATTACACGATAGACATGGTGAAACTCGCAAGAAACAAAGTCTCGAGACATCAACTTAATATCCTCAATCACCGGACCACACAAGGAACGATCAATCTCTCCTGATCGGATGCGTTGTATCACCGAAAGACAGTCCGAGGCGATGATGATTTTTGAGAAACCCTCCTCTCGAGCGAAGGAGATAGCGCGGCGAACGGCGATGGCTTCCGCAATCTCCGGCAAGACCACTTCATCGTAACGCTCGCCGCAAGCAGCAAGGAACAATCCATCATGATCACGGGCAACAATTCCAGCTCCCATGCGCCTGGAAGTCATGAAGATGGCTGCGTCGACATTAACAAGAACAGTACCTTCCGGCGGTGGAGCCCATTTGGCCTTGGGAGAAGAGGACTCGCACCTATAGGCAGGAACTGACTTGTATAAATTTTTAAGAATCATCTCAATATAAGCTTTCGCCTTAAACGCTGTAGCTCGTGGATGCACTAAGCTCTCGCCCTCACGGGCCTTGTTACGTGCATCCCAGATATGCCACAACGTTGTCATGGCAGTTGTGGCTTCAACATCCGAGCTGCGCGCAAGAAAATCAAGAACCCAGGTCCAAGGTGAAACGAAGCCCCTGCGCTGTAATTGGACATTAAATTCAGCTCTAACCTCCTGCCACACTTCATTTGCAAACTGGCAGAACAAGAGGGCATGCTCGAGTGTCTCGTGTTGGCCACAGAAAATACATAAAGGTGAGGCCGGATTTGCAAGTTAAGAACATTTCTAGCAGATTTGCTGAACCCATCTTCTAAAACGGCCAACGTGTCAAAAGAAATCATCATCCATGATATTTGCTAAATGATATTCCTTAATTTATAAACTACTGACCTAAATTCCTCTCTCTTATGTCCAAATATACCAAACCACAACACCATTTGCTATCACCCCAAAACTCGATGCGGCAAAAGCCCAAATGACAGCTAACGAAGGCCTGCGCCTACGGGGCACCTCCCTCCCGAACGACGCGCAAACCACTGTCGCCCCTTTCTAGAAGCTCATTTCATGCCTTGCGCAACATACGACCTTCATCCATGCCACCGCAACACCATCCCCTGCATTATAGATTTGTGAGTCCCATCCATGCCATCGCTAAGCCATCGCCATGATCCACCGCCTCCATGTAGCTTCCGCAATATGGCCGCCACCGCAAGGAGCCGCGCCCCATCATGAGCACAGAAGCGGCCACCACGACTCCCACTGGCACGTACAGAACCCAAGTGCACCCCATCATCCTTGCCATCTCTAGTGATCTACACATATCACAGACCTCCCCAATGTTGATCTCGATGCATAGGGTGTTCAACGTAATCCCCACAAGGTATGGTATTTGAAAACACGTTTTAGCCTTTAGGTACTGTCGTTGATGAGAACACAAAAAATTCTCAAGTATTTCTCTCTACTACCCTTAAAACTGATTTTTGGTAACCAAAATTACCAAATCCGCTTGAGATGCTCTAAGAAGTCAGATGAAGGTTTTGTAAGTTTTTTTAAAAAAAAAGGGGAACATAGCCAGGGCGGAGCTAGAGGAAAAGTTTCCTGATACATTCTTAGACATGATCCCTTGCGAGCCAGAATTATGGTCTCTCTGATGGACTTCTTTTAGCCTAACCTGAAGCATTGATCATATTATGCTCTTAATTACTCCTTTTTTTGACCCGAGGAAAATGATTGTGTCGCACCGAGTTATAAACATTGTGTTGCAAATTGGGTTGTACTATCATGCAATCTATACTCCCGCTCTTCTTTAAACCATTTGTACCTAATTACATCCTTGTTTTTTTGCATCCTACAAGTAACCAAGAACAGCAATTGCAAGTGGAGCCGGAGTTCCTTGAAGTTTACTCAGAGAAAGTCCTACCAACGATCCAAATATGTGAGGGAGCAAGCATACATATGTCAATCCCACCGACATGCAAACTTCCAATCCCTGCCATGAAAGAACACCGTGTGGCAATCCAAGATGCCTGCTCACCATGCTGAGTGCGGCGCGGTCACGCAAGGCAGGCGCAGGCAGACATGGGTACAGCAGGGGTCAGGAGCAGGCAGCGAGCTCCCTGCCACTATCACCAACCCGGCTAGGCGGCTACCCAACCCAGCCAAAGTACTGCTCCCTCCGAAGACTGAAAAGACTGCACAGCAACAGCAGCTTTGCTCCGGACCTCCGGCATCTGCACTTTTCTGCACAAAGCCTCGGCCCTTTTCCGGTGCAACGAATCAATGAATAAGAGTTCTCTATTTATCTCCTATGTGAGTAAATTACATAAAACTACTATATTTACGGCACGAGTTATACCTCAATATCATTTTTTTAAATTTTTTGCTAAAATCTACCAGTTTTGTAGCGTGGTATTACAAATTTGACTAATACTCGTCTAAACGCATTTTAACAACAGATCTGACCAATAGGGTCCATTTGTAAGCGCTGAGTTGGCGGCACATGTGGAGAAGACAATGAGATGGCAGTATAACCCACCTGCTAGCCCATTAAAAATAAAAAATAAAAAAGAAGAAAAAAATGTATGGCATGACTGGGGCTAAAATATTTTTTCGCAAACTTGAATACCTCACGAAAATATTTTTTAGAGATATACATGGTCAATATGCACCTGCAAATTTTCACAAAAAACTCATTTTATTTTGGGCTATAAAAAAGAAAATAATCTAACAGTTTACAAAACTAAAATATGTATTATTTGTAAGAAATTTGTCTTTTTCTATCTCCCAAAATACATGGTATTTTGAAGAACAGACTTTGGAGCTGCGGTGGCATGTCGCCTTCCGCGCGTACATGCCGCCTCGGCCGGTGGCGGCATGTCCACATGTCACTTGGCGAGACGTGCCGTCATCTACAACTGGTCATTTTTGACAATTTTTCTGCAGGTGGTCTTTTTTAGCATTTCACTGAGCTAGGTGGTATGTTCTGTCAAAAGTTCCAACTATCAATTTCCATGCCATATATCTGGAAATATATGTCTCTGGTGCGCTTTTTGTCCGCATAATCGACATAACGTGACATACTTAAATCTAGAGAAAATTCTCATATAATGTTACAAAACAAATACTTATAAAATACTTCAAAATAAATAAATAGCATCTTTGATTATTCATGATTTTCACATGTTGGCTAACGACGGCGGAAGGTGGTGAGGTGGCCGCTGGATGATCCTCTCAAGATGAAGTCGCAGGAGTGATCATCTATCAGGTTAGTGCTACTTGTGTGGTGTGGTTTGATCCGACGTCAATCACGTAGAGCTTTTGTTTACGCGTCCGCGGAAGGAACATGTATGTGTACAATGAAGCACCGTGTGTATGAGATGGGACTCAATTTTCACGTGATATTTTAGCCCTATTCAAGCTGTAAAAAAATTCTTCTTTATTTTTAATGGGCTGACAGGTGGGTCCTACTGCCATCTCATAGTCTTCTCCATGTGTGCCGCCAACTCAGCGCTTACAAATGGGCCTACTGGTCAGGTCTGCTGTTAGAATGCGGTTGGACGAGTGTTAGTCAAATTTGCAACGCCACGTCCCAAAACTGATAGATTTTAGCAAAAAAATTAAAAAGTTGTACTGACGTGTGACTTCTGCCCCAAATGTGCTAGTTTTATATAATTTACTTCTCCTCTCACATTGTCACCATGTAGGAGCACACTAGTCTCTTTCATTGAGGACATCTCCAGCGGGCCAACGCAAATGGCCTGCGTGCGTCCGAATCGGTCCGATCGGACGCGAGCGTCGGCTGCACGCGCTCCAGCGGTACGATGCATTCGGACCGACGCGTCCGGCTCGATCCATCCTTGGTCCAAATTTACTACTCCCTCTAATCGCTATTACTTGTCGCTAATATAGATGTATCTAGATACTAAAATATATGTGGATACATCTATATTAGGGACAAGCAATATGAGAGTGACAAATGGAGCTCAAGCTCTATGTAGACCTTTTTCAAAAAATTCAAAAAATGGCGTTTGAAAGTTTCAAAAAAAATCAAGATAAAAATAATGATGTAAATAATTATGAGATCTACATGGAGCGCGAGCTCCGTTTAAAGTTTTCACAAGTAACAGTGGTCGGAGGGAGTAAATGGTTTGCTATTCCTTAATTTGTAGACTACTAACCTAAATCTCTCTCTTATGCCCAAATATACCAAATCGCAACGCCATTTGCTATCACTCCAAAACTCGATACACAAAGCCCAGGGAATGTAATGGGAAAGGTCCGCGCCTCCGGGGCACCTCCCTCCCGAAGCATATCTACTACATGCCAACCCCGTGCCGTGCATACCCTTATCGCCCCTTTCTACAAGGCATTTCATGCGCTGTGCAACCTTCGACCTTCCGCGACACCGCACCACCATCCACTGTAGTCTAGATCTCCGCGAGTCCCATGGATGGCACTGCTAAGCCATCGGCAAGCCCCTCCCCCCCCCCCCCCCCCCCCCCCCCCCCCCCGGCGCTTCCATGTAGCTTCCACAATATGGCCGCCACCGCAAGGAGCCCCGCCCCATCACTAGCACAAGAGCGGCCAACGTGATTGCCAACAACACATACATAACCTAAGTGCCACCCCATCATCTCGGCCACCTCTAGCGATCTGCACGTACACACGTATCAAACACCTCCCCACAGTCGAGCTCGATGCATGGGGGGTTCAACGTAATCCCCACAAGGTATAGTTTTTTAGGACCACGTTTTAGGCAGTATCGTTGAGGAGAACACACAAAGAATTCTAAGTTTTTCTTCTCTACTACCCTTAAAAGGATTTTTGGTAACCAAAAATACCAAATCCGCTTGAGATGCTCTAAGGGGATCAGACGAAGGTTTACAGGGTGATGCACTAAAGTGTACAACAGGGCCTTGCTGATTTGTGAAAGGTGCATTTTACTAAGAAAATCATACTCATATGTCATATCAAAGACCTTGCCAAAGTGTAGCATATTTTTTAGAGTAAAATATTGTGTTGCAAATTGAGTTGTATCACGGAATCTATACCACGCTATCTTTTCAGCCGTTTGTGCCGAATTACATCCTTATTTTTTGTAGCCTACAATTAACCAAGAACATAAAATGCAAGCGAGCCGGAGATCCTTGTTTGGAAACGATGGAAGGTAAATTGTGTGAGCGAGCAAAGCATGCGTATGATCATGTAAGCGGTGTTGCACGAAAAGGTCAATTCCACGGAAGGCAGATGCCTGAGGGCGGTGCGGTCACGCACGGCAGAGACAGGAGACATGGGGACAGGATCAGGCGCAGCGACAGGAGCTCCCTGCCACTTTCACCAACCCACCCAAAGTACTGCTGGACCCAAGCCTGCTCCCTCTCCGAGACCACACCGTGACCGTATCAGGGAACAGACTGAAAAGACTGCACAGCAACAGCACCAGTGCTCCGGCATCTGCAGTTGTCCTTTCTGCACAGACCTTTTCCGGTGGAGCTAATTACACCGGAGGTCCTACAACTTGCACATGATGTGAAGGTTTAGTCCTAAAATTAAAAGTACGTGGTATAGTAGTCCTACAACTTAGAAATATGTGAAGATTTAGTCCTCAATCAACTAGAAGGTGACATGTGGCGTTATAACTTTTGCAAAAATACCTCTCATAGTTTTTAACTGGTATATTTGACCTTTGTGGTGCCTTACATGTGGGTCCTACCTGTCAGTCGCGGACAAAATAAAAAAAGTTCATTTGCTAGGAGTGCGATTCGAACTCGCGATTACCTGATGACTATGGCACGCAGTAGCCACTAGACCAATCAAGTCCTACTATTTTATATTAGGACGGTATACTATTTTACCTATATCCCAGGAAGGAAAAATGGGTCAAAATTAACAAATTTTAATTCACAAAGACGAAGGTTTGAACTCGCGCTCAGAAGACAATGGCGTGCTGCAGCCACCTGCCCATGCAACCACAAGTGATATATTTGAGGGCGTTAGGCTATTGTACGTTTCCAGATTTTTTCATTTTTTTTCGCTTTTCTGAGTTAGAATGACACTTAGCAGTGAGATAGTAATGTATGTATTTCTTACTCAATACTCAGTCTAGGTGCTTATATATCGGAAATCTACTTTGGCTCCTAGGTGTAGATGCACCCACTGGTCAAAAATTATTTTTCAAAATATTCAAAAATTCAGAAAAAAAAATTGTTAGCATGCATCTACACATTTTATGTTCATTCACCAAGTTTTGTAAGAAAAAGATTTTTTTGGGGGCCTATATAAAAAGACAAATTTTTAAGATACAAAATTACTATTTACATAATATTTTTTTGTCTTTTTTATACAGGCCACAAAAAATATCTTTTCACACCAAAACTTTCGTGGATAGACATAGTATGTTCAGATGCATAGTCGGAATATTTTGTCCGAATTTTTTATATTTTTAAATGCTTTTAAAATGTAATTTCATAATAGGAGAATTTGCTCCTATGAACCAAAACACCATGTCTCTTATATACTTTGTATTGAATTTTGTTGCCAGAGTAAAATATGTTGTTGCTAATGTATGTAATTCTTACTTAAATGATGTAGTTGGTTGGAATGAAAATATAATTTATTCCCGCATCAATATTCAATATATGTATGTTAACGACCATCTTCTTGAAAAAACTATCGTCAATAAGAATTTCGATTCGGGACCTATGCTCCCACCACCGGATCAAACATTTTCAAAATGTAAAAAAATCCTAATTTTTTTTACACGTATATGTTGACATTCTATATGCGCACGTCAAGTTTTGCTGAAAACCGACATTTTTGTGTCTTGTGTAAAAATACAAAAAAAATGTCTCGTGCAACACATATTTTAGCATTAAAATTTGTATTTTTATATACAACATAAAAATGATATTTTCATGAAACTTTATGAGAAAATAGAATGCTGAGAACTACACGCGAAATTTTTCTTTGGAATTTTTTGACATTTTAAACTATGTTTAAAACAGATTTTGAAAACCGGGAGCATATGCCAAAACGCCACCCCCCTATGTATGTTAAATTTAATAACATCTCAATTTTGAAATGTTCAACTCTTTTGTTCTACTAACTCGGTATGAAAGATGAGTCTTGTATTTTGTTGGAGATGGGTCTTTTTAATACTGATTTGTCCATACATATCATTTTGTTTGAAGTTCTTATTCACAATTTGTAGTTATGAGGATTCTCATATTAAGGGATTATTGTGTTATATGAAGCGCAGCTTCATGTGCCACATTTACATTTTTTATATTAGGTTCTATTAAATGTCTTACACTTCTATTTCTTATTAAAATTTGGAACTTCTAATTCAAGGGATGCCGACTAGAAGTGTTGCATGTTTGCTAACTCGAGGCGGTGGTGATGCAAAAAAAAAATTGTTTTGTCTTATTTTTCTTTCCTACGGGATTAGGTAAAATAATCAAACATCCATAAATATAACAATAGTCTTGTATATTCTTGTTGATTCTGCGCTCTACGGGAGGTCAACTTATGATTGTGAGTTCAGTCCTTGTGCCCGTGAATTAAATTTTATTTATTTTATCTCACTTTTCTTTCGTGTGTACAGGTCAAATTACTAAACTTCCTCCTATACAACAGTATGTCTTGCTTGGTCAAGTGGCTGCTGCGTTGTGCTGTATGTTTTGGTCGCGAGTTCGAATCCTACTCCCAGCAAATGAACTTTTATTTATTTCGTCCGTGACTGTCAGGTAGGACCCACATGTAAAGCGCCACAAAGGTCAAATATACCAGTTAAAAAATATGAGGGGTATTTCTGCAAAAGTTATAACGCCACATGTCACCTTCTAGTTGATTGAGGACTAAATCTTCACATATTTGTAAGTTGTAGGACTACTATACCACGTACTTTTGATTTTAGGACTAAACCTTCACATCGTGTGCAAGTTGTAGGACCTCCGGTGTAATTAGCTCTTTCCGGTGCAACAAATCAATGAATAAGAGTTCTCTACTTCTCACTTCGTATGGTCACTTGACACGTTGAGGGTTGTAGTCTACCAACCATTCTACTACCAAATCACTATAAATGACTTAGAAAAAAATCTACAAAGATAAGAAAAACCAAATAAATTACAAAGCATTTGATAAAATTTTAAATCAAACTTCGGTTTGAAGAATGATCACTAAGAAGACAACAAATGCTAGTAGCGTGAACAGAGAGCTAAATGTAGAAGATGCTGCAAAGTACATTTTCTCTGTCTTATTTCAAAAAAAAATATTTTCAAGTTAAATTCTCATGGTATGCTAGACTATCTAGTAACAATCTATCTCGATAAAAAGACAAATGATTACAATGCCTTACAGCACCAAACCTCTCTTTTTAGACCACAGCCTAAATCCATTTCAAGTTCATAATACGATTTATACATTACGAAAGAACGGGGTATTAAACGAGTGAATGGGAAATTTCGGTCCATTAATTTACTTTTCCCTTGCAAATATTGACAGTCAGTAGTAAACAAAGATGGCTGAATAACAATATCGGGCTCCAGGTTTGGTTACAACATTTAATTAGCAAAGCTCTGGCATACTGCAAAATGCACACTTTGCCCTGATTCTGTCCATGCTGATCAGATGTGTCATATAAGCATCTCGCTTATTTTCATGCTCAATCCAACAGTACAAACCTAAAGCTTTGTAACTTCGTTTATTTTTGCAAATATTATGCGATTCCCACGTTTTCAGTTTAAATATTGAAAATTTCGCTGGTTTTGCAGTTTTCAAATTTTTTTTTTTTTAATGATGATGCTGAGTTGCTGACCCACCATTAACATGGACAAGACGCCATGACCAGACTCACCAAAGGCCTGCACTACAAGGCAAACAGACACTCTGTTTCAAAGACTCGGAGTTGAATAGCTGATACACGCAGTACTTGAAAGAACATCATATCAAACATAACTCAGTTAATCATGTTCCGCACGTATTTGTTCACCCAATAATCAGGGGAAAAATCCATTCAAACCGCACAAAGACCATGACAACGACTATAGACTGCAGGATATCTTCTGAAGATCAATTAACACACTCTGAAGCTCAAGGCAAAGCACATTTAGCTGAATATCAAGTAACCCCTATTGCCGAAGCCGAACCTGCAACGATGCTCCTTCATTGCTAACACAAGCAAGCGTATGCAAGAGGTCAGTTACCAATGTGTGATTAAAATACATGAGCTCAGATTCAGATACATCAGCCGCCATTGGCATGTTTGCTAGCTAGCTTCTTGTTCTTCTGAAGAGCAAGTGTCAGTAACATGGATATCAGAGGACAGGCTGCTACCAACCTTATCAGGCAACTAGTGTTTGCTAATTTCTGAAGGCAACATTCTGCACCAGCTAAAATCAGAATGTTTAGATCACCCAAGTCTATGTATATATTGCAGCGAAAATTCCTGCTGGATGCAATAATACAACTCATTACTTTGTAGCACTAGTCTGAATGGCAATACAGTTCTAATTGCACTAACATGGTCAGTCCTCTTTTCTGGAGTTGAAAATAACAGAGCACAGTCTGTTCAGAGAAATGCCCACTGTCAAATTATGCTTACTCATAGTATCAAGCAAAGTTTGTTCCGAACATGATTTTTCTTGCATATACGGACGTTCAATCACTCACAATGTGCAAACATAACACGGACGCCCAACGCATATTCGAACATAGCATCCCAAAAAACAGCATTACAGCTTAATATATATTCAAATGTAATGCTTGTAACCAAAAAAGTTATGAGGATTTCAATCACCTGTGAAACTGCCATCCCCAAAATTGGCCTAGTTCATCACCATTTTTACGCCAGATAATAAACTAAAAAAGGCATAGTTTTTCCCACACCTGTTAAGGTGCCGCATCGGAGAAGACCATGTCCTTGAAGAAATCGTCCACGATGTGGCGCTCCGCCGGCGGCAAACCGGCCCAGAGAACGTCGAGCTGCTGCTCCGCCGGCGGCAAACCGGCCCAGAGGTCGTCGAGCTGCGCGCCTGACATGAAGCTGTATGAGAGGAAATCGACCGCCGGCATCTCAGGGAAGCCGTTGAGGAGGTCCATCGACGATTGCTCCTTCTTTACCGCCATTGTGTCTGCTGTTGTGTCCTTGTCCATCGACGATTCCACCTTGTTTACCGCCATCGTCTCCGCTGTGGTGTCCTCGTCCTCGCTGGGTTGCTTGAAGTTGGTGACTGCCCTCGTGCCGTGCAGCTTGACGGCCTCGGCGTCGTACGCTCTGGCGGCGTCCTCGGCGGCGTCGAACGTGCCGAGCCAAGATCTCCTCCTTGTGTGCCTGATCTGCGCCGCGTACCTGCCGTTGAGCGTCCGGTACACGCCGCGGAACTCGGTCCATGCGTCCGGACGGGCCGCCGCCGGCAGCTCCGGGTAGTCGGTGAGGTCCATGGGTGGTGGCTGCTTGAAGTTGGTGATAGCCCGGTTGCCACGCAGCCTGACGGCCTCCGCGTCATAGGCACGGGCGGCATCCTCAGCCTTGACGAACATGCCGAGATGCAGCCTTGCTCGCCGCACCGGGTCCCGGATCCGCGCACAGTACTTACCGCCCTGCTGCTGGCGCACGCCGCGGAACCCTGACCGACCTCGAGCACGCCGCGGAACCCTGACCGCCTTCTCGTCGATGCCACCATCAGCTCTGAAGTTGGTGTTGGCAGCCTCGCCGTGCAACATGACGGCCGCAGCGTCGTACGCTCCGGCGGCGTTCTCGGAGGCGGCGAAGGTGCCGAGACGCGCCTGAGCTCGCCTCGACGGATGCCTGATCGTCGTCGCCTTGTAGTTGCCGCTGGGTTGCCGCCGCACGCCGTGGAACTCGGTCCAGGCGCCGCCGGGCCGAGCCGCCGTCTGGCCCGTCTCCTTCTTCACAGCCCGCTCCACGGCTTGCAGCTCGGCGGCCGGCGTCATCTTCTTCAGAACCCGCTCCACGGCTTGCAGTTGCAGCTCGGTGGCCGCCGTCTTCTTCACAGGACCGTCTGCGGCTTGCATCTCGGCGGCCGCCGCGCCGTAGGCTTTGGCGGCGTCCTGGGCGGTACGGAAGGAGCCGAGCCAGACATTGATTCGCCGCAACGGGTCCCAGATCTGCGCGCCATACAAGCCGCTTGGTCGCGGACGCACGCCGAGAAACTGGGTTCCAGCGTTTTTCTTCCTCCTCACATCGGCTGCCTGGTCATGCGCCGCCGTGATTCGACTCTTTCCGGCGCTCAAGCCGTGCTCTTGGGCGCTCTCCGCCGTCGCCACCATCAGGTTTGCGGTGGACTGGAATCGGTGGCCGGGACAAAACTAGCAGAAATGAGCAAGCTTTTGGCTTTGGGGGTTTAGGATGCAGAGTAGCTATAGAGGACAAGATGGATGGAAAGAATAGGCTGCAGTACTCTACACTGCTGTACCGTGGCGATATACGCCAGGTTTCCTTTGAAAATGAGAATGGAAATTTTCATTTCATTAGTGTAGGATTCCCCTTGCAAATATTGACAGTCAACAATAGTAAAAAATATGCAAGAAAAAACATGAAAAATAAAATCGAAATTTAAGCTTAATTTATTATTGGGCCACGAAAGTCCATGTTGAACTAAAAAAAAATCAGAAATACATGCAGCGGTGCCGGTGGAATTCCTAGTCCTCGTTGATGATGATGAGGACCTATGGCGGCGGCCAAACATTATTTGTCGACAGTGCATGCGGGAGCGGCCTGCAGTACCGTAGCCTGCATCGCCGACTGCTGGATGGCCTCGTCGAGGCCACCCCACTTCGCGAGCAACTCCATCCTAGAGAGCTCGATGGCACGTTGGAGCTCCTGGTCCTCGGTCATCGGAGGTGCCTCCTCCTTTGCTGACTCATGCTTGCAGGGGCAGCAACAGCGGTGAGGTCCATGTACCAGGTTTACGTGTCGCGGTACTGCAAGCAATTTAGATGCCCGCACTCTAGGGTGGGGAATGTATACCCCCACCCACTCCTCCTCCTCCTTCACTGACTGCTACTCTGGCGCCTCCTCGTCGTCCTCCTCCTCCTTGTAGTTCTCGTCGACGGTGTCGAGGCCCTACAGGTGGGCCTCGATGGATTGACGCGGAGCGTCATGCTCGGCTTCGAACCACCGTGTCCACAACGGTAATTCCACAACATGTTTGAGGTCCTGCTACAAATCCAGCATGAGAAAGGCCTGGCACCAGAGGATCTCGCAATGGCGAGACGGGCTGCTCGTCAGGATGGCCGGCACCAGCTGGTTCAGTTGCCACCCATGGGGCACGTAGACATCTACGCACGGCAGCGGCTGGCCTAGCTCAGTGTACTGGTGCACAACCTCGACCTCCATGTAAATACGACGCTCGAAGCGCGGTGTGGGGAGCGTGCATTGTGATCGTGACATCGGCGCGTGGAAGACACGACAACCGATGCTGCCGGAGGAGGGCCTCGCCTCGTGTTCATTCCGGCTGGGGCGGAAGCCCTTTCCCTTTGGCATTGCACCGAGGAAGCTTGGGTTTAGCTAGGTTTTGTGAAAGCTCCAATCGAGACTGGGAGTGGGAGTGGATGGGGCATGTGGATGACGACAGGTCCCAATTTAAGAAGGAATAGGGGAGGTAGATGGATGATGGGCCCGCGTCGGTTCCTCTCCCTCATTTTGTGACACTCTGGTCCTGCAAAGACCAAGGGAGGACATGCGCAGACACTTATGTTGTTAGCGGCTACCAGAAAGCCAACCCAAATTTAGGCTAGAAATGGGAGCCAAACAAACGAAAGGCAAAGGCGCCGGTCCATTTGTGGTGCCCCGTTGAGTCTTGCGCGCATACAGATTCATACGGGCTCAGTCCGTTTGTGGGGCACCTTTGAAGTTGCTCATCCAACTCTAATAAACCATAATCCACCATGTTGGTGCTTTTTAACGGGTCCAAATAGGATTAACATGAGCTCCAGTACGTTAGTACGTTCAGGGTAGACTGTTCAGTTTCTAAATACGTTCAGATTAGACTGCTCTCTACCTAGTGAACAAAGAAAATGGCAATTCTCCTTTCTGAAGCTGTTCACAAAAAAGAAAAATATGGCAGAGAGAGATCCACAATCAAACAATGATCACTGATAGCATGCGTACCTTAGCCCGAACATTTTTCTTGCATATATGGATGTGCAAGCACTCAGAATGTGGCAACATAACATCGGCTATGCCAACATAACAGCTGAATATCCATTCATGTTTTCCTTGTAGCCACAAGAATAGAGGATCATTGTCAGAGAGAGGTCCACTATCGAACAATAATCACTGATAATAGTATGCACTGCTTAGCCAGTTAGCCTGAAGATTGTTGTTGCAAATATGGTTGTGCAATCACCGAGCTCTACAATCTTTGGACCAAAATTCAAGACGTGCAACTAAGTGAGGACCCGGACTTCATCACTTGGAAGCTCACCACATCCGCCACTTAATCTTCGGCTTCGGCCTACTTGGCGCAATTCGATGACCCCCCCAACGTCTCTCATGGTTCCGGTGGTTTGGGACAATTGGGCTCCCCCTAAATGCAAGACTTTTCGCTTGGTTGATTCTCCAAAACAGAGTGTGGACATCAGTTCATCTCATTCGTAGGGGGTGGCCGAATAGTGGCCCTTGTCAACTTTGCAAGAGAGAACCGGAGACGGCGGCGCACCTCATTTTTAAATGTCGGTATTCAGTTCGTGTATGGAATGGACTCAAGGAGTGGATTTTGATACAAGCCTTTGGGCAAATTTTGACTCCCTTGATGAATGGTGGTGTGCGACCTCCGGAGCGAATGGGTGACGGCGGAAGGGCCTAACTTCTTTGCTTCTCCTTACCGCTTGGGAGCTTTGGAATGAAAGGAATGCCCGAGTTTTTAGAAACGTGGCTTCAATTTCCACTAGAGTGATTTCGATCATCAAAAGTAGTGCCCACTTGTGGGGCTTGGCTGAGGGAAAAAAATTGAGTGCTATTGTGCCGCGAGAGTAGACTTTAATTTGAAGCTCTTGCTCCTTGTAACTTTAACTCTTTTCCCCCTTATTCAATGAAATTGGCAAAGCTTTTGCCTCATTTCAAAGAAATATAACATCAAACTATACCAAAATTACAGCTGAACTGAATTTGTATTCCTTGTAGTCAAAAGAATGTACGAGGATTTTTGTTCACCTTGTAGTACTGAATTAATTCACAATAAAAATCTGCTAATAAAATCAAATTACCGAGTTGGAGATTCAGTTGCATTAGCATGGAATCCAATTTCCCCCACAACTTCTTCAGCCTCCACATCCGCTGTCGCCAGCATCGTTCGCGGTGGACTAGACTCGGTGGCCGGGACAAAACTAGGAGAAATGAGCAAGCTTTTGGCTTCGGGTATGTTGGGATGTGATGCGGGCAGGATAGCCACCCAGTTGGGAACCCCAAGAGGAAGGTATGATGAGTACAGTAGCAAATTTTCCCTCAGTAAGAAACCAAAATTTAATTGTATCCAGGAAAAAGCCAAACTCCAGAAGGTGATGCTTGCTAGCTTCACGACAGCTCCGGACAATTTATAAGGCACCTCGTCCAAGCTTTGCTTTGCCAGCTGTAACACGAAACTTGCATACAATACAACCAAATACTTTGCTCCCAACTTACGATGAGGTTGTCAATCTCACCGGTTTGCTTAAAACAAAGAAATGAGCTTATCGAGTGGAAAGTAATAGTAGTATGCGAGTAAAGTAAACAGTGCGAGTAAAGTAAATAGGTGATAGTAATATAAAGGAAATAGGACTGAGGTCCACAGTTCACTGGTGGTGTCTCTCCATAAGATAAAATAATACATGCTGGGTAAACAAATTACAGTTGGACAATTGATAGAATAAATACAACGTGATATGTCAAGAGGATCACTATGAGATTTACTCTGGGCATTACAACAAGATACATAGACCGCCATCCAACTGCATCTATGACTAATAATCCACTTGTGGCGAATCAATCCGAGAACTCCACAAGTATTAAGTTGCGAACAACAGATAACTGCATTAAGCAAAGTGTGTAATGTAAACAAAGCATATGCCCTCGAGCATATGAATGTTGTTTTTTCCCTAGTAGCAACAGCACATCTACAACTTTAGAGGTTTCCGTCACTCCCCCAGATTAAATAGAGGCATGAACCCACTATCGAGCATAAATACCCCCTCTTGGAGTCACTAGCAACTACTCGGCCAAGATAGCTACTAACAACGGAGAGCATGCAAGATCATAAACAACATAGAGATAACATAAGATAATATTTAGCATATCAACTCAATCATAATACCAATATTCATCAGATCCCAACAAACATAACATATAGAATTACATAACGGTGATCTCGATCATGTAAGACAGCTCACGAGATCTAAACATGAAGCACATGGTGGAGAAGACAACCATCTAGCTACTGCTATGGACCCATAGTCCAAGGTAGACTACTCACTCATCGCGCCGGAGGCAAGCATGGCGATGAAGAAGACCTCCGGTGGTGATTCTCCTCTCCGGCAGGGTGCCGGGAAGAGCTTCTAGACCCTCCCGATCTCGGGTCGACGACGGCGGGGGATCGCGATATGTTTCTAGAAAAGTGATCGGGTGTTTAGGTTATTTCCGTCGGGGGGTCTTTATAGGCGAAGGGACGGCGTCAGAAGTGGACCAGGGGGCCCTCACCACAGGTGGGCACGGGCCAGGGGCAGGCCGCGCCCCCTGGTGGTGTGGCCGCCGTCTAGCTCCTTTCCGTCTCCTCTTCAGTTCTCTGGAAGCTTCGGTAAATTTCTGGATGTTCAGCTTTTGTTTCGTCCAATTCCGAGAATATTTTCTGTATAACTTTTCTGAAACACAAAAATAGCAGAAAATAGAGAACTGGCACTATGGCATCTTGTTAATAGGTTAGTTCCGGAAAATACATAAAAATGCCACGAAGTGTAACAAAACACTAAGCAAATGGTGTAAAAACAATCATGGAGCATCAAAAATTATAGATACGTTTGAGACGTATCAGCATCCCCAAGCTTAACTCCTGCTCGTCCTCGAGTAGGTAAGTGATAACAAAATAAATAATTTTTGAGGTGACATACACCTACACAATCTTGATCCTATATGTAAGCGTTGTGCGCTGGGATTAAAAGAACTTAAAACATGGGTATGAAAGATATAATCTTGATAGATGAAACTTAGCAACCTTGTTATAACATGAAAAAGAACACAAACAAAAGATCATGAAAATAAAACAATGAAAATCAAACGTGTGTTCAAATCATATGGAAAAACATACAAATGGTTTTTAGCTTGTCCTTCATGAGAGAGCAAAATATAAATGCATAGGACACCTTCAATTTTAAGAGGGCAACTAGATACAAATAATTTAAGAACAAGTAAAACCAACATCATGAATCAATCAATAAAAACTTTGGGATAATGCACATTATACTCAGAATGTCAACTATGCTCTCTTAGACGGTGCATAAAGATAGAAGGTGGTGACTCAACATAAAAGTAAAAGAAAGGCCCTTCACGAAGGGAAGCAGGGATTGCAAGTTTTGTAAACCTTCAAAAATTATGGTACTTACTAGCTTTGAGCTCTCATTGCCCCCATCATAGGTATCTTGAATGGTTAAAGTTAATGCGAATACACTTATGAAGCATGAGGTTTGGGTATTCGTACTTCATGGGACATGAGGTTTTCAACTTATGATTTGTCAAGCCCACATCAAAATGACAAGACAAACAGACAATGAACACCTCGACATCTATTTTATTTACCATTGGTATAGCTTTTTATTTTGAGATGCGTCATCGAATATCCACTATGGGCATGCTGTAAATTTCCACCATAAATGATGCAAATTATTGGCCCAGGCGTTTCCCTAACACATATAAAAACTCCATGATCCCGCAAGATTCCCAACTTATTTCACATCGCGAGTATCCATAAACAAAAGATCACGATATCAACTCAAATAAGAAAGTGTAATGTTGAAAGCTTGCCCCATGACGGCATGGCTGGGCTAATTTCCAACTTACAACTTGCAAGCATAACAACTCAACATAAGAGACCCACAATGTCAAATTTTAAAATGAGAAAAGTAAAGTGTGCCATTAGGTTCGTTAGAGCTTTACTGACTAATTTTTGCATAACACCAAAAAGAGTTTAATTTGAAGGATAGATAAAAGCAAGTCAAATGTACTTTGGAATAGAAAATTACTAATAGGTATGTAAGGCAACTTCTTCAAAAGAAATTCATTGGGGTCCAATCATTTATTGCAGCAAACAAAACTAAACAAAATTGAAAACTAAAACAACTGACGCTCCAAGAAAAACGCATAATGCATAAAGCAATAAAAATATAGTGTGTTGAAAGGTGACCTAATTTTTGCCGATGACGAAGGGGTGCCTCGGGGGCATCCCCAAGCTTTGATGCTTGTACCTCTTGGATATTTCTTGGGGTGCGTGGGCATCCCCAAGCTTGAGCTTTTTTCCATTCTTCAACTCATCTCATCATTCTCCAATCCCTACACTTGAAAACTTCCTTTATACAAAACTAAACACAAATCTATTAGCAACATTAGTGTAAGCATAACATTGAATCAACCCCTTTTTGCTTCAGGTTTCAACTCAAAACCACCACATATAAAGTATATACTACTGTAGCAACTTCCCCAAAAGTTCCGTGATCAAAAGAACTCAAAAAGAAAGTGATAAAGCGGCAAACACAAATATTGGTAGAAATCTATCAAAACAGAACAGCTGACAAAGGTCGAATTTTTAGAGGGTTTTCTATTGCTCAAATTAAAAAGTGTTAAACTAATGAAAGTTTGGATATAACCTGGAGCATATGCACAAGAAATCGCAGGTCCAAAAGATATACTGAGAATTTCTATGAATTTTTATGGTGCAACACCGAAATCTATTTCAGGACAGCAACATCCCTAAATCTTACCTCACTCAAATTAGAGGCTTCTCTTGGCACAAAAATGAAATAAAAATGATAAGAAGAGGTTGTTACAGTAGTAATAACTTCCAAGACTCAAATAAAAGAAAAAGAACTGAAAGTAAAAACATTAGGTTATCTCTCAAGAGTGCTTTTCTTTAACGCCTTTGAGCTAGGCGCAGAAAGTGCGAATCAAGTAATATCAAGCGATGAAGTATCAAGCTCATAATTTGCTCTAAGAATAGAGTCATAAAATAATTTCTTCCTCTTTCTAGAAAAGTATTCCATACCTTTCTTGAGTGGGAATTGATATTTGATGGTGCCTTCCCTCATATCAATGATGGCACCTACAGTTCGAAGAAAAGGTCTTCCAAAAATAATAGAACATGAAGCATTGCATTCAACATCCATGACAAGAAAATCAACGGAAACAAGGTTATTGTTAACCATAATAAGAATATCATTAATCCTTCCTAAAGGTTTCTTCTTAGCAACATCAGTAATAGGAACATCATAATAACACTTTTCAAGCGGTGGTAAATCAAGCATGTCATAAATTTTTCTAGGCATGATAGAAATACTAGCACCTAGATCACATAAAGCATGGCAATCAAAACTATTAACATGCATATCAATGATGGGTTTCTAACCATCTTCTAACTTCTTGGGAATAGAAGCTTTTTGCTTCAACTTTTTATCCCTAATTTTCATAAGAGCATTGGTAATATGCTTAGTAAAAGCAACATTTAAAGAACTAGCATTAGGAGTCAAAGCAAGCTTTTGCAAGAACAAAATAACTTCAGATATATTACATCCATCAACATCAAAATCATTAAAGGAAATAGAGCTATCATCTCCCACACTCCGAAAAATTTCAGCACTCTTTTAAGAAAAAGTTTGGGCAGTTTTAGGCTTTTTAACACAAGGAGTGGGAGTTTTATCTACACCAATCGAAGTAAGAGGATTGCTAGCATTTGGAACAACATCATTAGAGGTAGTAATGGTGCATACCTTCATCTTTCTAGCCATCACATCTTCTCTTTCCCACCTAGCATGCAATTCTGCTAGCATCCTAACATTTTCATCAATTCTAACTTGGATAGCATTAGCAGTGGCAAAAGTATTATTCTCTTTCACATCATTATGCAACACTTTTAATTTCAGAAGTTCAACATCATGAGCAAGACTATTAACTTTAGAAGCAAGAATATCAATTTTGCCTAACTTTTCCTCAACAGACCTGTTAAAAGCAGTTTGCTTACTGACGAGGGTATGACCCCTCGGTCCTCGATATTTGCCTATCCGGTTTTTGCCAAGGAAGAAGCCCGCTCGAAGGATACATGAAGCCCACAAGGCCCAGCACTTCAACTTAGAGTAGAAGGCAAGAACTACTTGTAAATCCTAACTGGCTGCATATATAAAGCCACCAAGGGGCACCCCTAGAGATCGGATACAGATTAGACAAACAACCTCCGCCTACGGCGGCTCCCTGTAAACACCATGTGCCATTATACTAGATTGCTAGCAGGATGTAGCGATCCTCCATCGAGGGAACGTGAACCTGGGTAAACTTCGTGTGCCCCTCGTCATTTATCGACCGCCGTCGAGTTCGTCGGATCCCACATACGCTCCATAGATCGAAAGCCCTCAAGTATGGGCATTGCCGGGTTAGAACCTCGTCAATTGGCGCCGACGTGGGGACGACGGGATCTGGATCTACGGGCTCGCCGACTCCTTTATCATCATCAACAATTGCCAGATTGCATCTGGTCGCATGATCTCCATCGAGCGCGGTGGCTGACTTCATCGCACGAGCAGCTGTACAAGATCCATGCGCGATTCGTTGTCCCGCTGATGGATTTTCTCATCTGATCTCGTCCTTCTTTCACTGATTTTTCCATCAAATTAATTATTTTATTAACATCGAATCTAATACTTTGCATATTTATTCTATGCGCATGCACTGCTTGGAGAATTAAGCCTGGGAGATAGCATCCCATCCCGTGACAGCCAGCGATCATCATCGTCACCAAGCGCGCACGCGCAGGAACCAACCGCCGACTCTACATCATCAGGCGCAGCGCGGAAAAGGTCGGGGATCGGAGAAATCGGATCCGATCCGTCAAACTGTGCGCTAGGATCTCATGTCGCATCTTTGCGCGGCACCTAGAGGCTGCATCGATCCATACTGACGCGTGTACGCGCGGAGCGATGCGTGGTCGCATGGATGATCGGTGACCAAGGCAGCTCACTTCGAGGCCGCATGTTTATGCATGCACGTGACCTTCCAGTCTAACCACGCAACAGCATCATGAACTAATTTGATTTGACCGCAATCTCTCACCCTCTCGTTGAGTATCATACCAATAATTATTTTTATTTGGATCTAATCTTTTATATCTGCATGTTTTCTTGCATATCTACGGTGTGGCCGCCGTATACGCCGTCTGCAACTCGAGTGGCAAGATGTATACGCGTGACCGACACGCAGCTCTCGTGCGAGCGATGAGTCTGCAAGCGGCTCAATCAGTCCAAGATTCCTCCAAGCTAGTCTACAACAGATGTGCTACTCCTGTGCATAAGAGTCAGTTGGCGCACGCGCGTGATCTTCAAGTTTCAAGATCTGAATTATTTGCCTCATCCAAAAAGCAAAGCTAAGTATTACTACCACGATACATACATTGATTTTGGGTACTATGATTCGTCTATACTAGCTAGTGCTGTTCACCTAACCATGGCAGACACCAAGTCAATCGCCAATCAGCTAGAACACATGGTACGTGCACCGTCTGAAAATTAAATCGTGGAGATTAGCGATGAAACAACCTGCCCTCTTCGCGCATCAAATTGGCATCATGGTCGCCATAGTCAGCCAAAATACAGAGCGTTCGGCGATCCAAGCAAAGCTTGTCCGATTGAACTGAATAAAATCGGCACCTACACGCAAATAATATCATGTCATATTCATCTAATTATTTATTATTTTTTCTAAAATTTAACTCTACGAGAAATTTTCTCGGGCTTGCAGTGTACTCTACTTTGTGTGTAGATTGGTTTACAAACGCCGCGATCGGCACCATCGACGTCGCAACTCCGTCTGCGCGAACTCCCGCTGCTACTTCATTGACTGTGATCTGAGCGACCTCACCGCTGCCGCGCTCGGGGGGCTCGACATCAGGACTCTCCATTGCACACTCGCCTTGATCGGGGGCTCGCCATCGCGCACTCAGCACCGCTCGGGGGCTCGATATCACCTCGCCTCTGTGTGCGAAAGCTCACACTCATGACCTTCGAATCAAGCATCAGGATCTTCGACGCCGCCATCGCCAAGATCTTCGAGTTCGCCATCATGGCCTTCGACTCCGCCGACATGATCTTCGACGCCGCCATCGACATGACCTTCAAGTTCGCCATCATGACCTTCGAGTCCGCCGACATGGTCTTCGACTCTGACTCCGACATGAAATTCGACCCCAGTGTCATGAAGAAATTCGACCCTGCATCATGAAGAAATTCGACCATCGCGTCGTCAAGAAATTTGACCCCGGCGTCTCAAGAAATTTGACCCCGGCGTCTTAAGAAATTCGACCCCAGCGTCATCAGGAAATTCGACCCCTGCGTCATCAGGAAATTCGACCCCTCCATCATCATGATCTTCGACCCTGCCGTCGCCATGATCTTCGACCCTACTGTCATCAACAAATTCGACCGCACCGTCATCAAAGTCATTCGACCTCCGCATCAAGATTCTTCGACCCTTGTGGAGCCGAAGACTTCTCGAGTGTCCGAGACACTTCGACCCCTCGGAGCCAACGCTTCGACGACTTTTCTGACAGGTAAAACAGCCTGATCCTGAACTGCAGTAACTTTTGCTAGGAGTGTCCAAACGACATGAGACCACCGCCATTGGAAAGATGTCGACGAGAGGTACCCCACAACTATGAGTCACCCCGGGAGAAAATACAAAGCTAGGTCTTCCTCAACTATGAGTCGACTACTTTTATTACTTTCTGTATGCTTTCGACACTTTCAGCAACCGATACTCGGGGGCTACGCCTTGAATCGGCATTCATTTACCCCGGCGTTGGCAACACGCTCGGGGGCTGCGTCTCATAGTGGCATCTATTTGCCCCGGCGTTCGCAACATACTCGGGGGCTGTGCCTCGAATTGACACTCCTTTGCCCCGGCGTTGGCAACACGCTCGGGGGCCGCGTCTCATAGTGGCATCTATTCGCCCTGGAGTTCGCAACATGCTCGGGGGCTGTGCCTTGAATTGACACTCCTTCGCCCCGGCGTTGGCAACACGCTCGGGGGCTGCGCCTCGAATTGGCATTCATTCGCTCCAGCATTGGCGACACGCTTGGGGGCTAAACTTAATGCCCGAATTCTGGTGGCAATATACCAATTTGGATGCCGTGTGTCAAATACAAAGGTAAGTCCATGGTTTGGAACACCAGATGGCCCGGTATTCGTATCAAGCGCGCTTTGCCGAGAAATTTTCCATACCTACGGTATGAAGTTTGCACCGATGGACGCATCGGGTGCCTCACAATGAACTGGGCTTCGACCTAGTAAGTCCAACGCGGCTCGGGTCGAGGTAGCGTCAGCCCACGCGGGTTCGAGTTAGGGGACTCGAATCTGAGTAAGCTAACTGATTGTTTTTGCGGCTATGCAATTAACTGAGACCCGGCGTGAGTCTCAGGCCGGTTATGCCTATCCCCCTACAAACCAAGCTATGCGTTTTCGAGGCTCGAAATGAGTGCTACTCGAATTGACTACTTTACTATATAAACGAATCATTCGTATACCTGCTATGTCTTTGTGTTTTGCCAGATACGGCGAAAGAGATATGTGCAATCAAGAAGAATCTCGGATTAGAGTCCCTGCCATAGTCTTCGACTATCCTAGGCACTCGGGGGCTACTGACGAGGGTATGACCCCTCGGTTCTCGATATTTGCCTACCCGGTTCCTGCCAAGGAAGAAGCCCGCTCGAAGGATACACGAAGCCCACAAGGCCCAGCACTTCAACTTGGAGTAGAATGCAAGAACTACTTGTAAACCCTAACTGGCTGCATATATAAAGCCACCAAGGGGCACCCCTAGAGATCGGATACAGATTAGACAAACAACCTCCGCCTACGGTGGCTTCCTGTAAACACCATGTGCCATTATACTAGATTGCTAGCAGGATGTAGCGATCCTCCACCGAGGGGACGTGAACCTGGGTAAACTTCGTGTGCCCCTCGTCGTTTATCGACCGCCGTCGAGTTCGCCGGATCCCACATACGCTCCATAGATCGAAAGCCCTCAAGCATGGGCATTGCCAGGTTAGAACCTCGTCACTTATCGATGAAGTCCTTGAGCATTACCTCAAGCTCGAAAGGTGCGGTCCTAGTGTTGTTGGAGGAATTACCATAAGAATTACCATAACCATTACCATACAGCCTATAATTGTTACTAGCAAAATTGTTCCTATAAGCATTGTTGTTAAAATTATTATTTCTAATGAAGTTTACATCAATATGCTCTTCTTGAGCAACCAAAGAGGCTAAAGGAACATTATTAGGATCAACGTGAGTTCTATCATTAGAAAGCATAAGCATAATAGCATCAATCTTATCACTCAAGGAAGAGGTTTCCTCAACAGAATTTACCTTCTTACCTTGTGGAGCTCTCTCGGTGTGCCATTTAGAGTAATTTACCATCATATTGTCAAGAAGCTTTGTTGCGGTGCCCAAGGTAAGGGACATAAAAGTGCCTCCAGCAGCTGAATCCAATAGGTTCCTTAAAGAAAAATTTAGTCCTGCATAAAAAGTTTGGACAATCATCCAAGTAGTCAGTCCATGAGTGGGACAATTCTTGATCATAGATTTCATTCTTTCCCAAGCTTGAGCAACATGTTCATTATCAAACTGACTAAACTTCATAATATTGCTATGCAAAGCTATAATCTTAGCAGGAGGATAGTATCTACCAATAAAAGCATCCTTACACTTAGCCCATGAATCAATACTATTTTTAGATAAAGACAGCAACCAATCCTTAGCTTTTCCTCTACAACTTAAGCTTAATAATATCACTTTCTAAATCCTTATATTTCTGTATCTCACATAGCTCAACAAAATTGTTGAGATGAGCTGCAGCATCATCAGTACTAGCACTAGAAAATTGCTCTTTCATAACAAGGTTCAACAAAGCAGGCTTGATCTCATAAAAATTTGCAGCAGGAGCAGGTGGCGCAATAGGAGTGCAGATAAAATCACTATTATTAGTGCTAGTAAAATCACACAACTTGATGTTCTCAGGAGTAGCCATTCTAGCAAACCTAAAAGCAGATAAGTAGAAACAACTATAAAGGATACTAATTTTTTTTGTGTTTTTGATAAAATGATGCAAGTAAAAATAAAGTAAAAGCAAAACTTAAAACAAAGTAAAGGATGTGCGTGCGAAACTCCCCTTGCAGAAGTCTTCTTTTTCCCCGGCAACGGCGCAGAAAATTAGCTGCTTGCGTGTAGTTGATGTGGGAAAATGTAGTTGACGTCGGAGCTACTTCTTCTTCAATTTCCCGCCAACGGCGCTAGAAAATTAGCTTGATGCGGGCAGGATAACCACCCAGTTGGGAACCCCAAGAGGAAGGTATGATGAGTACAGTAGCAAATTTTCCCTCAGTAAGAAACCAAGGTTTAATCGTATCCAGGAAAAAGCCAAACTCCAGAAGGTGATGCTTGCTAGCTTCGCGACAGCTTCAGACAATTTATAAGGTGCCTCGTCCAAGCTTTGCTTTACCAGCTGCAACGCGGAACCTCTACATAACACAACCAAATACTTTGCTCCCAACTTACGATGAGGTTGTCAATCTCACTGGCTTGCTTAAAACAAATGAATGAGCGTATCGAGTGGAAAGTAATAGTAGTATGCGAGTAAAGTAAACAATGCGAGTAAAGTAAATAGGTGATAGCAACATAAAGGAAATAGGACCGGGGTCCACAGTTCACTAGTGGTATCTCTCCATAAGATAAAATAATACATGCTGGGTAAACAAATTACAGTTGGGCAATTGATAGAATAAATACAACGTGATATGTCAAGAGGATCACTATGAGATTTACTCTGGGCAGTACAACAAGATACATAGACCGCCATCCAACTGCATCTATGATTAATAATCCACTTGTGGCGAATCAATCTGAGAACTCCACAAGTATTAAGTTGCAAACAACAGATAACTGCATTAAGCAAAGTGTGTAATGTAAACAAAGCATATGCCCTCGAGCATATGAATGTTGTTTTCCCCCTATTTGCAACAGCACATCTACAATCTTAGAGGTTTCTGTCACTCCCCCAGATTAAATAGAGGCATGAACCCACTATCGGGCATAAATACCCCCTCTTAGAGTCACTAGCAACTACTCGGCCAAGATAGCTACTAACAACGGAGAGCATGCAAGATCATAAAACATATAGAGATAACATAA
Source organism: Dactylis glomerata (assembly GCA_007115705.1). Lineage (NCBI taxonomy): Eukaryota > Viridiplantae > Streptophyta > Magnoliopsida > Poales > Poaceae > Dactylis > Dactylis glomerata. The sequence goes on along the minus strand of QXEO01000547.1, from coordinate 3,690,738 downwards.
GATAATATTCAGCACATCAACTCAATCATAACACCAATATTCATCGGATCCCAACAAACACAACATGTAGAATTACATAACGGTGATCTTGATCATGTAAGGCAGCTCACGAGATCTAAACATGAAGCACATGGTGGAGAAGACAACCATCTAGCTACTGCTATGGACCCATGGTCTAAGGTAGACTACTCACTCATCGCGCCGGAGGCAAGCATGGCGATGAAGACCACCTCCGGTGGCGATTCCCCTCTCTGGCAGGGTGCCGGGAATAGCTTCTGGACCCTTCCGATCTCGGGTCGATGGCGGCGGCGGATCGTGATATGTTTCTAGAAAAGTGATCGGTGTTTAGGTTTTTCCCGTCGGGGGTCTTTATAGGCGAAGAGGCGGCGTCAGAAGTGGACCAGGGGGCCCTCACCACAGGTGGGCGCGGGCCAGGGGCAGGTCGCGCCCCCTGGTGGTGTGGCCGCCCTCTGGCTCCTTTCCGTCTCCTTTTCGGTTCTCTGGAAGCTTTGGTAAATTTCTGGATGTTCGGCTTTTGTTTCGTCCAATTCCAAGAATATTTCCTGTGTAACTTTTTTGAAACACAAAAACAGCAGAAAACAGGGAACTGGCACTGTGGCATCTTGTTAATAGGTTAGTTTCGAAAAATATATAAAAATGCCACGAAGTGTAACAAAACACTAAGCAAATGGTATAAAAATAAGCATGGAGCATCAAAAATTATAGATACATTTAAAACGTATCAGGATGCAGATAGACCGGATGGACGCAGAACATGCTGCAGTACTCTACGCTGCTGAACCGTGGCTTATAGCTGGAAGGTTTCTTTTGACCTGTGGATCGAGCCTTCTTTCTGCATGGTTAATTGGTTGCCTATAATTTCTGAGTAAAATAAAATAAAATATCAGCATGTAGAAATATTCCTTCTAAAAAAGAGCTAAGAAAAATCATAGATGTTCCTTCTAAAAAGAGCTAATAAAAATGACCATTTCCCATATATGCAAGAAAATACAATTTAAAAAGCCTTCTTCCTAGCTTTTTGTATACTCCCTCGGTCTGGAAAAAATGTCTCAGATTTGTCTACATACAAATATGTATCTGTTTTATACTCTAAAACACTTCTAGATACATATGCGTATCTAGACAAATCTGCGGCATCTTTTCCCGGACAGATGAAGTAATTAACATCATGAAAACGACATATATCTTTTTTTTACATAGAAATGGTGATCCGTTACCCTCACTTGTGGTACAAAATACTCCGTGGCATAATACTATATGTGACTGTAGTTTAAATTTGGTGAAATTTCAACTACAATCAAGTCAAGAAATTATGAAACTAAGGAAGTATATCTTATACCTCATTAAAGCATGAAAGTGGAAGTTTAAATCTATAGCTCTCACCAGGAGAATTCCTGGCCAGTGGGGTTTGTGGTGCACCGAGCTTCAGTTGACACTGTACAACGTTTAGAAAAATCAAGCATAAGTATGATGCAAACACAACTTTCATCTAACATGTCATGAGATTTCACACCCAAATTCATAACAGACCGAGAATAAGATAAAAGCATTTAGCTACTCCCTCCAATCAAAAAAAGAGTGCCGGATGATTTAATATAACTTAGTCGACATTCTTTTTAGACCGGATGGAGTAAACATTAGCTATGCGGGTTGGGCATTGAATTCGGCCCAAAGTCAATAGTGATGACAAATTTGTTATTTCTTCTATCAACTCATATTTTGTATTTCGAATTTGAAGATTCAAGGTCTCTAATTGTACTATATATCATTGTGAGTCTTAAAATATTTGAGGGTGTCAACAAAGGATACTTTCTCATGTGTGTGGACGTGTGGTGCACCTGTGCTTCGGTGGTAACTCACACCCGAATCTTTCAATGGCTCCATTGTAATCTGACCACCGATATAACTCAAATGGTATACGTGTTTATGTTAACTTTCAGAGTTTCTTACGGCTTGTGTCATGAGATGTTATAATACATTAGTATCGAAAGACATAGGAAAGATCTGCTCAAAATCTCCACAACATGAACTTGTCGATTTCAGCCATTGTACTCCATGATGTGCCTCCTTCTATTTACTTCAACCATATGCCGCCCAAAAGCTAGCCCTATAAGCCCAAAAAAGCCCGGAACTTGTGAAAACTATCGTTTTCATTAATATATTAGAAATTAATTTTTTTATTACATGTGATATAGTTGTTTCTCTGCACCTTGGGCTAAGCCAGAGGCATGTCCTAGACTTGAAATTTGAAGGTTGGTTTGGCGAAGTCTGACCGAAAACCCAACTTGGTCGGAGGTATGCCGAGGACTAGAGTTAGGCCTCCCAATTGTTCTTCTCGTGGCCTTCTTTTAAATTTCATGTTATTTTGGTTATTTTTTCATAACAAAATGTAGATAACCATGCGACATTCGGTATGAACCAGGCTTTTGCGGGGTTGACCTCCGACAATGAGCTAGGGCCGGAGGACATGGAGGATGACACCGAGGAGGATGAAGAGGAAGGCAGAATACACCCATGATTTGTGCGCCATCACACTCGCACATTTGAACGAGGCCATTGAGTACCACGTCGCCGAGATCACCCGAGTGTACGCCGTGATGGTGCAGGCCAAGAGCCGACTTGTGGCTGCCGAGGACAAGGACGGCAAGGACATGCTCGAGAAGTGAGACATAAGCTGCCGCACGGGAAGCTGATGATGACGCCATGGCGAAGCACTATCGGCGGGCATGCTAAGCGGTCTAGGCGGCAAGGAAAGCCGGGAGAAGGAGGTAGCGCAATATATAACTATTTTGAATGAAATTCTCCCCCATTTTCTCTACATCAGTTTAAATTTCACCGTCCTATCAACATTAATTTGAAATTCACCGCTGTGGCGACGAATATTTGAGCAAAACTGGCAATCCTACCACTGGTTTTGTTACCCTCCGTTCCATAATTCTTGACGTGGTTGCAGTATAAATTTGATACATTTGAACTACAATCATGTCAATCTCTACTAATAATATTGCTAGAGGTATGGTCCGTGGCTCGCAAGTACGCTTTCAACCACCTAAAATACGTGTTCAATCCATTCTCGCGTCAAGCGTTCCTCCGCTCCTTCACGCAGTACGCTTTCAACCACCTAAAATACGTGTTGGGAACGCAACCTTGGGCCGCTGGCCTGGCGCCTCCGTCCAACCTCACGCTGCTGGCCCGACCCGCATCCCAAGTTTCCCCGCTACATCGATCGATCCAAACGAACCGCAAGAAACCACAACAAGCGGATGGACTCTCCTAGCCGCCGACCAGAATCGTGTGCAGGCAGGCATCGTTGATGCCTCGGTGCAGCCACTGGTCGTCTGGTCATAGTATCCATGAACAGTATGCTTTCGGCCAACTGTAGTGTTTCACTATGCATGTTCACGGCAGCGCCGACATGTGTGGCTAGCATACTCACCATGCCCTATGGGGTTATCGATTCATCCATCATTCTTTGTCACGCTGCAGCCAGCAGGAATCAAGTCGATCAATTATGGAGGATAACAAGTTACTCCCTCCGTCCCGGTGTATTAGTCCCACTAGGAAAAACTATTTATCCCATTTTATCTATCTTCTAAAGCCGGCTTTGCAATTAGTTAGGAGTAACATCCTTCCTATAATTAATCTGCATGCGGGGTGAGAACCAGTGCGGGCCGGCCAGCGCTGCATGCAGCGTGTGAAAATAATCAAGTTTGCATGCAGACTCTTCATTTGCTCTCCATAATTAATTGGGTGGTTTAGTACTTAGCGATCTGATTGGTGAAAAAATCGGAGAACACAGCCGTCGTACACCCAATCAACATATGCCTTGGTCGAGATGAAACTCCTAACGGGACTAATACACCTGGACAGAGGGAGTAGGTGTTGCTGCTACTAACCAAGAAAATCTGTCTTGCAAAATCCATGGAAATTATCTCGCAGTCCCGCACAACGAAACAGCTAGCTCAGCGCGCTAGGCAGTCATCCAGTGATATCTAGGCTACCAGCGGTTGGATCCCCGCCGCCACGCCCACCCCATCGCCAGCTTTTCGACGCGGGCGCTCACGCTCCCGAATGCCGTCGCGACGAGTACCCACCGGCCCGCTTCCTCCCACCTCTCGACCAGCCCGGGGACCAGATCGATGACCGCGGGGGCCAGAAGCAACTCCCCACCATGCGCCGCTTCGTCTCCGATAGGACGTGCCACGCAGTGGTCACTTGTGCGCTGACACCACAACAATCCAGCCGGTTTCTTCTAAGGGGGCCCCCAGTCTATCTACTTGGCTTATGCTTGAGATTGCTCCGGAGTAGACGAAGACAATAGCGTCAGAGCTATGGTGGTCGGGAGGAGCATCTAAAGGTGGATTCATGTAAACGTCGTCACCGTGCTCCTGCTGGTCAAAGGAATTGGTAAAAGCCGTGAGCTCGGAGATCGGCGCCAGGCGGGTGTGGTCTCTCGGAGGCAGAGAAGACATGGGCATCGGTTAGTCGTCGGCAGTGAAGCCTTATTATCTACAACAAAAATCAATTCAACGGGAATCTTTTTCTTTCAGGATGAGATGATGATGAATAGTAAATAGGCTCAGTACAACACATTATTCTTTCAATTTTGAAGAACCAATTGGCATTTGAGACTGTCGTCTTGCGGGTGAGATTGGGATAGGATATAGAACACGAGTGTGATAAGCAGAACCAGTAAGATAAAGATCATGATGATTATCTTATGAGGACACTATATGCATGTTGCTCTTGAAAAACAAGAAAAATAGCTAAAAATATTAATTAATACTCAACTGAGATGCTCAATGATAGATGATGTGGAGAGAAATGACAGAAAAAGGGCATGTTAGAAATGAACTCTCATTCATTTGGTGTATATTAAGTCCTTTGAACACATTACATTTGGTCTATGATGTATAGACTCAAGGTCTCTCTAGATGCCATGGGGCAAGACAAAGACAGCGCAAGGACAGGGTGCTTATCGAGGATATGAGAGAAGTTATATTTTAGTTGAGAAAAGATAATTTTTGACTTGTTTTTTACATGTGTGGAAAAAAAAGATAGGCCGTAGCAACGTACGGGTGTTCAGCTATATTATTATATTACGGAACGGAGAGAGTACAAATCAAGGCTTTGCTTACCGTAGGCAAATATAACGCACGATAATCCCTGGTGTCTAAAAAAAATACACGTACGAGTGAACATCGTAGCAGTATAGCCGAGTTCGACATCACCATGAAAGACGCACGGTTCACACGTACACGGCACACTACATGCACTGGCACTCGCAAAGGCTCACGTACACCCACAGCCAGGCGTGGCGACAGCAGGAGGCAGCGGCAGGAGACAGGCCAGTTTCACCAACCTGGGTGGGCACCCCGCCAAAGCACTCGACTCACTCCTGCTCCCTCCAGACCCACCGTATCAAGAAACTCTGAAAAGACACAAGCGTTCTCTGCCTATCCTCTTTCCGGTGTCACCAAAGATAAGAGTGGTGATTCTGGTACAAGATTATTATTTTTGAACGGGATTTAAAACCGGATCACAGGGGAAGGAGCCCTGCGATTTTTAATTAAGAAGAAGGGTGTGCAGGCAGCGGTGTCCGGGATTCGAACACGCGCCCTGATGGATAGCACCACTGTGCTCCGACCACTGGATCAATGGTTCATCCACATTCGGTACAAGATCAAGTTTGCAGATTCAAATGTTCTAATGCAGTCAAATAGCCTTGACTAGATGGCAACTGTTGCACGTTGGGGATGGAAGAATTTGAAATAGTTGTCATTCTTAGTGTGATATGCATTGTCCCAAGGATCATTGATTGACTCATATTGTTGGTTTCACTTGTTCTTAAATTATTTGTATCTAGTCGCCCTCTTAAACTTTGAGGTGTCCTATGCATTTATGTTTTGCTCTCTTTGAAGGACAAGCTGAAAACCACTTGTATGTTTTTCCTTATGATTTGAACACACGTTTGACTTTCATTGTTTCATTATCATGATCTTTTATTTGTGTTCATTTGCATGTTTACAACATGGTTGCTAAGTTCTTATTGTCATGATTATATCTTTCATGCTCATGTTTTAAGTTCTATTGATCCCAGCTCATCAATGCTTACATATATGATCAAGATTGTGTAGGTGCATGTCACCTCAAAAATTATTCTTTTGTTATCACTTACCTACTCGAGGACGAGCAGGAGTTAAGCTTGGGGATGCTTGATACGTCTCAAACGTATCTATAATTTTTGATGCTCCATGCTTTGTTTTACACCATTTGCCTATTGTTTCGTTACACTTAGTGGCATTTTTATACATTTTCCGGAACTAACCTATTAACGAAGTGCCACAGTGCCAGTTTCCTGTTTTCTGCTGTTTTTGTGTTTCAGAAGTGATACACAGGAAATATTCTCGGAATTGGACGAAACAAGTTCCTGAAGTCATATTTCACCGGGGAGCTCCCAAACATCCGAAGACCTGACGGAGAGGGGCCACGTGGGCCCCAGACACAGGGGCGGCGCGGCCACCCCCCTGGCCGCGCCAGCCCCGTGTGAGGGGGCGTGGGACCCCCTCTGACAGCCTCCTTTCGCCTACATATACCCCCTGACGAGAAAAACCTAAGCCCCGATCAGTTTTCCAGAATACATCGCGATCCGCTGCCGCCGTCGACCCGAAGATCGGGAGGGTCTAGAAGCTCTTCCCGGCACCCTGCCGGAGAGGGGAATCGCCACCGGAGGTCTTCTTCATCGCCATGCTTGCCTCCGGAGCGATGAGTGAGTAGTCTACCTTGGACTATGGGTCCATAGCAGTAGCTAGATGGTTGTCTTCTCCACCATGTGCTTCATGTTTAGATCTCATGAGCTGCCCTACATGATTGAGATCACCGTTATGTAATACTATGATGTTGGTTTGTTGGGATCCGATGAATATTGGTGTTTATGATTAAGTTGATGTACTGAATTATATCTTTTGTTATCTCTATGTTGTTTATGATCTTGCATGCTCTCCGTTGTTAGTGGCTATCTTGGCCGAGTAGTTGCTAGTGACTCCAAGAGGGGGTATTTATGCTCGATAGTGGGTTCATGTCTCTATTTCACCTGGGGGAGTGACAGAAACCTCTAAGGTGGTAGATGTGCTGTTGCTACTAGGGAGAAAACAACATTCATATGCTCAAGGGCATATGCTTTGTTTACATTACACACTTTGCTTAATGCAATTATCTGTTGTTCGCAACTTAATACTTTTGGGGTGTTCGGATGATATCCCCGAGGGTGGATTATTAGTCATAGATGCAGTTGGATGGCGGTCTATGTATTTTGTTGTAATGCCCAGAGTGAATCTCATAGTGATCTTCTTGACATATCACGTTATCTTTATTCTATCAATTGCCCAACTGTAATTTGTTTACCCAGCATGTTATTTATCTATGGAGAGACACCACTAGTGAACTGTGGACCCCGGTCCTATTTTAATCATATTGCAATCACCTGTTTACTTTTCCCGCATTGTTTACTTTACTAGCATTTTACTATTGTTTTCCACTCGATACACTCATAACCTTTGTTTCAAGCAAACCGGTGAGATTGACAACCTCATCGCAAGTTGGGAACAAAGTACTTGTTTGTGTGTGTGCAGGTTCCACGTTGCCATTGGCCGAAGACGAATCAACAAGTATCGTAAACGGCGCCCTTGTTGAAGAGTTACTAAGCCAGTCCGCATCACCTTCAGTCGTCATTGTCTCCCTTCTCCTGAACGATATTAAACCTTGGTTTCTTAACTGAGGGAAAACTTGCTGCTGCACTCATCATACCTTCCTCTTGGGGTTCCCAACGGGCTGGTCATTCACCACGCACAAGGACCGACTGACGCCACATTCATCATAGGCATCAGCACTTTTTCTGGCGCCGTTGCCGGGGAAGGAAGAGAAGACTTCTGCGAGGGGAGTTCTTCGCACACACATACTTTACTTTGTTATTTGTTTTGCTTTACTTTACTTTATTTTACCTGCATTGCTTTTTATATCAAAAACCCAAAAAAATTAGAATCCTTGGTAGTTGTTTTTACTTTACTTTAGTTTATCATGTCGTTTCCTGAGTTCGTTCTGGAGGACCTCTCTGTAGGGAGTGGTTCGATTATTGGCAAAAGTAACATTGAGGAGTTCTTTAATCACATTAGTATGCATGATGAAGTTGAGGAAAAGTCTTTGGTTGAGTTAGCTCCTAGTTATGAAGTTGCTTCTGCTTATTTAGTTCACATGTTAGAGGCTAGGTTTGCTAGTCTTAATTCTTCTATGCAATACATGTTCCTTAAGCTTCATGAAATTGAGGATCCCGAAAAGAAAGCTTTTATCTTGGAGACTTTGCGCACAGAATTTAGAGAGGTTGCAATTGAGGCTAGGAAAGTTTTTAAGAAGTTTAATAAGCTTGGCTCGCCTGTTGAGATTGTTGGTGCACCCAATAAAGATTTTAGAATGCCAATACCCTGTAAACTTGCAGGAATTCATGATGCTTGGGAAAAGAATTCTAGTTGGATTTGCCCTGAAAATCTTTTCGATGAAAGTAGTATGCCAAAGCGTGATCGTAAAGGAGTTTCAAAAACTCAGTTGAACACATTTTCCTTCATTGTTGAAAAGACCTCCGCTGTTGATCTTAATGCTTCATCTGATATTACTTGATTCGCAATTTTCTGCGCCTAGCTCAAAGGCGTTAAAGAAAAGCACTCTTGGGAGATAACCCATTGTTTACTTTTCAGTAATTTTTCTTTTATTTGAGTCTTGGAAGTCATTACTACTGTAATGACCGCTCCTTATCTTGTTTATTTCGTTTTTGTGCCAAGAGAAGCCTCTAATTTGAGTGAGGTAAAGATTTGGGGTTATTGCTGTCCTGAAACTGTTTTCGGTGCTGCACCGTAAAAATTCGTGAAAATTCTCTGTATATCTTTTGGACCTGCGATTTCTTGTGCTTATGCCCCAGGTTATATCCAAACTTTTCTTAGTTGAACACTTTTTGATTTGAGCAACGGAAAATCCCTCAAAAATTCGTCCATTATCAGCTGTCCAGTTTTGACAGATTTCTGCCAATAATTGTTTTTGCCACTTTATCGCTTTCTTTTGAGTTCTTTTTTATCATGGAACTCTTGTGGAAGTTGCTACAGTAGTATATACTTTATATGTGGTGGTTTTGGGTTGAAACCTGAAGCTAAAAGAGGATGAATATATTTTATGCTTACACTAATGTTGCTAATAGAATTGTGTTTAGTTTTGTATGAAGGAAGTTTTCAAGTGTAGGGATTGGAGAATGATGAGATGAGTTGAAGAATGGACAAAAGCTCAAGCTTGGGGATGCCCATGCATCACCCCAAGAAATATCCAAGAAGTACAAGCGTCAAAGCTTGGGGATGCCCCCGAGGCACCCCTTCTTCATCGGCAAAAATCAGGTCACCTTTCAAAACACTATATTTTTATTGCTTCATGCACTATGTGTTTTTCTTGGAGCGTCAGTTGTTTTAGCTTTCTTAGTGTGTTTAGTTTGTTTGTTTGCTGCAATAAATGGTTGGACCCCAACAAATTTCCTTTGGAGGAGATGTACTCGTTTTCATTTGCAAAAAATGCTCTAGTTTTCACTCTTATAAATTGAGCATTCTAGTTTTTCTGCTACTGCTTTTGGTTTTCGTTTTCGCCTTGATATGCATTCAGATCTTGTCATATCTTTTCATCAAGGTGTATTTTTTCCTCTGAACTTTATTGGTTTTCATCAAAAGAGGTTGTTATAAAAATTTCAAATGGTGTTGGAAAAGAGAAAAAGCTTTGTGCAAAATAGTGGTACAAGAAGGAGCTTGTGTAGACTGCGGCTTAGGCTTTTTCATGTCATGCTTGATGTCTTTTTGATAGTATGCTTAGTGGTTTTGCTGTAGCATGACTTGTCTCAAATAACTGAGATTGCTTAATGAGCCTTTGAAAAAAATCATGCGTTATTTTTATTGTATGGAAGCATTATTTTTGGTTTTCTCCTTGATGCTTTATTTGGGTTGACTTGGCGCATGCTCACACATGTTAGACTCTTCCAAAGTCGCCATTAGCCTTCATGATCATTTAGTTTTTGACTTTTGATGCCATCGTATGCTTCTTTTAATGTCGCTTTGTCGCTTTGCATGATTATGGCCATTACTGCTCTCTTAGTTGGTCGCTCCCAGTCTTTTGCTAGCCCTCGCCTTGTACTGAGTATGAGCTCTACTCGTGCATCCAACTCCTAAAAGCCAAGTTTGCCATTGTGTCCACCATACATACCTACTAGCAATTTGCTATTCCAAGTAAATTTGACTTGCTTTTATTTTCTCTTCAAATTAAAGTCTTACCAGTGTTATGCGAAACTCGGTTAGTAAAGCTCTCACGAACCGGAAGGCACACTTTACTTTTTCCTGTTCTAAAAATTTGACATTGTGGTCTTTTATGCTGAGTTGTTATGCTTGCAAGTTGTAAGTTGGATTCTAGCCCAGCCATGCCGTCATGGGGCAAGCTTTCAACATTGCACTTCCTATTTGAGTTGATATCGTGATCTTTTGTTTATGGATGCCCGCTGTGTGAAATGAATTGGGAATCTTGTGAGGATCATGGAGTTTTTATATGTGTTAGGGAAACGCCGGGCCGCCAATCTAAGCCATGCATAATTCATGGTGGAAATTTGCAGCATACCCATGGTGAACATTCGACGACGCATCTCACGATAAAAAGCTAAACAATATAGCAAATAAAAGAGATGCCGAGGTGTTCATTGTCTGCTTGTCCTGTCATTTTGGTGTGGGCTTGTTCCATGTCATCGGGCACGGAGGTACCCCATTGGCGGTTCTCAATGATATGCATATACTTACAATGACAAGAGCCTTGCTTGGGACTCTAAGTAAACTAGCATGGTTTGGGTACTTGTATTCACGGGACACGAGGTTTTCAACTTATGATTTGTCAAGCATATGCATCATAATTGTTCTCGCATTAACTTTAACCATTCAAGATGCTTATGATGGGGGCAATGAGAACTCAAAGCCGGTAAGTACCATAATTTTTGAAGGTTATAAAACTTGCAATCACTGCTTCCCTCTGCGAAGGGTCTTTCTTCTACTTTTATGTTGAGTCACCACCTTCTTTCTTTATGCACCATTAAGAGAGCATAGTTGTCATTCTTAGTGTGATATGCATTGTCCCAAGGATAATTGATTGACTCATATTGTTGGTTTCACTTGTTCTTAAATTATTTGTATCTAGTCGCCCTCTTAAACTTTGAGGTGTCCTATGCATTTATGTTTTGCTCTCTTTGAAGGACAAGCTGAAAACCACTTGTATGTTTTTCCTTATGATTTGAACACACGTTTGACTTTCATTGTTTCATTATCATGATCTTTTATTTGTGTTCATTTGCATGTTTACAACATGGTTGCTAAGTTCTTATTGTCATGATTATATCTTTCATGCCCATGTTTTAAGTTCTATTGATCCCAGCTCATCAATGCTTACATATATGATCAAGATTGTGTAGGTGCATGTCACCTCAAAAATTATTCTTTTGTTATCACTTACCTACTCGAGGACGAGCAGGAGTTAAGCTTGGGGATGCTTGATACGTCTCAAATGTATTTATAATTTTTGATGCTCCATGCTTTGTTTTACACCATTTGCCTATTGTTTCGTTACACTTAGTGGCATTTTTATACATTTTCCGGAACTAACCTATTAACGAAGTGCCACAGTGCCAGTTTCCTATTTTCTGCTGTTTTTGTGTTTCAGAAGTGATACACAGGAAATATTCTCGGAATTGGACAAAACAAGTTCTTGAAGTCATATTTCACCGGGGAGCTCCCAAATATCCGAAGACCTGACGGAGAGGGGCCACGTGGGCCCCAGACATAGGGGCGGCGCGGCCACCCCCCTGGCCGCGCCAGCCCCGTGTGAGGGGGCGTGGGACCCCCTCTGACAGCCTCCTTTCGCCTACATATACCCCCTGACGAGAAAAACCTAAGCCCCGATCAGTTTTCCAGAATACATCGCGATCCGCCGCCGCCGTCGACCCGAAGATCGGGAGGGTCCAGAAGCTCTTCCCGGCACCCTGCCGGAGAGGGGAATCGCCACCGGAGGTCTTCTTCATCGCCATGCTTGCCTCCGGAGCGATGAGTGAGTAGTCTACCTTGGACTATGGGTCCATAGCAGTAGCTAGATGGTTGTCTTCTCCACCATGTGCTTCATGTTTAGATCTCATGAGCTGCCCTACATGATTGAGATCACCGTTATGTAATACTATGATGTTGGTTTGTTGGGATCCGATGAATATTGGTGTTTATGATTAAGTTGCTGTACTGAATTATATCTTTTGTTATCTCTATGTTGTTTATGATCTTGCATGCTCTCTGTTGTTAGTGGCTATCTTGGCCGAGTAGTTGCTAGTGACTCCAAGAGGGGGTATTTATGCTCGATAGTGGGTTCATGTCTCTATTTCACCTGGGGGAGTGACAGAAACCTCTAAGGTGGTAGATGTGCTGTTGCTACTAGGGAGAAAACAACATTCATATGCTCAAGGGCATATGCTTTGTTTACATTACACACTTTGCTTAATGCAATTATCTGTTGTTCGCAACTTAATACTTTTGGGGTGTTCGGATGATATCCCCGAGGGTGGATTATTAGTCATAGATGCAGTTGGATGGCGGTCTATGTATTTTGTTGTAATGCCCAGAGTGAATCTCATAGTGATCTTCTTGACATATCACGTTATCTTTATTCTATCAATTGCCCAACTGTAATTTGTTTACCCAGCATGTTATTTATCTATGGAGAGACACCACTAGTGAACTGTGGACCCCGGTCCTATTTTAATCATATTGCAATCACCTGTTTACTTTTCCCGCATTGTTTACTTTACTAGCATTTTACTATTGTTTTCCACTCGATACACTCATAACCTTTGTTTCAAGCAAACCGGTGAGATTGACAACCTCATCGCAAGTTGGGAACAAAGTACTTGTTTGTGTGTGTGCAGGTTCCACGTTGCCATTGGCCGAAGACGAATCAACAAGTATCGTAAACGGCGCCCTTGTTGAAGAGTTACTAAGCCAGTCCGCATCACCTTCAGTCGTCACTGTCTCCCTTCTCCTGAACGATATTAAACCTTGGTTTCTTAACTGAGGGAAAACTTGCTGCTGCACTCATCATACCTTCCTCTTGGGGTTCCCAACGGGCTGGTCATTCACCACGCACAAGGACCGACTGACGCCACATTCATCATAGGCATCAGCACTTTTTCTGGCGCCGTTGCCGGGGAAGGAAGAGAAGACTTCTGCGAGGGGAGTTCTTCGCACACACATACTTTACTTTGTTATTTGTTTTGCTTTACTTTACTTTATTTTACCTGCATTGCTTTTTATATCAAAAACCCAAAAAAATTAGAATCCTTGGTAGTTGTTTTTACTTTACTTTAGTTTATCATGTCGTTTCCTGAGTTCGTTCTGGAGGACCTCTCTGTAGGGAGTGGTTCGATTATTGGCAAAAGTAACATTGAGGAGTTCTTTAATCACATTAGTATGCATGATGAAGTTGAGGAAAAGTCTTTGGTTGAGTTAGCTCCTAGTTATGAAGTTGCTTCTGCTTATTTAGTTCACATGTTAGAGGCTAGGTTTGCTAGTCTTAATTCTTCTATGCAATACATGTTCCTTAAGCTTCATGAAATTGAGGATCCCGAAAAGAAAGCTTTTATCTTGGAGACTTTGCGCACAGAATTTAGAGAGGTTGCAATTGAGGCTAGGAAAGTTTTTAAGAAGTTTAATAAGCTTGGCTCGCCTGTTGAGATTGTTGGTGCACCCAATAAAGATTTTAGAATGCCAATACCCTGTAAACTTGCAGGAATTCATGATGCTTGGGAAAAGAATTCTAGTTGGATTTGCCCTGAAAATCTTTTCGATGAAAGTAGTATGCCAAAGCGTGATCGTAAAGGAGTTTCAAAAACTCAGTTGAACACATTTTCCTTCATTGTTGAAAAGATCTCCGCTGTTGATCTTAATGCTTCATCTGATATTACTTGATTCGCAATTTTCTGCGCCTAGCTCAAAGGCGTTAAAGAAAAGCACTCTTGGGAGATAACCCATTGTTTACTTTTCAGTAATTTTTCTTTTATTTGAGTCTTGGAAGTCATTACTACTGTAATGACCGCTCCTTATCTTGTTTATTTCGTTTTTGTGCCAAGAGAAGCCTCTAATTTGAGTGAGGTAAAGATTTGGGGTTATTGCTGTCCTGAAACTGTTTTCGGTGCTGCACCGTAAAAATTCGTGAAAATTCTCTGTATATCTTTTGGACCTGCGATTTCTTGTGCTTATGCCCCAGGTTATATCCAAACTTTTCTTAGTTCAACACTTTTTAATTTGAGCAATGGAAAATCCCTCAAAAATTCGTCCATTATCAGCTGTCCAGTTTTGACAGATTTCTGCCAATAATTGTTTTTGCCACTTTATCGCTTTCTTTTGAGTTCTTTTTGATCATGGAACTCTTGTGGAAGTTGCTACAGTAGTATATACTTTATATGTGGTGGTTTTGGGTTGAAACCTGAAGCTAAAAGAGGATGAATATATTTTATGCTTACACTAATGTTGCTAATAGAATTGTGTTTAGTTTTGTATGAAGGAAGTTTTCAAGTGTAGGGATTGGAGAATGATGAGATGAGTTGAAGAATGGACAAAAGCTCAATCTTGGGGATGCCCATGCATCACCCCAAGAAATATCCAAGAAGTACAAGCGTCAAAGCTTGGGGATGCCCCCGAGGCACCCCTTCTTCATCGGCAAAAATCAGGTCACCTTTCAAAACACTATATTTTTATTGCTTCATGCACTATGTGTTTTTCTTGGAGCGTCAGTTGTTTTAGCTTTCTTAGTGTGTTTAGTTTGTTTGTTTGCTGCAATAAATGGTTGGACCCCAACAAATTTCCTTTGGAGGAGATGTACTCGTTTTCATTTGCAAAGAATGCTCTAGTTTTCACTCTTATAAATCGAGCATTCTAGTTTTTCTGCTACTGCTTTTGGTTTTCGTTTTCGCCTTGATATGCATTCAGATCTTGTCATATCTTTTCATCAAGGTGTATTTTTGCCTCTGAACTTTATTGGTTTTCATCAAAAGAGGTTGTTATAAAAATTTCAAATGGTGTTGGAAAAGAGAAAAAGCTTTGTGCAAAATAGTGGTACAAGAAGGAGCTTGTGTAGACTGCGGCTTAGGCTTTTTCATGTCATGCTTGATGTCTTTTTGATAGTATGCTTAGTGGTTTTGCTGTAGCATGACTTGTCTCAAATAACTGAGATTGCTTAATGAGCCTTTGAAAAAAATCATGCGTTATTTTTATTGTATGGAAGCATTATTTTTGGTTTTCTCCTTGATGCTTTATTTGGGTTGACTTGGCGCATGCTCACACATGTTAGACTCTTCCAAAGTCGCCATTAGCCTTCATGATCATTTAGTTTTTGACTTTTGATGCCATCGTATGCTTCTTTTAATGTCGCTTTGTCGCTTTGCATGATTATGGCCATTACTGCTCTCTTAGTTGGTCGCTCCCAGTCTTTTGCTAGCCCTCGCCTTGTACTGAGTATGAGCTCTACTCGTGCATCCAACTCCTAAAAGCCAAGTTTGCCATTGTGTCCACCATACATACCTACTAGCAATTTGCTATTCCAAGTAAATTTGACTTGCTTTTATTTTCTCTTCAAATTAAACTCTTACCAGTGTTATGCGAAACTCGGTTAGTAAAGCTCTCACGAATCGGAAGGCACACTTTACTTTTTCCTGTTCTCAAAATTTGACATTGTGGTCTTTTATGCTGAGTTGTTATGCTTGCAAGTTGTAAGTTGGATTCTAGCCCAGCCATGCCGTCATGGGGCAAGCTTTCAACATTGCACTTCCTATTTGAGTTGATATCGTGATCTTTTGTTTATGGATGTCCGCTGTGTGAAATGAATTGGGAATCTTGTGACGATCATGGAGTTTTTATATGTGTTAGGGAAACGCCGGGCCGCCAATCTAAGCCATGCATAATTCATGGTGGAAATTTGCAGCATACCCATGGTGAACATTCGACGACGCATCTCACAATAAAAAGCTAAACAATATAGCAAATAAAAGAGATGCCGAGGTGTTCATTGTCTGCTTGTCCTGTCATTTTGGTGTGGGCTTGTTCCATGTCATCGGGCACGGAGGTACCCCATTGGCGGTTCTCAATGATATGCATATACTTACAATGACAAGAGCCTTGCTTGGGACTCTAAGTAAACTAGCATGGTTTGGGTACTTGTATTCACGGGACATGAGGTTTTCAACTTATGATTTGTCAAGCATATGCATCATAATTGTTCTCGCATTAACTTTAACCATTCAAGATGCTTATGATGGGGGCAATGAGAGCTCAAAGCCGGTAAGTACCATAATTTTTGAAGGTTATAAAACTTGCAATCACTGCTTCCCTCTGCGAAGGGCCTTTCTTCTACTTTTATGTTGAGTCACCACCTTCTTTCTTTATGCACCATTAAGAGAGCATAGTTGTCATTCTTAGTGTGATATGCATTGTCCCAAGGATCATTGATTGACTCATATTGTTGGTTTCACTTGTTCTTAAATTATTTGTATCTAGTCGCCCTCTTAAACTTTGAGGTGTCCTATGCATTTATGTTTTGCTCTCTTTGAAGGACAAGCTGAAAACCACTTGTATGTTTTTCCTTATGATTTGAACACACGTTTGACTTTCATTGTTTCATTATCATGATCTTTTATTTGTGTTCATTTGCATTTTTACAACATGGTTGCTAAGTTCTTATTGACATGATTATATCTTTCATGCCCATGTTTTAAGTTCTATTGATCCCAGCTCATCAATGCTTACATATATGATCAAGATTGTGTAGGTGCATGTCACCTCAAAAATTATTCTTTTGTTATCACTTACCTACTCGAGGACGAGCAGGAATTAAGCTTGGGGATGCTTGATACGTCTCAAACGTATCTATAATTTTTGATGCTCCATGCTTTGTTTTACACCATTTGCCTATTGTTTCGTTACACTTAGTGGCATTTTTATACATTTTCCGGAACTAACCTATTAACGAAGTGCCACAGTGCCAGTTTCCTGTTTTCTGCTGTTTTTGTGTTTCAGAAGTGATACACAGGAAATATTCTCGGAATTGGACGAAACAAGTTCCTGAAGTCATATTTCACCGGGGAGCTCCCAAACATCCGAAGACCTGATGGAGAGGGGCCACATGGGCCCCAGACACAGGGGCGGCGCGGCCACCCCCCTGGCCGCGCCAGCCCCGTGTGAGGGGGCGTGGGACCCCCTCTGACAGCCTCCTTTCGCCTACATATACCCCCTGACGAGAAAAACCTAAGCCCCGATCAGTTTTCCAGAATACATCGCGATCCGCCGCCGCCGTCGACCCGAAGATCGGGAGGGTCCAGAAGCTCTTCCCGGCACCCTGCCGGAGAGGGGAATCGCCACCAGAGGTCTTCTTCATCGCCATGCTTGCCTCCGGAGCGATGAGTGAGTAGTCTACCTTGGACTATGGGTCCATAGCAGTAGCTAGATGGTTGTCTTCTCCACCATGTGCTTCATGTTTAGATCTCATGAGCTGCCCTACATGATTGAGATCACCGTTATGTAATACTATGATGTTGGTTTGTTGGGATCCGATGAATATTGGTGTTTATGATTAAGTTGCTGTACTGAATTATATCTTTTGTTATCTCTATGTTGTTTATGATCTTGCATGCTCTCCGTTGTTAGTGGCTATCTTGGCCGAGTAGTTGCTAGTGACTCCAAGAGGGGGTATTTATGCTCGATAGTGGGTTCATGTCTCTATTTCACCTGGGGGAGTGACAGAAACCTCTAAGGTGGTAGATGTGATGTTGCTACTAGGGAGAAAACAACATTCATATGCTCAAGGGCATATGCTTTGTTTACATTACACACTTTGCTTAATGCAATTATCTGTTGTTCGCAACTTAATACTTTTGGGGTGTTCGGATGATATCCCCGAGGGTGGATTATTAGTCATAGATGCAGTTGGATGGCGGTCTATGTATTTTGTTGTAATGCCCAGAGTGAATCTCATAGTGATCTTCTTGACATATCACGTTATCTTTATTCTATCAATTGCCCAACTGTAATTTGTTTACCCAGCATGTTATTT
Source organism: Dactylis glomerata (assembly GCA_007115705.1). Taxonomy (NCBI): domain Eukaryota; kingdom Viridiplantae; phylum Streptophyta; class Magnoliopsida; order Poales; family Poaceae; genus Dactylis; species Dactylis glomerata. The sequence continues at coordinate 3,672,525 of QXEO01000547.1, read as the reverse complement.
ATCTATGGAGAGACACCACTAGTGAACTGTGGACCCCGGTCCTATTTTAATCATATTGCAATCACCTGTTTACTTTTCCCGCATTGTTTACTTTACTAGCATTTTACTACTGTTTTCCACTCGATACACTCATAACCTTTGTTTCAAGCAAACCGGTGAGATTGACAACCTCATCGCAAGTTGGGAACAAAGTACTTGTTTGTGTGTGTGCAGGTTCCACGTTGCCATTGGCCGAAGATGAATCAACAAGTATCGTAAACGGCGCCCTTGTTGAAGAGTTACTAAGCCAGTCCGCATCACCTTCAGTCGTCACTGTCTCCCTTCTCCTGAACGATATTAAACCTTGGTTTCTTAACTGAGGGAAAACTTGCTGCTACACTCATCATACCTTCCTCTTGGGGTTCCCAACGGGCTGGTCATTCACCACGCACAAGGACCGACTGACGCCACATTCATCATAGGCATCAGAAGACGAAGCGAATTTTCAGCCTATGCTTGACTACAAATATTCAAACATAGCCTCGCGGGCTACTCCCATCGGGAGCGCTGAGCGCGCACCTGATAGAGGATGATATAATCAAAGATGGAGATGAAGAAAGATTATCACATGAACTTCGACTACATAGTCGACAAAATACAGAGAGATTACTCCCATCAGGAGGGAATTGGAAGAAGTTAATTTAAGTTCAAAATTCTATGATTTTATCAGTCAAAACTTGGCTGCGACATAAGATTCTCGAGTTGCGTTATCATAATAAAACTCGAATGCCATGATTTATCATGAAGGTAAGACCCCGGGATCCGTCCTGTGAGGCCTGGTATACGCACATGGATGCGCTCTGCTGGTATGTATCCGTGTCTACGATGCAAAGAAAATCCTGGTGGACGCACTAGGTACCCTGAGAATCACTGGGATTCATTCTTTGTAAGTCCTAAATGCGACAAAAGAATGGGTTTGACCGGTATCCCGAATTCAAATCCAAGGGGATTGAATTTGAAGTAGGTGACAAGTATCTGTTCCGGCAGTTAACTGACCTCTTGATCCGTCAGAGTTGTCAGGCTTGCTCATCAAAACCCCTTGCGATATATTATTATGAAAATAAGTCAAAAGACCGAGTCGAAGATTTGAAGATAAGAAGAAGTCGAAGAATTGATCAAAGTCAAAGATTTAAAGATTAGAGATTCAACCCGAATCTGCAATTCTAGTAGAATCTCAGGGGCTACTGACAAGGGTATAGTTAATAGAGCCCGTTAGTTGAGTACCCCTAAGGCCCATATAGCTAGGCCCAATTGTAATGATAGTCGAATATGAGTTCTTACCGTATGTCGATATTGTAATCTGTATCGGACCCTACCCGATCCTCGAGACCTGGCCACCTATATATAGGGGCCAGGAGGGAACGGTGTAGGGCAGATTGAAAGCAAGCCAGGTTAAACACCCAAGTTTACTTTCGACATACACCTATTTCGACTAACTTTACCTTCGAGTTCATCTGACGCCCTATCTCCCTGATCCTAAGTCCTTCATTTAGGACATTTGTCGAGTTAACCCCTCGTCAATAGGCGATTTAAAAACTTTTACGAGTGGCTTGACAAATACGGAATAAAACTAACGTTTAATTTGCCAAGTATACAAAACCTAAACAAACTAGGTTCACCTATATGCACCAACAACTTATGCTAGACAAGGTAAGCAACTATGTGATAGCAAGATATATAAACTTCAAACACGAAGGCTATCACAAGGTAAATTGCATAAGTAAAGAAGCTCGGATATAGAAATAACCGAGGCACGCAGAGACAACGATGTATCCCGAAGTTCACACCCTTACGAGTGCTAATATCCGTTGGAGCGGTGTGGAGGCACAAGGCTCCCCAAATGCCACGGAGGCTCACCGTAATCTCCTCGAGCCCTCCTACCAAGATGGAAGACCTGACCACTATGGGACACTTGAGAGCGGTCACCAAACCCGTACAAGCTTGGGGCAATCTCCACAACTCAATTGGAGGCTCCCAAGAATCATCACTGAGGCACCACAAAGCTTGGAAAGATCTCCACAACTTAATTGGAGGTCCCCAAGTAGTTGCCACGGAGGCACCACAAAGCTTGGGAAGATCTCCACAACTTAATTGGAGGTCCCCAAGTAATCCACTAAGCCACTAAGCCGTCTAGGGTTCAAGAACCCAAGAGTAAAAAGCTCGACAAACTTTTCACCACTGAATCTCCGAGGAGAACTCAAACCGATGCAACCGATGCAATGGCAAGAACACAAGTGCTCAAATCCTTCTCACTCAAATCCTACCAAAGCAACTAATGCTATGGAGAGATATGAGAGGAAGAACAAAGGAAGAAATCCACAAAGAACTCCAAGATCTAGATCCAATGGGTTCCCCTCACAAAGAGGAGAAAGTGATTGGTGGAAATATAGATCTAGATCTCCTCTCTCTTTTCTCTCAAAGATATACAAGAATCATGGAAGGAATTGAGAGATGGGCAAGCTTTCCAAGGTCAACAATGGAGGGAGAGAGAAGGAAAAACGAGCTAACCCAAGCTTGAAGAAGGGGAGGGGTATTTATACCCCTCCCGGGAATGTAGCCGTTGTTGTACTGCAGGGCCGAATATTTTGGTCCAAGTTTGGACTGGATATTCTGTCCTCCCCCCCCCAAAACTGCTAAGGACTTCGCGCGCGTCGTCCAGATCTAGGGCCGGATATTTCGGCCGGATATTTCCAAAAGTGGGCCGGATATTCTAGTCACCCCTGAAATCGGCTAAGGACCAGAAGATGGCGAGGCACGCGTCATTTAGATTTAAGGCCGGATATTTGGCCGGATATTTCCAAAAGTGGGCCGGATAATCCGCCCAGGAAGAGCGAGCAATACGAAAACAGCGATAACTTTTGCATCCGGACTCCGTTTTCGATGATCTTGGGCTCGTTGGAATCACCACAATGAGCTCTACAACATCATCCATAGAAACATCATAGTCCAACAAAGGAGGATGAAACCAAATGATAAAATATTTGACTTAGCTATAAAGATGATTCGGTAAAACCTCCAACACCAAAAAATGCAATAAGTTTTCCATACGAAATCCGTTTTTGGTGAGCTTGGGATTAATGTCAAGATAACCACAAGCTCTAAAACCTCATATAGAGAAAATCCAAATAAGAACCAAGAATGATGATGCAAAGTATGCAAAAGTTTGAGCTCTCTCCGAATGATACGAATAAGGTTACTCACTCGAGAGCCCCTCTTGATAGTACGACTATCGATCCTAAAACCCGGTCTCCCAAACACTATGAGACCGGGAAGAAAGAAAACCTATCAAGATCAAACCTTTGCCTTGCGCATTCCACTTGAGCTAGACGGTGACGATCTTGATCTTCTCAAGTTGGACTACCTTTCTTGATTGCGCTTGCTCGGTGAAGTCTTGCGGATTGCTCCCCAATACTTCACTATGGGAGAGACACTTGAACTTGCGCTTCGACTTGATCAACATTGCACTTAAACTTCTTCCTTCATGATGATGTCTTGAGAAAGCACATGAGAGCTCACCCCATCTTATTCCTCAAGACACACTCTATATAGGCTCAACTCCCTTGATCATCACATAATCTTCTTTATTTGCATCTTCTTACAACCTTGAAACCAACATATGGCTCAAACGTTGTCTACAGACAAGTCCTACAAATATAACTCGATGCAAACATTAGTCCATAGGGATTGTCATTAATTACCAAAACCACACATGGGGGCAAATGCTCTTTCACACTTGATATCAGTCACTGCTTGATATATAATGCTAGTGTGCTGTCTGGTTCCCCAACATGTTGCTGTTTGATCTTCGTTATGTAATATTAATCCTGGCCTCCACATGTCCTCATGGTTATCGAAGACACCGCCGCTTCAGGTGGTGAGGCCCTCTATTGGGATGTTGTTGATTTTTCCTTTGGGAACTATACCCGATGATTCGCCTAGGTCAAGATTTTCCATGATTTCGTCGAGTTCTCCAACTATGCTTCCTCTTTTCATTGGCTTGAAGCCGATCGGTGAGTTTACTTGCTGGAAGAGCCAACTGAAGTTTCTGATTTTGCCGCGGATGCGGTTTTTCCTGCCGACGGACCTGAATTTATTGGATCATGAACTGAGCCCAGAGACCCGACGCGAAAGTTGAGACTTCCGATCGTGAGATCCATCTCTTGATCCAAGCTTGCAAAGACCAGAGCTAGGGTTGTCAAATGAAGTTGGAGATCTATGGCTCCAAAGGTGATCTGGTTTCCATCGATCTTCGAGTTTTTTTGGATAGAAGCGAAAAAGCCATCGAATTCATGATTCCAACTCTCAAGGTCCCCACGGTCGGCGCCAATTGACGAGGGTTAACTCAGCAAATGTCCTAGATGAAGGACTTAGGATCATGAAGGACTTAGGATCGGGGGAAGAGGGCGTCAGATGAACTCGAAGGTAAAGACTCAGACAAACAAGGCGAAACTTGGTGCGTGTTTAAGAATAAGCTAGTAGTCAATTGGCTCAATCTCAATCTGTCCCTGGCTGCCTCTCCTGGCCCCTATTTATTGTTGGCCAGGTCTAGAGGAACCGGTCGGGTTCAATGCAAATTACAATGAGGATTACAATATGATATCATACTTCGACCATGACTATACTTGGGCTTAGATTTCATGGGCTACTACCCGAACGGGCCCCAGGGGTACTAAGATAACGGGCCTTGACAGTTATACCCTTGTCAGCGATCAACGAAAGGGCTCCTTTCCGAAGTTGCTGATGAAAGAATACAATATGATCAAAGAGAGATCCACACAAATACACAATCAAATATTAGTATGCCCTTACATTTTTTTGCATATATGGATATCCAATCACTCACAATGTGGAGACATAACATCAGCTATACCCATATTATAGCTGAATATATATTCTTGTTTTCCATGTAGCAACAAAAGTTAGGAGTTTTTTTTACCTGTGCAACAGCCGTCCCTACAAAATTAACCCGAATTTGTCGCTGTTTTTAGTTCCGTAGGCCAAAAGAAAGACAAAAAATAGTTGTTTCAGAACCTGTTACGCCACCATATGAGTGAAGATTGTGTTAATGTTTTTTCAAACAAAATTTTGTTTCCACATTCAAAATAAAGTTGGAAGAGATAGTCAAAGTGGGTCGAAGTAGGAACCATGGTTTACATACATACGCATAGAACAATTTTAAACAACTACGGAAAACAAGATCTGAATTAATATATAGCATAGTAATGTGGAAACTTTATGTAGTTGATCCTTTTTTTCTTTAAGTATTTTCCCTTCACACCCATTACAATCATCATAAAACTATAAGGATTACCATTGTGTGTTCTTCATGCAAACATATGCATTTTGTGGAAACCGGACAATAAGTTTCTTCAGTTTTCGCATATCCTTCTTATTCATGGATCTTAGTTTGAGAACACACTTGTCAAATCTGATAAATTGGTGTCTACTTTTGTGGCTCCATGCTGAGCACCCCCAAAGACCAAAAAATAATTCCTATCTAAAATAATCATGTATCATGTTTTTTCAACATATCTATACAACTTTGAGCATGTATGTAGAAATAGAAATTTTGAACCCAGCCGGAAAGTTTACTTGTCATCCATTCATCTCTAAGTCTAGCAACTATTCCACCTCAGCACATAATAACGTAGATCATCTCGGTAAGTACACTACACAAAAATAGGCTTATTTATGAAACAAGTAATTAGCCATGGCCATGATTCTGTCCCTTTCGTATAAGCCAACACATCTCACAAATATTTCCTGCACAATTTGATACAACATATGAAAAACCATGTGGTAGTATTTTTTTTGTGTAAAAAAAACCATGTGGTAGTACTCAGTTAATTCAGAATGCAAATGTAGTGAGATTCAGTTAACAGTACGAGACCCAATTACTTTAGCATGGAATCCAAATTGGGAGTGTTCAGTCAGTCATCATCGACAAGCATAACATCCCTTAAAAATAACATAAATGTACTGTAGTATGATAACCACGAAAACCAAGCATGAATTTGATCACCTCTGCACTCCTCAAGACAGATAAAATTCTCAACATGAATATAGTCTCTCCTTTAACGTCAGGGAAACAAAACAAAAAAACAGAGTATTTCCCATTCCCACCCCTGTTAGGCCGCCTCTTCGGTGAAGTCCATGTCATGCAGGAGCTCGTCCAGCGGCTGCAGCTCCTCCGCTTGTGGCAAGTCTGTCCAGACATCGTCGAGCTGCGCGCCTTGGATGGGGCTGAAGTCGAGCGCCGGCAGCTCTCCGCCGTCGAGGTCCATGACCATGGGTGGTTGCTTGAACTTCGTTACAGCCTCCACGCCATGCAGCCTGACGGCCTCCTTGTCGTGCGCGTTTGCTGCATCCTCCGCGGTGTCGAAGGTGCCGAGGTACACCTGAGTTTGCCGCGCCGCGTCCCAGATCTGCGCATTGTACTTGCCGTTCCGTCGCTGGTAAACTCCGCGGAATCCCGTCCTATCTGCCGGCTTCTCACCATCGACTTTGAAGTTGAGTTTGGCGTTGGCGCCGTGCAGCTTGATGACCGCCGCATCATACGCTGCGGCGGCCTCCTCGGCGGTGTCGAAGCAGCCGAGCCATCTGCGAGGATTCCCCTTGGACTTTGCGATGTCCGCCCCGTACTTGCCGCTCGGTCGACGGCGCACGCCGCGGAGCCCCGTCCGACTCTCCCGAGTACACGTCCCCTTCTTCACGCAGGGCGGCTTGACGGCGGCGGCGGCGGCGGCGTGCGCTTTGGCGGCGTCCTCGGCAGTGCAAAAGGTGCCGAGATACACTCCTTTTTGCGTCGGCGGATCCCAGAGCATCGCCCTGTACTTGCCGCCGGGTAGCCGCTGCACGCCACGGAACTTGGTTCGGGCCTCCGGCTGCAAAGCCTTCATCTTCCTCCTCTCCACACCTTCCACGGCGCCGTCGTGCTCCTCTGCGATCTCACTCATGCCTTCCACGGCGTCTTCCTGCTCCTCGGCGACTCCACTCATGCCCAGCACGGCGTCCTCGTGCTCCTCCGCGATCTGACTGACGCCGGCGCTCTCCGACGTCACGCTCGCGCTAGAGGACTGGACGGCCGTGGGAATCACGAAGTTGGGTTTGGCCTTGGCGCCGAGCAGTTTGATGGCCGCCGCGTCATATGCCCTGGCGGCCTCCTCGGCGGAGCCGAACCTTCCGAGGCCTACCTGAGTACGCCGCGATGGATCCCATATCTGTGCGACGTACTTGTCGTTGGGTAACCGGAACACGCCACGGAACTCGGTCTTGTCGTCCGGCCTCGCCGCCGTCCTCTTCCTCGCCACCACCCCCGCGGCGTGCAGAGCGAAGGCCGCGGAATCGTAAGCTTTGCTGGCGTCCTTGGCGGTGAGGAAGGTGCCGAGCGACACGTGGGATCGCTGCGAAGGATCCCAGATCCGTGCCGCGTACTTGCCGTTTGCTCGCCGGCGGACGCCGCGGAGCTCAGTTCCGACGTCTGGCGGAGCCTTCTTCTTCTTCTTCACAGCTTCTGCAGCCTCCCCGTGCGCCGCCGCGATCTCACTCGTTCCGGCGCTCAAGCCTCTCTCTTGGGTGCTCTCCGCCGCCACCACCATCACGTTCGCGATGGACTGGACTGGGTCGCCGCCGCAAGAAGCAACAAAATGAGATGGCTTTTGGGGGTTTAGGGATGCAGAGTACTGGACAACCCTGTGCTTCATGACCAGTTGCCGTCTGGTTTCTTTTGACCAGCGGAGTAGCGGACCGATCCTCTCACCTGGTTAATTCACTGGTTGCCTATAAATTCATTCATTATTTTAGCAGTATGAATTTCTAAATCTACATAAAACATATCAGCGTGTAGACATTTCCTTAAGAAGATCATACATGACTGCACTGTTTAGTGTACATGGATTGGAAAAGTGAGCATTTCCAACATATGCAAGAAAATCGATTTAAATGGTGCAACAAAAAGAACCAGGATATAAGGGAACACAATCTTATAACTTGATACTCCCTCCGATCGGATATAAGTGTCGGTAATTTTGTACTAGCTTAGTACAAAGTTTGTACTATATCCCCGACAGTTATTTTCGATCGGAGAAAGTAATAATTATGAAAGCCTGACTTCAAATCTATTTCTCCCATTTTATGTGCACTAGGGCTTGTGGTGCACCTCGATGACAATAGGTACCTATTAACCGTGTACCGGACGGGTAAAAACCTATTAGGTTAAGGGTATGAGACAATAATTAACCTATGAAATATAAAAGAGAAAATGTCATACCCATCGTGTAGAGGGGTTATGGTATGGAATCATATAACCCATAACCGCATACCCATACACATCTAAATTTTGACAACTGACCTTTTGTACGGTCAAATTACCTCGTTGTTGCTATGCCTACTAGTTTTGTGTGGTTCAAACTCACCTCTCCTGCCCACCATGCCTACTTTCAACCAAGTTGTAACGGAATATGAAGATAAAGTAGCTCCCTCATGCTCCACGGAAAAGAAAATGCCAAGAAAACGGAATGATGAAGACGAATAACTTGGATGACTTGTTAAACATTCAATTCAAGATGCGGCATCACACATTTTCGTGCTAAGTTGTGTTTACACTTTGATTAGAATGGTTGTAATATATTCCATTGGCAAGAGTTGCATTTCAAGAACAACGTATCTTTCAACCGAGATTTTCTATTTTTGTGATTGATAATCTTCACATGATGCATGAGCATTTTCTATTTTTACTTTTTTTGGTATTTCTCTATTCATAATTTGTTTGGTATCTTTCTATTGATAATTTTTTAAACAAATTTTTAATTGTTTGTGAGAAACAAATGATTTGAACATATTGAAGTATTTGAAAAATTACATGAACATTTCTATTATGATGCCCACAAGATAGAAAAAATATTTCAACATCGTCGGGAAGCTAGCTTGCTAGAAAGTATTTCAAATTCTATATACAAAAAGAGTTGAAAAACACCAAATTGTAACTTTCGTTAATGTCTTCTCTAAACCATATTTCATTAACAAAAAATTTGCAGAAAGAGCAAATAAGGAGTTTGTTACAATTGTGTTTGTTGTTACACATTTAATATCGATGATTGTGGTCACAACAATTCAACAATATTTATGAACTATGCAGCATGAGAGCATATCGATTACTTTGATGTCATGCATTCACCATGGCTAACGCACCATCGATTACACTTTGGTATGCATTATTATGGAAATCTTCCTCACACCCAATGGTTAATAAGGATATCTTTGAAACAAGATATTATCATGCTTTGAAAGCCTCTGTGAGATTGCAGCAAAAGAAGGTTTTCATATGGAACCTATGTCTGGAGTCCAGCTAGCAAGGTTTGTCTGGAAATGTGTGTTGTCATTTTTTTTTAACAGGGTGTGTTGTCATTTGTGTTGAACATATTATGTGACTATGTTAGACATGAGTTCCACATAGAGAATTTTGAATGATGTAGGAACACATAATTATTTTAATGTTCGTCATTTAGTGGTGAGGTATTTTAAGAGATAATATTAGGCTTTGACATTATACTTATTGACTATGAAGAACTCATCACTAAGATAGGCCCTTCGACTAATATTGATAACAACTTATTAATCACTTATGGTAGAATATGCGCCATGCCGCATTACAAACGAGAATTTTTTGTAGACCGCTGATTTTTTTCCCGTTGCAACACACGTGCATTTTTTGCTAGTAAAACTGAAAAGCGACCGTGGTACGTCGCCATACAATTTTTGTTTAGCCCCTCGTAAATTCCGAATTGAACATGCAACCCCTTTGATACGTCTTCATGTTTTTGTGATTTAGCCCTCTGGGAAATTAACCGATAGTCAACTCTGCCGTCGCGCACCGTAAAAAAAGGGGCCAGCGGATCGGCCGTGACCGCCGATGCCGATGCCGTGGGCGGCGCCGATTTAGACGCTCAGGGAGTGGATCGTGGAGGAGTCTCTCAGAGGTGAATTTTTTTAAAAGTTTTCCCAGAAACAGTTAAGGCATGAACATCTTATTTTCTTAAAGCCTCTCAGAGGTGCTCAAAAAACACTTATCAAATATTTATAAAATAAAAGTTGCAAATAATTGGATACAAAATAAACAAATACTAGGGGAATTTAAAAATTCAAAAATCGCTCCAAAAAAATAGTGGCAAAAAATGTCGGCAACATATTATCTTAGCTGCTAGATTTAAAAAAAAAGCATGAAGCCTTGATCAATAACGCCAAACTGAAGGTACCGCGTCGTTGAGCAAGGCGTCAAAATCGTCTAGTGTAGCCGAGATGGAGAGCACCGTTGTTCCACGAGACAGTTGATCACATGAACGACAGACGCCATGACATAATCGCGCACACGGCCCACTGCAGGCATAGGCAGGCAGAGCTTGGGACAGCAGTGGCAGGAGGTCCCTTGCCACTTTCACCAAACCGGCAACCCAGCCAAACTGCCAAAGTACTGTCTCCCCAAAGACCCACCGTATCAGGATTCACAAACAGTGCACCGGCATCTGCAGCTGTCTTTTCTCCGCAAAAGCCTCATCCTTTTTCTGGTGCAATGAACGAATGAACAAGAGTTCTCTTCTCTTCCATTGACTAGTCCAACCTCATTAGCCATACCGCAAACAGGTTATTAGAATATAAAACAAAGAGTAATTTTGGTTTATGGAGTAGTACTGTACAAAAGTAACTTTGTAGTTTAAATTTTCCGGCCTAGTGAAATAGTCTTTTGACCGGACGGCAATTCTTTGCATACTGGCGATGGAAGATATTAAGTAAAACTAACGGATTGTAAAACAAAACACAATGGCAGGAGCTCAATTGTCTTTGAGATCAGTGGCATGTATACATGTGATAAATTCCCAATACTATCATCGATGGATCGTGTACAAAATCGGTTTTCCAAAATTGCTTAATTGTTATCCTTTTACGCACATGTAAGTCACACATTCATTACTTCAACTACCTTTTCCTTTAAAAATATATCAAATAGTACGCGCAAATGTACCTAAAAATGTTTTCACAATATGTATATTTGGTATGTTATATAGAATAAAAAAATAGTGAATCGAAATTGTGTCCTAGCCAGGAGATGGCTAACTCATGGTCACACGCGAGCCCTGTCGATTTCGAGGAAAAACGACAAGGCCGCTCGCAACTAACCCTAAACTAATCTTCACATCCTTTGTACACTCCGTGTAAACCATGTGTGTCTAGCATCAATCCTTCGTCGCCCCGCCCTTCTCAATTCTCCACCTCCACCGGTCTGCTATCACCTGAGGCCTCCTTCTAAGCCTCGCTCCCCCGAGGGGCGGAGCTAGAGCTCGAGTTACCCTGATGGCTTCTATGAACATACTCGTAGTAGAATCACTATAAGATTAAGAGAAAAGTCTATAAATAACAATTTAAACCTAATACATACACTAGTGGGGACAGAGCCTACAGTCCCGGCCCGTAAGGGGCTTTAGTCCCGGTTTCCCAACCGGGACCAAACAGGCGGGACTAAAGGCCTAACCTTTAGTCCCGGCCCTGTTACGAGCCGGGACCAAAGGAGCTCCACGTGGGCGCCTGGGAGAGCCCTCAGGGGCAGGACCTTTAGTCCCGGGTCATAAAACAGACCGGGACTAAAGAGTTTCTGCAGATTTTGTTTATTTTAGCGTTTTAGGGTTTTAGGGTTTAGGTGTTCGGGGGATTAACGTGATGCCTCGTTTGGTGCCTTGTTTGGTGTTCGAGAATTAGTTTTCGTATAATTGTAAATATACATGTTTATGCATATATATAAGATTAACTTATCTTACAAGCGAGCATATATATACAATTACATGGAGATCAGAATTATCGGGACTAGAGCCCGTCTATTCGATTACATGGACCAACATCAGTAATGGCCCCTAGCTACACTAAATTGTCCTTTGTCGTCTATAGCTTCTATCCTCAGAAAGGTCGCTAGCTCCTCTGCAACAGCAATCGCGCGTTGCTCTGGTAGGTACTTCTCCCGCATGGTCGTGTACTATATAAGAAGGGGAGATGAATATGAATATCAATCATGATAACAAAGAATGACGGGTAAAAATAGAGGTGTGAATGTTTATTGCTTACATCGTATCTATAATCCTTGTGCTCAGAGGTAAACGTGCGAATGGTCTCGCAAACATAGTATCCACATAGATGCGTCCCCCGTGGCTGCTGGTCGCACTTTACGAGAATAGAATATATATAATCAAAATAATAATCTAGCATTACAAATGTATTGAAAATAGAAGTATATCATACTACTACTTACCTGAGCCGCTCTAAAGGTCAGCTTCTCATGCCGGATACCGGGAGTCACGCACTTGAACCGCTTCCAAACCCTGCCCGACAAGGAAAATGATTTGCTAAGTTTTTCATTAATTGATATATCAGAAAATCATCGAAAGAGACCGATAGAGCGCAAGAATGATTGAAATTACCCTTGGAGCATGTCCTGCAGGCTTTGGAACTGTTCCAAGGGTCTCGATAATGGGTCGAAGGCATCAACTCTTCCCTTATCAATTTGAATGTCCAACAGAATCTAGTGGTAGCTGCACATGTATATATATATGTGTCAGTAACTTATCAATTACACTCATAAGTGAATGGACACAACAGAGTAAGACCCTCACTTGAAGTTGTATGGAAACAGTATGTGGTCACAAAAATTTTGCTCTGTTAGAAACCTTAGAAAGTTTTCCTCCGTCTCCTTGGGTTTATCAGTTAGCGTCGCTATATGTATTTTATCTGGGTCAATAAACCTAATATTTAGGATGTTCCTACTTTTACATTCCAGAATCTTCATTCTGCATAATAGAGTACAAGTCAGAACGGAACAAGTTATATGTAAAAAATGAATAGAAATAACTGAACAAGTTATATGTAGACAATGAATTGAAATAACTGAACAAGTTATATGTAGACAACGAATTGAAAAACTTACAGACAATAGCAACTCATAAGCGATTTGTCGAGGGCGTCGGTATTGTACATCTGGAAGAGTTCATCAAAGTCGATATGGATGTCTTCGGGACGGCCGTAGTACTCCCGTGGGACACGCGCCACGATCATCGTTCTCCCATTCTTTGATTCACTTAAGTACCATGTATGCAAGTAACGCATATTTGTTGGGAGATCATCATACTTATCTTTGCTGACCAAAGGCGCTCCCATGACAAACTGTGGCTTAGGGGCTACCACAGCCTTGGGTACCCTGTCGTCTTGGGAAGCCAGAATGTCTTCAACCGGGATACCCCATTCATCCGCCCACTTCTTTGCTAATCCCAAATCTTGCCCCTGCACCAGAGAGGGAACATTCTCGGGTAACACCCTGAGGGGTGGGATCGACTGTTTGGCCTGTTGTCCAAGCTGAGGAACATCTGATCTTATTTTGCTTGTAGTTGAACTTGATTTGCTCCCACTTGCACTTGCACTTGCACGTGACCTGCTCTTTTTCCCTTCCTTCTGCAATGTGTGTGTATAGTCGCCAGGCTTATGGTGTAAGTCATACTGTGATGGAAGGGTCGTGAAGTATTTAGCATATGCTATTTGCTTCTCGGTGTATTCCGGGCGGGGCTCGGGTTCCTTCTTTTTCATCTGCGCATCACAATGTTCCTTTGCTATCCTGACGTTTTCCTCGTCGGTACAATCATAAGGTCTGATAGGAAGATTAGCATGAGGTACCTTTGGGAGGGGCGACAGTTTGCGCTTTGGGGAGCTCCGTCGCTTAGAACTCATCGACGGAGCGTTCTTGCTGGCACGCTTCCGCTTAGTATCCTTAGCGGGCGGCGGCGGAGACGGCCGACCCAAGTCCGGCGGCGGTGATCGAGATGGACTCGTGTTGTGGTGGCCGTCGTCATGTGGAGGGCTTGGAGGTGATGGAGGTGTAGATGACCTGCGACGACTCGGAGGCGGTGTTGTCCTTGGGGCCGAGCCTGGAAGCTTGATGTAGTTCTTGTCCCATAGGATGACTCCACCCAGTACTTCTCCGAGTGTCCTCTCATCTTCGGGTCCAGCCATGTCGAGCTCCATATCATGAAACCCCGCCATGATTTCATCCACCCCGACTTTAGCAAAGCCAGCTGGAATCTCACGGCCATGCCAGCGTGCATCAGGGCCAGAAGGTAAAGCTTGTCCGACGGCCACCTTCATGGATATGTTCTTGAATTTCTGATGGAGTTCACATGATGTTGACTCCTTGATTCCATCCACGGGGTAGCCGGGACCGCCCTCTATCATTCTTCGTGCATCGTCGGGCGGGGCCTCAGATTCAGCCACGCTGCTTTTCCGCTTAGATGGGGCGCCGATAATATCGAGTCCAGGATCTTCCTGGCGCGCTACTCCTCTAAGCTCGTCAATCTGCTTCTGTTGCTCGTCAAGCCTGGCAAGCAACTGGTTGAACTTGTCATTCTCCTCATCCTGCTGTCGCTTCTTTGCTCTCGCCCGACTTCTGTAAGTGTCTTGGTCTCTGGCAAACCCAAGCCACCACGGGTAAGAAGGACCGAAGCCTCGCGTTCGTCCTCCATGTTCGTCATTGCCGAGGACCAGTGTGAGCAAATCTTTCTCTCTATCTGCAGTGAACTGTCTTTTTCCCTCTTTAATTTCTTTCACTATCTTTTTCCAATTCTCCCTGGGTATCCTAAGACCGTCACTGCAGATAAGGTCCCCTGTTTCTTCGTCGTACGAACCACCATGCGCAAGGAACCAATTCCTTGCTCTCATTTCCCACTCATCACGGATGGGTTCAGGTATGATGCCTTTAGCTAGCAAATCTTGCTCTTTCTTATCCCACTTTGGGATGGCAGTCTCATAGCCCCCTGGCCCCAGCGTGTGGTGATATTTCTTCTTGTCGGCATTTTTCTTGTTCTTTTCTGATAATGCCTTGGCATCTTCTGACTGCTTGTACTCCTGAAATGCCTTCCAGTGATTCGCCTGCTTGGCTAGATACCCCTCGAATACTGGCACTTTCTTTGTCTTCCGATATTCTTTCCATAGCTTCTTCTTCCAGCTACGAAACAGTTCGGCCATCTTCTTTAGAGTCCACTGCTTGACTTTGGCCCTCAGTTTTTTTGTGGCGTCTTCATTCTCACATTCTGGCAGGTTGAAATGTGACATGATATCATTCCAAAGATTATCTTTGTACCTTTCGGCGACATAGTCACTATCGGCTGCCCCTTTGCGCTTGTTCCACTCCCGAACGCTGATCGGGACGTGATCCCTAACGAGAACTCCGCATTGCTTCTTGAATGTGTCAGCAGCATTCTTAGGAAGCTTTGGTTCGCCCGTAGGCAATATCACCTCAAAGGTGTAATGCGTCCGTGCGTCCAACTTTTTAGTCGGGCCTCGTTTCGTAGCTTTGCTCGATGTGGAGGCCTAAGAGGGAGAAACATTCGTCAAATGAATGTATATGTATACAATATAGAGCTATCTCCAATATTATTCACATATTACAAGTGATTGTCGAACTTCATATGTATACCTCGCCGGACTTTATTATTTCTCCACCGGCTTCTCCACCGGCTTCTCCATCAGTGGAGCTATCACCTTCTCCGTCATTGGAGCTATCTCCGGCCCCATCGGCTTCATCTTCGTGTCGATCAACCTCCATTCCATCTCCGGAGGGGTTTAGATATGACGACGGAGATTCAGCAGGTTCAACGTCGGGGGCGTCTTTGATTATATCTTCGATAAGTTCTTCCTCTTCGAGGTTCCTGCTATGTGGATCCATAGTTCTGCAAAATAAATTCTAACTAAATAATTCTATTTCTATTTGCAAATAAATTCTAACTAAATAATTCTAACTAAAATAATTCTATTTCTATTTGCAAATAAATTCTAACTAAATAATTCTAACTATAACTAACTATAACTATATCTAAAATAATTCTATCTCTAAAATAATTCTATATCTAACTATAACTATATCTAAAATAATTCTATCTCTAAGATAATTCTATCTCTAAAATATTTCTATCTCTAAAATATTTCTATCTCTAAAATATTTCTATCTCTAAAATATTTCTATATCTAACTATAAAATAATTCTATCTTTAAAATAATCCTATCTCTAAAATAATCCTATCTCTAAAATATTTCTATCTCTAAAATATTTCTATCTCTAAAATAATTCTATATCTAACTATAACTATATGTAAAATAATTCTATCTCTAAGATAATTCTATCTATAAAATAATTCTATCTCTAAAATATTTCTATCTCTAAAATATTTCTATATCTAACTATAAAATAATTCTATCTCTAAAATAATCCTATCTCTAAAATATTTCTATCTCTAAAATATTTCTATCTCTAAAATAATTCTATATCTAACTATAACTATATCTAAAATAATTCTATCTCTAAGATAATTCTATCTATAAAATAATTCTATCTCTAAAATATTTCTATCTCTAAAATATTTCTATATCTAACTATAAAATAATTCTATCTCTAAAATAATCCTATCTCTAAAATAATCCTATCTCTAAAATACCATAATACTAACTAATTAACACATTAACTAATTAACACCCTAACCCTAGCTAACAAAAATAACCTGCAGGTATATGGCGGCCGGCGGCGCGGCTGGCTGGACGGCGGCACTGCGGCCGGCGGCGGCTGGACGGCGGGCTGGACGGCGGGCTGCGCGGCGGCTGGACGGCGGCCACTGCGCGGCGGCGGCGGCTGGACGGCGCGGGCGGCGCGGGCAATGCGCGCGGCGGCGCGGCGGCGCGGTGGGCTGGCGTCGCGGCGGCGCGGCGGCGCAGTGGGCTGGCGGCGCGCGGTGGGCAGACGGCGGCGCGGTGGGCTGGCGAGCGCGGCAGCCTGGCGGCGTCCTCGGAGCTCCTCGCACGCGAAAACTGCAAAGTGTGAGCGGCGGGGAAGAAGCCGAAATGTTTTATACCCCGGAACCTTTAGTCCCGGGCGGTGGCTCAGGCCGGGGCTAAAGGGGGGCCTTTAGTCCCGGTTTGAACCACCGCCCGGGACTAAAGGCCTCGGGGTGGGGTTTTCAGCACAAGGGCCTTTAGTCCCGGTCTGTGGAACGGACCGGGACTAAAGGCCTATTTTCTGTTTTTTGTTTTATTTGTTTTGTAAATAGTTATCTGTTTGCATATTTGAGAATTTAACAAAACTATAAAAATGAAAAGTGTTTGAAATTGAATAAATAATTCAAAACTATTTTCTATTTTAAAAATTAATTATTTTAACTATCCTAGGTATTAACTATTTTGCCATTTTCAATTAAAAACTATGTTTATTAATATTCTGTTTGCATATTTGAGAATTTAACAAAACTATAAAAATGAAAAGTGTTTGAAATTGAATAAATAATTCAAAACTATTTTATATTTTAAAAATTAATTATTTTAACTATCCTAAGTATTAATTATTTTAACTATCCTAAGCATTACATACAAGATTTAATACATTATTACATTATTGCACCAACAATCCTAACTATTATTTCTGTTTTCTTCTAGGTCGTAGCCATGGAGAATTTTCATCATTCAGTAGGATGCTTGGGTCAGTCTTCACTTTGAAGGGCGGAATTTCATGAAACTTATTATAATCTATTGACATGTCTGTCTTGTCATCTACTCCCACGATGTTTCTTTTCCCTGAAAGAACTATGTGGTGCTTTGGCTCATCGGACGATGTCTTCTTTTGCTGATTTCTTTTTCTCGTTTTTGTAGACATGTCCTTCACATAGAAAACCTGAGCGACATCGTTGGCTAGGACGAATGGTTCGTCCATGTATGCAAGATTGTTGAGATCCACTGTTGTCATGCCGTACTTTTGGTCTACAAATACCCCGCCACCTGTCAGCTTCACCCATTTGCACCGAAACAAAGGGATCTTAAAAGTAGGTCCATAGTCAAGTTCCCATATCTCCTCTATGTACCCGTAATATGTTTCCAAACAGTGCCCATTCTCGTCTGTTGCATCAAAGCGAACACCACTGTTTTGGTTGGTGCTCTTTTTATCTTGGGCAACCGTGTAAAATATATTCCCATTTATCTCATACCCTTGGAAAGTACATATAGTCGAAGATGGTGGCCTGGCCAAACAGTACAGCTGATCTCCAATGGTGTCGTCATTCATGAGATGTATCTGCAACCAACTACCAAAAGTCTTCTCGTGTTCCCCTTTAATCCAAGAGTCAGCCTTCCCCGGGTTTTCGGAGCGTAGAATATTCTTGTGTCTCACGATATACGGAGCCACCACGATGGAATTGTGTAGAACTGTGTAGTGTGCTTGCGAGAAAGAATGCCCGTCCATACATACTTTTGCTTTCCTTCCTAGTGTGCCTTTTCCTGTCAGCCTACCCTCATACCGAGATTCAGGAACACCAATCGGCTTAAGGTCAGGAAGAAAGTCCACACAAAACTCAATGACCTCCTCTGTTCCATAGCCCTTGGAGATGCTTACTTCTGGCCTAGCACGGTTACGAACATATTTCTTTAAGACTCCCATGAACCTCTCGAAGGGGAACATATTGTGTAGAAACACAGGACCGAGAATTCTAATCTCTTCGACTAGGTGAACTAGGAGGTGTGTCATTATATTGAAGAAGGATGGTGGGAACAACAACTCAAAGCTGACCAGACATTGGACCACATCAATCTGTAACCCTGATAGACTTTCTCGATCGATTACCTTCTGAGAAATTGCATTCAGGAATGCACATACCTTCACAATTGCCAGGCGAACATTTTCCGGTAGAATTCCCCTCAATGCAACCGGAAGCAATTGCGTCATAAGCACGTGGCAGTCATGAGACTTTAGGTTTTGGAATTTTTTGTCTTTCATATTTACGATTCCCTTTATATTTGGCGAGAAGCCAGTCGGGACCTTGATACTGAAAAGGACTTCAAAGAAGATTTCCTTCTCTTCCTTAGTAAGAGCGTAGCTGGCACGCCCTTGAAACTGCCCTGGATGCATGCCATCTCTTCCTTTATGACGTTCCTGGTCCTCCCGTGCTTCCGGTGTATCTTTTGACTTCCCATACAAGCCCAGGAAGCCTAGAATATTCACGCAGAGATTCTTCGTCAGGTGCATCACGTTGATTGCGGAGCGGACCTCGTGGACTTCCCAATAGGGTAGCTCCCAAAATATAGATTTCTTCTTCCACATGGGTACGCGCTTATCAGGGCCGTTAGGAACAGGTTGGCTGCCAGGACCCTTTCCAAAGATTACTTTTAAATCTTTGACCATATCAAATACTTCAGCACCAGTACGGATGATAGGCTTCCCCCGGGGTTCTGCCTTGCCATTGAAATGCTTACCTTTTTTTCTTTAAGGGATGCTTGGGCGGAAGAAAACGACGATTGTACGGGTACACATTCTTCCTACATTTGTCCAGATATATACTTTCTGTCTGATCTAAACAGTGCGTGCATGCATTGTATCCCTTGTTTGACTGTCCTGAAATGTTACTAAGAGTAGGCCAATCATTGATGGTTACGAAAAGCAACGCTCGAAGGTCAAATTCCTCTTGTTTGTGCTCGTCCCACACACGTACACCTGGTTCGGCCCACAGCTGTAAAAGTTCATCAACTAATGGCCTTAGGTACACATCAATATCGTTGCCGGGTTGCTTTGGACCTTGGATAAGCACTGGCATCATAATAAACTTCCGCTTCATGCACAACCAAGGAGGAAGGTTGTAGATACATAGAGTAACGGGCCAGGTGCTGTGACTGCAACTCTGCTCCCCAAAAGGATTCATGCCATATGTACTCAGACCAAACCATAAGTTCCTTGCGTCACCTGCAAATCTCGGGAACACTCTCTCGATTTTTCTCCACTGCCGACCATCAGCGGGGTGCCTCAACTTATCGTCTTTCATGCGATCTTGCATATGCCATCGCAACAACTTCGCATGATCTTTATTTCTGAACAGACGTTTCAACCGTTGTATTATAGGAGCATACCACATCATCTTGGCAGGAACCCTCTTCCTGGGTGGCTCACCCTCAATCTCACCAGGGTCATCTTTTCTGATCTTATACCGCAATGCAGTGCATACCGGACATTTATCCATATTCTCATACTTCTCACCGCGGTAGAGGATGCAGTCATTAGGGCATGCATGTATCTTCTGTACGTCTAATCCTAGAGGGCAGACAAGCTTCTTTGCTTCGTACGTGCTGGCGGGCAATTCGTTCTTTCTTGGAAGCATCTTCTTCATCAGTACCAGCAACTTTTCGAATGACGAGTTAGTCACACCGGTCTCTGCCTTCCACTTCAGCAATTCCAGTGTGCTACCCAGCTTCTTCTGGCCATCTTCACAAGTTGGGTACAACAATTTGTTGTGGTCCTGTAACATCTGCTTGAACTGCAACCTCTCCTTTTCTGTGTCGCAGCCTCGCCGTGCTTCAGAAATGACCCGGCCAAGATCATCAGCGGGCTCATCTGGTTCCCGTTCTGCACCCTGATCTTCTTCTTCATTGTCTTCCATTGCGGTATCAGCATACTCCGGGAACATAGATCGGTAGTTGTCATCATCGTTCTCTTCTTCTTCATCGTCGTCTTCCATCATAACCCCTCTTTCTCCATGCTTGGTCCAAACATTATAGCCCGACATAAAACCGGACCGAAGCAGGTGGCTCTGAATGACTCTTGAGGAAGTGTAATCCTTCTCATTCCGACATTCAACACATGGACAAAACATATAGCCACCACCATGCTTGTTCGCATCGGCCGCATCTCGAAAAGAATGCACGCCTTCTCTGTAAGCGGCGGTGCGTCGATCACCGTATATCCATGGATGGCTCATCTGCGTCATGCAACAGTATATCAAACACAATCACGATCCTAAAAATTAGTACCGCACGGTCTAAACGAGGAAATATAGTTGCTAACCTTTTAGAATAAGTGGAAATAAAGAGGAAGAGGCTTAAGCGTGGCTCGGGCACCTCATATCGTAGTTGTGTTCGGTGAACTGAAGCGGCATCGCTCTAACAAACATTTCAACAAACACCTCTAGTGCATCCAAGCAAAAAGGAGAGCTAGCACACACCCACACTCTTTCATCCAAAAAAATGCAAGGAAGAGGGGAGAGAGGGGCTGCAGCCATATATATAGGCAGAGGACTTTAGTCCCGGTTTGAGACACAAACCGGGACTAAAGGGGGCGCACATGCGGGCCACTCAGCGCATAGCCCTTTAGTCCCGGTTTGTGTCTCAAACCGGGACTAAAGGCACGTTACGGGCCGGGACCAAAGCCTCCCGGCCGTCCAGGCCATTTTGGGGCGACGTGGCCGGGCCTTTAGTCCCGGCCCAGATGGAGGCCGGGACTAAAGGGTCCAGGCCAAAGGCCCTTTTTCCACTAGTGATATATATCATATCATATTTTTTAATCCAACTTCAATATCCACAATGCATATTAAACGACGAAAGTGAATTGTAGTGTGAATGAAGAGATATATGTTTAAGATGCTGCAAAGTAATTTGTTAGTGTTTTTTTCAACAAAGTAATTTGCTGAGTTATTTTTCATGGTATGCTGGATCATATTACAATCTATCCAGATAAAAAATTGATTACTGTGCCTTCTAGCACCAAAACACCCTCTCTATAGCACATCCTAAATCATTCTTTATATTATGAAAATGAAAGAGTATTAAAAATGAGAAGCTTCAGTTCATTAATATATTTTCAACTTGCAAAAGTTTACAGCCAATAGTCAACAGGATGGCTGAATTGCAACGAGGGGCCAGAACATCAGCGACAAGAATTACTAGCAAGGCTTGGGCATATTTATGCAACATGCACTTAGCACTGATCCTGTCCCACCGATTACATTTGTCAGATATCGCATCTCGTTATGCTCAATCCAACCGTACAGTATAAGCCTAAAAGTTTAGCGCTAGGTTATACGGCAATGAAACTTTAAAAATAAGCCATAATCCACCAAGCTGGGATTTTGGAATGGGATTCAAATAGCATTAACATGGCATCTATAATGTTAGTACATTCTGTTTAGACTGTTCAGTTTGTTGGTGTGTTCGGATTGGACTGTTCTCTAATCAGTGATCAATTCTCCTTTCTAGAGTAGCTAATGACAAAGCACATTATGTTAAGTGAGAGATCTACTATCAAACTATGATCTCCGATAAAGCAAGCATAGCTAGGCCAAAACCTTCTTTGCTGCATATATGGATGTGCAATCACTCATAATGTGGAAACGTAGCTTATACCAATACTACAGCTGAATATTTATTCATGTTTTCCCTGTAGCCACAGAAACATATGAGGAGTTTTGGTCACCTTCTAGCACGAACGAAAAACCATGAGGTAGTCAATTAATTCACAACATAAATCTCATAAGACCCAATTACTCCCAAGTTGGAGTAGCATGGATCAATCAGTAGATGTTCAGTCAATCATTATGGGAGGGAAACATAACATCCACCAAAACCAACATGAATGTCGTAGTATTCATGTTTCCTGGTAACCCAAAAACAAAAACAGGAATTTGATCACCTGTTCAATTATCAGCGCAGATGTAATTGGCCGCAGTTCGTCTTCGTCTCTCTTTTCCCCCTAGAACTAAAAAAAAGACAGGGAAAAAAACAGTTTTTCACCCACACCTGTTTAACAGGCCACACCGGTGAAGTCCATGTCCTGGAGGAGCTCGTCCACCGGCTGCAGCTCCACCTTTGGCAAATCGGTGAAGAGATCGTCGAGCTGCGCGCCTGGGATGGTGCTGTCCGAAAAGATGTTGAGCGGCAGCATCTCCGGGAGGTCGGTGAGGAACATGGTCGACTCGTCGCCCTCATCGGCAGCGGCGTCCGTGGGCGGTTGCTTGAAGCTGGTTACGGCGCTCGCGCCATGCACCTCGACGGCCGCGGCACAGTACGCGCTGGCGGCATCCTCGGCGGTGTCGAAGACGATACCGAGACACACCCTAGCTCGCTGCACCGGGTCATACGCTATCTTGCTCTGTTGCTGGTACACGCCGCGGAGCCCCGACGGAGCTGCCGCCTTCTCCAGCCCGACGTCGATGCCGTCACCAGCTTTGAGGTTGGTGTTTTTCGCGGCCGAGCCGCGCAGCTCGACGGCCGCGGCGGCGTATGCTCTGGCGGAGTCCTTGGCGGTGGCGTAGGTGCCGATCCAGACGTTGGTTCGCCGCCAAGGATCCCAGATCTGCGCCCCGTACATGCCGCTTCGTAGCGCGCGGACGCCACGGAACTCGGTTCCGGCAGCCGGCCTAGCCTTCTTCTTCCTCCTCGCAACTTCGACAGCCTCCCCACGCGCCGCCGCGATCTCGCTCTTTCCGGCGCTCAGGTCTCGCTCTTGGGTGCTCTCCGCCGTCACCATCATCACGCTCGCGCTGGAGTGAACTGGGCTGCACGGGGCGGCGGCGGGCGGCCTCAAGAAGGAACAAAAATGAGCAAGCTTTTGGGACTTGGGAGGCAGAGTTGCTAGTCCGGACGAACACAATGGCTCTTGGGTGCGTGCGTGCTTTCATCAGTTGCCGTCCACCGCATTCGTGATCCGTGCACAAGCCTTGCAACGGAAGCTTTCTCTGCGGTACTGTCGTACTAACCAGTAGAGCTGCCAGGATTCCTGGGTACCGAGATTCCTTCACCCGACTTGCCTATATTTTCTGAGCATGAGCCATATGAATTTAGAAATTTAAAAATATTTGCGTGTAGAAATTTTCCTAGGAAAAAGAACTAAAAATCATCCATGACTGCGTTGTGCAGTCTCCGTTTCCAATATATTCAAGAACATTAATTTTAAAAGTGCAGAATAAGAACAAGGGTACAAATAACATCATGACTCCATAATAAGTATGATGTAATGACAGCAATCACTATTTGCATCTAACATGCCATGAGAACATAAACTAAGGAATATAATAATGATAGTTTACACTCAATAGCGGAAATACACTTTTAATCGTGGGTGCATATGCTCCCTTTATCTAAAAATATATTTTTAAATATTAAAAAATTAGGGAAAATATTGCATGTATATCTTCATATTCTATGTGCGCATGCACAGTTTCGTGAACAAACTGTCATGTTTCGTGGGCTCTGAAAAAAGAAAAAAAACTTCACGAAAATGCTTATTTTAGCATCATTTTTCATCTTTTTACATAGGCTAGATAAAGGTCGGTTTGTTTTAAAATGACTTTGTGAGTAGGTATAATGTGAAGCTCTATATGCAACATTTTTCTTTGATTTTTTTTTGAAATTTCAAATGTCTCAAATATACATTTCAAACAAAGGAAGCATAGGCACCTAGGAGCAAAATGCTTGTCCCATCAATAGTAGTTAATGAATTCGCATTGAATATGATCCAGATTCAATAACGAAGATGAATTTGTCTTGTAAGCTCATATCTTTAGTTGGAAGATTCAAAAGATTGGGTTAGACCAGGTCCCAGACTCAAGTCCAAGGGGATTGAGTTTGAAGTAGGTGACAAGTATCTGCTTCGGCAGTTAACTGGTCTCTTGATCCTTCAGAGTTGTCAGGCTTGTTAACCAAAAACCCCTTGCGAGATAATATAATAAAAATTGTTTAATTGAGGACAGGGAGAAGAAGAAGTCGAAGATTGATCAAGTCAAAGATATGAAGATTTAAGATTCAACCCGAATCTATAATTCTGGTAGAATCTCGGGGGCTACTGACAAGGGTATAGCTAACAGAGCCTGTTACTTGTGTACCCCTGAGGCCCGTTAAGCTAGGCCCAAGTTTAGTTATAGTCGAAATATGGGTCAGTATCCTATACAAGCATTGTAATTTGTATTGAACTCGACCGGGTCCTTGAGACCTGGCCACCTATATATTGGGGCCAGGAGAGGCCGGCCAGGGACAGATTGAGAGTAAGCCAAGTTCACCACTACGTTTATTCTCGATATACGCCTTGTTTGACTGATCTTTACCTTTGAGTTCATCCGACGCCCTATTCCCCCATCCTAAGTCCTTCATCTTGGACTTTTGTCGAGTTAACCCTCGTCAATATGTTTTGCCTATATGGATAAGGAAGGTGTTCATTCCACCTTTCCCATGTGAGTATACCATGATGCCTAATTGTGCCTTTCTTTCTGATGATTTTGGTTAGTTTCTAGGTATTTTGGTTAATTATATTGGATTGGATAGTTGCTCAGTAGTGATTTGTTACCGAGGAATCATTCTGTGGTGCTGATACGTCTCAAATATATCTATAATTTTTGATGCTCCATGCTTGTTTTTACACCATTTGCATTGTGTTTCGTTACACTTCATGGCGTTTTTATGCGATTTCTGGAACTAACCTATTGACAAGATGCCACAGTGCCAGTTCCCTGTTTTCTGCTATTTTTGTGTTTCAGAAAAGCTACACAGGAAATATTCTCAGAATTAGACGAAATAAGTTCCAGAACTCCTATTTTTCCCGGACGAAGGCGCGGACCGAAAGAGAGCCGGAGTGGGGCCACGAGGGCCCCACACACCAGGGCGGCGCGGCCCAGGCCCTGGTCGCGCCCCCTATGTGGGAGGAGCCCCTGGCAGCCCCTTGACGACGCCCCTTCGCCTATATAAAGCCTCGGGACGGAAAACCCTAGGGGAGTGGGCGAAATTTCCAGAACAGTTCCGCAGCGCCGCCGTCGTCGAAGCCAAATTTTGGGGGACAGAAGTCTCTGTTCCGGCACCCTGCCGGGACAGGGAAGTGCCCCCGGAGCCATCTCATCGGTCTCCATCGCCATCTCCGCCGTCTCCATCAACCTTACCGCCATCTCCATCAACCTTGCTGTCTCCTATGATGAGGAGGGAGTAGTTCATCCCCGAGGCTGAGGGCTCTACCGGTAGCTATGTGGTTCACCTCTCTCTCCCATGATGTGATCTCTATGTGATCGTGAGCTTTGTATCATGTTGAATAAGTAGATGCTACTCTTCATCATTATGTGTACTCTAATGGTGTTATTAAAGTAATCTATTCCTCCTGCCATGGTGTAACGGTGACAGTGTGTGCATCATGGTGGTACTTGGTCTAGGCTACAATTGTGATCTCTTATGGATTATGAGAATAATTATCACTATGATAGTATTGAAGTGATCTATTCCTCCTTTCATGGTGTAATGTTGACAGTGTGTGCACCGTGTTAGTACTTGGTCTAAGTTGCAATAATATTTATCTTGAGTTGTGATTTGATTTGGATATCTCTATGAGTGGTGTTTGTCAAGTACTTGATGAACTTTAAGGGGTGCTTCTGTAGCCACTACGCAATGATTAGTGTTATTCAATAGGAGAGTAATTCAGAGTACCATAGTGAAGAAAAGTTATTTATTTGTTCAATTATGTTATATTTGTTGGGAGTGTGTCCACTAGTGAAAGTATGATCCATAGGCCTTGTTTCCAAGCTTTGCACACCGTTTACTCGCTGTTTTGTTACTTGTTTGCTTGCTGCCATTTTTATTCCAGATTGCATTTACTACTTATAATCATCTATACCACTTGTATTTCACTATCTCTTCGCCGAACTAGTGCACCTATACATCTGACAAGTGTATTGGGTGTGTTGGGGACACAAGAGACTTTCTGTATCGTAATTGCAGGGTTGTTTGAGAGGGATAGCTTTGACCTCTTCCTCCCTGAGTTCGATAAACCTTGGGTGATCCACTTAAGGGAAACTTGCTGCTGCTCTACAAACCTCTGCACTTGGAGGCCCAACACTGTCTACAAGAACAAAAGCGTGTGTAGATATCAAGCTCTTTTCTGGCGTCGTTGCCGGGGAGGTAAGGTAAAAGGTACTCGCATCCTCCTGTGTGAGTGCTCGGAGTTATTTCCTTTAGATTCTGCAATTACATCTTTTTGTTTCTTGTTTTTATTTTCACTAGTTAGGCTTAATGGAAAACAAAGAGTTCTTTAGTCTTTTTCCTGAGTTTAGATATGAAGTGTTTGAAGAGAAAATTGAAAAACCTTTGGAGCTTAATTTGCATGCTAATAGTGTTGTTAGTATGAATGCTTTGAACACCATTATTGCTAATGCTATAGAAAAGTCTAAGCTTGGGGAAGCTGGTTTTGTTAAGCATGATATTTTTAGTTCCCTAGCTTTAGTGGAGAAAATTTGCTCTAATGATATTTTATCTCCCATATGTGATAATTCTAATCTTGATGATGTTCCTATGCCTGTTACCTATGTTAGTGATCATGATTGGGAAAAGCACTCTACTTTTGATATTAAAAATCTTTTTGGTACCGATTCTAAGGTTAATAATTATTGTACCATTAGTACTATCCATGTTCCTTCTTATGATGGTATGTTTGATGAGTATGCTTTGCGAAATAGTTGTTCTCTAGCTTGTGATGATACTAAACCTCTAGTTTATGATGGTTGTGATGATGAGTATAATATTTTCAGTTCACCTACTTTTCAGGAGAAAATTAGTTATGATTACAATATGCCTCCTGTTTTTGATGATTATGGTGATGAGAATTATTATTCTGTTGAATCTGCTCCTACTACGATTGTTCATGTGGGGAGTATTAATTCTTTTATGCATGTGGCTCATGATAGGGATGCTTTATGTGATAGTTATATTGTTAGTTCTATTCATGATGCTACTGAAAGTTACTATGAGAGAGGGAAACATGGTTTGATGGATCTCAACAATATTGA
This sequence comes from Dactylis glomerata, assembly GCA_007115705.1. Lineage (NCBI taxonomy): Eukaryota > Viridiplantae > Streptophyta > Magnoliopsida > Poales > Poaceae > Dactylis > Dactylis glomerata. The sequence goes on along the minus strand of QXEO01000547.1, from coordinate 3,644,854 downwards.
GTTTCCCCTCTTTATGTTGCAATTCTTGAAGTTGTACTTGTTTTGCCTTCCTATGCTTTTTGCTTTGCGCTTTCATGACTTGTCTCTTTACAAGACTATTTTTCATAGGAAGTGGTTTAGATTTAAATGTCTTTCACATTTGCTTTTTGATGCTCTCTATTGCTTTAAGTTCCTATATGGCGCCTTTGCCTCAAGCTCTTATATGGCGCCCACATGAGCATCTTTACAAATTACTGCGCCTAGCTCAAAGGCGTTAAAGAAAAGCACTCTTGGGAGATAACCCATTGTTTATTTTTAGTACTTTTTCTTTTATTTGAGTCTTGGAAGTTATTACTACTGTAATAACCTCTCCTTATCCTTTTTATTTCATTGTTGTGCCAAGAGAAGCCTCTAATTTGAGTGAGGTAAAGATTTGGGGATGTTGCTGTCCTAAAACAGTTTTCGGTGCTGCACCGTAAAAATTCGTGAAAATTCTCTGTATATCTTTTGGACCTGCGCTTTCTTTTTGAGTTCTTTTGATCACGGAACTTTTGGGGAAGTTGCTAAAGTAGTATATGCTTAATATGTGGTGGTTTTAGGTTGAAACCTGAAGCAAAAAAGGGTTGATTCAATGTTATGCTTACACTAATGTTGCTAATAGAATTGTGTTTAGTTTTGTATGAAGGAAGTTTTCAAGTGTAGGGATTGGAGAATGATGAGATGAGATGAAGAATGGACAAAAGCTCAAGCTTGGGGATGCTCATGCAACCCCCAAGAAATATCCAAGAAGTACAAGTGTCAAAGCTTGGGGATGCCCCCGAGGCACCCCCTTCTTCATCGGAGAAAATTAGGTCACCTTTCAAGACACTATATTTTTATTGCTTCATGCACTATGCGTTTTTCTTGGAGCGTCTGTTGTTTTTGTTTTCAGTTTTCTTTTGTTTTGTTTGCTGCAATAAATGGTTAGATCACATCATGTTTCTTTTGGAGGAGATGAACTCGTTTTTCATTGCCAAGAACACTCTAGTTTTCACTCTTATCGTTCCACGAGTGTTCTCTTTTTCTGCTACTGCGTTTAGCTTTGTTTTTTGCCTTAATTTTTGTTCAGATCTTGTTTTATCTTTCCATCAAGGTGTATTTTGACCTCTGGTCCATATTGGTTTTCCTCAAAAAAAATCCTCAAAAAGGTTTTAATGATGTTGGAAAAGAGAAAAAGTTTCATGCAAAAAAAGTGGTACAAGAAGGAGCTTGTGTAGACTGCGGCTTAGGCTTTTGCATGTCATGCTTGATGTCTTTTTGATAGTATGCTTAATGGTTTTGCTGTAGCATGACTTGTCTCAAATAACTAAGATTGCTTAATGAGCCTTTGAAAAAAATCATGCGTTGTTTTTATCGTTTGGAAGCATTATTTTGGTTTTCGCCTTGATGTTTTATTTGGGTTGACTTGGCGCATGCTCACACATGTTAGACTCTTACAAAGTCGCCAATAGCCTCCGTGATCATTTAGTTTTTGACTTTTGATGCCATCTTATGCTTCTTTTAATGTCGCTTTGTCGCTTTGCATGATTATGGCCGTTATTGCTCTCTTAGTTGGTCGCTCCCAGTCTTTTGCTAGCCCTCGCCTTGTACTGAGTATGAGCTCTACTCGTGCATCCAACTCCTAAAAACCAAGTTTGCCATTGTGTCCACCATAAATACCTATTAGCAATTTGCTATTCCAAAGTACATTTGACTTGCTTTTATCTACTCTTCAAATTAAACTCTTATCAGTGTTATGTGAAAATTGGTCAGTAAAGCTCTCACGAACCGGAAGGCACACTTTACTTTTTCTTGCTTTTAAAAATTTGACATTGTGGTCTCTTATGTTGAGTTGTTATGCTTGCAAGTTGTAAGTTGGAGACTAGCCCAGCCATGCCGTCATGGGGCAAGCTTTCAACATTGCACTTCTTATTTGAGTTGATATCGTGATCTTTTGTTTATGGATACTCGCGGTGTGAAATGAATTGGGAATCTTGCGGGATCATGGAGTTTGTATATGTGTTAGAGAAACGCCTGGGTCGCCAATCTAACCCATGCATAATTCATGGTGGAAATTTGCAGCATGCCCATAGTGGACATTCGACGACGCATCTCAAAATAAAAAGCTAAATAAATGGTAAATAAAAGAGATGTCGAGGTGTTCATTATCTGCTTGTCCTGTCATTTTGATGTGGGCTTGTTCCATGTCATCAGGCACGGAGGTACCCCGTTGGCGGTTCTCGATGATACACATATACTTACAATGGCAAGAGCCTTGCTTGGGACTCTAAGTAAAGTAGCATGAGATTTGGGTACTCGTATTCACGGGACACAAGGTTTTCAACTTATGATTTGTCAAGCATATGCATCATAATTGTTCTCGCATTAACTTTAACCATTCAAGATGCTTATGATGGGGGCAATGAGATCTCAAAGCCGGTAAGTACCATAATTTTTGAAGGTTTATAAAACTTGCAATCACTGCTTCTCTCTGCGAAGGGCCTTTCTTTTACTTTTATGTTGAGTCACCACCTTCTATCTTTATGAACTATTAAGAGAGCATAGTTGTCATTCTTAGTATAATGTGCATTGTCCCAAAGTTTTCATTGATTGATTCATATTGTTGGTTTCACTTGTTCTTAAATTATTTGTATCTATTCGCCCTCTTAAACTTGAAGGTGTCCTATGCATTTATGTTTTGCTCTCCATGAAGGACAAGCTGAAAACCATTTGTATGTTTTTCCTTATGATTTGAACACATGTTTGACTTTCATCGTTTCATTTTCATGATCTTTTGTTTGTGTTTATTTTCATGTTATAACATGGTTGCTAAGTTTCTATTATCAAGATTATGTCTTTCATGCCCATGTTTTAAGTTCTTTGATCTCAGCACTCAATGCTTACATCGATGATCAAGATTGTGTAGGTGCATGTCACCTCAAAAATTATTTTCTTTTGTTATCACTTACCTACTCGAGGATGAGCAGGAGTTAAGCTTGGGGATGCTGATACGTCTCAAACGTATCTATAATTTTTGATGCTCTATGCTTGTTTTTACACCATTTTCCTTGTGTTTCGTTACACTTCATGGCGTTTTTATGCGATTTCTAGAACTAACCAATTGACAAGATGCCACAGTGCCAGTTCCCTGTTTTCTACTATTTTTGTGTTTCAGAAAAGCTACACCGGAAATTTTCTCAGAATTGGACGAAACAAGTTCCAGAACTCCTATTTTTCCCGGACGAGGGGCGCGGAGCGAAAGAGAGCCGGAGTGGGGCCACGAGGGCCCCACGCACCAGGGCGGCACGGCCCAGGCCCTGGCCGTGCCCCCTATGTGGGAGGAGCCCCTGGTAGCCCCCTGACGATGCTCCTTTGCCTATATAAAGCTTCGGGACGGAAAACCCTAGGGGAGTGGGCAAAATTTTCAGAACAGTTCCGCAGCGCCGCCGCCGCCGTCGAAGCCAAATTTCGAGGGACAGAAGTCTCTATTCCGGCACCCTGCCGGGACGGGGAAGTGCCCCCGGAGTCATCTCCATTGGTCTCCATCGCCATCTCCGCCGTCTCCATCGACCTCACCGCCATCTCCATCAACCTTGCTGTCTCCTATGATGAGGAGGGAGTAGTTCATCCCCAGGGCTGAGGGCTCTACCGGTAGCTATGTGGTTCACCTCTCTCTCTCCCATGATGTGATCGTGAGCTTTGTATCATGTTGAATAAGTAGATGCTACTCTTCATCATTATGTGTACTCTAGTGGTGTTATTAAAGTAATCTATTCCTCCTGCCATGGTGTAACGGTGACAGTGTGTGCATCATGGTGGTACTTGGTCTAGGCTACGATTGTGATCTCTTATGGATTATGAGAATAATTATCACTATGATAGTATTGAAGTGATCTATTCCTCCTTTCATGGTGTAATGTTGACAGTGTGTGCACCGTGTTAGTACTTGGTCTAAGTTGCAATAATATTTATCTTGAGTTGTGATTTGATTTGGATATCTCTATGAGTGGTGTTTGTCAAGTACTTGATGAACTTTAAGGGGTGCTTCTGTAGCCACTACGCAATGATTATTGTTATTCAATAGGAGAGTAATTCAGAGTACCATAGTGAAGAAAAGTTATTTATTTGTTCAATTATGTTATATTTGTTGGGAGTGTGTCCACTAGTGAAAGTATGATCCCTAGGCCTTGTTTCCAAGCTTTGCACACCGTTTACTCGCTATTTTGTTACTTATTTGCTTGCTGCTATTTTTATTCCAGATTGCATTTACTATTTATAATCATCTATACCACTTGTATTTTACTATCTCTTCGTCGAACTAGTGCACCTATACATCTGACAAGTGTATTGGGTGTGTTGGGGACACAAGAGACTTTCTGTATCGTAATTGCAGGGTTGTTTGAGAGGGATAGCTTTGACCTCTTCCTCCCTGAGTTTGATAAACCTTGGGTGATCCACTTAAGGGAAACTTGCTGCTGCTCTACAAACCTCTGCACTTGGAGGCCCAACACTGTCTATAAGAACAGAAGCGTGTGTAGACATCAGTTGCCTCCAGAGAGTATGCACATGATGATTTACTTCCTAGCGTAATTGGTACTATATGTAATATATATGTTGAGGCAACTAAATGCTAAAAATGTGACTAACTAAATAAAATTATGATCAATCAATTAATCAAGCCCTTTCTTGGCTAAAATATGTGCATATGTTTGTAATTTTTCTAGGACAGATCAGTTTAGTTTGGTCCCTTAAATGGTTAAGCAAAATTTAATCTCGCAAACTACTGCTATAGAGAATCTTGGTCTTCTAGTTTTGGTTAACCTGCTTATTGTCGATATATAGCCTTCTCATCATTTCTTCTTGACCTAGCTCCAATTGATTATAAGAATCATGATGGTTGTGATGGTGTTCCACTGGTGTACTTGATGGTATGTGCACAATGACTTGTGGATGGGGTTTAATGTGATGTGCAAGATGTGATGCTTTTATTCAATGATTTGTTCCTAGTGGTGTCGACAACACTCGCAGGGCATGTTGTGAGTATATGTTGCTTATGGTGAGCCTAAAGGATCAAGTTTCTACCTCTTTGAAACTTTTTCCTATGGATACCTTTGAGTACTTGATGATTATCTTGTAATTTTACCTCATTTCGGCATGTCACTAGTATTTAATGACTTGGCTTATTACTAAGGTGTAATAGGTGATTATTATTGGTTTTACCACGTGACATTGCCAATTGGCATGCTACTGATTTGTCTAGTATATTGATTACTGGCTTATAAAAACCTCTTAGCTAACTAGTGCTAAGAGTAATTTGAATTCACACTAGGGTCTTTATTTGAAGTTTAACCTATAGGGTTTTCACGGTTTCTCTATTGCCCACCTTTAGATTGGATCATCTAAACTGATTTGCTGCTTTACACTATTGCCTCTCATCCTCGACTGTATTGCGATGATCCATGTCCTTGGAGAAAATTTTCTTAGCAATTGTTTTCTAGATTTGCTGATTTCCTCTAAATTTCTTAATATAAATATGGGACTTCTTACAAATTTCTATAATTGGATTTAAATATAATAATTTGCCTCACAAGATGGTAAAGGCAAACATTTTAACTTTAACCCCCAACAATCTTGTGTTTTCAAGTTTCGAGCTCCATGGGATTTATTTTTTCTTCTTGTAATTTTTATTCACATTTCTGAAACTTGTAAAATATAAGAATAATAATTATTGAATAAATAATTTAATTCCTTTTCCAATGTGTATTTTTATTGTATTTGATCTCAATTGTTTCTATTATATATGATTATTTTAAAATCAATTCCATTTCCATTTCTTGTTTGAATTATTTGAACCTAGTTTTTTAAATTTGAGTTTCAAATCACCTCCACCCCTTGAATTCTTTATTCAATACATATTATTACTATATTTTCATTTTTAGTTTGAATTATTTGAACTCAACCTTTTGAATTTTAGTTCCAAATCACTTCCCCCACCCCCACCCCCCCCCCCAAAGAAATTCAACAAAGGTCATATCAAAATTTATCGGTCGCACCAGATGGTCTACACCTAAGTCATTAGAGTTAGAGAAACCTCGACTACTTTGTATTTTATTTAATGCGTGGAATTTTTCCTCACTTTGGCATGCAAATGCATAAAATCCTATATCTACCCTGCGTTTGGTTCTAAATGATGGGATGTTAGAAACCCAGTCACATTGATTGCACATGTACGATCACTAATCCTCTATTCCTCTTGTACCTGATTTTTGTTTATTGATTTTGATGAGGTAAGTTCATGAAATTCGAGCATGATATTTTTTTTCTTATGGTGGGAAAAGGAGAGATGTATTCTTTTCTGAACTTGGGCCGTATATTAATAAACATAAGGTTATCCACTACTCCCTCCGTTTGGAAATATAAGATGTTTTAGCTTTGTGAAGCTAATGTATCTAGACATCTTTTAGTGTATAATGGAGGGAGTATATCCCTACCACGCGGGGTGGTAGTAGCCCCAATCTATTATGGATAAAACTTCAAGTTCAGCGCCTTGCATGCCTTACTATGGTCAAATGCTCTTCTAGTGGAAGACAATGTACCCTTGATAGGGATCCAAATGTCAACACAAGTTACAGTCATGAGTCATGAATGGTCATAAATGATTAAGACTAGACACAATGGAAGTATTATACTCCATAAATAGTATTACACATATCATGTTGGCAAAAATCTAATGTGACACAATAATTAATGAAAAAGGGCAAAACACATTGCCAAATCAAGTTAGTACAAAGTATTATATGCATGTCAGCATAAAGATACATACAAGTACATGTCAGTGGTCAGTGAACATTTCAAGAAAAAACAGATCCTCTTTCTAATGTTTCCCTCCCTACTGAATATCTAGTTGCGACCTGCTGGTAACATCTCTCCTTTTTTGGTGATGAGAACAAAGAGCGGGCTTTCATGGCACACGTCCACGCCGAAGAGACGAAAGTGGGTCTCCTTGAACACCCAGATCTCGACAGTGTCCCCCGGCACGAACCCGCTGTTGCTGATGAAGTTGACGTACCCCTCTCCCTTGATGATGGTGACGCCGCTGCTCTCCCACCGCGACAGCTGCAGCTCCCTCACGCCGGCGTGGAGCCCGACGACGAGCACCGGAAGCCCCCCGTGCTTCTTCCCCTTCCTCTTCCTCCTGACTGCTGCTTTCTCCCCAGGGCCACCGGGGACGGTGGGCAGCTTCGGCAGCCTCGGCTGTCTCGGGGCTACCTCGTCCAGCAGGTTGGCGGCCTTGCGCTCCAGCGGGGTGAGCATGGGGCGGAGGTTGCGCATCACGCCCTCGTTCGGGATGCGGAACCGGTTCTGGTCCGAGACGAGGTCGGTGGCCGTCACGGCCTTCTCGGCGATGAAGTGCACCGGCAGGTCCATGCGGAGCCGCAGGTACCGGAGCAGCTCCGTGCGTAGCCAGGGCGGCTCCGCCCGGACCTCTGGAGCGAGCTTTGGAGCGACGGCGGAGAGCGGGACGGCGTTTGTGACGGACGACGGCACGAAAGGAACCATAGCGCCGGCGTCCGTATTGGCCCGTTTCTCTGCGGCGGCGTCAGGGTCGTGGAGCCCCAACGCGAGCGGCCGCTTGCTGCCGGCGTGGAGCGGCGCCGTCATCGTGGAATCCCTGTCTCAAGGTGTGCGTTTGTCCCGGCGTGATCGAAGTAGGCGATCGATGGAGCAATGGATGGATGCAGAGTTGCAGACGAGGAGAGCGCCGGGGTATTTATGGATCCAGAGATGGATCGATCAAGAGATCACGCGCCTGCCTACCGTCTACGCAGTCCGGCTTCGACTGCAACACAAATAGATACTGAAGCCGCGCGCGGGCAGGCATGGAGACAGCGAGTCCGTGTGGGATTCACATTCTATATCTCTGCATTTGGAAAGTCTAGGGCGGATGAGTACGTCGTTTTGCCTCCCGGGCATCATGGAGCTCGATTTTTGAATTTATCTAAAATTGATATTTTAAAGTTTCAAAAAATTGGAGAAAAATTTATGCACGTAGATAATCACGAATTCTATCTGCATGCAAAAAATCAGTCCAAAATATTATGTATTTTAGCCTGTATAAAAAAGACAAATTTTCAGATCTGAGATGGTAAACAGTGTAAAATTCAAAATCCTCTCAGCTGACCAGTATTTCTCACTTTTGTGTAGGTCGAAATACAAACTATTTCACATTTAGATTTTGCACAGCCATAGAATAAGTCATTGGCAACATCATGAATTTTATATTGGAATTTTTTGAAACTTCAAAATGTTCATTTTCAAAAAATACAAAAATAGGGCTCCATGGTGCCCGGGACCTAATGCGATTATTCGAGGGCGGATGTGCTTGATGAGTCCGACGCGGTTTCTTGCTTCGTTCCGATTGGACAAGGCCGAATTAGCTAGCTCACAGGGGGACTCAGCCAATGTTGAAACCAACATAAGATCTCAGGGATTTTCAGTTTTGTGATGAACCCTGGAGAAATTTACTTAATTTGCAGTTTCGCATTACTGTATTCAAAGGCCCATAGGTTCAAAAATCTTGCTATTAGGCACTGATAATGCACTGCAAGAGTAAACAAGATTGAAGCAACCTAATGTAGTACAGTAGAAAAACAGGTAGTATCAGACACGAAAGGGTGGAAAAAACCTTGAGCAATTCCTTCTGTTCTTCCCTTCTGCAAAAATTATCTGTCAACCTGATGGCTGGATTACAAGGAGCTGGTGGGATTGTTTCCTGGCTAGTTAGCCAGCTGTAGAAATCAATGACCACATTACATGATATCACAAGACAACAGAATGGTTCACACATCAGGTCCAAAATAAAGCCAAATTTAGCCAAAAGTAATGGAAAACCTGGCCATGCATTAAGTATTGAGATTACTATACCAGATGTCAAAGTTGTAACTACGAGCAGGGCAACCCAAAGGTTGTTTCTATCTGAAATTACTAGCTTTTGTTGCATTCTCTTAAGAGTTCAGGACAGTTGTGAGACTGTACGTCGAAACCAGCAGCAGGCAGATTAATAAAGTAGCTCTAGAAATAAAATCTATGACATAAATTATGGGCTAACTAAACTCTTAATGCTAATTTGTCACCCAGCTCTATCTCTGAGCCCAGCCATAATTCTGATGATTTTCTCTTAACCTAGACCATCCCACTAGTATTTATATACGGCATATTAATCTACAAGTTGGAGCGTTGGCGTTCGGATTGTAGTTTGTAAGTATCTTCTCATTAAAATGTGCTTAGTGATAAGGAATAAAAAGCACTGCCAATTGTCCTTTCTGAGCTGATAATAACAGAGCACAATTAGTTGAATTCAGCTGTGCTAGTAATAAACACTGTGTTGAAGCATAGCATCCCCTAAAACTAACATTAGAGCTGAATATATATTCAGGTTTCCTAGTGGTAATACAAAAAAAAAATAAGAGGATTTTGATTACCTGTGCAAATCTCATGCCAAACAAAGATTGGTTCTACTCCGTCTCATTTCTAATCTATCACCCAGCTCTAGCTCTGAGCACAGCCATAATTCTGATGATTTTCTCTCAACCTAGACTATCTCAGTAGTATGTATATTGCACACAAATCTACAAGTTGGAGCGTTGGCATTCAAACTGCTAGTATCTGTACTCTGAAAGCTTTGTTGGTATCTTATAAAAATCTTCTCAGTGATAAGGAATAAAGGCACTCAGTTCACCATTCTAGAGCAGATAATAACAATGCACACTTAGTGGAATTCAGCTATGCAAGTAAAATACACACTGCATGGAAGCATCTCTAAAACTTAAATTATAGCTGAATATATATTCATGATTCAGTAGTAGTTTAGTAGTAGTGCAAAAACATCAGAGGATTCAGATCACCTGCGTGCGTAGCTCTCATCCCAAACAAAATTTGATCCTACTTCGTCTCATTTCTTCCTTAATTTATACGCCGGATAAATAAACACAAGAAAAGCAGAGTCTTTCCCCACACCTGTTAAGCCACCACGTCGACGTATCCCATGTCCTTGAGGAACTCGTGCACAAGCTGCCGCTCCGCCGGCGGCGAGGCGGTCCGGAGATCGTCCTTCTGCGGGCCTGGGATGAGGCTCTCCGAGAAGTCGAGCGCCGGCAGCTCCGGGAATTCGTCGAGGAGGTCCATGCACGACACCTCGCCGTCATCAGCAGCCGCCGCCGAGGGCTGTTGCTCGAAGTTTGTTCTGGCAGCGCGGCCGTAAAGTTTGACGGCCGCCGCATCATATGCCATGGCGGCCTCCTTGCCGGTGCCGAAGGTTCCGATCGACCGCGAATACTTCCTCTTCGAGTCCCATATCTGCGCATGGTACCTGCCGCTCGGTAGCCTGCGGACGCCGCGGAAAGCCGCCTGCTTCTTTACCTCCATCTTCACGCTCCCCGCCGCTTGGGCGTACAACTCGCCGCTTGCCTCGAAGTTGGTTACCGCGCTGGCGCCGTTCAGCTCGAAAGCCGCGGCGTCATATGCCCTGGCGGCCTCAACGGCAGTGCCGAAGGTTCCGAGCCGCAGCTTAGATTGCCCCTCCGAGTCCCAAATCTGCGCACTGAATGTGCCGCTCGGTAGCCTGTGCACGCCACGGAATTCTGTCCGGGCGTCCGGCCTAGCCACCGCCGGCTTCTTCACCCCTGTCTTGACGCTCCCTGCCGCTTGGCCGGACGACTCGCCGCTTGACTTGAAGTTGGTTACCGTGTTCGAACCTTGCAGCTCGACGGCGGCGGCATCGTACGCTCTGGCGGCCTCCTCGGCGGTGCCGAAGGTGCCGAGCCACCGCACAATCCCCTTGGAGCGTCTGATATACGCCCTGTAGTTGCCGCTTGGTGCCCGGGACACGCCGAGGAACCCGGTCCGCGCTTCCGGCCGCGTCGCCGCCCTCTTCTTCTCTACCGCTCTCCCCACCCCGCCCAGCTTGCCGGCGGCCTCTCCCTTCTTTTTCGTTACAACCGTTTTCTTCGTATTCTCTACCGCCCTCCCCGCGCCGCCCAGCTTGCCGGCAGCCTCCTCGGCGGCGGTGAAGGTGCCAGCACGCTGTCCCATCTTCTTCTTTACCGCCGCCGCCTTCTTCTTCTGTACCGCCCTCCGCGCGCCTCCGGCGGCCCCCTCGGCGGGGCTGACGGCACACTGCTTCTTCGAGGCAACGGGCTCGCCGCGGAGCTCGGTTGGGGTCTTCTTCCTCCTCCTCCCCCTACCCAAAGCTTCCGCTTCCTCCACCGCCATCACATCTACTCCCCCGCGCAGGCCCTGATCTTGGACGCTTTCCGCCGTCAGCACCATCACTGGTCACTGGACTGGACTGGACTGGGCAGGGCCGCCGCTAGAAGAGGCGGAAATGCGCGAGCCTTTGGGGGTTTGGCATTGTGCAGCGGAGGAGGCGAGGAGGGGTTCCGATTTCCACTTTGGGTGCGGTCGTGCGCTCGTGGGGCTTCGTGCGGGGTGGGCGTGGGCGTGGCCGCTGCAGCGCTGCTTCATCTGATTTTCGGCATTCGTGCAACGTCGAAGGTTTCGTGTACAGCTAATTGTCACGTTGCTTTTGACCCTATTTTTTTTGTTGATGACTGCTAAAGTCTCCGCGATCTGGGAAAAAAACACACAGTAGGATTTCTACTTTGATTCGTAGAATAAGAAAAAAAAATATAAGAATAGAAAAAAATGTAGGATTGTACTATTCCGTCTAATTTCTAATCTTACAGGAATTCATATGAATTTATTTAATTTTACCGCAGAAAAAGCAAAGAGTTTTGAAAAAGAAGGTAGCAGTGGATGTCACAATTTCTGTCAAATTTAGTGCCAGAGGATTTCTTTGAAAATTTCTACGGGAATCAATCTTGCAAATCAAAACACCATCAAATTTCAAATAGGATTTAATCCTACAAATTTCATGATGGAATTCTTTTAATCAAAGAGGCCCTAAAACCACGTATTCTCGTCCATTCGGTTATTGCACCATCCATACACAAGTAGCAAATTTTTTACTCCCTCAACGTTACTATATAGGAGAGAAACTGACCCGGGAGAACTTCCTGTTATGGTAGACCCAAGTGCTCCCGGAGATCTATGGCGCACAATTGTTTGGCTACCTCGATGGAACAGAGGTCGCACCGAAGAAGGAGGTCACGGTCAAGGACAAGGACGCAATTGAGGTGAAAATTCAGAATCCTGACTATGCGCGATGGGTGGCGCAAGATCAATCAGTACTACGGTTTTTGGTCACAAACATGGCCAAAGAGGTGCTCACATAGATGGTTGGGCTCTGCACGTCCAAAGCAGTGTGGAAAGCTGTCATGGAGATGTTTTCATCTCTGTCACAGGCACGGGTTATGTAGCTTCGTATCAGGCTCAATCAATGCCGTAAGGAAGACATGACAGGACAGGCCTACCTCGATGAAATCAAGATTCTTTCGGATGAGATGGCTGCAGCTGCCAAGCCTCTGAATGCTTCGAATGTGATCTCTTACATCTTTGCTAGTCTTGATGAGGATTATGATGGTTTTGTTGCTGCAATTACTGCCTTGATTAAGGAGGAAGCTAATGTAAGCTTGAGCTTTATCTATTCGCAGTTCATGTCATATGATGCTCGGATGGAGTTTAGGTGATGGAGCGTCAGTCAACACGGCAACTCGTGGCGGTCGTGGAGGTGGTCGTGGACGTAGAAACTATCAAGGCTAGTATCGTGATCATAGAGTTGAGTACCACCAGCGTGGTTACTATGAATATTTTTATGCTGGTATTGAATTTTTTTCTCGTATTTTTTGTGAATATATATGGGATATAATATACATAAAATTGTGGTGTCCCGGTGGATGTCTCTATCTGGCCATATAAATATTTTGGAAAGATGACTTCCGGCGAAATGATTTTTGAAATCGGTGTGCAATGCAATAAATTTCTAAAAAATATTCAAAAAATTCATTGAAATATATTATGCATCTTTATCTCCGAGTCTGTTGTGAGGACAAATTATTTTTAGGAAGTTTGTATGTGCAATCAACAATGGACATGTTCCGGAGAGACATCGGGCCGCCGTCCGGACGAACATCCACCTCAATCTATGATATGAAATTGAGTAAAATACATGAAATGTACCTGAACTTGTCAACGTAGATCAGAAAGGTCACTGTACTTCAAAAATACGACCCGCAGGTCACTGAAGACACGGTGCAAGATTTCTACGGTCACTGGCATCGTATGAGCGAGTGTACGCGCAGACGTGGCACCCTGGGGGACCCACCTGGCAGAAAGACTATGTCTTGCCTCGAACCCACCGGTGCAATTTTGTGAATAGGCCCCTCCGAGGTATGTCTGAATCTGCAGCATGCCCCTCCGAGGTATCTATTTCTTCCGCCATCAGTGCCACGCCACGCTCCAGTGGTCGATCAGGCGGGAGAATTGGAGGGAAGGCCGCGGCGGCGGCGGTTGTCATCGTCGGCGACTGCAGAGAGGCTGCCGTGGTTTTCTATTTCATCATCGACGCCGCCTTCTGCTCCAGTGGTCGTGGCCATGTCGCCGCGCCGGCGGCCGGAAGGAGCTCCGGCGCCAGTGTATGGTAAGGGCCGCCAATTCCTCTCCTTTTTGCGCCAAAATCATTCGCTTTTCGGTAGTTTAGGGTTTGCATCATTGATGAACCCGTGCTAGCGCATGATTCTGTTGGTTGGTGCAAAGTCTGAATGTTGGTGCAAAGTCTGAAGATTTTCTTGCTTCGACAGCGATTTAGGGTTTAGTTTACTGAGATTTGCACCAAGTTTCTGATTAAAAGCGATGAATTTATGCATGTACTCTTGTTTACAGGACAACGTAGCAGTTACTTCACTCTTAAAATCAACCATGGGAGTTACTTTGTGGAATCTGGGAATAAAATGAGTTATGTCAGTGGGCATGTAATTTGGTATGATCAGGTGGATAGTGTGACATGGTCTGCTCTAATGTTAGAGAATCTGATTGAAGATATGGGCTATGAGATGTGTGGGAGGATTGTTGTGCATTTCCATGTGCCACAAATGTCAATTTGTAGAAAAGGACTGAGGGAAATCAAAGATGAGGAGGATTGTCAGGCAATGTTGGCTTATCTGGAGAAAGGACATCACTTTCTTAGTGTTTATCTTGATCATGATCCCACTATGAGGTCAAGAAGCTCAGATGATGTTGTAATCTTTGGTGCTGCCACTGCAAGTCATACTTTAACAGATACTGTGGAAATGAGCAGTGTGCCAGAGAGGGTTGGCAATGAAGATGAGGATGAGGAAGATTCAGACTTTGATCCTAAAGACATTGTTGATTCAGATTTAGATGTCAGTGATGGTGATGATGATTTGTTTGAGGATAATGTTGACAATTCTGAAGATGAAGAAGTGAAGATTCCAAAAGGGCAAGGCAAGGAGAAGACTAAGGCCAAGATGCTAAAAGAGGCAGAGAGAACTTGCAAGGAAGAAGATGTAGAACAAGATTACTTCTGGGGTCCAGTAACTGATTTAGAGGGAATGCCACCAAGATTCAATACTTTCAGACCAGAAGACATGCTTGATCCAAAATTCCATGTTGGTATGTGCTTTGAATCTGTTGAGCAGCTGAGGAAAGCTATGCAGGCTTATAGTTGTGTCAACAGGCAAGATATCAAGATGCCAGTTAATGATAAGAAGAGGATCAATGCCAGGTGCTCCTTTGGTTGCAAATGGAACTTGTGGGCCTCTTACTCTAGCATTAGCAAGTCTTTCATGATTAAAACATTCAGTGGAGAGCACAGTGACACTTGCAGCAAAACTTTCAAGGTGCATTCATTCACCTCCAACTTTCTAGCAGAGAGATACTTGGAGAGCTTCAGAGCTGATCAAGACATGAACATGAAAAACTTTTCCAGAATAATTCAGAAGGACTGGAACATGACAGCTGGAAGATCAAAGTTGCAGAGGGCAAGAAGACTAGCCATGAAAGTAATATATGGTGATGAGGAAGCTCAGTACAAGATGTTGTGGGATTATGCAAATGAGCTAAGGAGAAGTAACCCTGGAAGCTCATTTTTCCTCTCACTTGATGAAAATGCAAGATTCAAGAGATGCTACATGTGCTTGGAAGCAAGCAAGAGAGGATTCCTTCAGGGATGTAGGCCTGTGATATTTGTGGATGGATGCTTCATCAAGACCAGATACAGAGGCCAGCTGCTAGCAGCAGTGGGAATGGATCCAAATGACTGCATTTTCCCAATAGCAGTAGCTGCAGTAGAGGTTGAAGACATAGAAAATTGGACTTGGTTTCTAGAGACTCTGAAAACTGATCTAGGCATTGTCAATACTCAACCATGGACTATAATGTCCGACAAACAAAAGGGCTTAATCAATGCAGTGAGGGCTGTGTTTCCTGATTCAGAACATAGGTTCTGTGTAAGGCATATGTGGCAAAATTTCCAACAACAATTTAGAGGAGATGTGCTTAGGAACCAGCTCTGGAAAATAGCCAGAAGCACCACAGTTCAGAGATTTGAGGCAAACATGGAAGCTATGAAGGTGTTACATCATGAAGCATGGGCATGGTTAGCTGAATTGGATCCTAGGACATGGGTGAGGGCTTTTCAGAGTGATCTACCAAAGTGTGATATTCTTCTGAACAACAATTGTGAGGTTTTCAATAAGTAAGTTATCTATCATGAACCATATGTTTCATTCCTATAATGCTTGATAAAATTATATTGTTTTTAATTCCTATGTATTTTATGACAGATACATTCTTGAAGCTAGAGAGCTTCCAGTGTTGTCAATGTTAGAGAGGATCAAATCTCAAATCATGACAAGAAATTACAACAAGCAAAAAGAGCAGATGAAATGGAATGGTGCTATATGCCCTAAGATCAAGAAGAGAGTTGATAAAAACATAGAGTTGGCAAAGAACTGCTATGTTGATGGAGCTGGTGATGGAGTGTTTGCTGTTGCAGAAATGTAAAATGCAACTCCTACTGACTACATTGTTGATCTCAAATCAAAGACATGCAGCTGCAACAGGTGGCAAAAATCTGGAATCCCCTATCCACATGTCCTCTCTTCTACCAGGGATGAAAGAACTGACCCACTGTCGCTAGTTGATAGATGTTACTCAGTTGAGATGCACAACAGGGCTTATGGCAATATTGTGTTCCCCTGCCAGGACAAGTCACAGTGGGAATGCATGAATGGACCACTAATTCTTCCTCCATTATACAAAAAGCATGTGGGAAGACCTACTAAAAATAGGAGAAAGGCCCCAGGTGAAGTGGATAACAGGGGTGGTGGTAAGAAAATGTGCAGGAGAGGAGTAATCATGCACTGTAGTTATTGTGGGTTACCTGACCATAACAGGAGTGGCTGCTACTGGTTCAAACATGGGCTAACACCTCCTGCTCTAGAAGAAGCTAATGTTCCTCCAACTGAACCTTCACCTCAACAGCCAGTTATGCCACCAGTAACATCTCAACAATCAACTAACATGGAGAGGAGGACATACTAGGAGACTCTTGTTGATACTATGGCTCAGCAGGTAATATGGAGAAATGTGTAATTTTGTACTTTCTTTGATTACTCACATTATCTAGCAATGTGTAATTTTGTACTGTTAAACAATGCAGAGGCCATTTGTGAGAAATATGGAGCAAGTGGCCATTCCTGAGTCCACCTTCATCTCTGCTGCAAGAGATGATCTGGTCAATGGCACTGGTTCTTCAGGACAAGCTTCTTCAAGCACTATTAGACAGGGAGAGTTAGCTAGTAGATTGCTAGCACTGCAAGCTGAGAAGAATAGAGCAATGGAAGAAAGAAAGATTGCTATACTTAAAGCTTAGTACACTGCAAGGATCAAGAAGGTAGAGGAGGCAGCAGTAAAGAGAGCTGAGCAAGAGAAGAGAAAGGCTGAGCTAGCAGCTGCAAGGGCACTCCAAGTTGCAGAAGCAAAGGAGAAGAAAAGGCAAGAGGTAGAACTCAACAAGAAGGCCAAAGCTGAGAGCAGAAGGATAATTTTGGAGGTCAGGAAGGAGGTTGCAGAGAAGAAGAAGCAAGAAGCAGCACTGAGGAAGCAAGCAGAGAAACAAAAGAGAGATATGGAGAGAGGTGCAAGGAATGTTGCAAACAGGGCAAGAATTCAGCATGAAGCAAGGGACAGAGCTCAACTCATGGAAACTTTGCAGGTTGCTAAAAGATCTGAAGGGGAAGCTAATGATGAAGATGATTTCGTCAGTCCAATGCCAGTAATAAAGAAAGTCAACATGATGGATGAATTAAGGAATCCTAGAGATGTGTGATGTTGATTTCAAATTAAATTTTAGATGATTTCGTACTGTTTATAAATTGAAGACATGTGTCATCTGTGACTAAGTGACTGTCATTTCCTTCTCCTTATGTGCTTCACCTTATGTGTGACTAAGTGATCTGTGACTAAGTGACTAAAGTGTTTAAACTGGTATTTTTCTTCTCTGTGTGTCATGATTTTATTCAGTGCACAACACAGATTACAATTACATGCTACACTCACAGTACATTGTACATTCACATGAACACACACAAATTACAATTAAATGCTTCATCTAACTGCTACACAGCTCACTGAAGTGAGGTTTTATTGCTGAAACACAAAGCAACACAACTAAATTAGAACAAGAACAAACACAACTGCTATTCAGTACCAGCACACACACATTCACCTGGACCAACTAGTTTTTGAGCAAGTTAGGGAACCACTTCCTCACTTTCTTCCTGAGCTTGCATAGTATCATGGATCCCATAGCTTCACTCTCACCTAGACCACCTAGGGCTTCAACAGCATTTTTTTTCTCTCACCTCTCTTCTTCTCTCCACTGCTACCTCCCTCTTAGGCAAACTCCTCCTATGGTAAACAAAAACTTCTTGCTTAATCTCCTGCACAATATTGACTCTAGCAGGACAACTACCTCCACAGCTCCTACTCCTCCTGCTTCCCCATCTGAGGATGCTTGACTTGCCTCCACCAGTCCTCCCATTCTTCTTTCCCCACCCTATTCTCTCCATGGACGCCAGAAAATGGTAGCTAGGGTGTTGCTGTTAGAGGCAAATGACAGCCCCTATTTATACAGGCATTCTCAAGCTAACTGCCATCTAAGATCACAAGCTCACTGTTGTAGGAACAGATAATGCATCAAAAGTAGCAGTGCAAGGTCATTCATATTTTTGCTTTCTATGTAAAATGCAGACAGATGCATCTATCATTTCAAGCATCTCTGTCCTCATGTTCTGAAATGGAATAAAGCAAACTGCTCTAAAAGGCCAAAACAACATACTTCCAAGTGCAACATTTTATATTTCATTCATACCACAGAATATTACAACAGAGCACAGGTTCATCACAAAGAACAAAGCAGAGAAGCTACATTACATAGAGAAGCACATTGCCTTGCATACAAAGCTCACACTCACACTAGGTGCTGATCTTCACTAACAGCAACACACATAGAACAAGCAGCATGCCAACACTGACAGACAACAGGAGCTCCACCTTCTTGACAGCATGCACGAGTGATTCCATGCTTGCTAGC
This sequence comes from Dactylis glomerata, assembly GCA_007115705.1. NCBI lineage: Eukaryota > Viridiplantae > Streptophyta > Magnoliopsida > Poales > Poaceae > Dactylis > Dactylis glomerata. Next base: position 3,626,283 of record QXEO01000547.1, on the reverse strand, counting down.
AGCTTCTGCTCCACCTCCTTCTCCTCCTTGCCTCCTCCTTTTGGTGCATCATCCAGCACAATTGCAGCCTTCTCTGCTTTCATTAGCAGGTGTTGTTCCCTCCTTTCTTCAGCCCAGCTAATTGCTTGTAATGCATCATCACCATGAAGGATATGATGATCAACAAGATACTCCATGTACTCCAGTTCCCAGTGCCAGAAATTGCATCCATGCTGAACATTGCAATCAAGAAGCGAGACAAAATGTCAGTGATGGTTTTCGAACTCAATCCGACAGAAACAGACAGTAGACAAAATTCAGATCATATTTTGAACTCAATCGAGAATCAGACAGCACAGAAATGAAAAAAGATCACATACCCCATGATTTCTGCATTTGTAGTAGACCCATCCTTCGTGTGTCGCCGTGCCAGAGATGCCGCGCGTCGACACCTTGTAGCTATCGGGGCACGGGATTGTAGGGATGAATGGCCCATGGCGGCGCCCCGCGTTGCTTGCAAAACTCGCGCTCGCCATAGACCTCGAAAAGCCACGCACAACGCCGCCGGCGTACTCAAGCCTCGGCATCCGGCGAACGGCGGCGGCGGCAGCGGCGGGAGAGAGGCTAGGGATTTGGTCATCGGCAGAGGAGGCAATGACACTTTTGCAAATAACCCCCTGCTAAAACTGAAGGACCAGCCGAGACGGTGACCGATCTGATTCAAAGTGAAAGTTCAGTGACTTCCCGCTCTCTGCCAGGTGGGCTCCACATTGCCACGTCATCGCGTACACTCGCTCATATGATGCCAGTGACCATAGAAATCTTGCACCGTGTCTTCAGTGACCTGCGGGTCGTATTTTCGAAGTACGATGACCTATCTGATCTACGTTGACAAGTTTAAGTACAATTCATGTATTTTACTCTTTAAGCAATGGTGGATAGTTGCATCACAAGATAAACAATCCAAGCACCACCAGTCCACCGCTATGTGACGATTACCTCGTAAGTAACATCTACGTACCTAGCCAGCCAGTCGTAAACTAGGCAGCCATTTCATTTCATAACCACTAGCACTACTAGTAGGGGTAGACGACATGGAGATTGTGGCGTCTTGTAATGATACTTTTTTAGGATTTGGTTGGTGATGACTGATGAGTGGTCTTGCTCTTTGTCATTCCCCTATGCTTGGAATCTTTGGACACAAGGGTGCATGCAATACAAAAATGTGTTGCCACTAATAGCGCACTAATCCCCCTGATCTCTCTCTGTCTTCCTGCTTTGAGATTTGAGAGATCCTCGTCGTCAAATCATCAAATGCAAGGAGCGAGGTCGCTTTGGCAGATCATTGTGTGTCAGTCTATCTTCGCTTGGAATGAACGATTGGTGGTATCTGGGAGACGTATTAGTTTAGCATATCTCCCTAGTTTAAGCAAGACACTGCATATGCATTCAACTGTTTGGGACTTTATGGGATTCTTATTGCATACTTTAATTGCCGTGTGTTAAGGTTGCTTAGTTTGTACCATTTCAATAAAGAGGAAGAAAATTCTGTCTCCTTAACCGGCAAACAAATGGTGATCACCGTTTGTTAATCTAGCTTGTTCCATTTATAGGAATTGAGAGAAAAGTATACCATAATTTTTTTTAGAAGAACAAGAAATAGGTAACACGCTGATGTGCCCGCCGCTATCGTATCAATCAAATTATTTTGATGGAAACAATGAAACCGTAGCCATCATGGCAGGATATGAAAAAGGAAGTTAACCAATAATCAAGAACACACACTCTGCGATATACAGTGATGTTTTAGCTTGCAATGTCATCAAGGCAAGCTAGCTAGTTGGCCAAATAATAGATTTGCAGTTTCGGAACAACTGTTGTCTCATGAAGGTTTTGGACAATTTTTTTATATATACTGGGCCCATGGGTTGAACTGGTTTGGGAATCCTATTATGACCATGCTCTCCCTCCAGCTAAGTTGGCAGACTATTATTTTTGGTGGAAAGATTGTGTCAAGCTGTTGCTTGACTTCTTTGCAAATTGTAGTCCAGTCTATCGCTGTTGGTGGAAAGACCTAATAGTTTTAATAATGTTTCTGTAGTTAGCAAGATAACAAAGCCAGTTATATGTACTTGCCAATGCCAAATTGCCAACTCTTAGTTTTCATCAGTGTTTGATCCTCTTGTGAGTCCAGTCTATTGCTAGACTGAACTTAGTTTGGGTTAAGCTATCTTAGCTATCTTTAATGGCTAGTTAAGCTGTCTTTCATGGTACATCAGTGTTTGCTTCTCTATCTGCATGCCTTAGCTATCTTTAATGGCTAGTTAAGCTATTTTTGTCTAGTAAGATGTTTCTGTTATAGAAACTTAGATGCCTGGAGTTTGGTGTTTCTGTTACAGATACCATTAAGATTAAATTGCTCCTATTGGTCCTTCACAAGTTGTCTCTATGCACCATCTAAAAAACTAGCAAAGAAATTCCTTAAAAACACTAGGAAAAATAAATCTGGCAAAATGAGATTTAATATTTGAAGTTATTTAATCTATTGTACCATGTGAGCTTGTTTCGATGATGCTTGTCAAATAAAACCTTCCTTTTTGGATAGTAATAAACTGAGCAACAAAAGCAAAGTGATGTAAAATTATAATTTGCACATTAAATTATTAACTTTTCAAATATAATTTTGGATAGTAGAGTCCTACATTGACAATTCTACCATACTGATTCAGAAGGCTTTAAATATAAATTGCTGCTGGTTCTAGTTTGTTGCTGTAGCATCTGAAAGCTACTGTTTTGCTGCTGGAACTCATTTTAACAGGATGCATACCATGCTAGAGTTTTGCTGCTGGAACTCATTTTAACAGTATGCATACCATGCTGTTTGGGTAATGTCCTAGTACTGCTGTAGCATCTGAAAGTTTGTTGTTGTAGCATCTGAAAGCTACTGTGTAATACACCATGTACTGTAGCATCTGGAAGCTACTATTTAATATAATAGTTTGTTGCTGTAGTTGGAGGTCATCATTGTTTATTACTGTTGGGCAGTACTGTGAGCATCTATGATGGAGGTTAAATATTCTATGATGATATACTGTGATGGTATACTGTGAGCATGTTGTCGACATGTTGTCGACAACTATGTGTTGGAAAGGCACATTTTGTGCTTTTTTGTGTGAATTGTTTACAGGTACTTGAAAATGACTGCCTATTACTCCCGAAATGTTGATCGATTTCTATTTCGGTGAGAAATAGCACTCCTAGGTAGCCATTTATAGGGGAGGTGCCATCGAATTTTCCGATCGATTTTTTGTTGTACTAAAAAAAATTCTCCTTTTTTTAGTGCAAACATGTCGACCGGACACGTCAACGACGGCTGATGACCCACAAGTATAGGGGGCGTATCATAGTACTTTCGATAAATAAGAGTGTCGAACCCAACGAGGAGCAGAAGGTGTTGACAAGTGGTTTTGATCAAGATTTCACTGTAAATACTAGCAAACAGGTTTTCAAGGGTATTTCGTAATGCAAATAAATAAAGTGCGAGAAAATAAAGGACAGTAGTAATAATTGCAGCGAGTGGCCTGATACGTCTCCAACGTATCTATAATTTTTGATGCTCCATGCTTGCTTTTACACCATTTGCCTAATATTTCGTTACACTTCGTGGCACTTTTATGCATTTTCCGGAACTAACCTATTAACAAGTCGCCACAGTGCCAGTTCCCTGTTTTCTACTGTTTTTGTGTTTCAGAAAAGCTACACAGGAAATATTCTCGGAATTGGATGAAACAAAAACCAAACATCCAAAAATCCACCGAAACTTTCAGAGAACCGAAGAGGAGATGGAGTGGGGCCACGAGGGCTCCACACACCAGGGCGGCGTGGCCCAGCCCCTGGTCGCGCCCCCTATGTGTGAGACCACTTCAGTCCACTTCTGACGATGCCCCTTCGCCTATAAAGACCCCCCGACGGGAAAAACCTAAGGACCAGATCAATTTTTCGGAAACACATCGCGATCCGCCACCGTCGTTGACCCGAGATCGGGAGGGTCCAGAAGCTCTTCCCGGCACCCTGCCGGAGAGGAGAATCGCCACCGGAGGTCTTCTTCATCACCATGCTTGCCTCCGGAGCGATGAGTGAGTAGTCTACCTTGGACTATGGGTCCATAGCAGTAGCTAGATGGTTGTCTTCTCCACCATGTGCTTCATGTTTAGATCTCATGAGCTGCCCTACATGATTGAGATCACCGTTATGTAATTCTACATGTTGTGTTTGTTGGGATCCGATGAATATTGGTGTTATGATTGAGTTGCTATACTGAAATATATCTTATGTTATCTCTATGTTGTTTATGATCTTGCATGCTCTCCATTGTTAGTAGCTATCTTGGCCGAGTAGTTGCTAGTAACTCCAAGAGGGGGTATTTATGCTCGATAGTTGGGTTCATGCCTCTATTTAATCTGGGGGAGTGACAGAAACCTCTAAGGTTGTAGATGTGCTATTGCCACTAGGGAGAAAACAACATTCATATGCTTGAGGGCATATGCTTTGTTTACATTACACACTTTGCTTAATGCAATTATCTGTTGTTCGTAACTTAATACCCATGGGGTGTTCGGATGATATCCCCGTGAGTGGATTATTAGTCATAGATGCAGTTGGATGGCGGTCTATGTATTTTGTTGTAATGCCCAGAGTAAATCGCATAGTGATCTTCTTGACATATCACGTTATCTTTATTCTATCAATTGCCCAACTGTGATTTGTTTACCCAGCATGTGTTATTTATCTTATGGAGAGACACCACTAGTGAACTGTGGACCCCGGTCCTATTTCCATCATATTGCTATCACCTGTTTACTTTACTCGCACTGTTTACTTTACTCGCATACTTCTACTATTTTCCACTTGATACGCTCATACCCTTTGTTTCAAGCAAACCGATGAGATTAACAACCTCATCGTAAGTTGGGAACAAAGTACTTGGTTGTGTTGTGTGCAGGTTCTACGTTGCTGCTCACAAAGCAAAGCTTGGACGAGACGCCATATAAATTGTCCGGAGCTATCGCGAAGCTTGCAAGCATCACCTTCAGTCGTATTGGCTTTTCTTCTTCGATCGATAAACCTTGGTTTCTAACTGAGGGAAAAACTTGCTGCTGTGCTCATCACACCTTCCGCTTGGGGTTCCCAACTGACTGGTTATAATCATCATCATCAACTACACGCCAGCCATCAAGTCTTTTCTGGCGCCGTTGCAGGGGAGGAAAAAGAAAACTTCTGCAAGGGGAGTTTTTCGCACGCACATCCTTTACTTTGTTTTATTGTTTTGCTTTACTTTATTTATTTTTACTTGCATTGTTTTATATCAAAAACATACAAAAATTAGTTTACTTTATAGTTGCTTTTATCTACTTGCTTTTAGTTCATCATGTTGTTCCCTAAGTATGTTTTGGAGGACCTCTCAGTAGGTAGTGGTTCAATTATTGGGAAAGATAACATTGAGGAGTTCTTTAGTCACATTAGTATGCATAAAGATGTTGAGGAAAAGTCTTTGGTTGAGCTAGCTCCTAGTTATGAAGTTGCTTCCGCTTATTTAGTTCACATGTTAGAAGCTAGGTTTGCTAACCTTAATCCCTTTTGCAATACATGTTCCTTAAGCTTCATGAAATTGAAGATCCTGAAAAGAAAGCTTTCATTTTGGAAACTTTGCGCTTAGAATTTAAAGATGTTGCCAATGAGGCTAGAAAAGTTTTTAAGAAATTTAATAAGCTTGGCTCACCTGTAGCGGTTGTGGGTAAACCCAATGAAGATTTTAGAGTGACAATACCTTATAAACTTTCAGGAATTCATGATGTTTGGGAAAATAATTCTAGTTGGATTTGTTCTGAAAATCCTTTCGATGAAAGTAGTGTACCAAAGCATGATCATAAGGGATCTTCAAAAACTCATTTGGACACAATTACCTTCATTGTTGAAAAGACTTCTATTGTGGATCCTAATGCTTCTTTCATAATTACTTGATTCGCAATTTTCTGCGCCTAGCTCAAAGGCGTTAAAGAAAAGCACTCTTGGGAGATAACCCAATATTTTCTTTTCAGTACTTTTTATTTTATTTGAGTCTTGGAAGTCATTACTACTGTAATGACCTCTCCTTATAATTTTTATTTTATTGTTTTGCCAAGAGAAGCCTCTAATTTGAGTGAGGTAAAGATTTGGGGATGTTGCTGTCCTGAAACTGTTTTCGGTGCTGCACCGTAAAAATTTGTAAAAATTCTCTGTATATCTTTTGGACCTGCGATTTCTTGTGCATATGCCCCAGGTTATATCCAAACTTTCATTAGTTGAACACTTTTTGATTTGAGCAACAGAAAACCCCGTAAAAAATCGGCCTTTATCAGCTGTTCTGCTTTGACAGATTTCTGCCACTATTCGTTTTTGCCGCTTTATCGCTTTCTTTTCAAGTTCTTTTGATCACGGAACTTTTGGGGAAGTTGCTACAGTAGTATATACTTTATATGTGGTGGTTTTGGGTTGAAACCTAAAGCAAAATAGGTTGATTATATGTTATGCTTACACTAATGTTGCTAATAGATTTGTGTTTAGTTTTGTATGAAGGAAGTTTTCAAGTGTAGGGATTGGAGAATGATGAGATGAGTTGAAGAATGGACAAAAGCTCAAGCTTGGGGATGCCCATGCATCACCCCAAGAAATATCCAAGAAGTACAAGCGTCAAAGCTTGGGGATGCCCCCGAGGCACCCCTTCTTCATTGGCAAAAAACAGGTCACCTTTCAAGACACTATATTTTTATTGCTTCATGCACTATGTGTTTTTCTTGAAGCATCCGTTATTTTAGTTTTCATTATTTGTTTTGTTTTGTTTGCTGCAATAAATGGTTGGACCCCAACAAATTTCTTTTGCAGAAGTTGCCTTGCTTTTTATTTGCCAAGAACACTCTAGTTTTCACTCTTATCAAAAAAAACCGAGTGTTCTTCTTTTTCTGCTACTACTTTTGGTTATCGTTTTCGCCTTGATTTACGTTCAGATCTTCTTATATTTATTTATCAAAGTGTATTTTTTGCCTCTGGACCATGTTGGTTTTACTCAAAAGAGTTGGATTAAAAAAGTTCGAATGGTGTTGGAAAAGAGAAAAAGCTTTATGCAAAAAAGTGGTACAAGAAGGAGCTTGTGTAGACTGCGGCTTAGGCTTTTTCATGTCATGCTTGATGTCTTTTTGATAGTATGCTTAGTGTTTTTTCTGTAGCAGGACTTGTCTCAAATAACTGAGATTGCTTAATGAGCCTTTGAAAAAATCATGTGTGGTTTTAATTATTTGGAAGCATTATTTTGGTTTTCTCCTTGATGCTTTATTTGGGTTGACTTGGCGCATGCTCACACATGTTAGACTCTTACAAAGTCACCAATAGCCTCTATGATCATTTAGTTTTTGACTTTTGATGCCATCTTATGCTTCTTTTAATGTTGCTTTGTCGCTTTGCATGATTATGGCCATTATTGCTCTCTTAGTTGGTCGCTCCCAATCTTTTGCTAGCCCTCGCCTTGTACTGAGTATGAGCTCTACTCGTGCATCCAACTCCTAAAAATCAAGTTTGCCAAAGTGTCCACCATACATACCTATTAGCAATTTGCTATTCCAAGTAAATTTGACTTGCTTTTATTTTCTCTTCAAATTAAACTCTTACCAGTGTTATACGAAAATTGGTCAGTAAAGCTCTCACGAACCGGAAGGCACACTTTACTTTTTCTTGTTCTTAAAAATTTGACATTGTGGTCTCTTATGTTGAGTTGTTATGCTTGCAAGTTATAAGTTGGAGACTAGCCCAACCATGCCGTCAGGGGGCAAGCTTTCAACATTGCATTTCTTATTTGAGTTGATATCGTGATCTTTTGTTTATGGATGCCCGCGGTGTGAAATGAATTGGGAATCTTGCGGGGATCATGGAGTTTGTATATGTGTTAGGGAAATGCCTGGGCCGCCAATCTAAGCCATGCATAATTCATGGTGGAAATTTGCAGCATACCCATAGTGGACATTCGACGACGCATCTCAAAATAAAAAGCTAAATAAATGGTAAATAAAAGAGATGTCAAGGTGTTCATTGTCTGGTTGTCCTGTCATTTTGATGTGGGCTTGTTCCATGTCATCGGGCATGGAGGTACCCCGTTGGCGGTTCTCAATGATACATATATACTTACAATGACAAGAGCCTTGCTTGGGACTCTAAGTAAAGTAGCATGAGGTTTGGGTACTCGTATTCACGGGACACGAGGTTTTTGACTTATGATTTGTCAAGCATATGCATCATAATTGTTCTCACATTAACTTTAACCATTCAAGATGCTTATGATGGAGGCAATGAGAGCTCAAAGCCGGTAAGTACCATAATTTTTTAAGGTCTATAAAACTTGCAATCACTGCTTCCCTCCGCGAAGGGCCTTTCTTTTACTTTTATGTTGAGTCACCACCTTCTATCTTTGTGCACCATTAAGAGAGCATAGTTGTCATTCTTAGTATAATGTGCATTGTCCCAAAGTTTTCATTGATTGATTCATATTGTTGGTTTCACTTGTTCTTAAATTATTTGTATCTAGTTGCCCTCTTAAACTTGAAGGTGTCCTATGCATTTATGTTTTGCTCTCCACGAAGGACAAGCTGAAAACCATTTGTATGTTTTTCCTTATGATTTGAACACACGTTTGACTTTCATTGTTTCATTTTCATGATCTTTTGTTTGTGTTCATTTTCATGTTTATAACATGGTTGCTAAGTTTTTGTTGTCAAGATTATATCTTTCATGCCCATGTTTTAAGTTCTTTTGATCCCAGCTCACAAATGCTTACATATGTGATCAAGATTGTGTAGGTGCATGTCACCTCAAAAATTATTTCTTTTGTTATCACTTACCTACTCGAGGATGAGCAGGAGTTAAGCTTGGGGATGCTTGATACATCTCCAACGTATCTATAATTTTTGATGCTCCATGCTTGTTTTTACACCATTTGCCTAATGTTTCGTTACACTTCGTGGCACTTTTATGCATTTTCTGGAACTAACCTATTAACAAGTCGCCACAGTGCCAGTTCGTTGTTTTCTGCTGTTTTTGTGTTTTAGAAAAGCTACACATAAAATATTCTTGGAATTGGACAAAACAAAAGCCAAACATCCAGAAATCCACCGAAGCTTCCAGAGAACCAAAGAGGAGATGGAGTGGGGCCACGAGGGCCCCACACATCAGGGCAGCGCGGCCCAGCCCCTAGCCGTGCCCCCTATGTGTGAGACCACCTCAGTCCGCCTATAAAGACCCCCCGATGGGAAAAACCTAAGGACCCGATCAATTTTCCAGAAACACATTGCGGTCCGCCGCCGTCGTCGACCCGAGATCGGGAGGGTCCAGAAGCTCTTCCTGGCACCCTGCCGGAGAGGGGAATCACCACCGGAGGTCTTGTTCATCGCCATGCTTGCCTCCGGAGCGATGAGTGAGTAGTCTACCTTGGACTATGGGTCCATAGCAGTAGCTAGATGGTTGTCTTCTTCACCATGTACTTCATGTTTAGATCTCATGAGCTGCCCTACATGATTGAGATCACCGTTATGTAATTCTATATGTTGTGTTTGTTGGGATCCGATGAATATTAGTGTTATGATTGAGTTGCTATACTGAAATATATCTTATGTTATCTCTATGTTGTTTATGATCTTGCATGCTCTCCATTGTTAGTAGCTATCTTGGCCGAGTAGTTGCTAGTAACTCCAAGAGGGGGTATTTATGCTCGATAGTTGGGTTCATGCCTCTATTTAATCTGGGGGAGTAACAGAAACCTCTAAGGTTGTAGATGTGCTATTGCCACTAGGGAGAAAACAACATTCATATGCTCGAGGGCATATGCTTTATTTACATTACACACTTTGCTTAATGCAATTATCTGTTGTTTGCAACTTAATACTCATGGGGTGTTCGGATGATATCCCTGTGAGTGGATTATTAGTCATAGATGCAGTTGAATGGCGGTCTATGTATTTTGTTGTAATGCCCAGAGTAAATCTCATAGTGATCCTCTCATCATATGCACGTTGTCTTTATTCTATCAATTGCCCAACTGCAATTTGTTTACCCAGCATGTGTTATTTTATCTTATGGAGAGACACCACTAGTGAACTATGGACCGCGGTCCTATTTCTTTTATATTGCTATCACCTGTTTACTTTACTCGCACTGTTTTCTTTACTCGCATACTATTACTATTTCCCACTCGATACGCTCATACCCTTTGTTTCAAGCAAACCGGTGAGATTGACAACCTCATCGTAAGTTGGGAACAAAGTACTTGGTTGTGTTGTGTGCAGGTTCCACGTTGCTGCTCGCAAAGCAAAGCTTGGACGAGGCACCATATAAATTGTCCGGAGCTGTCGTGAAGCTTGCAAGCATCACCTTCAGTCGTATTGGCTTTTTCTTCTTCGATCGATAAACCTTGGTTTCTAACTGAGGGAAAAACTTGTTGCTGTGCTCATCACACCTTCCGCTTGGGGTTCCCAACTGACTGGTTATAATCATCATCATCAACTACACGCCAGCCATCATGGCCCAATCCTTTCTTTAGCAAAGGACAAGCCGGTTGTGTAACTTATGACGACCAAACGTTCTCGAGGACACACGGAAGTTTCTGTCAAGTGCTTTCGCTTCATACCGCTAAATAATCTTGGGATTTCTATTTTCGTGCCCCTGGTTCGTTAGTTGTACTCAGTTTTCCCCAGCCGCTTAACTTTTCCTCAGTTTTGTCCAAGCCCTTGTCTGAAACCGTCACCAGTGCTGGAACGGCCGGTTGCCCGACGATTGAACACCTTTGACCGTTAACTGCTGACTAGTGGGGCCACATAGAGCCCGCAAAGACACGTCAGAGCATCCATCTTTGTTTGACCGTAAGCATCGCCGTATCCCTGACCAAAACGCGGACGAGTGGGGCTTCGGTATATCGAATGACAAGTGAGGCCATGACGCTGATACAAGGGGCAATATACGGGTAGGATTAGATTTTTAAACGGAGCTCTACAGCGATGGCACGGAGGAGGTGGCCTGCGGGGTGCCGAGATGAGATCGACGTCCACAAAGAACTGCATGAGGCGAGACCAGACGCATTAGATAGATATGAACTAGACACGTTTAACCATGCAAAGAAGAGAAGAAATGGTCGAGGACATCGACGACGACCTCAACACTTTGACTGACGGTGCCGGACATGAACGCGAGCAATGTAGAGAAAACTAGTGTCTCTCCTTTCTGGCGTGTATAGATAGGTGCTAGGGGAGTGTGGTGGCGAAGGGAAAGACTTCGCGGTGGTCTGTGGCATCTAGCATAGCGGGGCGGCGTGGCCGTGCCCACAGCGGCGTGCATGTTCGGCATTGGCATCAGCATGTACGTTCGTCATTGGCCTCGGCGGTATCTCTGGTGTGTCAGTGATCGAATGAGGGGACGGGATTGAGGGTGCATCCCGACGGTGACCTAGCAGTGGCGGCGAGCATGCATACCCGATCTGACCATGCCGATATCGGCATCGGCATCGTTTGGAGGCTGTGGTGCTCGAATCATAGTGGAAATTGCGATTCCCTATTATTTTTACATGCATAATATATAGAAAATAGCTAGATCTATAAATTGATGCATATGAAGCTACATATATATTCTTGGTCATAATCCCCTTAGATGCATGGCTTCACGTCGTCGTCGCTTTCATCGTCAGTATCTTCGTCGTCCGTATAGTAGTACTTCCTGCACGTTGTTCCGTCGAACACCTTCACTGTGAGCACATAATCGCCTTCATATTTGAAGTGTAGGAAGCAGCCGAAATCCACACCGTGCGTGATGGCGAAATTCTCCCAGCCCTTGTCGAGGTACATCCGGCCTTGTCCGTCAAATAGGACCTCCACGGTCCAGAGACGAGGACCGCAGTCAGTTGCTCGCAGATACACCTTTGCGGGCTCCTGGCCATCAAGATAGTCCGCAAACTTTTGTGGGAGTGCCTGCAAAGAGATCGAGCGCCGATCGTTTGAAATTAAAGGTTTTTTAGAATATGCACATAATTAATCACGTGTATCATATATGTGGGAACGCGTACGTACCTTCTTGGCCAAAGGGTCTTCATAGATGGTGATGAAGAACTCCTCTATGATCAATGGCAGTGTTGACGGTGGTGGTGGCAATGATGATGATCCACCACCCCGGCTGCCCCTTTCCCTTCCCATTCCCCTTCCGGTCGGCGTCCGAGACGTGGAAGCCATGGCAATGGATCAAGTGTATGTGAACGAAGAAGAGAGAGGCAGAAACGAAGAAGAGAGAGGCAGAACCTATTGACTTGAGGGATGGCCGTTGTGGGGGTTTATAAGGGAGAGATGACCGTTGTGGGGTTTACACCATAAATTAAGGTAAAGATGACCGTTGTGGGGTTTACATAATAAATTAAGGAGGAGATGACCATTGTGGGGGTGGTTTATATCTCAACAAAAAAGTAATGCCTAAAAGAAATGGAAATTCGTGAAAGTTCATCATTTTACCGTGAAAAGTAAAGCCTACAAGAAATGGAAATTCGTGATAGTTTATCATTTCAGCGTGAAAAGTAATGCCTACAAGAAATGGAAATTCGTGATAGTTTATCATTTTACCGTGAAAAGTAATGCGTAAAAGAAATAGAAATTCATGATAGTTCATCATTTTACCGTGAAAAGTAAAGCCTACAAGAAATGGAAATTCGTGATAGTTTATCATTTCAGCGTGAAAAGTAATGCCTACAAGAAATGGAAATTCGTGATAGTTTATCATTTTACTGTGAAAAGTAATGCGTAAAAGAAATGGAAATTCGTGATAGTTCATCATTTTACCGTGAAAAGTAAAGCCTACAAGAAATGGAAATTCGTGATCGTTTATCATTTCAACGTGAAAAGTAATGCCTACAAGAAATGGAAATTCGTGATAGTTTATCATTTTACCGTGAAAAGTAATGCCTAAAAGAAATGGAAATTCGTGATAGTTCATCATTTTACCGTGAAAAGTAAAGCCTACAAGAAATGGAAATTCGTGATAGTTTATCATTTTACCGTGAAAAGTAATGCCTGCAAGAAATTCGTGATTACCCAACTTGTTGAATCCGGTGGCAAACTCGTCATTTAGCATACATAGAGGGGTAGTAGTTTGCCACCGACAGATAGAGAGAGGGTGGCACGATCCTGCCCGTTGGATCATAGGATCGACGGTAGGTGGGCACGATCCATGTGACAACAGCTAGACCAATCAGGCCATGTTTGGGCTTCTGTGAGAAGGGAGAGGCTAAAACTGAGTAGTATCAAGGATACAAGGGCAAGTAAATAGTAAACAGGCTAAGGAATTCAAATAAGAGATTTAGAAAAAGAAAAACACATGTTTTGTACAATGAAACCCAGGTTCGCCTACCTCAAAGTATTAGCAATTCAAATATACATGAGTGTAAAAATTATGGCCTCATTCAGACAAACTATGTTTTGGGTATAGATGTTTTGAGAAGGGGTTTGAGTGGAAAGCCATGAACCTTCATAGCTACTAGTGATTTCAGAAGTGGCCATTTGTGTGAAAACTTGATTTATATATGATTGTTATGATTTCCTACATGGTAGGTCGCGTAACAAGACTCCATAAGTAGGAAGCACTATGATTTTATTTTTTTGAATTTTTTTGCGCATGAAATGACTCAATTAGATGACTTAATCCCATCTGTTGACTCTCTGTTGACCAGTCACTTGAGGGTAAAACTGAGTATATTGCACTAGGCAGTATTAGTACTCGAGGGGAAAACTGAGTACAGATATTTTTCCAGTGTAAGATTCGAGGGTAGAACTGAGTACACGTAACGGTGCTGACATGCAGTCCCACGGACGCGTGTCGCGGTGAGCAGCGGTTAGCCACGCGGTGCGCGTGTTGAGACCAAAACGTCAACTGCTGAGACGAACCGTCACTTTGCCAGTACAGAGCCCATCTCCCTCCCTCTGCACATAGTCTCATCATAACTCACGCACGCAACCACGCCTCTCACGTCCCATCACCTTCTCCAAAAAAAACCCAGCCGCCCTACGCGCGCTCCCCTGCCGGTGATGGAGAAGAAGAATGCGCCGGTGGCCGTCGCCCCCGAGCCCATCGCCTCCGAGCCCGTCGCTGAAGGGTTTCACAGCATAGTAAATAAAAAATTTCCAACGGATGCGAACAAGAAAGCCAAGATCTAATCTAGGAGATGTAATCAACGAGAGAGGTAGATGAGATCTTCATACCCTTGAAGAAATCGCACAGCGGAAACGTTCAACAGAACGTGGATGATGTAGTCGTACTAGCCGTCTCCTCCCCGCGATCCGATCCGATCCTACGCCGCAAGTGGCGGCGCCTCCGAGAGATGCACACGTACGGTGCAGCGACGTCTCCTCCTTCCTTGGTCCAGCAAGTATGGTGGAGAGATAGATTGGATCTGCAGCACGACGGCGTGGTGCTTATGGTGGAGAGTTTCTGCGGCAGGGCTTCGCCTACGCACAGTCGCGAGAGAGAGAGGTGGAGGGGCAACAGTTGGCCGGCGGCTAGGGTTGGAGTTGGAGGGGGAAGGCTGCGCCCCTGCCCTCCTTATATAGGGGGCTGGCCGGCCCCTTGACCCCTCCTCCAAGCCCTAGGGCGGCGGCCCAAGGGGGAAGAGTGGGGGGCAAGTTTCCCCCCCTCCTTCTGGAAGGTTCCCTTAGGGTTTCCCCTAAGGGCTGGCCGGCTGGGCCTTAGGGGCCTTGTGCACCTGGCCCAAAGTGGCCAGGACACTTCCCCTTAGGCCCACATGGGCCCACGTTGGTCCCACTCTGGAACCTTCTAGAACCTTCTGGTACAATACCGATAAACTCCGAAACGATTTCGGAATCCAAAAACTGCTTTCCTTTATATGAATCTTATTCTCCGGACCATTCCGGAACCTCTCGTGACGTCCTGGATCTCATCCGAGACTCCGACCAAAAACTCATAAACCAATTATCCATTCTATCCTAGCGTCGATGCACGTTAAGTGTGTGACCCTACAGGTTCGAGAATATGCAGACATGATCTTCTATCAATAATCAACAGCGGGATCTGGAAACCCATATTGACTCCCACATATTCATCGATGATCATATCAGATGAACCATGATGCCAGGATTCAATTAATCCCGTATATGTATTCCCTTCATCACACGATATTTTACTCGCCCGAGATTCGATCGTCGGTATTGGCATACCTAGTTCAATCTCGTTCACAGAAAGTACTATACTCGTTCTGTAATCTGATATCACTTTGTGATTAACTCCTTAACCACGTGCTTGCAAGCGGTGTTGATATCGATTACCGAGTGGGCCCAAAGTATATCTCTCCGACTCGGGAGGGACAAATTCCATCTCGATACATACAACCCAACAAGTACTTTCCGATCACCTGAGAGACACCTTTATGATCACCCTATCATAGGATGACGTTTGATGACCTCAAAGCTTTCTTCCGATACCAGGGAGTTGTATTATCTCATGGTCTAAGGAATACAATACTTGACATAAGAAAAGCTTCGCAAAGATGAACACGAAGACACGATCTAATTGCTCTGCTTTATTTGGGTCTGTCCATCACATCATTCTCCTAATGACATGACCTCATTATTAATCGACAACTCATGTCTATGGTTAGGAAACCTTAACCATCATTAATCAATGAGCTAGTCTAGTAGAGGCATACTAGGGACACGGTGTTGTTCATAAACCACACAAGTATTAATGTTTTCGCTTAATACAAATATAGCATGGAGTATAAACATTATCATGAACAAGAAATATGATAATAACAATATTATTATTGCCTCTAGGGCATATTTCCTTCAGTCTCCCACTTGCACTAGAGTCAATAATCTAGTCAATACATGCGCATTCAACACCTATGGCATTCCGGTGTTACTCATACGCGTTGCACGTGGTAAACCTTATCTACGGGTCTGACACTTTCAGGTCCGTTTGTATTTGCATATCTTTTGCATCATCACGCATTACTCATCTTGACATGAGATGGCATTGTATAAACTTGGTCTTCTGGTGAGACCTTTGTATCTTGGCCGAGACCTTTGTATCTTGGCCGAGACTATGTTGTCACTATTGTCATACAATAGAACTACATAGTACTAGCACACTTAGAAAAATAGCGATATCCACCGTGCGTCGAAATACTCATTGGTCCACACACATCGGTATGTATGATTTTCAATAAGTCCGTTGCTCGCTCCATTATTCCGGAGAACGGGTTTTTGATCATCTTGCCCATGAGGCATGGCTTGCACGTGTCAAATAATTCAAAATCAAGAGACTCTAAAAGTCCATCAGAATGGAGTTTCTTCATGCGTTTTACGCCAATATGACCTGGACGACAGTGCCACAAATAAGTTGGATTATCACTATCTACTTTGCATCTTTTATGCCGCTTCTAAAGCGATTATATACTTAGCCCTCGTTGCAGTGTCCGCCACAATATTAACATTGGAACTCATCCAAGTCATCATGGAACTTTCTTCCATCTTATTATGCCACCTTCTAACTCAAAACAAATAGCTTAAAAATGAGATAAAATTTTACTTGTATGTGTGACAAAGCCAATGTAACTCATTGCAATGAACCATTTGTCACTTCTGCATACAGAACATATTCTTACTTCTTCAAAAGTGCATAAGAATATCTTTACTATTGTCCAACGATCATCATATGAATGCTATAACCTTTAGAGCATTGGACACATCTGGATCTACATATCATGGTATACAAGATTGATAAAATCATTCTTGTGGTTTCACTCATCAAGTGTCAAAACAATTGATTCTTGCTCCAACCTCTTCCATGCAACAAGAACCGTTCTTATTGTTTCCATGTTGAACAAATTCAATATTTCATCTATGTACTCTGGCAAAACTATATTAGTGCCTCAATCTATCTGCATGGACATTGATGCTTAATATTCTGGTTTTACCTAAGTTTTTCATCAAAAACTAATTTTAATGAAAACTTAACAATATCAAGAAAAACACATTATTTCTAATAAACGATATGTCACCTACATAAAGCATTAGAAATATGTCTTAGCGCTCCCACTTACTTTCTTGTAATACAAGCATCTTCAAATATCTTGATGAAATTAACACTTTAACATTTTCATCATTGAAGATTCCAACTTCGCTATGCTTACTTCTACCATAGAAGTTTGCATACATATCTAGCAACCTTTGAATCAACAAAACCCATTGGGTCATGTCATTTATTCAACTATCATATCTCAATATGTAATTGTTGCTAGAATAATTCATATGACGAAGTCAGGGCCCATCATCGCTTCTTTGTATATTGTTGGTTACTATTATCTAATAATATCTCGTCCTCAAATCTTACTATTTGATTACGACCAACTTGGTTAAATAGGAACTTTGATGTCCATGACTACAACATATTGTAGGTGCGGGAGCCATGAATGCAGTTGCCGCTTCCAGAACATTTTCTGTGCTGCGCTACTTTGCTCATCTTGCTCAGGTTCAATAACCTCATCAAGTTCTATTTTCCTCGCACTTAAACCTTTCGCGAGAAAACTCCTTCATAAGAAATTCACTTTCAAGTGACAATCACTATGTGTTTGGGTTCATAGTAGAAGGAATACCCATCGACATTCTTTGGGATGACCTACAAAGACTTACTAATCCGATTTTGGTTGTAAACATTTTACATATGCCATGCATACCAAAATTTAAGAAAAGACAACTATAACTTGTATGGTGTCATTTCAGCGGATTATGATGGTGCTCTATTCAGTGAAAAGCGGTAGTCTCTAAAGCATAATCCACAAATTATATTGGTAGTTTTATTTCATCATTAATCTAACCATGTCAAACAAGGTTTGATTACATCCATCAAAAACTCCATACTACTATGGTGTTTATCATGATGCAAGTTTGTGGAACAATTCCTCTAACTCCTAGATGTTTGCTAAACTTGTAACTCAAATATTCTTCTTTATGATCCAATCATAAAAACTTGAATTTTTCTTGTTACAACAATTTCCACTTCATAAATTGAACAATTTCAATTGTTTCATACTTCTATCTCATCAAGCAGATATACCATACATCTATTCGAGTCATTGATGAAATAGAAAATACACCATGATCGACTTCACACCATGGACTACATACATCAACATGTACGATCTCCATTTAGTTAGTCACTTGTTCTGTCCATGGCCTATGAACGGAGTTTAATCATCTTTAGGAAAAGTCTCACAAGCGTCAATCAATTCAAAATCAAATGACTCGAAATTCTATCAATATAGAATTTCTTTCATGTTTTGTTTCCAATATGACTTAAACGGCGGTGTCATATATAAGTGAAATTTGTTTTGTCTTGCGACCTTTAGCATCAGTGTTATAAATGTCTATTTCACCAACAAGATAATAATAATCTATCCATCGATTATGGAAGACGGTAATAATTTGAACAACCATTGCTCTCATAATACCGGAACAAAATAACAATTATTAAGTTCTTAACAAATCTAGAAGGCTAGGTTTTATGCCAACAAAAAACACAATAACACATTTATTTGTTTCTCGATGCGCATTGTTACCACATTCTTTTGCTAGTTACTTAGGCCATCGTAGTTCTTGTATTATTGCTTTGTATGACATATCATACCAACAATCTAGTATCCAATACCCAAGAATTACATTATGTACTAGCAAAGAATACATCTATAACATGTATATCATTTATATACCCGTGCTGGACATTTCCAGTCTTTTCCTTTTCTACCAAATACTTTTGTAGATCCTATTTAGCATTTCCTCTCCTTTTAGAAGAATCTATCGACATCAATAGTGGCATCAATCAATTGACACATAGTCCAAAGGATGTTAGTCAAATACTAATAGCCTTGGATTTTGCACTTTGAAGTGGATCGCCATCATCATATGATTGGTATTCTTCCAGATTCCATTTTTAGTATTCTTTTGGTATGGCAAAACAATTTAGCCGATACCTTTTCATTCATCTTATCATGACAACTTTCATGATGAAACTACTATAGCTGTTAAGGACAAATGCAAGTATAATATTAGTTTCCCAAACTTTTGGGTGATCGGGATGCCTAGCATCTTCAATCTTCGCATATATTCATACAATATGAGCATATTTTTTTACTAAATTATACTTAATCATTTTGCAAACAATCAAAGTTTTAGATATCAAATATCTTTCACTTCTTATTTGTTCCTGAAACAATTCTTTCAGCTCGATGATCACTTTGATTCTCAAACAATTTTGAAGATCAATTTATCATGAAGGCAAACATATGATCTTTAGATACTAAACTTGAATCGTTGCTCTTAGATTAATACAATTTATTAAATCGTATGGAGCAAGCAAGGTTTGCTAAAGTTTGCAATAGGACTTAATCTTTAGTCTTGACATTCTAACTAAACGGCACTAGACCGAAAGGTGATTATCCAGAATTCTATAGTTCTTTTAACTCAATTAAAACTAAGTGTCGGTGGAAAACGGTTGCCAAAGACTACAACGACTTATGCAAATACACTAAGATTTAGTTCATGATAATTAGTTCAAGTTAATCAAATTACTAATGAACTCCCACTAAATTCAACATCCCTCAAAGTTGTTTAGTGAAGCATGATCCAAATTCACTACACCGAGACCGATCATCACGTGAATGATGTAGCTTTAATGGTGAACATCAACATGTTGATCATATCATCCATATGACTCATGCTTGACCTTTCGGTCTCTGTGTTCCGAGGCCATGTTTGTACATGCTAGGCTCGTCAAGTCAAACCCAAGTATCTCCGCATGTGCAAATACTGGCTTGCACCCGTTGTATGTGAACGTAGAGTTTATAGCACCCGATCATCACGAGATGCTTGAACACGACGAACTTTCGCAACGGCGCATACGAGGGGAGAACACAATTTTATCTTGATCTTTAAGTGAGGAATCATCTTATAATGCTACCGTCGCGATCAAAGCATAATAAGATACATAAAAGGATAAACATCACATACATATAATTTTATGTGACATGGTATAGCCAATCTCCGTGCAATGATCTCCATCTTGTGAGCACCGGCATGATCTCCATCACTCCACCATGATTGCCTCCACCACGAATAGCAACTACAACTATTGCTAACTACTTAGCGATAAAGTAAAGCTATTACATGGCGTATAAGAAGTTGACACGCAGGTCATACACAATTATAAAGACAACCATATGGCTCCTGCCGGTTGTGAACTAATCAACATGCAAGTCGTGAAATATTACAAAACATGATCATCGCATACATCACATATATCACATCACATCTTGTGGCCATACCATATCACAAAACACTCCCTGCAAAAACAAGTTAGACGCCTCTACTTTGTTGTTGCATATTTTACGTGGCTTATGGGAGTAGCAGGTTAACAACGATTCTTACCTACGAAAAGCCACAACGGTGATATTATGGTTGCTAACATCCGTTGTAAATCCCATGACTACTATAGTGAGAGAAACTGGCATCCACCAGCCGCATGTATGGAACTAGCCACACGTCAAGTGCGGAGCCGGTCTCGCGAACGAGGTCGCGTAAAGTTGGCCTGGACCGCTTCGATCTCACTATGCCGCACCATAAGAAATACAAAACAAAGAGGTTTGCAACAGAAAACATCAACGCCCACAACAAGCATATTGCGTTCTACTCGTGAAACACATCTACGCATAGATCTAGCTCTGATACCACTGAAGGGTTTTGCAGCATAGTAAATAAAAAATTTCCTACGGATGCGAACAAGAAAGCCAAGATCTAATCTAGGAGATGTAATCAACGAGAGAGGTAGATGAGATCTTCATACCCTTGAAGAAATCGCACAGCGGAAACGTTCAACAGAACGTGGATGATGTAGTCGTACTAGCCGTCTCCTCCCCGCAATCCGATCCGATCCTACGCCGCAAGTGGCGGCGCCTCCGAGAGATGCACACGTACGGTGCAGCGACGTCTCCTCCTTCCTTGGTCCAGCAAGTATGGTGGAGAGATAGATTGGATCTACAGCACGACGGCGCTTATGGTGGAGAGTTTCTGCGGCAGGGCTTCGCCTACGCACAGTCGCGAGAGAGAGAGGTGGAGGGGCAGCAGTTGGCCGGCGGCTAGGGTTGGAGTTGGAGGGGGAAGGCTGCGCCCCTGCCCTCCTTATATAGGGGTCTGGCCGGCCCCTTGACCCCTCCTCCAAGCCCTAGGGCAGCGGCCCAAGGGGGAAGAGTGGGGGGCAAGTTTCCCCCCCCTCCTTCTGGAAGGTTCCCTTAGGGTTTCCCCTAAGGGCTGGCCGGCTGGGCCTTAGGGGCCTTGTGCGCCTGGCCCAAAGTGGCCAGGACACTTCCCCTTAGGCCCACATAGGCCTCTGACAAGTGGGCCCATGTTGGTCCAACTCCAGAACCTTCTAGAACCTTCCGGTACAATACCGATAAACTCCAAAACGATTTTGGAATCCAAAAACTGCTTTCCTTTATATGAATCTTATTCTCCGGACTATTCCGGAACCTCTCGTGACGTCCTGGATCTCATCCGAGACTCCGACCAAAAACTCATAAACCAATTATCCATTCTATCCTAGCGTCGATGCACGTTAAGTGTGTGACCCTACGGGTTCGAGAATATGCAGACATGATCTTCTATCAATAATCAACAGCGGGATCTGGAAACCCATATTGACTCCCACATATTCATCAATGATCATATCGGATGAACCACGATACCAGGATTCAATTAATCCTGTATATGTATTCCCTTCGTCACACGATATTTTACTCGCCCGAGATTCGATCGTCGGTATCGGCATACCTAGTTCAATCTCGTTCACAGCAAGTACTCTACTCGTTCTGTAATTTGATATCACTTTGTGATTAACTCCTTAACCACGTGCTTGCAAGCGGTGTTGATGTCGATTACCGAGTGGGCCCAAAGTATATCTCTCCAACTCGGGAGGGACAAATTCCATCTCGATACATACAACCCAACAAGTACTTTCCGATCACCTGAGAGACACCTTTATGATCACCCTATCATAGGATGATGTTTGATGACCTCAAAGCTTTCTTCCGATACCAGGGAGTTGTATTATCTCATGGTCTAAGGAATACAATACTTGACATAAGAAAAGCTTCGCAAAGATGAACACGAAGACACGATCTAATTGCTCTGCTTTATTTGGGTCTGTCCATCACATCATTCTCCTAATGACATGACCTCATTATTAATCGACAACTCATGTCTATGGTTAGGAAACCTTAACCATCATTAATCAATGAGCTAGTCTAGTAGAGGCATACTAGGGACACGGTGTTGTTCATAAACCACACAAGTATTAATGTTTCCGCTTAATACAAATATAGCATGGAGTATAAACATTATCATGAACAAGAAATATGATAATAACAATATTATTATTGCCTCTAGGGCATATTTCCTTCAGTCGCATCCGAGCCCGTTGCCGCCGAGCCCGTCGCATCCGAGGGCGGCGCATCCAAGCGCGGCGCCTCCATGAACTGGGCCTCTCTTAAGGGTGACGGACCACTTCACAAGATCGGCGACTGTTTACTGGCGAACGAGGAGTACGTGGACACCTACGCTGCTTTGAGGCAAGTTTGTACAAATTGGCGTTCAGATCTACCTGAGCCCGACGTGCACCTGCACGAATGGATCATGGTAGAACACGCCCTTCCACGCGCCGCTGAGTTCTCCTTCCTCAACCTCCGCACATCCCGCTACGTCACCATCGATCTAACGGAAGTTTATGCAAGGTTCAAATTCCTCCATATCTATAGAGTTAATCTATTTTTATTTTCAATCATAAATATCTTAGTGCTGAATGTTATCTTCATCAACTCCCTTTTAGATACTACTTCATCGGCTTTTATCGTGGCGTCATCGTGCTTGCCTAGAGGAACTAGCCGCACAAGATACGGCTTCTGAACCCACTCACAAAGACATTGAACGCTACGTTTCAGGCGTAGATGCCATCTATGATTGTGGAGTCAGTCGCTGTAATGAAGTCCCCGACTATGGTCTTCATTTGCATAGGTTACCCCAATGAAATTGCTTGGGTCGATGAGAGCTCTCCTACTAAGGATATAGATGTATAAGATTGGGGAGAAGGAAGATTTTCGATCGAGGATGATTCTCTGCGTTGCCTTACCCCGTTCAATGGTGAATTGTATGCAATAGCTGTGAACAATTTTGAGTTCGGAACATTAGTGTGCACCAACAATGTCCAGTTGGAGAAGCGCGCGAGCACTATCAACATGGAGACACTATTTTCATTTCCAGAACTTGGAAATGACAAGTTCTACCTTGTGGAGTCTGATGGTGATCTGCTACTTGTGTTGTTCGGCGGCAGCACTGGCAATAGGCATTTGGAGGAAGGTCAACCATTGGTGTACCATGTGGACACTGAGAGCCGCTCTCTCCATGCCGTCAACATTGGCAGTCTTGCCTTCTTCGTCAGTTATAAATGGTGTATCTCCGTCGACACTAGAGTGCACCCGACAGTTTGACCTGGCTGCATCTACTATGAGGGCGGTTATATCAGACAGTTTTTTGATGATAGAAAGGCCTGGGATGAGTGGCCATGACATGTGGATATATTAGATTCCGACGGTATGAAAATAGAACAAAGGCCATACCGTTTGGAGGATCTATTGGCTGCACACTACAGACGGAAGGAGTTCAGTCAATATTTTTTTCGTCTCATGGAATATAGCGACTCCGAAATATATGATGAAGAATGAAGAACCTTCATGTTGGGCATACATTGTGTCTTATATTATTTTCAGCTTAGTTTGTCGTGAACATTAACATCGTTATTGGCTTCTTTTGGCTGATGTATGCATTTTATGTATTATACTATACTAGCTTCTAGATTAGCTTCTAGATTTGTTACCATATTGGGAAAAAAACGAGGGCCAAAAGGCAGCAATCATTGAAGAAAGACAGAAATAGAAGCTTCTCTAGATTTAAAACTAATTTGGTGAAAAGAGAGAGAACTGTTTACAGAGAGAGAGAGGGGAAAAAGGCGCTCTGAAAAGTCAATGCCAATTTGGCCTGAGAGAGACAGAACCGAGCTCTCACGTACAACCAAACATGGTCTCGTCCTGTCCCACGCGGTCCCTTTCTACCAGCCCCACGCGACGTGGCCCCACACGACGCGGCCCCACACGTCAGCACGGAAACGGTAACTTAACGGGAATCCTCCCGTCCTAGCTTCTTCTGAGGGTTTCAGACAACGGCTTGGGGAAAACTGAGGAAAAACTAACGAGCCGGGGAAAACTGAGTACAACTAACGACCTGAGGGCACGATAATAGAAATCCCAATAATCTTTACTGGTTTGATAGTGTTATGGGGGTGAACCTGTGCTAGCGCACTACCCTTACTAGGATAATACACACTTATGATTATACCCCTTGCAAGCATCCGCAAATATAAGAAAGTAATTAAGATAAATCTAACCACAGCCTTAAACTCTAAGATCCTACGCTCCCTGGTGCAATGGTTTCCCAACGGAGGTTTAGGTTTCTGTCAATCCAGCAACCCCACAATTGGTAGCCAAATACACAATGCATCTCACTAGGCCCATAAATGGTGAAGTATCATGTAGTCGACGTTCACATGACACCACTAGTGAAATAGCACCACAACAAATAACTATCAAACCATTAAATATTACTCAACATAATTCCACTACTAACGACTTGACTTCTCCCATGTCCTCAAGAACTAAACGAACTACTCACAAGACATCATATGGATCATGATTAGAGGTGAAATAATGGTAAATAACAATCTGAATATAAACCTTAATTCAACGGTTCCACTCAATAGCATCAACCACAAGAGTAATCAACACCGGGAAAGTTTCCCCTAAGAATTTGACAAGATTCAACTCGAGATGTTACAGCGGGATGATGTGGTGATGGTGGAGATGAGGTGCTGGTGATGGAGATGATGATGATGATGATCCCGATGAAGTCCGGTGCGATGGTGATGACAATGGCGACGATCTCCCCTCTCCGAGAAGGAATTTCCTCGGAAGATTTCTGCCTGCTGGAGAGCTTTTCTCTCTCTGGTGTTTTCCGCCCCGTAGAGGCGGCGGTGTCTATCTCTGAGCCCCCCCTTGACTTAGGTTTTTGGGGACAATGAAGTACGCGAAGGGGTGAGACCTGAAGTGGGCCAGGGTGGCCTCACACTAGGCCGGCGCAGCCAGGGGCCAGGCCGCGCCCCCTATGTGTGAGCCTACCCCTGGATCCTCTCGACTCCTCCTTCTGGCTTCCTGAGTCTTTTGGCAAAATATAATTTTCTGGAATTTTCCCGATCTTCCGAAATATGGTGTCTTGACGGTCCTTTTCCAGCAGAATCCTGACTCCGGCAGCAAATCCTCCAATGATCATCAAACATGTAAAAACAGAGGAAACAACATAAGTATCATCTCTAAATATAAAATATATCAATGAATAACAACAAATTATGATACAAAATAGTGATGCAAAATGGACGTATCAACCCCCCAAGCTTAGACCTCGCTTGTCCCCAAGCGAAAACTAAACTCGGTAAACATGACCACAGGTTTATGGAGTGAAGTGTCGATAATCAAAATATGGACAAGAAGCATCACATTCACCAAGGCACAAGCTATAATAGACAGCAACTTCCCTTTATATAATATAGACTTGTAATAAGTAAAGGGAATCACATATAAAGATGCACAAAGTAAACTATAATTGGTGGTAGCAAACCTTAGTTCTTGGTCAGAGAACAATGAGCAAACTATACTAGCCTTTGAATGGAGCACTTTTTGTAAAACAGAGCTAATATAGCAAAAACCATATGCTCAGCGAAACAAACTTTTTTTTTGCATTCATAGAAAGCTTTCAAAGATATATTCCTTCAGACAAAAGCATTGTACAAAACAAGGAAGATAGTAAACATAATTAAATGGATGAACATATGGATGAGTGAAACATAACAACTCAAATGCTTGCTTGAGATAGAAGGGAATAGGTTGACTCAATATGAAAGTAAAAGATAGGCCCTTCGCAGAGGGTAGCAGGGATTAATCATATGCTAGAGCTTATCATTTGTAAAATAGAGGTAAAAATTGTTTTGAGAGGTGTTTGCTTTTGTCAACAACTAGCAACGGAGTTCTTGATATCTTCCATACTAAACAAGTGAGAGCGGTTCCGAGATGTTTGATTAATTGGCACATTGGTGCTCTTTTATAGCTTGGCACTCCTCCCCACCTTTTCCTTTCTCAAACCATGGCTAACCGATTCCATCGGGTGCCGACCAACTTTCACATACCATGGAGGAGTGCCTTTTTTCTTTTCCTTTTTTGAGATTATAATGGTCTGACCAGCTCCCTTGCAAAATTAGTGACGAGCAGATGAAGCTACCTAGTCGAGGGGTACTTAATTTAGTATGGAAGATAACAAACCCATCCACTACGTCCTCATGAGCTAAAAACAGTGGCACAAAATGAGAAGTGTTTGAAGGTTTTTGAAAGGTAGCACATGAAAATTTACTTGGAATGGCTTGAAATACCATGCATAGGAATTTATAGTGGACTCTTTGGAAGTAACTTGGTTTTTAGGAGTTGGATGCACGAGAAGTATTTCCTCTCAGTACAGGTCTTTGGCTAGCAAGGCTTGGTAGCAAGCATAAGAGTTGCATGAAACAAACAAACATACATATGATAAGAACAATCATGCAAACTTTCTTGAAGGTACAATGATGTCTACGCACTTCTATTCTTGTAGACACTTGTTGGGCCTCCAAGTGCAAAGGTTTGTAGAACAGCAGCAAGTTTCCCTTAAGTGGATCACCCAAGGTTTATCGAACTCAGGGAGGAAGAGGTCAAAGCTATCCCTCTCAAACAACCCTGCAATTACGATACAGAAAGTCTCTTGTGTCCCCAACACACCCAATACACTTGTCAGATGTATAGGTGCACTAGTTCGGCGAAGAGATAGTGAAATACAAGTGGTATGGATGATTATAAGTAGCAAACGTGATGTGAAATAAATATCACTGCGAGCAAACAAGTAACAAAATAGCAAGTAAACGGTGTGCAATGCTTGGAAACAAGGCCTAGGGATCATACTTTCACTAGTGGACACACTCCCAACAAATATAACATGATTGAACAAATAAACAACTTCTCTCCACTATGGTACTCTGAATTACTCTCCTATTGAATAACACTAATCATTGTGTAGTGGCTACAAAAGCACCCCTTAAAGTTCATCAAATACTTGACAAACACCACTCATAGAGATATCCAAATCAAAGCACAACTCAAGATAGATATCATTGCAACTTAGACCAAGTACCAACACGGTGCACACACTGTCAACATTACACCATGAAAGGAGGAATAGATCACTTCAATACTATCATAGTAATAATTACTCTCATAATCCACAAGAGATCACAATCATAGCCTAAACCAAGTACCACCATGATGCACGCACTGTCACCGTTACACCATGGCAGGAGGAATAGATTACTTTAATAACATCACTAGAGTACACATAATATCTGAATAATAACATCTACTTGTTCAACATGATACAAAGCTCACGATCACATAAAGATCACATCATGGGAGAGAGAGGTGAACCACATAGCTACCGGTAGAGCCCTTAGCCCCGGGGATGAACTACTCCCTCCTCATCATAGGAGACAGCAAGGTTGATGGAGATGGCGGTGAGGTCGATGGAGACGGCGGATACGGCGATGGAGACCGATGGAGATGGCTCCGGGGGCACTTCCCCATCCTGGCAGGGTACCGGAACAGAGACTTCTGTCCCCCAAAATTCGTCGGTGGTGGCGGCGGAGCTGCGGAACTGCATCTGGAAAATTGTCGAATCCCCTAGGGTTTTCCGTCCCGAGGCTTCTTATAGGCGAAGGGGCATCGTCAGGGGTGGGACCAGGCGCCCTCACGCATGGCTGGCGCGGCCAGGGGCCTGGCCGCGCCACCCCTGCATGTGGGGCCCCTGTGGCCCACCTCCTACTCCTCTTCGGATCTCTGGAAGCTTCCAGGTAAAATAAGACTTCAGGATGTTGTTTCGTCCAATTCCGAGAATATTTCCTGTGTATCACTTCTGAAACACAAAAACAGTAGAAAATAGGAAACTGGCACTGTGGCACTTGTTAATAGGTTAGTTCCGAAAAATGCATAAAAGTGCCACTAAGTGTAACGAAACAATAGGCAAATGGTGTAAAAACAAGCATGGAGCATCAAAAATTATAGATACGTTGGAGACGTATCAGCATCCCCAAGCTTAACTCCTGCTCGTCCTCGAGTAGGTAAGTGATAACAAAAGAATAATTTTTGAGGTGACATGCACCATCACAATCTTGATCATATATGTAAGCGTTGTGAGCTGGGATCATAAGAACTTAAAACATGGGCATGAAAGATATAATCTTGACAATAGAAACTTAGCAACCATGTTATAACATGAAAATGAACACAAACAAAAGATCATGAAAATGAAACAATGAAAGTCAAACGTGTGTTCAAATCATAAGAAAAAACATACAAATGGTTTTCAGCTTGTCCTTCATAGAGAGCAATACATAAATGCATAGGACACCTTCAAGTTTAAGAGGGCAACTAGATACAAGTAATTTAAGAACAAGTGAAACCATGATCATGAATCAATCAATGAAAACTTTGGGACAATGCACATTACACTAAGAATGACAATTATGCTCTCCTAATGGTGCATAAAGATAGAAGATGGTGACTCAACATAAAAGTAAAAGAAAGGCCCTTCGCAGAGGGAAGCAGTGATTAAACACGTGCTAGAGCTTTTCATTTGTAAAACAGAGAGATAAAAATTGGTTTTGAGAGGTGGTTGCTTTTGTCAACGACTGGCAATGGGGTTCTTACTATCTTCCATACAAAAATGAAGCAAGTTTTTGAGAGAGAGATTGGCACTTTTGTGCTCTTTTTTAAAGCTTGGCACTCCTCCCCACCTTTTTTCCTTTCACAAACCATGGCTAACCGATTCATCGGGTGCCCACCAACATTCACATTCCTTGGAGGAGTGCATTTTTTCTTTCTTTTTTCTCTTTCTTTTTTCTTTTTGGAATAAGCAATATGGAAGATAGCAAATCCGACCACTACGTCCCCATGAGCTGAAAACAGTGTCACAAAACGAGAAGTATTTTGAAGGTTTTTTCAAAGGTAGCACATGAGAATTTACTTTGGAATGGCTTACAAATACCATGCGTAGGAATTTATAGTGGACACAATGGCAAACTTGGTTTTTAGGAGTTGGATGCACGAGTAGAGCTCATACTCAGTAAAAAATGAGGGCTAGCAAAAGACTGGGAGCGACCAACTAAGAGAGCAATAATGGCCATAATCATGCAGAGCGACATTAAAAGAAGCATAAGATGGCATCAAAAGTCAAAAACTAAATGATCATGAAGGCTATTGGCGACTTTGTAAGAGTCTAACATGTGTGAGCATGCGCCAAGTCAACCCAAATAAAGCATCAAGGAGAAAACCAAATAAATGCTTCCATATAATAAAAACAACGCATGATTTTTTTCAAAGGCTCATTAAGCAATCTCAGTTATTTGAGACAAGTCATGCTACAGCAAAACCACTAAGCATACTATCAAAAAGACATCAAGCATGACATGCAAAAGCCTAGGCCGCAATCTACACAAGCTCCTTCTTGTACCACTTTTTTGCATAAAGCTTATTCTCTTTTCCAACACCATTCGAACTTTTTATAAACACCTCTTTTGATGTAAACCAATAAATATCAGAGGCAAAAATTCACCTTGATAAATAAATATAAGAAGATCTAAATGCAAATCAAGGTGAAAACAAAAACCGAAAGCAGTAGCAGAAAAAGAAGAACACTCATTGAAACGATAAGAGTGAAAACAGAGTGTTCTTGGCAAATGAAAAACGGAGTTCATCTCCCTCCAAAACAACATGATGTGATCTAACCATTTATTGTAGCAAACAAAACTAAACTAATAATAAAAACTAAAACAACTGACGCTCCAAGGAAAACACATAGTGCATGAAGCAATAAAAATATAGTGTCTTGAAAGGTGACCTAATTTTTGCCGATGAAGAAGGGGTGCCTCGGGGGCATCCCCAAGCTTTGACACTTGTACTTCTTGGATATTTCTTAGAGTGATGCATGGGCATCCCCAAGCTTGAGCTTTTGTCCATTCTTCAACTCATCTCATCATTCTCCAATCCCTACACTTGAAAACTTCCTTCATACAAAACTAAACACAATTCTATTAGCAACATTAGTGCAAGCATAACATATAATCAACCCTCTATTTGCTTCAGGTTTCAACTCAAAACCACTACATATATAGTAGATACTACTGTAGCAACTTCTCTAAAAGTTCCGTGATCAAAAGAACTCAAAAGAAAGCGATAAAGTGGCAAACACAAATATTGGCAGAAATCTGTCAAAACTGAACAGCTGACAAAGGTCAAATTTTTGAAGGATTTTCTGTTGCTCAAATCAAAAAGTGTTCAACTAACAAAAGTTTGGATATAACCTGGGGCATATGCACAAGAAATCTCAGGTCCAAAAGATAAACAGAGAATTTTCACGAATTTTTACAGTGCAGCACCGAAAACAATTTCAGGACAGCAACATCCCCAAATCTTTACCTCACTCAAATTAGAGGCTTCTCTTGGCACAAAAACGAAATAAACAAGATAAGGAGCGGTCATTACAGTAGTAATGACTTCCAAGACTCAAATAAAAGAAAAAGTACTGAAAATAAAACATTGGGTTATCTCCCAAGAGTGCTTTTCTTTAACGCCTTTGAGCTAGGCGCAGTAATTTGCAAAGATGCTCATGTGGGCGCCATATAAGAGCTTGAGGCAAAGGCGCCATATAGGAACTTAAAGCAATAGAGAGCATCAAAAAGCAAATATGAAAGACATTTATATCTGAACCACTTCCTATGCATAGGAATCTTGTAAGAAAATAAATCAACGAGGCACATAGTAGCAAGCATGGATAGATAAAACAAGTGCCACTTCAAGATTTGCAACATAAAGAGGGGAAACTTAATATTGTTGAGATCCATCAAACCATGTTTCCCTCTATCATAATAACTTTCAGTAGCATCATGAATAGAACTAACAATATAACTATCACATAAAGCATCCCTATCATAAGCCACATGCATAAAAGAATTAATGCTCACCACAGGAACAATAGTAGTAGGAGCAAATTCAATAGAATAATTATTCTCATCACCATAATCATCATAAATAGGAGGCATATTGTAATCATAACTAATTTTATCCTCAATAGTAGGTGAACTGAAAATATTATACCCATCATCATAACCATCATAAACTAGAGGTTTAGTATCATCACAAGCTAGAGAACAACTATTTCGCAAAGCATATTCTTCAAACATATCATCAGGAGAAGGAACGTCACATATGGGAGATAAAATATCACCAGAGCAAACTTTCTCCACTAAAGCTGGGGAACTAAAAATATCATGCTTAACAAAACCAGCTTCCCCAAGCTTAGACTTTTCTATAGCATTAGTAATAACAGTGTTCGAAACATTCATACTAACAAGACTATTAGCATGCAAATTAAGCTCCAACGGTTTTTCAATTTTCTCTTCAAACACTTCATATCTAAACTCAGGAAAAAGACTAAAGAACTCATTGTTTTCCATTAAGCCTAACTAGTGAAAATAACAACAAGAAACAAAAAGATGTAATTGCAGAATCTAAAGGAAATAACTCCGAGCACTCACACAGGAGGATGCGAGTACCTTTTACCTTACCTCTCCGGCAACGGCGCCAGAAAAGAGCTTGATGTCTACGCACTTCTATTCTTGTAGACACTTGTTGGGCCTCCAAGTGCAAAGGTTTGTAGAACAGCAGCAAGTTTCCCTTAAGTGGATCACCCAAGGTTTATTGAACTCAGGGAGGAAGAGGTCAAATCTATCCCTCTCAAACAACCCTGCAATTACGATACAGAAAGTCTCTTGTGTCCCCAACACACCCAATACACTTGTTAGATGTATAGGTGCACTAGTTTGGCGAAGAGATAGTGAAATACAAGTGGTATGGATGATTATAAGTAGCAAACGTGATGTGAAATAAATATCGCTGCGAGCAAACAAGTAACAAAATAGCAAGTAAATGGTGTGCAATGCTTGGAAACAAGGCCTAGGGATCATACTTTCACTAGTGGACACACTCCCAACAAATATAACATGATTGAACAAATAAACAACTTCTCTCCACTATGGTACTCTGAATTACTCTCCTATTGAATAACACTAATCATTGTGTAGTGGCTACAAAAGCACCCCTTAAAGTTCATCAAATACTTGACAAACACCACTCATAGAGATATCCAAATCAAAGCACAACTCAAGATAGATATCATTGCAACTTAGACCAAGTACTAACACGGTGCACACACTGTCAACATTACACCATGAAAGGAGGAATAGATCACTTCAATACTATCATAGTAATAATTACTCTCATAATCCACAAGAGATCACAATCATAGCCTAAACCAAGTACCACCATGATGCACGCACTATCACTGTTACACCATGGCAGGAGGAATAGATTACTTTAATAACATCACTAGAGTACACATAATATCTGAATAATAACATCTACTTGTTCAACATGATACAAAGCTCACGATCACATAAAGATCACATCATGGGAGAGAGAGGTGAACCACATAGCTACCGGTAGAGCCCTTAGCCCCGGGGATGAACTACTCCCTCCTCATCATAGGAGACAGCAAGGTTGATGGAGATGGCGGTGAGGTCGATGGAGATGGCAGAGACGGCGATGGAGACCGATGGAGATGGCTCCGGGGGCACTTCCCCGTCCCGGCAGGGTGCCAGAACAGAGACTTCTGTCCCCTGAAATTCGTCGGCGGTGGCGGCGGAGCTGCGGAACTGCTTCTGGAAAATTGCCGAATCCCCTAGGGTTTTCCGTCCCGAGGCTTCTTATAGGCGAAGGGGCGTCGTCAGGGGTGGGACCAGGCACCCTCACGCATGGCTGGCGCGGCCAGGGGCCTGGCCGCGCCACCCCTGCATGTGGGGCCCCTGTGGCCCACCTCCTACTCCTCTTCGGATCTCTGGAAGCTTTCGGGTAAAATAAGACTTCAGGATGTTGTTTCGTCCAATTCCGAGAATATTTCCTGTGTATCACTTCTGAAACACAAAAACAGTAGAAAACAGGAAACTAGCACTGTGGCACTTGTTAATAGGTTAGTTCCGGAAAATGCATAAAAGTGCCACTAAGTGTAACGAAACAATAGGCAAATGGTGTAAAAACAAGCATGGAGCATCAAAAATTATAGATACATTGGAGACGTATCATACAACGATTTTAACTTTGAGAATAATAATGCTTATAAGCCAATCATAAGGAAAATTGAAGTGATATAACTACAAGCACTTCTTTCTTCTCTTCTACTCAAACCTCAAGGTAATGTTGCTACTGACCAAGCTAAGTTTGCCAAAACCAACTAAATTTACTCATGCTCCCAAAGTGATACCAATACTAATCAACAAGACTAATCATATAAGAAACATTGCAAACTAAAATAAAGTGTGCGGAAAGTAAACGATAAAACTTCTCATTAATATTTCATTACCGCAACTCACACCAAGGGATACATAGATAACCAACTAAGGAGGATACTTCCACACTGCAAACTTTTCTATAGGATAATTTCTCTATTCATGATATGACTCTACTTGAAAAGTAAATGAGTAAAAGGTGATGATGTGATACCGTGGCACTCCCCCAAGCTTGGAACAAGCCAAGGAGATGCCTATACCGATGACGAATTACTCCTTTGGCGGTAATGGTGAGTCTTCATCGTTGTCATACTTCCAAGGCAGAGGTCCTCCGTCAAGGAAAGACGTCTTGGTCTCCAATATCCTGAAACTTGCAGCAGCACTCATTTGTTGAAATCTAGCTTCATACTCACAATTTTGGTTCTGTAAGTCATAGAGTTGTGCTTGTAATTGGCTAGTGGTCTCATGGAGCGAAAAGATATCCTTCCAGAGTTCTGTAGTCTCTTTCTTATACTTGGTAACAAGCTCTTGATTAATCCTATGGATGATGTCCACCTCGCGTTCTGCCATCTTCTTGTATTTAAAAACTTCTTGTTCCAGTGCTTCCATCCTGGCTTCGAGACTTCCTTCTCCTTTAGGGACTTGGGCATCTTTAATCTGCAACTCCCCATCCTTGAGCGACAACTCCTTCGGATGCATCTTCAGCTCCCTCATGTACGGATTAATGATATCTGCAAGAGAGTTCTCCTCAGATGGACTGGACAAAGACATTGCAACTCAAAGCGGAGAACAATCCCCTGGCAGAAACAGCTCAAAACAAAAACATGATGAGAAAACGATATACAGACCTCGGGGACTCCGGGGGGTTATATAGGCGAAAATTATACATCAAAGCAAAATCACAGGAGGAAACCGAGATGGAAACGAGTTCTGGGGTGTTCTCACACCAGGGCGGCGCGGCCAGGGGTGGGCCCGCGCCCCCTGTGTGTGAGGAGCACCCGAACTCCTTTTCCTGCCCGTTTTTGTCTCGTGATTTTTCATATTTAGTGAAAATAGCAAATATAATAGGAAGAGTTTTTCACGAACCTTTTCTGACTAGAACTGTTACTTATTCGAAAATGAACTCTGTAGGTTTCTGCAAATTGCCCTGGATGAATTCTTCCGGAGAAACTGTTTCAATAACATCTACATCTTCATTATAAGAATCTCCAGCAATATAATGTTTGAGTCTTTGCCCATTCACCACTTGTGTAGTGTCATCTTTCAATGAAGCAATCTTAATTGCACCTGAGCGGTACACTTCCACAATAACATATGGTCCTTCCCATTTTGAGAGTAATTTTCCTGCAAAAAATCTGAGATGAGACCTATACAATAGAACTTTCTCACCAATATGAAACTCTCCTATAAGAATTCTCTTATCATGCCATTGCTTGACTTTTTCTTTGAAAAGTCTGGCATTCTCATATGCTTCGTTTCTCCACTCATCTAGAGAGCTCAAATCTAACAACCTTTTCTTACCGGCTAGTTTAAAATCCCTATTAAGCTCTTTCACTGCCCAAAAAGTTTTGTGTTCTAATTCTAAAGGCAAGTGACACACTTTTCCGTAAACCATTTTGTAAGGAGACATACCCATGGGGTTCTTATAAGCAGTTCTATAAGCCCATAAAGCATCGTTTAACTTGCTAGCCTAGTTTTTCCTAGACCTATGGACAGTCTTCTGCAAGATAGACTTGATCTCTCTATTTGAAAGGTCTACCTGCCCACTAGTTTGGGGATGATAAGCAGAAGCAATTCTATGATTAACATCATATCTAGCAAGAGTTTTTCTAAAACCACCGTGAATAAAATGAGAACCTCCGTCAGTCATAAGATATCTAGGCACACCAAACCTAGGGAAAATAACATCCTTAAGCATTTTTAACGAGGTCTCACCATCGGCACTCTTTGTAGGTATGGCTTCTACCCATTTAGTAACATAATCAACAGCAACAAGTATGTGGGTATAGTCTTTTGAAGGAGGAAAAGGACCCATAAAGTCAAATCCCCAACAATCAAACAGTTCAATAACAAGAGTGTAACTCATAGGCATTTCATTGCGTCTAGAAATATTACCAACTCTTTGACATTCATCACAAGATAAAACATACCTTCTAGCATCTTTAAAGAGGGTTGGCCAATAAAAACCTGATTGTAGAACCTTTTGTGCGGTTCTATCTCTAGCATGATGTCCTCCATAAGCGCTGCCATGACACTTCCTCAATATTTCTTGTTGCTCATATTCTGGTACGCATCTTCGCATAATACCATTAACTCCTTCTTTATATAAGTGTGGGTCATCCCAAAAATAATGCCTCAAATCATAAAAGAATTTTCTTCTTTGCTGGGCTGTAAAGGTTGGAGGCAAATACTTGAAAACAATAACGTTAGCATAATCAACATACCAAGGAAGGTCTCACGAAGTTATGTTTATTGCGGCCAACTATTCATTTAGAAAACTATCATTAACAGGAATAGGATCAAAAGAAATGTTCTCCAATCTAGACAAATTGTCAGCCACAGGATTTTTAGCACCTTTCCTATCTACGATATGCAAATCAAACTCTTGTAACAGCAACACCCATCTAATAAGCCTAGGCTTAGCATCCTTCTTAGTCATAAGATATCTAATAGCAGCGTGATCAGTATGAATAGTAACTTTAGAATCAACAATGTAAGATCTAAACTTATCACATGCAAAAACAATAGCAAGAAACTCTTTCTCAGTAGTAGCATAATTCTTTTGAGCAGCATCAAGAGTCTTACTAGCATAATGAATAACATTCAACTTATTATCTATGCGCTGTCCAAGAACAGCACCAACAGCAAAATCACTAGCATCACACATAATTTCAAAGGGTAAATTCCAATCAGGTGGTCGAACAATAGGAGCAGTAGTTAAAGCCTTCTTAAGAGTTTCAAAAGCTTCCTTACAATCATCATCAAAGACAAATGATACATCTTTTTGAAGAAGATTAGTAAGAGGCTTTGAAATCTTAGAGAAATCTTTAATAAACCTCCTATAGAAACCAGCATGACCAAGAATACTACGAATACCTTTAACATCTCTGGGACAGGGCATTTTCTCAATTGCCTCAACTTTTGCTCTGTCAACTTCAATACCTCTTTCAGAAATTTTATGTCCAAGGACAATTCCTTCATTTACCATAAAGTGGCATTTCTCCGAATAAAAACAAGATTAGTTTCTTCACACCTCTGAAAAACTTTATCAAGATTGTGCAAACAATTATCAAAAGAAGTTCCATAGACGGAGAAGTCGTCCATGAAAACCTCCATAATTTCTTCACAAAAGCCATGAAAAATAGCAGACATGCATCTTTGAAAAGTAGCAGGAGCATTACATAAACCAAAAGGCATGCGTCTATAAGCATAAGTTCCATAAGGACAAGTAAAAGTGGTTTTCTCTTGATCTTCCTTCCTAACAGCAATCTGAGAGAAACCGAAATAACCATCAAGA
Source organism: Dactylis glomerata (assembly GCA_007115705.1). NCBI lineage: Eukaryota > Viridiplantae > Streptophyta > Magnoliopsida > Poales > Poaceae > Dactylis > Dactylis glomerata. The sequence goes on along the minus strand of QXEO01000547.1, from coordinate 3,589,046 downwards.
AAACAAAAGTGTGACTTCTTGGATAACCTTTCTAGCATCTGATCTATAAACGGTAAAGGATAATGATCTTTCTTAGTAGCCTTGTTAACTTTTCTATAGTCAATGCACATCCTATAACCAACCACTACCCTTTGAGGAATAAGCTCGTTATTCTCATTAGGCACAATAGTCATACCTCCTTTCTTAGGAACACAATGAACAGGACTAACCCATTGACTATCATCAATAGGATAAATAATACCCGTATCAAGGAGCTTCAATACCTCATTTCTTACCACATCCTTCATCTTGGGAATTAGGCGATGTTGATGCTCCATAACTGGCTTCACGTCTTTCTCCATGTTAATAGCATGCTGACATAAAGTGGGACAAATCCCTTTTAAATCATCAAGAGTATAGCCCATAGCTCCTCGGTGTTTCCTCAATATCTCCAATAACCTTTCTTCTTCCTTTCCTAAAAGCTTAGAACTAATAATAACAAGATATATTTTCTTATCATCTATATAAGCATATTTAAGATCATCAGGTAAAGGTTTTAATTCAAAAACAGGATCTTCCTTAGGTGCCAAAGTGGTACCAAGATCCTCCACAGGTAAATTGTGCTTGATTAATGGTTGTTGACGAAGGAAAATATCGTCAATCTCTTCTCTTTCCTTACTGAAACATCGCTTTCATGATCTTCCATGAATTGATGCAAAGCATTATTAGGAGCAAGAGCAATAGAAGCAAGCTGTTCAACTCGAAAATTTTCATTAGGCATGTTATTTTCATAAGAAGTCTTAGCAAACTTGGAAAAATTAAACTCATAAGACTCTCAATTAAACTTAGTAAAAACTTTTTCCTTCTTACAGTCTATCACGGCGCCACAAGTATTCAAAAAGGGTCTACCAAAAATAATAGGACAAGTTTTACTAGCTGATGCGTTTGATGGCGCCCAGTTGATTCCTTGTGCGTGGTGAATGACCAGCCAGTTGGGAACCCCAAGAGGAAGGTATGATGAGTATAGCAGCTAGTTTTCCCTCAGTTAAGAAACCAAGGTTTATCGTTCTTGGAGAGGAGAGACAAACGACTGAAGGTGATGCTTGCTAGCTTGCGACAGCTTCAGACAATTTATATATGGCGCCTCGTCCAAGCTTTGCTTACTAGCTGCAATGCGGAACCTACACACACACAACCAAGTACTTTGTTCCCAACTTACGATGAGGTTGTCAATCTCACCGGTTTGCTTGAAACAAAGGTTATGAGCGTATCGAGTGGTAAACAGTACAGTATGCGAAAAAAAGTAAACAGTGCGAGTAAAGTAAACAGGTGATAGCAATATGATGGAAATAGGACCGGGGTCCACAGTTCACTAGTGGTGTCTCTCCATAAGATAAATAACACATGCTGGGTAAACAAATTACAGTTGGGCAATTGATAGAATAAAGATAAACATGATATGTCAAGAAGATCACTATGAGATTTACTCTGGGCATTACAACAAAATACATAGACCGCCATCCAACTGCATCTATGACTAATAATCCACTTGTGGTGAATCAATCCGAGAACTCCAGAAGTATTAAGTTGCGAACAACAGATAATTGCATTAAGCAAAGTGTGTAATGTAAACAAAGCATATGCCCTTGAGCATATGAATGTTGTTTTATCCCTAGTAGCAACAGCACATCTACAACCTTAGAGGTTTCTGTCACTCACCCAGGTTAAATAGAGGCATGAACCCACTATCGAGCATAAATACCCCCTCTTGGAGTCACTAGCAACTACTCGGCCAAGATAGCTACTAACAACGGAGAGCATGCAAGATCATAAACAACATAGAGATAACAAAAGATAATATTCAGTACAGCAACTTAATCATAAACACCAATATTCATCGGATCCCAACAAACCAAATATGTAGAATTACATAACGGTGATCTCAATCATGTAGGGCAGCTCATGAGATCTAAACATGAAGCACATGGTGGAGGAGACAACCATCTAGCTACTGCTATGGACCCATGGTCTAAGGTAGACTACTCACTCATCGCTCCGGAGGCAAGCATGGCGATGAAGAAGACCTCCGGTGGCGATTCCCCTCTCCGGCAGGGTGCCGGGAAGAGCTTCTGGACCCTCCCGATCTTCGGGTCGATGGCGGCGGCGGATCGCGATGTGTTCTGGAAAATTGATCGGGTACTTAGGTTTTTTTCGTTGGGGGGTCTTTATAGGCGAAGGGGCGATGTCAGAGGAGGAGCCAGGCTCCCTCACGCCAGGGTGGCGCGGCCCAGGCCCTGGCCGCGCCAGCCCTGTGTGTGGGGCCCTGGTGGCCCCCCTCCTACTCTCCTTCGGATCTCTGGAAGCTTCTGGGTAAAATAAGACTTCAGGAACTTGTTTCGTCCAATTCCGAGAATATTTCCTGTGTATCACTTCTGGAACACAAAAACAGCAGAAAACAGGGAACTGGCACTGTGGCAACTTGTTAATAGGTTAGTTCCGGAAAATGCATAAAAGTGCCACGAAGTGTAACGAAACAATAGGAAAATAGTGTAAAAACAAGCATGGAGCATCAAAAATTATAGATACGTTGGAGACATATCAAGCATCCCCAAGCTTAACTCCTACTCGTCCTCGAGTAGGTAAGTGATAACAAAAGAATAATTTTTGAGGTGACATGCACCTACACAATCTTGATCATATATGTAAGCATTTGTGAGCTGGGATCATAAGAACTTAAAACATGGGCATGAAAGATATAATCTTGACAATAAGAACTTAGCAACCATGTTGTAAACATGCAAATGAACACAAACAAAAGATCATGAAAATGAAACAATGAAAGTCAAACATGTGTTCAAATCATAAGGAAAAACATACAAATGGTTTTCAGCTTGTCCTTCAAAGAGAGCAAAACATAAATGCATAGGACACCTTCAAGTTTAAAAGGGTGACTAGATACAAATAATTTAAGAACAAGTGAAACCAACAATATGAATCAATCAATGAACTTTGGGACAATGCATATTACACTAAGAATGACAACTATGCTCTCTTAATGGTGCATAAAGATAGAAGGTGGTGACTCAACATAAAAGTAGAAGAAAGGCCCTTCGCAGAGGGAAGCAGTGATTGCAAGTTTTATAACCTTCAAAAATTATGGTACTTACCGGCTTTGAGCTCTCATTGCCCCCATCATAAGCATCTTGAATGGTTAAAGTTAATGCGAGAACAATTATGATGCATATGCTTGACAAATCATAAGTTGAAAACCTCGTGCCCCGTGAATACGAGTACCCAAACCTCATGCTACTTTACTTAGAGTCCCAAGCAAGGCTCTTGTCATTGTAAGTATATGCATATCATTGAGAACTGCCAATGGGGTAGCTGTAACACCCCACTTTTTGTAACCCTATTTAAGTAGTGATTAGTGGTTCAAAAATGAGGGCCAACAAAAAAATTTTGAGTAAACCTCTGGAAGCACTATTTCTTGCTTGTTTGTTTTGGTGGTTATGGTATTGGTGTCTGATTGAGTTGCTTGTTGAACACTGTTGTGAACCAACCCAATCCTTGTGCCCTTGTGATCATGCCTTTATTTATGCTTCTTGCTATTTTTCCAACACCGTTATCTTGGCAACCTCTCCTTTTGCAAATAATTCTATTTGTCCAAAACAAGAGCCAAGATTTATCTTTGAGACAAAGCTTTTATCAAAACTAAGTATTTACAAAATTATCTGGACCTACAAAGTAGAATGGTCCCACTATTTTACAAACTTATATTTTATTGATGTTTATAAAAGGATTTCAATCACCTTTAAGAAAACTTTTTAAAGGAAATGTTATGTCTCCACTAGTTTCTGAAAAATCTAAAAAAGCTTTACTCCCTTATTTGAAGATCTCTTTTCTACTTGACCATGGCATGATCACCATTGAGCACTTATTCGATCATTATTTCTAGTAATGCTAGATTAGCTGCAAATGATTAACCTTGTGTGGTGAGTTGACTTTGTGTGACTGTTTGACTTTGATGAGTTGCTCGTGTGGGGATATAATCCTCATATAGGCCTGTGGCCTAACCTATTCAAAATACATCCATTAATATTTTGTCACATACAAGTTGTTCTCATGCTATGCTTCAAATAAAACCCATCTTGTTAATTTTCCTCTCAATCCTGAATCCCTAACCCTAATGTCTTAGTCTTATCATGAGACATTAGGAGCTCCATTTTGAGGAATCTTGCAACTAATCAAACTAGCCCAAGGAAGGCACCCATGGTGTATTAAAATCATCTTCATCCAATCATGAAAAGGTTCACTCAAATTTAGAAAATCTTTTTCTTGCGAACATTTTATCAAACACCTAGTGTGCAGACTATCTTAGTGTCAGTTAACAGATTCAGTTTTCTGACGCTTATTTTAAGCTCATCTATTCTATCCATGGCAATGTACCTTCCTAGAACTCATGTTTGGCATGTGATCTTCCATTCTTTCCATTACCACCTGGTCATTTGAGGCCATCTTCAACTTGTTTCAATTATGTTTCTGAGGCTAATCAACTCACTAACCATTTGACTATTATCTTATGCACTCTTGCTCACACTTATAGAATTCGAAATAAATTGTTCAGAGACCATTGTTTGACCTATTTCTCTTCCTTTTGATCTACTCTAGCTATCTATGCACTTGCATGTGCATTTTGAAGCATGCCACCTATTTATGTGACTAGGTTTTGAACCCTAGTCAAAAACTGATTTCACTTTCTAGTTTTCCTTGACCCTCTTGATAATTAGTCAACACTCATCATAAAATTCCTCCACAAGTTCATTTGCTCTCTACTAGCATTTGGAAATGTTATTCATGCACAATATCACCTCTCCTCCATCCAAGATGCCTACCTTCTTATCTCATCTTTCTTATTTAGCAAATGCATGGGAATGGCAACCATGCTATTTCCTGACCTCTTACTTACCCAATAAAATTCAGGAATTTCTACTATGCCATATCTTTGATTCTAGAATCATCTAAGCCCAAAACCTTAATTTCTTATTCTCAACACTTCCAAGATCTTGTTCAAACTACTATTAGTGCAAATACTCAAAATCAAATAATGGTGACCAAGTTGCCTTGCCAAGACTTGGTTAAGTCATCTCCAACCTTCTCACCACTCTCCTTGAACCATCTTGCATATCCATGCTTGAAACCAATCTATGCTCTCTTTTTTCCCAAATTGATCAATGCATGCATTCTACCATATCCATCTCCAATTTTTGAATTCCATGAGAATTTCCCCTAACCCACCACTTTGACCTCTCCAACACCTTGACACCCCCTCTGGTCGAAAATTACTGTAGCATGCACCCTCTCTCCTTGTCTTTTGTGCTTGGAAGGAGCTAGTGGAGGGACATATGAATATATTTCTAATCTTGCTAGACTTGTTTAAAACCTGCAGCAGCCACTCCCTCCCAGACAAGGCATCTCCCAAACCGACTCTCATCCTCTCCACCGCCCCTCTCCCCCAATCAGAGGCTATCCCTCATGCCCTAGCTCAAGAATGAGCTCGGTCCACCATGGACCTCACCTCCCTCTGAATATAAAGGCACAAACCACCCCAGCCTTTCCTTAACTGGCTCATTTTACTCCACTCCCTCTCCCCACTCTACCCCAGAGCGCTGTGACTCTGTTGTTCCTCTTCCTCACCGTGGAAAGCGAGGCCGAGCCCGCAGGCCACCGCAAGGTGACGAGCTGGTGGCCACCTCTCCCAGCTCTCCCACTCTGTCTTCTCCATACCAAAACGTCCCCCTTTGATTTCTCGTCCTAACCCTGCCGTTCCTCTGCCCAGAGCCACCCGCAGACGCCGCCGACAGGCCTTCTTCCGGGAGGACCTGCGGAGGAGGAGCCGACCGTGGGGCCTCGAGGAGACACTCCCGTGCGATCTGGAGGTGCTGCGGGACCCTCCCTGACCCGCCGCCACCTCGCCGACCTCCGCCGACGACCGCCGCCGCCCTCCGGTGAGGCCCAGCACTGCCAGCATACCCAGCTAGGGTTTCCACCCGCATGCATGCCCCATGAGGAAGAAAGAAGGACGGCCGTCCGATCGTCTTTAAATCTGACGGCCCGCCTTGCTCGGTACCGCTTCGGCCAGCTGGTGCGGCTGACTAGCGGGCCCCGCTCGTTAGGGCGGTGTGGCGCTTGATCTAGCGCTCCGCCGGGCAGATCTGGGCCGGCCCAATGCGGCTGGCCCCGGTCGGTCTCGATTTCGGCCCAGTCATTTTTTTTGTGAAATCTGTTAATTTAAATTGAACCAACCTACAACTTTGAAAATTCATAGAAAATTAAATATGAGCCCAAATTGGATAATTCAAATTTTCATGTGACCCTTACAGTATTGCCTAACTCCCAGTACTGCATGCATGATTTTTAGGGCATTAGAAAATATCTGTGATTTATTTGTTGTGGATCTAGGGCTTTATCTTCATAAATCCAAATCTGGAGTTGTGTGTGATGAAAATGTTTGAATCTAATTTTCAGAGATGCACTGTTGTTGTGTAAATCTACAGGAACTGGATTTACTATTTTAGGAGTATTATATTTCCTGCAGTAATTACTTTAGTGATAATAATGATCTGCTTAGATTTAATTTTTATGCACAGTAAGTTTATTATTTTTGGGTGAATCCACCTCTGGTGTGTTCTACATTTCAGTAGCTTTCCAAAGTGATCTCTGGAAGAATTTTAGTAGGTACAGAAAGTTTTAGAGTTTTAAATTGCTTTTCTAGTGATAATTGTGACTAGGAAATTCATTATAATTCAACCCCAACCTATTTTGGAGAGATTCCAATTGGGTTGACTTTATAAACTTGTTAGCTATCTGAGGCTATGCTGGTTGGCATGTTCTGATCAAGTTTGGAGCGTGCTTAATGTTTGTGTTGAGTATAAGGTTATTTTCTATTAAGGATTGTTTTCCCTATTAATAGAGTGACTTTACTTTTTTTAAGAGGAAATCTTAGTTCAGAACTTGTTTCTTATCTGCAAGTAGGCTTACATGTTATTTGACCTATGTGACCCCCTGCATGCTTGTTTGAGATGAAGTGGTGTGGTGCTTGCTATGTTTGAAAAACCTTAGTTTTAATAGGATTACCTTGCTACTAAAAATCTATGGAATCTTATTTTAGATTCTAAACATGTTTGTTCTGATACTCCTTGCTTGTGTAGTATTGAGTGCATGAATTGTTGTGACTTGTGTATGCATGTATATTGATTGTGTGCTATTATTTTTCTGGCGATAGAATCGAACGAGGATTGTACCGAGGAGGGGGAAGTCTTGGAGTATCAAGAGGAAGGAGTTTAGGGACAAGCCAACCAAGGCAAGCCATCTACTTGATTCATATCTGAAATCCTATCACAGCACTATGCATTATTCTACTCTTACTCTTACTTATGCATGGTTTTTCTTATATTGCTAATTATCTCTAGTTAGCAATAGTTGGTGACTTAGCTCCACGGGTCACATTGGTATCATCCATGGAGGATGACTCATTTACCACCTATCATTACCCCTGATTGTAGAGGCTCGATGATTAGCATCGAAGCCTTTGGGAAACACTTGTAGCGGAGCCAAAAACTCTAGGATGGGATAACTTCCGAAAAAGTTTCGAAAATGTTTACGAAAACCTTGGAGTAGTACCTACTCCACTGAAATGTTTTCTAAATGATTTTGGGACAAGTGGACACTTGAGGTATGGAGGAAAGGAGTTGGTGGATTTAGAAAAAGGGCATCGGTGTTTCTTTGTAGTCGCTCGAAGCAATTAAACAGTGCAACCACATTACCCGATATGGGACGGGCTTAGTTTGAAGTCTATTTGCCTTAGTGCGGGGAGCCTCATACTATATAGGGGTTTGCAGGACTCCGGAATCTGGGTTGCCGCTAGTTCATGGGCAATAGTAAATCGGGATCCTTCGGGATTTATCCGGCCGGAAGACACTTGGGTTCTCCCGCTGTGGCGCCGGGGTGACACTCCGAAGGAGGTACTGCCGGGGCGTGCCGGGGAGGTAAACTCCACAGGGTAGGCACCCGTACTAAGGGAGATAGATGGAGGCTTTGATCGATTATCCAAACCCCGCATACTTGTGTATGACGGTCCGTGGTGGTATCCCGGCGGATTTATTGGTTGGTGTGGGTAAAGTGTACAACCTCTGCAGAGCGTAAAACTATTCGAATAGCCGTGTCCTCGATCATGGACGGTTGTGGAGATCACTACATTGCCCAATGTTAGGTTTTGTTTTTTTAAAAGTGTTTTTAGAAAAATGGAGTTTGTGCCGGACGGAGTACTTGGAGGGTACTGCCGTGGCACGGAGGTGGATCGGAGTACTTGGAGGGTACTGCCGATGTTTGGAGGTGGTCATGTTCGATTGACCACCGATCTATTTCTTTAATGGAGTTTCCCCCTTCCCTAGAGATTTTACTAAATGTTTCTAAAAGTCTTCTTTAATAAGGATATAGAAATGTCGTGGGACATGCTATATCGACATGAGAAGTTAGTAGCACATAGACACTGAAATCAAGCCAACCCTTGCTACAGCCATATAGCATGTGAATAAATTTTCTCTCTTAGATGGTTTGCGAGTACAATTCCAAAATGTACTCACGGCTTTGTCCCTGGCTATTAACTTGGCCAGATTATGGAGAAGACTACTCAGAAGGTGGCGATGGCTACAACGACGCCGGTGCGAACTAGGAACGTCTCCCAGTCAGTTGCCTGTAGGGTAGTAGGCATGACGTGGGTCATCAACGCTGTTTGGTATCCGCTCCTTAGTTGTAGACTTGCCCTGCGTGGCAATACCATACTTGGTCATGTGACCAATTGTAAACTTTATTTGGTACTGTAAAGGATGTTGTAATTCTATTATCAACTCGGATATGTGGATTCACGACACACTGATCATGGGATCGTGAATTGTATGCATATCGGGTATTTCAGATGGGTAATCTGGGGTCCCCACAGTACCTCCGTACCCGATGACATGGAACAAGCCCACACCAAAATGACAGGACAAGCAAACAATAAACACCTCGATATCTCTTTTATTTGCCATCTGTTTAGCTTTTTATTGTGAGATGCGTCGTCGAATGTTCACCATGGGTATGCTGCAAATTTTCACCATGAATTATGCATGGCTTAGATTGGCAGCCCGGTGTTTTCCTAACACATATACAAACTCCATGATCCCCACAAGATTCCCAATTCATTTCACACCGTGGGCATCCATAAACAAAAGATCACGATATCAACTCAAATAAGAAGTGCAATGTTGAAAGCTTGCCCATGACTGCATGGCTGGGCTAGTCTCCAACTTACAACTTGCAAGCATAACAACTCAACATAAGAGACCACAATGTCAAATTTTTAAGAACAAGAAAAAGTAAAGTGTGCCTTCCGGTTCGTGAGAGCTTTACTGACCAAATTTCGCATAACACTGGTAAGAGTTTAATTTGAAGAGAAAATAAAAGCAAGTCAAATTTACTTGGAATAGCAAATTGCTAGTAGGTATGTATGGTGGACACTTTGGAAAACTTTGGCTTTTAGGAGTTGGATGCACGAGTAGAGCTCATACTCAGTACAAGGCGAGGGCTAGCAAAAGACTGGGACCGACCAACTAAGAGAGCAATAATGGCCATAATCATGCAAAGCGACAAAGTGACATTAAAAGAAGCATAAGATGGCATCAAAAATCAAAAACTAAATGATCATAGAGGCTATTGGTGACTTTGTATGAGTCTAACATGTGTGAGCATGCGCCAAGTCAACCCAAATAAAGCATCAAGGAGAAAACCAAAATAATGTTTCCATACAATAAAAACAACGCATGATTTTTTTCAAAGGCTCATTAAGCAATCTCAGTTATTTGAGACAAGTCATGCTACAGCAAAACCACTAAGCATACTATCAAAAATACATCAAGCATGACATGAAAAAGCCTAAGCCGCAGTCTACACAAGCTCCTTCTTGTACCACTATTTTGCACAAAGCTTTTTCTCTTTTCCAACACCATTTGAAATTTTTATAAGCACCTCTTTTGATAAAAACCAATAAAGATTAGAGGCAAAAATACACCTTGATGAAAAGATATGGCAAGGTCTGAATGCAAATTAAGGCGAAAACGAAAACCAAAAGCAGTAGCAGAAAAAGAAGAACACCCGGTGAAATTGTAAGAGTGAAAACTAGAGCGTTCTTGGCAAATGAAAAGCAAGGCAACTTCTCCAAAAAAATGTTGGGGTCCAACCATTTATTGAAGCAAACAAACAAACTAAACTAACTAAGAAAACTAAAACAATTGATGCTCCAAGAAAAACACATAGTGCATGAAGCAATAAAAATATAGTGTTTCGAAAGGTGACATGATTTTTGCCAATGAAGAATGGGTGCCTCAGGGGCATCCCCAAGCTTTGACGCTTGTACTTCTTGGATATTTCTTGGGGTGATGCATGGGCATCCCCAAGCTTGAGCTTTTGTCCATTCTTCAACTCATCTCATCATTCTCCAATCCCTACACTTGAAAACTTCCTTCATACAAAACTAAACACAATTCTATTAGCAACATTAGTGTAGCATAACACATAATCAATCCTCTTTTTGCTTCAGGTTTGAACTCAAAACCACCACATATATAGCAAATGATACTGTAGCAACTTCTCCAAAAGTTCCGTGATCAAAAGAACTCAAAAGAAAGCGATAAAGTGGCAAACATAAATATTGGCAGAAATCTGTCAAAACTGAACAGCTGACAAAGGTCGAACTTTTGAGGGGTTTTCTGTTGCTCAAATAAAAAAGTGTTCAACCAATTAAAGTTTGGATATAACCTGGGGCATATGCACAAGAAATCTCAGGTCCAAAAGATATACAGAGAATTTATACGAATTTTTACGGTGCAGCACCGAAAATAGTTTTAGGACAGCAACATCCCCAAATCTTTACCTCACTCAAATTAGAGGCTTCTCTTGGCACAAAAACGAAATAAACAAGATAAGGAGCGGTCATTACAGTAGTAATGACTTCCAAGACTCAATTAAAAGAAAAAGTACTGAAAAGAAATATTGGGTTATCTCCCAAGAGTGCTTTTCTTTGACGCCTTTGAGCTAGGCGCAGAAAATTGCGAATCAAGTAACATCAAGTGATGAAGCATCAAGATCAACTGCAGAAGTCTTGTCAATAAGGCATTGTATTTCATCCACATAAGTTTTAGAAGACCCTTTGTGATCATGCTTTGGTACACTATTTTCATCAAAAAGATTTTCAGGACAGATCCAGTGAAAATTATTTTCGAAAGCTTCACACAATCCCAAGAGCTTGCAAGGTATAGGTACTTCGGCCCCTTCATCGTTAGTACAAATAACCTTTATAGGTGAACCGAGTTTATTAAAATATTTAAGAACTTTTCTAGCCTCAATAACGACGTCTTTAAATTCTAAGCGCAAAGCTTCCAAAATAAAAGCTTTCTTTTCAGGATCTTCAATTTCATGAAGCTTAAGGAACATGTATTGCATAAAAGGATTAAGACTAGCAAACCTAGTTTCCAACATGTGAATCAAATAAGCAGAAGCAACTTCAATACTAGGAGCTAGCTCAACCAAAGATTTTTCCTCAACTTCCTCATGCATACTAATGTGATTAAAGAACTCCTCAATGTTACTTTTGCCAATAATCAAACCACTACCTACTGAGAGGTCCTCCAGAATGTACTTAGGGATCAACATGATAAACTAAAAGTAAAGAAATAACAACTACCAAGGATTCTATTTTTTTGGGGTTTTGATATAAAACGATGCAGGTAAAATAAATAAAGTAAAGCAAAACAATAACAAAGTAAAGGATGTGCGTGCGAAAACTCCCCTCGCAGAAGTCTTCTACTTCCTCCCCAGCAACGGTGCCAGAAAATTAACTGATGCGTTTGATGGCACCCAGTTGATTCCTTGTGCGTGGTGAATGACCAGCCAGTTGGGAACCCCAAGAGGAAGGTATGATGAGTATAGCAGCTAGTTTTCCCTCAGTTAAGAAACCAAGGTTTATCGTTCTTGGAGAGGAGAGACAAATGACTGAAGGTGATGCTTGCTAGCTTGCGACAGCTTCGGACAATTTATATATGGCGCCTCGTCCAAGCTTTGCTTACTAGCTGCAACGCGAAACCTGCACACACACAACCAAGTACTTTGTTTCCAACTTACGATGAGGTTGTCAATCTCACCGGTTTGCTTGAAACAAAGGTTATCAGCGTATCGAGTGGTAAACAGTAGAGTATACAAATAAAGTAAACAGTGCGAGTAAAGTAAACAGGTGATAGCAATATGATGGAAATAGGACCGGGGTCCACAGTTCACTAGTGATGTCTCTCCATAAGATAAATAACACATGCTGGGTAAACAAATTATAGTTGGGCAATTGATAGAATAAAGATAAACGTGATATGTCAAGAAGATCACTATGAGATTTACTCTGGGCATTACAACAAAATACATAGACCGCCATCCAACTGCATCTATGACTAATAATCCACTTATGGTGAATCAATCCGAGAACTCCACAAGTATTAAGTTGCGAACAACAGATAATTGCATTAAGCAAAGTGTGTAATGTAAACAAAGCATATGCCCTTGAGCATATGAATGTTGTTTTCTCCCTAGTAGCAACAGCACATCTACAACCTTAGAGGTTTCTGTCACTCCCCCAGGTTAAATAGAGGCATGAACCCACTATCGAGCATAAATACCCCCTCTTGGAGTCACTAGCAACTACTCGGCCAAGATAGCTACTAACAACGGAGAGCATGCAAGATCATAAACAACATAGAGATAACAAAAGATAATATTCAGTACATCAACTTAATCATAAACACCAATATTCATCGGATCCCAACAAACCAAACATATAGAATTACATAACGGTGATCTCAATCATGTAGGGCAGCTCATGAGATCTAAACATAAAGCACATGGTGGAGGAGACAACCATCTAGCTACTGCTATGGACCCATGGTCCAAGGTAAACTACTCACTCATCGCTCCGGAGGCAAGCATGGCGATGAAGAAGACCTTCGGTGGTGATTCCCCTCTCCGACAGGGTGCCGAGAAGAGCTTCTCGACCCTCCCGATCTTCGGGTCGACGGCGGTGACGGATCGTGATGTGTTCTGGAAAATTGATCGGGTACTTAGGTTTTTTCCGTCGGGGGGGTCTTTATAGGCGAAGGGGCGATGTCAGAGGAGGAGCCAGGCTCCCTCACGCCAGGGTGGCGTGGCCCAGGCCCTGGCCATGCCAGCCCTATGTGTGGGGCCCTGGTGGCCCCCTCCTACTCTCCTTTGGATCTCTGGAAGCTTCTGGGTAAAATAAGACTTCAAGAACTTGTTTTGTCCAATTCCGAGAATATTTCCTGTGTATCACTTCTGAAACACAAAAACAGCAGAAAACATGGAACTGGCACTGTGGCAACTTGTTAATAGGTTAGTTCTGGAAAATGCATAAAAGTGTCACGAAGTGTAACGAAACAATAGGCAAATGGTGTAAAAACAAGCATGGAGCATCAAAAATTATAGATACGTTGGAGACGTATCACTAGCCTCCTTACCAAGTACTAGGAAATCAGTGGGATATTTAGTCTTACCGCATAGGACTTCCATATCTCGAACAATACCAAGAGGCCAAACAGTCTCTCTGTTAGCAAGCTGAACAACCACATCAATATCTTCAAGTTCACAAGCGCCAATCTCAGGCATAATTTCTTTGTAAAGCTCTAAGGGGATGGCACTTGCACTAGCACCAATGTCACATAAACCATAATAGCAATGATCTCCAATCCTGACAGAAATAACAGGAACACTTGTTTTCCTATGCCTTTTAGGATGTGAGAGAATGTTAGAAGCATCTTCACAAAAAAGAATATATTTATCCCCTACATCTTTAGTAACAAGGTCCTTTAATATAGCTACAGGAGACTTAATAGTAATTTGCTCATCAGGCTCTATAGCTTTATTAGTACTTTTATTAGATACACTTACCAAAGTAGAATACTTTTTTACCTTAGCAGGAAAAGGTGTCTTCTCAAAATAAGGTTCAGGCACAATGCTATCAATAGTACAAACTTCAGTAGTTGCAGCATGAATACGACTAATGAAATCTTTATATGGCGCATGATATTTATTCCAATCTTTCTTTGGAATATCAAGATAAGAGGCAAAAGCCTTAAGACAATTAGCAAGTATTTGAGAATCAAGACCATAAGCAATGCTAACACTATGAAAGTCATCGGTTCCCATAAAAGTTTTAATGCATTCATAATCATAATTTATACCTGACTTCCTACCTTTGTCGTTTTCCCATCCTTCAGCATTTTCTTGGATACGGTCACGGAGATTCCACTTAGCATCTTCCTTCATATGAGTAAATGATCCAAAACAAGAAGCATCCAAATAATCCTTATCAGGAAGAGTAAGCCGCGCATAAAAATTATCAATAACAATATTATTGGGAAGCTCATGAATGGGACATTTGAGCATTAGTAACTTCAATCCCCCCCACGCTTCGGCAATACTCTCTCCATCGTGAGGCCAAAAGTTATATATACGATTATGATCTTTATGAATTTCACTTGGAGGATAAAACTTGGAATAAAAGAGAGGCACAATTTCCTCCCATGCAATAGATGGACCATCTTTGAGCAGCCGATACCACTCCTCAGCTCTGCCTTTCAATGATAAAGAGAATAGCTTCCTCTTGACCTGGCTCGGTGAAATACCTGCACACTTGAACAACTCGCATAATTCATGTATAAAAAGTAAGTGATCACCTGGATGGACAGTTCTATCTCCTGAATAGCAGTTATCCATAACACGCTCAACAATTTTCATAGGTATTTTAAAAGGATCAACTTGAGCAGGTGGTGGTGGTGGTGGTTCATCAACATGTGCAGCAGTGGTAGAAGTGTTCCCAAATAGGAATCCAAATGGAGAATTCTCCATAGCAAAATAAAATAAAAGTAAAAGACAAAAATAAAAACAATACTCACAGCGATGGTTACCTTTACCAATTCCACTCTTCAATAGCGCTTCACTCCTCGGCAACGGCGCCAGAAAATAGTCTTGATGACCCACAAGTATAGGGGATGTATTGTAGTACTTTCGATAAATAAGAGTGTCGAACCCAACAAGGAGCAGAAGGTGTTGACAAGTGGTTTTGATCAAGGTTTCACTGTAAATACTAGCAAACGGGTTTTCAAGGGTATTTGGTAATGCAAATAAATAAAGTGTGAGAAAATAAAGGACAGTAGTAATAATTGCAGCAAGTGGCCCAATCCTTTCTTTAGCAAAGGACAAGCCAGTTGTGTAACTTATGATGACTAAACGTTCTCGAGGACACACAAGAGTTTCTGTCAAGTGCTTTCGCTTCATACCGCTAAATAATCTTTACTGGTTTGATAGTGTTATGGGGGTGAACCTATGCTAGCGCAC
This sequence comes from Dactylis glomerata, assembly GCA_007115705.1. Classification (NCBI taxonomy): domain Eukaryota; kingdom Viridiplantae; phylum Streptophyta; class Magnoliopsida; order Poales; family Poaceae; genus Dactylis; species Dactylis glomerata. The sequence goes on along the minus strand of QXEO01000547.1, from coordinate 3,573,578 downwards.
TACCCTTACTAGGATAAATACACACTTATGATTATACCTTTGCAAGCATTCGCAAATACAAGAAAGTAATTAAGATAAATCTAACCACAGCCTTAAACTCTAAGATCATGCGCTCCCTGGTGCAATGGTTTCCCAACGGAGGTTTAGGTTTCTGTCACTCCAGCAACCCCACAATTGGTAGCCAAATACACAATGCATCTCAATAGGCCCATAAATGGTGAAGTATCATGTAGTCGACGTTCACATGACACCACTAGTGAAATAGTACTACCACAAATAAATATCAAACTATTAAATATTACTCAACATAATTCCACTACTAACGACTTGACTTCTTCCATGTCCTCAAGAACTAAATGAACTACTCACAAGACATCATATGGGTCATAATCAGAGGTGAAATAATGGTAAATAACAATCTGAACATAAACCTTAATTCAACGGTTCCACTCAATAGCATCAACCACAAGAGTAATCAACACCGGGAAAGTTTCCCCTAAGAATTTGACAAGATTCAACTCAAGATGTTACAGCGGGATGGCGTGGTGATGGTGGAGATGAAGGTGCTGGTGATGGAGATGATGATGATGATCCCGATGAAGTCCGGTGCGATGGTGATGACGATGGTGACGATCTCCCCTCTCCGGGAAGGAATTTCCCCGACAGATTTTTGTCTGCCGGAGAGCTTTTCTCTCTTTGGTGTTTTCCGCCCCGCAGAGGCGGTGGTGTTTATCTCTGAGCCCCCCTTGACTTAGGTTTTTAGGGATGATGAAGTACGCGAAGGGGCGAGACCTGAAGTGGGCCAGGGTGGCCTCACACTAGGCTGGCGCGGCCAGGGGCCAGGCCGCGCCCCCTATGTGTGAGCCTACCCCCTGGCTCCTCTCGACTCCTCCTTCTGGCTTCATGAGTCTTTCGGCAAAATATAATTTTCTGGTATTTTTCTGGAATTTTCCCGATCTTCCGAAATATGGTGTCTTGACGGTCCTTTTCCAGCAGAATCCTGACTCCAGCAGCAAATCCTCCAATGATCATCAAACATGTAAAAATAGAGGAAACAACATAAGTATCATCTCTAAATATGAAATATATAAATGAATAACAGCAAATTATGATACAAAATAGTGATGCAAAATGGACGTATCAACGGCGCTGGCCCTTCTAACCAAATGAGTGTCGAAGAACAAGCCCGGGCGGCCAACTTGCCGTTTTGGATGCAATCCCAGAGGGCGGCTGAGGAGAAGGAAATAGACGTCATGGACGGAGACGGAGGTGGAGATGATCAGGGTGGAGATGAAGACTCTGAGGGTGGAGATGGAGACTCCAAGGGTGGAGGAGACTCTGGCGATGATGACACCACCGATGCTGGCGGCGAGCGCACCGATGGCGCCGAGGATGACACCACCGATGCTGGCGAACAAATGGATGGTGGATCTGCCTCGGCCGCTAAGAAGAAGAAGGCCATCAGGAAGGATCGGAACCCGCCGACGCTTGGCACAAAACGCGAGGATTTCACCCAAGTGAATGAAAACGGCGTACCCGTGGAGCCTAAAGCCCTTGCCACAGGATATGGGACGCAGATCGGTTGCATCGTCTGGGAGACCGTGACGATCAACACGAGGAACCTCCGAGATCCCGGCAATGCGCATCTTGTGCAGCTCCTACTATAGAAGCTTCACGAGCGATACGATTTCCCGGAGGAGTACAAGAACCTAAACCTCAAAGACAACAAGGTGAACCAGCAGGCCCGTATGAAGATGAGCATGGCCTTGGCTAGCTGGAGAACCCGGGTGAAGAAGCGGATTGACAAGAATGAAAGCTGGGAAGAGATCAAGAAGCATGAGCCACTTCTAGGACACGACGACTATCTTCTTTTCAAGGAGGAGTTGGAGACCGATACCTTCAAAGCTCTATCGGCGTTGGGGAAGAAGATGTATGAACAGAACTTAGGTCACCACCATCTTGGGAGTGGCGGTTACAGAGGAATCCAGGAAGTATGGGACAAGGAGGACGCCGAGCTTATTCATCTTGGCAAGCCCAACATGTTTGACAAATTCACGGACCCGCAGGTTCAGAACTTTGTGCGGGCCCGCTACTACCTGTGCCCCAAGATAGAGGAATTCAAAACCTCAGCGAAGGCTATGCAAGAGTTTGAGAAACTCGTGGTAAGCAACTTACCGTGGATCACAAGTCAATTTGCAATCAATAATGAACCGATGATTCTAATTGGGTTTATGAATACTTTTGCAGGAAGCTGAAATAGCGGCCGAGGCAGCTTGCTCCACCCAAGGGCTATCGGAGCCTTGGGACACTCCTTTCAATAGGGCGACGAATATTATGAAGAAGAGGCCCAAGCACAAGAAGATGACGTCCGCTGGACGTGTTTCCGGCTTTGGGCTGACCACGAAAGTCGGCGTCCACTTCAAAGAGGAATCAAAGGCTAGAAAGGAGAGAAGAAGCAAGGTGGAGGAGGCGCAGAGGCGAGAGATTGCAGATCTCAAGGTGCAAGTGGCCACGCTGCCGGCGTAGATGGAGGAGAAGTTCGAGCAAGGTTGCGCCAAGTCATTCCTCCTCAACTGTGGGAGGGTCTAGCGGCGTGGAATGTCGCTGGTGGAGTTGGGCCGATACCGGTGCCCAGCGTGTCCAGTAGCAACTCGGCCCAACACGTGTCGCCGAACATGGTGACCCCGCCCTCCTACCCATCGGCAGACCCGTTTGCGGGGCTGAGCCCGCTGGCCGCCAACACCAACAACGCGCAGCCGACGCCGGTGCCCAACACCAACACGTGGCCGCCGCCTCCGCCGCAGCCCAACACCAACACACAGCCGCTGCCTCCGCCGCAGCCCAACACCAACATGCAGCCGCCGCCCAACACCAACGTGCAGCCGCCGCCGCCTCCACCGCAGCCCACACAGCCTCGTGTGTCCACCTTAGTCGACCTCGACGCCCTTACCAAGGTAACTAATCATAGGCTCAACTTCATACTCTGCCGTCCTTTTTGATGAGTACCATCTGATAATGATGCCCAACATGTTCTCCTGTAGGACACTAGTTGCACCTTGCTGCACTATGTGAACGGCGTGCTGAAGGATGTAGGCAAGGGTACCATATGCCAATCGAAGAACCCCCTGATGCACAACTTGCCCATCCTTGCTAGCATGTTCAGGGTCGCCCTGGTGCGTCCTTTAAAGGGTTACAAAGGCGTTGATCCTCCCATGCAACCTCATGGAGCCGATCAGCATTACTCTCTCGGAGGTTGCATCGGCTGGCCCTTGCTATGGCCGAAGTCACAGATTCGCCTTGCAAAGGATGATCAGCGCCCCACGGCTGCCCCCGCTAAAAAGACACGACCACCGGTGTTCATCCCTACCACCAAGAGGCATCAGCAGCTAGCCGTGCACACGCCGTCGCCTCCACCCGAGCACGTGGACGCTGCACCTAACCGCGGCGATGATCAGGGTGATGAAATTGACGGCTTCCTCGACACCGGGGCCAATGAAGGAATCTACATGCCTCCTCTTGGAGATCCAGCCTCCCGTGGTCAACAAGCCGGTCGTCCCCTGTCATGCACACAGCGTTTGCGGTTCGGGGACAGTTCTCAGGAGATGCCTCCGGAAGGCGCAGCCACACAACCCAATCTGGCCAATGTTATCAGCCCCACCACACTCCACAAGGCAGTCGGTGAGCAGTTGAAATCCGCTGCTCCCGTGCCGGATAAGTTGCAATCCACAGCTCCTGTCGAGGAGAAGAAGAAGGGCTGGAAGCATAGCCGGAGCAAGAAGGCTTCGAGCCAGCCGTCTCCGAGGAAGATACTCTAGGCTGAGGACGGCGTGCGAGAAGAGCCCCGTGATTTCCCCATGCACATAGCGGGTCAGCCGATGCTGACAAAGGAGATGCTCGCCAACGCGGGTGGAGCGATCGTGAATTTGCACGACAGCATCCAGTATCTCGAGGAGCACCTTCTCCAAGAAAAGAATCCCGGGTACCCGGTCTACACAATCAAGGTGCCGGAGGGCCATGGCTTCATCGATACATCACCCGCTGAAATCTTCTTCATGCGGTACAAGGACATCTACAATCTGCTGCACTCCAACCGCCTGGACTATAACTTGGTCCGTCTATACACGCTTCATATGGCGTTGAAAGCAAAGAGGGAGTAGACCAAGGGCATCGTGATAGTAGACCCCTACTTCATGCGTGACGTTGCCTTGGTGAACGAGGCGGACCGGGCAACGGTGAAGGAGTACCTTGGGAATATCTTTGTGGAGAACCCGACCATCGACTCCATTCTTCTGCCTTGCTTTCCCGAGTAAGTGAACACCACCGTGAAAACTTCTTTCTTAGATTCTCCGGTTGGTCCTCTTACAACAATTTATTTTTCAATTGTGCTGCGCAGAGGCATATACTGCTCACTCATATCCATTTGCCCAAGGTGGTCGCAAGCGACGTACTCTGACTCATCGAGTGACACGAAGCCGATGAAGAACTATGGCCTAATCAAGAGTGTGCTCGATGATGCTCTACAATTCTACGCCGACAAGGGGGGCAAATTCACCAAGGGTGGCGAGAGAGTCAAGAATGGCAAGCATATCTTCATGCACTAGACAAAGTTTCCATGTGTCAAGCAGCCGCCTGGCAGTGTGAAGGAGGCCTTCTACGCCTTCCATCACCTGAAGGGGATCGTCCGGGATTCGCGGATCAGGGCGCTACCAGCTAATCTTCGACCATGGGCCGAAAAGTTTGTGGCGATCGATGATGCGGACCTTATGGAAGATTTCTGGCGCATCTAGACTTAGATCGCGCAAGTCCTTCATGAAGATGTCGACTCAATCGGCGGGGTCATGCATTGTGGCGTAGCATTGACTAACTGCGAGATCGAAGGATGCCTCGACAGGCAGCGCGACACAAGGACGTTCATGACGAGAGAGGGCGTGCGCCCATTCCCGGCAAGGACTGCATGATGTCTGTGGCTAGCTAGCGGTGTTGGGTCGATGTATCGTAAACTTTACTATCCTAGTGTTGTTTCTGAACTATTGTTGGACATGTGTGTGTAAACCTTAACTTGCCGAGGCTCGTAATGCCTTGACGATCGATGTTGGACTTGCTTATATATGATCGATCGTCATCCATGCTATGTTTTATTCTAGGCTTATGAATCCTTGCCATAGTATTTGAAAGGGATCTCACGGGCGACTAGAGGGGGGGGTGAATAGGCGCTACACAAAATTTTACCTTTTTCAATTTTAAGGCTTGACACAAACGAAATTCTCTAGATGTGCAAATAGGTGAATTTCCTATGTGACAAGCAAGCAAGTGAACAAGAATGAAACGAGTAAAACCGATGCGAGTAAGGGTAAGAAAGAACCGTAAAGCGGAAGCCGAAGACACAAGGATGTATTCCCGTAGTTCCTTCCTTTTGAGGGGAAGTACGTCTACGTTGGAGAGGTGTGGCAACACGGAGTCCACCAACGCCACGGAGGCTCACCTTGTTCTCCGGTGAGCAAGCCATGGAGGCTAACTCGTTTCCACTAAGCGGTGGTAGTAGGGGTACCGACCGAAACCCTTACACGGAGGTTGGGGCACAACTCCACAACTCAATTGGAGGCTCCCAACAAGAACAACCACAAAGCTTTTACACGGAGGAAGCTTTGAGGTGACCTCTCTTGCCTAAGGCAAGGTCCACGGAGGAGGAGTGAAGCAAACACTAAGTACTTCGGTGGGGTTGTAGATCTATGGATCCTCTCCCAATCTACCAAGTCTTGGAGGATTTGGTTGACTAGGGAAGGAGATCTACGGAGTTGAAGCTCATCAACAATGGAGGAAAGAGAGTGTGGACAAGGTAACCAGATCTGAGGTAGGGGACGACTATTTATAGGCTGGCTCGAAATGTGGCCGTTGGAGAAAACTTACCCCGGAAATTCTGGCCTGGGGGCGGAAATTCCGGGGTCCAATAAGGGCGGAAATTCCGGCCTGGGGGCGGAAATTCCGGCCCCCCGGAAATTCCAAAATGGAATTTCCGGCCAGAAATTCCGGCCCTTTCCTGCAGGTCGCACCACATCTTGAGTTGAGGGACTTAGCGAAAAATCACGGGGGCCGGAAATTCTGGAATTTCTGGCCCCCAGAAATTCTGCCTTCACAGAATTTCCGGCCCCTCTTCTGCAAGCTGCACCACGCCCTTCGGGAAAGGACTTAGCCAAAAAATCAGGGGGCCGGAAATTCTGAAATTTCCGGCCCTCGGAAATTTTGCCAAACCAGAATTTCTGGCCCCCTTACTGCACGGTGCACCACCCGGCTTCGTAAGGGACTTAGCCGAATTTCAAAGGGCCGGAAATTATGAAATTTCCGGCCCCCGGAAATTTTGTCCAGGGCCGGAAATTCCGAATTTCCGGCCCTGGAATTTTCTCTCCTTTGGATGATTTCAAGCCTTTCTACAGCAGTCCCCATACCCACACCTCTTCACCATCAGTCTTGTGCAATACCTGTAGAATTCCTGAAAGACACAGCACAAGATTAAATTCCTTGTATTGTGATCAAACACCCAAAAACTGAAGGTAAGGAAAATGTCCTTTCAATCTCCCCCTTTTTGGTGTTTGATGACAATACACAGATTTGCAATAGAGAGCAAGAACAAGTGCTCCCCCTAGACAAGTGCAAGGTATAAACAAGACAATAAGAGCAATTTGCACACTAGAAAGACAGTATTAAACGAGGAGCACAAAGTAGAGTACGACTAGTCTATTACAAAAATAGAACCAAAGTTCCACACAAATAAACCACGAACAGTTCACGAAGCAAAAAAAGCAAATAACCAACCCAAGCAAATCCTAATAGAACTACTTCTCCCTCTTTGGCATCGAGACACCAAAAAGGGAGAAGAGCGATGCTAATCCCCAAGCGAAGATCACTCATCATCGAACTCGTCCTCATCAACATCAGCAGCGTCTTCATCATCCTCATCGCTCCCGGAGAACTCCTCATCACTTCCAACCTTGGAGAGAGCCTCCACTTCAGCCCAGTCGACGCCGTTGTCATCTTGCCACCTCTCATACAGAATGTACTGAGGAGCAGGAACAGGAGAGAGCTGAAGGGAGGGATCCTGAAGAAGCTGAACCTCGCGAGAAAGAACCTGCTGATTGTGAATGATATCCCTTCTCTCCTCATAGGCAGAGTAGTTCTCCTTGTGGATAGCAACGTTGATGCACAAGAGAGTGCGTTGCCACAGAGAAAGCTTCTTGTTGCGAGATGGACGGGCAGAGGAAGTCTTGCGCAAACGAGAGCTAGAGTCACCCATCTCAACATCATCACCACCTGTAGGAACTGGCTTCTTCCCTTTCCCTTTGACTGCTTCTTTCTCCTCTATTGGCTTGATCACATTCATTCTCTTGAGCTTGTGTTCTGAGTTCCCCTTGGAGAAATCCATGTCTTGGGCCTTCTGAATAATGAGGAGCATAATGTATGGAGCATAGGGAGGAGCACGCTTGGAAACCATGGCATCATGCATTTCATTGAAGATATAGTGCATCACATCCAGCTTGAAGTCTTCGTTAGGATCAGTACTCACAAAGCAGCGATGAGAAAGATACATGAGCTCAACAAGGGCAGCATGAATAGCATCCCGATTACCTCCAGAGGGAGAGATGTTCTCCCTGAACATGCGAAGAAGAATGTTGTACAGAGGAAGCAAGCCCTTATTAGTGCCAATCTGGCCCTTTGAAGAGTAAAGAGGAGCCAAGCGATTCTTGTCCGGCTGAACTCCATGCAGATGCACACGGTGACCAACAGGCACACTGTACCCCTGAAAATCATAGTTCAACAGCTGGGAAAACTCATAGAAGTCTGACTCACGCATGGTATCTCCACACATCCATCTGAAAGAGAGAGCCTCATTCCCCTTGAAGGCGAGAGTGGCATAGAACTGCTGAATGATCTTCTCATTGTAGGGACACTGAATATCCATAAGAGGAAACAGACCAAGCCTCTTCATGATTCCTAGAGCATCACCAAAGTATTCAGCCTTCTTCCTGAGATGAGTGCGGTCTAGAACATGCATGTAACATACCCGCTGAGACATGGGGCGATAGATATCCTCATAAATACCTTTCTGAGCAGCACACCAGAAACGAGTATCTTCAAGTTCTTCATCTCTTGCCTCAGAATACCAGTCCAACTGCCTCAAAGCACTGTACTCCACTGAGCTCATTGTCTCATAGTTCACACGAGGAACCCGTGAGGGGTTGCGAGCTGCCCTCTTGGCTGCCCTAGCTTCCTTCTCCCTTGCTGCCTCCTGAGCAGCCTCCTGTTCAGCTTGCTGAGATACAAATTCTTCTTCAAAAGTGCCCTCATCAGCAAACCGAAAGTTCCGCTTGCGAACAGCAGAACGGCCACGCTGATCACGCTTAGGACGAGAACTAGAGCCACCTGTGAATGAAAGTAGGAGGAAAAGCACGGAGATAAGAACACACAAGTCGATAAGATAGCTAGTGAGAACATAGAAGGGAACTAGTAAGGCAGAAACAATTTAGAGATGACGTATCTTAGTTGTATTATTCTCAGCATAGGGGCGGAAATTCCGGTGGGGAGGGCGGAAATTCCGGTCCAAAGGACGGAATTTCCGACCTACCCCGGAATTTCCGGCCCCAGGGGCGGAAATTCCGGCCCCTGGTGAGAACACCCCAACAAAGATACAAAAATCTATAGAAATTGGATCGGCACCAACTAAGTTCAATGCTAGGTTCACTAGACCGAAAAACTACCTCTAAACATGCTCCTTTCAATGAAAAACGGATCAACCCAAATGAAACTAGATCTAGGGCAAAGGCACCTAGAGAGAGAGAGATTTGGGGCAATACCGTTGTCCATGGCGAAAACCGCGTAGAGGAAAAGAACCCCCACGCCGAGAGGAGCAAGGACCGGCGAAATCCGGGGAATCCGGCGGCTAGGGAGTCGCCGAAGAGGACCTTGGTGAGGCGGCAGCGGCGGTTTGGAGTATGGGGGGTCGGGGGTGAAAAGAGGTACCAAGGGGTAACTCCACCTCGGCCCCCCTTTTATATAGACTAACCGCAGGGGCGGAAATTCCGGCCCTAGGGGCGGAATTTCCGGCCCCCGGAATTTCCGGGTTAAGTAGTAGAATTTCCGGGGGGCAGAAATTTAACATTTCCGCCCAAATTTCCGGCCCATGTACTGCAAAGTGCACCACTTCAGAGGAGTACATGGGGGCATAAAAATTTGCTACGGAAATAAGGGTTTCCACCCATTGGAAAAATTCTAACACTTAAACACAGAAAATCCGGCCATCTCATCAAGAACCAAGATAAAACAAGAGGTTGACTTGTGTGTTAGATGGAGGTTTTAGAGACAGAGAGGGCATAGGCTAGAAAACAAACACGGAGTGGTTATCAGCACTTGAGGTTGCAAAAAGGCAAGAAATCATCGAAAAACCAAACTCAAGCCCCTTCCCATATCAAGAGAAACTTCAAAAGATTTTCAAGGAATAAACTCTTCAAAAGAAGAGGTCGGTGGCCGAAGCCACCATATATGAGTGTTTTGGCATTAAACCGCGAAGATATATCTTGGGTTCATAACCAATACTCATCATTGAAGCTCATATATCACAAAATGATATTAAGAGAATGATTGCATTACTATCGGCATAATGGGGGGAGGGATAGCCCAATGAATTAGGACCGCACTCCCCCTATGTCCATGCCCACATCTAGAGTAGAACACGTGCTATCGTATGGGAATGAGTGCACATTAACAAGCCACATTGCAAGAATCAATGATATTCAATTCATGCCTCAACTCTCGGAATCTTGCTTCATCAAGGGGCTTCGTGAAGATGTCGGCGAGTTGATCATTTGTACCTACATAAGACAAGTTAATATCACCTCGATTGACGTGGTCCCGGATGAAGTGATGCTGGATCTCAATGTGCTTCGTCTTGTTGTGTTGAACCGGATTATGGGCGATCTTGATGGCACTCTCGTTGTCGCATAAGAGTGGAACCTTGTCGCAATGAACTCCATAGTCCTTCAACGTTTGCCGCATCCAAAGGAGTTGAGCACAACCACTTGCCGCGGACACATACTCGGCTTCGGCGGTGGAGAGAGACACACAATTTTGCTTCTTAGAAGACCAACTAACCAAGGACCTACCAAGAAGTTGGCAAGTCCCAGAAGTTGACTTCCTGTCCACTTTGTCTGCCGCCCAATCCGAGTCCGTGTACCCAACAAGCTTGAAGCTTGATCCCTTCGGGTACCAAAGGCCGAAAGTTGGAGTATGAATCAAATATCGGAAGATTCTTTTCACGGCCATTAAATGGCTTTCCTTTGGGGCGGCTTGATAACGTGCACAAATTCCCACACTAAGCATGATATCGGGTCTAGATGTGCAAAGGTAAAGAAGCGAGCCAATCATCAAACGGTAAAGCTTTTGATCCACTTCCTTACCACTTGGATCGAGATCAAGAGTAACCTTTGTTGGCATGGGGGTTTTGGCTCCCTTAACTCTGGAATCCATGTTGAATTTCTTGAGCATGTCTTGGATGTACTTGGCTTGATTGATGAATGTCCCTCCTCGCAATTGCCGAATCTCAAAGCCAAGAAAGAATTTCAACTCTCCCATCATGGACATCTCGAATTTGTCTGTCATTAGCTTTGCAAATTCATCATTGAAGAGCTTGTTAGAAGAGCCAAAAATAATATCGTCTACATAAATTTGGCATATGAAAAGCTCCCCGTTGACCTTCTTAGTAAAAAGAGTTGGGTCGATGAGCCCAATTTCAAACCCACGGTCTAACAACAACTCCTTAAGGTGCTCGTACCACGCACGTGGGGCTTGTTTAAGGTCATAAAGCGCCTTATCGAGTTTGTAGACATGGGTCGGGAAATGGGGATCTTCAAACCCCGGGGGTTGCTTCACATAGACCAATTCATGTAGAGGACCGTTTAGAAAGGTACTCTTCACATCCATTTGATATAACTTAAAGTTGAAGTGAGAAGCATAAGCAAGAAGGATACGAATTGACTCGAGACGAGCCATGGGAGCGTAGGTCTCCCCATAGTCGATTCCTTCCACTTGAGAGTATCCTTGAGCAACCAAGCGAGCCTTGTTCCTCACGACAATCCCATTGGCATCTTGTTTGTTCTTGAACACCCACTTGGTTCCAATGACATTGCGGCACTCCTTGGGCTTCTCCACCAAAGTCCAAGCTTCATTGCGCTTGAAGTTGTTGAGTTCTTCGTGCATGGCTTCCATCCAATCCGGGTCTTCAAGTGCCTCAAACACCTTTTGAGGTTCCACACAAGAGACGAAGGCATGATGGATGCTAAAGTTGGCTAATTGTCTCCTTGTGGAAACCCCTTTTCTCACACTCCCAATCACACTATCCAAGGTATGACTCCCTTTGCGAAGAGCTTCTTCCACTTTCCTTGCACGGCGAGCTTGAGCTTCTTCAAAAGACTCTTGAGAAGCCACTTGGTCATCACCACTATTTTGGTCCTCGCCTTGACCTTCAACTTGAGCTTGATCAACATCATGAGCATGCTCAACATCTTGAGCTTGGCCTTGATCTACCATTGGTGAGGAATCACCATCGTCCTCTTGGTCTTGATCTTGGCCTTGCTCGCTTGAATGAGGGTCAAATGCTTGTCTTTGGTTAGCATCAATCGGTCCTTGAGGAGCTTGTGGAGCTTGTGAAGGTGAAGGCTCCACTTGAGTAGAGCATAGTCCTTCTCCTTCTGCCAAAAGGTGTCCCTCAATGGGTATGAGATGACCCACACCCATTCTTCTTATGGCTTGAGGAGGTATTTCGTCACCTACATCACAAACACCACTTTGCTCCACACGGGAGCCGTCATTCTTGTCGAATCTCACGTTAGAAACTTCAACAACACGAGCGAACTCTTTGTCAAAGATTCTAAAAGCATGAGATTCGGCGGCATAACCAACAAAGATACCCTCAAGAGCTTTAGAATCAAACTTGGACAAATGAACACCCTTTCTAAGATAGAAGCACTTACAACCGAATACTCAAAAGTATTTGATGTTAGGCTTGTTGCCGGTGAGGATCTCATAAGGAGTCTTGTTCAAGCCCTTGCGAAGATATAGCCGGTTAGAAGCATGACAAGCGGTATTGATGGCTTTGGCCCAAAAGTTATACGGAGACTTAAACTCCGCTAACATTGTCCTTGCCATGTCCATCAAGGTTCGGTTCTTCCGCTCGGCTACACCATTTTGTTGTGGAGTGTAGGGAGAGGAGTATTGATGTTGAATTCCCTCATCACTCAAGAATTCGTTGACGGTGTAGTTCTTGAACTCCGTCCCGTTATCACTCCGAATCATCAAGATATCTTGGCCAAATTGACGTTCCACTTCCTTGATGAAGTCCTTGACGGTTTGTTGGGTCTCGTATTTGTGCTTGAAGAAGTAGACCCAAGTATATCTTGAGTAGTCATCAACAATCACCAAGCAATACTTCTTCCCTCCTAGACTTGCATGAGATGGAGGGCCAAAAAGATCCATGTGAAGGAGCTCCAAGACCCTTTTAGAAGAAATGATCGTCTTGCTAGGATGAGGAAGTTCATGCATCTTTCCTTCAATGTAAGCTCTATACACACGATCTTTGGCAAAGGTTAGATCGGTTAGTCCTAGGATGTGGTTACCTTTGTGGAGTCTTTGCAAAGTTCTCATATTGACATGGCCTAGCCGGCGATGCCATAGCCATCCCACGTCAACTTTAGCCATTAGGCAAGTTGCGGCTTTAGTGACCTTCTCCGAGAAGTCAATCACATATAAGCCATTTTCAACATGCCCAACAAAAGCTACTTTAAGAGACTTGCTCCACAAAAGAACCACAATCCCAACATCAAAGAAAGTTGCAAAGCCCATATCGGCAAGTTGAGCTACGGAAAGTAAATTGTAAGAGAGAGACTCAACAAGCATGACATTCTCCACGGTAACATCTTGAGATATAACAACTTTACCAAGACCCAATACCTTTGACCTTGAGGAATCTCCATAGGTGACGTAGCCCGCACTAGATGAACCGGTGCGAAGCTCCTTCACCAACTCTTTGCTTCCGGACATGTGATTGGTAGCACCGCTATCAATTATCCATTGTCCCGCACCGGAAGCAAAGCCCTACAAAAATCAAGCTTTGTTTTTAGGTACCCATTTTTCAATGGGTCCTCTTTTGTTAGTGACAAGGGTCTTAGGAACCCAAATAGACCAAGCAATGCGTTCATTAGGTGAGCCAACAAATTTAGCATAAACATGTCCATCATAAGCACGGCAAAGAACATAAGAGGGGTTATATTTTCCTGCAAAGTCGTTGTGATTGGGCATTGCCCTCTTGGCATTCCCAACCACTTCCCTCACGAGCTCCCCCTCCTCCTCATAAACATTGCCATCCTCGTCAAAGCATATGTCATTTGGGATGTGCTTCTTAGGAGGAGGAGTGGGCACAAGAAATTGCGTCTTCTTGTTGTTCTTCTTCTTGTTCTTTTTCTTGTTCCTCTTCTTGTTGGACTTGGGAGTGAAACCAAGCCCGGTCTTGTCACCATGTTGCTTTTGAGCACTCAAAAGCTCGTCAAGCCTTGTGTCACCTTTGGGGACATCTTTCTCATAAAGAGGGTTAGTGTAACAAGTACTTGCAACAAAGGTGCTAGAAGATGACTTGGTTGCTTCTTTAGCAATCATAAGATTTAGTTTCTCATTTTGCAACCTAAGTTCATTAGCAACTGATTGAGCAATATCACGATCATTCTTAAGTCTAGCAATGTCCAAGTTATAGGATTCTTCAAGACCTAACTTGGATGCCTCAAGTGCCATCCTTAGATCTTGCTCAACCTCAAGAGATTGATTGAGAGTTGCAATTTCATCGACATACTCACGAGCATGCCCTTCTAGCTCAAAGATGCGTTCCTCATTTTTATCATTAAGTTGAAGAGACTCATTATATTGATTTAGGAGAATCTCAAATTGAGCTTTGGTCTCCCCATGCAAGGTTGACATGAAGGTGTCAAATTCATTAGGCTCATCCTTATCACTACTAGTATCAACACAATCCATCAAAGATAAGCTTCTAGGTATGATGGGTGTGAAAGTCGGTGATACCTTTGTAGCGTGAGCCATTAGACATGTTCCCTTAGAGTTGGAGCGCTTGGACTCGTTTGCAGAAGCGAAGAGGGATGGTGAAGAGATGGGCTTGGCGATGGCGATGGCGGCCCTTCCTACTTCTTCATCATCACTTGCATCATCACCGGATGGGTATTCTTCTTGAGTCGTCAAGGCATGTATTGGAACGGCTTTCTTCTTATCAAAGTTCCTTGGTGGGTAAGACTTGGCCTTCATCTCCTTGCGAATGAGTCTTCCATTGTGATCTTCCACTCTTTCATAGGGACAGTCCGCGATGAAGTGGTGTTGATTACCACAATTGTAGCATGTTCTCACTCTACTTGTGGCCTTAGGTTTGGAGGGACTTGATGACTTCCACTTCTTCATGAAAGCCCATTGAGCAAGAGCCATGTGTTCGGCATGAGCATACTTCATGTCTTCGGGACTTCCACACATAGACTCTTCCTCTTCCATAAAACTTGCTTCTTCATGAAGAGAGACTTTTGCCTTCAAAGCAAGGTTGGGTTCACGCACGCCACGTGCACGAGCTAGAGCATCATCCGCATTCTTCTCGGAGATCTTCCTTGCCACAATCTCTTGCAAGATGTCATGAGCGGACATCTTCCTAAAGTTGGCATCTCCCTTGATTGAGTTCATCGTATCCTTGAAGAAGGGCAAGAGGGCTTGGACAAATTTCCTCTTCATCCATCTCCCATCACATTGAGTGGAGCCAAGGTCGACTAGCTTCACTTGGAGTGCCGAGAGACGCCGATGAAGTTCTTCGGGTGATTCACCATCAAGCATAGCAAAGTTGTCAGCTTCATTAGATGCCTCATCAAACTTGGACTCTTGAATGCTCTCATTGCCGATGAAGAGGTTGGTGAGAGCATCCCAAGCTTCCTTGGCGGAAGAGATGTTGCAAACAAAGGCCTTGTCCTTCTCGAAGAGAGACATGTGAATGAGGTGCAAGGCGGAGGCATTGAGCTGCTTGTCAATTTGCTCCCAAGGTAGCAAGTTGGTCAAGTCCTTGGAAGTTGGATGATAACCCTGCTCAATGATCCTCCAAAGCTCAATAGACACGAAATTGATGTGAGAGCGCATGTTATCTTGACAATTGGCAAAGCTAGAAGCATCAAGTTGTGGCGGTGGGCCGCATAAGGCAAGGTGTGGCATTTGAAGGTGCCTTCCGGAGACATAGCTTGTAGGATGTGGAACCTCCGTGCTATGTCCCCGAGAGGTGTCATCTTTCTTGGGGGGATCCTCGTTGTTCTCATTCCCATCCTTCTCCGGATCTTCCTCGCTTAAGGATGGCTTATCCTTACCCGAGGTGTCAACCGGAGTTGGTGGAGTGGTACTTGATGTTCCACTAGTGAGAGCATCAAGTTGAGATTTTTGGCTTTCCATGGCTGCCATCATAGCATCCATGTGAGTCATTATGTTATTAAAATCCGCCTTAGTGGCGGGCTCCTCTTCGCCCATGATCTCTTAGGCGGTTAAGCCCAATCAAGAGCACTAGGCTCTGATACCAATTGAAAGGGATCTCACGGGCGACTAGAGGGGGGGGGGTGAATAGGCGCTACACAAAATTTTACCTTTTTCAATTTTAAGGCTTGACACAAATGAAATTCTCTAGATGTGCAACTAGGTGAATTTCCTATGTGACAAGCAAGCAAGTGAACGAGAATGAAACGAGTAAAACCGATGCGAGTAAGGGTAAGAAAGAACCGTAAAGCGGAAGCCGAAGACACAAGGATGTATTCCCGTAGTTCCTTCCTTTTGAGGGGAAGTACGTTGCTACTCGTGTGATGATGGCGCCAGAAAAGAGCTGTGGCGTATAGTTGATGTGGGAGCAGTAAGTCCTTGTGCGTGGTGATGACCAGCCCGTTGGGAACCCCAAGAGGAAGGTATGATGAGTGTAGCGGCTAGTTTTCCCTCAGTTAAGAAACCAAGGTTTATCGATCAGGAGAAGAGAGACGATGACGACTGAAGGTGTTGTGGAACCTGCACACACACAAACAAATACTTTGTTCCCAACTTGCGATGAGGTTGTCAATCTCACCGGTTTGCTTGAAACAAAGGTTATGAGTGTATCGAGTGGAAAACAGTAGTAATGTGCTAGTAAAGTAAACAGTGCGGGAAAAGTAAACAGGTGATTGCAATATGATTAAAATAGGACCGGGGTCCACAGTTCACTAGTGGTGTCTCTCCATAGATAAAATAACATGCTGGGTAAACAAATTACAGTTGGGCAATTGATAGAATAAAGATAACGTGATATGTCAAGAAGATCACTATGAGATTTACTCTGGGCATTACAACAAAATACATAGACCGCCATCCAACTGCATCTATGACTAATAATCCACCCTCGGGGATATCATCCGAACACCCCAACAGTATTAAGTTGCGAACAACAGATAATTGCATTAAGCAAAGTGTGTAATGTAAACAAAGCATATGCCCTTGAGCATATGAATGTTGTTTTCTCCCTAGTAGCAACAGCACATCTACCACCTTAGAGGTTTCTGTCACTCCCCCAGGTGAAATAGAGACATGAACCCACTATCGAGCATAAATACCCCCTATTGGAGTCACTAGCAACTACTCGGCCAAGATAGCTACTAACAACGGAGAGCATGCAAGATCATAAACAACATAGAGATAACAAAAGATATAATTCAGTACAGCAACTTAATCATAAACACCAATATTCATCGGATCCCAACAAACCAACATCATAGAATTACATAACGGTGATCTCAATCATGTAAGGCAGCTCATGAGATCTAAACATGAAGCACATGGTGGAGAAGACAACCATCTAGCTACTGCTATGGACCCATAGTCCAAGGTAGACTACTCACTCATCGCTCCGGAGGCAAGCATGGCGATGAAGAAGACCTTCGGTGGCGATTCCCCTCTCCGGCAGGGTGCCGGGAAGAGCTTCTGGACCCTCCCAATCTTCGGGTCGACGGCGGCGGCGGATCGCGATGTATTCTGGAAAACTGATCGGGCCCTTAGGTTTTTCTCGTCGGGGGGTACTTATAGGCAAAAGGGCGATGTCAGAGGGGGTCCCACGCCCCCTCACACGTGGCTGGCGCGGCCAAGGGCCTGGCCGCGCCGCCTGTGTGTGTGGGGCCCACGTGGCCCTACTCCTTCTCTCCTTCGGATGTCTGGAAGCTTCCGGGTAAAATATGACTTCAGGAACTTGTTTCGTCCAATTCCGAGAATATTTCCTGTGTATCACTTCTGAAACACAAAAACAACAGAAAACAGGAAACTGGCACTGTGGCACTTCGTTAATAGGTTAGTTCCGAAAAATGTATAAAAATGTCACTAAGTGTAACGAAACAATAGGCAAATGGTGTAAAGACAAGCATGGAGCATAAAAAATTATAGATACGTTTGAGACGTATCAAGCATCCCCAAGCTTAACTCCTGCTCGTCCTCGAGTAGGTAAGTGATAACAAAAGAATAATTTTTGAGGTGACATGCACCTACACAATCTTGATCATAAATGTAAGCATTGGTGAGCTGGGATCAATAGAACTTAAAACATGGGCATGAAAGATATAATCATGACAATAAGAACTTAGCAACCATGTTGTAAACATGTAAATGAACACAAACAAAAGATCATGATAATGAAACAATGAAAGTCAAACGTGTGTTCAAATCATAAGGAAAAACATACAAATGGTTTTCAGCTTGTCCTTCAAAGAGAGCAAAACATAAATGCATAGGACACCTCAAAGTTTAAGAGGGCGACTAGATACAAATAATTTAAGAACAAGTGAAACCAACAATATGAGTCAATCAATGAACTTTGGGACAATGCATATCACACTAAGAATGACAACTATGCTCTCTTAATGGTGCATAAAGAAAGAAGGTGGTGACTCAACATAAAAGTAAAAGAAAGACCCTTCGCAGAGGGAAGCAGTGATTGCAAGTTTTATAACCTTCAAAAATTATGGTACTTACCGGCTTTGAGCTCTCATTGCCCCCATCATAAGCATCTTGAATGGTTAAAGTTAATGCGAGAACAATTATGATGCATATGCTTGACAAATCATAAGTTGAAAACCTCGTGTCCCGTGAATACGAGTACCCAAACCATGCTAGTTTACTTAGAGTCCCAAGCAAGGCTCTTGTCATTGTAAGTATATGCATATCATTGAGAACCGCCAATGGGGTACCTCCGTGCCCGATGACATGGAACAAGCCCACACCAAAATGACAGGACAAGCAGACAATGAACACCTCGACATCTCTTTTATTTGCTATATTGTTTAGCTTTTTATTATGAGATGCGTCGTCGAATGTTCACCATGGGTATGCTACAAATTTCCACCATGAATTATGCATGGCTTAGATTGGCGGCCAGCGTTTCCCTAACACATATAAAAACTCCATGATCCCTACAAGATTCCCAATTCATTTCACACAGCAGGCATCCATAAACAAAAGATCACGATATCAACTCAAAAAAGAAGTGCAATGTTGAAAGCTTGCCCCATGACAGCATGGCTGGGCTAGAATCCAACTTACAACTTGCAAGCATAACAACTCAACATGAAAGACCACAATGTCAAAATTTTAAGAACAGGAAAAAGTAAAGTGTGCCTTCCGGTTCGTGAGAGCTTTACTAACCGAGTTTCGCATAACACTGGTAAGAGTTTAATTTGAAGAGAAAATAAAAGCAAGTCAAATTTACTTGGAATAGCAAATTGCTAGTAGGTATGTATGGTGGACACTTTGGAAAACTTTGGCTTTTAGGAGTTGGATGCACGAGTAGAGCTCATACTCAGTACAAGGTGAGGGCTAGCAAAAGACTGGGAGCGACCAACTGAGAGAGCAGTAATGGCCATAATCATGCAAAGCGACAAAGCGACATTAAAAGAAGCATATGATGGCATCAAAAGTCAAAAACTAAATGATCATGAAGGCTAATGGCGACTTGTAAGAGTCTAACATGTGTGAGCATGCGCCAAGTCAACCCAAATAAAGCATCAAGGAGAAAACCAAAATAATGCTTCCATGCAATAAAAACAACGCATAATTTTTTCAAAGGCTCATTAAGCAATCTTAGTTATTTGAGACAAGTCATGCTACAGCAAAACCACTAAGCATACTATCAAAAAGACATCAAGCATGACATGAAAAAGCCTAAGCCGCAGTCTACACAAGCTCCTTCTTGTACCACTATTTTGCACAAAGCTTTTTCTCTTTTCCAACACCATTTGAAATTTTTATAAACACCTCTTTTGATGAAAACCAATAAAGTTCAGAGGCAAAAATACACCTTGATGAAAAGATATGACAAGATCTGAATGCAAATCAAGGCAAAAACGAAAACCAAAAGCAGTAGCAGAAAAAGTAGAACACTCGATTTTTAATAAGAGTGAAAACTAGAGCGTTCTTTGCAAATGAAAATGAGTACATCTCCTCCAAAGGAAATTTGTTGGGGTCCAACCATTTATTGCAGCAAACAAACAAACTAAACCAACTAAGAAAACTAAAACAACTGATGCTCCAAGAAAAACACATAGTGCATGAAGCAATAAAAATATAGTGTTTTGAAAGGTGACCTAATTTTTGCCGATGAAGAAGGGGTGCCTCGGGGGCATCCCCAAGCTTTGACGCTTGTACTTCTTGGATATTTCTTGGGGTGATGCATGGGCATCCCCAAGCTTGAGCTTTTGTCCATTCTTCAACTCATCTCATCATTCTCCAATCCCTACACTTGAAAACTTCCTTCATACAAAACTAAACACAATTCTATTAGCAACATTAGTGTAAGCATAAAATATATTCAACCTCTTTTAGCTTCAGGTTTCAACCCAAAACCACCACATATAAAGTATATACTACTGTAGCAACTTCCACAAGAGTTCCATGATCAAAAAGAACTCAAAAGAAAGCGATAAAGTGGCAAAAACAAATATTGGCAAAAATCTGTCAAAACTGGACAGCTGATAATGGACGAATTTTTGAGGGATTTTCCGTTGCTCAAATCAAAAAGTGTTCAACTAAGAAAAGTTTGGATATAACCTGGGGCATATGCACAAGAAATTGCAGGACCAAAAGATATACAGAGAATTTTCACGAATTTTTACGGTGCAGCACCAAAAACAGTTTCAGGACAGCAACATCCCCAAATCTTTACCTCACTCAAATTAGAGGCTTCTCTTGGCACAAAAACGAAATAAACAAGATAAGGAGTGGTCATTACAGTAGTAATGACTTCCAAGACTCAAATAAAAGAAAAAGTACTGAAAAGAAAACATTGGGTTATCTCCCAAGAGTGCTTTTCTTTAACGCCTTTGAGCTAGGCTTAGTAAATTGCGAATCAAGTAACATCAATAGATGAAGCATCAAGCTCATAATTTGCTCTAAGAATAGAGTCAAAAATTAATTTCTTTCTTTTCCTAGGGAAGTGTTCCATACCTTTCTTAAGTGGGAATTGATACTTGATAGTGCCTTCCCTCATATCAATAATAGCACCTACAGTTCGAAGAAAAGGTCTTCCCAAAATAATAGGACATGAAGCATGGCATTCAACGTCCATAACAAGAAAATCAACGGGAACAAGGTTATTGTTAACCACAATAAGAACATCATTAATCCTTCCCAAAGGTTTCTTCTTAGCAACATCAACAATAGGAACATCAAAATAACATTTTTCAAGCGGTGGTAAATCAAGCATATCATAAATCTTTCTAGGCATGATAGAAATACTAGCACCTAGATCACATAAAGCATGGCAATCATAACCATTCACATGCATATCAATGATGGGTTCCCAACCATCTTCTAACTTCTTGGGAACAGAAGCTTTTTGCTTCAACTTTTCATCCCTAATCTTTATGAGAGCATTGGTAATATGCTTAGTAAAAGCAATATTTAAAGAACTAGCATTGGGAGTCAAAGCAAGCTTTTGTAAGAACAAAATAACTTCAGATATATTGCAGCCATCAACATCAAAATCATTAAAGGAAATAGAGCTATCATCTCCCACACTCCGAAAAATTTCAGCACTCTTTTGAGAAAAAGTTTTGGCAGTTTTAGGCTTTTTAACACAAGGAGTGGGAGTTTTCTCTACACCAATCAAAGTAAGAGGGTTGCTATCAGTAGGAGCAACATCATTAGAGGTAGTAATAGTACATACCTTCATCTCTCTAGCCATCTCATCTTCTCTTTCCCACCTGGCATGCAATTCCGCTAACAATCTAATATTTTTATCAATTCCAACTTGGGTAGCATTAGCGGCAGCAACAATATTGCTCACATTCACATCATTAGGAAACACTTTTAATTTCAGAAGTTCAACATCATGAGCAAGGCTATCAACTTTAGAAGCAAGAATATCAATTTTGCCTAATTTTTCCTCAACAGACTTGTTAAAAGCAGTTTGTTTTCCGATGAAGTCCTTGAGCATTACCTCAAGCTCAGAGGGCGCGGCCCTAGTGTTGTTGTAGGAATTACCATAAGAGTTACCATAACCATTACCATTGGTAGAAGGATACGGCCTATAATTGTTACTAGCAAAATTGTTCCTATAAGCATTGTTATTAAAATTGTTATTTCTAATGAAATTCACATCAACTTGCTCTTCTTGAGCAACCAGAGAGGCCAAAGGAACATTATTAGGATCAACATGAGTCCTATCATTAGCAAGCATAGCCATAATGGTATCAATCTTATCACTTAAGGAAGAGGTTTCCTCAACAGAATTTACCTTCTTACCTTGTGGAGCTCTCTCGGTGTGCCATTCAGAATAATTTACCATCATGTTGTCGAGTAGCTTTGATGCGGCGCCCAATGTAAGGGACATAAAAGTGCCTCCAGCAGCTGAATCAAGTAGGTTCCTTGAAGAAAAATTCAGTCCTGCATAAAAAGTTTGGATAATCATCCAAGTAGTCAGTCCATGAGTGGGGCAATTCTTTACCATAGATTTCATTCTTTCCCAAGCTTGAGCAACATGTTCATTATCAAACTGAGTAAACTTCATAATATTGCTACGCAAAGCTATAATCTTAGCAGGGGGATAGTATCTACCAATAAAAGCATCCTTACACTTAGCCCATGAATCAATACTATTCTTAGTCAAAGACAGCAACCAATCTTTAGCTTTTCCTCTCAAAGAAAAAGGAAACAACTTGAGCTTAATAATATCACTATCAACATCCTTATATTTCTGCATCTCACATAGCTCAACAAAATTGTTGAGATGAGCTGCAGCATCTTCAGTACTAGCACCAGAAAATTGCTCTTTCATAACAAGGTTCAATAAAGCAGGCTTGATCTCATAAAAGGTGGTAGCAGGAATAGTTGGTGCAATAGGAGTGCAGATAAAATCACTATTGTTCGTGCTAGCAAAGTCACACAACTTGGTGTTTTCAGGAGTACCCATTTCAGCAAAACGAAAGTAAACAAGTAAAAACAGCTACCAAGGATTCTAATTTTTTTGGGTTTTTGATATAAAAAACAATGCAGGTAAAATAAATAAAGTAAAGCAAAACAAATAACAAAGTAATGGATGTGTGTGCGAAAAACTCCCCTCGCAGAAGTCTTCTCTCTTCCTCGGCAACGGCGCTAGAAAAGAAGCTGCTACTCGTGTGATGATGGCGCCAGAAAATAGCTGTGGCGTATAGTTGATGTGGGAGCAGTAAGTCCTTGTGCGTGGTGATGACCAGCCCGTTGGGAACCCCAAGAGGAAGGTATGATGAGTATAGCGGCTAGTTTTCCCTCAGTTAAGAAACCAAGGTTTATCGATCGGGAGAAGAGAGACGATGACGACTGAAGGTGTTGTGGAACCTGCACACACACAAACAAATACTTTGTTCCCAACTTGCGATGAGGTTGTCAATCTCACCGGTTTGCTTGAAACAAAGGTTATGAGTGTATCGAGTGGAAAATAGTAGTAATGTGCTAGTAAAGTAAACAGTGCGGGAAAAGTAAATAGGTGATTGCAATATGATTAAAATAGGACCGGGGTCCACAGTTCACTAGTGGTGTCTCTCCATAGATAAAATAACATGCTGGGTAAACAAATTACAGTTGGGCAATTGATAGAATAAAGATAACGTGATATGTCAAGAAGATCACTATGAGATTTACTCTGGGTATTACAACAAAATACATAGACCGCCATCCAACTGCATCTATGACTAATAATCCACCCTCGGGGATATCATCCGAACACCCCAACAGTATTAAGTTGCGAACAACAGATAATTGCATTAAGCAAAGTGTGTAATGTAAACAAAGCATATGCCCTTGAGCATATGAATGTTGTTTTCTCCCTAGTAGCAACAGCACATCTACCACCTTAGAGGTTTCTGTCACTCCCCCAGGTGAAATAGAAACATGAACCCACTATCGAGCATAAATACCCCCTATTGGAGTCACTAGCAACTACTCGGCCAAGATAGCTACTAACAACGGAGAGCATGCAAGATCATAAACAACATAGAGATAACAAAAGATATAATTCAGTACAGCAACTTAATCATAAACACCAATATTCATCGGATCCCAACAAACCAACATCATAGAATTACATAACGGTGATCTCAATCATGTAAGGCAGCTCATGAGATCTAAACATGAAGCACATGGTGGAGAAGACAACCATCTAGCTACTGCTATGGACCCATAGTCCAAGGTAGACTACTCACTCATCGCTCCGGAGGCAAGCATGGCGATGAAGAAGACCTCCGGTGGCGATTCCCCTCTCCGGCAGGGTGCCGGGAAGAGCTTCTGGACCCTCCCGATCTTCGGGTCGACGGCGGCGGCGGATCGCGATGTATTCTGGAAAACTGATCGGGCCCTTAGGTTTTTCTCGTCGGGGGGTACTTATAGGCAAAAGGGCGATGTCAGAGGGGGTCCCACGCCCCCTCACACGTGGCTGGCGCGGCCAAGGGCCTGGCCACGCCGCCTGTGTGTGTGGGGCCCATGTGGCCCTACTCCTTCTCTCCTTCGGATGTCTGGAAGCTTCCGGGTAAAATATGACTTCAGGAACTTGTTTCGTCCAATTCCGAGAATATTTCCTGTGTATCACTTCTGAAACACAAAAACAGCAGAAAACAGGAAACTGGCAATGTGGCACTTCGTTAATAGGTTAGTTCCGGAAAATGTATAAAAATGCCACTAAGTGTAACGAAACAATAGGCAAATGGTGTAAAGACAAGCATGGAGCATCAAAAATTATAGATACGTTTGAGACGTATCATACGTCTACGTTGGAGAGGTGTGGTGACACTGAGTGCACCAACGCCACGGAGGCTCACCTTGTTCTCCGGTGAGCAAGCCACGGAGGCTAACTCGTTTCCACTAAGCGGCGGTAGTGGGGGTACCGACCGAAACCCTTACACGGAGGTTGGGGCACAACTCCACAACTCAATTGGAGGCTCCCAACAAGAACAACCACAAAGCTTTTACACGGAGGAAGCTTTGAGGTGACCTCTCTTGCCTAAGGCAAGGTCCACGGAGGAGGAGTGAAGCAAACACTAAGTACTTCGATGGGGTTGTAGATCTATGGATCCTCTCCCAATCTACCAAGTCTTGGAGGATTTGGTTGGCTAGGGAAGGAGATCTACGGAGTTGAAGCTCAGCAACAATGGAGGAAAGAGAGTGTGGACGAGGTAACCAGATCTGAGGTAGGGGACGACTATTTATAGGCTGGCTCGAAATGTGGCCGTTGGAGAAAACTTACCCCGGAAATTCCGGCCTGGGGGCGGAAATTCCGGGGTCCAATAAGGGCGGAAATTCCGGCCTGGGGGCGGAAATTCCGGCCCCCCGGAAATTCCAAAATGGAATTTCCGGCCAGAAATTCGGGCCCTTTCCTGCAGGTCGCACCACATCTTGAGTTGAGGGACTTAGCGAAAAATCACGGGGGCCGGAAATTCTGCCTTCACAGAATTTCCGGCCCCTCTTCTGCAAGCTGCACCACGCCCTTCGGGAAAGGACTTAGCCAAAAAATCAGGGGGCCGGAAATTCTGAAATTTCCGGCCCCCGGAATTTCCGGCCCCCTTACTGCACGATGCACCACCCGGCTTCGTAAGGGACTTAGCCGAATTTCGAAGGGCCGGAAATTATGAAATTTCCAGCCCCCGGAAATTTTGTCCAGGGGCGGAAATTCCGGCCCTGGGGCGGAATTTCCGGCCCTGAAACAGAATTTCCGGCCCTGGAATTTTCTCTCCTTTGGATGATTTCAAGCCTTTCTACAGCAGTCCCCATACCCACACCTCTTCACCATCAGTCTTGTGCAATACCCGTAGAATTCCTGAAAGACACAGCACAAGATTAAATTCCTTGTATTGTGATCAAACACCCAAAAACTGAAGGTAAGGAAAATGTCCTTTCAGTATTTGTGATCATGCAAGCATGTTTTTGCACTTTGTCATTCCTTTCGTTGCATAACATATATACTACATGTCTATAGAGAGATGGCGAAGTGGTACATGGTGTACAGTGGTCGGGTTCCAGGAGTCTACGAGGAGTGGAAGGACTGCCAGGCACAGGTAACCAACTTCAGCGGCAACTGCTACAAAGGGTACAAGACAAGAGAGCTCGCGGTCTCCAAGTGGAGGAGACACGTGTGGAAGAAGAATCGGATGAAGTTCTTGATCATGGTCTCGATCTTGCTTATCGTCGTCGCCGGTGTGATCTATTCGTTCATATAGTAGTCTAGGTGATATGTAACTCCATATATAATATGTAATGATCAAAGTTGTACTTAACTTGTCTAATGATTCGACACTTGACTTCATATTGATGTATTTCGACACTTGACTTTATACTGATGTCTTCCGACACTTGAATTCATATTGATGTATTTCGGTGAATTCCTGTGTTACTAATGTGTATATCTTTGCATTTCTGCTGTATACTGTATATTTTGTGCTATATACTATGTATTTCTGCTATATTCTCAAAAAAAATACAAATAGAAAACATATCAGTGGAGCACCATTTTTAGTGTCAGTGGCGCACCCTATCCGTGGCGCACCTAAATTGGGTGCGCCGCAGATATTATGCGTGGCGCACCCCATTTAGGTGCGCCACGGATAGGACACATAGCCGCGGCGCATATAGGCGTGTGCCACTGATAATATATACCAGTGGCTTGATATGCGTGGCGCATCACAGGTGCGCCACTAAGCCCCAAAATGGTGCTCCACAGATAGGGTTTCTCCTAGTAGTGTCTGATTCCTAGCGCTGAGGGTACGATAAACCATACTCAACAAGTAGGCACAACAAAATAACAATATATGATCAATATATTAGTTGGATTCAAAAGGAAATAATAAGACATCAAGATAAACAAAGTACTAGTGAAACCGGATTAAAGTCAACGAATATTTAGCAGCATGAATGGATTTAAAGGTGGTAAGACAGTTTGTATCCGAATCACATATGACCTGCAAGCTTCCCTACCTAGGAGTCACAGGGGTGAAAATTCACACTTTTACACTCTACAGAGGGGAACGTGAGATTGATTGGGGAACTGAACCAAACCCGAACTAAACCCACGGGATGCATTTGAGGAAACCAAACTAAACTCAACCTAGTGGGATGTGCGTTCACATCCAACCCAAACTCAACTGCCTTGTATTCCCACCTGAACTGAACCAAAACCATCGCATGAACTATGGTTATACCCAGTTATCCAACTACCTGCTCCTTACGTGAGTGCTAAACTGTGCATGCATTTTCCGTTGTGCCCGCGGTTTTCCAGTTTAGTCCATCATACAACAACACAGAGACCGACCATGCACGACAGCACGCACGACTTTGCTGCGGGCTAACACGGTGTTGTTTCGGGCTAACCAGTGTATCGACCCCGTTGTGAACCACAGTTTAAGCCTATTTGTAACTGGAATCATTGGGCCCATACCTAACCACACCCAAACCAATTTCTAGAGAAATCCGAACCACCCCAAACTATTCACGAAGCCAACTCGTTAGAAACCGAACTAAAGAAACCTAAGTGGAGAAACCAAACCAATAGACCCGGTTAAATAAAAACCATCCACAGGTTTATATTCCAACATCGACAACCTCAACTAGAACCACGTGGCTCTAGAAGAGTAGAACTCTTTAGCTCGTCGAGACAAGAAAACTTGACTTCCTAGTATGGGTTGCTCCCAAGGATCCATCACCATACCCTGATTGGACCAAGTGTCGTTCTTATTGGAGAACTCAAACAGTCACATACCTAAAGCGTGACCGGTACAATATATTTGCAGTGGTGACACCAAAACAGATATCAAACATGACACAAGGAAAATAAAGAGGTTAGAGATGCAGGATCCATTCATCAATGGTACTATGTGAGCTAGGAAGGGATAGAGTCAACGAACATCTCTTAAAAAATATTATGGCAGTGATTAGATCAACGATAGTCTAGTGCCACAAGAGAGCATCAAGCTAGAAATTATAAGTAGCAGAGGTACTACTTACAAGATTTCAAAAGACTAGAAGCTACATATAGAATTCGAAGATTAGAGGAAACATCTAGTTGCCTCGGTAGAAAGATCATAAACCATACTAGCAACATTATCCCCGGTCGTCGGTCGCTGAACCACGTATATACTCTAATTGTACGACTAGCTCTTCCTAAAGCGTCAAGTAGCATCTCCCCGTAGGCATATTCCTGCACTGATCTCTCTTTTCTCTCTCCTGCTAACTAGAGCTCTGTCTCCTCTGGACTCACTTAGTTCGTTGGAATGATCGACGTTGTAGACTATCTCGATGCATGGAGCTGGCGGACGTCCCTTCAAATTAAGCAAATGGTCACGGGACACTATGCATGCACCTACGTAGAAAACTTGGATCTCCTAGCCAGTCTTGTGCTGCCAGCACAGCCATGCAATGATCACGTTGCACCATCATTCCTTCATAAAATAAGTTAGCATTTCTGGTTTGCCTTCTAGCACACTCACTACTACTACTTTCCTAGTTAGCTCCATCGACACATACATGATGTCACTAGGAAGCTTGGTGCGGCGCCACGCCACCCCCTTAGCTGTTAAATTGTTGGATAAAGAATTATACAAGTATTATTTACTCTATGCAAAATAGCCTGCTATCACCGGTGGTAGCTATACATGGCAACCGGCCGTTTGACATCCGGTAGTAGATTCCCTCACCTCACCTTTCCCCTCTCTCATTTTCTCTCTCCTCTGATCAGGAGGAGGCACAGCAGAATCCCTCGGTTCCCCACACCCGGCACTGCACCGATAGCATCGGCCTCAGTCCGGCTATCTCCCTGGCGAGGTCCAATGAAGTTTGACACAAAATCAGAGTTCAAGAAACTGGATCAAAATCAAAAGTGCAAAAAAATTAAGAAAAAGGAAAAAACTAGAACACGGATGGATCCATACAAAGCTAGTACTACTAGCAATCGACGCAGAATTCTCAAAATAAAAATAAAAGCAATCGATACACAGCCTGTTGTGGAGCAAAGCAAATTAATCTGCGCCGTCACCATGCATCCACGGCGGCCACCAGGCCTGGCCGGTGCTCTGCCTTCTCCACTTGCGAGCACCCACCGCGCATGGATTCCCGGCTCGATTTTGCCGATTCGAGCACCTCCAGCCCCGCCATCGATAGCTCGTGAGAGGAAGATAAACTGGAACAAACCAACATTGATTCGAGTTTTTTTTTCAAAATAGCAGTCAAACAATCTGAATCGGGACACACTAGTACAAATTTCCCAGCGGCAGAGGGGTGGGCGGAGCGGGCCAATCCATGCATCGCACCTCCGGCGCCCTTTTCCCGACCAACCACCTCGGTTCCCTTGCGCCGCCCCTCCCTCCACGTCGCCTGATTTGTCCGCCGCCGCGCCTGCTCCTCTTCCCCAAGGGAACCACAAGAAGTGGTTGATCTCCGGGAGACACGCCCGCCGCTACTCAAGCTTCTCCTGTCCGCTATGCCTGGAGTCACGGTCCAGCTTGATGCAGGGGAGTGGGGGGCTAGCTACCGGCGGGAGGTCATAAACGGCTCCTGGGCGGGGACGCGGAGGTCTCCGGCGGCTCCACCGACGCCTCCTTGACCAGGTGCCCCGTCGCCCGCGCCCCCTGCAGTCTGCAGACCACGCCCCGGCGATAAATCCACCCCTCCATCTCCGGTTCACCTTTTCCTGCCTAGGGTGCGCGGTGGTCGACGTCCTCGCGCGGGTGCGGTGCAGCCGTGCAGGCACCGCCGTCTGTCCAACGGCGTCCTGGGAGCTTTTCCTTGCCGAATCTGGGACCGCGCTCTCCCTCACGAGGGGTGGTGCTGCTACGCGTTGGCCGCTGAAATGTCTTGCGACAGTGTGGAAGTGCACGTGGATGGCGACCGTGGAAGGGCGACGGAGGCGGCGGTCATTTTTTCGGTGGGGCGCCGCCGCCGTCTGCGAGGGGCGGGGGCTCGGGCCATGGGGACTGGGGAGATGGTGACCACCACCACGGTCTGTCCACGGCGTCCCGCTAACCCAACACCTAATTTCATTGAGTGGAGACCCACGGTCATGCAAGAAAACGTCCTGGACAGTAACGGCTTGCCTGGTAGCGCCGCCAGGCCACCACCACGCTGTGTCAGCACCTTGCTGAGTGAGATGGGAGAGTCGATGGGCGAGCGCGGGTGGCCTCGGCCGGAGTGGAGGATGGGGGCGGAGTAGACGGCTGCCCAGCTCCGGCGTGGGGCTGCTGCGAGGAGCACCGTGGAGATGTAGAGGCGGGAGCCGTCGCGGGTTGGGGACGGACGACAGCAGCGGACGGCGCGGTCCGACCAGGGGAGAAGCGGCGAGATTGAATTTAGGGTTATGTGGGGCAAAGCCTCCACATCTCTCTCATATATATAGGTGACCAATAATACAATTGGATTACAATACGTACACGTATAGGACTCGACTAGACCTATTCTAACACTCCCCCTCAATCTGAACTTCTACTACATACAAGGTTTAGATTGGGTCGGAAACGATCTAGCATATGTCGAGTGGCTGGTTTAGTCAACACATCAGCCAGTTGGTCACGAGTAGAGATGAACCTGACATCAAGATCTCCAGAAGCAACACGCTCTCGCACAAAATGGAAATCAATCTCAATGTGCTTGGTCCGTGCGTGGAAAACTGGGTTAGCCGTCAGGTAAGTAGCCCCTAAATTATCACACCATATAATGGTGGTACGCTGCTGTGATACGCCAAGCTCCTCGAGTAGCGACTCCACCCAGATGGCTTCAGCAGCTCCATTAGCTAATGCTTTATACTCTGCCTCAGTGCTTGATCTTGAGACAGTAGGTTGTTTCTTGGAACTCCATGATACAAGATTAGGTCCAACAAAAATAGCATAACCACTGGTAGAACGACGATCATCAATACATCCTGCCCAATCAGCATCTGTGTAAATACTGACACCAGTGGATGAAGACTTACGTATCCGCAGTCCCATATCTAGAGTCCCCTTCACATAACGCAGTATACGCTTAACAGCTTCCCAATGCACATCAGTGGGTTGCGAAAGAAACTGACACACCTTATTAACTGCAAAAGCCAAGTCCGGGCGAGTGTGTGTCAAGTACTGCAAACCTCCTACAATACTACGATACCTGAAAGAGTCTTCGGTACCCAACACTGTCCCTGTATCACGAGCGAGATGCTCTGTGGTGGCTAGCGGCGTCGAAGTGGGTCTACAATTCTCCATGCTCACACAATGAAGAAGATCCAGTGCATACTTCCGTTGAGTCAATACCATGCCCCCTGAATTGTAGGTCGCTTCCAGACCCAAGAAATACTCTAGAGTGCCCAAATCCTTGATAGGAAAACTCTCGGACAAGGAGGAGATGAGACGATCAACCGCAACAGATGAAGAACCGGCAATCACAATGTCATCCACATAAACAAGCATGTAAATCTGCACACCCATCTGGGAGAAGATGAAAAGGGACGTGTCCACTTTCGAGGATATAAAACCAAGCTGAAGGAGACGAGCACTCAGGCGGGCATACCAAGCCCGAGGAGACTGTTTGAGACCATAAAGAGCTTTCTGAAGCTTGCACACATGAGAGGGAAAACGAGCATCCTCAAACCCCGGCGGCTGCTGCATATAGACATCTTCAGAAAGAAACCCATGGAGAAAAGCATTACTGACGTCAACCTGTCGCAGACTCCAACCGCGCGAAACAGCAAGAGATAGAACCAACCGTATAGTAGCAGGCTTAACAACTGGACTGAAAGTATCACCATAATCAATACCGAGCTGTTGAGTAAACCCACGAGCGACAAGGCGAGCTTTATATTTATCAACAGAACCATCAGGACGTTGCTTCGTTTTAAAAATCCATTTGCTGCCCACAATATTGACTCCAGAAGGTTGAGGAACCAAGACCCAGGTATTAGTCCGTTGAAGGGCATCGAACTCATCTGTCATGGCGGCACGCCATGCAGGCTCATCAAGGGCATCACGATGAGATGAAGGCGTCGCAAAGAAAGCACGGCGAGCAGGATTATACCGTATGGTACCATCAGTGTACTCTTTAGGACGCCAAGTAGAATCCCGGGTACGCGTAACCATGGGGTGAGCTAGACCAGGCAGGGGCAACGTAACAGGCGACAAAGAAAGTGACGTCGTACCTTCCGACGTGGCAGTGACAACCGGTCCAGGCGACGAAAGCGACCCAGCTGGTTGGCTGGGCGAGTCAAGCGGCTCATCCGTGACATACGGTTCAGCGAGCGGCCTAGAATCAGAAGATGCACCGACGGGGTACAGTGGCCCAGCCGCGGGAACTGGCCGTAGAGCTGGATCATCCACACGCGGTTCAGCCACGGGAGCAGCTACGCTCGGTCGAGCCGTGGAAGTAGTCTGCATGGCTGGTTCAGCTACACGCAAGTCAAGGCCATGCACGTCCGCTGGCCGAGAAGCTGGTTCCTGCACATGCATAGAAGAAATACTAGCAAGTGCATTAGTAGACAAATACGTAAGGTCATAATTTCGCACTGGAACACTAGTAGCCGGTTCGGTGGATGGAAAAGAGATGACCTCTTTAAGAGTAGACACATCGATCTTGACACCGGGAGTAGCATACGGAAAGATGGACTCATCGAAAATAACATCACGGGAGATAAAAATCCGTCCGGTAGAACGGTCTAAACACTTATACCCCTTATGCATCGGACTATACCCGAGGAAAATACACATCGTCGAGCGAAAAGCAAGCTTATGCGTGTTGTACTTACGCAAGCTCGACCAGCAAGCACACCCAAAAACACAAAGAAAGGAGTAGTCAGGGCGGATATTAAGGAGGCGAGAAATAGGCGTATCCTGCTGAAGCACCGGTGTAGGCATACGATTAATGAGATAGCATGCCGCAAGAAAAGCCTCATCCCAATAATGCAGGGGAACCGAGGAATGAGCTAGGAGAGCGAGGCCGGTCTCAACCAAGTGACGGTGTTTGCGCTCGGCAATCCCGTTTTGTTGGGAGGTGTGTGGGCAAGAAACACGGTGAGAGATGCCAGTACGCTGAAAATAGCGATGCAACTTATGATACTCACCACCCCAATCTGACTGCACAACTTTGATCTTTGTGTTCAGAAGACGCTCAACATGAGCCTGGAAGGTGTAGAACACCTGCTCAACATCAGACTTATGCTTAAGAAGATAAATCCAACAAAAGCGCGAGTAGTCATCTATAAAACTCACATAATACTTGTATCCCCCGGAAGAGGCACGAGCCGGCCCCCAAACATCAGAATGAATTAACTCAAGTGGCATAGTGGAAACATGAGATGATAAATGATATGGTAATTGATGACTTTTAGCACGTTGGCAAGCATCACAAACTAAAGGAGTATTGTCTGAAGACAAACACACGAGACCATTATTCCTAACAATGGAAGAGACGACATTATTGGAGGGATGACCGAGACGCTGGTGCCACTGGGATGACTTGATCCTGACGCTAGACGAGGCATGATGGGTGGATGATGGTGAAGCTCGACTGAATGGAAGCGGATAGAGACCACCTTGACTTCTACCTCGAAGAAGAATTCTCCTCGTGCCCTTGTCCTTAACAAGAAAGAAGTGTTTGTGAAACTCGATGAAAATATTATTATCGGAAACAAGGCGATGAACGGAGAGAAGATGTTGGTTAATATGTGGAACGTGAAGGACATTATTTAAGCGAAGGGAAGAACCGGCTAAATTCGAGTGTCCAATATGCGAAATTGACAAACCTGTACCATTTGCTACTTGGATGTGGTCCTTCCCACCATAGCGTTCACGAACGTGGAGGCGGTCCAGGTCACTGGTGAGATGATCAGTCGCACCGGAGTCGACGAGCCAATGAGGAGCCTCGGTGTTGGAGGTCGAGGCGTGGTTGGCGGAGCGCGAGTGCTCGGGGTAGTAGTCTTGATCAAAGCGGTTTCGGCAGTCTGCCGCCTCGTGTCCCCAATAGCCACAAAGCTGACAGCGAGGACGCGAGCGGCGCCCATTGTTGCGGCCGTTACGGCCGTTGTTAGTGCCGCCGTTGTTGCGGCTATAGTTACCGCCACCATTGTTGCGGCCGGTGTTGCCACCACCGCCACCGTTGTAGTGGCGATCTTGACCACCTTGCTGCGGCCCGTCTCCTGCGTGCGCGGGCGTCCAGTGCCGGCGCCGGTAGGACCCGACCGTGAGACGGAGTTAGCGGAGGAGGACCAACTGTCATCATCCGCTTCCTGCGAGAGCTGCAACGCTTCATAGTTCAGCACCATGGAATAAAACGCTGACAGAGACACCGCGATAGTTGCCACTTGGAGAGAAGCGGCGATCGGGTTATAGGGCCTTCCCAAACCCGTAAGCATGTGATCGATGACCTCGTCATCGTGAAGCGGAGACCCGGCAGTGGCCATCGCGTCGGCAAGGGCCTTCACCTTGCCCATGTACTCGCTTGCCGTCATGTCTTTCTTTCTCAGCGTCTGAATCTGACACCGGAGGTGCCGAACGCCGGCGCGGTTCTGCGCGCTGAACATAGCATGGATAGATCCCCATGCATCAGCCGCGGTCGTGCAGCTAATCAACTGGCACGCGATCTCCTCCGTCATGGAAGAGAGAAGTAACCCAAGGACCTTCTTGTCCTGAGTCCACCACTTAACGTACTCGGGGTTGGGGACAACACGCTGGTCGTCGCCGACGCCTTCAGTGATGGTTTGAGCCGGAGCCGCAGAGGTGCCGTCGAGGTGCCCATGTAGTGAGGCGCCAGAGAGGTTGGTGAGGGCGAGTGCACACCAAAGCGGGAAGTTGCCGCGATCGAGGCGGAGTCCGATGGAGGGTGGAGGCGCTGCAATAGCCACTGGCGGAACAGCGGCAAGTGGGCCGAGGGAGGTGGATAGCTGGGGCGAGGCGGTACCCATGGGTCACGATCGGATTCTACTAGCTTGAGCTAGCGATTGGGATTTTGGCCAGCGATCGGTTGTAGCTAGCGATTTGTGTTTTGGCTGGCGACTTGGTTTCGATCGGAAACGATCGGAAAGGCGGCGACGGGCTAAGGGGCTCTGATACCAAGATTGAATTTAGGGTTATGTGGGGCAAAGCCTCCACATCTCTCTCATATATATAGGTGACCAATAATACAATTGGATTACAATACGTACACGTATAGGACTCGACTAGACCTATTCTAACACGGCGTTGGTCGAGGCGTGGGCGAGCGCCATCACCAGAGGAGCTCCCTCGGTGCTGCAGCTCCGTTTCTCCACTCCACGAACGGTACGGCCTCAAGGATCTATAACGCCGGCGGGATTACCGATCTGAGAAATATGGAATTGAAGAAGAGGGAGACACGGAGCAGAGAACAGAGACAGGAATTCAGATTTGATTTCTGAATTTCGGCTACAGACGGTATCTGGGCTCACACCATCCACACTTGAATCTGGCTTATCGGCTATGGACGGGGAAGTGGTGCCGCACCTCGCGCCGTGGCCGCTGGACGACTATGCCGATGACCTTCAGGCGGAGCTCAACCGGGCCTGACGGACGCCGACGGAACCATGGTGGAATTTAGTAGACAAATTATTAATATCATTTAATTAAACCGGCATAAACGGCAAGCTGGCGGACAGCCGTGGACATATCCACTTACAGGTGAGGACACTGAGGAGGAGGAAGATGCGGCTGGGCGGTGTGGGGCCTGTCAGTGGCTTGGCCGCTAACGGTGTTAACTGGAATAACACGATCAATTTTTTCGTTAACTCTATATACGGTGCAGACTGTCCTATAGATAGATCCAACGGCTCGCTATGAGTGCGTAGCTACCACCGGTGGTAGCAAATCTGCATTATTTACTCTATTCCATAATATAGTATATTTTAGCAAATTGTTTAAGTTTGCCAAAACATAACGCAATAAAAAAGAGGGTAGTATAGACAAAAGACGTCGCGTGGTCCTGAGAAGATGGTAAAGAGAGAGGGTTGGATGATAGTGCGTGCCAGCATAAAAGGTGACATACAGTGGATTAATTTTTTTCAAAGTCATAGACTGGTTAATAACATTTTTTTTGGCTAAAAGAAGCGACGGATGGTGGAGAAAATATATTTTTCGTAGGATAAAGCAGTAGTATTTTTCATGGTAAAAGAGGCCCCAAATGTAAGAGTAATTTTCTAAAGTCGCCATAGTAAAAGATAGTAATGTTAACGAATAAAGGAGAATAGGATAATAGTAATTTTTTGTTGAAGATGACAGTGCGTGTCGGCTTAAAAGGCGACATGCAATGAATTAATTTTTTTCAAAGTCGTAGACTGATTAATAATATTTTTCTGGCTAAAAGAAGCAGTAGATAGTGGAGAAAGTATATTTTTTGTAGGATAAAACAGTAGGTAAAAGAGGCTCCAAATGTAAGAGTAATTTTTTCTAAAATTGCCATAGTAAAGAATAAAGAAGAATACGATAAGAGTAATTTTTTTGAAGATACCATAGAAGGAGGCATCCATTCACATTGTGGAGTAAGTATACTTTATGAAGCTACCATAGAAAAAGGCATTACTTTTTTCAAGGTAAAAGAGGCCCCAAATGTAAGAGTAATTTTTTCTAAAGTTGCCATAGTAAAAGATAGTAATGTTAACGAATAAAGGAGAATAGGATAATAGTAATTTTTTTGTTGAAGATGACAGTGGTGCCGACTTAAAAGGCGACATGCAGTGGATTAATTTTTTTCAAAGTCGTAGACTGGTTAATAATATTTTCCTGACTAAAAGAAGCGGTAGATAGTGGAGAAAGTAAATTTTTGTAGGATAAAGCAGCAGGTAAAAGAGGCTCCAAATGTAAGAGTAATTTTTCTAAAGTTGCCAAAGTAATGAATAAAGAAGAATACGATAAGAGTATTTTTTTTTTGAAGATACCATAGAAGGAGGCATCCATTCAGATGGTGGAGTAAGTATAATTTATGAAGCTACCATAGAAAAAGGCATTACTATCTTCCGCGAAAAAATAGAGATCATGAATATAGAGCATGCCCGCAGGACCATCGTATTTTTTTTGCCAAGAAATAATAGTTGCAAATTAACTTTGAGAAATTACTGCCTAAAAATTACGGGAGGCGATCAGTAGAAGAAGGTAGCGGCATTTTGTCAAATAAAAGAGATGACAAATAGTGGAGTAAAAATAGTGGAGTATTTTATTTATCAAAGTTACAATAGGATATAAACCAAAGCTAGCGTAGAAGAAGACAGTTATCTAAAAAATTATCGATGGCGATTATTATTCATGCAGGATCAAAGAAATATTGTTAGGAGGTTATCGCTGAGGAATTAATGGTAGGTAATTAATGTTGGTGATGTACTCTTGGCGTGGTTGGTCTGTATCATAGAATTATAATTTCCGCACCATCAAAAGAATAGTGGTGCGACATTACCGTCGGTAGATTGTGCGACATTCGGGACATTACTACATAAAAATTACGGAAGGCGATCAGTAGAAGAAGGTAGCGGCATTTTTTCAAATAAAAGAGACGACAAATAGTAGAGTGTTTTGTTTATCGAGATTTCCTTAGGATATAACCAGAAGCTAGCATAGAAGAAGGCAGTTATCTGAAAAATTATTGATGAAGATTATTGTTCATGCACAATCAAAGAGATATTATTGAGAACTTACCGTTGAGGAATAAGTGTTAGGTAATCAATGTTGGGTGATGTACTCTTGCGTGGATGGTCTTATCATAGAATTACAGTTTTCGTACCGTCAAAAGAATAGTGGTGCGACATTACCATCGGTCGATTATGCGGCATTGAATAATTAGTGTTGAACAACTACTATTGGGAAATTACTGCTTGAGCCTGTCCCGAGAAAATAATGCTATAAAATCAGCAGGAAAATTACTCTAGCATACACTGTCATGTTGTACTGCGAAATTATTGTTTAGATTATACCGCAAAACTACTTTTAAAAAGAACCAACCATAAAATTTCAAAAAAATGTTGTTGTGAAAATACAGTTGAAAGATTGCGCATCATCATTTAAGAAACACGGTTAAGTAATTACCGCCAAGGTGTCAAAAAAAATTACTGCCAGAAACTACTGCTTAAGATGAAGAGTTAAACCAAAAAAATATTGTTATACAATTACTGGTAAGAATACTGTATCACACGTTGTTTGCGTTGTATCGAGAAACTACTATAAAAAGTTAACGACAAAAATTAAAAATGTTGTTGTGAAAATACAGTTAAAAGATTGCGCATCATCATTTAAGAAGCACGGTTAATTAATTACCGCCAAGGTGTCAAAAAAAGTAATACCGCCAGAAACTACTGCTTAAGATGAAGAGTTAAAGAAAAAAAATATTGTTATACAATTTCTGGTAAGAATACTGTATCACACGTTGTTTACGTTGTATCGAGAAACTACTATAAAAATTTAACGACAAAAATTAAAAATGTTGTTGTGAAAATACAGTTGAAAGATTGCGCATCATCATTTAAGAAGCACGGTTAAGTAATTACCACCAAGGTGTCAAAAAAAATAATTACCACCATAAATTACTGCTTAAGATGAAGAGTTAAACAAAAAAACAATAATGTTATACAATTACTGTTAAGAATACTATATCACACGTTGTTTGTGTTGTATTGAGAAACTACTATAAAAAATTAGTAATAAAAATTACTGCATCAGGCGTTATACCGGATTGGTCATCGGTGTTACTTTTATTGCTGGATTTAAATCGAACGGTCCAAACGCTAGTGAGCATTGTTCATGCATGGGTTACTGTTCATGTGAACAGTGTGCTATGACGTGGGGCAATAAGAGCTTCCTAATTCCTTCAACTTTAATATATGTATAGATAGATAGATAGATAGATATAGATGGGCTATAAGGGTTTGATTAATTCCTCTATTATTCGTTTCTTATAAATACTAACCTCCAATTTAATTACTTCCTCTGTTCATTTTTATAAGAGCTTGTAGGAACTGGACTAGATACAGACCAAAATGCATATATATAGACATATTTTATGTGTAGATTCACTCAGTTTAATTTGTATGTAGACTATATTAAAATTTCTACAAGGTCTTATAAAAGTGGACAGAGGAAGTACTAATGATTAGCAAAATAAAAATTAGAAATTAAATAATATTTCTATTGAATTATTAATTAATCAACTAAAAATCCCGGTTATCACAAGTTATTCACGGACCACCTTTCATGTTTCCGGGTCGCCATCTTTAACCAGGGGCGGACCCAAGAAGGGCTGAGTGGGGGCCTCGGCCCCCACTCAAATTTCTGAATTGTTGTATAATCTCTATATATTTGTATGATTTTTTTTAAAATCATTTGAATTTGGCAAAGTTAAGCCCCCACTCATGTGTTTGGCCCCCACTAAAATTTTCTTATGGGTCCGCCACTGTCTTTAACTATATGCGGACATGGCCACAACCACATATTGTAGTAGCCAGACATGTTCTTAACAAATCCTCCCTGCTCCACCATATCGCGGGAGACAACGCCTGAACAACGGGGACATAGCAGGAGATAGACACATCTGATGGAATAGCCCCGCTGCCTGGCCGACACCATCCACAAACCTTGGCAATGCCATCAACTCCGAGACGGGTGTCGCCGCCCTTGTCGCTTCTCTCGTGAGAAGGTGCAAATCTTATAAACCCGGCGCTGGAATGGTCGCTTGATACTTGTACATTTTGTAGTTGGGAAAAATTCCATTAATCCACAACCAAATCGTTGGCCCTCAAAGACAGTACATGAGGAGGGATGTCTATCATCCAACCACAGGGATCACACTCATACGAGCTAGCTGAATGCAATCACCATGGAAAAAATCACACGGGTAATGGCCATTTGTTCAGCGGACGAGATGGCATGCATAGGTTCACCATTAATTAATCTTAATCACATCACGCTAAAATTGGGACTTGGTTACCTTTTATCCATTGGTTAGGTTAACCTAACCTAAAAAAGAGCCCAATGGGCCAGATGGTTAATACCTAAATTACATAAAGTTTTTTATGTTCGATCCGTATTT
The DNA here is from genome assembly GCA_007115705.1 of Dactylis glomerata. NCBI lineage: Eukaryota > Viridiplantae > Streptophyta > Magnoliopsida > Poales > Poaceae > Dactylis > Dactylis glomerata. The sequence continues at coordinate 3,533,969 of QXEO01000547.1, read as the reverse complement.
CCCAATGGTTCCCGTCACCCAGCTAAAGACAGTTTTCCCCTCGCCTCTCGTCCTCCCGTGCGCCGCCTGATGCCTTCGGAGCGCCGACGTCCTTCTTGCCTCTCGAGTCCTGAGCGCGGCCAGGAGCTCTACAAGCACAGCGTCGTTGTCCTCGTCGGCCAGCATGACTAGTACCGTGCTGATTGCGACCATGAGCACCTATCTGAACAGGCGTCCTCGCTGCCGGCGAGCTCGGCCATGGCGCGACGACGAGCTGGAGCGACTCCATCCGGTGGAAACCGCATGGCGGAGGACGCCCTCGTTGCCGGCGTGCTTGCCGCATACGCCGACGGCGTGCTCGCCCGCATCCGAGCTCCCGAGGCGGTCATCTTCTTCCTTGCGGCGGCCGTTGACTTTTTCTCCGACGGATGTCTTCTTTCTTGAAGAAGCACGGCGAGCTCCCGAGGTGGCGGCGATCGCCATGGAGCAGAATACTGCGGCGTTCATCCGCGCTAGAGGCAAGGAAGTGCTACGCGGCAGGGACGAGCCTGGCCGGCGTCAGACACACAAAACTGCATCTAGCAAATCAGCTAGCCTCCAATTCCACCTAAACTAGTACTACAAAAAAAAAGAACACGGAGGCATCACCTAGCCTGATGTAGCTCGGCATGCGGGCACACGACGCAAGACTGACAATGTCATTTTAAAAAGGTTCGATCCTTAATAACCCTTGGTTTACCATTAGTGATCCAAATAATCTAATGGTTAACCTATTTATCCATTTACTTCAAATGGTTAAAAAGGTTTAAATCCAAAAAATAAATGGTTAACCAAATCCCATCCTTACATCACGCAACAGGCGCCAAATCGAAAATTTTCGGGAAACCGACCAGGCCAGAGGATGGCATGAATTTCTGAAACGCAATTTTGGGCCCAATTAATACCGGTGTACTTCACGAAATTTCAGGAACTGAACGGAACTTTATAGCGAGCAAAAAAGTGTGAGCCTGAACCAACCCCACGGACCCCTCCACCCTCGTTCTTTCCCCTCCCACCCAATCCCCCTTGCCGCCGCCTCCGTCGCTAGTCCATTCCGGCGGGCTCCGGCTACTCCTCGCGTTGCCGACCAACCGCCCCGATGTCAGATTCTCGTCCTCTCTTTATTCCATGGCGTGGAACCTCTCATCCGCTGCCCCACGATGAACCCTAGTTGCCCAGCATTCCGGCTGGTCGGCGCCGCCTCGGACTCAGGCAGCGTGACCACTCCGCGATCCCATGCATTGGCCGCCAACGCCGCGCTGGCGCCGGCCGCTCGTATTCCTCCGGTGCTCCTGCCGCCGGTCTGACCGCTAGGTTTAGGTCGTGGGGATGGAAGGCGTCTCTGCCGTGTCGCCAACGACTGGGAGTAGGCGTTGTTGCAGCTCAGGGATTCTGAGGTAAGAGTCCTCCTTCCACTACCTAGTCTGCGTGCGTTTCCTTTGCTACTTGACATGTCACGAGTAGATTATCCTGTGTGATGATGGCATATGAATTGTTTCTTCAGATTTGTACAAAAATGTCATCTTGAGCACCTGTGTGTGTGTGAGAGAGAGAGAGAGCATGAGCGGGAGGCACCATGCAGCTCGCCGGTGGGTTCCGATAGCAGCGAAGCTCTTGCCGGTGCTGCCGCCACGCCATCGTCTGGACAGATAGCCGAGAGGCTTGCAGCACCCCTGACCTGGCCTAGCTACAGTACGACCCAAGGCTGCTGCTACTGCCGCCTGTCTTCTTCGAGTTGGTTCTGCCACAGGAAGATGTATAAATCCTTTATTTCTATGTATTGTTCAGTTGTTCTAGTGTTGCTTTGTGTGTGATCTGCTAAGTAGCCTTTCTTTGAAATGCAAGATCTAGTTAGAACTTTGATAATTTGTCGTGGTGAGATGCATAGGTTGTTAATTTATAAAATGAATCTTGATAGAGTAAATGTTGGTAGAGTTATCCTTGTGCTAGGTGGTTTCCTTTCCTAGTCCATTTTTTGGGAGTGTGAGGCTATGTTCTTATTGGAACTCTTTTCTTGCTGGCATATTTATGGTTCAAACCTTGCTTTCGTCTGATAAGTAGAATGCTTTTTGTTCGTAGCTTGTTGTTTGGAAGATGACTTCTTTTGTTCGTTGCAACTTCGTCTGCGAGTGGCGACAACAGTGGTGCTCTTGGCAGCACCGATGCCAGATGGCAACCAGCGCTGTCGCCACGCCATGCGCCCTCATGCTCAGGCCTCCCTGCTGCCCAGACCAAGAGCCGAGACCCATGCAAGCACCTCTGCCTTGACCGAGCTGATGACGCAAGCATGTTGCTGCATGTCTTCATCGTTGTTGTTCTTCCATATGGAGGTCTAATATCCCTCATTTCTAGGCCAGTTTGAAGTGTTTTTCTGTCTGTGTTATGCTAGTTAGTCCATATCTAGTTACAAGATGCATTTTAAACATTCGTATATAGCTGCTATTTGTGAGATGCATCTATTTTTTGCAAAGCACCTACATAATGGAGTAAAGATTTGTTTGAAGTCTAGTTAGTACTCCCTCCGTTCACTAATATAAGATGGTTTAACTTTTTATGGATTCATCTAGTTTGGTATGTATCTAGTCTACTTTTAGTGTGTAGATCTATTTATTATAGAGTGTATCTAGTCTATTTTGAAACGTCCAAAACGTCTTATATTCATAGACGGAGGGAGTACAATAGTAGGATCAACAGTAGTCGAATAGGCATATTTATGTTTGTATGATCTCTTAACTACAATATAAATATTTTACTTTTGTCAAGTGTCAGCAGTCTAGTGTGATGCTCCCTGCACTGCAATATTTGCTCTTTCTGTAAAGCCTTCATCAAGATTTAGACATGGTGATGATATCATGAATAAGGCATAAACCTAGTAGTGCTTTCCTGGACACAATTATCGTTAGCTGCCAGGTTCTTGTTTGTCTTTTTATGCTCATTAGGCATGCTGTTTTTGTCGTGCAGGTTTGAGGCAGTGAATCACTTTGCCGAGCTGAAGTTATTGCGGCGAAGCTGCTGCTTTACTACGACGACAACCTCATCAGCTCCTCAAACTCCAAGTTCATCTCCTAAAGAAGGTAATATACCTCTTCTTTTTCTTCTATTTTCCTTGTTTTCCCTCTTGCATTGCTGGGTTACAAGATACTAATCTTGTTGTCGTTGGCTGGCTGGACCAGGTGGCTGCATCATCAACCCACGCTGCAGGAGGGGACAGCCGCTTGTTTGCCGGCGTGGCTACGAATCAATCGCCTATTCGGCTCACCGGTTGGCTTCCCCACCTGAAGGTTCTAACTTCTGAGTCGCAAGAAATCCCTCCTCCCCTCTTTTGCTCGTGCTATAGATCAGGGCAAGTATGCTCATGTGTGTGCTGCTGCTGGTTGTGCTTAGCTCTATCGGTTCGTATGTTTGTATGCAGTAATCGACCCTGGTGGTGAATGACTGAGGCGGTCTAGTTCGAGATCTAGGACACGACGGGGCAGGAAGGGTACCAACAAACCATGTGCTACCTGGGCGCTGTTGCTGCTTTACTGGTCTGTGACATCACAACCGTGGTTAGTATGAGTAGAGCATGCTATGGCTTGATTGACCTGATTATGTGGCAAATCTTAATTGGGTAGTTTGACACCACACCCTTGATTAATACAGGTTACTAGTAATTAAGGAAAAATTGCCTTGTTGTCAAACGTGATTTCAACTAGAAACTGAGATAACTTTGGGTGTAATTTTTTTTCTTATGTAGTTTTATTAAAAGGTTGAGCTCGTAGCTTGTCATTTAGATGGAAATGTTCTGGTTGACTTCTTGTTTACCTGTTTTGATGGTATCTTGTTGGTTGAACAAAAACGTCTCTCTCAGAAAAAGGGACTACGTCCTTTGCCCCCTCCCACCACACACACCCACACAGTTTAAATTTGGCACTTCACGAGTCACATCGTGGTACAAAGCTTCATGTAGAAACATAGATCATTGAACTTGTTAAACATTTTGATCCAATCATTATCAGCTATGCATGTTTGTCCTGATGGCCATATGTGATTCTTTACTCGAATGATCAATCTGCAACTCAAATGTACTAATACTAAAATTTTATGGACAATAATTCATTGGCTGAGCAGGCATATAACTGAATATATAACTGTATTCTGGAAGAGTAGCCTGGCACTAATTCTGACAGCTCAGGCACCGTCAGTTCTGTTTGGTCTCTGCTTGCTGAGCGCATTGTCTAAGTTGTCATTTCCTGATTTTGATGGACCTACTGTGGTGCTTGTACGATGCAACACCCAGAGCTCTCAAGGGATTTTATTCTTTACCCTCTGTTTCTTATATGTTGTCAAGTTGATTGGCTAACTGGCTATTAGTTTGAACTGTAGTATGATGTAGTAGTAAAGCTAGACCAAAAACTACTTGCATTTGTGAGTTAGCCAAATGGAGAGAAGATGGAGCATCTTTGTTTTTTTTCATGGAGTCGCATGGTCTTGTGTGTGCTGTTTCTTGATAACAACAAAAGCATCATTCAGTTTGCATTTCAGGATCTTATATATTACCAGTATTCCCTAGTTTCTTAGGTAATATGTACTCTCCATGCTGTGCATAGCTGGTAAATCTCGAGTTGGCCCGCTCCACCTGATAACACAATTATGTCCTGATTTGCAACGTGCAAATTCAAAGCAGTACTTATTCGTAAGTCGTAACCATGGTTTTTGAGTCGCTATATAGTCACTGAGTCATTTTCTCAAAATCGCGGCGACTCGTGACTAAACAGTGACTTATGGTGACTACACAGTGTCTTTCGTCAACTAATCACTGAGTTGCAGGGTGGCGACTCAAAACTCAAAAACCTTGTTCATAACACAAACAAGTTTAAATCCATTTTTGTTTGCTCCTCATCTAAAGAATAGTAGGTGGATAGTGATTTAATTTGATTAACTGTAACATTATTATGTAACATTATTACAGTAGCCCACACGCCTCTTATAAAATGTGCACGGGTTCAAGAACATCAAGCCCAAGGTTATCCATTTTAATCCTTCATGACATATTTTCCTCTATTTCAGCCTTAGAATATGCATTTATGTGGCTACTATTTGTTCACGAAAATTATCTTTCGAGTCGTGATGGGGCGATTGCTGGAGGGGATGGCTTTGAATAATTTACGCAAATGAGCTGGCAAAAAGTTAATATTTGATTGTTTTCATACACACAGGAAATCCAAATATAGCAACTCCTCATATGTGACTAGTAGTATCCAATCAGTTCTGACTAAATATTATGAGCATATATAGTTTCATGTATTTTCCATTTAGTTTGATTCTAGCTGTTGATGCTCACCAATCCTTCTGATATCAGGTGGTTGCACATGTCGTATTGCTTGTTCCAACGCCTGATATATTATTCCAAAGGCAGGTTCGGAAGAATGCATGACGAAGTTGTGGGGGAATGCTTTGAGTTTCTTGGAAGCTCCAACGGCTCCAGCGTCCAACCGGAGCTGCTGCCGGCGTTTTCCTCACCACGCCCCTTGAGCTGTTGCTTCCGGCCATAACTCCATGGCATCCTCAGCCCTGGATGCGCCCCTGGAGCCTGCTACTTGTCTCCCGCGCTGACTGCGAGGTTGTCACGTTTGCTGACAGGATGGTGCCTCTCCGCACACGATATCGGCATCGGCTACAATCCATCTCAGGTGAGATATGTCGGTCTAACTCCCAGCTCTTCTTCTCTGGGTACTTTTGGTCTACACTTTGATCTGTTAGATGCATTTTGAGGTAGAGCTTTAACTAGTAATTTGACCAACAAAAAATGTGTGTCATATAACTTATATTTTGTTGATTAAACTATTAGTTAAAGTTTTGCCTCAAAATACTTAGTGGACTTATATATAAAAATGGAGGGAGTATTAAATATGAGTTTTACCATAGCTGATAGATCTTCTCAACATTGTGATGTTTTTTTCTGCGTTTTATCTCAAATGTTTCAAATAAGATTGCTGGAATGTTGAATTATCTTCAGTTTCTCTCTGCATGGAATTATTACTGCCCATCAATTTTATTTTCTAATTTTTTTTCTCTCGATAAAGAGAAGGTAACCTTGTGTAGTCATTCATATAGGCAACTATTTAATAGTTCCTTCCATGTGCAGCTGATAGCCGACTTTTGTTCCTCACTAGGAATCTCTATGGTAGCCATGATAGACAAGACAAAAGAGCTACATTCAAGTTCTAGATGAATAAGGTCCTCTGCATTGCATTGCATTGGTGTCACCGTGGGCAACCTGTCGATACAGAAGAGGCATATCTAGCAGATCAGCCAGATTAGTGTCAACATCCTGGTTTCATTGCTCAAGAAGAACTGGCTAAATGTGAGTCCTCTTTAACTTTTCTAGACCAATTTTCTCATTAATTTTCTTCATTAGCGTATAATGAGATGCATAGACGAGCAAGCAGTTATTCTGAGATTAAACAGAAAATGGCGTTGCTTATTTTTGCTTTTGTTTTGAAGGGAGAGTGCGTGTACATCAAGAGCACCATGGGAAGCTGTTATAAGTGTTCTAAGTCTGTGACGGGATCCTGCGGCGATAGGGCGCCCTCTTTCCCCATATCCTCCGCATGAACAGATCCTCGCTCTGTACTCGCGGTCTCCTTCAGAGTACTCATGGGGAACAAAGCCGAGCAACCGGTGAGACATCTCATAATCTCTGTACTTCTAAATATGATCTTGCAGGACACTGCCTGAGTAAAAAATATAATCTTGCGCAGCTATTGCTGTTTACAGTTGGATCCTGAGAACTTCCTTTGTAGAGTTATGACGTCTGCGAGAGTTTTTGCATGATATCATGATTTTGTTCAGATTGGTCAGTGTACAGCTAGCCAGTTCACAGTTCTTTGCCCATCAATCCGCTCATCTTGACCTTTTTCTAGGTTAAAGGCGATACTTATTAGCAACTAGAGCGTACTTTTTTGGGGTGTGATTATGCAATTTCAGAATTGAATCACTATTTGTTCTCTAGATCTAGCTTGAAGTTTTATAATTGCAATGAGCCACTTATGCTTGTATGTGATAAGTTCAGAACCTGGTGTTCTCAATTGTCAAATATTGGAAGCATTTTCATGGTCGGAACCAGCTAGGCTTGTATACGAAAAGTAGGCTTTAAGCTGTTAAATTTGTGTTCTTAATTCCAGGTATATTGCTATATGAGGCATTGCCGAGCTCTCGCCCCCAAGGCCCACCATGGCAACCTCGATGTGACTGTTGATGAGCTCGCTGACATCGACATCCAAAGGTACCTCCTTTGTCAGGCTCAAGTCGATTAATGCCATTGTTTTCATATATTGTCCAAACTTGTAGAGGTTAGGATTTGTTCTCTATTTATTTGTTTAGTGCTTATACAGTTTCGATTTGCTAGGAAAGACTTCTCTAACTGAGTATAATGCAAGCTTGCACTAAATTCCTCAGGGTTCTTTCGGTCAGCCCTTTGATGTATTACATAGTTTCAGTTTATAAGACTAAGTTTGTGTTAGTCATTGCATTATTTTCTCTTTGGTAAAGCTTTGGTGGGTTTCTAATGTATGAATTTATATTGATTTTCCCTTTCCTAAGAAATATCTAGGGGATCTTATATACATCTATGTAGTGAACTATACATATACATTCTATTCAGCCTTATCATTCATATACATATGAAGTTTTCAACCTGTGCTGCATAAAGTTCTCTATTTAGGGCAGCGGTTGTGTGCAGTGGGTGTTACCTTTAGCTATGACTGGATTTGTCTTTGAATGAACTTAGAATTCTGAACCTGGTCTGCTTGTGTGTTTTGCATGTAAATGTTGCCCCTTGAGGCCACCAGTGGTCGGACATGCTGACGTCGCAGTTGTGGACTACAGGTGATCTCGGCTGGTGCCTCTCCATGCAACTCGGAGGTGCTGCCGGCGTCTTCCCTGACCACGTCCCCGAGCAGCTGGGATCCACAACTCCGACCTGCCGCTCCTGCTGCCGGCCTTGTTCTTGATTTGCTGCTGGCCACCACACCGAGCTGGTACTGTCGGCGAGGCTCAGGCGGTGCAACTGCTAGGATGGGAGTTGCCTTCCGTGCTTCTTCCGAGGTTGTATGTCCAGCCGGCGGGTTTGCTTCGATCGCCTACCTCCTCGGCTCCCACCGCCATGTTATGGCTCTCCGATGAGCTCTTCGGACTCCATGTTTCCTCTTCTACGTGCTCGAGGGTATTATTAACTTCATCCTGTTAGTAAATTATGTGTTGTTCATTTTTGAGTAGTTAGTCGCAGTTGGTGAATCACTTGTACTTTCTAATGATGGCTTAAAAACTTTGATCATATTTTAGTAATTGCATGACTTTGTAGTTTTCTAACTAATGAGTTACGGGGATTTTGGAACCCTAGATCACTTCGTTGCTATATATGTCATTAGATGTGTAGTATTGTTGTTATTGTGATCAGTTTATGTGTTGTGCATAGTGATCATGGAGAATTCCATTTATCTAGTGTTTGTTTCTACAGAGTAGCAAGTTTCCCTCATTTATTTTCTAATATGCCATGTTTATTTAGAACAATGATTGATGACTTCGTTTTGCAAAATATTGGTGGTTAGCAGAATGTTGCAAAATATTGGTGCTGAGCAGAATGCATTGCAATATATACGTTTTTCTTCAGGTTTGTAATAACATAAAGACTGCCCCAATTAGTCATCCCATATTTGACATGTTTAGCACCATACCTGAACAAGTCAAGTCCCACCTTTGTTTTTATCATGTCATGTCACCTGATATTCTCTTGTAATGTTGATCAAACATACAACCTAAATCATGTTCTTGAAGTACTGCATAAGGTCTTTGTATACTGATCCGCTCATCTTGACCTTTTTTTAGTTGGAAGGGGATACTTGTTAGCAACAAAATTGTACCTTTTTTGGCATGATCATGCAATTTTAGAATTGGAGCAATTGTCATGTATTGGTGCCTTTTTAATTTTCTGAACCAACTATGCTTGTATACGAAAAGTAGGTTCTGAACTGTTCAATATGTGTTGTTAATTCCAAGCGTCCTGCTGTATGTAGGTATTGGCAAGCATGTGGTCCTAGAAGGAAGCCACTGAGATGAACGGTCATTCAACTATGCCTGGGTGGTTGGCAAGCTTAAGGCTGAGCGATTGCCGTGTGGAAGTTAGAGACAACCAAGTGTACTGCATGGTCACTGATGATGCCCCTGGACACCGTGGCTTCGTCTAGAACATGATTACTTACTGGTACCTCCCAGTCGGACCGTGCTGTGATCATGATTGACTCCACCATTGGTGGTTTTGTGGCTGGTATCTCCAAGGGCTAGGCCCGTGAGCATGCTCTTTCTTTCATTCTTGGAGTGAAGCACATGATCTGCTGCTGCAACAAGGTATTCTTGCTCATCTTCAAGATATTCTTGATGATCTTCATTTCTACACTGTTTCTTCTGTGTAACCTTTCAGATCATTCACTGTTTTTTCCACTCTTTTTTTGGACATTCATAATGACTTTTATCAAACGTTCATGATTATCAATACCCTGTAAAGTCAGAGGCTACTTTCTTAACTGCTAGCACTTTCAATGTCCATAGAGTTGCTTTGCAAGTATGGTCTAGAATTATACAATCATCCAATTGTTTTTAGTTTTCCTAAATGCTCTATGCTACACAAGAATTTGGCTATTTGTACTTGCTGTAGAATTAGATGGCTTGTCCGGCTTCTTTTCCATTAATATAACTGCAAATGAATACAAATTGGTTTTGCTTGGTCCTAGGTATTAGTTCAAATCCATAACTGTTATCTTGTTTTGATTTTTTTTTGGTTTAAACGGTGCAAGCATGATATCACAATTTAGATGCTAAATTGTGAGTGACGAGTTAATCAATGCCAACCTTAAACCAGATTTTTGTTTATTGTGGCATAACTCTAAAGTGGCCAAGTTGGTTGATCTTTTGTAATTCAACACAATTAATGTTATCTTGCCTAAGATGAATTTTGTTGCTACCTTATTGAAGTATGTTCTGCTTCTTATCTGATAATTGCCATTGTTACCAATCTTATCCATATCTAATGAAACATGGTGGGAGATGTATCTGGTTTCATTGTATAGTTTCAGGTTAGCTGCTAGCACTCGCATAATTCAATAATCTTGAAAATTATCATTGGTAACGTGTGATTTCTTGCTCCTGTTTTGTTTTTTGGCTATTTAGCATATAATGCTTCTTCAGATTTGTTGTGTGACTTTGCATAGTTAGATTTACATATACAGTCAACAAGTCAAAGCCGTGATGCATCTTTCAAATGTTGCCAGTGTATACTTTCTGCTGTTTTCTTACTGATGGTTATTTACTCTACGATTTTTATTCGCAAAATGTTGGTCTATTGTATGATTTTGTTCTTGTAGTAGTCTAGGTTGGATCTGACATCCACCTTTTATAAGGAAACTGTTGTCTTTGGGGAAAAATTTCTGGGATGGGTTGGTCCCTTGGACCTCCACACCCTCTTATTTATAGCTCAACTTAGGCTTACACCTTCACTCATACACTAGAGCACTCTAGACTCTAGTAGGACACTACTGCTAACACAGACTCCAACACTCCCCAGAATAGTCTAGACTCTACCAGATTACTACTACACTAACTCAGACTCCAACACTCCCTCTCAAGATGGGCATGGGTTAACAGCCATGGCCATCTTGCTACAACCTACAACCTCATGACACTTTCTGCCACCACTACAAATCTAGCTTACAAGCTCACCAAGATACATGGGAGCATTTTACACCAACTCTTGCTCCATTGGTCACTCGGTCGTCAAGCACACTCATTCAACTCTGACCATCCAAGCTCGGCCTCTTGTGAGCCATCACCATCACCATACACAGACTTTGCATCAAGCTAGCCACCTCCAATCCCACTGGCATTGGGCCACCGTTGCCTCTCCAACCATGCGCCTTCTCACACTAGCGCCTACAATGGCGGCACCACACGCATTCCATCATTAGCTTGAGCACCGTCATTGCCTCTTCATCAACTCTGGTCCCCGCAGAACCACGGCTGCCTCACCTCAGTAGCTCCTACAGAGCCACAGCCGCCTCACCTCACTGGTCAGCTATCCACAGTTCCACACTCTCCTGACCTCCACATGACTTCCACATCTCCAACATGGTCACAACCTTGACCTCTACCTCCTCTTCATCAACTCTCCGGCCATCTTGCTTCAACCATTTCCACCCCAGTCACCATGGCCTGTACCTCTCTCTCAGATCCATTACTTTTTCCCCGTCTCCTAGCAGCAAGCTCTGTTCCCTTTGCTCGTCACAGCCAACCCAAATCAGCTCCAACAACTGCTCCCTCCTGGACTCCTCTTTTCTCTGCTGCAACACAGCAGCAACACCTTGTTCCTCCTGAAACCAAATCTTCCCAGCAACACCAAAAGAACCACCTGCAAGGAACACTCCCCTGTACCTTCACTTGATGATGCAGGCTTCCACACCGTCTTATCCACAGCTTGCCTATTTTCTTTTCCCTGTCTTGCAGCAACAGCTTGAACGGAAGTCTGCTGCTGCACCTCCCTTTTTCTCCCGCAGCACAAGAACAGCTAACACATGAGACCACACCTAGTTGTCTCCCTTCACCACCACATCTCAGTGCCGCTCCAGCCATCACCTCCATAACACAGATGCCCAGCTCCTTCACAACCGCCTGCATCACCTCTGCATCTGCCCATCTCCAACCAGATTAGAGGTCCTCCTCCACCTCTAGTTTGTCTTGGTCCCCAAATCCAACCTTGCCAACTTACTATCCTCCTATCAGCACCTCAATTGCACCATTCTAACTAGCTTCATGGGGAACCCTCGTGCAGATCAGCAACCAAGCCTCGCACAACGCACCGTGCAACATGAGGTGGCTACTACCTGCAGAGAGCAACGGGGTGCGGCCTCCCACCGCTAGGTGACTACAATGTGCCCGGTATTGTTCACAACAAGAGCCAGGATGAGTGCTGCAGTGGTGGAAAGGTGGTATAGCCATCCTAAGAAATCCACGACGAGTTATAACAAAGTACTCCACTAGGGCATGCCCCAGGTTCACAAAGTACAGACAACCAAAGTACCAGAAGAAAGCACAAAGCACAACCAACAGACAGGGAAGACAACGATCACATGGTCCTCGCGTCCAATCAAGCGCCATTGCCTCACCTTGTTCTGTTAATCATGATATTTCCTTGATCCAAACCCGATCCTATCCTTCCTCTCCCTTGACCTCTCCCTCCTCTCCCTCGACCTCTCCCATGAGTTGTACCTCTCCCTCGAGCTGCTGTACCTCTCCCTCGAGCTGCTGTACCTCTCCCTTGAGCTGCTGCTGTGACTGCATTGTGGGTCAGCGTTATATTCTTCCGAAACCTCCATCTCAGGTGCCGGGGTATTTTCTTTCCGAACTTCCATCTCAGGTGCTGATCTAGGCAAAATGCTGTTTTGGTTAAGTCTATGTTTGAGGAGTCGCACAGACATACAAACTCTATGATGGGACACCGTTTCCGTGTCACTTTGGCTGTTATATATAGACGAACCATCACCATTGATGAGCTCTTCCATATACATCAGTACATGAAATCCGCTATCATGTTCGTGGTCTTGAGTCGGTGGAGCTAGCGTCTCAAACTCACAGATGGCCTCGCCGTGCTCAGAGATGCTCCTCAAATGTGACTTCAGATTATGTAACATAGTGTTTGCCTGAGTTTGATGTTCGATTTATCAGTTCACCACCAATTATACCCGAGTCAAGGATAAAGTTCTTTTGCTTGGTGGACCAGTGAAGAGAATCAACAATAGGAGCAAATATCTGATCCGCTTTATCCACCCTCTCTTCTGTAAGATCCTTCTCTAGATATTGAGTTCCATGTCCTTCCAGCAATTCATTAACAGATGATTGACTAAGGATGATTGTATCAGGGTACTCATGTGAGAACAGGTGGCAGCATAACTCAAATATGCTTGGGCACATAGCACCCTTTGGTTCTCGTTTAAAGCACTCTATAAAAGTATGCTCACGTATCTCAAAGTCATCAAGCTTAAATACAATGTTCTCGCGCTGTCTTTGCTCAACACACTTCTTGTACACATTATTTTCCCTCAAAAGACAAGGCACCACTAGAAAGGTTCTGTAGCAGCTCTCATCCCACCTAATCAAACGAAGATTCTCTAGCGGTTTCAAATTCCTGCCCCCCCCCCCCCCCCCAACCCCCCTTCTCTGGTCTGGATTTTCGAGAATTTTCTGGAGCATATCATTTGAATAGCAGTAAATTCTCCCTGGTGATTCCTTTTCCCCCAGATTACCCTCAGTACAGTCCGCCAAACAAATCATAAATACGGGCACACAACAAGCCATATATTTCAGCAGGCCGTCCTTACGCAGCAGATTCAAATCTCTCTTCATTTTTTCAAAAACAAGATATGGACAGTCCAGCTCTTCTATTTTGTTTACATGATATACATATCTAAGTGCATCTTTGGATACATACGTACCCTGGGTTGGCATAGCAATCTCTCTACTTTTACTGCAAGGAAAAGTCTGACGAGCCTAAGTTCCGTAACAAGATCACTGAATTCCTGCTCATGCCAATGTCTGAACAAACATTGAATCTTTGTCGGGGTGAACATTTTTCTTTGGACTAAATATGACTGAGGGGGTGCCCTTCTTGTTTGGCTGCTGCTGACGTTGTTTGAACGGCTGATACTCCTTTGGGGAGGTGATTGCTGCTGTACTTTTTGGCCTCTACCTGCAGACTCGTCTGGGTACCTAGCAAATACGGCATGTAGTAGCATCCACATCGCTCCGTACTCTTCTTCCACATGATCCTCTGAAGCTTTAGGCTCCTTATCACTTCCACGAGGCATGTCAAGAACATGCTGAATGACCATCTCATTGATCCAAAGTGATCCACCATCTGAGTCGGAGTTTAATTAAATTTTCTTCTTTATGATAAACATTTGTGCGCATGAGAGCTGCACAAAGCTGTCTGTATGCAAGGCTTGTTAGCTGCATCTTCAGCATATTTCTACCGAATTGTGACTGATTAATGCTTTCAACCATTGTCTCTGAAAGTTCCTGAATTAATGGTCTCCACGCGCTGGGGTTACACCGTGTTCTCCATATCGCCCCCGCGTTATCCTGATTTTGGTGTACAATAGCATCCTAAGAAATCCCTGAATTAATGCTATTGTTCTTCGCTGCTGCTAGGGTTAGGACTCGCGAGTCGTCGTTGGTGGCTCGGCACGGTGGGGCGGGCGGAGGCTCGGCATGGCACGGGGCGAAGGCGAAGGCCAAGGGAAGAAGCCGATGGAAAGGGCGGAGAGAAGAGGCGGAGGGAAGAAGCGGAGGGTAGAGAAGCGGCTCGTCGTGGCCCCGTCCGCGTCCGCACCAGAAGTGCCTGATGAGGAAGAAGGGGCAGATACGGAAAATCAGGATAACGCGGGGGCGATATGGACAACGCGGTGTAACCCCGGCGCGTGGAAACCATTAATTCAGGGACTTTCAGAGACAATGGTTGAAAGCATTAATCAGTCATAATTCGGTAGTAGAAATATGCTGAAGATGCCGCTAACAAGCCTTGCATATAGACAGCTTTGTGCAGCTCTCATGCGCACATCTGTGTATCATAAAGAAGAAAATTTAATTGAACTCCGACTCGATGGTGGATCACTTTGGATCAATGAGATGGTCATTCAGCATGTTCTTGACATGCCTCCTGGAAGTGATAGGGAGCCTGAAGCTTCAGAGGATCATGTGGAAGAAGAGTATGGAGCGATGTGGATGCTACTACATGCCGTATCTACTAGGTACCCAGACGAGTTTGCAGGCAGAGGCCAAAAAGTACAACAGCAATCACCTCCCCAAAGGAGTATCAGCCGTTCAAACAACGCCAGCAGCAGCCAAACAAGAAGGGCAACCCCTCAGTCATATTTAGTCCAAATAAAAATGTTCACCTCGACAACGATTCAATATTTGTTCAGACATTGGCATGAGCAGTAATTCAGTGATCTTGTTACGGAACTTGGGCTCGTCAGACTTTTCCTTGCAGTAAAAGTAGAGAGATTGCTACTGCCAACCCAGGGTACGTATGTATCCAAAAATGCACTTAGATATGTATACCATGTAGACAAAATAGATGAGCTGGACTGGCCATATCTTGTTTTTGAAAGAATGAAAGAGATTTGAATCTGCTGCGTAAGGACGGCCTGCTGAAATATATGGCTTGTTGTGTGCCCGTATTTATGATTTGTTTGGCGGACTGTACTGAGGGTAATCTGGTGGAAAAGGAATCACCCCAGGGAGAATTTACTGCTATTCAAATGATATGCTCCAGAAAATTCTCAAAAATCCAGATCAGAGAAGGAGGGCTGGCGGGACAGGAATTTGATACTGCTAGAGAATCTTCGTTTGATTAGGTGGGATGAGAGCTGCTACGGAACCCTTCTAGTGGTGCCTTGTCTTTTGAGAGAAAATAATGGTGTACAAGAAGTGTGTTGAGCAAAGACAGCGCGAGAATATTGTATTTAAGCTTGATGACTTTGAGATACGTGAGCATACTTTTATAGAGTGCTTTAAACGAGAACCAAAGGGTGCTATGTGCCCAAGCATATTTGAGTTATGCTGCCACCTGTTCTCACATGAGTACCTTGATGCAATCATCCTTAGTCAATCTTCTGTTAATGAATTGCTGGAAGGACATGGAACTCAATATCTGGAGAAGGATCTTACAGAAGAGAGGGTGGATAAAGCGGATCAGATATTTGCTCCTATTGTTGATTCTCTTCACTGGTCCCTGGTTGCTGTTTCGACCAAGCAGAAGAACTTTATCCTTGACTCGGGTTTAATTGGTGGTGAACTGATAAATCGAACATCGAACTCAGGCAAACACTGTGTTACATAATCTGAAGTCACATTTGAGGAGCATCTCTGAGCACGGCGAGGCCATCTCTGAGTTTGAGACGCTAGCTCCACCGACTCAAGACCACGAACATGATAGCGGATTTCATGTACTGATGTATATGGAAGAGCTCGTCAATGGTGATGGTTCGTCTATATATAACAACCAAATTAACACGGAAACGGTGTCCCATCATAGAGTTCGTATGTCTGTGCGACTCCTCGAACATAGACTTAACCAAAACAGCATTTTGCCTAGATCAGCACCTGAGATGGAAGTTCCGGAAGAAAATACCGCGGCACCTGAGATGGAGGTTTTGGAAGAATATAACGCTGACACACAATGCAGTCACAGCAGCAGCTCAAGGGAGAGGTACAGCAGCTCGAGGGAGAGGTACAACTCATGGGAGAGGTTGAGGGAGAGGAGGGAGAGGTCAAGGGAGAGGAAGGATAGGATCGGGTTTGGATCAAGGAAATATCATGATTAACAGAACAAGGCGAGGCAATGGCGCTTGATTGGACGCGAGGACCATGTGATCGTTGTCTTCCCTGTCTGTTGGTTGTGCTTCGTGCTTTGTTCTGGTACTTTGGTTGTCTGTACTTTGTGAACCTGGGGCATTCCCTAGTGGAGTACTTTGTTATAACTCGTCGTGGATTTCTTAGGATGCTATTGTACTTTGTTATAACTCGTCGTTGGCTGCCCGATCTATTTGAACTGTAAACCACAAAACTAGGGCCGATCAATCCAACCCATCCAGAAATTTGTCCCATAAAACAACAGAAACTACAGAGCCATTAAGTGCACTTTATCCCTGAAGTTTTGCAAAAGTGCAACGTTGGTCCCTCAACTCTTTTTTGGTCTAAACTTATCCTTAAACACTTAATTAGGTCTAATTATGGTCCCTGAATAAGGTTTAGTGATTTTTGATCGGGTTTTGACATTTTCTTGCCACCCTGGATAGTTTTTGGACGGGTCTCAATGATATAAGTTCATTGGAGACCCATCATGCAGTTAGAGTTAGGTGCGTTCGACGGCGTGATCACGATCCGTATCTGTTACTTGTACGAACCTTACCTAGTGCCAAACACAAGACATCGGCGGTAGCTATCACCAGGATGCGGCAGTGTCTGAACACATGGCAGGCCGACTATGTTGGCAAGAAGGCGAAGACCGTCCTGAATTTCAAACGAGTTGTATCTGTCAGTCAAGCTCCCGTGTCTGTCATTCCTGATATTTCCGATGGCAGCTTCGACCCTCGCGAGCGTAAGTTGTTTGCGGACAGGGAATACAAGAAAGGAAACAAACACCATGCACGACGAATTTCCAAGGAGGTCAGGTCATCGATTAGTTCCGCCACACTTCCGTCGAATCACTACCGCTTGTGATGTTGATCAACAGGAACCGATCCCCATGTCCCATGAGCCTACCTCGATTAAATACAGCCAAAAATTGTCCAGTGTGGCCTAAAAAGGTCAAGAAACATCCTTAAACTGCTGTCAAGGACGATAATTAGACTTAACTAAATGTTTGAGGGCAGATTTAGACCAAAAAAGAGTTGAGGGACCAAAGTTGCACTTTTGCAACACTTGAGGGACCAAAAGTGCACTTAACCCTTGTCTAATTGAAAACCTGGTTAAATCGTGCAAGTATGAATTGCAACTAAAAGAACCTACATTTTGAGTACTTGTCACACTATGAGGTTCTAGTTGATGAGCAGTGCAACAAAATTGAATTCACAAACCTGGTTAGAGTTGTGTTAACTGCATATGCTTCTGTCTCACCCACTCACTGAAGAACAATTCAGTTAACTTGTTTTGGGCAGTTCCTTGGCTTGCTTTTATTGTACTTTATTGCAAGTTCTACTTAAGTTGGTGTAAGTTCTACTTAAGTTGGTGTATTTATTGCTCGTTTGTATGAAATCCTGCTAAATTCAGTCAAACGCTCTCTCAGTCTTGACTTAACCATGAACCTCTGAAGCAGTCTTGTTAAATTCAGTCAAACGCTCTCTCAGTCTTGACTTAACCATGCACCTCTCAAGCAGTTCTTAACATATGTAAGCTGACTAATAACACTTTGCTTGGTCTTTTTGTTCTAAAATTAGCTTTCATGTCACAGGAACTTGGAAGCACAATTGTATCCCAGCGAATAGGATTCTAGGACTTGTTGGGTTATAAGGGAGTTCATCGTGCATGATACCGATGTGATTGTACTCAACGCGACAAGAATGGGTGGCAATCAAAACTAAGTATATTTCTGAAGCTCTTGACTTCTTCGTCACAATTACTGTTATTTAGCAAATTTAAATGCTGTTGGTACAAGAGATAATGGCATATTTTTTTACTTCACTATTTTTGCCACATGGTTCATAGTCTCTAGTTTCTGCACATGTTCACGGACGATCCTATCCTAGTGCTGTACTTGCATCCCAACTCTTTCCATTTTAACGTCTGAATTTTTGATAAAACGTTTTGAATGAAGTTTGATGTGATGCATTAGTCACTTGAAGTGACCGGTTTTATAGATTAGTAATTCATGAGTAATTCTGTCACGAGGGCCAATGTAATATTTAGGTCGTAATTTTTGTTTTGTCGATTGGGTTTGAGTTCCTCACCCTGATCTGTTCTTTCTTCATTTTGATATGGGTTTCTAAAATGCAAGGTGATTATTATGCTGGGAATTTAGTGGGCTTAGGTTGGTTGCAAGTCTGCCACATGAACTTTGGCTACTCTTTCTGAATATTATGCCTAAGAAATCAACATCATGAGCCATCCTGTTTTTGTTTGTACCTTAATGTGCTTGGGTTGTATAGTCTTTATTAAGAAGGGTAATCTATATCTGGCATTGCTGAACAAAAACAAGAAATCAGCAAGATCTAGAAACCTAGAATATGTAGAGATCAACAAGAAATCAGGAAGAGGACTTATGCTTATGCTCGTGTGACTTCTCTAATGCCAAATGTCATGGCATGCTATATATTCTTATGCTCGTGTTAGGACACTCATAAACGTCACTTACTCATGCATGCAGCTTTTCTTACTGTGTTCCTGCTCTATGCATGAGTTGAGATGTTTGGTGAGCTTGCCATTAAGTTTGATCCTAGTAGTAATGTTATATGCAAATTAGGATAGAAAAACAATTTGGTTGTATTTTTTGTAGGGGATTACTGGATAAATTTGAAGGTCGAAGATCAGTTTATTATGTATTTTAAAATTTGGAACATGCTAAAATGAATAAATTACTCTGTTCACTTTTGTTGCAGCAGCCATCTACTTGTTGTGGTGTTATTTTAGGGTATATGGACTAACTTGGATATTAGCTACCTAGGATTATGTGATTCTTCAGGTTTAGAACTTTTATCTACTGTTTATAAAGGCACAAACTTGTTAGGATACAATTAATCTCAGCCATCTAACGAAGTGGATCAAACGTTCACAATTGCTCCAATGTTGAGCACAACTCAACACAGTTTCGTGATCCCCCACCAAGCTAATCTTGCCATAATTACCGCTAATTATTTAGGCATGACCGCATGAGCCGGTAACTAAACCCCTAATTTTGCACGGCTGCACCTATCCGTCTTCACGCGAGGCGCCCAGCCGTCTTCTCGCCCGTCCATGATGGACGTCGCAGCCTGCCCACTCGCGTTGCACAACCAGGTGTCAAGGGTGCAATCCCTACCGAGGAGGACCGCCATAGCACATCCGCCGGCAAACCGGCCTCTTCAGCAAGAGGTCACCCTGCCAGGACGTAACACACCGGCTTCAGCCGCCGAACACGCCACCATCGTAGGAGAGCATCCCGACCGGCTGTATCTGCTCCGCCATCCCGCTTAGTTGTTGGCTCAGGGGGTATGTGCTCTGGTGCCATGCCGTTAATTAGGATGTCTTCGTTGCAATTGTTTCCCGAGCTAACTATGGATTTTTTTTCCTTTCCTCTCATTCTAGGACCAATTTATGCATCTAGGCAGATCATTCGGCAAGAGCTTTTACCTCACCAATGATCTGGAGCAGAAGGGACTCTTCTTCCTCTCATTTTTACGTTTTCTCCCCTTTTTGGTTGGGGGGATGTTTTTTGGCCTTTGATCGGAGGGATCTGGTCGCCATGGCGCTACACCAGCCTAAGCTCTAACAAACCACAAGTTAATTGGAAGGAGAAGTTGCTCTCCTCCACACCGACCTCACCAACGACGACCCCACCTGAATCATGTACCCCCTCGACGGAAATACCAATTTTTGTCTATGGATAATGATGATGTTCTGCAATGCCCTCTCTGATGTGGTACCCTTGTTATGTTCTATCTCTATATATATGATGGTTTGTACCTTCATTTGGGTCAAGTACTCTGCTGTGGTGCCCTTGTTCTGATCTACCACCAATTTCCCAAGCCATGTTAAGATAATACATGTATTTTGTATTACAGCTTCCCTTCTGTGTGTTTCTCGATTGGCCTCCCCATTAGGAATATGAGCACTGTTAGGGTCATGTACAACACAATTATGCATGAGGGGTAATTATTGATTTTTACTATATCTGTGGAAATGTACAATGTAACTCATTTTCTGTGTATGAATCCTGAAGTCTGGTTGGATGGTTCAAACAGTGACATAAAAATTAATACTCCTGATAAATAGCAAAACAATTATATAACAATATATATTCTTGGAATCAAGCAAGCATTCCATATTTAGGAGTCATATTCTTGTACCTAATGCTGTTTGGATAATTTTGTGGATTTTTGTGTTTCTTATGATCGGCTCACATAGGGAATTTGAAAACATGGATCAATGCTTGAATTACCATATTATATGAATGTGTAAAATGAGATATAATAATGTTAAATATTGTCTTTCTGTTGGAGCTGTCAAGCTTCATGCACTAGCCAACGCAACCAAAAGTCCGAACTGATGGAAAGGGCTAGGCAATTCACTTATACACTTCAACATCCCTCACTCACGTGTGACGGGAGAAGAAAGTCAACACGTGGACACAGACAGGAGAAGAGAAAATTAACTCGTTGACACAAACGGGAGAAGAGAAAGTCAACACGTGGACACAAAGGGGGGCAACAACAATTTTACAATAAATTGCGAAAATCAGGACTCGAACTCGAGACCCTGGGCTCTGATACCATGTCAAGCTTCATGCACTAGCCAACGCAACCATAAGTCCGAACTGATGGAAATGGCTAGGCAATTCACTTATACACTTCAACACCCCCACTCACGTGTGACGGGAAAGGGCTATAGCATTTTTGCCTTTTTTTTGTTTCTGAACGCAATAATCTGAGACATGCTAACGCTCTCAGTCGTATTCACTTTTTACAGACTTATGTAGAATCATTATGTTGTCACATGAGCAATGCAGGATTGACAGCTAGATAATGTACTTGCCAGTTTATTTGTATAATATGGAGGATTGACAGTCGTTATTATATTGTCTGTTCAATATACCGATTGTTCATTTTCTTCAGAGGCTCCGATTTCGGTTGCAATGACCCTTCATTCTGCAACGCTTCTATGCCATCTGACATGGGTGATAATTCCTTGTCATGTTTTGGGTTTACAAAAATTTTCGTTTACAAAACTCATGATTGAATTTTTCAGCATCAAGATCATAAGAAGTTATTCGTCAATTGGCTGATGTCTTCACACTGAGATTAATTAGGAGTTACTTTCATCATACTCATTTTATAATTCTGGTCTGGAGATAATACTTGTTGGACCAACTCCCTGGAAGAAATTTTAGTAAGTATACTGCATTTGGTGTCATGTCAAGCTGTCGACTACATCTCCAGCCTGCTATATTTTGAGGTTCTTCCATTTTTGTTTCGGCAAAACATCTCTTACAAATAAATTCTCACTGCGAATATGAATTATTGTTACCAGAGAGTTTCTTTTTCGTGCTTTGTCTTCAAATGCTAAATATGTATTCCAGACGTTTGTGTAATTTTCAGTACTCTTTTTCAAACACGCCCAATGGATAGTAGTAAGCACACCAAAGTTAACTCGGATGCCAGACTTCCCTCCTCTTTTACATGCTGCCTATATGAACATGCAGCTTATGTAATTATATTCCTCTATTACTTATGTATTCATCTTTTTTTTGCCATTTTTGATTGCTTGTGAATTGTGATTAATGTTTAGAGCTTGCGCAATGCAAGTTTTGTTCAGTAGAATATGGACCGCAAGAACTGATCTCTACAGAAATCTGATAGACATGTTTTCCTTCTGTGTAATACAACATCTCCACCTTGGCTAAAATGGTAGTTAGTCATTCTCCGTTGAATAATCCGCTTGAAGATGTATCATATATCCATGAGGGCTACTTGTCGTCTTCTCATGAATGCAAAGATTTTTGATGTTGATCAATTGATTTGCAAGAGTGCGAAGCAATCAAATTGGTTCATATTCCGAAGAAGAAAACTTGACTATGTTGATATAAATTGTATAGCTTTCTTTTACCCGAGGATAATTCATATTGGTGTGTTGCATCAAAATTTCAGGTCTGGGATTTAGTATTTTCTTATTATGCTATAAAGAGGCAAAGAGAAATGGTAAAGCACATCGTTTAAATTGTCATGTTGTAAAGTCGTGCAACGCACGTACAGACTTACTAGTGTTTGCAAAATCTATCATTTGAACTCAAGTGAGCCAAGAACAAGCTTTTTAAGTGATGCTCTACTCAAATCTCCTTTTCTGCTTGCTTTTCTCTCTCCTGACATGCGATGTTAGTCTTGCAGCTTGTTAGTCTGTTGGCACCTGACAAGGGGAAGCTGCAAAGATGTCGACGAGTATTTCCATTTTGTTGTTGTTGACGGTACCAAACTGTGTCGGAAGATGCAAATCGGAAAAATGTATGATTGTACATGGGACTGCGACCATCGAAGCATAGGGTGGATGGAGAGAGGGTGCTAGCTTGTGCCCAGGATTGGTTGACTGCTATATACTGTTTGTTATCTGTACAGTATCCGTTTGTGAAATGTCGAGGCCTGTAGTAATGGTCAGTAGCGTTGTCTTGCCGCTGAATACGAAGAGTTGGATAACATAACTGTTTCACAGATTTTTTGATTTTTTATAAACTACCAAAACTTTATGTGTATAATTATAAGAAATTTCTAAAAATATGATAGTGGTGACTTTACAGATCACGCTACTAAGACTCCAGTAATCTAAGTTTAGGTACAACTGTACTTGTTTTCAAAAAAAGAAAAGAGTAAACACAAATAGCACACGACTTATGACTTTGGACAGCCAAATAAAATCTATATTCTTGTGTACTGCTTTTATTGGCTATGTGATTCTCCTCCATCTATTCTCACAACGTTGCATTATCTAAACATCTACTTCCAGATGTTTTACTCTAAATGTTTTGGTAGATTTTGTTGGTCCAAGCATTATCTGATTGCCAACAAAGAGGTTTTACATGTTCATTACTTGCCTCATCTCACGGTTTGCACATATTTTTTAATGTGTTGGCTTTGGACCCTTTCTTGCATGTTTTTTGGTACAACCTTGTTATTTGGGGCCCTGGACGTCTACTCCTAGTTCTCCTCAGGTTCTTATATACAGTACGGAATACCAGTTTATTACGCTAACAAACAGCTTAAAAAAGTTTGACCATAAATTTGAATCCAACGTTTGTTTTCCTAAACTGCGTGTAGACCTCTTTCTCCCAAAACTTCCCTCCACGTCCGTTCCCAATGTCCTAGAATAACGGGATTCAGTTGACCCAGTCATGGCATGGGCGTCCAATTAATTCCTGTAAAACCGCTGTCTAATTAATTCCCGTAAAACCGCTGCCTAATTGTCTGGCCAAAGTGTATCTATTTGGTAGAGAGTTATGGCGTGGATTTGTTAGTGGGGCTCATAATTTATTTTGGTTCCCTACGTGTTTATAGGCAATAAATTCTGACGGCAATAAATCTTGTTACATCATGCACGACTCGGCAGTTCCTACTAGGTAATCATATGAGGGCCGGGAGCGGTGGTGGAAATTCAAATATACAGTGGGGAGTCGAAAAAGAGGCGCCAATTTTTTGAGATTTGAACGAAAACTCAAACGTGAGCTCTTGTCTATAAATAATAAGAGGGAAGGAGCCACCGCGTGCGGGGTGCGCGTACGACTTAGACTTGGACTCTGGCGTGGCGGGCGGGGAAGGGAAGGGCGCTTTGGAGTACTCAAGTCGTGGGTATGCCGCCAGCTAGGTCGTTCTTCGGATCCGACAAGTACTCTTCTTCCTTTCCTGTAAGGGCATTTTTACCCTTAATCTTTATTTTGGTATTTGGTGAATACAAGGTTAGAGAGAACTAATTGTTTAAATCAAGTTCATCTACAGGTTAAGTTCTCTCTTCCTCTTATGGTGTCGGATCACAGTTCAAAAAGGGAAAAAGGAGTTAAAAGACTCGAAGACGGAGTCCGGAAGAGCGCATCACGGTAGTTCTTCTTTTTCCGGTTTTTGTTCTTGAGTATAGGGATCCCGCACTATTAAGAGGGGATCGAAGTTTTTAGTTGACTCATGGCTCAAATCTATTCCCATTCTTTTCCACAAAAATGCCACATCTTTTTTACTCCATACACTGCCCAGAAGAAAATCCAAAAATTCCAGCTGTTTCTGTACGGCCGGTCATACCGGGCTATAGGCCGGTATGACCGGGCATACACAGTAATTCTGACCGGTATGACCGGGCTCACAGCCGGTCATACCGGTCATACACAGGAATTTTTTATTTGGCCGAGAAACTGGCCGGTATGACCGGGCTATTGGCCGGTATAACCGGCCATACACTTAACTGTAGAAAAACGGCTAGTTTCTTCTTTATAAAAGGAAAGGGCACATTTCGTGGAAAGTACTCTTGGCCATTCTTTTGAGATCCAGATCTAATTTCATATGTGCTCCCACTCTCTTGTAATCCCCCACTACTAATCCTTTGATTTCTTGAGAGTGATTCATCCATTTTGAGAGAGGATCCACCCAAACAAAAGATCTATTCCTCCTCTCTCTTTCCACCGATCAAATTTGTGATTTGAGCCTAGTGTCAAGTTCTTGCTTCGATCTTGTTACTCTTGGAGGTTGAGGACTCCTAGGCGGTAGCGGTCGCCGGGAGCAATCGACTTGTGATTGTCCGGAAGTTTGTACGGGATTGGAGGCCTCCCCAAGGTCTCCACATAGTGGATCGAGCTTCTACTTCGTGGAAGAAGCTCACGGAGAAGAAGGTGTGCCTTCGTGGCGTCGGGGGTCCTTCGTGGTAACCCGCACCTCTCCAACGGTGACTAGCTTCCCCTCAAGGAAGTGAACATCGGGATACATTGTCGTCTCCGCGTGCTTCGGTTACTTCTATCCATTTATTTACTTTGTGATAGCCTTCGAGCTTGAAGCTTTTTATTTATTTCATCATTTAGGTTGCTTCACCTAGTTTGCATTCGGCCAATTTATTTATCCGCACAAGCCTAAAAGTGCAAAATAATCAAGAAAATTTTGTAGAACCTATTCACCCCCCCCTCTAGGTTACCCTCTCTATCCTTTCAATTGGTATCAGAGCCAAGGACTCTTTTTAAGGGCTTTACCGCCTTAAGAGTGAGATGGTTAACCCCGAGGAGGAGTTAGATCCTAACAAGAATTATTCCGCTCAAGAAGTCAAGGACATGCTTGATGCCCAAAAGGCAAAGCATGAACAAGATAGTCTTCAGTGCATGAATAATCTCATGGAGAGTAAGTTTGCGGAGATGTTTGATAAGAGGTTGCCCGCCGGTGCCATCGTTGTGTCTTCTTCAACGAAGCCATCATCGACACCGGAGGTTGAGATCCCTTTTGGAGGTACTCCTAAAGGAGACTCCAAGAATGGCTCTCCTTCATCTTATAATGCAGCTCCGTATACCTACCCTCCAGCCTATGTCCCCATGCCTCATATGAATCCTTCGGGGAATCCCCCTAAACTTGATGAAGTTAACTTTTCTTTTTGGAAATCTACTATGCGTTCTCATCTTCGCAGTGTGTGCGTGGAATTATGGAGAGTGGTGGAGGATGGCTACGAGCCCGTGAATGAAAGAAACATGTCTCCGGTTGAGAAGATCAATTGTCAACTCAACTCCACCGCTCTAGACAAGATTCGTCAAAGCTTGAAGCGGGATACATATGATCAAGTTGTCAACATTGAATCCGCCAAGGAACTTTGGGATAAGTTAACCGTTTTGTTTGAAGGAACAACGACAATTCAAAGACAAAGATATGAAGCCGCCAAACAAGATATGCAAATGTTTGTTGTCAATGATGGAGAATCAATTTCTAGTTCTTATGCAAGACTCATAGCTCTTAAGGAGAAGATCATTGGCCTTGGTTGTGAGAGATTCGATGACGGTTTTGTTATGAATGATGCGTTCATCAAGAGCAAGTTCATTCAAATTATTTCTCCCCAATATCAAGAGTTAGCTTTCAATGTTAACTTCTTAGATCCTTTGCGCCAAATGACACCGGATCAACTTGTGGGATACTTTGTGGCTCATGATGACATGATTAACTCCGCCAATAGGACCAAGGAGATTGCTCGTGCTATGAACAAGACTTCACTAGCTTTGAAAGCCAAAGTTGTCTCATATCATGAAGAAGAAAATGAGAATGAAGCTCATGATGAAGAAGAAGTGATGACTTCAACTAGTGAGCTTGATGTGGACTTGGCCTTCTTTGCCAAGAAGTATGGAAAGTTTACCGTAAAGAAAGGAGGTTTCACTAAAGAGAGAAAGCGTTTTTGCTACAATTGTGATGAACCGGGACACTTTTCTGATAAATGTCCTTATGAGAAGAGAGAAGACAAGCCAAAGTATACCAAGGAAATAAGGCCCAAGTTGAAGCCTAATCCTATCAACCTCAAGAATAAAAATAGAGAAGTCAAAGCTCTCCTTGGTACTGAATATACATCCGATGATGAGATAGTTGAGGAAGAGGAGAATGTTGTTGGAATGGCTGGTTTAGTGCTTGCCGAGCCCGGATCACTTTTTAAGTATGACTACTCCAAGGACTACAAGAGCACCATCAACAAATCCTCCCATACTTGCCTCATGGCTACGGGAGCTAAGGTGACTTCATCCGCTACAACCTCTAATATTAATAATGATGAGTTAGATGAAGATGCTTTACTTGCTAAATTGTATAAAGTTATGTGTTCTCTTCATGGCGAAGCTCGAGCTCAATTCGAATACTTGATGGATACCGTTGCTCAACGCAATGAGACCATTGATGAATTGAATACCCATATTGAAGATGGGGTTCGGAGATACAATCTCTTAAAGCAAGAGCTTAGCGACGAAAAGAACACTTCCTTTATGCTTTCACAACAAATTGAGACTTATGAAAAGATAAAGTTAAAAATCTTGATACTCTTGATAGATCTCTTGTAATTGCCCAAGAACTTGATTTCTCTAAAAAGGAACTTGAGGCTGCTCATGCTTCTCTTACTAAGGATCTTGAACACCTTGAGGTTACAAGCAAACTAGTCAAGTGTGAGCTCTTGAAACTTAGGGAGGATCATGATCAACTTCAAGTAATCCACAATGAAGTTCTTGGAACTATAAATGATCCTATTCTTGTCGATGATATTACATGTGCCTCTAACTCCTTATTTGTTCAAGCATCCCGTGTGGATGAAAATAAGAAAGGGCTCGATAATGTTCTCGCTCAGCAAAAGACAAGGACTCCAAAGCAAGGACTTGGGTATAACCCAAGAAAGAACAAGAAGAATGTCACTCCACCTAAGAAGTTCAATTTTGTTCAAGAGGGGCACAAGATAAATGAGAATGGCAAAAAGAGTGTTGGTATTGGGAAGGTCACTAAGGGCAATCCTAACCATCACTTTGCGGGAGAATTTAATCCATCCTATGTGCTATGTAAGGGCACTAATGGGAATGTTTATGCTAAATATGTTGGTCCCCGAAATGAGTATGCTTATAGTTTATATTGCATTTGGGTACCTAAAGTGCTTGTTACTAATGTCAAGGGACCCATTGCAAAATGGGTTCCTAAATGTAAGACTTGATTGTGCAGGGATACTCCTCCGGTGGACCAAAATGGGTGCTTGATAGTGGATGCACAAATCATATGACCGGAGGAAAGGAGGTGCTTGAGCAATTTATTGAAGATGTCAACTCAAACTCAAGCATCACGTTTAGAGATACTTCAAAGGGAAAGGTATTGGGACGAGGCAAGTTGGTAATCTCAAAGGATTTATCTCTTGAGAATATCATGCTTGTTGAGTCCCTCGGTTATAATCTTCTTTCTGTTCATCATCTTTGTTGTATGGGTTATAATTCTTATTTTACTTTACATCACTAGTATAAATGTGCCCGTGCGTTGCTACGGACGATTGCAAATTAGATAATTTTGTAGATATAGTTAAATTATTATTTAATATTTGTGTGAAAATGATGGCAAGCTATTTCCAAAAAAACCATATTAGTTCTGGCTATTGGGACGGGAGAAGAACGCCACCTCGCGTGTCTCCCTCGTTGAAGGTTTTGAAGAAGAAACTTAAACCATTCCATCTTTTCTCTTCTCATATCATATAAACTTGTTGATCAGATCGTTTACTTTTGTACACATCACAAGGATGTTTTGAAATACAATTATGATATGGACACGGAATTAAGGAAACCGAAGAGAGATGACTTGGTTCATTGCCTTTACTTAATTCAGTATCATTTTGGCGGATGCATCTAGAACTTAGAGATTGCTTGATACATGAGCGTGTTCACAGATTAATAGCTCAGTAGTCTAAGCGTGTGATTTGAGCTCTTGTCCAATATGAAGAATTCATCTTCTAATGTTCCAGCTCGTTGGCCATGCAAATCAAGTAAATTGCGGCAGATTCTGGACGATGGTATAACTATCAATTTCCTCTCGTCGGTGTTCAGTTCCACCTGTGGTATCTCCTAATTATTCGCACATGAGCCACCAGATATTCAGATCGGACCTCAGCCTGCAGCATCATAGGTTTCCATCATAGCACCCTGGGCGCCTGGTCCAGGCCGACCCCAAGCTACTCCAACAACTGAATTTAGCGTTACAGTATAGGTAGTATTATCTCGGGGCTTGTTGTCATGACAGCACACACGGTAAGTCGTTCTCTCCTTGGAACAAAATTAACCTTCGATCCACCAGAAAAACATAAGTAAGCAACGAAAACTGCGCCTGCTAATATGCTTATGTGCAGGGTCGTCAGGATATAGTGATATCATGACACCCACACCACATGCAGCTATTTTGTCTGCTCCTCGGTCAAAGCGATGCGAACAACATGATTTCTTCTGATGAGGTTGTGCTCGATTTCTTCTCACGAGAACATTGCGCTCCTGGACGGGTAATTCGACGCCTAGGCGAGGAACCAAGCAGAGGAGTCATGGGCGATGGGAAGGTCACGCCCGTGCGGATTTATTGAACAGTTGATGGCTGGGGATTGATTTCATGATGGACTCGGTTTAAAATATGTACAACGCTAAACGCGTACGTCTAGGACAACGTTTTGTATACAGATCATAACATATTTGGAAAGGACTCAAAGGCGACGGACGAAACGAAACTTTTTTTTCTCACTTAACCGTGGCATTGGTTGTAATATATAATTTGGTGGGAGGGCAAAACAGTCTAAAAAAAAGTGGTTGACGACGGAAACCTTACGTACTTTATTATTAGGTAAAGATGTGAAAGTCTTTAGGAGTGATAATCTCAACTTGGTTTTCACTGGACATGTTAAGAACGGCCTTTATGTGGTTGATTTCTCGAAAGAGAGCCCTTCCATCCCAACATGTCTAATGGCCAAGGTTGACAAGGGTTGGCTTTGGCATCGCCGGCTAGCTCATGTCAACATGAGAAATCTTAAACAACTCCTAAAGGATGATCATGTTGTTGGTCTAACCGATGTTGATTTTGAAAGAGATCGTGTGTGTAGTGCTTGTGTTGCCGGCAAACAATTGGGCAAGCGACATCCATCCAAGAGCATCATTTCCACTTCAAGGCCTTTGGAGCTTCTTCACTTGGATCTCTTTGGACCTACAACTTATGATACTCTCGGTGGAAGAAGATTCGGGCTGGTCATTGTTGATGATTATTCACGGTATATGTGGGTGTTTCTCCTCAAGTCCAAAGATGAAACTCACGTGGAATTCATTAAGTGGGCCAAACAAGCTCAGCGCACTCATGGTCAAGATATCAAGGCAATAAGGATGGATAATGGCACCGAGTTCAAAAACTATACCATGCAAGAATTTGTTGAAGACGAGGGAATCAAGCACCAATTCTCTACACCATATACCCCTCAAATGAATGGTGTTGTGGAGAGGAAAAATCGGACTCTCATTGAAATGGCAAGGACCATGTTGGATGAATTCAAGTCACCTCATAACTTTTGGGGTGAAGCCATTGCCACTGCGGTTCATGCTTCAAATCGACTCTTCCTTCGTCCAATCTACAACAAGACCCCCTATGAGCTTCTCACGGGGAATAAGCCTAATGTCTCATATTTCCGTGTCTTCGGTTGCAAGTGCTTCATCAAGAATAAGAAAGAAAAGCTTGGTAAATTCATATCTAGAACTATTGAAGGTATTTTTGTTGGTTATGCGGACGAATCCCACGCCTATAGATACTACAACAAGTCCACCGGGCGTGTTGAAGTATCTTGTGACGTGGACTTCGATGAGAATAATGGCTCCCAAGAGAAGCAAGTTCTTCCAAGTGATGTAGGTGATCAAGAATCTTCTCAAGTCATAAGGACCATGAGCATTGGGCATATTTTGCCTTGTGAGACCCATCATCATGAAGATCAAGCGAACAATGGAGAAGACCCAAGCTCAACTCAAGTGGAGCCTAGCTCAACTCAAGTGGAGCCTAGCTCAACTCAAGTGGAGCCTATGTCATCTCAAGAGGAAACGCATACACAAGAACAAACATCAAGATCCCAAGCCAATGAGCAAGATCAAGGTGGAGAACAAAATGTTACTACCTCTCAAGATCAAGCTCAAGAAGACGATCATGATCAAAGGCCCTCTCAAGCGGAATGTATTGATCATGAAGGAATAATTCGTCAAGTCAAGGCTGCAACCAAATCAAGTGACATCATGGTGGATCGTATCCTTGGCAATATCTCCAAGGGAGTGCTTACCCGTAGAGAACTAGCAAAACAAATGGTTTTACTATGTACGTTTAGTGAATTTCATGCCTTTGTCTCTAGTTTTGAACCCTTGAAGGTACATGAAGATTTGCAAGATCCGGATTGGGTGATTGCCATGCAAGAAGAGCTAGAGTGCTTCACCCGCAACAAGGTTTGGTCTCTTGTGGAGAGACCAAGAAATCATAGGATCAACGTCATAGGAACCAAATGGGTCTTCAAGAACAAACAAGATGAAAATGGACTCGTCATTCGAAATAAAGCAAGGTTAGTGGTGCAAGGGTTTGCCCAAATAGAAGGTATGGATTATGAGGACACCTTTGCGCCCGTCGCTCGACTCGAGGCTATCCGCCTCTTACTTGCTTATGCATCCTTTCATAATTTCAAGTTATATCAAATGGATGTGAAAAGTGCTTTTCTTAATGGCCCCTTAAAAGAGGAGGCATATGTTGCTCAACCCCCAGGTTTCGAAGACCCCGTTTACCCGAATCATGTGTATCGACTCCATAAGGCACTCTATGGACTAAAGCAAGCTCCTCGTGCTTGGTATGAGTATCTTAGGGACTTTCTACTCATGGATGGGTTTCAAATGGGGAAGGTCGACTCCACCCTTTTCACCAAGCGGGTTAAAGGGGGTGATTTATTCATATGTCAAATCTATGTGGATGATATTATTTTTGGTGGCACTAACGACAAACATAACAAAGACTTTGCTAAGTTGATGACAGATAAATTTGAGATGTCCATGATGGGGGAGTTGAAGTTTTTCTTAGGATTTCAAGTGAAGCAACTCGAGAAGGGAACTTTCATCTCCCAATAAAAGTATGTACGGGACATGCTCAAGAAGTTCGAGATGGACAAGGCAAAAACCTCCAAGAGTCCCATGCCAACTAATGGGCAACTAGGCCTTGGAGAAAATGATAAAGCCGTGGATCAAAAGGTATATCGTTCCATGATTGGATCTTTGCTTTATCTTTGCGCTTCTAGGCCGGATATCATGTTAAGTGTAGGAATGTGTGCTCGTTTTCAATCCGCTCCTAAGGAGTGCCACTTTGTGGCGGTCAAACAGATTTTAAGGTATCTTGTTCTCACTCCAACTCTCGGGCTTTGGTATCCAAAGGGGTCAACCTTTGAACTCATCGGCTATACGGATTTCGATTGGGCCGGTGACAAGGTTGATCGGAAGTCGACCTCTGGGGCTTGCCAATTTATTGGCCGGTCGTTGGTGAGTTGGTCGTCCAAGAAACAAAACTCCATATCCCTATCCACTGCCGAAGCCGAATACATCGCCGCGGCATCTTGTTGTGCTCAATTGTTATGGATGAAGCAAACCTTGAAAGACTATGGAGTGTCTCTTGGTATGGTGCCTCTTCTTTGTGACAATGAAAGTGCAATAAAGATCGCCCATAACCCCGTACAACACTCACGCACCAAGCATATCGACATTCGCCACCACTTCCTACGTGATCATGTCTCAAGGGGTGATGTTGCTCTCACTCATGTGGGAACAAATTATCAATTGGCGGACATTTTTACGAAACCTTTGGATGAAGCTCGATTTGTTGCTTTGAGAGGAGAACTCGGTATTCTTGATCCTAAAAACTTGGATTGATACACGCGTTACATATTCTTGCATTTAACTTGTTTATCTAGCTTAGTAGCGCCGCATATGTGGGGCTAGCATCTTACCATGACTTGGCATGATGCATACCTATGTGTGCTACATCATAAGACCCAATGTCAACGAATCCAAGCACGTCTCTTCGCGGTTCAATGACATTTGTGCTCACACATAGGGGGAGTAATCCCCCGCCCACCTTTTGCCTCTCGTGCTTATGGTCTCATTTTCTAAGGTTTATTCGATGTTCGCTTATTTATAAAACTATATTCAAAATCCTAGTCCATCAAACCATCTCACATTTTAATCTTTGTTTGACTCTTTCGAGATGTGTATGGACATGTGCTCTCCTTAGTCAGGTCTCAACCTAAGCCCCTAAATTCTTACCTCAACCATTTGCTGGTCTCTACATGGATTCAAATCTTTCATGCAACATTTCGATTCCAATTTTTGTTCATTCATCCGGTCATACCAAGAAAATGGCCGGTCATACCGGCCAATATTCCTGCCAAATAGTGTTTTTGACCGGTTTTACCGGGCTTATAGCCAGTTATACCAGCTGTTCACAGGTGGTCGGGCTGCGGCCGGTCAAACCAGGACAGAGCACGGTCTAACCGGCTCTTCACAGCAATTCCGGCCGGTCATACCGGGCCATCGGCTGGTACAACCGGCCCTCCCGCGCCCGAACAGCAGTTCTGGCCGGTATAACCGGCCTCCACCCCGGTTTGACCGGGCATACACTCCCCTGGCCGTTTATCTCTCGACCCCCCCGCGCCTCCTCCCGACCTACTTGACCTGCTCGCTGCCCCCTCCGCCGCCGCCGCTCCTCTCCCCGCCGCCGCTCCTCTCCCCGCCGCGCCGCTCTCCCACTGCCGCCCCTCCCAACCACCGCCGCCCCCTCCCAGCCGCCATTCCCCCTCACCGCCGGCTGCCTCTCCCACTGCCGCCGCCGCCTCCTCCCAGCCGCCACCACCTCTCCCAGCCGCCCTGCTCTCCCCCATCCTCTCCACTGGCCGCCGGCCGCCCTCCACTTCCCTTGACCGCCCGTGTCCAGGGATGCCCGGGTGGACGTCGGCGGTGCCAGGTCTTCCCCGCTCTTTGCCGCTGCCATGGGGAGGAAGAGGGGCTCCTCTTCGACCGGCACAGCATCCTTCTCGACCGGCGCCTCTCGCCGTGGTGGTCGTGTTCGTCGTGGTTCCGATGATAGTGAAGAAGAGGCTCGCGCGCATAAGCGCGGTGCCACCCGTGTGGATGAGATTGAGGAAGAGGAAGAGGATGTTGGAGATGAGGATTTTGTGAAGCTTGCCGGCAGCAAAGGCACCTCTCGCAAGGTTGTCCAGAACTTGGAGGCTCCTACCGGTTTGCGGATGGTGCGGTGTGTGCCCAAAAAGGATAAGACGCATTCGGTGGTCAATTACAAGACAATGTCCAATGATGAGTATATTGAAGTTCATCGCTCCCTTGTTCCCCGTAGGACGGACCAACGGACCGCCTTTGATCACCGCTTTTGGAAAATTGAGCAACAAGACATCTATGAGAGCATTTGCTTGTCTCCGAGGCGCCATATGTGTGCTCCTCAAAAGCGTGTTGACCTTCAATACATTGTCGAGCATGAGGATAAGTTTGGGCAAGGTGTGTTAGATATCATTGATGCTAAAGGCCTGGAGGGCATCTTGACCTTTCGCCATGATTGGAATGAGGAGGTCATTCTTCAGTTCTATGCCACTTGCTACTTTACCACGGAGACACCACGGGCTGTGCATTGGATGACTAATGGGAAACGCCTCTCTTGCAGCTTTGAGGAGTTTGCCTCTCTTTTAGAGCTTGATGGGTCACAAGGATATAGCATTCATGATCACGCTGCCCATGGGGTTGCCATGCACCCAAAGGAACTTGCACCTCTCTACCCTCCCGGATGTGCTACAAAGACCTTTGGTACCGCCACCGCCATGATTCCCAAGTATGCCTTACTCTTCAAGTGCCTCACATGGACTATTGTGCCTAAGGGTGGCGACTATATCTCGGTGAGGAACTTTGCTATTGATCTTATGTTGGAAATGACAAAACTGGACCGGGAACTCAATATTGCTGATTTTATCTTCCATGAGATGCGCCTTGCTTCTTTCACTCAAGACCGCAGCCTTCCTTATGGTCCTTTCATTCAAGCCATGATCGAGCACACGTTTGACCGGGACATTCATATGGACAGTCCCCACAAGAAGTGGTGTCCTCGGTTTGACACAAAGAAGAAGGCTCCCGTGACCGTGGTGGCACCACCGTGTCGGTTTGAGAAGTTCATGGCTAAGGCTCAACGGTCTATTTTCAACATGTGCAAGTTTCATGCTCAAGAAGTTGTGACTAGCAACAAGTTTGCACATGCTCGTGCCAAGAAGTACAAGGACCGTCTCCGTGCCCTTGGTGATGACCAAGTTAGTGATGATGAGGATCCTCCTGTTCTCACCGTGCCCGAGTTTGTTTTTCCCGAGGTTGGCTACGAGGATTTCTTTTCCAATGAGGATAACGACGAGGACGATGACGACGACGCCGGCGCCGTGTGATCTTCTTGGGTGGTCGTTAGCCTCTTTTCCCTTTTTGGTACTTGTTGCCAAGGGGGAGAAGTAGTATATTAGGTTGCTCGCGGGTCTACCTATGGGCTATAGTTTACATGCCTCGGTTGTTCTTTTGATTCTTTTGGCATGTAAAACTTATTATTTCTGTATCGTGTTGAGACTTTGCTTTATTTGGTTCTTGTTTGAGACTATGTGATGGATATCGTGTGTTGGATCTTAATGCACTATTATATATTTGAGTTATTGGTGATATCCATTTTATGCTTGCAATGGTGATATGTTTGTGGGGGAGCTCTTTTATGGCCTTCCATTATTTTGTTGCGAGCTTTAACCTTGTTGTCACCAATTACCAAAAAGGGGGAGATTGTAAGGGCATTTTTACCCTTAATCTTTATTTTGGTATTTGGTGAATACAAGGTTAGAGAGAACTAATTGTTTAAATCAAGTTCATCTACAGGTTAAGTTCTCTCTTCCTCTTATGGTGTCGGATCACAGTTCAAAAAGGGAAAAAGGAGTTAAAAAACTCGAAGACGGAGTCCGAAAGAGCGCATCACGGTAGTTCTTCTTTTTCCGGTTTTTGTTCTTGAGTATAGGGATCCCGCACTATTAAGAGGGGATCGAAGTTTTTAGTTGACTCATGGCTCAAATCCATTCCCATTCTTTTCCACAAAAATGCCACATCTTTTTTACTCCATACACTGCCCAGAAGAAAATCCAAAAATTCCAGCTGTTTCTGTACGGCCGGTCATACCGGGCTATAGGCCGGTATGACCGGGCATACACAGTAATTCTGGCCGGTATGACCGGGCTCACAGCCGGTCATACCGGTCATACACAGGAATTTTTTATTTGGCCGAGAAATTGGCCGGTATGACCGGGCTATTGGCCGGTATAACCGGCCATACACTTAACTGTAGAAGAACGGCTAGTTTCTTCTTTATAAAAGGAAAGGGCACATTTCGTGGAAAGTACTCTTGGCCATTCTTTTGAGATCCAGATCTAATTTCATACGTGCTCCCACTCTCTTGTAATCCCCCACTACTAATCCTTTGATTTCTTGAGAGTGATTCATCCATTTTGAGAGAGGATCCACCCAAACAAAAGATCTATTCCTCCTCTCTCTTTCCACCGATCAAATTCGTGATTTGAGCCTAGTGTCAAGTTCTTGCTTCGATCTTGTTACTCTTGGAGGTTGAGGACTCCTAGGCGGTAGCGGTCGCCGGGAGCAATCGACTTGTGATTGTCCGGAAGTTTGTACGGGATTGGAGGCCTCCCCAAGGTCTCCACATAGTGGATCGAGCTTCTACTTCGTGGAAGAAGCTCACGGAGAAGAAGGTGTGCCTTCGTGGCGTCGGGGGTCCTTCGTGGTAACCCGCACCTCTCCAACGGTGACTAGCTTCCCCTCAAGGAAGTGAACATCGGGATACATCATCGTCTCCGTGTGCTTCGGTTACTTCTATCCATTTATTTACTTTGTGATAGCCTTCGAGCTTGAAGCTTTTTATTTATTTCATCATTTAGGTTGCTTCACCTAGTTTGCATTAGGCCAATTTATTTATCCGCACAAGCCTAAAAGTGCAAAATAATCAAGAAAAATTTGTAGAACCTATTCACCCCCCCTCTAGGTTACCCTCTCTATCCTTTCATTCCCCCATCTTGAGTTTTGGTTAGTTTGGTTGAATGAATTTGCCGAGAAAAAAAAATTAAAGTCGCATCGTCGATCCATGAGAAATAGGTCCAGGCAACCACTTTGGCAAATTCGTCGAAGTCCCCTAAATCTGAATCCCGTCCAAATGTTTCTCTTTTCCATGTTGGGCGAGCTGGCGGGAGGTGATCAGGTTTTGTCGTGGGCCGGCCAGCGGCGAGTTCTGCGTGGGCGGCAAGATCTTCTTCTCGTGATACACTAGGTAATCCATGCAGTTTTCTGATCTATGTTTTTTGTGCTTGATGATTCCGTGAATCAATCTATTATTCCAACAGTGTTCATTAAATGGTTAAGCAAAATTTAATCTCACAAACTGCTGCTATAGAGAATCTTGGTCTTCTAGTTTTGGTTAACCTGCTTACTATGGATATTATAGCCTTCTCATCATTGCTTCTTGTCCTAGCTCCAATTGATTCTAAGAATCATGATGGTTGTGCTGGTGTTCTACTGGTGTACTTGATGGTATGTGCACAATGACTTGTGGATGGGGTTTAATGTGATGTGCAAGATGTGATGCTTTTATTTAGTGAAGTGGTTTATGATGGCGTCGATAGCACTCACAAGGCATGTTGTGAGTATATGCTGCTTGTGGTGAGCCTAAAGGTTCAAGTTTCTACATCTTTGGAACTTTGTCCTATGGATAGCTTTGAGTACTTGATGATTATCTTGTAATTTTACCTCATTTTGGTATGTCACTCGTATTTAATGACTTGGCTTATTACAAAGGTGTAATTAGTGATTAATTATTATTGGTTTTACCACGTGACACTGCCAATTGGCATGCTACTGATTTTTCTAGTATTGATTATTGGCTTATAAAAATCCTCTTGGCTATACTAGTGCTAACAGTGATTTGAATTTACACTCGGGTCTTTATTTTAATTTTAACCTATTGTGTTTTAGAGGGTTTTCACGGTTTCTCTATTGCCCGCCTTTAGATTGGATCATCTAAACTGATTTACTACTTTACATTGTATCTCATCCTCAGCTGTACTGTGATGATCCATGTCCTTGGAGAAAAATTTCTTAGCAATTGTTTCCTAGATTTTGTGATTTCCTCTCCAATTGATTAGAAGAATCATGATTATTTGTGTAGTTCTGCTGGTGTTTCCACTGGTGTACTTGCTGGAATGTGCACAATGACTTGTGGATGGGGTTTAATGTGATGTGCAAGATGTGATGCTTTTTTTTAATGAATGGTTCCTAGTGGTGTTCGACAGCACTCGCAGGGCATGTTGTGAGTATATGCTGCTTATGGTGAGCCTAAAGGATCAAGTTTCTACCTCTTTGAATTTTTTTCCTATGTATAGCTTTGAGTACTTGATGATTATCTTGTTATTTTACCTCATTTTGACATGTCACTAGTATTTAATGACTTGGCTTATTACTAAGGTGTAATAAGTGATTATTATTGGTTTTACCACGTGACATTGCCAATTGGCATGCTACTAATTTGTCTAGTATATTTATTACTGGCTTATAAAAATCCTCTTAGCTCACTAGTGCTAAGAGTGATTTGAATTCACACTAGGATCTTTATTTGAATTTGAACCTATGTGGTTTTCATGGTTTCTCTATTGCCCACCTTTAGATTGGATCATCTAAACTAATTTGTTGCTTTACACTATTGCCTCTCATCCTCAACTGTATTGTGATGATCCATGTTCTTGGAGAAAATTTTCTTAGCAATTGTTCTCTAGATTTGCTGATTTCCTCTAAATTTCTTAAAATAAATATGGGAGTTCTTCCAAATTTCTATAATTGGATTTAAATATAATAATTTGCCTCACAAGATGGTAAAGGCAAACATTTTAACTTTAACCCCCAACAATCTTGCGTTTTCAAGTTTCGAGCTCCATGGGATATATTTTTTCTTCATGTAATTTGTATTCACATTTCTGTAACTTGTAAAATATAAGAATAATAACTATTGGATAAATAATTTAATTCTTTTTCCAATGTGTATTTTTTATTGTATTTGGTCTCAATTGTTTCTATTATATAAGATTATTTTAAAATCAATTCCATTTCCATTTCTTGTTTGAATTATTTGAGCTCAGAATTTGAGTTTCAAATCACCTCCACCCCTTGAATTCTTTATTCAATACATATTATTCCTATATTTTCATTTTTAGTTTGAATTATTTGAACTCAACCTTTTGAATTTTAGTTCCAAATCACTTCCCCCCACCCCTACCCCCCCCCCCCCCCCCCCTAACAAAGAAATTCAACAAAGGTCATATCAAAATTTATCTGTCGCACCAGATGGTCTACACCTAAGTCATCAGAGTTAGAGAAACCTCGAGTACTTTGTATTTTATTTAATGCGTGAAATTTTCCCTCACTTTGACATGTAAATGCATGGAATCCTATATCTACCCTGCGTTTGGTTCTAAATGATGGAATGTTGGAAACCCAGTCACATTGATTTCACATGTACGACCACTAATCCTCTATTCCTCTTGTACCTGATTTCCGTTTAGTGAGTTTGATGAGGTAAGTTCATGAAATTCAAGCATATTTTTTTCTCTTATGGTGGGAAAAGGAGAGATGTATTGTTTTCTGAACTTAGGCCAAAACAAGGTATATTATATAAACATAAGGTTATCCACTAGATCCCTACCACACGGGGTGGTCGTAGCCCCAATTTACTATGGACAACACTTCAAGTTTAGCACCTTGCATGCCTTACTATGGTCAAATGCTCTTCTAGTGGAAGACAATGTTCCGTTGATAGGGATCTGAATGTCAACACAAGTTACAGTCATGAGTCATTAATGGTCATGAATGATTAAGACTAGACACAATGAAAGTATTATACTCCATAAATAGTATTACACATACTATGTTGGCAAAAATCTAATGTGACACAATAATTAATTGAAGAGGGACAAATCACATTGCCAAATCAAGTTAGTACAAAGTATTACATGCATGTCAGCATAAAGATACGTACAAAGAATGAACATTTTTTCAAGAAAAAATTCAGATCCTCTTTCTAGTGTTTTCCTCCCTACTGAATATCTAGTTGCGACCTGGTAGCATCTCCCCTTTCTTGATGATGAGAACAAAGAACGGGCTTTCATGGCACACGTCCACGCCAAAGAGACGAAAGTGGGTCTCCTTGAACACCCAGATCTCGACCACGTCCCCCGGCACGAACCCGCTGTTGCTGATGAAGTTGACGTACCCCTCTCCCTTGATGATGGTGACTCCGCTGCTCTCTCACCGCGACAGCTGCAGCTCCCTGACGCCGGCGTGGATCCCGACGACGAGCACGGGGAGCCCGCCGTGCTTCCTCCCCTTCCTCTTCCTCCTGACTGCTTTCTCCCCAGGGCCACCGGCGACGGTGGGCAGCTTCGGCAGCCTCGGCGGTCTCGGGGCGACCTCGTCTAGCAGGTTGGCGGCCTTGCGCTCCAGCGGGGTGAGCATGGGCCGGAGGTTGCGCATCACGCCCTCGTTCGGGATGCGGAACCGGTTCTGGTCCGAGACGAGGTCGGTGGCCGTGACGGCCTTCTCGGCGATGAAGTGCACCGGCAGGTCCATGCGTAGCCGCAGGTACCGGAGCAGCACGGTGCGTAGCCACGGCGGCTCCTCCCGGACCTCAGGAGCGATCTTGGGAGCGAAAGGCACCATAGCGCCGGCGTCCGTATTGGCCCGTTTCTCTGCGGCGTCAGGGTCGTGGAGCCCCAACGCGAGCGGCCGCTTGCTGCCGGCGTGGAGCGGCGCCGTCATCGTCGAATCCTTGTCTCAAGGTATGCGTTTGGCCCGGCGTGATGGAATAGGCGATCGATGGAGCAATGGATGGATGCAGAGTTGCAGACGAGGAGAGCGC
Organism: Dactylis glomerata; assembly: GCA_007115705.1. NCBI lineage: Eukaryota > Viridiplantae > Streptophyta > Magnoliopsida > Poales > Poaceae > Dactylis > Dactylis glomerata. Next base: position 3,493,149 of record QXEO01000547.1, on the reverse strand, counting down.
CGGGGTATTTATGGATCCAGAGATCACGCGCTTGCGGCCTGCCTACCGTCTATGCAGTCCGACTTCGACTGCAACACAAATACTGAAGCCGCGGGCAGTCATGGACCATGGAGAGCGCGAGTCCGTGTGGGATTCACATTCCATATCTCAGAATTTGGAAAGTCTAAGGCGGATGTGTTTGATGAGTCCGACGCGGTTTCGTGCTTCGTTCCGATTCGATGAGGCGAATTAGCTAGCTCAGTTTTGAGAAATCCAGCAGAAATAATGGACCCGATCAATGTTGAAATCAAAAGAAACAAGATTTCAGGGCTTTTCAGCTTTGAGATGAACCATGGAGAAATTTACTTAATTTGGAGTTTTGCATTACTGTATTCAAAGGCCCCTAGGTTCAAATTTTTCTATTAGGCACTGATAAGAGTAAACATTATTAATTGAAGCAACCTAATGACTAGCAAAAACATGTACTCCCTCGGATCGGAAAAGTGTGTTGGTGACTTAGTACAAAATTTGTATTAAACTACTCTCTCCGACTCATATTACTCTTCGCAAATACGGATGTATCTATCTAGATACATCCGTATTAGCGAAGAGTATTATGGGTCAGAGGGAGTAGTTGAAAATCACCGATACTTTTTTCCGATCGGGGGGAGCATAAGACACAAAGATTGGAAAACCTCGCGCAATTCGTTCTTTTCTTCCCTTCTGAAAAAATTATCTGTCAACCTGATGGCTGGATTACATGGAGCTGCTGGAATCGTTTCCTGGCTAGTTAGCCAGCTGTAGAAATCTACTACACATTACATGATATCACAAGACAACAGAATGGTTCACACATCAGGTCCATAATAAAGCAAAATCTAGCCAATAATAAAGGAAAATCTGGCCATGCATCAAGTATTGAGATTACTATACCAAATGTCAGAGTTGTAACTATGAACAGGGCTTTATCGAAAAAACTATGAAAAGGGCACCCTAAAAGGTTGCTTCTATCTGAAATTACTAGCTTTTGTTGGAGCTGATCATAACAAAGCACAATTAGTTGAATTCAGCTGTGCTAGTAAATACACACTGTGTTGACGCATAGCATCCCCTAAAACTAACATTATAGCTGAATATATATCTATGTTTCCTAGTGGTAATACAGAAAAATCAGAGGATTTTGATTACCTGTGCAGATCTCATCCCAAACAAAGATTAGTCCTATACTTCGTCTCCTTTCTAATCTGTCACCCAGCCCTAGCTCTGAGCACACACCACAGCCATAATTCTCATGATTTTCTCTTAACCTAGACTATCCCAGTAGTATTTATACTGCACATAAAACTATGTGTTGGCGTTGGCATTCAAATTGCTAGTATCTATAGTCTGAAAGCTTTGTTAGTATCTTCTCATTAAAATCTTCTCATTGATAAGAAATAAAGGCACTCAGTTCACCTTTCTAGAGCAGATAATAACAATGCACATTTAGTCGAATTCAGCTATGCAAGTAGAAGTGTAGAATGTTAGATGTATATTTGTATATTTGTATTTTCCCCACCTGTTAGGGGGTTTCCTGCATATTCTCATCTGTACATGTAACTATATGTTGTGGCCTTTGGCCCTCAGGGAATACAACTTGTCTATTCCTAACATGGTATCAGAGCCCCAGGTCTCGAGTTCAAATCCTGGCTTTCACAATTTATTCTAAATTCTTCCTCGCCTCTGGCGAGCTCTCCGCAGCCTCGCAGCCGCCGCCGCCGCCCGCCTCGGTCTCCTGCCGACGCGCCCGGCCGCCGCCGCTGCCTCTTCCTCGCCTCTGGCGAGCTCCTGCCGCGCCCGGCCTCCCGCTGCCTCTTTGCCTCTCTACACGTGTTGACTTGTCTTCTCATCTCCCGTCACACGTGAGAGGGGGTGTTGAAGTGTATAAGTAGATTGTACTAGCCCTTTCCATCAGTTCGGACTTTTGGTTCAAGTGGCTAGTGCATGAACCTTAACAGATGGCAGTAATACAATAGTAAATCACGATATACATGCATCTGATCTTATTAAGTAGAAACAACCTCCAATGTATACCCTGCAGCCAACTGTAGTTTGCTTGCTGCATCCTGCTAAAGTCTGGATGTTATGTGGCATTGGAGGATTCTTGTGAATGTTACTTCTCTTAACACCTCTTACTTCAAATTCGGAAGAATAAAATGGAACAATTTGAACACACTAATAACAAGATGACTTTAACCAGAAATTTCTTGTTCGAAAGGAGTTCATTTTTAACTCTTATATGCAGCTTTATACCCTAGCAACATCACTTCATACTGACTGTCCATTTCTCTTATCAAAATAGTAGTGCTAGCTTCGTACTTCAACAGTTTAACGAGACGTGTGGTCAGAATAGGGTCTTGCCTCAGGCAATCCGCATCGACCGAGTCGTTTCCTGAAGGATTCTCCTGCCGTCTTGAAAACTGTTTCTACACCAACCTAATCCATTTGTGTAGAGCCCTCTCTCGGCTCGCGTTCCTGCTTGAATGAAAGTAACTTGCATGGACTGCCAAGTAATGTTGTATTCCCCAATGTCTCCCGAACCTAGACTTAACATTTGCGGCAACTTAGAGTTGTCGCCCTGTCTCGCATCCATTGACAAGAAAAACACATATGAACTTGCAGAGATAGCATAGCGTGATGCACACATATGTGTCGCTGGCTCGCTGCTCACTGCCAAAGTGAGGGGGGTTTATATGAACTACTCAAGCATCTGTCCCTATCTTTCCGTCCTTCTACTTTTAAATAAGAGAACGTGGTCTTTAAGTGATCAACAACTATGCAAAGGGTCCAGGAACGTGGCTCCACAAGTACTCTTTTATGGGTTATATAGTGAGTTTATGACTGAATTCCCCGCAAAAGAGAGTTGATGACTGAATTTCCCAACCTTTTGGTAACTATAGGGTCAGAACAGTATTAAATTTGTGTATAGTCAGAATAGTATTCGATTATTTCTTACAATGTAGAAGACAAGTTTGTGGTAAACTAGGGAAATATTTACTGGGTTTATACATGTGTAAATCCAATTTATACTCTCGGTATTGATGCAATTATTTCCATAGATGCAAGTCCATGCCACAAACAGGCCAACTTCATTGTAAACGATGCGGAAGACGGACCGATGGCGGAAGAATGTTCTACGAGAAATAAAAGATTTGAGGTAGCACACACTAGAGGATCTATCTTCCCTTCTAACCAATCCTTCTATTACTTCTAAATAAGGGCAACATCTTTAATTGAACTGGTCCAATAATGCCAGCAAGCATGCATGGAAAACTGAGGATGCAGGAACGTGGTTGGTCATGTCTCATGTCTAATGTATGAACCTAAACATTCTGATTTAAGCTTCTTGTCGTGTCATTTGTACCCGTAGATCTGGGATATAAGTCATCATAGATTTGTCACAGAAGGGGCGTCCCTTAATACGCACCCATAGGCCATAGGTGATGACTGGTGATCCTCGTATATATGTTTATCATCCTACCGTGATGAAATAATTAAGTTATCACAACCGGGACGGCGAGCATCTCTTCCGCATCAGATTCCGGCCGGCTACATCGCCCTGAATTGCTCAATAGTCATCTAAACGGGTCCCCGTCAAATGTGGAGCTCCCCATCCATACCTATAACCAGTATATGTTTCGGCTGGTCGGAACCATCTTGTTGGCTGTGAGAGCTGACCGATAACCAGTATATGTTTCTGCATTCCTCGGTGCCTCCCAAAGTTAATTAGTCCTGAAATATGTGTGGTTGCACAGTCTCGTGTCCACTACCAAATAAATTACAGTAGATGAACTTGGATAGATGGCACATGGATATTATCTTTCTCTGCAGGAGTTCAAGGTGAGGTTTATCTCTGTTAGTAAAGCATCAAACACCACCTCCCATCTATATATACTATCTTTCTCTCCTAGTAGTTTTAAATAAGGGAAGCGTCTTTAGTTGATTTGATCCAATGCAGCAACCATGCATTAATGATGCAGCAATGTGTGCTAGGAGATTGGTTAACTGATTTATGATCGAGCTACATTTGTGTTTTAAGTGCAGTGAAAGTGTGTACCAAGACGGAGGGAGTCAAGATGCTAGCAAAGAGAGCTAATGTAGTGACCCTGAAGATTAAGAATCTATTATATACTAAAAGCATAATACGGAGATTATATTTTCGAAACGCCACGTTAATCCACATCATCATAATTATTTTAACCGTTGATTTCTATTAGAGTGGCCAAGATTTTATATCTTGAAAAGTTACGCAAAACACTGTCACGTTACATGATACCTAAGTTACGTAAAGTATTGTCACGTTACATAATATCTATTTTTTTACGTACAAGCATATGAAAACAAACGGGAGACGTGCAATCGAGAGAACAGAAAACGAACCGGAGACGTGCAATTGAGAGAACAGATAGAATAAATAAAGGGCTTGGTTAAACAGAAACAATTGGACCAGCTTGATCAGCTCCACGCCATAAATATAGGAAAAAAAACTTCCCCGTGCATGGCACCAACTCCATGCCATGGACATGGGAAAAAAATATCTGAGATCTACCAAAAGACTCTCTTTGAAAGAACATTTAATTACCTCTGATCTCTAGAGTCCTAGATTAGAACATAATAATATCAGCGCTTATGACCGTTTACTCTAAGTGAATCGTAATTGGTATATCTTTGTAATTCTAATCCATGAAAACTTCTATTACGAACTAGCATCGATAAATATTTATGATTATACCTAATATGAGGATCCTACGATTATGATATGTCAGATATCAAAATCAAAATTTAAAAGAAGGAAGAGGGTCATTAATTTAGTAAACCAATTATGATTGGCTAAGTATGACCAAAATTATAAATTCATCAGTGACCGTGTTATGTGTTGCACAACAATAAATGGAGGGAAATTTTATGATCCACACTAAGTAACATGTGAGAAACCAGGGTAGGAGAATTATCTACAAATCACTTTGGCCACAATACGAAATGAAAGGAAATAATTTTCCCTACTGTAACTCATGTATATTCTCCCCCCATATAATAATTTTTTTTGACACAGTAGGGATTTTTCCCTACTGTATTTGTGTAAAAAAAAGAAATAATTTTCAGAAAATTATGTACATCACACATATGTCATGAAACGAACACGTTTTATAAAAATCATATATTCATCTCGCTAAAAATTTAGTGGGCGTTCTAACCTTAAATAGACATAAAAATAGATCTTCATAGTCACACCGAAAAGAATGCAACATTTGTTCCAATGAATACTTTCATTAATAAATCACATAATTATATTCCCCAATAGACATAAAATTCTATCTTCGTAGTCACACCGAAAAGTACCTAAAGTCATATTTACGATGTGTTGACAATTATCTTATCTTTTATATTAAAATTACAACAGGAAGGCAAAAAGAGATATGTTAGAAATTTCCCAAAACAAAGAATTTTTTTTCTATTTATTGACTTTCATGACTAATTAGGGAATTACAAGTGAGCTAAACTTGATTCCTCTCACTCCCTCACCATAATTAGGCCGTTGGATTGCTCTTCCATGTCGTTTGATGTCTTTCTAGGGGAAGCTACTCTAAAATTGGCACGCTTTGTTTAATTGGGCCGCAAGATCCCCACTAATGGCCCAGTTGGTTCAGCAATATTGTTGGTGCCCTTTGTCTCCATGATTACTTGATTGCCTGATGTCTCTGCCCCGACCGCCTCACTCCTTGCCTTTTCCATCCGCAATCGCCAGAGAACCCTAGCATGACCAGTAGATGTTCATAACCGTACATGACTGCAATCAGTGATTAGATATTCATGTTATGTAATCAATACAATAGATCATCCTCACTAAAAAAACTCAAGACTTCGATTATCCTTTACCTCTACCTCAAAATAATATCATCTTTGGTCCACCGCATGATTAAAACACAACCTCCATCCCTAATTATAAGATGTATTGGGAGTTCAAATTGAACTCCCAAAATGTCTTATAATTAGGAACGGAGGGGGTATTTACAAATGGTCAAAGAAAATTTATAGTGGGACAATGAGCTCACAAGGCGTTTCTCTTTACATTAGAAAAAATATGGCACATTTATCCTGTAAATTGTGTGAAACAATAAAGGATGGGGGATTCCTATAAAGATATAAATAGTTTGTTTAACAAAGTCAATTACTTCGAGAACTAAAATAGTAACATCTATGAAGAAAGAAACACCAAAAGCATGTTTAAGTGTTTTAATCACTCACATTTGAGAGGGCCACCATGCTAGTTAATGCAACAATATGGCAGGGGAACACTGATTTTTGAGCTACACTGTGATTGAGCATTAGCTTATTGGCCGACTCAAGCATGGAACCAGAGTTGTATTTAGCTAAACTAGGGGAGTATTTTATTGATTTTTTGCACACAAAAAAGGTATGGAGGTGATAGGAACCAGTATGAAAAAACTCGAGCAAACCATTGTGAATCCACAGTTCAGATAACATTCATGGGTTATGCTAGTGCTTAAATCCCTTTACATTAGTAAAAAACGCTAGTTACCCTGCATATAACATTGCTTCAAGAACATGTTAACTTGGCAATTAAAATAATTTCCTTCTTCCAAGCTTCAGCGTATGTGAACTTAAGCTTACAAAATGAGTCAAAATCCACTATAAACTGAAAGAGAACCGTATAGAATACATGATCCCGCTCCAACATGCGTACAAGATGACAGAACGAGTGAAAAAAAATGAACAAACCCAAGTCACATAAGCAGTGAGGATTATGATATGTCTTAGTTGGCCTCAGACAAGCAACAGCGGTAGGATAAGCTATGCGTACAATTTTTTTCCTTCTTTGGTCCTTTTGCTTATAAGCTTTCCTTTTATTCTTTATTTTATTGTATTTAGCTAAACTAGCTAAACTAGAGTTGTATTTAGTTAAAAGTTGATGGTTTTATTGACATGGTGGCTAGAGAGTGGGGCTCCATACCTATAGATGACAATCCAATTAATTCTTGGCAAAATAAAATTCACCACCTAAGACAATATCTCAAGGGGTGGGCAAGGAATCAAAGTGGTATTTATAAAAAGGAAAAAGAACGCCTTAGTTTTATTATTGACACTCTGGATCGCAAGGCTGAATCAGGTAGGCTTTCCAATGCGGAATTAGACTCTCTTCGTAGAGCAAATGAGGAGCTGGCTATCCTGCGTCGCGATGAAGAGTCAAAGTGGGCGCAGCGAGCAAAAGTAAAACATATCCAAGAAGGGGGCGATAATACGAAATATTTTCACTTATTGGCAAATGGTAAGCATAGACGTAAAAAAAAATTCAGCTTGAGCAAGAAGAGGGGACGATATGTGGTCAAGAGAACCTCAAAAATTAAATTTTTTCGATAAAGAGCGCTTTATTACTTAATAGTTATTAAGCTTACACCCGGCCTCTACATAGCAAAGATGCACACAGCCCCACAAAGTCTCGAATGTAGAGAAAAGAAAAAAGGCAAAACTACATTGAAAGGATCGGTACGGGCGACTAGAGGGGGGGTAAATAGGCGCTAAGTCAATTTTTAATCTTTTTCAAATTTAAGGCTTGACACAAAGTAAATTCACTAGATGTGCAACTAGGTGAATTTCCTATAAGTGGCAAGCATGCAAGTAAACAAGTAACTAGCAAGATACAAGGGAAAGAAATAACCGAAGAGTGGAGACCGGAGACACAAGGATGTATTCCCGTAGTTCCTTCCTTTTGAGGGGAAGTACGTCTACGTTGGAGAGGTGTGGTGACACGGAGTCGACCAACGCCACAAAGGCTCACCTTGTTCTCCGGTGAGCAAGCCACGGAGGCTAGCTCGTTTCCACTAAGCGGTGGTAATGGGGGAACCACGAATCCCTTACACGGAGCTTGGGGCACAACTCCACAACTCAATTGGAGGCTCCCAAGAAAGCCACGGAGGCAAGAATCACCACAAAGATGAGTTAATCAACCAATTACAACACCTAGGGTCACAAGATCCCCTAGGTGCAAATCCTCCAAGCAAATGGAGGGGGAAATGAAATTCCTTTGGTGAAGATGTAGATCGGTGCATCCTCCTTCAATCCTCCAAAGATCAAGAGCTTTGGTTGGCTAGAAGGGGAGATCTATGGAATTTGGTGTTTTTGCAAAGGGGGTTGGTGAGAGCTTCAAAGATGAACAATGGTTGGTGAAGTTCTAACCCAACCCCAGCTGGGAGAAGGGGTATTTATAGGTGGGTGAGAATCTGGCCATTGGAGGCAGCACCCAGCAGCAATCCGGCGATAAGTCCGGCGGCGCCGGCCTCTGGGCCGGACGCCCTGGCGGTAAGTCCGGCGGGACCAGATTTCTCGCCGGATGTCTGACGGCCCGCCGGGCCGATCCGGCGCCCCGCCGAAAAGCCAATCAGTATAGCAATCCGGCGGCTCCGCCGGGCTGGTCCGGTCTGCCGCCGGATGGTCCGGCCAGGGAGCCGGCCAGACCAACTTAGGCCACTTTTGGCAGGCGATTCCACCATCTTTCTTTTTAAGCATTAAAACCCCTTCACCTGTGAACTTAAACCTGTATGCATATATTTCAAATATTAGTTCACACAAAACATAGTCATGTCATTGTAAATCAAAAAAGTAGAAAGGGACAAATGTCCTTTCAATCTCCCCCTTTTTGATTTACGATGACAAACTATGTTAGAGTCTCATAAGAGAAACAAAACATGGTTACTAATGAATAGTGAGAGTGCTCCCCCATAACATATGCACTTGGTAGAATTTGCTTTTGGAATGCAAAGTGCAAGATTTAGATTATAGGGAGCTCCCCCACCATCAATAGGAACCAAGCATGGCATGGACAAGATAATATCATGGATAGATAATAATATAGCAAGCAAAGACATATCCAAACATAAACATAGAGTGCATAGTGCATAATTAAAGTACACACTTGTCCACACACGATAAGGTTCCACGGAGTTTGAGAGATAAAAAGGCAAATAAAACGCAAATGGACACAAGCCACTTAAGAACCAAGGAAAATGAAAGTGAGGCTTGTGTCATGCGACGTTATTCCTAGAGAGACTCTACACGCTTCTCCCCCTTTGGCATCGAAACACCAAAAAGGGTCAAGAGAGTAGAGGATGCTAGCGCTCAAAAATCTTCACTGGGGACAGGAGAACCCTCGGGATCATCTTCTCCATGAGCACCTTCATCTTCATCAGCATCTTCTGGCTCAGAGGGTGGCTCAAAGTCTCCAAAGTCTTCAGCGCCAGCAAACATGGCATCATCAAGAGGCGGCATGACAAAGTTGACATATGGGACCGGATCCAACTCGGTTCCAACAGGAGGAACTGCACTGCCTCTAGCTGCCAAGAACTCATTCTGCCTCCTCCGAGTCTCCTGACTCATCTCCATGCTCCTATGAGCCACATCATAAGTGCTGCGACACATATCCCACAAATTCTTGAAGAATGCAGCAACACCTTCCTTGCGAGAGGACCTATGATGGCGATGATGACGACGGTGACTAGCTCCAGAGCCAGAGGCATGGTGAGGATCAGGAGCATCCATGGTGCGACCTCTAGCCCTGGCAAGGAGCAAGCCGGGAGCCTCTTCAAAACCACCCTGGAAACCCACTGAGAAAGTCTCCATCTCCAGAATCTATCCACGCACCTGAGCAGTCTGAGTCCGGGGCTGCCTGTTGATCAAACGCTACACATACTGACAGTAGTTGGGAGTCATGCGCTTCAGAGTAGCTCTCTTGATCTCCTAAAAAATGAAGTCACAACCATCTATCTTCCGAAGCTTGTCGGGCTGGCAGTAGTACCGCAAGTTCCTATGATAGCCCCTGACACTAGCATCATCTCCAGCCTTACTCACCAGATTCTGACGGAAGAGCTTGGCAAGAGCATTGTAGTAGTAGTACATCCCTGAAATGGCAGGAGCAGGGAGAGATGGCTCATCTGGATAGCAAATGCGAGAGATCTTCTCCACAGAAAACGGTGACTCCGAGTGAATCTTGAAACCACCAGCCCTACCACCACCATAGCCCAAAGCATCACAGAAATCAGCAAACATGGCAGTGAAAACATCTTGGCCGGTCATCCAAGAGAAGGACTCAGCAGGGTCATTATGGAAGAAAACAGTGCAGCTGAACTGACGGACCACCAAAGGCTGAATAGGCTCCGAGAGGGTGACAAGGTCAAACAGGTCCATCTTGAGAAGAGCCTCATTGATATAGCGAAAGTCCCTGGAGACATACTGCTGAAAGTGCTCGACATTGAGGGATTTAGGCACCACATAGAATCCACTCTTCATGTGCTCAGATGCATCATAGTAATCATCCCACATGGCACGCTGAGAATCAGTCCAGAACTTCTTGTCACTGCCAGTGTACTGCCTCTCATGAAAGCGGTACGGGTTCGCAAGGCGAAGTTTACGCCAAGTGTCAATATGAGCTGAACCCAAGTTTCCCGTGATCTCCTGCTCCTTCTCCACGTCCACCGGGCCACGAGCCCCCTTCCCCTTCCGGGGTGGATGAGGGCCACGAGTGTATACAAGCTTGGACTTCACACGCTGCCCTGCAGCCGCAGAGCTGCTACCTTCAGCTGGGGTCTTCCCTGACTGACGAGTACGACGCGGAGGGCGTCCCTCAACCTCATCAAGCTTCCTCTTCTTGACCTCAAAGGCTCGAGCATCTTCTTCATTGTCAATCCGGTAGTCACTGTCCTCAGTCGAAAACGAGTCTGAAAAACGCAAGCAAAGCAACACCAGATAAAGATACATGTCACGAAAAGGAACTCAAAGTCGGGTAAGAACAAGTGCATGATGGAGAGGTGGTATGGCAGTGAGGTTCGGCGCCAGGTCCGGCGGGATTGGACAGTGGGCCGGACTGTCCGGCGGGCCGCCGGGCCGTTCCGGTTGATGCGCCGAACTGGGATACAGAACACCAGTTCGGCGGGTCCGCCGAAACGGTCCGGTGGTCCGCCGGGCGGTCCGGCGCCAGGTCCGGCGGCCGCCGGGCATCTCGCCGAAAAACTCACCTGTCCCACTACCTTCAATCATGACTCGAATAACTTGTCCATACCAACTCAAAGGATACATGGATGCCAAGGAACAAAAACAAGCCCATCGAAGAACAAAACCCTAAAGGATCTATCCCTAGACAAATTGAATCTAACCCTAGATACACCCTAGATCTACTCATACAAGAGCATGAACAAACCGAGTGAGAGGCAAGGGCTAGAGGAAGAAGATGAAACGAGGGAGTTACCCGAAGACACGGTGCACAAGAAGATGGGGAAGAATCCCGATCTCCCAATGCGGTTGACGAAACGCGAAGATCTTTGGAGGAAAGCTTCAAAACAACCCGATCTACACCCGATCTAAATTTGGAAGGAATTGGTTGGGTGGAGAGGCTAGGGGGAGGAGAAGCTTGAGGAGGCGGCGGCTATGGAGATGGGGGCGGGCATGGGGAGGAAGGGAAGTGGGGGAAAACTGATTTGGAACCCCTCCCCACGATTTTATATAGGCCGCCAGTCCGGCGGGACCGGGCCGTACGCCGGACGGTCCGGCGGGCCGCCAGGCCATTCCGGCGAGCTCGCCGAACTAGTATACTGAACGCCAGTTCGGCGGATCCGCCGAGACGGTCTGGTGGGCCGCCGGGCAGTCCGGCCCCAGGTCTGGTTTTCGCCGGGCAGGCCGCCGAGACACTCGAAGGAACTAGAAAAAAATGGAAAAAGGACATCAAGTCGATATGTGACATGTATCAACAAGAAAAACATGGTGTGCGGAAGAAATCAACAGCCATCAAACTTGTTTGCAAGAAAATCAATTTAAGATTGCATGCCTTCCAAAGAAGAGCAACAACAAAACATGAGATTTGAAGACATGCAATGGTGGGGGATTTCTCCCCCTATGTGTGATCACCAATGTCGTGACACCGCGAAGAGACATGCTTGGGCTCAAATGACATTAGTGATCTTATGATGTCGCACACTTGAGTATGCATCGTGCCATTAGTTGACACGATGACTATCCTCAACTATGCGCATCTAGACTAGAGGAACACACTATATTATGGGAATGAGTGCACACGATCAAGCCACATTGCAAGAGTCTAGGATATTCAATTCATGCCTCAACTCTCGGAATCTTGCTTCATCAAGAGGCTTCGTGAAAATGTCGGCGAGTTGGTCTTGTGTACCTACATAAGATAGGTTAATCTCACCTCGGTTGACATGGTCACGGATGAAGTGGTGGCGGATCTCGATGTGCTTGGTCTTGTTGTGTTGAACCGGATTATGAGCGATCTTGATGACACTCTCATTGTCACATAAGAATGGCACCTTATCGAAGTGAATACCATAATCCTCCATGGTTTGCCTCATCCAAAGAAGTTGAGCACAACAACTCGCTGCCGCCACATACTCGGCTTCGGCGGTGGAGAGAGACACACAATTTTGCTTCTTGGAAGACCAACTAACCAAAGACCTACCAAAAAATTGGCAAGCCCCGGAAGTTGACTTCCCATCCACTTTGTCTCCCACCCAATCCGAGTCCGAGTACCCTACAAGCTCAAAGCTTGCTCCCTTCGGGTACCAAAGGCCAAAAGTTGGGGTATCAATCAAATATCGAAAGACTCTTTTGACCGCCATTAGATGGCTTTCCTTAGGGGCGGCTTGATATCGTGCACACATTCCCACACTAAGCATGATATCCGGTCTAGATGCACAAAGATAGAGCAAAGACCCAATCATAGAGCGATAAAGTTTTTGATCCACTTCTTTACCATTAGGATCGATATCAAGAGTAACCTTTGTAGGCATGGGAGTCTTGGCTCCCTTCACTCCGGTATCCATCTTGAACTTCTTGAGCATGTCTTGGGTGTACTTGGCTTGATTGATGAAGGTGCCACCCTTCAATTGCTTTATCTCAAAGCCAAGAAAGAATTTCAACTCCCCCATCATAGACATCTCAAATTTATCTGTCATTAGTCTTGCAAATTCATCATTGAAAGATTTGTTAGAAGAACCAAAAATGATATCATCTACATAAAGTTGGCATATGAAAAGCTCCCCGTTTACTTTCTTAGTAAAAAGAGTGGGATCAATGAGGCCTATCTCAAACCCACGGTCTACAAGAAGCTCTCTAAGATGCTCGTACCACGCACGTGGGGCTTGTTTAAGGCCATAGAGTGCCTTATCGAGCTTATAGACATGGTTCGGAAAGTTAGGATCCTCAAAACCCGGGGGTTGCTTTACAAACACTAACTCATGCAAAGGACCATTTAAGAAAGCACTCTTCACATCCATTTGTTGCAACTTAAAATTATGATGTGAAGCATAAGCAAGAAGGATACGGATGGACTCAAGGCGAGCCACGGGTGCAAAAGTCTCTCCATAGTCGATGCCTTCAATTTGAGAGTATCATTGAGCAACCAAACGAGCCTTGTTCCTCACAACAATTCCATTTGCATCTTGCTTGTTCTTGAAGATCCACTTGGTTCCAATGACATTGCGGCAATCCTTGGGCTTCTCTACTAATGACCAAACTTTGTTGCGCTCGAAGTTATTGAGTTCTTCATGCATGGCTTCTACCCAATCCGGGTCTTCAAGCGCTTCAAACACTTTTTGAGGTTCCACACAAGAGATATAGGCATGGTGGATACTAAAGTTTGCCAATTGCCTCCTTGTGGACACCCCTTTCCTTACACTTCCAATCACACTCTCCAAGGTGTGGCTACCTCTACGGAGAGTTGTTGCTATCTTCATGGCACGGCGAGCTTGAGCTTCTTCAAGAGATTCTTGAGAGGCCACTTGGTCATCACCACGATTTTGGTCCTCGCCTTGACCTTCAAACCGAGCATGCTCATCATCTTGAGCTTTCTCTTCGTCTTGAACTTGATCTTGATCACCACTTGGTGAAAAATCACCATCATGCTCATGGTCTTGATCTTGATCATGCTCACAAGGTTGAGGGGCTTGAGCTTGTCTTTGGCTAGCATCAAAGGGACCTTGAGGAGCTTGTTGTGTTTGAGAGGGTGAAGGCTCCACTTGAGTAGAGCATAGTCCTTCTCCTTCCACCAAAAGGTGACCCTCAACGGGTATGAGATGTCCCACACCCATTCTTCTTATGGCAAGAGGAGGTATTTTGTCACCTACATCAAAAACACCACGTTGCTCCACACGGGAGCCGTCATTCTCGTCGAATCTCACGTTAGAAACTTCAACAACTCGAGCGGAGAGTTTGTCAAAGATTCTAAAGGCGTGAGATTCGGCGGCATAGCCAACAAAGGTACCCTCAAGAGCTTTTGAATCAAATTTGAACAAATGGGCACCTTTCTTAAGATAGTAGCACTTGCAACCGAATACCCGAAAGTACTTGATGTTAGGCTTCTTTCCAATGAGGATCTCATAAGGAGTCTTGTTCAAGCCCTTGCGGAGATATAACCGGTTTGACGCATGACATGCAGTATTAATGGCTTCGGCCCAAAAGTTATATGGAGACTTGAATTCCGCTAACATGGTCCTAGCCATATCAATGAGAGTCCGGTTCTTCCGCTCGGCTACACCATTTTGTTGGGGAGTGTAGGGAGATGAGTATTGATGGCGAATCCCCTCATCACTGAGAAAATCATTCAAGGTGTAGTTCTTGAACTCGGTGCCATTGTCACTCCGAATCATCAATATGTCTTGACCATATTGGCGTTGCACTTCATTGGTGAAGTCTTTGACGGTTTGTTGAGTCTCACTCTTGTGAGACAAGAAAAAGACCCAAGTATATCTTGAATAGTCATCGACAATCACCAAGCAATACTTCTTTCCTCCAAGACTTTCATAAGAGGGAGGGCCGAAGAGATCCATGTGAAGGAGCTCTAGGACCCTCTTAGATGAAATGATGGTCTTGCTAGGATGAGGAAGTTCATGCATCTTTCCTTCAATGCAAGCTCTACACACACGATCTTTTGAAAAGGTTAGATCGGTTAGTCCTAGGATGTGGTTGCCTTTGTGGAGACCTTGCAAAGTTCTCATATTGACGTGGCCTAGCCGGCGATGCCAAAGCCATCCCACGTCAACTTTAGCCATGAGGCATGTCGCGGCTTTAGTGACCTCCTTCGAGAAGTCGATCACATATAAGCCATTTTCGACATGCCCTACATGAGCTACATTAAGAGACTTGCTCCACAAAATAACTACAATCCCAACATCAAAGAAGGTTGCAAAGCCCATATTAGCAAGTTGAGCAACGGAAAGAAGATTATATGAGAGGGACTCAACAAGCATGACATCTTCCATGGTAACATTGTGAGAGACAACAACCTTGCCAAGACCCAATACCTTTGACCTTGAAGAATCCCCATAGGTGATGTAGCCCGCATGGGATGAACCGGTGCGAAGCTCCTTCACCATTTCTTTGCTCCCGGTCATATGATTGGTAGCACCACTATCAATTATCCATTGACCACCACCGGAAGCAAAGCCCTACAAGAGATCAAGTCTTGACTTTAGGTCCTCATTTCTCAATGGGTCCTTTCTTGTTAGTGACAAGGGTCTTTGGAACCCAAATAGACCATGCAACATATTCATTTGATGAACCAACAAATTTAGCATAAACATGTCCATCTTGTGCACGGCAAAGAACATAGGAAGGATTATATATTTTTGCAAAGTTATTATGGTTGGGCATAGCCTTTTTGCCATTCCCAGTAACTTCCCTCACCTCCTCCTCAAATACATTACCATTCTCATCATAGCATATTTCACTAGGAACATGCTTCTTTAATGAGGGAGGAGGCGCGGGGACACTCTTCTTCTTCTTCTTGTTCTTCTTCTTCTTGTTCTTCTTGGACTTGGATGTAAATCCAAGTCCCGTCTTATCACCATGTTGCTTTTGAGCATTCAAAAGCTCATCAAGCATCTCATTTCCCTTTAGGGGGGCTTTCTCACAAGGGGGGTTAGTTGAGCATGAACTTGCAACAAAAGTGCTAGAAAGAGACTTGGTTGCTTCATTAGCAATTATAAGATTTAGTTTCTCATTTTGCAACCTAAGTTCATTAGCAACGGATTGAGCAATATCACGATCACTTTTAAGTTTGGCAATATCCAAATTGTGAGATTCTTCAAGACCCAACATGGATGTCTCAAGGGACACCCTTAGGTCTTGCTCTTCCTCAAGAGATTGAGTAAGAGAAGCAATTTCATCGGCATAGTCACGAGCATGCCCCTCAAGTTCAAAAATGCGTTCATCATTTTTATCATTTACTTGGATGGCTTCATTATATTGATCTAGGAGAATCTCAAAGCGAGCTTTGGTCTCCCCATGCAATGTTGACATGAAAATGTCCATTTCATTTAGATCATCATTTTCACCAACTTGTTCAACACAATCCATCAAAGATAAGCTTTTAGGTATGATGGGTGTGAGAGGCGGTGATACCTTTGTAGCGTGAGCCATGAGACAAGTCGCATTGTGGTTGGTGCGCTTTGATTCATTTGCGGAAGCGAATAGGGATGATGAGGGGGTAGGATGGGCAATGGCGATGGCGGCCCTTCCTATTTCCTCATTATCACTTGCATCATCCTCGGAGAGGTACTCTTCTTGAGTTATCAAAGCGTGAGTTGGGAGGACTCTCTTCTTGTCGGAGTTTCTAGGGTAAGACTTGGACTTCATTTCCTTGCGGACAAGCCTTCCATTGTGATCTTCAACTCTTTCATAAGGACACTCCGCAATGAAGTGGTTAGTGTTACCACAATTGTAGCAAGTCCTCACTCTACTTGTAGCCTTGGGCTTGGAGGGGCTAGATGACTTCCATTTCTTCATGAATGCCCTTTGAGCAAGAGCCATATGCTCGGCATGAGCATACTTCATGTCCTCGGGGCTTCCACCCAATACTTCTTCCTCTTCCAACAAGCTTTCTTCTTCATGATAGGTGACTTTGGCCTTCAAAGCAAGGTTGGGAGCACGCACACCACGTGCACGAGCTAGAGCATCATCCGCATTCTTCTCGGAGATCTTCCTTGCCATCATCTCTTGCAAAATGTCATGAGCGGACATCGTCCAGAAATTTGCATTTCCCTTGATGGAGTTCACGGTCTCCTTATGGAAGGGCAAGAGAGCTTGAATGAACTTCCTCTTCATCCATCTCCAATCACATTGGGTGGAGCCAAGATCCGTTAGCTTCACTTGGAGTGACGAGAGACGCCTATGGAGTTCTTCGGGAGTTTCACCATCAAGCATGGCAAAGTTGTCCGCTTCATTGGAGGCTTCATCAAACTTGGATTCTTGAATGCTCTCATTCCCAATGAAGAGGTTGGTGAGAACATCCCAAGCTTCTTTGGCGGAGGTGATGTTGCGGACGAACGCCTTGTCCTTCTCGGTAAGAGACATGTGAATGAGATGCAAGGCGGAGGCATTGAGTTGCTTGTTGATTTTCTCCCAAGGTAGCAAGTTGGTCAAATCTTTGGAAGTTGGATGGAAACCCTGCTCAATGATCCTCCAAAGCTCAATAGACACAAAGTTTATGTGAGAGTGCATGTTATCTTGCCAATTGGCAAAGCTAGAAGCATCAAGTGGTGGCGGTGGGCCGCAAGAAGCAAGGTGTGGCATTTGAAGGTGTCTTCCGAAGACATAGCTCATAGGATGTGGAATTTCCGTGCTATGTCCCCGAGAGGTGTCATCCTTCTTGGGGGTGTCATCTACCTTGGGGGGTTCCCGCCCTCATCCGGATCATCCTCGTTTAAGATGGGCTTACCCGAGGACTCAACCGGGGTCGGTGGAGTGGTACTAGACGTTCCACTAACGAGGGCATCAAGTTGAGATTTTTTGCTTTCCATGGCTGCCATCATGGCATCCATACGTGCCATTATATTATTAAGATCCCCCTTAGTGGCGGGCTCCTCGTCGCCCATAACCTCTTAGGCGGTTAAGCCCAATCAAAGAGCACTAGGCTCTGATACCAATTGAAAGGATCGGTACGGGCGACTAGAGGGGGGTGAATAGGCGCTAAGTCAATTTTTAATCTTTTTCAAATTTAAGGCTTGACACAAAGTAAATTCACTAGATGTGCAACTAGGTGAATTTCCTATAAGTGGCAAGCATGCAAGTAAACAAGTAACTAGCAAGATACAAGTAAGGGAAAGAAATAACCGAACAGTGGAGACCAGAGACACAAGGATGTATTCCCGTAGTTCCTTCCTTTTGAGGGGAAGTACGTCTACGTTGGAGAGGTGTGGTGACACGGAGTCGACCAACGCCACAAAGGCTCACCTTGTTCTCCGGTGAGCAAGCCACGGAGGCTAGCTCATTTCCACTAAGCGATGGTAATGGGGGAACCACGAATCCCTTACACGGAGCTTGGGGCACAACTCCACAACTCAATTGGAGGCTCCCAAGAAAGCCACGGAGGCAAGAATCACCACAAAGATGAGTTAATCAACCAATTACAGCACCTAGGGTCACAAGATCCCCTAGGTGCAAATCCTCTAAGCAAATGGAGGGAGAAATGAAATTCCTTTGGTGAAGATGTAGATCGGTGCCTCCTCCTTCAATCCTCCAAAGATCAAGAGCTTTGGTTGGCTAGAAGGGGAGATCTATGGAATTTTGTGTTTTTGCAAAAGGGGTTGGTGAGAGCTTCAAAGATGAACAATGGTTGGTGAAGTTCTAACCCAACCCCAGCTGGGAGAAGGGGTATTTATAGGTGGGTGAGAATCTGGCCGTTGGAGGTAGCACCCAGCAGCAATCCGGCGATAAGTCCGGCGGCGCCGGCCTCTGGGCCGGACGCCCCGGCAGTAAGTCCGGCGGGACCGGATTTCTCGCCGGATGTCCGGCGGCCCGCCGAGCCGATCCGGCGCCCCGCCGAAAAGCCAATCAGTATAGCAATCTGGCGGCTCCGCCGGGCTGGTCCGGTCTGCCGCCGGATGGTCCGGCCAGGGAGCCGGCCAGACCAACTTAGGCCACTTTTGGCAGGCGATTCCACCATCTTTCTTTTTAAGCATTAAAACCCCTTCACTTGTGAACTTAAACCTGTATGCATATATTTCAAATATTAGTTCACACAAAACATAGTCATGTCATTGTAAATCCAAAAAGTAGAAAGGGACAAATGTCCTTTCATACATATCATAATGAGCAATTGTAATCTCGCCTAAACTGGAGCATCAATACGTAAGCTATGTGTCCATCCATGTTGGGAAAAAGTATCCCTCGCCGTAGCTTCCAAACGTGCACAGACCTCCATAAAAAGGTCTCGGTCCTCCAAACGCTGCAGAGAAGACCACAAACGGAGAGTACCGATAGCTCTGTAGATAACCTGCAAAATGGAAGAATTTTTACTGTTAAACACAATATCATTTCTACATAGCCATAGCGACCAAATAAAGGCAATCGCTCCCACCCTAATATGCTTTTTAAACCTATTATCAATGCCATTTAGCCAGTTCCTCAAAAATTACATATCAAATTATTACAAGGCCCTTTTTGGAGATTCGGAGTTTAGTAATGTTACTATGGTTGAAAGTGTTAATCATGATATCCCACAACTTTCTCATGAGGAGAACGATATTTTGGTAAAAGTTTTTTTCAGAAAAGCAGGTTTTTGATGCCATTATGCAAATGGAAGAAAACAAGGCACCGGGGCCGGACGGATTCCCGGCAGAATTTTACCAAGTTCTGTGGGGAGTTGTTAAAGATGATTTAATGCGAATATTCTCAAGCTTTCAAGATGGAAATCTACCTCTATTCCATTTAAATTATGGAACTATTATTCTACTCCCAAAAAAATAGAATGCCATTCAAATTCAACAATATAGACCAATTTTCCTACTTAATGTGAGTTTTAAGTTATTTACAAAGGTGGGAACAAATCAAATTATTCAGATTGCGGAAACAGTAATCAGGCCAACTCAAACAGCCTTTATGCCAGGGAGACATAGTTTAGAGGGAGTTGTTATTTTACATGAAACCATCCACGAGCTTCATAGGAAGAAAATGGATGGGATTCTTCTGAAAATTGATTTTGAAAAAGCTAGCGTACGATAAAGTTAAATGGTCTTTTTTACAACAAGCGTTTAGAATGAAAGGTTTCCACCCTAAATGGTGTCAATGGATTAGAAATTTTGTCGAGAAGGGGAGCGTTGGTATTAGGGTTAATAATGATATAGGTCATTATTTCCAAACTCGTAAGGGCCTTAGACAAGGAGATCCGTTGTCACCTATTTTATTTAACATTGTGGCCGATATGTTAGCCATCATGATAGCTAGGGCTAAAGAGGATGGTCAAGTTGATGGTCTTATCCCTCACTTAGTCGATGGTTGAGTTTCCATTCTTCAGTACGCTGATGACACAATAATTTTCATGGAACATAACCTAGAGAAGGCGCTTAATATGAAACTAATTCTTTGCATCTTTGAGGAGTTATCCAGTTTAAAAATAAACTTCTATAAAAGTGAGATTTTTTGTTTTGGGAAGGCAAAAGAAGTTGAGAATGATTATAAAATCCTTTTTGGGTGCGAAATAGGTTTGTTTCCATTCAGGTACCTAGGCATTCCAATTCATCTTCGCAAGCTTAAGAATGGGGAGTGGAAACCAATGGAAGATAGATTTGAGAAAAAATTAAGTAGTTGGATTGGCAAGTTATTGTCCTATGGCGATCGACTCATTTTAATTAATTCGGTCCTCACAAGCCTCCCTATGTTCATGTTGTCTTTTTTCAAAATTCCAAAGGGTGTTCGGAAAAGGCTTGATTTTTTAGGTCCCGGTTTTTTTTGGCAAAGTGACGGACATAAAAGGAAATACCGATTGACAAAGTGGAATGTTATTTGCCGCCCCAAAGATCAAGGGGGGTTAGGAATAGATGTTCTTAAAATTAAGAATTTGTGTCTTCTAAGCAAATGGCTTGATAAGTTGATTAACCAAGAAGGAGTTTGGCAGGAATTGTTACATAACAAATATCTTAATAACAAAACTTTGTCTCAAGTAATGGTACAGACACATGACTCCCTTTCTGGCATGGTCTAATGAAGGTAAAGGATGAATTTTTTAAGCGTGGCTCGTTTATTGTTAATAACGGTATGAGTACTAGGTTTTGGGAGGACACTTGGTTAGGCAACAAGCCTCTAGCTGACCAATATCCATCCTTGTATAGTATTGTAAGGAATAAAAATGTTACAGTTGCCACCACTCTGGTGACAACGCCGCTGAACATAGGTTTTTGACGTAGTCTGGCTGGGGGTAGATGGGATAGATGGATTCATTTGGTTGAACGGTTAATGCACATTCAGCTAAACTCAAATAATGATATCTTCAAGTGGAATCTTGTTGAGTCCAAAA
Source organism: Dactylis glomerata (assembly GCA_007115705.1). Taxonomy (NCBI): domain Eukaryota; kingdom Viridiplantae; phylum Streptophyta; class Magnoliopsida; order Poales; family Poaceae; genus Dactylis; species Dactylis glomerata. Next base: position 3,471,818 of record QXEO01000547.1, on the reverse strand, counting down.
AGTTTTCGGTTAAGAGCATGTATTTAGATATGTTAAATGATAACACAATTTTTCTGAAGAAATATCTATGGAAAATGAAAGTTCCCCTGAAGATTAATATCTTTATGTGGTTCGTTTATCGAAAAGAAATCTTAACAAAAGATAATTTGAAGAAAAGGAATTGGCAAGGGAGCACATCATGTTGCTTTTGTGATCATCAGGAGACCGTGCAAAATCTTTTCATTGAGTGTGCTTTTGCTAAGATTATCTGGACAATTGTTCATATATATGGCTCTTAATATTACTCCACCTAGCAGTATTAATCATCTCTTTGGAACTTGGCTGAATGGTATCAGTAAGTCTGAGAAAGTAAATATAAGAGTGGGAGTCTGTGCACTTATATGGCCAATATGGCATGTTTGAAATGAATTTATATTTAACGAATCAAAGTTTCCATCATTTTTGCAGGTTATCCCTTTGGCTACCCACTGGATCTATATGTGGTCCTTTCTCCGGCCGGTGGAACAGCGCCGGGACATGGATATTGGGTGCAACCTTTGACAACAGTTGCGCGGGATATCTACAGCCGATTCGGGTGGCGGTCTGATAGAAGATTGACATGTTGAACTCCCGCCTAGTGTTGTCACGTGGTATTTTTAGATGGCTGATTCATGTTGCTACTCTCTCTAATCAGTGATTTGTAATAATATGGATGATTTAATAAGTTAATAAAAAGCCTTATGCACCGATTGATGCAGAGGCTGGGTTGCCCCTTTTCGAAAAAAGGGAGCATGGTGCTAGTTAGTCTAATCGGGAACTCGCCCTAAAAATAAAAAGTTTAGCTAAATGCCCATTAAAATCATGCGGAAAAATTAAAAAGTCATAGCCCGGCCGTAATCTGTTTGTCAGAATTGTGATCCGTTTTCACCTTAGGCCTCTCACATCGAGATTTTCAAAACAACATATTATTTGTATATGATTCGATAAATTCTTTGTTTGGAAAGCTACTTCATCACCGTAGCGATAGTATCGCTTTTTTGTTGAATAATATTATACAACACAAGATACTGTTTGCGAAGGATGGTATTATCAAGCCACCTATCTTCACAAAACCGAATCTTTGAACCATCCTTAATGAAAAAGAATCAAGGCGAAAGAAAAAATTCTTTGTTGCCATCAGTCCGGCCTAAAAATGTGAATCACTCAGTTTCCAGAACCTGTGATAAAGCTTTTGAGCCGATATATTTTCCTTTTAGAATGGTTGAAAACTAATTTAGATTATTACTCGACTACATATAAATTTTAGTTGTCCTACCACTAGACACTGCAAAAAATCGCATCCATTAGGTCCTTGAGAAGAGAACGTGATACTAATTGACAAAGAATATAATGGATCAATCACACAGTAACGGAATCTCCAAATAAATAGAACTACCGCGAGTACAGAAACACTGCAGACCATGGACTGTGATGAACAAGTAATGCACTATCCCGTGCGAGAGGTGCCGGATGCCATGACCGACAACCAAAATATGTCTTTGCATTCCTCGGTGCCTCCCAATCTTAACCAGACCTGAAATATGCATGGTGCCCGGTCTCACATCCACTACCAAAAATATTCTAGACGAACTTGCATAGGTAATGGTTTAGTATGGCACATGGATATGTATCTCTTCTGTGCATGAGTCGAAGTATATATATACTATCTTTCTCTCCTACTTCCTCCGTTCTAAAATATAAGATGTTTTAGCCCATTATTGTCATGCATGTATATAGACATCTTTTAATGTGTAGGTTAGAAGCAAAAGAAATAAACCTATATATTAAAAATCCTCTAGATACATATGTGGCAATGATAGGCTAAAACATCCTATATTTTGAAACGGAGGGAGTACTAGTTTTAAATAGAGGCAGGATCTTTACTTGATCTGGTGCAATGCAGCAACCATTAATGATGCAGCAGTGTGCCTGGAGATCAATGTACTGATTTATGATCGAGCTACATTTGTGATTTGTGTTTAAACCAGTTCGGGCATCATACTGTAGTGAAGTATGTGCCAAGCAGCCAGAGGGAGTCGAAATGCCATCGAAGTGAGCTAATGTAACAACCTTGCAGATTAAGGGTGCAGCAAGGGGAAGCATCGATTTTTTTAAGCTCACAATGATTGAGCAGCCTTTAGGCCGACTCAACTGTCATTTTTGTATTCTGGAAAAAGTATTTATTGATTCTTTGCAAAAGATACATACGTGATACAACAGGTATAAAAGAACCGAAGCTTTCCGTCCTATGTTTCTCTCAGCTCGCTGCCTAGATGACAAGTTAATATTAGTGTTAATCCACAGTGGATCGTCCTCGCTTTCAAAAGCGTGACAGGGTAAGAGGGACAGAAACCGAGCATCCAATTGTCCAAACCTCCAACACGCGTGGGAGTAGAACTCTGAAGCCGGATAAGTTTCACACTACTGTTCACTGCATGAGTTTTTATATCCATGGCCTATGCTCGTGTTTCGATCCCTCTACATTTGCAAAAACAGCTAGCTAGCCTGCACATAAGATTGCCTCGACTCGGCTATTAAAACCATTTCCTCTTCCAGGCTTCTCCACCTATGTGAAATTTTGCTTGTGAAATGATGAGTTTGAAAGAGACATATAGGATATATGATCCTGCTGCAACAAAAGTACCAGACGATAGAAGCCGTGGAAACATGAACAAGCAGCGAGCAATATGACGGTCTCAGTTGGCCTCCAATGAAGATGAGCAACTGAGGACAGGTTGTGTGTGCTTCTCTGACCAGCTGCCATGTCAAGTATTGAGGCCCTTCTCGTCAGAAGCATAACCCGGAATGTATCGGCGGCACACAGAACCACAACTTGTACTGTATAAATACTGACTTCTCTTTCTTACTGCTGATCCAGTCTGAATATTGTGCACAGGCTTCTGTTGACCTTTGTTGTCAGTTCTTAGCATGTGCAAGTTTTCCCATTGGATTCTGTAACAACTGATAACTTAATGCCATTCAAAGATTTCTGCATCTTTCTTAGTTGTTCCCACTGGTCGACCAAATACTCTGACTTTTTTACCCGTCAGAAGCTTCAGTGCACGCTCAAGGGTAATCTTCTTAGGGTCTTCGGTCTGTCATCAGCCATATTCAAGGCATTGTTAGACTTGCAATTAGAATTTTCCAAATTAAAAACTGTATAATTGTAATTGCGTAGAATTTAGCAAGTTAACAACCATAGCTACAACATAGGTATCCCATTTTTGTGTGGTCTCCGGTATTAACAAACATGTACCTTTGGCACTGGAGCAACATATCTCTTGTGCCGGATGCTAAATCCAACACTTGAGTGTGTCATAAGTACTGGACGCTCATCATCAGGATGTCTTCCCTGTTGGCAACGACAACATCATGATTCCACTCAACAGTTCATACAAAAAGGCTACTCCCTCCGATCAGAAAAGTGTCAGCAATTTTGTACTAACTAAGTTTGTACTAAGTCACCGACCCTTATTTCCGATCAGAGGGAGTAACATTTATAGAAAGCGTACCAGAATTTTGGGATACTGCAATAGCTCAATTGCATCTTCGATAGTGACAGAGTTGACATCTTTGACCTGAAAAGTATGTTCAAAGATATCTTGGTGATAAGTCTCTGGACAGACAACTTCCAAAGTAAGGGATTAGTTACCTTAGAAAGAGAAGCTCTTTTCTGAGAAGCTCCTTTCCTATCCTCTCCAACCTGGATGTAGTAACCATAAGGACCTTGTTTCAAGAAGACCTGTAGGGAGAGGAAAATGTTATACACACTTAGTGCCTGAAATATAAATAAAGCCAGATGCATTACAGACTGAGAAAAACCTTTTCGCTTGTATCGGGCATGAGACCAAGTAACCTAGGCTCAAAAGACCTTGGAGTTTCCTCGGAGACTTCATTTTCATCATCTTCATCTGATAATGTGCGAGCAATATACCTATCATAATTAGTTTAGTCATTATGTTTGACTGATATTTGTCCTTAAAATAAAAGGTATGACGATATCCAGTTACAATCAAGAAACTCCAGTCGAAATTACAACTTGTAACAGGAGAAAACAAAGGATTTACAGCAGAGATTAAGCTCAACTTCAAGGCATTAAATGTTCATTAGAAAGGATAGCGAGATCATACTTGCATTTCGGATACCGATCACAGCCAATAAAATAGCCTTCGCCGTACGTACCAACTTTGAATCTCAGGGTTCCTTCAGAACAACTGCACATATTAAGCAATCATGCTAAGTATTAAGGAAGGAACATTATTAATCGCATGATAGGGTAATATCGAAGGTTTCCCATGCCAAATTAACTTGAAAAAATTGTGCAAACATATTGGGGATGCCAAATTAGACTTCATAAACAGCTTGATTAAAAATACCTAGGACAAATCCTACTATCGCTGCCAAGGTCCGGAAAGAGGATAGAACAGAATTTCTCTTCGAGCATTCTCTCTACCTGCAACAAAGTGGGTAATTCAAATGTAGATTCAAGTTTCAACACTGATGTATCTTGCAGTATAATAAAACTTAGAGCGATGATCTCATGTGAGTACTAGCTGTTCTATGAGAATAACCATCTGGATGCAACATATATTTTCCCAGGTACCACAAAAACATTACCTTTCTCACATCCCATTGACTAGCATCTCCGCAATATTTGTTGAATCGTTCCCAGAAATCCTTCAGGAGGCCCTTCCATTCAGTTGACCCAGCAGAAACATTGTCTAGCTATTAATGTAGCAGAAAAGTAACATTAATAGGATTGTTATAGTAACAAATAAAACTCCTATTCCCAGGTCTTCTATTCAGCACATCATCCTCACTCATCTTAAAGGAAAAGACCACTCCGGTTAGGAATCATATGTTGGTTCCATTATAGAATAAATAGTGATGCATACGCTGTTCATGGCCGTGGGCTTATTCAATTAAGCTCAGTAGGAGAATGTGCACATGGAATAGGAGCTACCCTGCTGGAATGCGCTTCTTAATATCTGGATTTGTTAAACACATATCTCCATATCTGGATAATTCAGATATAGTACTATCTTTAGTTGATTTTTGCATTAAATAACCTTGTTAGGTTGCTGCGCATATTGTCATTTATTTTCATTAAGCAAAGAATAACAAAAAAGTTTTGCCAAATCCCTGAAGACCATTCTATCCAAACATGTTTATTGAAATATTTGGATATGTCCCAGGTTTCTCTGTCTTGTATTTCCATTGTGAATTATGATGCAAACCCATTTCTCCTACACAATTCATGTTATAAGCCTGCAATTCTGATTTTAGTGCAACTCAGGGTTGCACATGCGCACATGACCAAAATTCAGTATGGGGATTTTAATTTATTGCACAACTACTCGTTTCAATAAAAAAATTGCCTACTTGACACAGCAAGTTATTCCATCAGGGATAAATAATTATAATTCGAAAATTGTTCTGCAGCCATAATGCTGGCTGAATGTGAGGCAGCTAGTGGCCAAAATTACACAATTTTGCACATTTTGTACATATATCTAGATAATATTGTTATTAGTATTCTTTAAAGAAAGAATACATTATGAACACAGCCACAACCTTTCTTTTCAAAGTATGTGGATCTCACAATTTCTTATTTACCTAAACCGCCAGCTGATGAGGACCTGACTTCTACTGATACAACCACACAACCTACAGCGTCACCTCAAGCTGAAGCTAGACCAGCTAAGATACACTTGTTGACTGTCCAAATTCATGGGACAGCCACTATTTTCGACAGTAGTAGTAGGCTACTTGCATGCACCAATGCACTGTAGCAGCAGCCCTTTTAGCTATAAACAGAGGGATACCTCGGAAATGCACTTTTGATCCTGGGTGCATATGCTCCCTTTATCTTAAAAATAGATTTAAAAATGATAAAAAAATTGGGAAAAATATACACATGAGTATCTTCATATTCTATTTAAAACTAACATTTCTTGTGAGCTGTGCAAAAAAAGCTTAGCGAAAAGGCTTATTTTAGCACTTATTTTTATTCTGTTTTGCATGGGCTACACAAAAAATCGGTTTTTTCTTGAAACGACTTCGTGAGCATGTAGGATGTGAAGATCTACATGCAACATTTTTCTTTGGAATTTTTTGAAATTTTCAAATGTCACAAAGATACATTTCAAATAAAGGGAGCATATGCACCCGGGAGCCAAAACGCCTTGTCCGGGACACCTCCATATGTATGAGTTGGGCTATTTTTAGTTCCAGACTTGCAGTGTGAAATTTCTGTCTAACTCTTCTTGTGTCGGCTAGCCCAACAGATTAATCTCTACTTGTAACCCCAAACAATCCTTCTATATATGCAATTTTAGATTGCTTGTAACCTTGTTCTTGCTGGTTTCTTCCATTCCTTGCAGGAACAGACCCTAGTGGTCAAGTCAGCTTGGCTTTTGGGCAAGGCCGGTAATATCTCAGGGGTTAGTTCAGCGGTTGCTTGGCTAATAGGTCCTCTTGGATAGTAACCTGGATTGTGAGGGTCATCTCTACAAATTGAAGGTATCCATCTCATCGAAAGTTCTGGCCATATATTAATCGTATATCACCAGCTAAGCTGGTTTCTTAAACCATAGTAACGAACAAGTATAGAAGGAAATGCACAACATGAACTATCGGATGAAGAATGTTTAGTACCTCAGTCTCCATGTTAGCGGTAAAGTTGTAATCAGCAATTTCAGAGAAAATATGCGAAAGAAATGCTGAAACCTGAAAAACAGATGGCATTGAGCATATGTCAGAACTAGACACAAGAAAAACTGAGATAAGTTTATAATAAGCAACCTCAGCTAGGTGAACTGAAATAATGGCCCAAACACATGCTAAAACCATATGCAAAAAATTAAACTGCAGAAAAAATGAAATAAGTGGTGAGGTGTAATTGGGCATTTGCAACACCATGAAACATTTACCCTGGTAAAAGAGAGAAAATGGTATGCAGAGCAATATATACGAGTTTTAGCGAGTTAAAATTCAACTTTACAAGAGTCATGAGAAAGATTTTTGAAAGAAAATACGGTAGGGGAAGCCCCTACAGTGATTTTTTTGTGAATAATAAGAAACTCAAATCTGCGTCCGTGAGAACTTGAACCTGAGTGGCTGGGTTATACATCCACTTCCCTTACCAAGTGAGCCAGCTCACTTCTTTCATGAGAAAGATTAATAAAGGTATAATTAAAAAGATGGTGCATTGCTACAATGTATACGAATGCACTAGCATTCAAGATAATATAATACAAAAGCAATGCGCATAGGCTAGTTTTGTTTAAACCAACTTAATGGAATCTCATATGACATCACAAAAAAGGATGATATTTGTAGAAGGATGAAGATCAGATCAGGAATAAGAACATACCATTCGACCACGGAATTCAGGGTGCAAAACTCGACTTTCAATTGTCACGTATTTCCGGTCCTGGATGTCACAAGTATGGAACAAAAAAAACTCATCCATTTTCCCAAGCAGTTGCTAATGAACGAAAAAGTAACGCCAATGGTATGAATGAAACTAAAAATTGGCACATGGTGAATCCCTAAACCTTGGTAACTGTTGGGCTCGGCCATGTGTTACTGTTGACTGTTCTCAAAACTTGTTAACTTGCATTCATCTTGGTTAAACCTGTAAACTACCCAATTGGGCATACTAGTAAGTAAGCACTAACCAGTAGCCACTATGGATGCAACTAGGTCGTACCCTTTACCCTCTTTAGTTCAAAAAATGAACTAACTTTTCCCAAATGATGATGTCATTGGAAAAGTTAGTTCAATTTTTTTAACTAAAGAGGGTATAGGAGACCCTAATGATGACCCACTTGCATCTTTACTAACCATGGAGGTGGCCTATGCATCCCAGCAACCCAAAGGTGAACTGTGCCTTGCATTACTAAATTACCGCATGGCACATGTGAGCTTTATGGCATGCGGCCATGTGCAGTGCTCCAGGGGCAGCTACATGAACCAATCAACCCCAACATGTAATTCAGTAAGTATAAACTCATGGGACTTAACTCAAAAATCACCAGATACATTAAAGGCAATGGGATGCATTTAGGGCATAACGATAAATAGCAAGTTAGACTACCTGCAACACCCCCATTATAGAAGCGTATGTAAACGGCCTTCCAATTCCAAGTTCCTCCATCTTTTTAATCTGGAGATTATAAGACCCAATATGAAAATCAGTCAAAGATAAAAGGAAACCTTATTGAAGGTATGAACAATGATGAGAGGAACAACGAGTGAAAAATCCAAACCAGAGGTTATTACTTACCAATGCACCCTCAGAATAACGGCACGGGGGTTTAGTATAGTGCTGCCCAAGACGCACGGTAACTGGAGAAACCAAATCCTTGATCTGAGAAAAAGGAGATGTGTGATGAGACATGGTTGAATGATGGCCAGCAATATGTGGTCACATAAAAAAAATGGATGCAGAAGAGGTTTGGTCAGAGGCAAATCAGCTCCTGCTAACCTCTAATTTGGACAAGGCCTCAAAATTATCCAGATGCGCAGCTTCTCCATGATTTTCACTGGACCCACTTGCTTCAGTATCCTGCAAGGAACAGTCTCTCCTTAGTGAGTTTAATAAACTCATAAACTGAATGCTGGGCACAGTACTTTTGTAAAATATAAGGAAAAGCTTAACTGTCTGCTCCTTTAAGGAAAAACTAGAAGCTTATGCATAACACAAAAAGTTAGAGATACTGATGAATCAGCAAGAATTCGTGCAATTAAGCAAATGGTAAGAGAAGAGGCATCATTTGGAGAAAAAGAGATATCAAACTCCACCAGGTAATGAATGAAAATTTCATGGTCATGCACAACATGAGACAAAATAAATTTGATATATAGAAGCTATTCAATAAATTTAGGGGTGAAAACAAAGGAAACCTCAAGTGTAGCCTTTTTTTCTCTTTCGAAACTTCAAAACTGTTGATTTCGAAGTTTCAAAAAGATTCGAAAAATATCTGGCTGTAGACAATGTTGTAGATTTTCATAAAGAAATACATTGTATTTTTCCTCCGTAAAAATGACAAAACCTCACAAAATGACAAAATCGAGATTTTAGTGTACTCTTCATTACTGTTCACCGACAACAAAATCTCAATTTGCCATTTTGCTGAGCCCAAAATACAACATATTTTGTTCTGAATTTTTTTTCAAGAGTAACGGGGGATTAATCCCCACCGCTTGTTGCATTCCACTCGAAAGACCTGAAAGGGCCATGTTCTGTTACAACACAAGAAGTACATGGGGGTTTACAAGGGAGAGAGAACACACATGGCCAAGAACAACTCCACAAATGAAACGATCCTACAAGCACACCAAGAAATACACCAACAAGGACCCAAGATTGCTGGTTGAGTGCTGACATGAAGGTAGCTTGACACCCATCGTCATCGTCAAGCCATCCGAATGTGGGTATTTAGTTGCCGCTCTTGCAACAGACCTCCACTTGCCCTTCAAGTAAAGGAAGCCAGGAAGGAGGGAGGACCACAGAAAGAGAACAAGGAGATCCGAGACCTTGGATGTAGTCCTAGCAAGCGCCCTCCACTCGCCATCAAGAGAGAGGAAGCCCTGGAGGAGGGAGACCCACTGCAGGGGGACGAGGACAACCAAGAAGAGGGGTCAAGAACTTGTGAACCCGGCTTCGGACTAGAGGGAGAAGCACACAGTCAACATGCACCGGGCACAAAGAACTCCAGTTTGCAAGATGACACCCCTCCGCATCCAGTCGAACATGACTATATGGTTGCCGCTCTAGTCGACGACTTCCACTCGCTCTTTGAGGGAAGGAAGTCACAAAGAAGGGAAGACCGAAGCAAGAGACGATGAGATTCAGCTAAAACGAATGTTGTCCAGGAAGACGTCTTCCGCTCGCCCTTCTCGGGAAGGAAGCCTCGAAGGAGGGAGCACACTGTGCAAACAGAGACAATCGCAAAAATGAATCGAGGACTCGCTAACCCGGCATTAGAGAGACGGATCTGGCAGGTAGAGGACGAAGCAACAGAACCAGGTGGGAAAAACTCATTGGGGGGCGCTGGAGAAGCGAGCATAGGGAGTGGGAGGCCAAATTGGGAGAAGGAGATGGCGGCACGGGCACCGGAGAGGAGGAACTTGCAGCCACATGACAGGGCAGGGCAGCGCACTGAGTCGATGGTTCCTCTAGTAGCAACTTTGACATAGAGTAGATCAGCCGTCATGCCACAAGGGAGCCTAGCCAGGTGTCCAGTCCAGGAAAGAACAGATCTGTGTCGTCAAGACATGGGGCTCAAGGCACATCAGCCAGCGCACCACCATCTGCTCCAGCGGCAAGTGCTGCAACCCCAACAACTCCAGAATTTGTCATGCCACTAGCAGATGATGATGATCGACTCGATGATGCGCACGGGGACACACATGTTCTCTATTGCAAAGTTGATAATCTGTTTGGAGGAGAGGAACCGGTGCTCGGGCTCGCACCGCGAACCTCGACTCTGAGCTACACTTGACCAGCATGGGGGAGCCATGCTCATTCGCAGAAGTTGAGCATGACAAGGAATGGCAGGCAGCCATGCGCGAGGAAATTGAAGTGGTGGAGCGAAACAACACATGGGAGCTTGTCCATCTGCCACACGGGCATCGACCAATAGGCCTTAAATGTGTCTATAAGTTGAAGAAAAATGAAGCCGGTAAAGTAATCAAACATAAAGCGCGATTGGTCGCTCGTGGTTTCGTCCAGCAAGTCGGCATAGACTTTGATGAAGTCTTTGCTCCCGTCGCTCGCATGGAATCAATCCGGTTGCTGCTTGCTTTGGCTGCCCATGAAGGGTGGCCCGTCCACCACATGGACGTCAAATCAGCCTTTCTCAATGGAAAACTGAAGGAGGAGGTATATGTGAAGCAGCCACCCGGTTTCGTCGTCATCGGAGAAGAAGGGAAAGTTATGCGGATGTGCAAGGCCCTGTATGGCCTGCGGCAGGCGCCACGAGCATGAAATGTGAAGCTCAACTACACGCTCAAAGAAATGGGTTTCAAGCAGAGCGAGCACGAGCACGCAATCTACTGGTGCATCACCGGCGAGGCAATCTTGCTCATTGAAGTATATGTGGATGATATGATCATCACAGGTTCGTCCAAGGGCACAATTGAGAGCTTCAAGGACGAGATGAAGACAAAATTCCAGATGAGTGACCTTGAATTGTTGTAGTTCTATCTCGGAATAGAAGTCCAACAGCATGGCGATGGCATCAGCCTATGTCAAGCACACTATGCCTCGCGCATCCTTCAGCTGGGAGGAATGGAAGGATGCAATCCAGCACACACCCCAATGGAGGAGCAGCTCAAGCTGAGCCCTGAAAGTACAGCAAAAGAGGTTGAGGCTACAAAGTACCGACAGATCATTGACAGCCTCCGCTACCTCATCCACACTAGGCCAGACCTGGCATTTGCTGTGAAGATAATTCTTCGCTATGTCGCTGGCACGACCCACTATGGTCTTCACTACCAGCGGAAGACAAAGGAGGCACGGCTGATTGGCTACAGTGTCAGTGACCTAGCCGGCGATATTGACACCAGGAAGAGGACGAACGGCACTCTATTCTTCCTTGACAACTGCTTGGTGAGTTGGCAATCTCTAAAGTAGAGGGTGGTTGCTCAGTCTTCCTGTGAGGCAGAGTATGTCGCAGCCACAACTGCACCAACTCAAGGAATTTGACTGGCTCGACTGCTAGAACTTCAGGGAAGAAAAACTGAGACAGTTGAGCTAATGGTCGACAACAAGTCTGCCCTGGCATTAGCCAAAAATCCAGTCTTCCATGAGCGCAGCAAACATATCACTTCATCAGAGGCTGCTTGGAAAATGGAAGCATCAGAGCCAGCTTCATCAACACTTCAGATCAGCTTGCTGACATTTTGACAAAATCACTTAGGCGAGTAAAGTTTGAAGAGCTGCGTGCTAGAATCGGAATGGTCCAAATTAAGTCAAGCAAGAAGATCAAGGATTAGGGGGAGAATTGTGAAAGTAATCCTTGCTTAGGAGAGTACTAGTAGGTTCTAGTAGTACTGGTAGGTGCTACTGTGCTAGTATGTTCTAGTATGTCCTAGTAGTACTATTCATATGTAGCAAACTGGTTAACAGTAGAAAGTTGTAGAAGGATAGCAGTAGAAAGCTCTAGAAGGCTTTAGAAATCTTGTTGTACCTAGCTTGTATCCTATAAACAGCACTATGCAATACAAGCTGCAATAGCTTTTGGCAGCCACAACTAAACCACTTCCTGCCCACTACCTGTGAACTAACAAGACTAACATTGGAGACATAGAGAGAAAAACAGAAGGAGATATGGGATGGAATAATCATATACTAAATTTATTTTGGTCCCAGTATCCTCATTTATATCTGCATCTAAGTGAGAAGTACTTTTCATTGGACATGGTGGTCTGTGCAAAAAAAAATGAAATTCAGTGCATTTTGGAGCACTCGGATTCGTTGTTTACAGCACCTCAGATTAGCCTTTTTTGCAAAGACAACTACATATCTCTTATATTGGAGAATTTTGGCATGCAGTTAGATCACATTTTTATTCTACAAAAAAAATCAAAAAAATATGTGTTTCGATTTTACTATCCAGGCAGGAGCAAATGAGCTGGGGAGCAGAAACACCAAGCATGTTATTTCTCTGCAAATGTTGCATACAGTTAAAACACATTCTCATGTTCGTTGTCAAAATATCAAATTCTTTTTATATTGTTTGCTATTTTTTATAATTTTTACAGGAGCAAGAGCATATGAGCTCGGGTTCAGCTGTGAAATTTCGCTTTTCATCTATATTTATAACGAAAAGAAGAGAGGATACTTGCCCATGTCGGCAAGGCAGAAGAGAAAAACTCCTTAATTCAACTGAATGGATTTGCCACCCCTTTTGAAGAGGGGTAGAGGCCCTAACAATTTCAAGTAATAGAGAGAACCGAATACTATCATTATCATAACTCATTCACTTAAGGCCCGCTGAACTAAACAAAACCTAGTCATAATTATATCTTGCAGCAGCACTGACCGCCAGTGCCGGAGTTTGACAGAAAATAAGGTTATGCAGATGTTAAAGGCCGAAGCAATCATGTCATCATCCCTTGAGGAATGAAATAATATCGGTAGTAAGATTAATTAAACATATTTTTACTCAATCTACTCATGGACTGGCCAAAGTAGCATAAAGGAAAGTGTGCGAGGCTACATTAGGCGAAAATCAACTTATTTTCTTACCTAGGCAAACATAATTTAGAACTTACATCATAGATAGATTGGTATCCCTTGAAGTCAAGCCTTGATGCAGATGAATGAAAAGTCATGTCTCCTTCAGGATTACCAATATCAACTTGGATCTACAATGCAATTAGTAAGCAAAACTAAGCATAAAATTATGGAATATCAAAAAGATTAAAAATCCAAATCAAAAAGGTTCATGGGTAAGGCATTTAAATTCTATGGCTAGCATGGCCAGCCTTCTATACTTGTTTGGTGTTTTCATAAGATGATTTGTGACAGTTGCGAAACAGAGTGCTTACCTGATAACAGATGGAAAAGACCGACACGACAATTTTAGCAAACAGACCGACACGACAATTTTGGCATAAACATAGAGTTCCTAAAAAATGCAAATCCTATGTTCAGTTCTTTTCTGTAGATGAATGAGGTAACTCTGAAAATGAAACGGAAAAAACAGAACATATGTTTACTTGATTAGACGCCAACTTACAAATGCCTCTTAATTACAATACCTATTATGATTTTCAAAGCCAGATCAGAGGAGCTTTTTTTAACCTACCGTCAACTGGACCAACAAAGATAATATGCACATGTGAGTGGCATCCTACCAATGCACTGCAAACTTGTTATCAAGATTTCTTTGAAACATAAAGCATGTGTTATTCACAGTTTTTAATGAGGAAAAGAGAGGGTTGATATATGATTTGCATTCTCGAATCTTAGAAACAAGTGTACAGTGACATTCTTTGACCTAGATAAACCTAGGTTCTGTAAAAAATTACTGTAGACAATATAGCTTCGTAAAGATAATGATAATAACATCCTACAGAATAGGGTATAATAAACAGCAGATAAAATGAAGTTAAACAGTGACCAACCAGCTCAGTTCTGGAAGCTTCCATTTGGCAAGCCATTGTTCTTCTCCATATCAGAGTGTACAGTTTTAAACAATCCTCATCGAGTATTCCAACCAAAGAAGCTGCAAGAAATATGATATAATTATAAACATACAAACCCAAAAACTACAATGCTCAAGTACATTCAAGTGAGAACAAGAGATGCTACAGAAGATTTGGCAAAAACAAAAGAAAACATTAGCAACTCTTGATTCTGAAAATGAAAAAACGCATGCTTCATGTGCTTTTTTAGTCCTACAGCACATGCAGACTTCAAGTATACCCATAGTTCATTATCAAGAGATCTATCATAAAGCATAGCAAATTCAGCTAAAAACAACAGATGGCAAAACCCTTATTTATTATATGAATCAAGGTTATGGTAGTTAGAGGGCAGGCCTGGCGCAGTGGTGAAGTCATCCTACTTGTGCCAACAGGTCCTGGGTTCAAACCAGCCTCTCTGTATTGCAGGGGTAAAACTAGGTTCCCATAATCCCTCCCCAGACCCCACCTTGTGTGGGAGCTTCTATGCACTGGGTCTGTCCTTTTTTAAAAGATTATGGTAGTTTGGAACAGCAAGTACATAACAGCTTAAAAGGAAATACAAAAACTACTCAAATACACAATATAAATATCCTAGGAGAAGTTCGGCCAACAGGTTGCAGGCCTTCGTTGCTGCCGCCTGCAACACGGGAAAGGAGAAGTGTGTGCCGAAGGAGCTACAGTTTGGGATCGCCGCTGGAGGCAATACATGTCAGAGGAAGGGAGCAAGTATCTAGCCCAGTGTCCCCAATAATCCTACAATGGTCTTTCCCTTTGTTATCTATTTTAGATTGAGTTCCTTTTTGATTTATTTGATAAAGAAGCCTCCGTATCAGTAAACACAAAGCTACAGGTGGGTTTATTACATGGCGATCTCCTTATGCTGGTGGGCCTTATAGCTTCATGGGCTTCTTGAGCATTTTTCACCTTCTTCAAGTACTTCCTAATTCCCTCTGTTGCATACTGCTCACCATACCTAGAACAAAACTTGTTAACAAGAGTGGAGGTGCCATGTGACATACTGATAAACAGGACGGTTCAATGCTCAACTCCCAAGAAACTGATTGTCTCAAACTAGCTTCTACAGAATGACAGGATCAGACAGGACAAGAAACAATCTCACAAAAATGATACCAGAAAGCTCCCCAACCCTCATGATTGAAGAGTTCTAAACATTTACTAATCTGAAACATTGTGTCTCACACAATACCCATCCCATAAATTCTGGACAATGAGAAAACAATGCAAGCTTCCACCTTGTCAAATTGATCGCTCAAACACTAACCCAGATTATTGGGCACTGCATAACTCAAAATTAAACATGAAACAAGATAGATTAGCAACCCTGAAAATACTCAGTAAGGCTTCACAACATATCCAATTGTTGTATACCTTTCTTTTACTAATGAACGAATATCTTCTGCAGCTTCATCAGAAATCTTCAAGGGAAAAAGGCAGAATAAACAAGTGAGACAACAATTTCAGGCAATTAAAACGGGTAAAACATCACACTGACAAATGAGGAATAGAAAGTAATATCGTTCATGCACACACCACGCAATTTCTCGCCAAGATTGAGTTAATGTTCATATACACCCATGATATGTTTCACTTGGGTGAGCGACTGGAGGCACAATCCCACCATCTAAGTTCCAGTCATCACTACTTGAACTCGGGTATTTTTTTTTATTAACATTAATATGAGTTCCTCGTACATATTCATTTGTAAATTGGAACATTACTACTGTATCTACCTAGGGTCGAAATACATAAATCAAACAAAGTAGTGAGAACAGCAAGACTGAAAGAATAGAGCAGACAGTTAATTTCGAATAGCATTACTACGGCCTATCGACCTCTGTTTTCCTGATCAGATCTTTGTCCATAGCATCAAGCTGGCCTCTATTTGAATATGTTATTTAGTCTGTAAAAATAAGCTTTGCTTCCTATCTAAGGATGAGCATTACCACTTTGTCAGCAAGAAACAGGATGATCCCACTCTGTAATCTCTCTACTTTTCTGAGTGGCACGCTCCCAATAAAGCCATCGCTCCATGTGAAATGTTTCTCTACAGTAGTTCACTTGTATGTACAGGGACCAATTTTGTCATCTTTGGTGTGAATGTACCCATTTTAACACACGAACACAGACTACACAAAACAGACCAAGAGTGTGTTTTATCCTACCTACATGATACATTTACGAACAGCAAGACTACTTCGGTGATCAACTTAAAGTACAATGGTACCTACGTGATATCCATCTGTTCTGAAGTATGTTATTAAGCCTGTTGCTTGTTCTGAAGAAAGACTGATCCCTTCATAAAGCTTTCGGGCTACCTAGTCACATATATAGTGAGCCACGTGAGTCAATAGAATGCTACACATAAATGATAGTGATATAATAGCAAAGCACGATATATTTATGCATCTGAGTTATTATTAAGTAGAAACAACCTCCATGGTATACCCTGCAGCAAAATGTAGTTTGTTTGCTGCATCCTGTTGAAGGCTGGATGTTATATATGGCATCGGAGGATTCTTGTGAATGTTGCTTCTCTTAACACCTCTTACTTCAAATTGGCAAGAATAAATCATGTTTTCTATAGCTTGTGCTTCTACTTGAGAGCCTATAGAAAGTTGATCCACTTTTTTTGAATTGAGATGTTTTATCTGGGATGTGAGGCATAGGCCTTTTGTCGACTGGGTTTTGAAGTCAGTATCAACAGTCCAATATTCCTGTGGGCTAAACTGTTCTACTTCAGTCTCCCGATCACACACTAGGGCCAAAGCTGCAGATTGGACTCGTCCAGCTGACTGGCAACCAGGCAACTTCCTCCATAGAAGTGGTGATATGCCAAACCCAATCAAATTATCAAGGGACCGTCGTGCAAGATAAGCATTAACTAAGTCCATATCAATATATCTTGGGGACATCAAAGCGTTTTTAATAGCATCCTCTGTAATTTCATGGAAGACAACTCGTGCAACAGTAACATGGCAACCGAGTGCTTTCTGCTGTTCAAGCATTTCTTTTAGGTGCCAAGAAATTGCTTCACCTTCACGGTCAGGGTCAGATGCAAGAATCAAATTTTCTGCTCTGAAGACAAGAAAGAAGCAATTGTAACAGAAAACAATCAGCAGCAACTTCAAAAAGCAGAGAAACTAAGCATGGCAACTTGCACAGCGCAATTTTAAAAAACATTATGTAGTATATAGACTTAGCTCTAATATCAGTTAAGAATTCACTCAAACAAATATACAGTCTCACACTTAGTATCAGTGGAAATCAGATCTAGAAAAAAAGGTTTAACTAATAAATTTATACTCAGGTGTAGCAATGAAGAAAAATATCCATAATTCAGGATGTCATCGAGGCTCCAGTTCAAGCCAACTTAATCTGCTGCGGTAAAAGATTTAAACAAGTACACGAACCACCATGACTAACTTTGTAAGTATGGAGCATCTGTTACTTAAGTATACAGTTAAATAGTTGGGTTGTATTTCACAGTTAATAGATTCACAATTATTGTCGCCACTTTCCATGAATAGGATTTGATGGAGCATACAACACATAGAATAAAAGTAATTAATTATCTGAAAGTGTCCTACAAACAAAACCTATATGCATGTCAAAGAAGGAAATGTGAACAATTAACGTTACCGATACTACAAGCCTAGAAATTAAGCATACCCTTTCAATGCTGCTCTGATGCTCTTCAGGTGTGTCCAGGCAGCAGCAGGCACCTCCCATACCATGCTGAAGTCATCCTCAGGGCGGACAGATCTTGACCTTCCAGCTAGATCCCTCACATGACCATGGCTAGGCAGCACTTGGTACATGTCCCCAAGGAATTTTTGAATAACTTTTGCTTTTGCAACTGATTCAACCACAACAACTGATTTAGCTGTGGGGGGATAGAGAGGTGTAAGTGGCTTCCTCTCACTGCCAGAACCATCAGCAGAGATCTTTGTTCGATTCTTGGCGACATCAGATTCCTTTGCTTTCGAAGATCTCTTGGGTGCGCTGGTAACTCTGTTTTTCTCCATAGAACTACCAACCCCTTTATTTGATTTAGATGTGTCGGCCGTCTTGACCTCTTCTTGGTTCTTCGCACTAGCGTCCTCAGATGTCTTTGCTGCTGCTTTACTAGTTTTAGCAGCCCTGCTCTTCTTCTTGGTAGATTTTTTCCTCCGGGCAGTGCCCTTTCTAGTATCAGTACCACTCTCGCTGCACTTGCCCGTGGATGTGGAAGCCTCGTCAGCAACGGTGCTACACGCAACCAATGTGCTTTGCCATCTCTCAGCAGATCCACGAAACAAACTTCCACCAACGCTCCCGTCTTCCCAATTCACATTCGGACTGCTGAACGAGCTCTTGCTGTTTCCAGTGAGAAACCTCTGCCTTTTACTGTACGCAGCCGAGAAGAAATGACAGCTACCAATGCTGCTAGCCTTCAAAGCCCCAAAGTGAAGCTGCAAAGGTGACAGCACATAGACGATAGTCAGAGAATGATCCCTGTATGACAATGTTTAATCGACAAAATCATGCCTAGAAAAGCAGAATTAAAGAAAATGGGGCGGTGTCATCTTAATCGTTCTTGTGTGGTGTTAACAGAAAAAAAAGTTGGTGCTACAGAAGAAACACGAAATTACTAATCGATTGGCGAATGAGAGGAGGAGGAGGAAATTAGAAATTTTTACGGCAATTAAACCTAGTGACAAATGGCGGCAATAAACGAGGAGGAGACGAATGAGAGGGGGGTAATTACCATGGCGGACAGCGGCGGCAGCGGCGGCGGCTTGGTGGCGAGGATGAAGGCGCGGCGCGCGTAGCCGTGCGGGAGCAAGCGGCGGAGCTGGAGCGCCATTGCGAGGGGGCGGGGCC
Organism: Dactylis glomerata; assembly: GCA_007115705.1. Classification (NCBI taxonomy): domain Eukaryota; kingdom Viridiplantae; phylum Streptophyta; class Magnoliopsida; order Poales; family Poaceae; genus Dactylis; species Dactylis glomerata. The sequence goes on along the minus strand of QXEO01000547.1, from coordinate 3,452,711 downwards.
GGCGCTCAGGCGAGGAGGGCCATCGGGGGCTAGGGTTTTAGGCGGGAGAGGACATGGGGAGAAGAGAAGGGGGAGGGAGGTGCGGGGTAAACAGATAAAAAACAGAGCTTTTCCCCACACCTGTTTTACGCATGCCTGATGGCCAGAGGTGCCAGTTACACATCTCACTAAATTTTCCTGGTGAATTCGAAAGTACAAACATCAAACCTTGTACAGTAATACTAAATTAATCGACAATACAAATTTATAACACCTATTGGAGCTTTGGCATCCATTGTCATATCCCGTAACAGGAAAAGGGATAGTAAATTATCTTTTCTAGACTTCACAATAAGGGTAATAACAGAGTACAATCAGATCAATCACCCACTATCGAACTAAAGATCACAGACAAGACATAGTGTTGCCGGAACTTTTTCATGCATATATGAATATGCAATCCCTCAGAAACCAACATTTTTAGGTGAGTCCCTTGTGATATTTATGTGTCCTTGTTACCATCAAAACAAACACAGAAAGAATTTTGATCACCTATGCAATTCTCAGCATCGACAAAGCTGGCCAAAGTTCATCACTCATACCTCCCATTAATTATCCTCCCAATAAACACACAAAAAAGCAAAAAAAAAACTGACACATGTGAAGCCACCATATTGGCGTCTTCCATGGCTTTGAGGAGATGTCACTCTGTCGGCGTCAAGTCAGTCAAGAGATGATCAAGCTGTGCATTTGGGATGATGTTTGTATGAAAAGAAGTCAAGCGCCGACAACTCCAGTAAATCATTGGTGTCCATAGATGACTTCTCGCTATGGATGGCAGCTGTGGTTGCCATGGTTAGCTGCTCGCAATTTGTTATGGCGTCGGCGCCGTGTAGCCTGATGACGCATCATAGGCTCTGCCGACTTCCTTGGCTACAGTGAAGTTGATGGTGCTCTGTAGTTGCGAAGCTTGCTAAAAGTTGTTGAGGGGCAAATGGAAATACATGAGTTCATGGTAGGAAAATACACAAAAAAAATCTAATTTAAGTTCTTCCCAAAAAATTCTTCAATGCATATGCAAGTCATTGTGGGGGGGAGGGGGGGCTGATGTGCAGTAAGCTTTGGGATACATTTTGGGGCTTATGACTATTTGTTAAGCAATATATTTTCAGATATTTGTTTACTTTATATTGGTTCCATTACAATAAAATCTCGAGCTCAAGCTCCTCAACTAGAAAAAAGTAAGTCTCTCAAAGTTCTAGCTAGTCCGAGTCAAAAAAGTAAAATCATGTCGAGTTTCACATTGAGGTGATGTCGAGCTTCACATTGAGGTGGCCTCGTGCACACCCGCACGCTTCCATCGCTTTAATGGGCCAAGGCCCAGTAATCATGGTCTTCCATGTGACGATAGCACACGCATCTCGAGTTACATATTTTGATGGTTAGTTATAGCAAATTCCACATTTTCTTTGCATTTCAATCCATATATTTTTCTACACTTATCTTTTAATCAAAGGAGGCGGTTGATGCGTGGTGAATGACCAGCCCGTTGGGAACCCCAAGAGGAAGGTGTGATGAGTATAGTAGCTAGTTTTCCCTCAGTTAAGAAACCAAGGTTATGTCGATCAGGAGAAGAGCGGGCAATACGACTGAAGGTGATGCTCGCTAGTTTGCGACAGCTTCGGACAATTTATATATGGCGCCTCATCCAAGCTTTGCTTGCTAGCTGCAATGCGGAACCTGCACACAATACAACCAAATACTTTGTTCCCAACTTGCGATGAGGTTGTCAATCTCACCGGTTTGCTTGAAACAAAGGGTATGAGCGTATCGAGTGGAAAACAGTAGAAGTATGCGAGTAAAGTAAACAGTGCGAGTAAAGTAAACAGGTGATAGCAATATGATGGAAATAGGACCGGGATCCACAGTTCACTAGTGGTGTCTCTCCATAAGATAAATAACACATGCTGGGTAAACAAATTACAGTTGGGCAATTGATAGAATAAAGATAAACGTGATATGTCGAGAAGATCACTATGCGATTTACTCTGGGCATTACAACAAAATACATAGACCGCCATCCAACTGCATCTATACCTAATAATCCACTTGTGGCGAATCAATCCGATAACTCCACAAGTATTAAGTTGCGAACAACAGATAATTGCATTAAGCAAAGTGTGTAATATAAACAAAGCATATGCCCTTGAGCATATGAATGTTGTTTTCTCCCTAGTAGCAACAGCACATCTACTACCTTAGAGGTTGATGTCTACGCATGCGTCTGTTCTTGTAGACAGTGTTGGGCCTCCAAGTGCAGAGGTTTGTAGAGCAGCAGCAAGTTTCCCTTAAGTGGATCACCCAAGGTTTATCGAACTCAGGGAGGAAGAGGTCAAAGCTATCCCTCTCAAGCAACCCTGCAATTACGATACAGAAAGTCTCTTGTGTCCCCAACACACCTAATACACTTGTCAGATGTATAGGTGCACTAGTTCGGCGAAGAAATAGTGAAATACAAGTGGTATAGATGATTATGAGTAGTAAATGTAGTATGGAATAAGTATCGCTGCAAGCAAACATGTAACAAAATAGGAAGTAAACGGTGTGCAATGCTTGGAAACAAGGCCTAGGGATCATACTTTCACTAGTGGACACACTCCCAACAAAAAAAACATGATTGAACAAATAAATAACTTCTCTTCACTAAGGTACTCTGAATTACTCTTCTATTGAACAACACTAATCATTGCGTAGGGCTACGAAGCACTCCTTAAAGTTCATCAAGTACTTGACAAACACCACTCATAGAGATATCCAAATCAAAGCACAACTCAAGATAGATATTATTGCAACATAGACCAAGTACTAACACGGTGCACACACTGTCAACATTACACCATGAAAGGAGAAAAAGATCACTTCAATACTATCATAGTGATAATTATTCTCATAATCCACAAAAGATCACAATCATAGCCTAGACCAAGTACCACCATGATGCACGCACTGTCACCGTTACACAATGGCAGGAGGAATAGATTACTTTAATAACACCACTAGAGTACACATAATATCTGAATAATAACATCTACTTGTTCAACATGATACAAAGCTCACGATCGCATAAAGATCACATCATGGGAGAGAGAGGTGAACCACATAGCTACCGGTAGAGCCCTCAGCCCCGGGGATGAACTACTCCCTCCTCATCATAGGAGACAGCAAGGTTGATGGAGATGGCGGTGAGGTCGATGGAGACGGCGGAGACAGCGATGGAGACCGATGGAGATGGCTCCGGGGGCACTTCCCCGTCCCGGCAGGGTGCCGGAACAGAGACTTCTGTCTCCCGAAATTTGGCTTCGACGGCGGCGGCGATGCGGAACTGTTCTGGAAATTTCGCCGACTCCCTTAGGGTTTTCCGTCCCGAGGCTTCTTATAGGCGAAGGGGCGTCGTCAGGGGGCAGCCAGGGGCTCCTCACACCAGGGTGGCGCGGCCAGGGCCTAGGCCGCGCCACCTATGTGTGAGGGCGGCCTCTGGCCCCCCTCCAGCTCTCTTTCGGTCTTCGGGAAGCTTCCGGGAAAAATAAGACTTCAGGCTTTTGTTTCATCCAATTCCGAGAATATTTCCTGTGTAGCTTTTCTGAAACACAAAAACAGCAGAAAACAGGGAACTGGCACTGTGGCGACTTGTTAATAGGTTAGTTCCGGAAAATGCATAAAAGTGCCACGAAGTGTAACAAAACATTAGGCAAATGATGTAAAAATAAGCATGGAGCATCAAAAATTAAAGATACGTTGGAGACATATCAGCATCCCCAAGCTTAACTTTTGCTCGTCCTCAAATAGGTAAGTGATAACAAAAGAAATAATTTTTGAGGTGACATGCACCTACATAATCTTGATCATATATATAAGCATTGTGAGCTGGGATCATAAGAACTTAAAACATGGGCATGAAAGATATAATCTTTGACAATAAAAACTTAGCAACCATGTTATAACATGAAAAGAAACACAAACAAAAGATCATGAAAATGAAACAATGAAAGTCAAACGTGTGTTCAAATCATAAGGAAAAACATACAAATGGTTTTCAGCTTGTCCTTCATGGAGAGCAAAACATAAATGCATAGGACATCTTCAAGTTTAAGAGGGTGACTAGATACAAATAATTTAAGAACAAGTGAAACCATGATCATGAATTAATCAATGAAAACTTTGGGACAATGCACATTATACTCAGAATGACAACTATGCTCTCTTAATGGTGCATAAAGGTAGAAGGTGGTGACTCAACATAAAAGTAAAAGAAAGGCCCTTCGCAGAGGGAAGCAGTGATTAAACATGTGCTAGAGCTTTTCATTTGTAAAACAGAGAGATAAAAATTGGTATTGAGAGGTGGTTGCTTTTGTCAACGACTGACAATGGGGTTCTTACTATCTTCCATACAAAAATGAAGCAAGTTTTTGAGAGGGAGATTGGCACTTTTGTGCTATTTTATAAAGCTTGGCACTCCTCCCCACCTTTTTTCCTTTCTCAAACCATGGCTAACCGATTCCATCGGGTGCCCACCAACATTCACATTCCATGGAGGAGTGCCTTTTTTCTTTCTTTTTTTTCTCTTTTTTTTCTTTTTGGAATAAGCAATATGGAAGATAGCAAATCCGACCACTACGTCCCCATGAGCTGAAAACAGTGTCACAAAATGAGAAGTATTTTGAAGGTTTTTCTGAAAGGTAGCACATGAAAATTTACTTTGGAATGGCTTACAAATACCATGCATAGGAGTTTATAGTGGACACAATGGCAAACTTGATTTTTGGGAGTTGGATGCACGAGTAGAGCTCATACTCAGTACAAAATGAGGGCTAGCAAAAGACTGGGAGCGACCAACTAAGAGAGCAATAATGGTCATAATCATGCAAAGCGACAAAGCGACATTAAAAGAAGCATAAGATGGCATCAAAAGTCAAAAACTAAATGATCATAAAGGCTATTGGCGACTTTGTATGAGTCTAACATGTGTGAGCATGCGCCAAGTCAACCCAAATAAAGCATCAAGGAGAAAACCAAATAAATGCTTCCATATAATAAAAAAAACGCATGATTTTTTCAAAGGCTCATTAAGCAATCTCAGTTATTTGAGACAAGTCATGCTACAGCAAAACCACTAAGCACACTATCAAAAAGACATCAAGCACGACATGCAAAAGCCTAGGCCGCGGTCTACACAAGCTCCTTCTTGTACAACTTTTTTGCATAAAGCTTTTTCTCTTTTCCAACACCATTCGAACTTTTTTTAGGAAACTCTTTTGAGGAAAACTAACATATACCAGAGGTCCAAATACAACTTGATGCAAAGATAAAACAAGATCTGAACAAAAATCAAGGTGAAAAATGCAAGCTAAACGCAGTAGCAGAAAAAGAGAACACTCGTTGAAACGATAAGAGTGAAAACTAGAGTGTTCTTGGCAAATGAAAAGCGAGTTCATCTCCTCCAAAAGAAACATGATGTGATCTAACTATTTATTGCAGCAAACAAAACAAAAGAAAACTAAAAACAAAAACAACTGACGCTCCAAGAAAAATGCATAGTGCATGAAGTAATAAAAATATAGTGTTTTGAAAGGTGACCTGATTTTTGCCGATGAAGAAGGGGTCCCTCGGGGGCATCCCCACGCTTTGACGCTTGTACCTCTTGGATATTTCTTGGGGGTTGCATGGGCATCCCCAAGCTTGAGCTTTTGTCCATTCTTCAACTCATCTCATCATTCTCCAATCCCTACACTTAAAAACTTCCTTCATACAAAACTCAACACAATTCTATTAGCAACATTAGTGCAGGCATAACATATAATCAACCTCTTTTTGCTTCAGGTTTCAACCCAAAACCACCACATATAAAGCATATACTACTGTAGCAACTTCCCCAAAAGTTTCGTGATCAAAATAACTCAAAAAGAAAGCGATAAAGCGGCAAAAACGAATAGTGGCAGAAATCTGTCAAAACAGAACAGCTGACAAAGGTCGAATTTTTGAGGGGTTTTCTGTTGCTCAAATCAAAAAGTGTTCAACTAACGAAAGTTTGGATATAACCTGGGGCATATGCACAAGAAATCGCAGGTGCAAAAGATATACAGAGAATTTATACGAATTTTTACGGTGCAGCACCGAAAACAGTTTCAGGACAGCAACATCCCCAAATCTTTACCTCACTCGAATTAGAGGCTTCTCTTAGCACAACAATAAAATAAAAGGATAAGGAGCGGTCATTACAGTAGTAATGACTTCCAAGACTCAAATAAAAGAAAAAGTACTGGAAAATAAACAATGGGTTATCTCCCAAGAGTGCTTTTCTTTAACGCCTTTGAGCTAGGCGCAGAAATTTGCAAAGATGCCCATGTGGGCGCCATGTAAGAGCTTGAGGCAAAGGCGCCATATAGAAACTTAAAGCAATATAGAGCATCAAAAAGCAAATGTGAAAGACATTTATATCTGAACCACTTCCTATGCATAGGAATCTTGTAAGAAAATAAATCAACGAGGCACATAGTACCAAGCATAGATAGATAAAACAAGTGCCACTTCAAGATTTGCAACATAAAGAGGGGAAACTTAATATTGTTGAGATCCATCAAACCATGTTTCCCTCTCTCATAATAAATTTCAGTAGCATCATGAATAGAACTAACAATATAACTATCACATAAAACATCCCTATCATGAGCCACATGCATAAAAGAATTAATACTCACCACAGGAACAATAGTAGTAGGAGCAAATTCAATAGAATAATTATTCTCATCACCATAATCATCATAAATAGGAGGCATATTGTAATCATAACTAATTTTATCCTCAATAGTAGGTGAACTGAAAATATTATACCCATCATCATAACCATCATAAACTAGAGGTTTAGTATCATCACAAGCTAGAGAACAACTGTTTCGCAAAGCATATTCTTCAAACATATCATCATAAGAAGGAACATCACATATGGGAGATAAAATATCATCAGAGCAAATTTTCTCCACTAAAGCTGGGGAACTAAAAATATCATGCTTAACAAAACCAACTTCCCCAAGCTTAGACTTTTCTATAGCATTAGCAACAACGGTGTTCAAAGCATTCATACTAACAACACTATTAGCATGCAAATTAAGCTCCAAAGGTTTTTCAATTTTCTCTTCAAACACTTCATATCTAAACTCAGTAAAAAGATTACAGAACTCTTTATTTTCCATTAAGCCTAACTAGTGAAAATAAAAATAAGAAACAAAAAGATATAATTGCAGAATCTAAAGGAAATAACTTCGAGCACTCACACAGGAGGATGCGAGTACCTTTTACCTTACCTCCCCGGCAACGGCGCCAGAAAAGAGCTTGATGTATATGCACGCGTCTGTTCTTGTAGACAGTGTTGGGCCTCCAAGTGCAGAGGTTTGTAGAGCAGCAGCAAGTTTCCCTTAAGTGGATCACCCAAGGTTTATCGAACTCAGGGAGGAAGAGGTCAAAGCTATCCCTCTCAAGCAACCCTGCAATTACGATACAGAAAGTCTCTTGTGTCCCCAACACACCCAATACACTTGTCAGATGTATAGGTGCACTAGTTCAGCGAAGAGATAGTGAAATACAAGTGGTATAGATGATTATGAGTAGTAAATGTAATATGGAATGAGTATCACTGCAAGCAAACATATAACAAAACAGGAAGTAAACAGTGTGCAATGCTTGGAAACAAGGCCTAGGGATCATACTTTCACTAGTGGACACACTTCCAACAAAAAAAACATGATTGAACAAATAAATAACTTCTCTTCACTAAGGTACTCTGAATTACTCTTCTATTGAACAACACTAATCATTCCGTAGGGCTACGAAGCACTCCTTAAAGTTCATCAAGTACTTGACAAACACCACTCATAGAGATATCCAAATCAAAGCACAACTCAAGATAGATATTATTGCAACATAGACCAAGTACTAACACGGTGCACACACTGTCAACATTACACCATGAAAGGAGGAAAAGATCACTTCAATACTATCATAGTGATAATTATTCTCATAATCCACAAAAGATCACAATCGTAGCCTAGACCAAGTACCACCATGATGCACGCACTGTCACCGTTACACCATGGCAGGAGGAATAGATTACTTTAATAACACCACTAGAGTACACATAATATCTGAATAATAACATCTACTTGTTCAACATGATACAAAGCTCACGATCACATAAAGATCACATCATGGGAGATAGAGGTGAACCACATAGCTACCGGTAGAGCCCTCAGCCCCGGGGATGAACTACTCCCTCCTCATCATAGGAGACAGCAAGGTTGATGGAGATGGCGGTGAGGTCGATGGAGACGGCGGAGACGGCGATGGAGACCGATGGAGATGGCTCCGGGGGCACTTCCCCGTCCCGGCAGGGTGCCGGAACAGAGACTTCTGTCCCCCGAAATTTGGCTTCGACGGCGGCGGCGATGCGGAACTGTTCTGGAAATTTTGCCGACTCCCTTAGGGTTTTCCGTCCCGAGGCATCTTATAGGCGAAGGGGCGTCGTCAGGGGGCAGCCAGGGGCTCCTCACACCAGGGTGGCGCGGCCAGGGCCTGGGCCGCGCCACCTATGTGTGAGGGCGGCCTCTGGCCCCCCTCCGGCTCTCTTTCGGTCTTTGGGAAGCTTCCGGGAAAAATAAGACTTCAGGCTTTTGTTTCGTCCAATTTCAAGAATATTTCCTGTGTAGCTTTTCTGAAACACAAAAACAGCAGAAAACAGGGAACTGGCACTGTGGCGACTTGTTAATAGGTTAGTTCCGGAAAATGCATAAAAGTGCCACGAAGTGTAACGAAATATTAGGCAAATGGTGTAAAAACAAGCATGGAGCATCAAAAATTATAGATACATTGGAGACGTATCAGAGGTTTCTGTCACTCCCCCAGATTAAATAGAGGCATGAACCCACTATCGAGCATAAATACCCCCTCTTGGAGTCACTGGCAACTACTCGGCCAAGATAGCTACTAACAACGGAGAGCATGCAAGATCATAAACAACATAGAGATAACATAGGATATAATTCAGTATAGCAACTCAATCATAACACCAATATTCATCGGATCCCAACAAACCAAACATGTAGAATTACATAACGGTGATCTCAATCATGTAGGGCAGCTCATGAGATCTAAACATGAAGCACATGGTAGAGAGGACAACCATCTAGCTACTGCTATGGACCCATAGTCCAAGGTAGACTACTCACTCATCGCTCCGGAGGCAAGCATGGGAGTATCATTACGCCCTAAGGAAGCAGGCAAAGCAATTAGCAAAGGAGAAAATAGAGATACAAAGAAGAAAAGATTCAGCCATTGCAGCTAGCGAAGCTGCTCGTAAAGCACGAAGCGACGCATCATATAGTAACGCAAGGAAAAATCGTCGACACGGCTCAAGGTACGACAACCTCGAGTACTCCGACAGGCAAAGTATTTCCAAAAACCTCGACTCGTCCTTCCTATCGGTCGACGAGCAGGGGAATATCCTACCAAAAACCCCTGAAGCAGCATTAGTAGCAGCGCAAGCATATCTGCTTACAACTCGACCAAGTCCAGGAGATCCTAGGGAACATATGCATAGAGCAGCATTGAACGGACTCAACATGGTGGGCCACAAGCTATCAGCAAAAGGAGAAGAAACATATCATCACAAGGAAGTGCATAAAGCAAGGTCACCTCGCCGTCACAATAGTCCTAGGCGCAGAAGCAGCAAGCACCGATCTCGATCGCCATCACCAAAACAGCACGGTGGAACTCGAAGATCGCGATCTCCAAATGAAAAACGCGACTATGAAGACGACGAAAAAGAGATGGGGGCATCGTGCTTTACCCGCAGGGTTCGCACCACTCCAGTTCCCAAAGGATTCAAGCTACCTCATGATCAGCAAAAGTACGACGGATCACAGGAACCACAATCATGGATCGCAGATTACCTACAAGCAGTTCAAATATTAGGAGGAACCAAAGAAACAGCAATGCAAAGTTTGCAACTACACCTCACCGGCGCAGCAAGGTCATGGTTGAGCAAACTAGAGAAAGAATCTATTGGAAGCTGGGAAGACCTCACAAAGCAATTTACAAGCAACTTCAGGTCGACATACAAACGGCCAGCATCAATAGAAGAAGTCAAAGCGTGTGTGCAACAACGCGACGAAACACTGTGGGCATACATCCAAAGATGGAGCCTTATCAAAAATTCAGCAGTCGAAGTTTCAGACGAAAGAGCAATAGATGCGTTCATCATTGGATTAAGGCGAAGAGACTTAGTCGAAGAGATGGGTAGAATCAAGCCGAAAACAGTGTCAGACCTCATGGACACAGCAAACAGATTTGCAGATGGAGAAGATGCGTGCAACAACAAGCAAACGCGATCTCCAGAGGACGACAGAAGAAACAGATATGGAAGTCAAAGGATACGATCCCGAAATTACGACACCTACGGCTCCCATAGCCAAATCGCTGCAGGATACAAAGACAACAGCTATCAAGGAAGTGATCGCAGAAGCTTGGGGCGAAGCTACGGAAAAGAGGAATACAAAACGTTTCCCGCAAGAGAACCCAGAGAGTACAACCCGTCGGCAGAAGATATGCTCAACGGACCTTGTCATATACACTCAGCGTTCGTCGATGGGAAGCGAGTATCAAGACACGCAATGAAAGATTGTACAACATTCTTAAAACTACAAGAGGCAGCGCTAAATAAGCAAACCGAAGCAAGGCGACAAGGATTTGAAGGAAGCAATAATCCTCCGGCAAAACAGCAAGAAAACAACGGAGCTCCTCAAGGACAAGACCAGCAAAACCAGGGACACGACGACGACGAAGGGTACGTTCCATCAAAAGGACACATCACAGCAATGATACAACCTGTGCCCAAGTCGAACAAAGAAGAAAAGAGTATAACTCGACAAGTCAACCTAGCAGTCATTTCGCCTCTAGCTACAACGGAGTATCTGCATTGGTCAGAACAACCAATTGAGTTCAACAGAGAAGACCACCCTATAACAGTACCTCGGCCAGGAAACACATCTTTGGTACTCAAAGCTCAAATCGGCGCGTATGATGTCGACAGAATATTCATGGACGCAGGAAGTGGAATTAACCTGATATACGCAAAAACACTCAGGGCAATGCACATATCGTTAGAGTTCCTGAAACCAACAGATTGTTCATTCCACGGGATCGTGCCAGGAAGTGCCAATTACCCACTGGGTCGAATAGCACTCAACGTTTGCTTCGGCAACCGACAAAACTACAGAAGAGAAAAGCTAGATTTTGAAGTCATGGACTGGCCATCTCAATATCACGCGATCCTCGGACGACCCGCATTTTTGCGATTCATGGTAGTCCCCATTATACATATCTGGTACTTAAAATGCTAGGACCAAGAGGAGTAATCTCTACTAATAATACGGCTTGAGGACGCGATGGTTCAAAAACCGTGGTAGGTCAAAAAACCGGCGGTCTTTTTTGGTACGTCAAAAAAACCATCGTCCGATCTGTCCCTCTCGCGTTGCTCGTTTGTTTCGTACGTCATAAAAACCGCTTCGTCCGTTATTGGTTATAGGACTTCCGACTTCCAGGCGAGGTCGATCGGTTCTCTATATATTCATTGGTAGAGGTGACGAGTTAACACGATCGACTCCGCTCAGGCTGAACTCGACATATAAACAGGGAGGCGGGCGGAAACGACGCAGTATCATAATCGATCGTAATAATGGGCGCCACCGGCAGCCGCTCGTCGCCGGCTACGGAGACGTTGAGTATCCACGAGTACACCAAGCTGATGCGGGCGCCGGTGCGCGATCATCACCGGAACTGGATCCGCTTCCGCGACGTATTGTGGGAAATCACAGTGACCTCGATGCGTCGGAACGAGGAGGCGACGGAAGCAGACTTCCTGAGCGTGGCGTTCTTCCTCGGCGTCCAGTACGGCCCCGACTTGGCCATCGGCGTTGACATCTCCATCGAGATCCTCGACAAGACCGGCCGGGAGACCGTCTTCCAGAGCGAGAGCAGCCGGGTCACGGAGCGGGAGATCCCCGGGTTGCTCTTCCTGCAGGTGCGGAGGAGCGAGTTAGAGGCGTCCTCGTGCGTGCGCCGCCACGACGACAGCCTCTTCCTCAGGTGCACCCTCACGGAGCAGCGGCGGCCGCCGTCACGCCTTCAGCGAAGCTGCTGGTTGGACTGCTCGTCCAACTCCAAGTCCGAGTCCGAGGTCATTGCCATGGCCAGGTGCCATACGCTCACCGTCGACAGCCTGTCCCAGATCACGTCGGCGTTGCGGCTGCCTGACGAGTGCGCCTACTCCACGCGCTTCGCCGTCGGGGGCAGCAGGTGGTTCCTCAAGCTCGACCCCACGCTCGCCGTCGTGCGCCTCGTCCGCGCCACCAAGGAAGACGACGAGACGCGGGTGACGGCGGAGCTCAGCTTCGCGCTCGAGGGGGCGGTGAGCGTCCAGTCCGGGAAGATGACGCACATGTTCCACCGTGACAGCCCCGACTGTGTGTTTGCTTACCATCCGCCGGAGGAGCCGAGCACGTCGTCCACGGACCAGCTCCATGTTCGGTGCTGCCTCAAAGTTATCCCTCCGGCCGCTGTACCGTCCCGCGCCACTACCATCCCTGCCACCGTTAACACCCCTGTCCTGTCGCCCGCCGAATCAGCACTGACTCCTCTACTCAGCGGCATGAGTCAATCCCGATAGCCTATTATTTGTATTAACTAGATCCGCGCGTTGCAGCGAGATTTTCTATAATATTTTTATTATATATATAAGACATATGAAATAAAAAATTATTTATTATAATCTGAAGATTTAATTGCTCAGAAAATTCATGGGCTAAATCTAATCTAATCTAATAATAATATAATAATAATAATCTAATAATAATAATAATAATCTACTAATAATACGGCTTGAGGTCGCGATGGTTCAAAAACCAAACCGTGGTACGTTAGAAAACCGAGTAAAAATTCCGATTGTTTCCGCGACAACACAATGCGATCGAATTGGTGGCTGCAGCGGCCCAGAAGGCTTCACCCACCGCGGCCAAGTAGGAGGAATAGAATCCGAATAATGATGACACCGCCGTCCATTGACCTCTGCCGCTTCTGTAGCGTGAGCATGCTTGTAAGGTGCCGGTGGAGAGTTCCGACGGTGTGGAGGTTGTCGCACCTGCGGTGACTCCTCGGTCCAGCGGCCTGTAGGTAACTAGCTAATGCTTCCAGGCGCCGAACTCTTGGTCTCGATTTCAATCTCCGTTACAGGGTGTCGGTCTCGCCTCGATGGCGCCCAGCCCCAGGCGAATCCTCGATCGCAGATGGATCTCCTTTTGTTGTGCCGGAAGTTTTACTGCCCAGATCGTCAGTTGTCCAACGACGCCCCAACGAGGCGGAGCCACAGCGAGAGATGGCCTCATCGCAACTGAGCTAGCAATGCCCTGTGATTCGCCGCGCTCACTTGCGCTCGGCGCCTCCGCGTGAACATGATGCATTGCAGCTTTGCAAGGAGATAAAACCTAGCTCCAGTCCGTGCCTACAGATACATCTACATATACCTCGGCGCTAACACCACCGTGGAGGACATCTTAAACCGAACCGCCGCCGAGGGCGCCGTCTTCAGCATGGCCACCTACGAGGTCCTTGGCCGAGATCACTTCGGAGGGCAGCCGCTCCCTCTACTCTCTCTGACAACCTTCCCGACTTCCCTCCTCTCCTCATCCACCATGCCGCCGCCGGCGACGCCTTCACCCCGGCCGAATAAAACTTCCGCCAGAAACACGAGCAATTGCCGTCGCAAGGCGCGCGATGACATGATAACCCTGAGAAGATAGTAAGAGAAGCAAAAAACATGAGCAATTCTCGGAGAGGCATGAGAAATATTCGGATCAAATGATGGCGGCCAAGCCGGTGATGTTAACGAGCTCATCTTGGATCACGCGGTCGACTTTGTCAAGTTCATAGTGCACGATCCAAGCGGCGATGAGATTGGCAATTTCGTCAAGTTCATAGTGCACGATCCGAACTGCGATGAGATCGGCAACTGCACAAATCCATTTGTATGAAGGTTAGATTACAGAGGGAGCTCAAGACAAGAGAAAGAAGCTTCTCAAGTATAATATTAACTAAAATACAGGTTCGACATGACCAGACATGTAGAGAAAGAAGGACATCAACTGTGAAGAGGTAAAGTCACACATAATCTTTTTATCTTTTTTGTTTTCTCGTACCATGACAATATTTTAACAATGTCTCCCTGGTGCAACGCACGGGGCAATTTTTCTATGAATATGATCTAGGCAATTAATATTTTAATTGTCCGTTGCAACGCACGGACATTGTGCTAGTTATAGTAAAAGGAAGTTTCGAAGTTTCAGATCTCTGCGACAGGTAGTTCCACAAGATGGCACAAAACTTTGGCATGATAGCCAACTATGTAGAGAAGGCAAAAAGCACAACTACAGAGGGCGTCAAGCTACTCGAAGGACGCGTTGCAGAGCCCGAAACGAAGAAACCACGAGTAGGAGCATCAGTAGAAGACAAAGACGCAGGAGAAGAAGGGAAAGCCATGACGGCATAAATATCAAAAGACAATAAAATAGAGTAGAACAGTAAGGCTGTAAAAGCCACGAGTTATACCAGGGGCAATGCCCTCTAGATCCAGAACACAGGTCACAGGCCGGATCTCTTGGGTCAGCCCATGTATCTTACATTACAAGTATAATAAAGACGAAACGTTACTCATATTCGGGTTTACGAGTCTTTCAAAGAGAAAATGCGGCAAACGCACGAATCATACAATAACGCTCTGAGAACAAATTTTCGTCATGAAGTCGCGAAATAAAATACTCTCGCGTTGCACACATACAAAAATGTATTACAATAATGGGTTGTCAGAATCATCTACGCCTAACGGGTCCAAATAGTGGTACTCGCGAAAAAACGCAGCATCCGCTTCCAGCAGCCTAGCTACAAGCCTTCGAGCAGGTTGCAGCGTGCTCTCCATATGCACACGAAGGCTAGTCCTACCTGGAGGTAAACTCAGGGACATAGAGCTATAATTAAGCCTCGGGTGCCACTTGCGTATCCACCCGAGAGCAAAATTGGCACCAGCCACCAAGTTCAGCTCTATCAATCTATGAATACGATGGCTTGATCTAAAGGTATCAAGAAGAAGTGGAAAAGTTGCAGGCAGAGGATTGCGAGGAAGCATGACAGAGTGCATAGTCGTCAGAGCACGGCGGCAACCATCAACTGATTCGCCAATATGTTGGGCACGGTCCTGAAGCAGTACAATGGCACTCCGGTGACGAGGATCAGACCACAAAGTCTCACAGCCAGCCGACATTCTCTCTAAAGCTGCATTTCGCTCGGTAACCCGACGATCTTCTGCAGTGAAATCCAGACAAGTACCTATAACAGCAAAGGACATCACAAAAAACAGCAGTGAAGAAATAGGAAAAGAAGGAGTCGAAAGAAAACTTACATCGCAACATCTCGCAGTCAGACTCGACAATGCCAAGAATAAAAGATTCGCACTCTTCATTATGAACAATCTTTGCCGTCAAGCTGGAGACCTTTTCCTCAAGAGAAGATATTTGCTTCATATAACCACTGGCTTTGCTAGCTTTGTCAATAGCCATCTGTGCCTGACGCTTGGCTAAAGTTAGGCGAGCCTCAAGATCGGAAACCCTGGAAGAGTATTCTGCGCATCGACTGCATCGACTAGGAGTCGACGAAACCTGAGAACCGAACACACGGGCAGAGGAAGGAGCAGGACCGTGAGTCAAAGGATCATTGACGCACATCGGCTGCAAGCCAAAAAGGAAAAGAAAGGAGAAGCAATTTCAGAGAGACAGCATAATACTTCATACGAAGGAAATATACTTACATAAGTGCAAAACCCTATGACTAAGGTTCTCGGGTTGCACGCAACTAAAGTTTTTTACATTCAAAAGGAGAAAACTAAAAGCTACAAAGAAGCCGAGTACGCCACCTCAGCATTTTGCTCCGTGGCAGAAGAGGGCACGGCAAATTTCTCGCCAGAAGTCGATGGCAGCACTGGATCTTCCGCCGCTGGAGGTGGTGCAGCAGATGCCGCAGAGGATGCCGAAGGGGAAATAATTGTCACCAATGCAGGTGCCAACTTCTTCGCCTTCTCGAAAAAAGCCTTCATCTCATCGCGGGTGCGGCCATGGGGAGAGCTCACCCTCTCCCAGTCGAAGTCCATACCGTGCGCAAGAGAAAGTGCAATAGCACCCTCGGCGCCACGCTTAATAGAAAGCCCTTTCAGTTGGAGGGTGGGGTCTTCAGTTGTATCGAAGGACTTGGCAAGATTACTCAAGCTGTCCTCCAGAACTGCTGCCCTTTTCTTCGGCCATAACCTGACAAACAGTCGTGATAGAACGCGGTTAACTAACTCAAAAGTCTCCTGGATAGATATCCAGTTTTCCTCGAGTAGGTTAACCGCAGTCATCAGAGGATCATCGTCCGGTTGCAGGGACGGCGGAGATACCCCGGTAAATCCTACACGACACAGAGCGGATAGAAGAGAAAAAGAAGAGAAAAATGTCAGCAAGTACAACAGTGCAATAGAAGTCAAAAATAGAAGACAAGGTGAAGCACTTACTTTCAGCAGCAGTAGACATTGTGTGAAGACGCTCTGCCACGGCTTGCTCTCGCTGGGCATGATCCTTGTTGGCATCAGCTAAAGCTTTTTCAGCTTTCTTCGCCTTACCAAGCGCAGATTTCTGCGACTTCTCAGCGTTTGCTTTAGCAGTAGCCGCAGCATCATAAGCTTTCTGTGAAGCACGGAGCTCCGCCTCCAGTGACGCAATTCGAGCGTTGGCCGTTGCCAGAGCAGCTACAGAAGAATACGCAAGCGTGTCAGATAAATAGCAAAGGATAAGTACAAGGAAAAAGTTGTGACTGGACGTCAAAAGTGTACCTTCAGAAGATTTTGCAACCTTTAGGTACTCAGCACATTCAGTGCCCAAGGCGACGAATCTGTTTAATAATGCCTAAGAGAAAGAGCGTGTAAGAGCACGAGTGTATGCAAGGAAAGCGAGTAAAAGAAAAGTTACTCACATCATCAGGAGAAACCGTCGATGCATGGGCTTCAAGAGAAACGTCGGTCTCTTTGGCCTTCTTCGAGCGTTTGGGGTTTTGAGCTTGAGGAACCTTCTTGACAGAAGCCCTGGTAGCCCTCGGCGCAACATCTGGCTCAACAGGCTCATCAGCGGCCGGAGGAGAAGTTGGTGGAGCAGCTGTAGCATATGTTGGTGGCTCTTCATCATCTCTGCATGAAGAAAATAAGTTATGGAAACAAGGCAAGAACAATGCAATTGAAAAACTCGAATACAACACTCACGATGCTAGGAGGTCGAAGTACTCCATATCTTCTGCAAGAACGGGGGCTTTCCCAGCCGCTGCAGAACTCGATGAAGCGATTTCGTCGACACGCTTCCTTTTCTTGTCGACACCAGCATCTTCAGCAAGTGCGGGAGGAGGTGATGTCGACGAGCTAGTTTCCTCTTCTGATTCTTCGGCATCATCTCTGTCCTGACTTTCGTCAGCCTCGGGGGCTTCAGATGCAGGAGAAGCTAGATCAGCCGGAAGGGGCCCTGCCTCTGGAAGAGGAGGGCGTGAAACAAGGAAAAGGTGACCCTGCACATAAATAAATTAGCAGAGTACAAAGGCAAACACTAATTCAAGTCGAGGAAAACAAAATTCGACAACAAGTGAGCATAGGAAACAAACCTCGGGCAGAGGGTGCACGGAGTCGAAATAGTCAGCGGTCAAATCAGCGACCGCATGATCTTTTGTGAGCTTGGTGAGGCTCCTAACTCGCTTGTCGACATCCTTTTTCTCTATCAAGTCTTCAGAGATGCGAGTAGGATCGTCCAAGCCAGCGTAATTCCAAAGCTTGGTGAGGCGGTGCTGTAGGGGTTGAGCTCGACGTTGCACGAAAAACGCCATGAGTTGGATACCCGACAAAGCACCTCCTTGGCCTCCTTTCAGAGCCTTAATGCGAGACAGAAGAGGAAGAATTTGTTCTACTTCCGCATCTGAGGGAAGCGTATCCCATGACGCCAATTTCTTCACCTCCTGGGAAGCATCGAAAGGGGGTAGGCCATACTCATCTTCAGGAGAGGATTTGCGGTCCTTGATGTAGAACCACTTTGTCCTCCACCCTTGGACAGAGGCGGCCATGGAAAATTCGAGGTATTGTGCTTCAGGACGCACAGAAACAACGGCTCCGCCCAGTTCGGGTTTTTTGGATAGGGCAACGTTGGGGCGGAGTCGAAAAATTGATCTCCAGAGAAGGAAGTGGGGCTCAATGCCCAAGAATGACTCGCAGAGAGTCACGAAACAGCCAATGTGCAGAAGGGAGTTTGGTGTGAGCTGGTGGAGCTGCACACCGTAGACAAAGAGAATCCCACGGAGAAACTCGTGGGCAGGAAGAGAAAAACCGCGGAGGAGGAAAGCAAGGAACATTACCCGATAACCGCTCGGGGGCTTCGGGATCCGCTCAGTACTGGGAAATTTGGTGGAATCTTGGGCGGCGATGAGGCCGTCCGCTCTGGCTTTCTCCACCTCCTTCTTTGTGATAGCGGATCGTACCCAGTTGGTGGCGGAAGAGGTCTTGGCCATGGTGTTCTTGGTGGCTAGATGTTTCACGCGCATCTAATACGCAGTGCGCTTGGGGGCTATGCACGAGAGGAGGAGGCAGAGGAGGTCAGCAATGGAGGCGGCGGAGGGAACGAGCTGGTAAACAGTAAAATCCCCCACTATGCCCCCTATATACCTTCTGGGAGAAGGATTGTGGGCTGAGACGTGGCGCACGGAGTGGAAACGGCAGCCCACTAACGGTCAAAAATCGAGAAAATTACAGTGATGCCCATAAAACGGTTCGCACTCATACAGAGTGACGTGTTAATTGACGTCATAAAGAAGATGATATAAGAAAGAAGAAGGATGGCGCCGACAAATGCAAAATTATATGTGAAGGATTTTCGATTATAGCCTTGAGGGCTACTACCCTCAAAGATATCGAATGGAACTCTTTACTGGAGTGGTGGACACGTATTCGACGACAAGATGTTCTTAAAGTATCTCGAAGTTGAAGTATCTCGAAGTTGAAGTATCTCGAGTTGAAGTATGATGGACTACACTATATTTTGAGCCTATACTCGAAAAAGTCTTTTTCGACTATAGCCTCGGGGGCTACTCCCATCGGGAGCGCTGAGCGCGCACCTGACGATATTTCTTGGTAAAGCATTAAAGTTGGAAAAGTGCAGGAGTGTTACTCCCATCGGGAGCGAGTTTTATGGTTGTAGAAATCCGAATATTTTCAGTCAAAATTTGACTGCGACATGAGATTCTCGAGTTACGTTATCGCAATGCAACTCGAATGTCGTGACTTATCACGAAGGTAAGACCCTGGGATCCGTCCTGAGTGGCCTAGTATACGCACATGGATGCGCTCTGCTGGTATGTATCCGTGTCTACGTGATACGTCCAAAACGTATCTACTTTCCCGAACACTTTTGCTATTGTTTCTCCTCTAATTTGTGTGTTTTGAATATAACTAACACGGACTGACGCTGTTTTCAGCAGAATTGCTCTGGTGTCTCGTTTTTGTGCAGAAATTCAACTTCCAGTAAAAATTCGGGAAAAATCACCAAAAATCATATTTCACCAGAAGACCCACGGAGCCAGAAGACCGGAGGGAGAAGTGGCTCGAGGAGCTGTCACACGTGGGCGGCGCGGCCCAGCCCTGGCCGCGCCACCCCTGTGTGAGGTGGCTCCAGGCCACCTCTCGACCCCCTCTCTCGCCTACATATACCCCCTGACGACTTAAGATCGGGGAGACGGCGTTTTTCCCAGATAGACTTCCGCTGCGCCGCCGCCATCAGATTCCGCGATTCGGAACCAGAAACTCCGTTCTGGCACCCTGCCGGGACGGGGATTCGGAGGAGATCTTCATCACCATCGCCACCAACGCTCCTCCATCGACCATCCATGACTCCCCCATCCATGTGTGAGTAATTCCCCCGCTGTAGGTGAGGGGATGGTAGGGATTGGATGAGATTGTTCATGTAATTTGATATGAGATTGATAGGGCATAGTGCCTAGTATCTTTATTTAGTGCCTACGACATTGTTGCAACTTGTTGTGCTTAATGCTTGTCACTTTGGGCCCGAGTGCCATGATTTCAGATCTGAACTTGTTATTATTTATATGATGATACTTGTTGTTTATGGTCTTACCTACAAGTTGTATACACATATTGTTGTCCGGAACCCGAGGCCCCAAAGTGACAGAAATTGGGATAACCGGAGGGGATGGCTATGATGTGAGGATCACATGTGTTCACCGAGTGCTAATGCTTTGCTCCGGTACTTTATTAAAAGGAGTACCTTAATTACCAGTAGTTTCCCTTGAGGCCCTGCTGCAACAGGCTGGTAGGACAAAAGATGTCGTGCAAGTTTCTCCTTGTGAGCACGTACGACTATATACGGAACACATGCCTATGATTGTTTGTACTAGGATGCTTTATCATTATTTATCTGCAATGCCCGTATCTCATTGATTTCATGAATTATCTTATCCATGCAACGCCCGTTATCCATCCCTATGCCTACAGTATTTGTTCCTACTGTTTACAACCGTTACTTCTACTGCTGCTATTTTACTACTGCTATTACTGTTTTCCTACTGTCACTGCTATAAAACTGTTGCTACTGATAAACCGCTGCGAGTAAGACTGTTTCCAGGTGCAGGTGAATTGACAACTCATCTGTTAAGGCTTACATATATTCTTTGGCTCCCCTTGTGTCGAATCAATAAATTTGGGTAATACTTCCCTCGAAGACTGTTGCGATCCCCTATACTTGTGGGTCATCAAGACTATTTTCTGGCGCCGTTGCCGGGGAGCATAGCTTTATCTGTAAGTTCACTTGGTATTCATATTGTTCGCTGCAATCCTTTCATCATGGGTAAACCTCGTGATGGAAAAGTTCCTATATTGCCATCCACTACAAGAAGAGGTACGACTCTCAACACCTCTGTTGCTCTTGATTCACCTTCTGTTATGAGTAAGTTGCTTACACCACCACACCCACATGTTACTGCTACTACTTCTGCTGAGATTGAAAGTGCCACTGATAATTTAGATGATGCTTCTACTGTGCTTGATGAGAGAGGTTCACTAGGTTCCTTTTTAGAGGCTACTATTGCTAGAGCTAAGTTGGGAAACACCACTGTTACACCTGTTAGTTCACCTGAGTCTAGGGAATGTCCTAGTGATGATTATGATGATGATGCTTATATTGAGCTTAATGATGATTTTATTGCAGAAGCTCGTGCTGCTCGTGATGCAGGTAATATTAAAGAGCTTCTTGCTAAACGTTCTGTTAGATATAATTTGTCTCCTGATCCTAAGTTTGCTGCTTCTCCTATCAATATTAGAGACAAAGATTATGATTTCTCTTTGGATTTATCTTACATATCTATTGTTGAGAAAACTCCCTTTTGTGGTACTAAAGATGAGAGTGCTATGGAGCACATGAATGAGCTTTCTACTTTGAGTAATTTGTTTTCTGATGATATTAAGCTCCGCACTTATTTTGTTGCTAAGATTTTTCCTTTCTCGTTGAAAGATGCTGCTAAAATTTGGTTTAATAGCTTGTCTCCTGGATCTCTTACTAGTCCTATTGCTTTGGTTAATGCTTTCTTTCAGAAATATTTTCCCGCTAGTGCTCAACATGCTGCTGTGCAGAGAATCTTTGATTTTGAACAGGGAAAAGGAGAGAAATTGCCTGAATCTTGGACAAGGTTTTGTTCTTTAATTAGAGCTTTGCCTAAAGAACCATTGCCTAAAAATGAACTCCTTGACATATTTTATAATGGACTAACGGATGAATCTAAGTCATATTTGGATAGCTGTGCTGGTTGTGTTTTCAGGGAAAGAACTCCGGCTGAAGCAGAGGAGTTAATGGCTAAAATAAGCCGGAATCATGATGATTGGACTTTAGTTGAGCCAGCACCAACTCCTGCGCCATCTACAGAGCCCACACCGAAGAAGAGAGGGATGATTGAATTAAATGATGAAGTTATGAAGGAGGCTAAGAAAGTTCTTAAGGAGAAAGGTATTAAGGCCAAAGATGTAAAGAATTTACCTCCTATTGAAGAATTATGTAAGCCAATCCCTCGCTCATCTACTATTGAGGTACACTCTCTCCAACGCTTTGATGAAAGGGATATTCCTTACACTAAACCTCCTGAACAATGCTTAGATGAGTTTGATAATTTTATTGTTAAGCAAGAAAATTTTAATAGAATGGTGCATAATCATCTGTTGGAGAATTCTAGAGTTATTAACAAGATGCAGGATATTGTGGAGAGAACCGCCAATGATGTGAAGATACTTGCTAAACATTTTCAAATGATTCAAACACAAATTGATCAGCTTACCAAAGTGCAGCAAGATCTGCTAGTTAATGCTGCAAGAGAGAAGCAAGCATGTGAAATACGCACAAGAAGTGGTGCTGCTACTCAAGACCCATTATATCCTGAAGGACATCCTAAGAGGGTTGAGCAAGATTCTCAACGCACTTCAAGCGATGATATTCCTCCCAAGAAGAAGAAGCATAAAACAACTACAGAATCTTCTGATGCAGGTAAAGATCCTAACAGTGTTTCTATTTCTGATGCTGAAACAGAACCAGGAAATGATAAAGAAGAAGATAAAGAAGAAGCTGAAGAAGAACCGGAAAAGAGTGATAAAAATGTAAAGTACACCAAAGAAGACTTCATTGCCAACAAGCATGGCAAGGAGAGGGAACCTTGGGTACAGAAGCCAATGCCTTTTCCTAGTAAGAAACATAAGTCCAAGGAAGAAGAACACTACAACAGGTTTTGTGAATGGATGAGACCTTTATTTTTGCAAATTCCTTTGACTGATGCTATTAGAATGTCTCCTTATGCAAAGTATATGAAAGATATTGTCACTAACAAAAGGAAAATTCCTAGTGAGGAAATTTCCACACTACTTGCTAATTATTCTTTTGATGGTAAAGTTCCAGAGAAGCTTGGAGATCCAGGTATACCAACTATTCCTTGCTCCATTAAAAATAACTATGTTAGAACTGCCTTATGTGATTTGGGAGCTGGAGTTAGTGTCATGCCTTTTTCTCTTTATAAGAGACTTGATCTAGAAAAATTGGTTTCAACTGATATATCCTTGCAGATGGCTGATAAGTCTACTACTATTCCTATCGGTATATGTGAGAATGTTCCTGTTCAAGTTGCTAACAGCTGTTTAATATTAACTAATTTTGTTGTGTTAGAAATGCCTGAAGATGATAATATGTCTATTATTCTTGGGAGACCTTTTCTAAACACTGCAGGTGCTGTTATTAATTGCAATCAAGGAAAAGTCACTTTTAATGTTAATGACAAAGAATACACCGTTTATTTTCCCAAGAAGATTGATAGGAGGAATGCTCTAAATTCAATCAAGCATGTTGAGACCATCAAAGTTGGTCAAATTATTTGTTCAGAGCGAAAGCCCAGGGAAGAATGTCAAATTGTTATGGTTGGGACTATACCTATCAAAGTTGAGGTAACATAAGCATTAAGTGATATGCAAAGTTTTGCCTCATAAAAAGTTAGTTTGGTAACAAGACTTGATCAACCTTCTTAACAAAGTGATTTTATATGAACGAAACTTCATTTTCACCGCATCCACTCCACCTCACTTGTATTTACTTTCATCAAATTTTATTCTTTCAGTTTAGTTGTATGATTAAGAGTATCTCAGAGCTGCTGCATGCTTAGTTTTGATTTGCTTGAAATCTTTTCATCCTCGTTTTCCTGAGTTTTATCGTTATGCCAATTTCTGAAAAATCCTCGAAATAAAGTTTCTCGAAAAATTCCAGAAAATTCTTTATAAATTTTTATGTCAAAAATGGGGCAGAGAGACACCTGGGAGGCACCAGGTGGGGCAGCCACGCCACCTCACACACTGGTGGCGCGGCCCAGCCCTGGCCACGCCACCCATGTGTGAGTGGGCCCCACCAGGCCACTCACTCATCTCTTCTTCCCCTGCTCTTTCTCTCTCCCGAAAAACACCGCCCCATTTTCTCAAGCTCGAGTTCTTGCTGTTCTTCACCCAGATTTTCGATCTCCTTGTTCAGCCCAGCATTTTTGCTGAAACTTGGATCATTTGCTCTCCGGTATGTGACTCCTCCACTTGTCCAAGTAGATTTTCTTTTGGTAAAGTATTTCTTGAGTATTTTAGCATTGTAGGTGACAATATAAATGAGTATGCATGCTTGTTCTATTGTTTAGAAAGATTACTTTGATGCATGATAGCTCTCTAGTAACCCTCTATAGTAGTTTCTACATTTGCTTGTCTTTAAATCACTTTTTATAAGTTTGTTAAAAAAATTCAGAAATGGAGAAGAATTTGTATCAACTCTCTCAGCATGATCTAGAAGTGCATGATGTTATGAAAGTTCACCGTGAAGAGAAGGTTTTTCCTTCACTCTATCCATGCTCGGCATTCTTGAGTGCTGCTGGAATTCTTCATGATTTTCAAACCTTACTTTCTAATGCGGGACTAGAATATTTTTGTTGAGGGTGAACCTCCCCAATATGTCAAACTAACAATGTCTGTGGTGCAGGATTTCAGATTTAGTTGGTCCACTTCTAACCCCATGGTTCATTATAAAATTTATAACAAATCTGTGAACTTGCCTCTCGATGTTTTCTGCACAGTTATCAGAGTACCACAGTGGGGATCGCTTGAGAAGATAAAGGGGCAACCAAGGCAATTGTTAGAACTATACGAGGAGATTTGTCAAGGAAGAAGCTTCACAGGAGAAGGTGATAAAATTCGAAACATTCATTTTCCATCCATCCGATATTTTGCCTTCTTCATTACCAAATGTGTTCTTGCTAGGAAGTATGCAAGTAAGTTGTCTCTCCATGATCTAGCTTTTGTTGCTGCTGCTTTAAGGCGTGATAGAACTTACAATTTGGGTGCCTTAATAGCTTTCCGTCTTGATATTAACCGTGAGAAAGGGGGAATTTGTGGGGGGCTTATAGCTTCTCGCCTGCTAGCTTTTCATGGCGTTTTGCCTCATTTTCGAGATTTTCAGTTCCCCGAGGAGAAACTTGACCTTGATGCTATGATTCAACATAAGTTTATTTCTCCTCCCGCCAGTTTGATTAATTTAACATTTGAGCTAACCCTTTTCAAGAAGACTACCTGGAAGGTAGTAAAGACTGAACGATCAATCCGTTTGCCTGCACCTCTTTTGTTTCACCTTGATCGCAGGAATGGATGCTCGCTTACAGAAGGCGAGCTCGATGCGTACGTAGAGGAGCACCCGCCGCCTGTGCACGATGAGGAGGGCGCCGAGGAGTCGGGGCAGCCCTCCAACACTATGAATTTTCCATATGCACAGCCTTATTATGATTATGCGCCATCAGCTTCATCTTCGCGAGAACCGGAGGACGATTACACCTATGATGACCCACCGGCTTGGAGCAGCTACCAAAGCCGGCATTGATCTCCACTTAGGCCAAAAGCCTAAGCTTGGGGGGAGGTACGCCGACAATTCACTCATCTACATATCGTATTCTGTCGGATCTTTGTATATTCATGTTTCGCTTTCTTTACTGTTCTTGCTCTTGTTTTCATTGCTTCCAAAACACAAAAAGATCAAAAATATTTCCGTTGTTTCTCTCTATTTGGTTCTTAGTTTTCCACCTTTGGTTTGCTTTACTTGCTATTTTCAGTTTGCTACTTGAAAAATCCAAAAATATTTTGCTTTGTTTGCTATTTCCTTCCGCCTTTACTTTCAAAAATCGAAAACTCCAAAAATATTTGTTGTTCTTCTTTGGTTTTGTAAAGTTTGTTGCAGAGTTCAGTCTCTCGTTACTCCATTGGAGCTTGGTATTCATTTTATATTATTCAAGCCACACAAGTGAAGAGCAATAATGACGACATATGACAATCCGAGATGTGGTAAGAGGCTGGTATGAACTCTATTTGTTTTCATTTTTGTACATATATTCATCTATGTGGACATGCTTAGTCAGTTCATGTAAGGTATATGTCATCTAATGGATGCTTTGTAGTTCTTGCTTTCATATGATTAGTTTCAATCTACTATTAGCCTGTAGCATGTCATGTAGACGCTTGCATGCATTGTTTTATTCATAGTATGGTATGATATTGTGGTATCCACCTCTGAAAGATCCATTTGAATCGACTTGGCACATGCTCATGCATGCATATGACTGAACAAAAAGTCAATTAAGCCTCGATGATCTAATTTGCCTCAGAGTTCTTGTATCATTTTTATGCCTATATTAATTTTGTTTTGTCGCAAGCATGATTATGATAGTTATTGCTCTCTCGATTGTCGCTTCCCAGTCTTTTGCTAGCCTTCACTTGTACTGAGTATGAGCTCTACTCGTGCATCCAATTACCAAAAACCAAGTCTTCCAAAGAGTCCACTATAAATTCCTATGCATGGTATTTGTAAGCCATTCCAAGTAAATTTTCATGTGCTACCTTTCAAAACTTTCAACTACTTCTCATTTTGTGCCACTGTTTTTAGCTCATGGGGACGTAGTGGTCGGAATTGCTATCTTCCATATTAAATTGAGTACCCCTCGACTAGGCAGCTTCATCTGCTCGTCATTAATTTTGCAAGGGAGCTGGTCAGACCATTATAATCTTAATTCTAAAAGAAAGAAAAAAAGGCACTCCTCCAATGGAATGTGAAAGTTGGTAGGCACCCGATGGAATCGGTTAGCCATGGTTTGAGAAAGGAAAAAGGTGGGGAGGAGTGCCAAAGCTTTATAAAAGAGCACCAATGTGCCAATTTTTCAAAGAACTCGGAACCGCTCTCACTTGTTTATTATGGAAGATAGTAAGTCCCCATTGCTAGTCGTTGACATAGAACAACCACCTCTCGAAAGAACCTTTTATCTCTGTTTTACAAATGAAAAGCTCTAGCACATGTTAAATCACTGCTTCCCTCTGCGAAGGGCCATTCGTTTACTTTTATGTTGAGCCATCACCTTCTAACTTTTAAGCACTTCTTGAGAGCATATCTGTCATTCTTAGTGTAATGTGCTTGTCCCAGAACACAGTTAATTGTGGTATAACTATGATGCTTGTATCTTTGATATTTCTACTTCTAGTCTTCCCTTGGATTTCAGAGGTGCCTCAGCATTTATGTTTTGCTCTACAAATAAAGGCAAGTGGGATACCATTCTCTCATATCATTTATGCATATTACAATCTTGTAGCTTCTCATGCACATGTTACTTGTTATTAGTGCATTGGCACTCTTTCATAGCTTGCTTGACTATAAGGTGACATTAGTTGCATATTTCTTATTATGAATTGCCTGAGTACTTGATCACATAGTTAGTATATATACATCATATGAGCAAATGTGTTCGTGAAAGTTTCTTTTATCGCTCTCAGTTGTTAACTGAATTGCTTGAGGACAAGCAAATAGCTAAGCTTGGGGGGAGTTGATACGTCCAAAACGTATCTACTTTCCCGAACACTTTTGCTATTGTTTCTCCTCTAATTTGTGTGTTTTGAATACAACTAACACGGACTGACGCTGTTTTCAGCAGAATTGCTCTGGTGTCTCGTTTTTGTGCAGAAATTCAACTTCCAGTAAAAATTCGGGAAAAATCACCAAAAATCATATTTCACCAGAAGACCCACGGAGCCAGAAGACCGGAGGGAGAAGTGGCTCGAGGAGCCGTCACACGTGGGCGGCGCGGCCCAGCCCTGGCCGCGCCACCCCTGTGTGAGGTGGCTCCAGGCCACCTCTCGACCCCCTCTCTCGCCTACATATACCCCCTGACGACTTAAGATCGGGGAGACGGCGTTTTTCCCAGATAGACTTCCGCTGCGCCGCCGCCATCAGAAACCGCGATTCGGAACCAGAAACTCCGTTCTGGCACCCTGCCGGGACGGGGATTCGGAGGAGATCTTCATCACCATCGCCACCAACGCTCCTCCATCGACCATCCATGACTCCCCCATCCATGTGTGAGTAATTCCCCCGCTGTAGGTGAGGGGATGGTAGGGATTGGATGAGATTGTTCATGTAATTTGATATGAGATTGATAGGGCATAGTGCCTAGTATCTTTATTTAGTGCCTACGACATTGTTGCAACTTGTTGTGCTTAATGCTTGTCACTTTGGGCCCGAGTGCCATGATTTCAGATCTGAACTTGTTATTATTTATATGATGATACTTGTTGTTTATGGTCTTACCTACAAGTTGTATACATATATTGTTGTCCGGAACCCGAGGCCCCAAAGTGACAGAAATTGGGATAACCGGAGGGGATGGCTATGATGTGAGGATCACATGTGTTCACCGAGTGCTAATGCTTTGCTTCGGTACTTTATTAAAAGGAGTACCTTAATTACCAGTAGTTTCCCTTGAGGCCCTGCTGCAACAGGCTGGTAGGACAAAAGATGTCGTGCAAGTTTCTCCTTGTGAGCACGTACGACTATATACGGAACACATGCCTATGATTGTTTGTACTAGGATGCTTTATCATTATTTATCTGCAATGCCCGTATCTCATTGATTTCATGAATTATCTTATCCATGCAACGCCCGTTATCCATCCCTATGCCTACAGTATTTGTTCCTACTGTTTACAACCGTTACTTCTACTGCTGCTATTTTACTACTGTTGTTACTGTTTTCCTACTGTCACTGCTATAAAACTGTTGCTACTGATAAACCGCTGCGAGTGAGACTGTTTCCAGGTGCAGGTGAATTGACAACTCATCTGTTAAGGCTTACATATATTCTTTGGCTCCCCTTGTGTCGAATCAATAAATTTGGGTAATACTTCCCTCGAAGACTGTTGCGATCCCCTATACTTGTGGGTCATCACTACGACGCAAAAAAAATCCTGGTGGACGCACTGGGTACCCTGAGAATCACTGGGATTCATTCTTTGTAAGTCCTAAATGCGGCAGAAGAGTGGGTTTGACCGGTATCCCGAATTCAAGTCCAAGGGGATTGAATTTGAAGTAGGTGACAAGTATCTGTTCCGGCAGTTAACTGACCTCTTGATCCGTCAGAGTTGTCAGGCTTGTTCATCAAAACCCCTTGCGAGCAAATTATCATGAACATAAGTCGAAAGACCGAATCGAAGATTTGAAGATTTGAAGATATGAAGAAGTCGAAGAATAGATCAAGTCAAAGATTTGAAGATTAGAGATTCAACCCGAATCTACAATTCTGATAGAATCTCAGGGGCTACTGACAAGGGTATAGCTAATAGAGCCCGTTAGTTGAGTACCCCTGAGGCCCGTTAAGCTAGGCCCAATTGTAATGATAGTCGAATACGAGTTCTTACTGTATGTCGATATTGTAATCTGTATCGGACCCTACCCGATCCTCGAGACCTGGCCATTTATATATAGGGGCCAGGAGGGGACGGTGTAGGCCAGATTAAAAGCAAGCCAGGTTGAATACCCAAGTTTACTTTCAGCACACACCTATTTTCGACTAACTTTACCTTCGAGTTCATCCGACGCCCTATCTCCCCGATCCTAAGTCCTTCATTTAGGACATTTGCCGAGTTAACCCTCGTCAGCGGGCATCCATAAACAAAAGATCACGATATAAACTCAAATAAGAAGTGCAATGTTGAAAGCTTGCCCCATGACAGCATGGATGGGCTAGAATCCAACTTGCAACTTGCAAGCATAACAACTCAGCATAAGAGACCACAATGTCAAAATTTTAAGAACAAGGAAAAAGTAAAGTGTGCCTTCCGGTTCGTGAGAGCTTTACTGACCAATTTTCGCATAACACTGGTAAGAGTTTAATTTGAAGAGAAGATAAAAGCAAGTCAAATTTATTTGGAACAGCAAATTGCTAGTAGGTATGTATGGTGGACACTTTGGAAAACTTTGGCTTTTAGGAGTTGGATGCACGAGTAGAGCTCATACTCAGTACAAGGCGAGGGCTAGCAAAAGACTGGGAGCGACCAACTAAGAGAGCAATAATGGCCATAATCATGCAAAGCGACAAAGCGACATTAAAAGAAGCATAAGATGGCATCAAAAGTCAAAAACTAAATGATCATAGAGGCTATTGGCGACTTTTTAAGAGTCTGACATGTGTGAGCATGCGCCAAGTCAACCCAAATAAAGCATCAAGGAGAAAACCAAAATAATGATTCCATACAATAAAAACAATGCATGATTTTTTCAAAGGCTCATTAAGCAATCTCAGTTATTTGAGACAAGTCATGCTACAGCAAAACCACTAAGCATACTATCAAAAAGACATCAAGCATGACATGAAAAAGCCTAAGCCGCAGTCTACACAAGCTCCTTCTTGTACCACTATTTTGCACAAAGCTTTTTCTCTTTTCCAACACCATTTGAAATTTTTAAGAACACCTCTTTTGATGAAAACCAATAAAGATCAGAGTCAAAAATACACCTTGATAAAAAGATATGACAAGGTCTGAACGCATATCAAGGCGAAAACGAAAACCAAAAGCAGTAGCAGAAAAAGAAGAACACTCGGTGAAATTGTAAGAATGAAAAACAGAGTGTTTTTGGTAAATGAAAACGAGTACATCTCTTTCAAAGGAAATTCGTTGGGGTCCAACCATTTATTGCAGCAAACTAAACTAAACTAACTAAGAAAACTAAAACAACTGACGCTCCAAGAAAAACATATAGTGCATGAAGCAATAAAAATATAGTGTTTTGAAAGGTGACATGATTTTTGCCGATGAAGAAGGGGTGTCTCGGGGGCATCCCCAAGATTTGACGGTTGTACTTCTTGGATATTTCTTGGGGTGATGCATGGGCATACCCAAGCTTGAGCTTTTGTCCATTCTTCAACTCATCTCATCATTCTCCAATCCGTACACTTGAAAACTTCCTTCATACAAAACTAAACACAAATCTATTAGCAACATTAGTGCAGGCATAACATATAATCAACCTCTTTTTGCTTCAGGTTTCAACCCAAAACCACCACATATATAGCATATACTACTGTAGCAACTTCCCCAAAAGTTTCATGATCAAAAGAACTCAAAAAGGAAGCGATAAAGCGGCAAAAACGAATAGTGGCAGAAATCTGTCAAAACAGAACAGCTGACAAAGGTCGAATTTTTGAGGGGTTTTCTGTTACTCAAATCAAAAAGTGTTCAACTAACGAAAGTTTGTATATAACCTGGGGCATATGCACAAGAAATCGCAGGTCCAAAAGATATACAGAGAATTTATACGAATTTTTACGGTGCAGCACCGAAAACAGTTTCAGGACAACAACATCCCCAAATCTTTACCTCACTCGAATTAGAGGCTTCTCTTGGCACAACAATAAAATAAAAAGGATAAGGAGCGGTCATTACAGTAGTAATTACTTACAAGACTCAAATAAAAGAAAAAAGTACTGGAAATAAAACATTGGATTATCTCCCAAGAGTGCTTTTCTTTAACGCCTTTGAGCTAGGCGCAGAAAATTGCGAATCAAGTAATAATGAAGGGGGCTTCAGGATCCACTATAGGAACAAAGAAATGAATACTATCCAATTGAGGTTTTGAGTATCCCTTGTAGTCACGCATTGGTACACTATTTTCATCAAAAAGATTTTCAGGACAAATCCAACTAGTATTAGTTACCAAGGCATTATGAATTCCTACAAGTTTACAAGGTACTAGACGGGCCGGCGCGCTTCGCCGCGCCCGCCTGCCACTCGTTTCTTCATTGGATCTTCTGTGCATCTTGCTACTGCGTAGGCACGTTGCTTGGCAGGTGTGACCGGTGCATGTGATTTTGTCCTCTTGTTGTTGTCTAACGGTCGAGTAACACAGCTAATGACATCATTATACCAATTTATCATTTCATAACCTTTCTTAAGCAAAGCTACTTCAGTTATATTTCTATTTTCTGCTAGGACTTAACCAGCCTTATCGTACACCATGTAAGGGTACCCATTTTGCTACCTAGTAAACTCTTTGTAGTCTTGGTTTCTTGGCAATCAGACAAAGGGATTGAATCTG
Organism: Dactylis glomerata; assembly: GCA_007115705.1. Lineage (NCBI taxonomy): Eukaryota > Viridiplantae > Streptophyta > Magnoliopsida > Poales > Poaceae > Dactylis > Dactylis glomerata. The sequence continues at coordinate 3,420,555 of QXEO01000547.1, read as the reverse complement.
GAAGCTCTACTTGCATGAAAATAGATGGTGGAAATCAGTCATGGACTTGCCTCTGATAGTTAGTAACTTCCACGGAGAAGAAGCCATGACAGGATATGAAAAGAAGATTACATGTCGTAACTTCCATGCAGCTTGCTGACATGCTCGTTCCACACTTCTAAAGCGTCTTTGTACAAATCCTGGTACATTTCGGTCATGGACTTGCCTCTGATAGTTCAAACCATTGCACCATTGTTGAGGTCCTCGATATCGAGGTTCGAGCGGTTAGCCGGAAACTGCAACACATCTTCTACTGAGTTCTTGATTGCACCTTTGATTAGTCCCTAGCCGGCAACACATGCTGAACTGCTTGGCCAACACATTGCATTTATTAAGCGTAACGATCATAGCAGCCCCACGCTTGCCAACACATTGCATTTATTAAACACGTTGATAAATCTTGTTATTAGCCATATCATGATTTGGGAATTCCAACAGGGCATAGAGATAAACTAAACCACACAAAGAAAATAAGCAAGTTGTATTCAAACCTTTTAGATAGACCATATGGTATTCAGGCCCATTTATAGGGACTCGTAATCTTCTGACAACACAAGAAGGCGGCCTTCACTTACCTATGCACTTCGACCTATACACAACACACCATAAATCAGTCATATGAACTTAATTGTAAAGGGAAACATGCGAAGTTGCAAATTCGATCAATCAGCAGGAAATAGAAGATAGTAGATTATATTAGTATATTTTTTGAAGGACAAACAAATTCAATAGTATGAGCTAACAATGGCGAGATATGTAGCAAGCAAAAGAGTGAAGCTGTAGAATTCCTTGTGCATGTTTTTTGGCCTGATGGAATCAGGTTTCATGTTACCCATTATTATTCCTGTAATAATTGGATATGAAGATAACTGCGGATGAAATTGTGTATCTGTATAACACATAATTTGTTTTATCATAGTTGGCCCCTTGTGCTTCCAATGATCACAGTCAAGATAAGGACTGAAACTTTTTACACGGCCCTGATTATTTATTTTAGTATTTGACCACCTAATGGTTTTGCTCAAAGCTAAAATAATCTATTCAGAAATAAAAAAATTAGTACAAAAGGGTCGAACTTAACAATATATATAAAAATCAGACAATATGATGAACCATATGTAGACATTCTCATAGGTCATTTAGACATTCTATAACTGAAAAAGAAATTATAAAGAGCCCATTGAACTTAATCCAAAGAAGAAATACAGCCAACAAAGATTTTGGATAGAAATTCATGCAAAAGCATGAGCATAAGTCCGAGAGTCCAATGTTTAGCGGTAGCTTATAAATAAAATGATTATTCCTTGGTATTTGTTAGAACGAAAGCAAACAGGCACATATCCACCAAGTTACTATAGCAACATGTCGCATACCAATAAATTGTACAGTAATGCACATGAAAGAAATATCCTAATGGCAGGCTGATGGGTTGTTTAGATTAAACTAATTCTGTTGAACCAATTTTTAAGGCACTAATGATCTAACAAATAAAAGCTCGCAACAAGTAACCGCAGCAGGCACATATCGAAAATTATATACATAGGACGGACAGAAAACTAATCATGTATGTTCATCAATGAAATCCTATCAAAATTCTGAGGTCACATATCTGAGATTGATCCTGCAAATGAAATAAAATTGTCTTATTATCTTAGCTATTGTCCAATGCTGTTGTGACCTGGGTCCCAACTCCAAAGGAAGCAGATCAAGAACCTCCTAAGAACACATGAACGGATCTTGTCGGAAACAAGTATTTCTATGACCTCCACTGTATGACAATAAGTGCAAAACTGCAGCCAGCAATTAAGCACCTTTGCCAGCGCCTTCAGGTTTTACCTAGAGCACCGAATTCCTAAAATAGTGTATAGCCGTATACTAAATTACTGGTAGATATAATAAATTGCAAATCCATTGCCTTGGTATAGAATTGCAGGAACAAAACCAAGGTTAACATTCCAACCAATTCTCCTACAAACCCCATGTAAAACTGAAAAACTGCAGCAGCAAATATTGCCACAAGGAACATCATGACGCAGCCCAGATGCAAAACCTGTCAGTTTATAAGAAACGGAACATTTAGTGTGACTAAAAGCAAACATGAGGAGTACTTGTTTGTCTTCTCATCCCTTCCATCAATCTCACGCAAAGAACAATTGCTCTTCAAGTCTCAAGACTGATTTTTGTGAAACTTCTAGACATATGCTTATATGATAAGAGTAGGTTATGCAACTCCCACAGTTAGTACTGGTTGTTTGGCATTTTCCATTACAAAATCTATGATGCCACATATAGGAGCAGATGTTCATGCCACAACTATTGTTGGTATACCATCTGAATCATCTAATTTTTTTTGTCAGTTGTCAGCGATACAGAATTACTTATTCCTCCTATAATGTGAAATTCATGAATGGGCAAAACTGTCAGTAATATTTTGTACCCATATTGGAGACCATACTTAAGATGCGGGCATTTAGTAATAGTATATTATTGTTCTTTTATTTTCAGAAGTACCATATGAGACCCCATGCAGCGATAAACGAAAGTATAGGAAAAAATTATAGTAATGATAACATTAAGAGGGAGAACAATCATACTGTAGCGCAAATGCAAAGATCCCCAGAGTGTTCGTCATCTACTACTACATTTTACCATATAAGCATGTAGGATCTTAATCCCAAACAACTACTTGCAGCAATCATAATACCAGCGACATACCGCAGAATCCGCCCCCAGATCAGAGCAGTCTACCCAGTTAGCGAGCCCAACAGAGAGACCCGCTCAAATTAGAGGAGGAGGAGGAAGGAACTGGAACATACCCTGCTGCTCTGGGCACAACGAGCTAATAGGAGAAGGTAGATGTTCTGAGAAGACACATCTTGCGGCACCGCCTAAAGACATGACACCACCGACGAAGCCATAAGCATCTTGTGCAACTGGATACTCTCTTGAGAACAAAATTCTAGCAACTTAAAGTAACATTGGTAGATGTCACATTGATCAACAAGGTTGATAATTACTGATAACTCAAGTCCAGCACATGTTACGTTATGCACATGGAAAACTACCATTACAAGTTACTATATGCAATTTTCTGGAATTCTTACTGATTTGAAATGACACTTATACTGTACATGTCCAAGTATATGCTCACTGATGCAATTGCGTTGGTATGTTTTCAGACTAAGAGAAGAAGAACTCTTTACAAACACTAACCTATAGGAGTTATTGAATGACATTTTCCATTGTTATGATGCCGACGGCTTCTTCATCTTCACTAAGTGTGTGCAATGGCTCTCTGCGTACTTGAAGAGCATATGATTGATCTTTGGATCATTTTTGAATCAGGGTGTTGAGATAGCGCTTCCATCTTCGCAGCGGAAGAAGGTTTTTCACAGCCTTTTCACCAAGTTTACCATTGATGGCAATGTCGACCTCCATTTTCGGCACCAAAACAAAGTAAAACAGAGAAACTGAGTAAAGTACACATAGCAGAATACATACGTGACATGCGAATTATGAAGCACTGCCAGGGAGCTCACCAAGATTTTCACCATCATTGTTGAGCTGTTTGGCTTGGTAACTTGCAATGCGTTGCCTGAAGACAATTGCCATGTGGCTGTGGCCCTTCTGGAATTCATTTAGGATGTCATAGAGGCAAGTTTTCTGAAACACTAACATTTAACAAGGTACAGACATGTAAGCTGAACATACAAATACTTGGTACATAACAAAATCCATGTCCTTATGTTCATGTATTCCACTTCGTGCATTTAATCTAATATTATATTGTCCCCACATTTTAGAGATAAAAAATGACGGTCAGATGGTTTATAGGTGTACCTGAATCAGCAAGACCGTGCGCCGGCACCACGGCGGTCGCCTCCTGTTCTGTCATCGTTGCCCGGCGTCGCCCTGTCTTCCTCATCATGGCTGAATCTGCAGAAGGCGTGGAAGCCTCACGCAAGGTCACCTCCTCTTGCGCCTCCATGGAGGCGGTGGAGGCGGTGTCGCCCCGACGCTTCCCAGTGGGGCTTCATGAGGACGGGTAACTTTTGATAGCTGCAACTTCAATACAAAGTTCAGGAATGCAGTTCTTTTCAGTTCTGCAATGACACACTGATCTGATAATGCGTTTACCTAGTACACTCTTGCATCATAATAGCTACTCTTAACCTTCAAAACAAAAATAGCTACTCTTCGAACAAGACCTGAGATGGACTCTGTCACACCCTGAAGCCTCTTCTGAATAGCGTTTGAATATCCCAGGTAGTACTTTGCAAAGCTTGACTTGTCGCTATTGGTGCAAATGCAAGTTAAGATCCATAAAAATGTACATGCGCACATAGTTAGAGAGGCAAAAATTGAGAACGCAATTAGGAAAGGTACACTGAAACTGAAAGGACCAACAGAAACATTGGAGCTTCTCTTCTTAGGTGTGTATCGCTGCTGCATAGGAGAAGTCGAGCTGAAGACGCCATGGCCACACCGCACAGGAGCAGCTGAGATTCAGAAAAAAAATGTCACAAGGCAGCGAACCATACAGTGTGTACCTATCTTGACAGTGAATTAGATTCAACAACTGGAAGGGGATGCCACGGGAGAGTTCAAATGGCTGGCGCACCTCCCTCCTGCTCCGCCTCCTTCCATCTGTGGATTTCCAATCTGGCGGCTGGCCCTGCCACCAACAGAAGGGAGGCGCCTGCGCCCTCTGTTGCCCACCGCCACCTGCTCGTTGTTCTCTGCCGCCAGCGCTCACCGTTCCCCGCTGCTAGCGCTTGCATATGTCCACCGCCACTGACAGAGGACGGAAGGCCAAGACAACATAGAAGAGAGAGAGGAGAGACCATGGGAGAGAAAGAGACCATGGGAAAGGAAGGAGAGGACACCTGGCTTTCACCCGTCGTTCCCCATCGCCTGCTCGTCGCTGCCACCTCCATCGATGCTCTACCACCGCAACCACCGCCAGTCCACAGAGGTGAGGGAACGGCGGCGGCAAGTCTTGTTCAGCTCCGCTCCAGGGTGGGGCAGGCGGTCATGGAGTGGGGCAGCGGCGGCGGGTGTGGGATGCGGCTGCAATCGGGGTAAACCCTAGGGCTCGGGAGAAAGCAGAGGAGAAAGAGAGAATGGCTGGGTTGTGGCCTACGGGCTCGGGTCTGGGGGTGCGAGCGGTGCTCCTTTTTTCTCTTTTTACACTTTGAAGATTTATCTTTTGCTGTGGATTGCGGTCTGATGGTAAATGGGACCAAATGTCAGCGAGAGAGGACAGCGAGAGTAAAGTGTAAAAAAATTACCGACCAAACCAAATGGACGGCAGAGATCATCTAAGATAGAGATCCAGTGGCTGCAAAGCCACCCGCCGGGATGGCCTCAGAACGCTGGGTCAGTCTCAAGCTTAAAGCTTGTAGTAATTGGCATTCTAGAATCTTCATTGGGTGTACCAACAATTTCAACAGGCGAGCCAAGCTTATTAAACTTCTTAAAAACTTTCCTAGCCTCAATTGCAACATCTCTAAATTCTATACGCAAAGTTTCCAAGATAAAATCTCTCTTTTCGGGATCCTCAATTTCATGAAGCTTAAGGAACATATATTGCAAAAAAAGATTAAGGCTAGCAAACCTAGCTTCTAACATGTGAACTAAATAAGCAGAAGCAACTTCATAACTAGGAGCTAGCTTAACCAAAGATTTTTCCTCAACTTTCTTATGCATACTAATATGATTAAAGAACTCCTCAATGTTACTTTTTCCAATAATTGAACCACTACCTACTGAGAGGTCCTCCAGAACGTACTTAGGGAACAGCATGATGAACTAAAAGTAAAGGAATAACAACTACCAAGGATTCTAATTTTTTTGGGTTTTTGATATAAAACGATGCAAGTAAAAATAAAGTAAAGCAAAACTTAAAACAAAGTAAAGGATGTGTGTGCAAAAAACTCCCCTTGCAGAGGTCTTCCACTCTTCCCCGGCAACGGCGCCAGAAAACTATGCTTGATGCGTGGTGAATGACCAGCCCGTTGGGAACCCCAAGAGGAAGGTGTGATGAGTATAGCAGCTAGTTTTCCCTCAGTTAAGAAACCAAGGTTATGTCGATCAGGAGAAGAGCGGTGATAAGGGTATAGCTAATAGAGCCCGTTAGTTGAGTACCCCTGAGGCCCGTTAAGCTAGGCCCAATTGTAATGATAGTCGAATACGAGTTCTTACCGTATGTCGATATTGTAATCTGTATCGGACCCTACCCGATCCTCGAGACCTGGCCATCTATATATAGGGGCCAGGAGGGGATGGTGTAGGCCAGATTGAAAGCAAGCCAGGTTGAACACCCAAGTTTACTTTCGACATACACCTATTTCGATTAACTTTACCTTCGAGTTCATCCGACACCCTATCTCCCCGATCCTAAGTCCTTCATTTAGGACATTTGTCGAGTTAACCCCTCGTCAATTGGCGCCGACCGTGGGGATCTTGGACGTTGGAATCATAAATTTGATGGCTTTTTCGCTTTTAGCCAACAGCAATACAGAAGTCGACGAAAATCAAGAGATGGAGTTGACAATCGGAAGTTTAAGCATCCTCATCGGGCCATCGGGTTCATCTCGCCTTTCAGATCCGACGAAACAAGATCCGTCGGCAAGTGAGCCCGAAACAGCAGCAATGATGGAATATTCTGAAGGCTCTTCCAGCGAGGTAAACTCGCCGGTCAGCTTAGAAGAAGTGCAAAAAGGAAAAATCACAGAAGACAATGAAGTAACGGAAAATTTCGACGCAGGGGTCCAACTCGAAGATCTTATGGTCCGCCTCGATGATATTTCAGACAAGTCAACAAATACATGGAAGACAGGATTAGAGCTTTCTGAAGATAGTAATTCGATCTTCTCAAGCTTCAAGGGTAACATCGGCAAACAATGCCAGGTGCTCGCTATTGTAGGAGATAACTCAGAAGAATTCGACGAAAACGACAATCCAGTGCTAAACCCAGCAAATATCGACAGAGGAGCAAATCACCTAGTAGAAGGACAAACAGCAGAATCCCTCACAGCCAGGGAAAAAATTCGACTATCAGACGACGAATGGAGGATAATAAGAGAAGCCATAGAACACGGCACGCCAATACCATCAAATTCCAGCAAAGACATGCTTTTGGGGTATCATTACGCCCTAAGGCAGCAGGCAAAGCAATTAGCAAAGGAGAAAATAGAGATACAAAGAAGAAAAGATTCAGCCATTGCAGCTAGCGAAGCTGCTCGTACAGCACGAAGCGACGCATCATATAGTAACGCAAGGAAAAATTGTCGACACGGCTCAAGGTACGACAACCTCGAGTACTCCGACAGGCAAAGTATTTCCAAAAACCTCGACTCGTCCTTCCTATCGGTCGACGAGCAGGGGAATATCCTACCAAAAAACCCTGAAGCGGCATTAGTAGCAGCGCAAGCATATCTACTCACAACTCGACCAAGTCTAGGAGATCCTAGGGAACATATGCATAGAGCAGCATTGAACGGACTCAACATGGTGGGACACAAGCTATCAGCAAAAAGAGAAGAAACATATCATCACAAGGAAGTGCATAAAGCAAGGTCACCTTGCCGTCACAATAGTCCTAGGCGCAGAAGCAGCAAGCACCGATCTCGATCGCCATCACCAAAACAGCACGGTGGAACTCGAAGATCGCGATCCCCAAATGAAAAACGCGACTATGAAGACGATGAAAAAGAGATGGGGGCATCGTGCTTTACCCGCAGGGTTCACACCACTCTAGTTCCCAAGGGATTCAAGCTACCTCATGATCAACAAAAGTACGACGGATCACATGAACCACAATCATGGCTCGCAGATTACTTACAAGCAGTTCAAATATTAGGAGGAACCAAAGAAACAGCAATGCAAAGTTTGCAACTACACCTCACCGGCGCAGCAAGGTCATGGTTGAGCAAACTAGAGAAAGAATCTATTGGAAGCTGGGAAGACCTCACAAAGCAATTTACAAGCAACTTCAGGTCGACATACAAACGGCTAGCATCAATAGAAGAAGTCAAAGCGTGTGTGCAACAACGCGACGAAACACTGCGGGCATACATCCAAAGATGGAGCCTTATCAAAAATTCAGCAGTCGAAGTTTCAGATGAAAGAGCAATAGATGCGTTCATCATTGGATTAAGACGAAGAGACCTAGTCGAAGAGATGGGCAGAATCAAGCCGAAAATAGTGTCAGACCTCATGGATGTAGCAAACAGATTTGCAGATGGAGAAGACGCATGCAACAACAAGCGGACGCGATCCCTAGAAGACGATAGAAGAAATAGACATGGAAGTCAAAGGAGACGGTCCAGAAATTACGACAACTATGGCCCCCATAGCCAAGTCGCCGCAGGTTACAAAGACAACAACTACCAAGGAAGCGATCGAAGAAGTTCAGGATATCGAAGCTACGGAAAAGAGGACTATAAAAAATTCCCCGCAAGAGAATCCAGAGAATACAACCCTTCGCCAGAAGATATGCTCAACGGACCTTGTCATATACACTCAGCGTTCGTCAATGGGAAGCGAGTATCAAGGCACGCAATGAAAGATTGCACAACATTCCTAAAACTACAAGAGGCAGCACTAAACAAGCAAACCGAAGCAAGGCGACAAGGATTTGAAGGAAGCAACAATCCTCCGACCAAACAACAAGGAAACAACGGAGTTCCTCAAGGACAAGACCAACAGAATCAGGGGCACGACGACGATGAAGGGTACGTTCCATCCAAAGGACACATCACAACAATGATACAACCTGTGCCCAAGTCGAACAAAGAAGAAAAAAGTATCACTCGACAAGTCAACTTAGCAGCCATCTCACCGCCAGCCGCAACGGAGTATCTCCATTGGTCAGAACAACCAATCGAGTTCAACAGAGAGGATCACCCCATAACAGTACCTCGGCCAGGAAACGCGCCTCTGGTACTCAAAGCTCAAATCGGCGCATATGATGTCGACAGGATATTCATGGATGCAGGAAGTGGAATTAATCTGATATATGCAAAAACACTCAAAGCAATGCATATATCACTGGAGTTCTTGAAGCCAACAGACTGTTCCTTCCACGGAATTATACCAGGAAGTGCCAATTACCCACTGGGTCGAATAGCACTCAACGTTTGCTTCGGCAACCGACAAAACTACAGAAGGGAAAAGCTAGATTTTGAAGTCATGGACTGGCCATCTCAATATCACGCGATCCTCGGACGACCCGCGTTTTCGCGATTCATGGCAGTCCCCCATTATACATATCTGATACTTAAAATGCCAGGACCAAGAGGAGTAATTACAGTAAAAGGAAGTTTCGAAGTTTCAGATCTCTACGATAGGAAGATGGCACAAAACTTTGGCATGATAGCCAACTATGCAGAGAAGGCAAAAAGCACAACTACAGAGGGCGTCAAGCTACTCGAAGGACGCGTTGCGGAGCCCGAAATGAAGAAACTACGAGTAGGAGCATCAGGAGAAGACAAAGACGCAGAAGAAGAAGGGAAAGCCATGATGGCATAAACATCAAAAGACAATAAAGTAGAGTAGAACAGTAAGGCTGTAAAAGCCACGAGTTATACCAGGGGCAATGCCCTCTAGATCCAGAACACAGGTCACAGGCCGGATCTCTTGGGTCACCCCATGTATCTTACATTACAAGTATAATAAAGACGAAACGTTCCTCATATTCGAGTTTACGAGTCTTTCAAAGAGAAAATGCGGCAAACGCACGAATCATACAATAACGCTCTGAGAACAAATTTTCGTCATGAAGTCGCGAAATAAAATACTCTCGCGTTGCACACATACAAAATGTATTACAATAATGGGTTGTCAGAATCATCTACGCCTAACGGGTCCAAATAGTGGTACTCGCGAAAAAACGCAGCATCCGCTTCCAGCAGCCTAGCTACAAGTCTTCGAGCAGGTTGCAGCGTGCTCTCCATATGCACACGAAGGCTAGTCCTACCTGGAGCTAAACTCAGGGACATAGAGCTATAATTAAGCCTCGGGTGCCACTTGCGTATCCACCCGAGAGCAAAATTGGCACCAGCCACCAAGTTTAGCTCTATCAATCTATGAATACGATGGCTGGATCTAAAGGTATCAAGAAGAAGTGGAAAAGTTGCAGGCAGAGGATTGCGAGGAAGCATGACAGAGTGCATAGTCGTCAGAGCACGTCGGCAACCATCAACTGATTCGCCAATATGTTGGGCACGGTCCTAAAGCAGGACAATGGCACTCCGGCGACGAGGATCAGACCACAAAGTCTCACAGCCTGCCGACATTCTCTCTAAAGCTGCATTTCGCTCGGTAACCCGACGATCTTCCGCAGCGAAATCCAGACAAGTACCTATAACAGCAAAGGACATCACAAAAAACAGCAGTGAAGAAACAGGAAAAGGAGGAGTCGAAAGAAAACTTACATCGCAACATCTCGCAGGCAGACTCGACAATGCCAAGAATAAAAGATTCGCACTCTTCATTATGAACAATCTTCGCCGTCAAGCTGGAGACTTTTTCCTCAAGAGAAGATATCTGCTTCATATAACCACTGGCTTTGCTAGCTTTGTCAATAGCCATCTGTGCCTGACGCTTGGCTAAAGTTAGGCGAGCCTCAAGATCAGAAACCCTGGAAGAGTATTCTGCGCATCGACTGCATCGACTAGGAGTCGACGAAACCTGAGAACCGAACACACGGGCAAAGGAAGGAGCAGGACCGTGAGTCAAAGGATCATTAACGCGCATCGGCTGCAAGCCAAAAAGGAAAAGAAAGGAGAAGCAATTTCAGAGAGACAGCATAATACTTCATACGAAGGAAATATACTTACATAAGTGCAAAACCCTATGACTAAGGTTCTCGGGTTGCACGCAACTAAAGTTTTTTTACATTCAAAAGGAGAAAACTAAAAGCTACAGAGGAGCCGAAGTCTACGCCACCTCAGCATTTTGCTCTGTGGCAGAAGAGGGCATGGCAAATCCATCGCCAGAAGTCGATGGAGGTGCAGGCTCTTCCATCGTTGGAGCCGGTGTAGTAGATGCCGCGGAGGCTGCAGAAGGAGAAATAATTGCCGCCAGTGCAGGCGCCAACTTCTTCGCCTTCTCGATGAAAACCTTCATTTCATCGCGGGTGCGGCCATGGGGAGAGCTCACCTTCTCCCAGTCGAAGTCCGCGCCATGAGCAAAAGAAAGTGCAATGGCACCCTCCGCGCCACGCTTCAGAGAGAGCCCCTTCAGCTGGAGGATCGGGTCCTCAATTGTATCGAAGGACTTGGCAAGATTCTCCAAGTTATCCTTCGGGACTTCTGCCTTCTTCTTTGGCCACAACCCGACGAACAACCGCGACAGAACGCGGCTAACCAACTCAAAAGTCTCCTGGATAGATATCCAGTTTGCCTCGAGTAGGTTAACCGCGGTCAGCAAAGGATCATCGCCCGATGGCAAAGATGAAGAAGACACCTTGGTAAATCCTGTGCGACAAAGAAAGTCGGAAAGAAAGAAGTAAGAGGAAGAATTAGCAAAGATCAATAGTACAACAAGAAGTCGAAAAAGAAGGCAAGACGAAATACTTACTTTCAGCAGAAGTAGACATTGTGTGAAGGCGCTCTATTACGGCCTGCTCTCGCTGAGCGTGCTCCCTGTTGGCATCGGCTAAAGCTTTTTGAGCCTTTTTCGCCTTACTAAGTGCTGATTTCTGCGACTTCTCAGCACTTGCTTTGGCAGCGGCCGCAATATCATATGCCTTCTGCGAGGCACTTAGCTCAGCCTCCAATGACGCGATTCGGGCATTGGCTGTTGCTAGAGCAGCTACAGTAGAAGAAGAAAGGAAGTCAGATAAACAACAAAAGATATGTGTGGAGGAAAAACCATGAATGGATATAGAACATACCTTCGGAAGCTTTCGCAACCTTTAGGTACTCAGCGCATTCGGTGCCCAAGGCGACGAATCTCTTCAATAAAGCCTGAGAGAAAAAATGTGTAAGAAGCACGAGTGTATGCAAGGGAGATAAGTCAGGAGAAATTGCTCACATCATGGGGGGAAACCGAGGATTCGTGGGCTTCCAGAGAAACTTCGGGTTCTTTAGCCTTCTTCAAGCGCTTGGGGTTTCGGGGCACAAGAACCTTCTTTACAGAGGCCCTGGTAACCTGATGGCTGTGATAGCAACAAGCAGTCCTTGTGCGTGGTGAATGAATGACCAGCCCGTTGGGAACCCCAAGAGGAAGGTATGATGAATGTAGCAGCAAGTTTTCCCTCAGTTAAGAAACCAAGGTATATCGAACAGGAGAAGGGAGACGGTGACGACTGAAGGTGTTGCTTGCTAGTTTGCGACAGCAGCGGACGACTGGCGCTTCGTCCAAGCTTTGCTTGCTAGCTGCAACGTGGAACCTGCACACACACAAACAAATACTTTTCTCCCAACTTGCGATGAGGTTGTCAATCTCACCGGTTTGCTTGAAACAAAGGTGATGAGTGTATCGAGTGGAAAACAGTAGTAAAATGCTAGTAAAGTAAACAGTGCGGAAAAAGTAAACAGGTGATTGCAATATGATTAAAATAGGACCGGGGTCCACAGTTCACTAGTGGTGTCTCTCCATAGATAAATAACATGCTGGGTAAACAAATTACAGTTGGGCAATTGATAGAATAAAGATAACGTGATATGTCAAGAAGATCACTATGAGATTTACTCTGGGCATTACAACAAAATACATAGACCGCCATCCAACTGCATCTATGACTAATAATCCACCCCCAGGGATATCATCCGAACACCCCGAAAGTATTAAGTTGCGAACAACAGATAATTGCATTAAGCAAAGTGTGTAATGTAAACAAAGCATATGCCCTTGAGCATATGAATGTTGTTTTCTCCCTAGTAGCAACAGCACATCTACCACCTTAGAGGTTTCTGTCACTCCCCCAGGTGAAATAGAGGCATGAACCCACTATCGAGCATAAATACCCCCTCTTGGAGTCACTAGCAACTACTCGGCCAAGATAGCTACTAACAACGGAGAGCATGCAAGATCATAAACAACATAGAGATAACAAAAGATATAATTCAGTACAGCAACTTAATCATAAACACCAATATTCATCGGATCCCAACAAACCAACATCATAGTATTACATAACGGTGATCTCAATCATGTAGGGCAGCTCATGAGATCTAAACATGAAGCACATGGTGGAGAAGACAACCATCTAGCTACTGCTATGGACCCATAGTCCAAGGTAGACTACTCACTCATCGCTCTGGAGGCAAGCATGGCGATGAAGAAGACCTCCGGTGGCGATTCCCCTCTCCGGCAGGGTGCCGGGAAGAGCTTCTGGACCCTCCCGATCTTCGGGTCGACGGCGGCGGCGGATCGCGATGTATTCTGGAAAACTGATCGGGCACTTAGGTTTTTCTCGTCAGGGGGTACTTATAGGCGAAAGGGGGCTGTCAGGAGAGGGACCAGGCATCCTCACACAGGGGTGGCGCGGCCAGGGGCTGGGCCGCGCCACCCCCTTGTGTGGGGCCCTGGTGGCCCCCCTCTGTCAGGTCTTCGGATGTTTGGGAGCTCCCCGGTGAAATATGACTTCAGGAACTTGTTTCGTCCAATTCCGAGAATATTTCCTGTGTATCACTTCTGAAACACAAAAACAGCAGAAAACAGGAAACTGGCACCGTGGCACTTCGTTAATAGGTTAGTTCCGAAAAATGTATAAAAATGCCACTAAGTGTAACGAAACAATAGGCAAATGGTGTAAAACAAAGCATGGAGCATCAAAAATTATAGATACGTTTGAGACGTATCATAACCCTAGGCGCAACTTCTTGGGCCGGGGGCTCATCGTCAACAACAGGAGGAATTGAAGGAGTAGCTGTAGCAGCTTTTGACGGCTCTTCGTCATCTCTACACGAAGCAAAAAACTTATGAGTAACACGACGGAAACAAGGCAAGAGAAATGCAATTGAAGAACTCGAATAAAAAACACTTACGATGCTAGGAGGTCGAAGTACTCCTCATCTTCTGCAGGAACAGAGGCCTTATCAGCCGCTGTAGAACTCGAAGAAGCAAATTCTTCGACTCGCTTCCTTTTCTTGTCGACACCAGCATCTTCAGCAGGCACGGAGGGAGACGATGTCGACGAGCTCGTTTCCTCTTTCGACTCTTCGGCATCATCTTCGTCCTGATTATCGTCAGCCTCGGGGGCTTCAGATACAGATGAGGCCAGATCAGCTAGAAGGGGCCCTGCCTCTGGAAGAGGAGGGTGCGAAACAAGGAGTTGGTGACCCTGCATATAAAATAAGTCAGCAGAGTACAAAGGCAAAGAATAACGTAAGTCGAAGCAAACAAAATTCGACAACAAGCGAACACAAAGATGCATACCTTGGGCAAAGGGTGCACGGAGTCGAAGTAGTCAGCGGTCAAGTCAGCAACTGCATGATCCTTGGTGAGCTTGGTAAGGCTCCTAACTCGCTTGTCGACATCTTTTTTCTCTATCAAATCTTCAGAGACGCAAGTAGGATCTTCCAAGCCAGAGTAATTCCAGAGCTTAGTGAGGCGGTGCTGCAGGGGTTGAACTCGACGTTGTATGAAGAACCCATGAGTTGAATACCCGACAAAGCTCCTCCTTGGCCTCCTTTCAAAGCTTGAATGCGAGACAGAAGAGGAAGAACTTGTGCTATCTCCGCATCTGAGGGAAGCGTATCCCACGACGCCAATTTCTTCACTTCCCTGGAGGCTTCGAAAGGGGCTAACCCATATTGGTCTTCAGGGGAGGCCTTGCGATCTTTGATATAGAACCACTTGGTTCTCCACCCTTGGACAGACGCGGCCATGGAAAATTCAAGATATTGTGCCTCAGGACGCACCGAAACAACGGCTCTGCCCAGTTCGGGTTTTCTGCGTAAAGCAACATTGGGGTGGAGCCGGAAGATCGACCTCCAGAGAAGAAAATGGGGCTCAATGCCCAGGAACGACTCGCAAAGAGTCACGAAGCAAGCAATGTGAAGAATGGAATTTGGTGTGAGCTGGTGAAGCTGCACACCATAAACAAATAGGAGCCCACGGAGAAACTCGTGGGCAAGAAGAGAAAGGCCGCGGAGGAGGAAAGCAAGGAACATTACCCGATAACCGCTCGGGGGCTGCGAGATCCGCTCAGTACTGGGAAACTTGATGGAATCCTGGGCAGAGATGAGGCCATCTGCCCTGGCCTTCTCCACCTCCTTCGGCGTGATGGCAGAGTGTACAAAGTTGGTGGCAGAGGAGTTCTTGGTCATGATGTTCTTGGTGGCTAGGTGCTTCACGCGCATCTATCGCACCGCGCTTGGGGGATATGCACGAACGGAGAGAGGAGAAGAGATCGGCAATGGAGGCGGCGGAGGGAACGAGCTGGTAAACAGTAAAATCCCCCACCACACCCCTTATATACCTTCTGGGAGAAGGATCGTGGGCTGAGACGTGGCGCAAAGAGCGAAAACGGCAGCCCACTAACGGTCAAAAATCATGAAAATTACAGTGCTGCCCATAAAACGGTTCGCACTCATACAAAGTGACGTGTTCATTGACGTCATACAGAAGATGATATAAGAAAAAGGAAGGATGGCGCCGACAGGTACAAAATTTATAGACAAGATTATACGTGAAGGATTTTCAATTATAGCCTTAGGGGCTACTATTATCAAAGATATTGAAAGTATCTCGAGTTGAAGTATGATGGACTACACTATATTTTTAGCCTATACTCGAAAAAGTCTTTTTCGACTATAGCCTCGGGGGCTACTCCCATCGGGAGCGCTGAGCGCGCACCCGGCGATATTTCTTGGTAAAAGCATTAAAGTTGGAAAAGTGCAGGAGTGTTACTCCCATCGGGAGCGAGTTTTATGGTTGTAGAAACCCGAATATTTTCAGTCAAAATTTGACTGCGACATGAGATTCTCGAGTTGCGTTATCGCAACGCAACTCAAATGCCGTGACTTGTCACGAAGGTAAGACCCTGGGATCCGTCCTGTGTGGTCTGGTATACGCACATGGATGCGCTCTGCTGGTATGTATCCGTGTCTACGACGCGAAGAAAATCCTGGTGGACGCACTGGGTACCCTGAGAATCACTGGGATTCATTCTTTGTAAGTCCTAAATGCGGCAGAAGAGTGGGTTTGACCGGTATCCCGAATTCAAGTCCAAGGGGATTGAATTTGAAGTAGGTGACAAGTATCTGTTTCGGCAGTTAACTGACCTCTTGATCCGTCAGAGTTGTCAGGCTTGTTCATCAAAACCCCTTGCGAGCAAATTATCATGAACATAAGTCGAAAGACCAAATCGAAGATTTGAAGATATGAAGAAGTCGAAGAATAGATCAAGTCGAAGATTTGAAGATTAGAGATTCAACCCGAATATATAATTCTGATAGAATCTCAGGGGCTACTGACAAGGGTATAACTAATAGAGCCCGTTAGTTGAGTACCCCTGAGGCCCGTTAAGCTAGGCCCAATTGTAATGATAGTCGAATACGAGTTCTTACCGTATGTCGATATTGTAATCTGTATCGGACCCTACCCGATCCTCGAGACCTGGCCATCTATATATAGGGGCCAGGAGGGGACGGTGTAGGCCAGATTGAAAGCAAGCCAGGTTGAACACCCAAGTTTACTTTCGACATACACCTATTTCGATTAACTTTACCTTCAAGTTCATCTGACGCCCTATCTCTCCGATCCTAAGTCCTTCATTTAGGACATTTGTCGAGTTAACCCCTCGTCAAGCGGGCAATACGACAGAAGGTGATGCTCTCTAGTTTGCGATAGCTTTGGACAATTTATATATGGCGCCTCGTCCAATCTTTGCTTGCTAGCTGCAACGTGGAACCTACACACAACACAACCAAATACTTTGTTCCCAATTTGCGATGAGGTTGTCAATCTCACCGGTTTGCTTGAAACAAAGGGTATGAGCGTATCGAGTGGAAAACAGTAGAAGTATGCGAGTAAAGTAAACAGTGCGAGTAAAGTAAACATGTGATAGTAATATGATGGAAATAGGACCGGGATCCACAGTTCACTAGTGGTGTCTCTCCATAAGATAAATAACACATGCTGGGTAAACAAATTACAGTTGGGCAATTGATAGAATAAAGATAAACGTGATATGTCAAGAAGATCACTATGAGATTTACTCTGGGCATTACAACAAAATACATAGACCGCCATCCAACTACATCTATGACTAATAATCCACTTGTGGCGAATCAATTCGAGAACTCCACAAGTATTAAGTTGCGAACAACAGATAATTGCATTAAGCAAAGTGTGTAATGTAAATAAAGCTTATGCCCTTGAGCATATGAATGTTGTTTTCTCCCTAGTAGCAACAACACATCTACAAACTTAGAGGTTTCTGTCACTCCCCCAGATTAAATAGAGGCATGAACCCACTATCGAGCATAAATACCCCCTCTTGGAGTCACTAGCAACTACTCGGCCAAGATAGCTACTAACAACGGAGAGCATGCAAGATCATAAACAACATAGAGATAACATAAGATGTAATTCAGTACAGCAACTCAATCATAACACCAATATTCATCGGATCCCAACAAACCAAACATGTAGAATTACATAACGGTGATCTCAATGATGTAGGGCAGCTCATGAGATCTAAACATGAAGCACATGGTGGAGAGGACAACCATCTAGCTACTGCTATGGACCCATAGTCCAAGGTAGACTACTCACTCATCGCTCCGGAGGCAAGCATGGCGATGAAGAACTACAAGATTGAGATCACCGTTATGTAATTCTACATGTTTGGTTTGTTGGGATCCGATGAATATTGGTGTTATGATTGAGTTGTTGTACTGAATTATATCTTACGTTATCTCTATGTTGTTTATGATCTTGCATGCTCTCCGTTGTTAGTAGCTATCTTGGCCGAGTAGTTGCTAGTGACTCCAAGAGGGGGTATTTATGCTTGATAGTGGGTTCATGCCTCTATTTAACCTGGGGGAGTGACAGAAACCTCTAAGGTTGTAGATGTGCTGTTCCTACTAGGGAGAAAACAACATTCATATGCTCAAGGGCATATGCTTTGTTTACATTACACACTTTGCTTAATGCAATTATCTGTTGTTCGCAACTTAATACTTGTGGAGTTCTCGGATTGATTCGCCACAAGTGGATTATTAGTCATAGATGCAGTTGGATGGCGGTCTATGTATTTTGTTGTAATGCCCAGAGTAAATCTCATAGTGATCTTCTTGACATATCACGTTTATCTTTATTCTATCAATTGTCCAACTGTAATTTGTTTACCCAGCATGTGTTATTTATCTTATGGAGAGACACCACTAGTGAACTGTGGACCCCGGTCCTATTTCCATCATATTGCTATCACCTATTTACTTTACTCGCACTGTTTACTTTACTCGCATACTTCTACTGTTTTCCACTCGATACGCTCATAACCTTTGTTTCAAGCAAACCGGTGAGATTGACAACCTCATCGCAAGTTGGGAACAAAGTACTTGGTTGTATTGTGTGCAGGTTCCGCATTGCTACTAGCTGAAGACTCGCCAACTCATTTTTATCGTGAAACGGCGCCCTTGTTGTAGTGTTACTAAGCCAGTCAGCATCACCTTCAGTCGTATTGTCTGCTTTTCTCCTAATCGATATAAACCTTGGTTTCTTACTGAGGGAAAAACTTGCTGCTATATTCATCAAACCTTAATCTTGGGGTTCCCAACAATCTAGCAATCAAGCCTTTTTCTGGCGCTGTTGCCGGGGAAGAGTGGAAGACTTCTGCGAGGGGAGTTCTTCGCACGCACATCCTTTACTTTGTTTTAAGTTTTGCTTTACTTTATTTTTACTTGCATAATTTTATCAAAAACACAAAAAAAATTAGTATCCTTGATAGTTGTATTTACTTGTCTTGCTTTATCATGCTTTCTATCAATGGTTGATTTCTTTGAAACTAAATCTTTTTGGCAAGGTGGGTTCACGGAAGAGCAGCAAAATTATTATGAGGAACACCGCTTGTCACAAAAAGGGAAACACTTATGGGAACAAATCAATAGATTGTATATCATTGCTAGAAATGTGTGCTCTACTTATAATGTTACTTATTGCTTTGATAGATCTTGTTGCTGTAGGAGGTATAAACACCTCCCTTTTCAATGTGAGTATAATGATGATGTTACCATATCTTCTTATATTAATGGAAATTACGACTTTTATGATGTGGAACAAATTAAAGAATTTATTGCTTGGAAGGATGCATTCGAACTTGCTTATTTGCTTGAAAATACTGATGATGCACCTTATAAATATGAGGTTTATGATATACTTACATTTTGCTTTGATAATTACAAGGAAGAAAATGGCTATATTCTTAAATATCTTAATAGATGCTCTCCAACGGAAGAGACTAATGCCTTGAAGGAGCCTATGGAAGAAGAATTTGCTGAAACTGGAAGCTCATTGGATAAAAAAGAGGAGGAGAGTGATGATCAAGAGGAGGAAGAATGGAGCTACCAGTGTCTACCTCCCAATAAGAGTAACTCTTTAACTAATACCTTATTTGATAGCCCTCCATGCTTAACAAAGGAGGATGAGTGTGATATTTATATTGTTGAGTTTGTTCATGATGCTACTGAAAATTATTATGAGAGAGGAAAATATGGTTGTTGGAATTCCCATGTTACTAAAATATCTCTCTTTATATTGAAAGTTCCAAAGTTCCTCATGTTTTATCTACCCATACTTGTTACTATGTGCTTCTTTGATTTATTTTCTTACAAGATTCCTATGCATAGGAAGTGGGTTAGACTTAAATGTGTTTTATATTTGCTCCTTGATGCTCTTTTGGCTTCCATTCATATTTCTTATGTGAGCATCTTCTCAAATTACTGAGCCTAGCTCAAAGGCGTTAAAGAAAAGCACTCTTGGGAGATAACCCAATGTTTTTACTTTTAATACTTTTTCTTTTATTTGAGTCTTGGAAGTCATTACTACTGTAATGACCGCTCCTTATCTTGTTTATTTCGTTTTTGTGCCAAGAGAAGCTTCTAATTCGAGTGAGGTAAAGATTTGGGGATGTTGCTGTCCTGAAACTGTTTTCGATGCTGCACCGTAAAAATTCGTATAAATTCTCTGTATATCTTTTGGACCTGCGATTTCTTGTGCATATGCCCCAGGTTATATCCAAACTTTCGTTAGATGAACACTTTTTGATTTGAGCAACAGAAAACCTCTCAAAAATTCGACCATTGTCAGTTGTTCTGTTTTGACAGATTTCTGCTGCTATTCGTTTTTGCCGCTTTATCGCTTTCTTTTGAGTTCTTTTGATCATAGAACTTGTGGGGAAGTTGCTACAGTAGTATGTGCCATATATGTGGTGGTTTTGAGTTGAAACCTGAAGCAAAAAAGAGGTTGATTATATGTTTATGCCTACACTAATGTTGCTAATAGATTTGTGTTTAGTTTTGTATGAAGGAAGTTTTCAAGTGTAGGGATTGGAGAATGATGAGATGAGTTGAAGAATGGACAAAAGCTCAAGCTTGGGGATGCCTATGCATCACCCCAAGAAATATCCAAGAAGTACAAGCGTCAAAGCTTGGGGATGCCCCCGAGGCACCCCTTCTTCATCGGCAAAAATTAGGTCACCTTTCAAGACACTATATTTTTATTGCTTCATGCACTATATGTTTTTCTTGGAGCGTCAGTTGTTTTAGTTTTCTTAGTTAGCTTAGTTTTGTTTGCTGCAATAAATGGTTGGACCCCAACAAATTTCCTTTGGAGGAGATGTACTCGTTTTCATTTGCCAAGAACACTCTGTTTTTCATTCTTACAATTTCACCGGGTGTTCTTCTTTTTCCGCTACTGCTTTTGGTTTTCGTTTTCGCCCTGATTTGCGTTCAGACCTTGTCATATCTTTTTATCAAGGTGTATTTTTGCCTCTGATCTTTATTGGTTTTCATCAAAAGAGGTGTCTTTAAAAATTTCAAATGGTGTTGGAAAAGAGAAAAAGCTTTATGCAAAATAGTGGTACAAGAAGGAGCTTGTGTAGACTGCGGCTTAGGCTTTTTCATGTCATGCTTGATGTCTTTTTGATAGTATGCTTAGTGGTTTTGCTGTAGCATGACTTGTCTCAAATAAATGAGATTGCTTAATGAGCCTTTGAAAAAATCATGTGTTGTTTTAATTGTTGTTATCGCCACATTTTGGCCAAATGAGGAGATGGGCCGTAATCAAGATGGGCTTGGAGGCTGGATCGGCCTTGCGCGTGGATTTGGGCTAATTGCCCGTGTATCTGTATATTATGATAGAGTACGTTTCGGTTTAAACAAGAGATAGAGTTGTTAGGTTTATTCCAAAGATAGAAAGTCTCCGGACTATAAATATGTACCTAGGGTTATTGAGAAAGGAGGACGACCACGTTCACAACAAACACAATCTCGGCGCATCGCCACCCCTTGTTTCGAGGGTTTCTTTCAGGTAAGCGTCATGCTGCCTAGATCGCATCTCGCGATCTAGGCAGCATCTGCTTATGTGTTATTTGGTGTTGCTCGTACTGAAGCCTTGTTGATGGCGAGTAATACTGTTATCATAGATCTGTTTGGGCTAGCATCGGTGCTTTCGGTTATGTTTGCTTAGTCATGCTGCCCCTAGAGATCTCGCTGCCTTTGCACCTATTTTGGGTGTAAGGGCAGCATCTTGCTTGATCTTTATTCAGTTGATTCAATCTGTCATAGTTGTTCCTTGTTCTCCAAGGATTAGTTTGATATCCGCATGGTTAGGCCTCACAAACGGGTTGAACGATCCAGTAGTACGTAAGGATATGGTTTGCCAATTCGAGAGGAGTTGTTCCGGGAATTGACTCTACGTTGGTTTTTTGGCCTCCTCTAGGGTTAGTTTTCTGTTATCTTTCGTATCTACCAGGCTCAATTACGTGTGGGATGTTCCAATTATGTGGTGAAAGCGTTAAACTGTCGTAGATCGATTTGACTTGTATTGATAAAGCAAAACCCCATGTTATCGTAGATCCAATGCAGATCCATGGGACAATCGGCTACATGAGCCGATTCACAGGGAAACCTGAGAGCCGATCGAGGCTCGTATTTAATGTTTACGTGTCTGCCATGCAGGAAACTAATCGAAGCAATCCATCACCTTCCTGATCAGGTATAGGTCAGGTGGCACGCCCTTGCATCAGCCAGGACGTGTGCCGGAGTTTTGCGGGCCGTTGCCCGAGGGACCAGGGCCCACCAGCAGTTCTGGGAGCCTCTCGGCTCTTCGTGTTGCTCGTCGCTGCTCGCCGGTGGGTTTTGACAGGCAACACATTCTGGCACGCCCGGTGGGACACTCAACAACATCTGCATCAACATCTGACGCTGCGATGGGGGACAGACCAATCACGTACGACGATCTGCCTGATGAGCACAAGAAGAGGTATGATGATATCAAAGCTCTCTTCGAAGCCGATCTCCTCGGCTCTTTTGAGAGGACCCGTAAGCATGGCATCAGGTGGAAAGGGTTCTCACCCGAAGGCGCTCTCGATGAGGTGGATCTGTCTGTTCCTTCAGAGGATCGCACCAGAGCCCTGCGAC
This sequence comes from Dactylis glomerata, assembly GCA_007115705.1. Lineage (NCBI taxonomy): Eukaryota > Viridiplantae > Streptophyta > Magnoliopsida > Poales > Poaceae > Dactylis > Dactylis glomerata. Next base: position 3,397,912 of record QXEO01000547.1, on the reverse strand, counting down.
AGGAAGTCAATTACATGGTGGCTCATTCTCTTCACCGCCATTCTGAGAGCCTGGTGAACGCTTTCGAGCGCGTCGCGGTTCGCGTGGTTCAGGAGATCATGAAACATCAGTACTCTCCGTCGGGGCCTACCCTAGGGACTCACCAGGGAGAAAGACCGCTCCAGACCAGGCCACAGCTACCATTCACGCTTGCAGCTCCGGAGCCACCGGGGTCACCGGCGTACGTCGTCTACAAGATTGGAGGTGATCCTGGCGATTACCAATTCCTGTTTGAACCACCTAAAGAAATCCCACATGGATATGTGTGCACATACGTGCCGGACTGCAACAGCCTGACGCGCACGAACCAGATTGCAACCGCAGGGATTTCTGGGGCAGGTGTTTCTGGAGTAGGGATTTCGGGAGCAGGGATGTCCGGGATGGACGCTGATAAACAGGCGTGGCTAGCTAAGTATGCCACCGGAACGAGTCATGAGAATTTAGCCCCTGCAGCTCAAACGGTGGAGCAAATCAGTACCATCTTGAGAGACCAGTTCGGCTTCGTGCCGAAGAGGAGAACAATCGGCTATTCCAAGCCGTACCCCAACGAGTATGATCTGATTCCGCTTCCGCCCAAGTATCGGCTCCCTGAGTTCTCAAAATTTAATGGTTCAGAAGGGTCTAGCTCGATCGAGCACGTGAGTCGATATTTGGCACAGTTAGGCATGATTTCAGCATCGGATCAGTTACGCGTAAGGTTCTTTGCGCAATCTCTGACAGGACCAGCTTTTGGGTGGTACACCTCGTTGCCACCAGATTCGATCCGGACCTGGAAGCAGCTGGAAGAACAGTTCCATATTCAGTATCATTCGGAAGCTACCGAGGCTGGCATTGCCGATCTGGCGCAGGTGCGGCAGAAGCGGGGAGAAACGGTAGCCGAGTATATTCAGCGTTTCAGGACTGTCAAGAACCGATGTTATTCGGCTCGTTTAACTGAGAAAGAAGCAGTCGAGCTGGCCGTGTTGGGTCTCTCAGCACCGGTCAAGGATCTGGCTTTCCAAGTAGAATACAATTCACTGGCGCACATGGTCCAGAAACTGACAATGTATGAGCAGCGCCACCCTGAGTTGTACCAAGACAAGTTCAAACGTCCGATAGGCCTGGTCGATACAGAAGAAGAGGATCTTGTAGAAGACCAGGAGATAGCCGTGGCTGAATGGGCTCGGGGAGCAGATCCTGTGTCCTGCAAATGGGTGAAACAGCAAGGGCCTGCAAAAGGGTTCGACTTCGATGTAAGCAAAGCTGAGCAGATATTCGATTTACTGCTGAAGGAAAAGCAGTTGAAGTTACCCGAAGGCCATAAAATCCCTACGACGCAAGAGATGAACGGGAGATCATACTGCAAGTGGCATCACTCGTTCACCCACACCGCCAATGATTGCAAAGAGCTACGTCGGCAGATCCAAACGGCGATAGAACAGGGCCGTCTGATCCTTGGGCAGTTCGCCATGAAAGTGGACACAAACCCGTTTCCTGGTATCAACATGGTAGAGCACAGCCACTCCACGAGGCGTCAGCTAGATTTCTCCTTCGATATTAACATGGCAGGGCCTGTGTACCACCATGGCAAGTATAAGGAGGAAAGCGGCCACTCCCGGAGCAAAGAAAAGGAAGAGGCCGGTCCACGCGACCGGCCCCGTTATGATGATAGGCGGTATATAACCGAGGAACAAGTGAGAAGCGTGCGATATCAGAAGCCACACTCCACGCATCTCCTTAACAAGTATGAGTGTCAGTATGACCGACGTCGGCAGTACGACAGAGATGATGAAAGAGATCGTCGGACCGACGCATACGTTGGGAGATACCGTCGGCATGATAGAGATGATGAAGGATATGAGCACCGCACTAGGGGAAGGTCAAAGGAAAAGGAAGGCGTGGATAAACATTGGGATTGTCCTTTCTTCAAATACTGTTGGGATGCGGGAATAAGCCGATTGCCTACAGTCGACAACTGCCCGGAATGTGGACAGCAGGAGGATGACACAGGTCCAGTTTCAGTGTTCAAGCGTCTAGGGCCTCTCCGGCCTCAGAACAGACAAGAGGAGTCATCTCGAGCAAAAGATCTCGAGGAGTCAGAGGATGAAGAAGAAGATAGATATCACCGGCCAAGGTGGTGTCCCGATGGACTCAGACACACCCAAAAGCGTAGAGTTCAGCGGCTACGTAGCTTGGAGGAAGCCGAAGCGCAGTACCTCCACACTTTAAGGAAAGCCCGGCCTGATCTGGCCGTGAAAATTCAGCAAACCTTGGAGACGGAGGCCCGTCCAAAAAAGAAAGAGTGGCGCCCCAAACCAGTAAAAGCCGATGCGAAGACATCGGCTGGCACAAACATGGTGTTCATACTTCCTTCAGAGTTTTGCGCTCCAAGAACCGAAGAACTACCAGTGGCACAGTTTGACTGCGGCCCACGGCCGGTTATCTTTGAAAAGCCACGGGAGAAGGGCTACAAACATCTGAAAGCCCTGTACCTGAGAGGTTATATCAATGGGCAGCCTGTCCGCAAGATGTTGGTTGACACCGGAGCGGCAGTCAATATAATGCCATACGCCATGCTGCGGCGTTTGGGACGCTCCACTGCAGATCTGATCAAAACCAACGTCACGCTAAGCGACTTCAACGGCCAAGCTTCAGAAACGCAAGACGTTCTGAACGTGGATCTGACCGTGGGTAGAAAAACCATCCCTACGTCGTTCTTCATTGTTGACAGCAAAAGCACCTACGCTGTCTTGCTGGGAAGGGATTGGATTCATGCTAACTGATGCATTCCATCCACGATGCACCAATGCCTGATACAGTGGGATGGAGATGAAGTGGAGGTCATTCATGCAGATGATTCGATCGAGATCTCAATAGCTGGCATGAACATTTGGGATGCAGAAGACCAAGAGCCGATCTCTGGAGTCAGTCTAGACGGCTGTGAGCGCATTGAAGCTACAAAAAACGGGGTGAGGCTGGTCTTATCCACTGGCCTGACAGAGTAGCAAAGCCCACGATTGTGCGTGGTAAGGCCGATCCCTGCGATCGGCCACAAAAAATAAAAAGCAGTGATCTTACAACAAGCATGTCATGTAGTCGTAGTAGGGAGATTCCCTACCATTGTAGAGCACAAATAGGTTGTAAACCTTCCTTGAGTAATGCAATCAAAAAGGGGGCCGATTCCGGCAATCGGCCCAAATTATCTTTGTTATCCTCACCAAACTTTTGGCCTGTGTTCAGCATCGATTTAGCAGGTGACGGAAAGCTGGGGTATGGGTTTACATCCGCTGATGAGCTAGAGGAGATTGACATCGGTCCTGGGGATAAGCCACGACCGACATTTATCAGCAAAAAGTTAGATCCGAATCTGCGGGGTCCGATGATAGCTTTGTTGAAAGAATATCCAGATTGCTTTGCCTGGGACTATACGGAGATGCCCGGGTTAGACAGGAGCATCATTGAGCATCGGCTCCCGCTTAAAAAAGGGTTTCGGCCATTCCAGCAGCGAGCACGACAGATGAAGGCCGAAATTTTAGAGGAAGTCAAGAAAGAGATCGAGAAAATGTTGAAGCTGGGTCATCAGGCCATGCAGGTATGCTGAGTGGATTTCTAGTATCGTACCTGTAGAGAAAAAGGATGGCCGATGGCGTGTTGCCATAGATTTTTGGGATCTCAATAGAGCCACTCCAAAGGATGAGTATCCGATGCCGGTAGCAGAGACATTGATCAACGCAGCTGCTGGTCATAAGGTCTTGAGCTTTATGGATGGCAATGCCGGTTACAATCAAATTTTTATGGCTCCAGAAGATATACACAAGACTGCATTCAGAGTCCCAGGTTCGGTGGGGTTGTTTGAATATGTAGTCATGACATTTGGACTGAAGAATGCCGGCGCCACATACCAAAGAGCCATGAATTACATTTTCCATGATCTGATCGGCAAGCTGGTGGAGATTTATATCGATGACGTGGTAGTCAAGTCTGCTTCAGTACAAGGACACTTGGACGATCTGCGACGCGTCCTGGACCGAACCAGAAAATTCGGACTACGGATGAATCCAAAGAAGTGTGCCTTCGGTGTGACGGCCGGTCAGTTCTTGGGTTTCTTGGTCCATGAACGCGGAATTGAGATCGGCCTGAAAAGTCAGGAGGCAGTGCGAACAATGAAGCCACCTACCACGAAGAAAGAACTGCAGTGTCTCATCGGCAAATCAACTTCGTCAGAAGGTTCATCTCCAATCTGTCAGGAAGAATAGAGCCGTTCATGGGACTGGTGAAAATTAAATCTGATGAGGAGTTCCGCTGGGGGACAGAACAACAACGAGCCTTCGACGAGATCAAAGAATATCTAACGAAGCCGCCAGTGTTGGTTCCACCGCAGCAGGATAGGCCGTTCTACATTTACTTGTCGGTGGCTGACACGTCCATCGCCTCGGTGGTGGTGCAAGTTTATGATGGTCTGGAGCGAGTTGTGTTTTACATCAGCAGAAGGATGCTGGATGCAGAGACGAGATATCCTGAGATCGAGAAGTTATGCCTCTGCCTATTTTTCACCTGCACCAAGCTGCGACACATCTTGCTGTCAGCAGAGATTATCATCATATGCAAATCAGATGTCATAAAACATATGCTGTCGGCTCCTGTGTTGAAAGGCCGACTCGGCAAATGGATGTTTGCATTATCGGAATTTGATATCCGGTATCAACCCGCCAAAGCGGTTAAGGGACAGGCGTTGGCCGATCTTATTGCTGAACGAATCAACACTGATATAGCAGCACTGTCTGTACGTGCATGGGCTATGTTTTTCGATGGATCGGCTTGTGATGATGGTTGCGGCATCGGCATTCTACTCGTGTCGCCCCGGGGGGCAACATATTCCTTCTCCATCAGGCTATCTACCCCTTGCACCAACAATGTCGCTGAGTATGAGGCAATACGCAAGGGAATGGAGTTGCTCATTGAAGCCGGAGCAGAAGCAGTGGAACTTTTTGGAGACTCCAAATTGGTGATTTCCCAACTCACGGACGAATACAAGTGTGAGAGCGAGTCACTCTTCCCATTATGGTTGCAATGCCGTGAGCTGATGGCACAGTTCAGGTATCTAAACTTTAACTGGATCCCGCGGTCGCAGAATACCGAGGCGAATGATCTTCACAGATGGCTTCAGGCTACAAGGACATAGCAGATGGAACTGATGTTCAGGTACAGTTCCTGGAGGCGGACGACTGGAGAGCCGATATCTTCAATTACTTGAAAGATTCGGCTCGGGGGGCACCTAAACGGATAAGGTACAAGGCCATGAAGTATGTGCTTATTGGGGATGACATGTTCTACAGGACTTTGGAAGGGTTACTGCTCAAATGTCTGGGGCCAGCCGAGGCAAATCGGCTTCTACACGAGGTACACGAAGGCGCCTGTGGAACTCACCAATCGGCTCACAAGATGAAATGGTTGATCAGGCGATCAGGGTTTTATTGGCCCACCATGCTTGAGGACTGTTTTAAGTACTATAAAGGGTGTCAAGCATGTCAGAAATTCGGGAAGATTCAGATGGTACCTGCATCAGCGATGAACCCCATCATCAAGCCTTGGCCATTCCGAGGTTGGGGCATGGATATGATTGGCAAGATCAATCCTCCATCAAGCAAAGGCCACATGTGGATTTTGGCCATTACGGATTATTTCACTAAATGGGTGGAAGCCGTCCCTATGAAGTCAGTAAACTCGAAGGATGTTATCAATTTCGTGAAAGAACATGTCATTCATAGATTCGGGATTCCCCAAACTATCACGACCGATGGAGGTTCGGTCTTCATTTCTCACGAGTTTAGAGAGTTCTGCGAGGACACGGGAATTAAGCTGATCCGATCATCTCCATATTATGCTCAAGCAAATGGGCAAGCTGAAGCGTCCAATCAGAGCCTTATCAAGCTGATCAAGAGAAAAATCGACGAGCACCCTAGGCGTTGGCACGAGGTTTTGTCAGAAGCTTTGTGGGCTTATCGCATGTCATGTCATGGAGCGATAAAAACCTCGCCATACCATCTAGTCTATGGACAAGAAGCCGTATTGCCATGGGAGATTACGGCTGGATCGAGACGTGTCACTTTTCAGAACGATCTAACAACTGAAGAATATGCAGCCCTGATGAGTGACAGTGTTGAGGATTTAACTGAACTTAGGCTGTGGTCGCTTGAGAAAATTAAAGAGAACAAAGCCAAGGTAGCTCGTGCATATAATAAGAAGGTGAGACCAAAGGAGTTCCACGTTGGTGATCTGGTATGGGAAGCTGTATTGCCATTGGGAACTAAGGATGCAGCATACGGTAAATGGTCTCCAAATTGGCACGGGCCATACAGGGTCGACCAAGTTTTAAGGGGCAACGCGTACATGCTTGAGGAGCTGGACGGTGTGAAATTCCCAGTGGCTGTCAACGGTCAGCATCTCAAGAAATATTTCCCAAGCATGTGGGATGATGGACAGTGAAATATGGGGGCCGATACATGAAATCGGCCAGTAAAAAAATGATGACAGTGAAATATGGGGGCCGATACATGAAATCGGCCAAATAAAAAAAAACAATGCACAGCCATCGACTCTCGAGGTTCAGACTGTTACGAGCAGGTGTCAGGTTACATGAATAAGCTACTGAAGGAATGCCTCGAAGGCACGGAGGGCGTCAGCACGGACACGATCCACCTCGGCGATCTCGGCTACGTCATCATCGTCCTTGCCCGTCACTAGCTGCTTGCTCAGGGCACGTATTTCTGCCAGATCAGTCTTCAGTTGAGCTTTGAGGCCTTCTGCTTCGTCTTGGGAGCGGGCGATGAATGCTTCCTTGTCATGAATGAGCTTTTTAGTCGCCCGGACCTTCTCTTCGAGATCTTCCAATTCCTTTTTTAAGGATGCAAGCTCGGCGGTGCTGACAGAGGTGTCAGTTTTGGCATCCAGAGACGCCTTTTTCTCATTGAGCCGCTGACATTTGGCTGCAATATCGGCCTTCAGTGGGAGTTGGGCGTGGCGTAGATTGATCCTCTCACGAGCCAACTTCACCCTTGACCCGTAGAAAGACAGAGTCACAACTGGCCAAAGCTTCACCTGCAATGCTACCGGGAGTTGGTCCTTGATTTCGTCAAGAACACTCTTCACCTCTTCAGAACCCTCGACCAACTCTCGATTGGGGAGGACAGCAAGGCTTTGAGACGCTGGAATTGAGGTAGAACAGCGCTTGCTCGTGGTTCATCGTTGGCGGCAGAGGGAGCTGGTTCGATGGATTCAGGGTCGAACGTCAGCAAGCCTGAGATATCACAACCCTGGCAGGCAGAAGTGGCGTCAGTATGCGTCAAACAGGGAAGGATGAGTCGAAAGAAGCGAACATACCTCTCCTGAGATCAGGGGGAAAGCCGACGGCGAGACAATCGGCTCGTGTGTTGTTGCTGAGGGCTTGGCCAGATTGGCAACCGTTTCATCTACACCTTCAGGGATTACTAGATCCAGGCTTGCGGAAGGCATCGGCACTTCCCCGACTTTCCCACTAGGAGTGTCCTTCGTCTGCATGAAAGGTGCTTAGCCGATGTGAATAGCAATGAATCGGCATAAAAAGGAGTGGTAAGAGTATGGAGGATAATTACTTTCGAAGCCTCCTGGCTCGAAGAAGAAGTTTGCAGTCCCTTGCGAGCCCTCTTGGGGCTCACAGCTTGCCCCGCCTCGACTGCTGCTCGGGGGGCAACAGGTTCAGGAACAGGCCTTTTCCTGGAAGCCGATGGTGGCACATCTGGCTGGCTCGGTGTGGTGGTTCTCTCAGAGTCTGCTGAGCTCGAATCTCCTCGATTGGATTGTGTTTCCTCGCTGGAGGTGTCTTCGATGGAGACCTGTAAGAAAGGGAGAGTTGGTAAGCACGAGCATGTTTACAAAGATAAATGAGATCAACCAAGGCATGAATCAGCGTACGTGCGAGCTCTCTGGAGAAGGGCTCCGGCGCCTCAAAGTTTTCTTGGCCACTATCTTCCTCACCGCCGTTCTTGTTTTAGTTGGAACTCGGGAGGCAGCTGACCCGGAAGTTGCTTGGCTCTTGGAAGCCGATTTTGGTGATATCGGCTGGTTCTGCATCACGACCTGTTTCAAAGGTGGCGAGTTTTTGCAGAAAAGGACCACAGGAGCTGGTGGGAGGAATTCGAAGGGGGAGCCATCCTCGTTGGTAGGTTCTGGACCATCTTGTTGCTGCAAGGAGACAGAGCAGGATATTAAAAGAATCGTCGTGAGCTGCATCAAGAAAATTTACAAGTAGCAGTACCTGTTCTACGGGGATGTCATATTCAGCATCGAGCTGTTCCAGCAATGGTCCCAGAGCTCTCCTGAAGGCATGAGTCTTCCACATCGACCACCAGTTCTCAAAACCATCGGTTGATGAAGCGAAAGTGAGGTTGTTAGGAATTGGGATGGTCAGAGCATCGAAGAAAGAATAACACCTCTGACTGGTGAGAGAATCGGGCAGGTCAGCTCTGCTCTCTGTGAGGTGGTGGAGAAAGAAATGAGGAGGTACTTGCCCAAGGCCAAATTGCCGAGCTGCTACGACCGGCTGGTAGAACTCGTATCCAGGCTTGATTATTCTGTTGGATGTGCTCATGCCAACTGGGAGGAAGCAGGGACGGATCACGGTGGAGAATAGCTGCCGAGTGCTAGTGTCATCGGCAAAGTTGTCCAGCCTGAAGGAGATTGGATTTTCAAAATTTTCCGATTCCTCCGTGTAAGGAAAGAAGATAGGATTGTCCAGGCCTTGGAAGAAAATGCTGAACCACTTGGATGCTTCATGAGGGATCAGTTTACTACCTGGCAGGCTATACAGAGCTTGGCCGTAGCTGGTGCATCGGATCTGCTTCCCTTTGGCATCTGGAAAGGTGCAACTTGCCAAAAGGGGGAAGTTTGGGATATGGTTTTGAAAGTACAGCTGAGCCCATAGTTGAATAAACCACCAAGGACCTCCTGTTTTGACTGCTATGTGGGAGGATAGTTTGACAGACATCAACTGGAGATATCGATAGACTTCTCCAAGGAACAGTTTGCCGATGCCAAGTTGAGTGCCTCTGGCAAGTTCGTAGGCCAAGGGAAGATAATTCTTGGTTGGAGCAAGGGAAGGGCCACAGAATATGAAATGTTCCAGCCAGAAATTGAGGAAGGCCGTGTGTTCTTTCTCTGTGACAGGGCCCTTAGTTTTCATGTGGCTTCGAAGATAAGCACCCCAGTTCGTGCAATCTGTTTTGGAAGAAAGCTTGAAGGGGACTTTTGGCAGCATAAAAGCAGAGGGGCTGGGTGATGTGACGTCTAGACCAGTAATCATCACCACGTCTAACAGAGTTGGTGTCATGGGGCCATGGCCGAACATGAAGCAGTTCAGAGCATCAGACCAGAAATAGCCGATGGTTTTTAGAAGATTTTCATGTTTCTCAAGGGGAGACAATGACAAAGTCAAGGCATCGGCTATTCCCGTGGTTTCCCATTGGGATTGGTAAGTTTTGGCTACCCTACTGTACCAAGAAACCCAATATTCGGGAGGATTAGGCCAGGCTCGTAAGCAGTCGGCCCAAGAATCCAAATCTAAGTTTTGGCTTACGAAGGGGATTCTGTTTGCCTCGCAAGAGATCAGATGGGCAGGACTAGATTCTGTACGGGGGCCAAGGCAGAGAGAATTTGGGAGAGAAGGATGCGGCAGCAGAATGTCTGAAACCTAAAATTTCAATGATGGGATAAAGCATTAATTCAGGTGTTTGCTATTAATTCTAGCACCGTGCTCGGATTGCGAGGAACAGTTAAGGATTACCTTCAGACCGGAGACCGCTGTGTTGGCGCTGGACGATTCCGCCATCTAATTTGCCGGCGGAGATGGATCTATGCGGTGGGGAATCTAGGGTTCGTGTCGCCGTGAGCCCGATTTGTTCAATGAGGCAATTGGAGATCTGAGTTAGCCTTTTTGAAGATGGTTGCAGGTTACCGTTGAAATTGGAAAGTGACCGCTCAGACTTGTCTAAATAAGCGACCGAGTTTGACCTTGCCAACGTTTGTGGGAAAAGCCGATGTGTTGCCATCGGCTCTTTGGGCTTTGACTTGGTTGATCATATCAAGCGTGGTATGGTGAAAGCCGATTCGTTACTTCGGCTTTTGGAACGTTGACCTATTTGACTATCGGCAAAATCAAATTGGGAAAAGCAAGCTTTGTTGATTCCAAAGACGGTTGTTTACAATGAAGCCGATTGCTTACAAAATGGAGATCTACTACTAGTACTACTACTAGTTCCTAATCTAGAAGGCGGCGTCGTCGTCGTCGCCGTTGCCATTGCCGCCGCCGTCTTCGCTGTCATCGGCGCTGCTGCCGGCGTAGTCCTCACCGCTGCTGCTGAAGTTGTCAGCGGGGGCCTCCTCGTCCTCGTCGTCGTCGTCGGTGTCCTCTGGACCCGGCGCGGAAGCGCTTCACCGGCGGGTATTCGTCGGAGGAGGTGTCCTCCTCTGCTTCTTCCTCCTCATCGGAAGAGCCGATGTCCTCGCCCCAGGACACGGCGTCGTCGGCGCTCTCCGCCTCCAGTTCCCCGTCGACGAGGAGTTGGAAGTCCTCCTCGCCGTCGGTCAGGGACTCGTCGTCCTCTGACTGGGCGGCGAAGTCCCAGTCTCTCTCGTCCACCATTGTGGGGCGAGAGCTTCGTACGCCGCCATTGGCGGGTGCTCCGGCGTCGGCCCCGGTTGACGGAGTCGGAGGATTGGAAGGAAAGGCCGGATGTGTTGGAGGAAGAAGAGGAGGCCATCGCGGAGGAAGAGGGTTTTTTGGCTATTGGAGAAGAATGAGGATGCAAATGGTTCGGATAGATTTAAATAAGGGGAATAGTGGAAGATGGTTTCAATGCCATAGCGGTTTTCGAGAATGTGGTGCCAGAGTTGTCAAATCGTGTACTGCGGAGAAGTTGAGAAGGCGAGGCATCATGATGAGGAGGCGATATGACGGTTCTGCTCTGCAACGCGTGACCCGATGAAGAAAAAACAGAGTGGTTTTGGAATTATTATTGCCAAAACCAGGGGGGCATGTGTTATCGCCACATTTTGGCCAAATGAGGAGATGGGCCGTAATCAAGATGGGCTTGGAGGCTGGATCGGCCTTGCGCGTGGATTTGGGCTAATTGCCCGTGTATCTGTATATTATGATAGAGTACGTTTCGGTTTAAACAAGAGATAGAGTTGTTAGGTTTATTCCAAAGATAGAAAGTCTCCGGACTATAAATATGTACCTAGGGTTATTGAGAAAGGAGGACGACCACGTTCACAACAAACACAATCTCGGCGCATCGCCACCCCTTGTTTCGAGGGTTTCTTTCAGGTAAGCGTCGTGCTGCCTAGATCGCATCTCGCGATCTAGGCAGCATCTGCTTATGTGTTATTTGGTGTTGCTCGTACTGAAGCCTTGTTGATGGCGAGTAATACTGTTATCATAGATCTGTTTGGGCTAGCATCGGTGCTTTCGGTTATGTTTGCTTAGTCATGCTGCCCCTAGAGATCTCGCTGCCTTTGCACCTATTTTGGGTGTAAGGGCAGCATCTTGCTTGATCTTTATTCAGTGATTCAATCTGTCATAGTTGTTCCTTGTTCTCCAAGGATTAGTTTGATATCCGCATGGTTAGGCCTCACAAACGGGTTGAACGATCCAGTAGTACGTAAGGATATGGTTTGCCAATTCGAGAGGAGTTGTTCCGGGAATTGACTCTACGTTGGTTTTTTGGCCTCCTCTAGGGTTAGTTTTCTGTTATCTTTCGTATCTACCAGGCTCAATTACGTGTGGGATGTTCCAATTATGTGGTGAAAGCGTTAAACTGTCGTAGATCGATTTGACTTGTATTGATAAAGCAAAACCCCATGTTATCGTAGATCCAATGCAGATCCATGGGACAATCGGCTACATGAGCCGATTCACAGGGAAACCTGAGAGCCGATCGAGGCTCGTATTTAATGTTTACGTGTCTGCCATGCAGGAAACTAATCGAAGCAATCCATCACCTTCCTGATCAGGTATAGGTCAGGTGGCACGCCCTTGCATCAGCCAGGACGTGTGCCGGAGTTTTGCGGGCCGTTGCCCGAGGGACCAGGGCCCACCAGCAGTTCTGGGAGCCTCCCGGCTCTTCGTGTTGCTCGTCGCTGCTCGCCGGTGGGTTTTGACAGGCAACAATTGTATGGAAGTATTATTTTGGTTTTCTCCTTGTTGCTTTATTTGGGTTGACTTGGCGCATGCTCACACATGTTAGACTCTTACAAAGTTGCCAATAGCCTCTATGATCATTTAGTTTCGACTTTTGATGCCATCTTATGCTTCTTTTAATGTCGCTTTGCCGCTTTGCATGATTATGGCCATTATTGCTCTCTTAGTTGGTCGCTCCCAGTCTTTTGCTAGCCCTCGCCTTGTACTGAGTATGAGCTCTATTCGTGCATCCAACTCCTAAAAGCCAAAGTTTTCCAAAGTGTCCACCATACATACCTACTAGCAATTTGCTATTCCAAGTAAATTTGGCTTGCTTTTATTTTCTCTTCAAATTAAACTCTTACCAGTGTTATGCGAAATTCGGTCAGTAAAGCTCTCACGAACTGGAAGGCACACTTTACTTTTTCCTGTTCTTAAAAATTTGACATTGTGGTCTCTTATGTTGAGTTGTTATGCTTGCAAGTTGTAAGTTGGAGACTAGCCCAGCCATGCAGTCATGGGCAAGCTTTCAACGTTGCACTTCTTATTTGAGTTGATATCGTGATCTTTTGTTTATGGATGCCCGCGGTGTGAAATAAATTGGGAATCTTATGGGGATCATGGAGTTTGTATATGTGTTAGGGAAATGCCGGGCCGCTAATCTAAGCCATGCATAATTCATGGTGGAAATTTGCAGCATACCCATGGTGAACATTCGATGACGCATCTCACAATAAAAAGCTAAACAAATGGCAAATAAAAGAGATGTCGAGGTGTTCATTGTCTGCTTGTCCTGTCATTTTGATGTGGGCTTGTTCCATATCATCGGGCACGGAGGTACCCCGTTGGCGGTTCTCAATGATATGCATATATTTACAATGACAAGAGCCTTGCTTGGGACTCTAAGTAAAGTAGCATGAGGTTTGGGTACTCGTATTCACGGGACATGAGGTTTTCAACTTATGATTTGTCAAGCATATGCATCATAATTGTTCTCGCATTAACTTTAACCATTCAAGATGCTTATGATGGGGGCAATGAGAGCTCGAAGCCGGTAAGTACCATAATTTTTTAAGGTTATAAAACTTGCAATCACTGCTTCCCTCTGCGAAGGGCCTTTCTTTTACTTTTATGTTGAGTCACCACCTTCTATCTTTATGCACCATTAAGAGAGCATAGTTGTCATTCTTAGTATAATGTGCATTATCCCAAAGTTCATTGATTGATTCATATTGTTGGTTTCACTTGTTCTCAAATTATTTGTATCTAGTCGCCCTCTTAAACTTGAAGGTGTCCTATGCATTTATGTTTTGCTCTCTATGAAGGATAAGCTGAAAACCATTTGTATGTTTTTCCTTATGATTTGAACACACGTTTGACTTTCATTGTTTTATTTTCATGATCTTTTGTTTGTGTTCATTTGCATGTTTACAACATGGTTGCTAAGTTTCTATTGTCAAGATTATATCTTTCACGCCCATGTTTTAAGTTCTTATGATCCCAGCTCACAAATGCTTACATACATGATCAATATTGTGTAGGTGCATGTCACCTCAAAAATTATTCTTTTGTTATCACTTACCTACTCGAGGACGAGCAGGAGTTAAGCTTGGGGATGCTTGATACGTCTCCAACGTATCTATAATTTTTGATGCTCCATGCTTGTTTTTATATCATTTGCCTAATGTTTCGTTACACTTCGTGGCACTTTTATGCATTTTCTGGAACTAACCTATTAACAAGTTGCCATAGTGCCAGTTCCCTGTTTTCTGCTATTTTTGTGTTTCAGAAGTGATACACAGGAAATATTCTCAGAATTGGACGAAACAAGTTCCTGAAGTCTTATTTTGTCCGGGAGCTTCCAGTCATCCGAAGGAGAGTAGGAGAGGGGCCACCAGGGGCCCTGACACCAGGCTGGCGCGGCCCAGGCCCTAGCCGCGCCGCCATGGCGTGAGGCCACCTGGCTCCACCTCTGACATCGCCCCTTCGCCTATAAAGACCCCCCGACGGAAAAAACCTAAGTACCCGATCAATTTTCCAGAACACATCGCGATCCGCCGCCGCCGTCGACCCGAAGATCGGGAGGGTCCAGAAGCTCTTCCCGGCACCCTGCCGGAGAGGAGAATCGCCACAGGAGGTCTTCTTCATCGCCATGCTTGCCTCCGGAGCGATGAGTGAGTAGTCTACCTTGGACTATGGGTCCATAGCAGTAGCTAGATGGTTGTCTTCTCCACCATGTGCTTCATATTTAGATCTCATGAGCTACCCTACATGATTGAGATCACCGTTATGTAATTCTATATGTTTGGTTTGTTGGGATCCGATGTATATTGGTGTTATGATTGAGTTGTTGTACTGAATTATATCTTATGTTATCTCTATGTTGTTTATGATCTTGCATGCTCTCCGTTGTTAGTAGCTATCTTGGCCGAGTAGTTGCTAGTGAATCCAAGAGGGGGTATTTATGCTTGATAGTGGGTTCATGCCTCTATTTAACCTGGGAGAGTGATAGAAACCTCTAAGGTTGTAGATGTGCTGTTGCTACTAGGGAGAAAACAGCATTCATATGCTCAAGGGCATATGCTTTGTTTACATTACACACTTTGCTTAATGCAATTATCTGTTGTTCGCAACTTAATACTTGTGGAGTTCTCGGATTGATTCGCCACAAGTGGATTATTAGTCATAGATGCAGTTGGATGGCGGTCTATGTATTTTGTTGTAATGCCCAGAGTAAATCTCATAGTGATCTTCTTGACATATCACGTTTATCTTTATTCTATTAATTGTCCAACTGTAATTTGTTTACCCAGCATGTGTTATTTATCTTATGGAGAGACACCACTAGTGAACTGTGGACCCCGGTCCTATTTCCATCATATTGCTATCACCTATTTACTTTACTCGCACTGTTTACTTTACTCGCATACTTCTACTGTTTTCCACTCGATACGCTCATAACCTTTGTTTCAAGCAAACCAGTGAGATTGACAACCTCATCGCAAGTTGGGAACAAAGTACTTGGTTGTGTTGTGTTGTGTGCAGGTTCCGCATTGCTACTAGCTGAAGACTCGCCAACTCGTTTTTATCGTGAAACGACGCCCTTGTTGGAGTGTTACTAAGCCAGTCAGCATCACCTTCAGTCGTATTGTCTGCTTTTCTCCTGATCGATATAAACCTTGGTTTCTTACTGAGGGAAAAACTTGCTGCTATATTCATCAAACCTTAATCTTGGGGTTCCCAACAATCTAGCAATCAGACCTCTGGTGGCAATTCCCCTCTCCGGCAGGGTGCCGGGAAGAGCTTCTGGACCCTCCCGATCTTCGGGTCGACGGCGGCGGCGGATCGCGATGTGTTCTGGAAAACTGATCGGGTTATTAGGTTTTTTTTCCGTCGGGGGGTCTTTATAGGCGAAGGGGCATCGTCAGAGGTGGCCCGAGGGGCTCTCACACATAGGGGGCGCGGCCAGGCTCCTGGCCGCGCCGTCCTGGTGTGTGGGGCCCTCGTGGCCCCCCTCCAACTCCTCTTCGGATCTCTGGAAGCTTCCGGGAAAAATAAGACTTCAGGAACTTGTTTCGTCCAATTCCGAGAATATTTCCTGTGTATCACTTCTGAAACACAAAAACAGCAGAAAACAGGGAACTGGCACTGTGGCGACTTGTTAATAGGTTAGTTCCGGAAAATGCATAAAAGTGCCACGAAGTGTAATGAAACAGTAGGCAAATTGTGTAAAAACAAGCATGGAGCATCAAAAATTATAGATACGTTGGAGACGTATCAGCGGTAGTACCTATTTGTTTGCTTTGTTATGAACCAAACTTATATGAATTTTAGTATTAGCACTAACCACATTAATTCTGGAGGAAATTATATCAATTCACATTCTAGGGGTTGTTGTAAGTTGTGACATGAACTTACAACTGTAGGGGGTTTTAAGAAGTAAAAAAACTATTGTTGTGTGATTTATCGGTTAAACAAAATCAGCAGACAAAACCCACATGACATTTGACTCTGATTGTGCGACTCTCTTTCGTCTTGGACCGGAAGGTGAGCTCGGCTCGAGCCTAGCTGAATCAAACCCTCCAAAATCCCTATGAAATACTTCCCTACAAGTCAGCTGGTATGATTCCTATCAAGATATTGCACTTACAGAGAATTTACTTGAGTGTGTGGCTCTTCCATGACAGACACTTGATCTTTATAGGAAAGTCTTGTGTATTATCCTGTGGTGTGACATAACAACTTATATTATTAATTTCTATGTTTTCAGTACTTCAGAATCTAGCATTTGATGCAAACATGGTCATGTGTATTTTCTATTGTGTGCTTGCCAATTCTTTGCTTTCCAAATATGAATTTGCTCTGCAATTATCATAGTTATGTACTAATGATATGTTCGGATCGACCAGCTGGTATGAACGATCAAATGAGAAAGAGGGAGGGGGATAACCTAGGAATATGGATGTTATGGTACATGAAAAATATAAATGTCATACAATATCTATTTGAAGTAAGCAGAATATACAAATTTTAGTATAGTAAAGTGTACTAGTCCATGTCGCTTTGACACGATCTTTTTGTAATAGTATGGTTATGTGCATCCTCGTTGATGATTTTTATTTTTTGGGAAAACCAGTGATGATTTCTTGATGTTGTGTTGTTGCACTTGAAAATATGTAACCCTTTGGTGAGAGATATAAGAAAACTTGTATTTCATAACTATATGAAGCTAGCAAAGAAACACAAAAAAAACATGGGTAATTTGAACCCGAGCATCCGTGAAAAGACTCTATATTTGATAAACTTCTAATATGGAAGTAATGTTTCCTAAAATTAATTCATCAAACTACTATGAAAAGTCAATAAGCCATGTTTGAGGATATTCATATATGAAAAGGCTGAAATACACTTAGAGCAGAAAATTCAATTAACCGGGATTCTAAATCTATAATTTCGCTTTTACCGTCAATAAGTTTAGCCATAACATTTATAGCATGACCCAACTATCAATACATCATCCTTTAATTCAAGGACTTAAAATTTCTGGGTTACAAAATCAGAAAATATGTGTTAACATATTGTTTGTTGTTGAAAATGTATTACACTGGTTGTATTGGTATGTAATAGTAGTACCAAGAGCAGCGGCGGATAGGTTGGAGAGGCGTAGGCTCCCGCACCCCTCAGCACGCCCCTTCTGCGATCAAGCTCAGGAGTCCATCACACACCTATTGCTTGATTGCGTTTTGGCACGGACTGTATGGGTTGCCTGTCTTCGATGGTGGGATAGAGAGGATCGGCTCCCTCCGCGTGGGATCTCACTCGCCGATTGGCTACAATCCTGTCATGGGAGGGCCGCAAATGCCCGGGATTACTGGACCGGGGTTGCCCTGATTTGTTGGTGCCTCTGGAGGCATCGGAATGACGTGGTATTTGAGGGCGCCACCGCCTCGCCGCACACGGTCATTCGCAATATTCATAGAGAAGCTGAGCTATGGAAGGCTGCATGCCTCTTCAAGACCGAGCTTGCCCTAGTGGATAGGTGGAGGCTTGGCGAGTAGTCAGTATGTGTGTTTTTCCCTTTCTTACTGACGTAATTAGGCAGCGTGGAGTTGCGTCCTCGACGTCTGTATCGATGGCATTGTAAAGTCGATCTCTTGGCCTCTCTTCTTAAAACCGACTTCGGTTCAATCTTGATCCACTATAGGCACAATGAATCAGCAAGGGGAACTTTGGCTCGGTACAGGCTAGAGCAACTGTAACACGATTTTTTTCCATGTTGCAAGGCTTTTGCAGGCATCGCATCGCAGGCCAGGAGACTACCGTCTGTCTCCACTCTCCAGCGAACCAGCTCCTGTGGCGGCCACAAAGCTCGCGCATTTGCGGCGGCCGTCCAGTCCAGTCCAGCGTGAGCGTGATGGTGGTGATTACGAAGAGCGCCGGCACGAGTGAGATCGTCGCGGAGCACGTGGAAGCCGTGGAGAGGAGGAAGACGAAGACGGCTAGGCCGGACGCAAGAACCGAGTTCCGTGGCGTGCGCCGGAACCCGAGCGGCACGTACGGGGCGCAGATCTGGGATCCGTCGAAGCGAGCTATGGTGTGGCTCGGCACCTTCGGCACCGCCGAGGAAGCTGCCGGAGCGTACGCGGCCGCCGCCGCCACCAAGCTGAGCGGCGAGGGGATGGAGGCAAAGAAGAAGACTTCTGGTAAACCGGACGCTGCGGCTTTCGAGCATCACGCCTGCACGCCGGGTTGGGCGGCGAAGAAGAAGAAGGCTGCGGGCAGGCAGGACGCGGCGGCCTCGCCGGGCTGTGCGGCGAAGAAGAAGAAGACGGCGGCTCGTCCGGACGCCTGGACCGAGTTCCGCGGCGTGCACCGGATGCTCAGCGGCAAGTACGGGGCGCAGATCAGACACCCCAGGGCAAAAGCTCGCCCGTGGCTCGGCACCTTCGACGCCGCCGAGGACGCCGCCAGAGCGTACGACGCGGCGGCCGTCCGTCTGCACGGCGCGAGGGCAATAACAAACTTCAAGCAATCGACGGCTACTGGCGGCGTCTCCTCCTGCGAGGAGAAAGACGCCACAGCCCAGTCGTCCGGCCAGGCGGCGCGGAGCCCGTCGTGGATGGTAAAGAAGACGTCCCATAGGCTGTCGCTGGGAAGCTCCGACACCGCCAAGGAGCCTAGAGCATCAGCACATGACGCCGCCGCCGTCAATCTGCACGGCGTAGCGGCGCAAACCAGTTCCAAGAACCCCGCGGCTCCTGCTCTCGTTCTGAAGAAGTCGAAATCCAGCTCTCGGTCGGGGTTCCGCGGTGTGAGTGTGACCCAGAGCGGCAAGAAGTACCGGGCGCGGATCATGGACCCGGTGTCGCGAGCTAGCCGATGGCTCGGCAACTTCGACACAGCTGAGGAGGCCGCCGGAGCTTACGACGCGGCGGCCGTCAGGCTGTATGGCGCAGAAGCTATAACCAATTTCGAGCAACAACCAGTGGCCGCTGCCGCTGCCGCTGCTGCCAATGATGGCGAGGAGGAGCCGCCCATGGACATTCCGAACGACTTCTTTTCAGACATCATCATCCCAGACCTGCAGCTTGACGATCTCTGGACAGATTTACCGTCCGCGAAGGAGGAGCAAATGGTGGACGTTGTGGACGAGTTCCTCAATATGGACTTCTCCGATGTGGTGGCTTGACACTGCAGAGGTGTGCGGAAAACTCTGCTTCTTCAGTTTGTCCGGCGTTGAAAGTGGGAAGATGAATTAGGGCCAATTTTGTTGGGGACGACAGTTGCACAGGTGATCACAATTTTAGATAAACCAGGTGATCAAAATGTTCTTATGTTTTTGTTGTTGCAACGAAACATGAATCAGATGAAAATATATTCAGCTGTAATGCTGTTTTTTAGGATGTTATGTTTCCAAATTGGGTGATTACACTGATCCATATATACATCAAGGAACAGTTCAGCAAAAGCTAAGCTTGCTCTTACAATTGGTCATGGTTTGATAGTGAACTCGTTAATGTACCATTGCGCTTTGTCTCTAATGATTTTTTGGCCCATATCTTCCGCACCACCCACGAATTACCCCTTTCTTGCGTCGCGGAGGCTTTAAAGAGGCAGATCTATACTAGTGCAAGTGAATGCGGAAAAAATGAACCTAGGTGAGTTGGTTCCACCACAGGGAACTCAACCGTCTGAGCCAAGCTCCTGTTGCTTGGAATTTGAACATCCAAAGTTAAATTCCTAGATCCATCCTTGGGGATAGGATGGTATGTTTTGAATGGGAGAGGGCCGCAACATCGAGCGGAAAGAGGATCGACTATATCGAATTAGAAACAAGAAGAAGGGGATCTTTTGCATCATTAGAGACAACACTGAAAGCACCAATTGTGAGAATTCTTATTCACACCAAAACAATCCTAGATTGGTAGGTGGATACGAAAACACCTGCATTTACCTAAATATGGGCTAAACTGAACATAGTTTGGGAGCATTCCTTATTATTGAGAAATTTTTTTAAAATGGAAAAGAGGTTGAGATGCTTTAACTCGTAAAAAAAATAGGTCTAGGAAGTTGACCCTTTTTATGGTGAGGGTTAGAGATAGTCTAAATCGCAAATCGACAATACTTATTTGAACAAACATAAAATACAATGCATCTTCATTCACACAACCATCACATGTATTCATACTAATAATTTTGGTGCCAAATAAAACATTAAATCATAGATGACAAAGTAAGTAACAAGCGGAAACTTTAGTCACGAGTGGGCCTTTTCCCACTACTAATAAGAGTTTGGTTGCGCTTTAGTCGCAGCGGGTTTTCATCTTGATCTAATGTCTCAAGTTTGATCTCTTTAATGGTTCCCATCTTTCTTCAGCATCGCCCAACGGTTTCAAGTTGCAGCTTAACAGTTAGCCTTTGGAGGAGGTGTGTACGCGGCTACAACATATTTAACGATAGTGTAGGAACTCGTCCAGGAATAGGCAGCTCATACATCTCTCTGGAACTTTATGGATAGTATAGCCTTTTTCTATGTTTGATATTCTACAATTTGTGTAGTGGGAGGAATACTTAACTAAAAATACAATTAAAGACGTCTTGAAAAGAAATTTGCTATTTAATTGCTTGGCGTATCTATCTTATGTTTTGCAAATTTTTGGCTGACAAGAAATCGTAATGTTGGGTGCAACCGTTATTTCTTAGAATGTTATATGTATGTCAATTGGATGCCATCTATGAGTAATCTTGGACCATCTCTAAAGAGATCTAAGCTCCCTAGCTTTGAGAGCCTCTTATGAATCCATGGGTCGTTTTAACTGGGCCTACTAGCAAAGGAGGTAGAGAATTTGAATTTTATCTTAAGTTTGTTGTGGTTTTGAACGGAATAGAAAAAAATGGACATTTTGGATATTTTTAGGAAACTTTTGGACGCAAAAGGCAAGCAAGAATTTGAAATATTGAACAATTTTTTTTAAAAAAGACCAAAATCTGCCCATTTTTGCAAATCAAGAATCAATAGAATATATCTCAGAATAATCAGTGGAATGCATAAAATAAAAATATAAAATTAGAAAACCAAAAGCTCAAAGGACTCAGATTGTCACTTTCCATATACAATGATTCGTACATCAATATAAAGTTAAGACAATCTTACTGAATATAAAAATAGCCACACAACTTGCTGCCATGGTCGCGGAGTAGGAAAAAAGGCGGCCACGCTCCTTATTGTTATTGTCTATGCAGTAGGGAAACGAATCAAGGATACGTCATAGATGGAGAAGTGAGCTGGTGTCGTAGATAGAGAAGGGAGCTGGCGGCCGGAAGACATATCGCCCGGTCTATGCGGTGCGCACCGTAGCTTAGAGAGGAAGGGGGAAATGAAAATTTTAGGGTTTGAAGCACGGTTTGTAGCCTCTATACCTTCAGAATGTCAACTGAGGGTGGGGTGGTGGTTTGGCTGGCCAGAAAGTCAAAACGGTCTGAGATATTTTATCTGATAAACATTTTTACTGGCTCTAAAATGTTTTGTGTGTGTTTAAAATGCGTAGTTGTTGGTTGGTTCATCGCGATGGCGCTCTTGGTAGTCCTATCTATTTGCAACGCTTAGATGTTGGTGTAATTGGGAGCAGATGGTTTCTTCTGTTGTGGACCCTTAGTTGGGTCCTACCTGGCCGCTTGTGAATGTTTTATCCATGGCGTGCATGTCATTGCGGTGTGTCGTATAGATGTGCAAATAGTCGACATGGAAGAGACACAATAGCCTTTTTCATATTGCTGTGGCGGGGGCCATGGTGGCTCGGGTGGAATGTGGCGCGGGGAGCAGTAATAAAACAATCATGCACTGTCCTACAAAAATGTGCCTAGCCTCATGGGTTGCACCTAGGGTCAAAATTTAGTGAGCCGACTACCAAATGATGTACACGCCGATAAAACAGAAACCACATCACACAAAATTAACGTTGGTACCAAAGGACGGCGCGGCAGAGGGCGCTAGGTCCATCTAGTATTATTTATAATGGGTTAAAACTTGGACAAGAAGGTTGTAGAAAGTTGATGCCAAGTTTCAATGATATATCTTCATTTATGCCTGCAAGAAATGTGTTAAAAAACCCTATTACATGATGAAATTAAAGTAGTGATGGTGTAAGAGCAAATGAGGATGATTGTAATCATAATAAGTACTCCCTCCGTCCCAAATTAATTGACTCAATTTTTTCTAGATTTGAACTAGACCTAGTGTAAATGTAGACAAAATTGAGTCAATTAAATTGGAACGGAGGGAATAGTAAACAAGACAAGTTTCATGGTTTCTCTTGGCTATATGATTCACCTGGGAGGGAGAAGAGAAATCCAAGAATAGTATAATGGAAAAGGCATTTTTGAGGTGACCAAGTTGACCTATAACCAATTGTGAATGTAAATGAGAAGTGTTATTGTGTTTTCATGTGTGTTATGAGGATGTAGTCTAAGCAAGATATGTGCTAATGCCTTATCTACTTATCACTCGCACCACTATCCCTAGTATTCCGTGAATGGGCTTGATAATTAATGATTTTCCATGGGCACATCGTAAAGAACAAGCTTTTGCCTTGTTGAAAGAGAATTTTCATGGTTGACCCCTTCGAATAACAAGCTTTTGCCATCTCTTAATAGATAAAGTGGAAGCAGCCAAAGCCAAACGACACAAGGTGTAGAGGAACTCTATCAAAGAAGACCAAAGATCAAGCAAGCAAAAAAAGCCCAACAAATCTACACTATACCTCATTTTCGGGGAGAAATGAGCACCCACTGGATCTAAAGAATGCCCTTGCCCTCCTACTCCATTTTGAGGAGCGCCGACAGTGCCGGTAGGCTGAGCCTTGGAGCCCACGCGCCTGCCAACACATCACTAGAGTAGGGCAGCCACCACACGGACTCAGTCACCACAGCAAGACCCGTGCCTTGCGCCCATAGATTGCGATGCCCTGAAGCAAAAGGGGAACCAAAGCCATCCCCGGTGGTGAGCTCTACAATAAAATGACATGCAAAGGCACCACCGACCGATCCGGCATGTTGGACCTGGGTTTTCACCAGGAGCCTGAACAAGAGAGCATACCGCGCCACGACAACGCCCCTAAGAGGGACATGGCTTGATCAACTCATTCGGCCTTTTGAAGCTTCTGGTTTTTTGAAGGAAATATTCCAAAGCACCTCACAACTAAAAGAGACACATTCTTAACCATGTCATGTTACAAACTACCAAAGTAAACAAGATTAAAGTAACATTTTGCAACAATTATCAGACAAAAGAGTAGTAAACCATGAGCAGCATTGGATGGAATTGAAGGAGGGGCTAAGCTTACTGGAGTCAAGATGAAGTACTGGAAATACATAAAATCAATCTAACTTTGGGTATGATACGTCTCAAACGTATCTATAATTTTTAATGCTTCATGCTTGTTTATACACCATTTGCTTTGTGTTTTGTTACACTTCGTGGAGTTTTTATGCGTTTTATAGAACTAACCTATTAACAAGATGCCACAATGCCAGTTCCCTGTTTTTGCTGTTTTTGTGTTTCAGAAAAGCTACACAGGAAATATTCTTGGAATTGGACGAAATAAAAGCCAGAATTCCTATTTTTCCCGACACGAGATGAAGTCCAAAGATGAGACGGAGGGGCACCAGAGGGCGGCCGCACCATGGCATGGCGCGGGCCACCCCCTAGCCGCGCCATTGACCAGGTGTAGGCCCCTGGCCCACCTCCTGACGCTGCCCTTCCGCCTATATAATCCCCTCGATGGGAAAACCTAAAGGGACCAATCAATTTTCCACAAAACCTACTGCAAGCCGCCGCCGTCGTCAACGCGAGATCGGGAGGGTCCAGAAGGTCTTCTCGGCACCCTGCCGAAGAGAGGAATCATCGCCGGAGGCCTTCTTCATCACCATGGTCACCTCCGGAGTGATGTGTGAGTAGTCTACCTTGGACTACGGGTCCATAGCAGTAGCTAGATGGTTGTCATCTCCACCATGTGCTTCATGTTTAGAAATTGTGAGCTGCCTATCATGATCAAGATCATCTTTGTGTAATTCTACATGTTGTGCTTGTTGGGATCCGATGAATATTGGTACTATGTCAAGTTGATGTGCTGAATTATTATCTTTATGTTATCTCTATGTTTTTTATGATCTTGTATGCTCTCCGTTGCTAGTAGATATCTTGGCCGAGTAGATGCTAGTGACTCCAAGAGGGGGTATTTATGCTCGATAGTGGGTTCATGCCTCTAGTAATCAGGGGGAGTGACAGAAACCTCTAAGGTTGTAGATGTGTTGTTGCTATTAGGGAGAAAACAACAATCTTGTGTTCAAGGATATTCGTATTGTTTACATTACACACTTTGCTTAAGGCGATAATCGGTTGCTTGCAACTTAATACCCGATGGTTGCTCGGATGACATGCGGAGGGTGGATTATTAGTCATAGATGCAGTTGGATTACGGTCTATGTATTATGTTGTAATGCCCAAGTGAATCTCATAGTGATCCTCATGACATTTGTACGCTATCTTTATTCTATTAATTGCCCAACTATAATTTGTTTGTCCAACATATTGTTATTTATCTTATGGAGAGACACCACTAGTGAACTATGGACCCTGGTCCATTCTTTTACATTGCTATTACCATTTACCTTTTATTTTGATTTATTTATATTCTTGCAAACTACTATCTTTTACCACTCGATACGCTTAATCCTTTGTTTACAGCAAACATGTGAGATTGACAACCTCATCGTAAGTTGGGACAAAGTGCTTGGTTGTGTTGTATGCAGGTTCCACATTGCTGGTAGTGTAAAGCTACACCTTGGACAAGTTCCTGGCGCCATTGTCCGGGGTTGTTGCAAAGCTAGCGGGCATTGACCTTCTGAAGTTTGGTTCTTTCTCCTACTGGTTCGATAAACCTTGGTTTCACAACTGAGGGAAGACTTGCTGCTGTGCTCATCATAACCTTCTCTTGGGGTTCTCCAACTGGGCGGTTATATATAATATTCCTACATCAACACCGCACCACCAGGGTACTTCTCGCATGCATCGTCAAAGTGTGGCCACGGCTACCACATATTATTTTGATGCACGATAATAATGGAAAAGAACTCCAGGGAACGACCATGGTAATGATAAGAGATATCTTCTAGTCCAGGACTCCAGGTTTCCAGTGAAGGTCAAGCACGATCCATGACTACACTTAACTCAAATAAACAGGCAGCTGCAGATCTAGTAACCACTAACCACAACATAGCTATCTTCTTTTGTACAAAATGATCTGCATATTACTCCCTCCTTCCCAAATTAAGATGCATATTAGTTACAGTCAAAGTCAAACTTTTATAAACTTCGAGCAAATGTATAACAAATAATATCAACACCTACAACATAAAATCGATGCTATTAGAAGTTCTATAAAGGGAACTCGCTAGAGTTGCATTGTCAGTTGACTTAATGGTACATGTTTTTATGTTTGTACTGTTCAACTGAGCTGCAAAATTAGGCAAAATGTGTATCTGGCATGGAGAAGGCAAGAACATAATCATGGCCAAGTACATGTGGCATAAGTAGGCACAGTTTCGGTGCAACATAAGTAATAATGGCTGGACTCATAGTCATAGATAGAGCTTTTTTTCGATAAAGAGTCATAGATAGAGCAGGGAGTGATTAATAAACATTTTGATTTTAGGTGGTTCAGAATGTTGGTTTCCGCACTCTCTTTTGCTATAACGATTTTCTTAATCTTCTAAAAGTTGTTTCCTCCCCCTCCATTTCAAAAATAATTGAAGTTGTAGCCTTGCAGGTTTGTCCTAATTCAATTTTTTTATAAGTTTAACCTTGTTTTTAGAAAAATACGCTAATATTTAAAACATCGAATCTATGAAAACATATTTTTATGATGAATTTAATGAAAGTAAACATGTGTTTTAGATGTTGATAATATCACATGAAGTATAGCGTGAAAGTTCACCCAAAGCCATGAGTGGGAATTTTCTTAAAAGAAAACTTTAAATTGGTGAGCTATATAGTACGGCAAAAAGCATGACATATGATTCTACTAAATTCCTCTTAATTTTATTGACTTTCTGATGGAAACACCTAAATTAACCCCTAAGTAGATTAAGTACAGTCTTAAACCATGAGCTTAATAAAATGAAATGCACTTCATTTGATTATGTACAAGAGTGCCTATAAAATTCATGACATGTACTTCATGAAAACTTGGGACAAATAAGCACTAAAAACTAAGAGTTATAAGTGTCGTAGACAACACAAAGCTAG
The DNA here is from genome assembly GCA_007115705.1 of Dactylis glomerata. Taxonomy (NCBI): domain Eukaryota; kingdom Viridiplantae; phylum Streptophyta; class Magnoliopsida; order Poales; family Poaceae; genus Dactylis; species Dactylis glomerata. The sequence goes on along the minus strand of QXEO01000547.1, from coordinate 3,371,378 downwards.
GGTTGATTGACTACAATTGGAAAATATAGAGATCGGTCTTTTTATGGAAAAAAGAGTAATAGATTATGGCTAATAGTCACCCAGAACAAAATTGGCTCAAAAGGAGTGTCTGTTTTTAGAATCACTCATGTTAAAAGCTTTATACTAGCAAGAAAAAATCCCTCAAGACTATGGATTAACTATATTTTTTCAAAAGTATATTGTAAAATAATGAGCAATTGTACACAAAAATCCTCTCAAGTTGTTGAATATAGGAAAGAAAATACATTCACTTTTACAAAATTCTTTACACGCAAAAAAAATCTTGAGTTAACCAGGCAGAAAAAAAACTAGTTATAGTATAGCAACAACACTATAGCTTTAAAGTTCTCCCAAATTCATGACTAATATTTTTCTTAAAAGAAACATAGTATGGTGAAAAGCACAAAATATTCTTAGGACTATTAAGTTTTAGTTTAAATTTAAATACCATAGCAGTTATCTCCATTTGTATGCATTATGTAAATTCTAATTGAAGGAACTCTACTGATTATAATTAAGTTTTCAAATACCTTAAATTTGTCATATATTTAAATAATCAATATGGTTTTTCATTTCAGCAACTCTATAAAAAATTATTTCTAGATACATACTTCAATATTTTTTCATTGCATTTCTCTGAAACCATATTTCCTTGCATATTGTGATTTTTTGCTCTTTTTCTAGAACAAACCACAGGTCCACAGCCATGGTGAACGAGGCTAGGTTCAGAGGTCAAAAGGAAACCTGACGCGTATACTGGCTTATCCCCACCCAAAAGCTGGTGTATTCCTCCCGTATATGCAAACGTATTTCCGGAAGTGGGTCCCGCCGTCAAAATATTACCCTCTCTTCCCTTCCCCGCCCCAGCGAGAGAAAAATCCCCCAACGCATCTCAGGCGAGCAGCTCGCGCCGCCAGGGTCCCTGATTAGTGCCGCCGCTCGCTACCCACCGTCGATCTGTCGCGCCGTCGCCCGTCCCCCGACCAGGGTGCTACGGCCGGCGGCGGCGGCTGCTCCGTTTCCAGGACTGCGGGAGCGTGATGGTGATGAAGGCTGGGTGCGCCCACGAGCGAGGCCTGAGTGCCGGCATGAGCGAGGCCCCGGCGGCGCACGGGGAGGCAGCAGAAGCTTTGAGGTGGATGAAGAAGGCTAGGCTGGACGCCGGAACCAAGTTCCGCGGCGTGCGTCGGCGACGACGAAGGCGAAGCGGCAAGTACGGGGCGCAGATCTGGGATCCGCTGCGGCGAAACAACCTCTGGCTCGGCACCTTCGCCACCGCCGTGGACGCCGCCAAGGCGTACGACGCGGCGGCCGCCGAGCTGCACGGCGTCGCGGCGCAAACCAACTTCAAGGTTCCCGTCCAAGAGCATGGCCCGAGCGCCGGCCATTGTGAGACCGCGGAGGAGCGCGGGGACGGCGTCGAAGCCGTGGAGCGGCGGAGGGAGACGGCTTTGTCGCCGGACACACGGACCGAGCTCCGCGGCTTGCGGCGCCCCAGAGAATCGAAGCGCTGCATGAAGAAGGCGGCGAAGAAGGACGCGGCGGGGCCGTTCAGCCGGACAGGGTTCTGGGGCGTGCGCACGCAGTCGACCGGCAAGTATGGGGCGGAGATCAGGCTTGACAAGGGCAAAACTTACAGATGGCTCGGCACCTTCGACACCACCGAGGAGGCCGCCAGAGCATATGATGCAGCCGCCGTGATGCTGCACGGCGCGGCTGCCAAAACCAACTTCAAGATCCCCGCGGATGTCCAGTCCAGCGAGAGTGTGACGGCGGAGAGCGCCCAAGGGCAAGGCCTGAGCGGCAGCAGTTGTCAGACTGTGGACGAGCTCGGGGACGGTGTCGGAGCTGTGGAAAGGAGGAGAAAGAAGAGGAAGGCGGCGGGCAGGACGCACAATCGGACAGGGTTCTTGGGCGTGCGCACACAATCAACCGGCAAGTATGGAGCGGAGATCAGTTCCAAGGGGCAAGGTTTCAGATGGCTCGGCACCTTCGACACCGCAGAGGAGGCCGCCAGAGCATATGATGCTGCCGCCATCAAGCTGCACGGTGTGTCTGCCAAAACCAACTTCAACTTTTCCGCGGTGGTCCAGTCCAATGAGAATGTGGCGGCGGTGACGGCGGAGGGCGCCCAAGGGCAAGGCCTGAGTTCTGGCAATTGTGAGATCGTGGACCAGCTCGGGGACAGGGACGGGGACGGGGAGGGAGCTGTGGAAAGGGGGAAGAAGAAGCCATTGCTGGACTCAGACACTGAGTTTTGCTGCGTGCGGTGGAGACCCAGCGGCACTGCCGAGGATGCTGCTGCCGTCAAGCTGCCCTGCGTGAAGAAGTCGGTAAAGAAGGAGGTGGCTGGTAGACCGTGCAACGGGACAGGGTTCTGGGGCGTGCGCCGGACACTCAACGGCAGGTACGGGGCGGAGATCAGAAATAACAAGGGGAAAACTTACAGATGGCTTGGGACCTTCGACACCATGGAGGAGGCCGCCAGAGCATATGACGCAGCGGTCGTCAAGCTGCGCGGCGCGTCTGCCAAAACCAACTTCAAGATTCCCGCAGATGCCCAGTCCTGCGAGAGTTTGATGGTGCTGGCGTCGGAGAGCGCCCAAGTGCAAGGCCTGAGCGGTGGCAATTGTGAGATCGTGGACGAGCTCGGGGACGGGGTTGGAGCTTTGGAAAGGAGGAGGAAGAAAAAGGTGGTAAAGAAGGAGGCTGCAGGTAGGCCGTGCAGTCGGACAGGGCCGTACAGTCGGACTGGGTTCTGGGGCGTGCGCACGCAATCGAGCGGCAAGTACGGGGCAGAGATCAGATATTCCAAGGGGAAAGGATGCAGATGGCTCGGCACCTTCGACACCGCAGAGGAGGCTGCCAGAGCATATGACGCAGCGGCCATCGAGCTGCATGGCGCTTCTGCCAAAACTAACTTCAAGATTCCCGTGACTGTCCAGTCCAGTGCTAGTGTGCTGGTGGTGCCGGCAGAGAGTGCCCAAGGGCAAGGCCTGAGCACCGGCAATTGTGAGATTACGGAGGAGCTTGTGGATGGTGTCGAAGCTGAAAGGAGGAAGGAGAAACTGCACGTCGCGGCTGCCATAATCAACTTCAAGATTCCCGTGGCTGTCCAGTCCAACGCGAGTGTTACGATGATGCCGGTGGAGAGTGGCCAAGGGCAAGGCCTGAACGCCAGCAATTGTGAGATCATGGAGGAGCTCGTGGATGACGTTGAAGCTGTGGAAAGGAGGAAGAAGAAGCTGCACGGCCTGGCTGCCAAAACCAACTTCAAGGCTGTCCAGTCCAGGGAGAGTGTGACGATGGTGCCGGCAGAGAGTGCCCAAGGGCAAGGCCTGTGTGCCAGAAATTGTGAGATTGCGGAGGAGCTTGTGGACGACGTCAAAGCTGTGGAAAGGAGGAAGAAGAAGGCTTTGTCGGACGCAGAAACCGATTTTCACTGCGTGCAGCGGAGACCCAACGGTACTGCCAAGGACGCCGCGGCTGTCAAGCCACCCTGCATGAAGAAGGCAACGTGTAGGCTGGACAGTCGGACAGGGTTCCGTGGCGTGCGCCGCCGACCGAGTGGCAAGTACGTGGCAGAGATCATCAAAGAGAAAGTTTGCAGATGGCTCGGTACCTTCGCTACTGCCGAGGAGGCCGCCAGAGCATACGACGCGGCGGCCATCAAGCTGCATGGAGCTGCTGCAAAAACCAACTTCAAGAGTCCAGCGGCTCCTGATACTGATGACATCAACCCCGGGCACGTGCAAATGATTGGCGCGCCGGTCACAGCGAAGGTGAACTCGAACGTTGAGGTCCGGAGGAGGGCGGTAGCTAGGTCTGATTGTCGGTCGGGGTTCCGAGGAGTGCACCTGTATGGCAGGAGGTACTTGGTGCAGATCAGGGAGCCGGGGCGGCCAACAACTCGGATGCAGCTCGGCATTTTCGACAATGTGGAGGAGGCTGCCAGAGCGTACGATGCCGCGGCACTGAGGCTGTATGGCGCCGCGGCCAAAACCAACTTCGAGCAACCACCCATGGGCGACAACGCTGATGATGGCGAGGCCTCGTCCATGGACCTCCCCAACGACTTACCGGAGTTGCCGGTGCGCTGCCCGACCTTCTCTGTAGGGACAGAAGTGGAGGAGTTCCTGAAGGACTTCACTACTGTGGTGGCTTAACAGGTTCTGCAAAAACTCTGTTCTTGTGTTTGTTTGTCTGGCGTGTAAACTGAGGAAGGAAATAGACGAGTAATGGTCAATTTTGTTCGGGGTGATAGTTGCACAGGTTAGCAAAACCCTCTTGTGTTTCTGATCTAATGTTGTGTTTTTGGGATGTTATGTTTCCATAGCACACGCCCATATATGCAATGAAAAATTCAGAGTTCAGACAAAGCTATGCTTGTTCTTACAGTCTCACCAGTGGTCAGAGTTTGATATATGATTCCAACTTGATTCAGTTGATTGTGCTTTGTTATTAGAGTTGGCCATGCCTTTTTTTATCATTGAGTAGATCAGCTTAATTATAGCATAGTAACAAATTGGGCTTCATGTAAATGCTGCTTGGATACCAAAAGTTCCAACTTGGTAGATCATGCCTTACTAGAGTTGAATTGTGATTTCACTTGGCGCTGCAAGGTCTAGTTTTTACTGCTGAATTGAGCAAGAAATTGAGGGATCATTAGGGACAGAATCATGGGCAAGTGCATGTTTCATAAATACCGCAATTTCTGTGCAGCATAAATACTACTGACATGGTCTGGATTATTGGTTGGGTTTTAAGGTAGTGCCGGTTGTTAGACAAACATTCAGATTTTTGTTACTTCAGAGTGCTGGTTTCAAGGTCTCTTTATATTGTATGGAGAACTCCTCAATCTCCCGGCTGTACTAGTTTCTAGGTACATGCTCACATTTGCTTTTTAACTGTTCGGAAAAACATTAGACAAATATTAGCAATTTCTGATAAAAGCTACCTTGTTCGTTACCCTCTGTTCATAATCCTGACCACTGGTATAGTATCCATATCACCTAGACAGTTCATTCAGATTTTAATTATCATATTTGACTAACCCTGCCTTAGGTTCCCCTCTGGTATACTCATACTTGAAAGGTTCTGTTCCAATATACTGCTTGTCATTATCAACTCCAGAAAGGAGAATTGACCATTCACTTTCTTTTATTGTACTAATAACAAACTAGGCCCCATGTTAATGCTACTTGGATCCCATGCCAAAGCTCCAACTTGGTGGATTAGGCCTATTATAGTTGTATTGCCGTTTGACCTAGCGATACAAAGTTTTAGGTTTGTATTGTTGGGTTGAGTAGGAAAACTTAGTGGTCTACATATTCAGAATGTGCCCAACTTTGGTGCAGAATACATACTGGGATTTAGCTTCTTCAGAATGTTGCCTTGAACTGTCAATATACCATGAGACGTGAAATTTCAATTACCTTGTTCGTTTACCTTCTGTTGATTAAAAAAATGCAGGCAGAACTATGCCTGCCATCTCTCCAAAAGATAGAAATATGCTTGCTATCATCCAGGGTCATTGTTTGATAGTGGACGTGTGGAATGGGACTATATTGTGCTATCACAGGCGGTGCGGCCACGATCCAAATAACCCATTCTTACATGTCAAATGCAGTCTCCTTGCTCGTAATATCAAGTGGCAAGATATAGAATGGCAACATTAGGATACTTCTTATCTGAAGATCCTATTCCAACTTTAATTTATGTCTATTAGGACTTGGAATGCTTAGTGATGACTTGCAAATTATTCTGTATACATGCTACTTGAAAACGGACAAAGTCTTTCCATTGATACTCATCTACCAGATGCAAGTGCAGTAGGTTGACAGTACCAAAATCTACCTGATGTTAACTGTACTGTTGTCACTAGGTATATTCATCTCCGAGATGCAGGTTCCAAGGTACTCGTCTACCAGAGGCGGGCCTAGTAGATTCACAGTACCAAATACTACCTGATGTTTATTTTTTGGCCAACAAGACAACCGATTAACTGAACTTACAGGCTGTGCACTAAATTGATTATTACTTTCTGTTCCTTTCCTTTCTGCTGATGTACCATCTTTCTGCTTAATTACAATGTGAGTAACCATATTACTTTGCCGGATGTAAACTCAGCTTCATTTCCTATGTCATTGAACTCTTCAGTTTTGTTTGGTCAGAATAGTTGATGATTTTGTGTGATATACTCTGTCAATTTCTTTTACTAAGTCCATTCGCAGAAGAAAAATTATTTTACTGAGTGCACATATGCTGTCAAAATGTTGTCGTACATACTGTCAAAATGTACGATATGATTTCTGCTGCCAGTACATTGTTCCCGTGGACAACAGACACATCAATTTTGCAATACGTATGCTCTAAAAAATATCGGAACTTGTCATACATAATTTTGTCCCCTGATTATGTGTTGTCATGGACATATATATTGGAAAAAAATTGGATCTGTTTCAGCATCATTGCGTTGTGCGTGCTGGTGTTTTATATTCCATGTTTTCTGTCATCTGAAGTCTCCGCGTCATCTTAACATGTTTCTGGAATCTATCTACTATCGTTTAAGAGTTGTGTGTGATTTTGCGGAAACCGGTGAATTAGTTTCCCTTGTTCTGTCATTATGCTTACACAATGTAGTATTGCTTTAGCGATCAGCAGCGACCTGTCATTGATTTTGGTTCACCATCACGCCCATGTGTGACGAGCTGACGCTGGGCTCACTATCACGCGGGCAGGTCGACGGAGTTGCTGCTAGTAGAGTCATTCCATCGTCGCTCCGACATCGGAGACTCTCCCGTTGTTCCTGCATGCCCGTTGCTGAGAGGAAATAGCACATCACACCACTTGTTGGGGCGTATTTTGCACAGAACCACAACTATCGAATTTTATTGCACAGAACACCAATATTTCCCGTAATTATTGCACAAAACACTAGTAATGCTGTTAAACAATTTAACCCATAATTAAACATGCATGGCTAATGTCTTCCTAAACCTCTTTTCGGTTTTCTTTTTTCTTTTTGGTTTTCTTTTTAAAAAGGTTTAGAATTTTTTTAAAAAAATCACGATTTCAGAAAATGTTCACGTTTTTTAAAAAATATTCCTTTTAAAAATTGTTCATGCCATTTCAAAATTTGTTCATGAATTAGTTTTTTGGTTCGTGAACTTTGAAATATGGTTCATGATTTTTTCAAAAAAAATTATTGATTTTTTAAAATTGTTATTGATTTTGAAAAAATTGTTCATGAATTGTTATTGATTCGGATTTTTTGAAATTTATTAATGAATTTTAAATTTTTTCAACATTTTTTCATGATTTTTGAAAAGCTTCATGAATATTCAGAAAGAATTCATGGTTCATTATTTAGAATGTTTAGAGTTTAAAATAAAATATTTATATAATTTGTTTTTGAATTGCTGAACATTTAAAATGTAAAAAGAATAAAAGAATTAATAAATAAAAGAAAACACATTAGCCATGCTGGATTACGACCTGCTAGTGGGTCCTATAGGCTTAATTTAGGATTAAATTGATTAACAACCTTATTTGTGTTTTGCGCAACAATTACGGAAAACATTGGTGTTTTGTGCAACAAAAATCGATAGTTGTGGTTCTGAGCAAAATACGCCCCAACAAGTGGTGTGATCTGCTATTTCCTCCGTTGCTGAAGTTGCCATAGTCGCCACATGGTGGACCCTGCTGTAGTGGTCGCCGGAGTTGCTGGCAAGGTCGTTATCCAGTGGGTTGGTGTGGTCAGCGCCTCTGCTCCCTCACTTCTCACAAAGGGGACGAACAGGGTCTCCTCTGCTCCAAATATGATTCGGTTAAGCCATGTAAGATAGCCTCTGATCATTTGCCACAGGGGTAGTAAGATCATTTCGCACTTTTTTTTTCAGAAACAAAAATGTTAAGAAATCAGCAGATAGTCAAATCCCAAAGTAATGTGTGACAAATGAGCAAATTTCCGGTTATTATCAGCTCCAGGAAGAAGAATTACAGCGCCTTTAATTAAAAAGATGCTAACAGATTGGCTCCATCTTAGTGCAATTTCGATTTATCAACCTGGTAAACTTAATAGGAGAGGATTCCATTTTTTTTAACCCTCTCTAGTTGTACATTTGTGGACTTCTGATTTTAGCGGAAATTTGTTCCTGAATTTACCTCCTTCTTCGAGCTCTAGTCGAATAGGGTATTCTAAATGTCATTGTATGTTCAGTATAAAATTTGTAGAACTTGCACGAAATGCATGTCATTCGACTATAGCTCCCAAAACTCCATGGAAACATGGGCTTAATAAAATGATGAAACCTATGAGTTACTTTATATGTTCCCTTAGATAAGACGGTTTGACAAGCTTAATTAGCTTGCTAAAACTTTTTATAAGTGATGGTGTACAACAATTATCACATAAAGCAAAAACACTAGGATTGATTGGATAAACAAGGGAAAGAGAGAGAGAGAGATGGTAATTCATTGCGCAAAAAAACTGGGAGATAAATTAGTGCCAATAGCCACCCCAACAAATTTGACCATGAATTTAAAGCGGGCTACTTTTATTCGGCTTACAATTGAAGGGATGATCAAGAAATATTACTCCCTCCATACCGGATTACAGGGCAATTACGCATTTTGAGACAAACTTTGACCTTTAATTTTAGTAAAGAAAATATAAGATATATTATATAAAAATTATACCATTAGATTCATATTCAAAAGAACTTTCCAATGATATAATTTTTATTTCAAATATCTTATATTTTCTTGACTAAAATTAATAGTTAAAGGTTGTCCTAAAATACAAAATTGCCCAATAATCCGGTATGGAGGGAGTACTGTATATTTTCTAAAGGAACCAGGAACATATTAGACCGCACATCCACATATGCAAGAAAAAGTTCAGGCAATGTTATTTTCAGATCATGGTTTCATAGATGTGGCTGCTGCTATTTTAGTACTTCTGCAAGGTGCGATTTGGGAAATCTTGATAACGAGCTACAAAGAACAGTGTTCATGAGCGAAATTCCCAGGAATTACTGGAGAACGAGCTGTAGAAAGAGGAGAACTCCTGTTCATCCCTTGGAAGAGAAGATGATCTTTTCAGAGAAGAGACAGATCCAGGTGCCGCAACAGCCTTTTTTCAGGCTCCCTCCAGAGTTTGCTGATTCGGTGATTCGGTGGGTCTCGTGTCGGGGGGACAGGCTTACTTTTTGCCGGGTTGGTGAAAAACTGAAAATGTCAGCGAGCTGCTCCTTTGTTTCTGCGGTGCGGCGTAGGACTGTAGGACTGTGCGTGGGGGCGTTGGCGTTTGTGCACGGGATGGACCCTCTGTCTCGACTAGACTTCTGCTACAAGAAAATATGTGATGTTTTACTCATGCGTTAAAGAATAGGCAACTATCGTTTGAAATCTTTCTAGCCACGATAGTTGTACTAGTCGATCTTCCTCTCACCAATGGTTCAGCTAACAAAACTCTCGTTATTCGAAAAAGGATCTTGGATTTTCAGAATGGGCGTTTGAAGTTGCAAATTGCCCCTTCTCCAGCATTTTTGAGTCCGTCCCCGTATTAATTTCAACATACATTTTTGGCTAGTAAGATGCAGGCCAGTTGCCATGAAAACTATACTACTTAATTTGCATTTCAAATAGGTTTAGAATGGCCTAACTTTTATATATATTGTTGGATTAGCTAATGGTTAAAAAGTTAAATAGTGATATATAAGGACACCACGAGTAAATGAAAACGGAGGGAGTAATTCATTGTAAATTGTAAGGTCCACTACTTGTACCATAGAAACATGTTAACTAGTTTTAAACATTGCAGTACACAGTTTCTTAGGAAGAAATTTGTAGTGAATATATAGTATAGCTATATGGGTTCTATCATACTTAAAATATATATTAAATTAGCCATTTGTTACGATTCTACCTCTTTGTGTTCTAGGTTGTTTCCTATGGAAGGTTTCTAATAGAATACACACTTAACACCAAGCGTGGAACCAATGTGTATTATGTAGCGAGAGGTAGGAAAAATCGTTAGTTGTAGACACCTAACACAAATTCCAAACAAATGAGCTCGTTGAGGCTCTCCATGCTTGTATGAGTTTTGAGTTCAAGTCTGCCTTCTACAATTTCTAATTTTTCGATTGCTTATTGGATTGTTTTTGTTTCTTTTAGTGAAAATATCTAAAATGCTGTTAGTGCTTTCTTCCACTTGTTTCCAAGATTTTTTCAAGAAAGAAAGTACTTGTGCCTTGCTCAGTTACAAGATCTCACAGTGCAAGATTAAATCTTTCAAGTCAAGAAAGGTTCAATAGCTTGCTAAAACTTTTGGATCCAAATGCTAAGCTACGGTTAGTTATACAAGTGACCGGCATTATAGATACAAACAGCTTGGAAAACAAATATGTTGTTTTGTTAACTTATAGATAGCGGCATAGCGCTACTCAGCTACACCGTGTAAGTGCGTTAAGTTGTGCAGCCTCTGCATCAATCGACCGACATTTAGTATCGTCTTTTATAGGTCCTTTTTTTAAAAGGGGCAGACTCTGCATCAATTGATGCATATAATCTTCTTTATTAAACTAATTATTCTGATAGGTCACATGATAGCTGTCATCGCTCTAGGTGGGACCTTACCTAGAAGCCGCGACAACCTTGATAAAGAGCATTATGGTAAGAATATTTCAACAATGGTACTCCCTCCAATCCATATTATCATTCGCAAATACGGATATATCTAGCACTTTTTTTACAAATACGGATGTATCTAGCACTAAAATGTGTCTAGATACATCCGTATTTGCGAAAGATAATATACTCCCTCCGTTCCAAAATATAAGATGTTTTAGCCGATCATTGTCATGCATGTATCTAGATGCATTTTAGTATATAGATTTACTTCTTTTGCTTCTAACCTACACACTAAAAGATACGTATATACATACATGTATGACAATGATCGGCTAAAACATCTTATATTTTGAAATGGAGGGAGTAGGTTAGAGGGAGTACTAAATTATCAGTACAACATTTGTACTTAGTGAAATTTATTAGGGACATAATAGTTAGTTTAAAATATATATTAGGGGCATAATAGGTAATTTTTTATTAAAATTTGGATACCATAATAGCTATATATTTATTTGGATTTTTAATTTGACTCTAGGGTTATTAATTATATTCCAAAGTACCTTAAATTTTGTAGTATCTTTAAACAATCAATGTGGTTTTTTTGCATATCAGTAATTTAATAAAATAAAACTTACTTTTAGATGCATTTTGATCGTTTTTACTTGCATATTTTGTAAATTGGCGTTTGTCATTTGTTTAAACTAAAATTTTATTTGCTGTGATGTAAACTAACATATACATTGTACACTGCAATCATGTATTTTTTTTCGCTCCTTTTCTGAAACAAATCTTTGCATATGCTGATTTTATTGTGTCTGTTTCTTCCAACTTCATATGATTCATGGTAAGAAACAGATTTCATATGATTCGTTCTCATGGTAAGAATCAGCCAGGGTGAACGCTCGGTCCACAGGTCAAAACGGAAACTGGCGGGTGTACAGGCCCGTCCAGTCCGGTGTCTCCCCACCCCAAAAGCTGGTGCATTTCTGCTTCTTCTTGCCTTGTGGCGGCCGCCCGGTCCAGTTCAGTTCACCGCGAGCGTGATGATGGTGAAGGCGGAGAGCGCCCAAGAGCGAGCCATGAGCGCCACCATGAGTGAGACCGCGGCGGCGCACGGGGAGGCAGTAGAATCTGCGAGGAGGGAGAAGAAGGCTAGGCGTAGGCCGGACGACGGCACCGAGTTCTGCGGCGTGCGCCGGACACCAAGCGGCAAGTACGGGGCGCAGATCTGGGATCCTCTGCGGCGAGCCGATGTCTGGCTCGGCACCTTCGGCACCGCCGAGGAGGCCGCCGGAGCGTTCGATGCCGCCGCCGTCGAGCTGCGCGGGGTGGCCCAAACCAAACTCAAGATCCCCGCGGCCGTCCATCCCAGCGCGTGTCTGACGGCGGCGAAGGTGCAGAGCGCTGAAGAGCAAGGCCTGACCGCCTGCAGCTGCGAGATCGCGAAAGAGCACGGGGACGTCGTGGGAGCCGAGGAGAGGAGGGGGAAGGAGGCTTTGCTGGACGTGCACGAGTACTACAAGCTCGCCATGGACAGCCACGCCGGCCGCAACTACGGCAAGAAGTCTCGCTTTTTCCAGCAGCTAGAGGCGCTGCAAGGTCCGGCTGGTATGGCGTCTCCGGCACCGCCGCCAGCGACGGCCGTTGGGGTGCCCGGGATGGTGGAACCCCCGACAGTCCTCGGCCTGGCCGAGCCACCGTTTGTTGGTGCCACGGCTGGCATGGCCACGCTGGTGGTTGGGGGCAACCTGAGCTTCTCGAAGTCCAGCACGGAAGACTCGGACGACGAGGGCACCCGCGACATGGGTGAGCGAGGAAAGAGGAAGAGGACGTCGGAGGGTGGCGCTGCCACCGGTGCCGGCAACGGGAAGATGATGGGGTTCTTCGAGGGCCTGATGACGCAGGCGTTGGAACGGCAGGAGGCGATGCAGCAGCGGTTCCTGGAGGCCATCGAGAAGCGTGAGCAGGACCGGATGATCCGCGAGGAGGCGTGGCGGCGGCAAGAGATGGCACGCCTCGCGCGCGAGCAGGAGATACTCGCGCAGGAGCGCGCCATGTCTGCCACCCGCAACGCCGCCGTCCTCTCCTTCATACAGAAGACCACCGGGCAGTCCATCCCCATCCCACCCATCGCCGCGCACCCAATCAGGTTCATGCCACCGCCGCCGCAATCGTCTCAGACTCACGCCACGCCCATGGCCTGCGCCGCCGCACCGCTACCATCGTCGCAACTACCCGCGCGTACGCTGCCGCAGAAGCCGACGACAATGCCGCCCCCGGCGTACCACGCGCCGGTGGTACACCAAAGCAGCACGGGCTTCGTCATGCCGGCCGCCGAGATGCCGCACGACGCGTCGGGGTCCGGTGGTGGTGTCCGGGCGTCGTCGTCGTCGCAGTGGCGCAAGGAGGACGCGTCGGGGTCCGGAGGCGGCGTGAGGGCGTCGTCGTCGTCGTCTCCGTGGCTCAAGGCTGAGTTGCAGGCGCTAATCCAGCTGCACAGCAACCTGGACATGCGTCGGAAGGGGCTGAAGGCGCCGCTCTGGGATGAGATCTCTGCGGGCATGCGTCGGATGGGCTACAGCCGGAGCTCCAAGCAGTGCAGGGTGAAGTGGGGGAACATGAACACGTACTTCAAGAAGGTGAAGGACAGCAACAAGAAGCGCCCCCACACTTGCCCCTCCTACTTCCACCAGTTCGAGGCGCTCTACCACAACAAGGCGGCGATGGGCTCCATTGCCGGGGCCGGCGGCGTGGCCGCGGAGCACGCCAATGCAGCTCTGCAGGATCGCATCGAGGCGTCCACCGTCACGGCGCCGATCTCGCAGACGGCTCCGCAGCCGCACACCCTGCCACCCGTGGGCAAGAACGGCGTCACCAACAACGACAGCAACGGGCACGACGTTGGCGGCGTCTCCAAGGCAGTGCAGATGCAGGCGAGCAACGGAGGCAGCGTAGCGGGCAACAGGTTCGTCGTCAGAGAGGAGTCGTCGATGGACCTCCTCAACAGCTTGCCGGACCAGCCGGTGCGCAGCTCGACCATCTCCGGAGAGGCACAAGTGGAGGAGTTCTTCAAGGGCTTCACTGATGTGGTGGCATGACAATATGACATGTTCTGGGAAACCTCTGTTTTACTTAAGTTTGTTTGTCCGGCGTATAAACTGGGGAACAAATGAAATGTCCAATTTTGCTGCAAGGGTTATCAAGATCCTCTTATGTTTCTCTACTTACTGCTAAAAACAAGCTTGTAATGTTGGTTATTTGAGATGTTATCTTTCTGAAGCACACATCCATGTATGCAACAAAAATTTCAGACAAAGCAATGCTTGCTCTTACCGTCTTACCCGTGATCAGAGTTTTACTGGACGTGTATAGGAATTGATTGTGCTTTGCTATTTGAGTTGGTCATGTCTTTCATATCATTGAGTAGAACAGTTTCAGTTTAACTAGAACATAGTACAAATCGGGCACCATGTTAATGCTGGTTGGGTGCCAGAAGTACCAACTTGGTAGATCTTACCTTGCTAGAGCTGCATTGTGATTTCACTTGGTGCTCCAAAGTTTTAGGGTCTTACTGTTGAATTGAACAAGAAAAATTAAAGTGTGAGAAGCGTGGCAGATACATGGGATTGACAAAATCATGGTTAAGCACATATTTCGTAAATAGGCTCAATTCATGTGTCGTATAAATGCTACTGAGAGTCTGAGATGTTCTATGTTAAGAGAAAAAATCATGAAGAAAACATTGTCAGTACCTAACAGGATAAGTGGCTGGGCTTAGAGACATCGCTTGGTGTTTGATAAACCTTCAGATTTTAATTATATCAGAGTTATGTTTATTTTCAATAAATAAAATATATTAATATCACGAAGATGCTAATTACACCTAGCCTCTGCACCAACACAATGTCCAAAGACATCATGCATACACACAACCAAGAAAAAAATAAAAAGTGAAAAAGTGAAAAAAAAGACCCCGTTGATGAAAGAACTTCTTAATCTGCCGGCTGTACTAGTTTCTACGCGCATGCCCATAATTATCTTGAACTATTCAGACAAAAATGAGACAGAAATTAGCAATTTTAGATAGAAGCCACCATGTTGGTTACCATTTGTTCATAACCCTAGCCTCTAGGATAGTATCCATACACATGTTGCATGAGTCCATGACAAGGCCCTTTTATGTTTGTCATTATCAACTCCAGAAAGGATAATTAACCATGCACATTCTTATGTTACTGAATAGAGAACGGTCTAATCAGAATGTCATAAAAAACTAAGCCTCATGTTTAATATACTAGGATCCTATACAAAAGCTCTGTATTACCGTTTAACCTAGCCATACAAAGTTTTAGGGGCTCTTTGGATTGAAGGATTTGCATTGGAATTTTAGAGAATTTCAATCCATTGGAATTTTTCCTAATAAAGCCCTTTGGATCAATGGAATGACACCTCAAAATTCCTATGGACTGCAATCTGACACTCCAATCCTAAAGGAAATCCATCCACCCAAAGCTCTTTTTTACACTCATGGCCCCTTTGGATCCAGATCGCAGCCGCCAGGTCGCCTCCATCCCCTCCTACACGACCGATCAATCCTCTCGTGTCGCCCCGCTTGGGTGACAACGGAGGCCCCAAATCAACCCTAGCCGCCACATCCTCTGGCCATCTTCTCGGTCGCTGCTGCCGCCGGAGCCGGCGGCGGTGGTGACACCCGTATCGCCAAACGGCAGAGGGCAAAGGAGGCATGTAGCGGCCTCGAGGTGAAGCGGCGATCTCGTGGCAGCGGACAC
This sequence comes from Dactylis glomerata, assembly GCA_007115705.1. Taxonomy (NCBI): domain Eukaryota; kingdom Viridiplantae; phylum Streptophyta; class Magnoliopsida; order Poales; family Poaceae; genus Dactylis; species Dactylis glomerata. Next base: position 3,355,932 of record QXEO01000547.1, on the reverse strand, counting down.
TTGCGGTAGGCGGCATGTAGAGGGAGAGGTGCCATGGGGGCGGCGCTGAGGCGCGGATCTGAGGATTTCCTCGGCGGCGTGGACGCGTAGCTGCCATGGCGGGCGGCGGCTGCAGCAGGCCTTTCAGATTTTGGTCTGTGGTTGCTGCGGTGACGAATGCGTGCTTGATCCTTGTGGTTTGTTTTCGCAACTTGCAGGATCATGTTCTCCTCTATTTCCAACTGGTGGCGTGGGGGCTGCTGGCTTGGATCGAATAATGGCGGTCATCCTAGGATTTCTCTCACGCCAAGACGCAGATCTGTCTGATGCATGTCTTCATTGATCTGGTTGCAGTGGTGTGTTCCGGAAGGCTCCGTCGGCGAACTCCACTAGGCAATTCATGCCTGGAGATCGTTGGATTGGGTGGGATTCGGTCGTGCGCACCCATGCTTTTTCTCTGACCGTTTGGTTTGAGAGGGAGCTCATCGAAGCTTTGCTAGCTGTTAATATCATGGGGCATGTTCTCGTTCCATGGTGCTGGCGGAGAATGTCATGGGAATCGAAATCTAAGGACCAACAAAAGGTGGTTCGAGTGTGGGTAGTGATGAGGAATTGGCTTGGCGATCGTGACTTGGTGCAGCGGTATGCAAGTGTGGGCGACTACGCAGGAGGAGTTCAGAGTCCTACCTTGTAGGGTGAAAATCCAAGGTCTGGCCTTAATTAGTTGTGCTTAGCAATGGCCTTGCTGAAGGCATTGTTTTGTGAGCAAGGACTTTCTCCAGGGTGAAAACCTATGATCTATGATCGGGCGACGAGGGTGTTTGTGCACTATTTCCTTCTTGGAGGCGTCGCTTTTCGAGAAGCTGAACTTCTGGTGTAGTCTTGGTGGTGGTTGTACTGCTGCTACAAGGAATAGATCACTGTAGCAGGACTTTTTTTTTGTAATTCTTCTTGTGTTTTTTGACTGTGTGCATCTGTAATGCCATTAGAGCACTGCTGTGTTTTTGTAGAGGTTCGGTGTAATTGGCATCTCTGCGATATTAATATATACTCTTTACCGAAAAAAGGAATTAGACAAAACATACGAATTTGACAAGATTGCACGTGCAAAACAGAGGATTACAAAAAAGAGGAAAACTGAAGAATTAGTCATTTGGATGAAACACAGAAAAATCTAGGAAAAGTGCTTCATCCTACATGAATAAGTGTAAAAAATAGGTTTATACTGTTGGTTTCAGAATGGGTCTAGTTGCAGGAGCAGTCATGCGGCTTTTTGTGGCTTGCAACAGTGGTCTCCGTCTCCATGGTGCTTTGGAGGTCAGAGCCAAGTATGGAGGGGGAGATCTCTGAGGGCACCCTCAAAATAAGCTTGATGAGCCTCGGATTTGTGGTCTACTGCCGCTGATGTGGCCTTCTTCTTGTACCTCCGAGGTGGAGGGAAGTGGAGGCGACCATAGCGTTGATCTTGATAGATCTGCGGGCCAGGTAATCAAGGTTGTATCTACAAAGATCACATGGAGTTCATCCTCAGAAGCACTAATGCAATGACGATGCACCATTTGCGTGATGACTCTAATTGTTGTCAGGTGGCTGCCACGAGCTCTCGCGCCTTCCTTGTGCCAGTGCCATATCATCTTCTCCCTCCCAGCCGGCGAGCCAAAAAGGAAGGTCCGCTGTAGCTTTGTCACAATGATCAATATCTGCTCTCTTCCAAGTGGTGTCGTCCCTAGCGACGGCCCTGGTAGCTATGGTGTCGATCTCGTCTGCATCGATGGTAGAGAAGGACCCAACAATGTTTTACACTTTATTTTAGGGTCTTTTCTATAAAAGTAATGATTATGATGTAATTAAATTTATTTGGAGGATCTCCATGTAATCTGCAAGCCCACCGTACTAATGCACCATATGTCACTTCGAGGTCCTTCTTGTATTCAAAGAAATGTATGGACCGGCCCTACATTCTTCGTGTTATCCGTACTTTATTTTAGTCTTCTTTTTGTAATGATTCTTGTCTTGTATTTTATCTATTGAGTAAGTGCCCTAACCATGTTTGAAATCATCAATTATGTACGCTTTTATATGTGTGTGATGTAATCCTACCCGATGGTCCATCAGTTGCTCTCATTGGTCATAGACGATGTCCAAAACAAGGTGGGTCACAAGTGCCATCGCATATGTACCAATTCCATCTTAATTAATATATAACATATTCCACAAACTACAATCTTTAACATAGTAGTAGGTCACCGCACATAGAGGCATCCTCAACACACTACACACCACTATGCATGATAAAGTCAGTAGTAGATCTACGACTCTGTGTTTCTAGAGATTGCAACCTCAAGGCTTCACTGGGATAAAGGATAACAAAGAACAAAACATCCCGATGAATAGACCAAATATCCCCATGACACACGCCACCACATCATTGCTCGCCCAAGTTTGGTGGCATGATGGGACTGGCCTTGGAGAGTGAGGAGTAGCATGAGCATAATGAATATCACAGGATCTATGGAGAACTAGATTTACAGTAGAGTGTGCTTGGCCCACACAACAGGTTTCACCCTTGCCGTGGTGATTAGGTTTGTTTATGTAGCCGACGAATGGCCCAAACTCTCTCTACACGACCAGAATCCGTGCCGCATGGATAAAACACAATCATGACTTCTTCTCCAAGAGCTCCATCAATCGGGCTTAGGATGCATACATTGGCTCTTCCATTACTATACACATTCTACCTACTCTTTTATGGAAATAAAGAAGAAAGGTTGGATGGTTGATCCACTCAAATAAGATAAGTAGGCCCAACCTTTAGTTTTGAAGAATCGTAAGCCCCCTTTGTTGAACAGATGTATAGAGAAAAAGCGTGACCCACATTGCAAGTGATTTCTGATTGTGTGAATCAGAGCCCAAGAGAAGATCAGTTAGTTAGGAGACATGTATTAATACTTTCTACCAGAAGAAATATCACTAAGTTCAGTATCAGATTTGATCAATAGGATTTCCCTAGGTACTTTCTTTTTTCGGAAATCTAGCAGGATAGTAGTTTCCTTTTCTAGGGCAAAAAAGAACAAGTAGTTAGGCTATCTGAGATTTTCTGCTTTTTCTAGCATTTTGGAGTAAAAATAAGAGCGAGGGAAAAGGATCAAGGATGCATATCATGCTTCTTACCCTCATTTTCAGTTTGGTGTCAAAAACTTAAGAGGGGTCTAGGCTATTGCATCTTTTCTGCTATGCGAGAAACGCGTACGTGCTACAAGTAGCAGCACCAAAGTCGGTCCCCCAGATCAACTTAAAATAAAGATTTTATACCAGATTTATATTCTTCTTACACTTATTCTTATCATATTATTGTGTGAGTGAGTGCATTTTCTCTTACTTAGGTTGTATAGTTAACCAATAGCAAATTTACGAATCATTATTATAGTGCTATTTATTGTACATTTGTAATGTATATACTGCAAACATTCTCTGTGCAGATTTAAATTATCTAGTGTAATTAAAGTTCTCTTTTAACTATTTTTCACAATTGCATAAATTATACTATATAACATATGTATGTGTGTTAGTCTATATCCTTTAGTACAATGATAGAGACCTCTTTAGCATATACTCCAAAAATATCATATTAGTGGTTCTAGTTTTGCTATTAGGTAACTACAATAGTTAAAACTTCTAGAATATAGATATGACCATTAAAAATTGATCTTGCAAGCTTGGATTGTAAAACATTAACAAAATGTGCATGCTCTCTATGGTGTTGAAATGTATATAATACTAATGATCGATGAATAAATTTCTTGCATATTCTCGTTTTGATTACTGGCATGCTTGTCTTTTAATGTGTTTGGTTTCATCTGGTACATATAAGTGTTAATGTTAATTTTTCAAAAAAAAGCGCATGGATTTATACATGAAAATTTCCAATAATATCAATTTATGGTCTTACCTTGACCACAAAGAGGAGTGGAACCTCATGGACTCTGGTGCATCTAGAGATGGTGTGGATAATGGTACCATAATAAAATCCATGGATGCATAAGCACGCCAATTGTTTGGTTTCACGTAGTGTTTTTTAACATCGAGCCACACGAGTCTACATATTGTTGTTGAGACCATGGGCGCTTAAAAGACAGCTAATAATAATTGCATTGTGAAAAGCACACCAGCGATGCTTTTGTGTCTTGGCAGGTACGATTTGCCGCGCAGCCCAAGCCTTGACACGTGTACGCTAAATAGACGAAAGAGCGGCACATAGTTTAGTGTTGACGGTATGTCTACCATGCACAACACTATTAACTGTCTCCTATTATCTTGTTTGTACATACATTTTTGCTTATATTTTATATTCCTGCTTACTTTAGGTACAATAATAAATCATACAGAAGTTAAATATAAGTCGCAGTGCTTTAATTCACAAACAATTTCCCAAACTTTGATCCCTAAAATATATTGTGATCTACATGCATCTATATGATCCTAAAGTTGCGTAGCAACCCCGACTAGAATAAAAACACCTAATGTATAATGCATGTTGCACATAGGTTTCCTTCTCGAGAACATATATTTTATCTTCTTCATTTTCAATATAATAGAGAAGTTACATGTGATGCCTATCTTAAAAGTCATTTACAGTCCTATGATGGTCCAAGAGCAGGATATGATTACATCTAATTGTGAATTCATCGATGCCGACAATAGCACTCTGCCATGTAAGCAAAGCACCCTTCTTTAGATTTGCATTCGAAAAGTTTTCATATCTGAATATTATAAAAAATTGTTTGGGAAGCCCGAAGAAAAAATTTTCTCGATGGTTGAGGACAATAATGACGACATACCCCAACTTTCTATAGAGGAAACTAATATTTTAACCGCAGACTTTACTATTGAGGAAATAAACGATGCGGTTATGCAAATGGAGAGAAATAAAGCGCCGGGTCCAGATGGATTGCCGGCGGAATTCTACCAAAAATTCTGGGAGGTAATCAAGTCAGACTTAATGGCAATGTTTAGACAACTTCAAACAGGGGATTTGCCCTTGTTTAGACTCAACTTTGGGGTTATTACTCTGCTGCCAAAAAAGGAAGATGCATGCCGAATTGAGCAGTACAGACCAATATGTCTTCTAAATGTTAGTTTCAAGATATTTACTAAAGTGGGTACAAATAGAGTCACAAGTATTGCACATAAAGTTATAAAACCAACCCAATCCGCTTTTATTCCAGGGAGGAATATTTTGGAGGGTGTGGTTGTGTTACACGAGACAATCCATGAACTTCACAAGAAAAAGTTAGACGGAGTAATTTTTAAAATTGATTTCGAAAAGGCGTATGACAAAGTGAAATGGTCCTTTCTGCAACAAGCGTTGCGCATAAAAGGATTTCCACCTCTGTGGTGTGAATGGGTTGCTCGTTTTGTGCAAGGAGGGAGTGTAGGTATTCGTGTTAATGATGATATAGGTCATTATTTTCAAACGTTGAAGGGCTTACGCCAGGGAGACCCCCTTTCACCGATGCTTTTTAATATTGTTGCGGATATGTTGGCCATCCTGATTGCAAGGGCAAAAGAGGATGGTCAGGTAGGTGGATTAATACCACACCTTGTAGAGGGTGGGGTTTCTATTCTCCAATATGCGGATGATACAATATTATTCATGGAACATGATTTGGCAAAAGCATTGAATATGAAACTTATTTTGTGTATTTTCGAGCAACTTTCTGGCCTAAAAATAAACTTTCACAAGAGTGAGATTTTTTGTTTCGGAAAAGCCAGAGACGACGAAAATGAGTATAAGAATTTATTTGGGTGTGAGATTGGATCACTACCATTTAAATACTTGGGAATACCTATCCATTATAGAAGACTGCTAAATAGTGAGTGGAGACCGGTTGAGGATCGGTTTGAAAAAAAGTTAGCGTGTTGGCTAGGTAAGCTGCTCTCTTATGGAGACAGACTTGTACTCATAAACTCTGTTTTAACGAGCCTACCCATGTTCATCTTATCCTTTTTTGAATTACCTAAAGGGGTTAAGAAAAGGTTAGATTACTACAAATCTCGATTTTTCTGGCAAACTGATCAAACAAAGAAAAGATATCGATTAACTAGATGGAATATAATATGCCGACCTAAGGATCAGGGTGGGTTGGGGATCGAAGTGTTTGATATTAAAAACAAATGCTTGCTTACTAAGTGGCTTTTTAAGATTCTAAATGAGGAGGGTATGTGGCAGGAGTTATTGAAGAACAAATATCTGCAAAACAATACTCTCTCTCAAGTTCAAGTGAAACCTACTGATTCTCCTTTTTGGAAAGGAATTATGCGGGGTAGAGATGAATTTTTTCAGCGGGGTTCATTCGTCATTGGTGATGGAATGAACACCCGATTTTGGGAGGATGCGTGGTTAGGTACTACGTCTTTATCTTCCCAATATCCGTCACTCTATAACATGGTTTGATTTAAGCATGTAAGAGTGGCTGATGTTTTGTCTCATGCACCATTAAATATTAGTTTTAATCGTGTATTGAGAGCTGATAGATGGGAAGAGTGGCTTCATTTGGTGGAACGGTTGATGAATATAAATTTAACTGATGAACCTGATCGTTTTAAGTGGCATCTTACTACATCCGGCATTTTTTCAGTTAAGTCTTTATATGCTGATTTCATGAATGGTCACACTAAGTTTTTGCAGAAATATTTATGGAAACTTAAAGTACCTCTGAAAGTTAGGATTTTCATGTGGTTTTTACATAGAAAGGTGATTCTAACAAAAGATAATCTAGTTAAGAGAAATTGGGCCGGGTGTACAAAGTGTGCTTTTTGTAATTCAGAGGAATCGGTGGAGCACCTATTCATTCGGTGTTCATTTGCTAAATTAGTTTGGCAAGTGATTCATTTTACTTTCAACATTCCTCCACCTACTAACATTAAGAATTTATTTGGACGGTGGCTGAATGGAATTGAGAAGAAAATTAAAGAACGGATCCGTGTGGGAGTCTGTGCTTTAATATGGGCAATTTGGAATTGTCGCAATGATGTCATATTTAATAATGCTGGAAGTGATCAATTTTTGCAGGTAATAAACAAAACTTCGCACTGGATTCACATGTGGTCTTATCTCCTTCCAGAAGACCAACGTGTACATATGGATACTGGATGTACTCGGTTGATGGAGGTCGTCCGGGCTATCTTCAACCAGGGTGGTTGGCGGCGTACTAATAGAATACAAGATGCTTAGAGTGTTTTTGTATTCTTTCTTCCGTTGGTTGATCCATGTCGCCACTTTATGTGACCCTTAAATTTGTAATGGTACACTGAATTACGATACTTTTTAATAAAGTGGCCATATGCATCGCTCTGATGCAGAGGCCGGATACCCGTTTCTAAAAAAAAATTAGGTAGAATAGTTGCACACAAGAAATCGGGGTTACATATTAACTCCTAGCCTTGTTTTGCCTACATTGCAAGGTTCCCATTATATTCCTCCTTTATCTTTCGGTACACATGCATCTTCTACCAAGTAAACCAATGCATTCTTTGGTTTTTCTCGTCACCCCACTAGTACTGAGGCATGTATTGCATCTCTAATACCCTTACAAATGGATTTTTAGAATCTAAAGACCGACATCACATATATATGATGGAATAGCTTTTGCCCCTGTTTAAGAAGCACATCTTTACCATGAAGTGAAATAATTTTTCTCCATCCAACCTTCTATCCGTTAACAAACCCGGTCAACCAAATATTGGACGCAATCACTCCTATCCAACCCAAAATGAGTTGGTAGGCCAAGATATTTCTGATTGAGAGATTCAGTAAGTATATTTAGAATTTGGCACACCTGAATTCTCATATTCACATAACTAGTACCCCTTCGTCCCAAAATAAGTGATTCAACTTTTTTTAGATACAACTGTATCTAGGTGCGGTGCGGCGCGGCGTCCTAATTATCCCGATGCCGCATAGCATTGATCTACATACAAGTAGCATTTACCTAATTGGCCAAGTTGGAGCTTTGGTATGGGATCCAAGTAGTACATTCTGATTTGACTATTCTCTACTCCGTGATAAAAAAGTGCATGGCCAATCATGTTTCGAATTGATAATGACAAACATAAAAAGGGAAACCTTGGCATGAACTCATGCTATCATGTGCACCAGATATCAGGGTGAAATTGCTAATATTTGTCTCATGTGTTTTGAACAAATCAAGACAATAATGAGTATGTACCTAAAACCTAATACAGCTGGGAGATTAAGAAGTTCAAGTGAAGGTAGCACGACGGCGCGGCGCTGGGCAGTGTGGATGGTGGCGGGCCCATTAGTTCTTGATCTGGCTGGCGAACCGTCGCTGTAGTGCGCCCAGCGTGGTGACGACACTAGCGTCTTGAGATGTCACGATGCCTAGGCTGGGGCTCGGGCGCTCCTCTCTTATGGCGCATGTGGTCGATGTGTGCGGCGTGAGGCCGTATGCCCTTGCGGTGCTTGCTTCCGTCCTTTAGAAGAAGAGCTAGAAGTGCATCGACCATGGTCAGCTTCCTAGGCCCATGCTTTCCAGATTTTGCGGCCGACTCGTTCCCCTACCCAGATCTCGTGTGGCTTCCCATCGTTGCCATGCTCGCGGTCATGGTGGTCCGGGTCGCCTTCTCCATCTACCGGTGGGGGATCTGGCGGGTAGTCCCTCTAGGAGCCAGCTTGCTTGATTTTGAATAATGGTTGTTTGCCATTACTGTTCTTCTTGTGGCAAGTCGCCGAACTACTTGATGTCGGCCTTCTTGATATGGCCATCTACATGTTTCGGTCTTCCCTCTTGGAATTGATCCGGTCGTGCGCGCCATTGTCTTCGGCCAGTGGAGCTTCATAAGGGTGTGACCTGAAGCTTTGCTTTCTTGTCGATGCCATGTGACATGTATAAGTGTAGATTTTTATCGTATTGAGAGAGGTGGATAAAGTCATGGTGGTTGTGATTGGAGGTCTTAAAGTTATGGCGGACATGTGTATTGGATGTAATGTGAAGACTATGTTGGACATGCTCTTTCTATGTGTCGGATGTTTGGTGACTTGTAGCAGCGGCATCGACAAGCGGGGGTGGCAGCAAAGGAAGGCTACATTTTTGTGGTGCTCCTCGAGTATCGAGTCGTGATTTTCTGGGTGAAACCCCAAGGTCTAAACTTATTAATTGTACCTAGTAATAGCCTTGATGAAGGCATTGTTTTGGAAACTCAGACTTTCTCCGGGATGAAAAGCTAAAATCTTCAATTGTGCAACGATAATGCGTATGCATTGTTTCCTTTTGGAAGCGTTGATTTTGAAGAATCCTCTTTTGTAGTCCACGTGTTGTTTTTGGTGGTGGTTTGAATGTTGTTGTTGCGAGTGTTTTATCACATCGCCCGGGTCTTGCTTTTTCTCTTTTTATTTTACTTTTTGGATGTGTGCATGCTTGATGTCTTCAGGCATTTTGTTTTTGCAGAGGCTGAGTGTAATTCAAAGTTTTGCAATATTAATATTTTTTTAATAAAATAACAGAATATAGAAACGAGCCATCTGAACTAACCCAAATCTGAATGTATACCTAATACCCAGCCAATAATTCCATTCGGTACTGAGAATGTTTTTGTAAGATTTTGTCTTCGCCGAGACCATCTCAGTAGTATTAACACACCGTACATGAGAATTGGGCGTAGATATGAAACATGTACTGAACCATGATTCTATTCCAGTCAATCCCACGTATATGATACTCATCTGACTTATTTTCTTGCTCATTTGAGGAGTAAAAGCTTAAAACCTTGGAGCACCAAGTGAAATCACAATGCAACTCTAGTAACTCATGATCTACTATTAAATTGGGACTATTGCATCCCATTTTTTTCTAATTATACTGTTCTTGTCGATGATAAGAAAGGCATGGACAACTCTACTGACAAAGCACAATTAAGTCAGATCCATACTCCGGTTTCAAACTCTGACCACTGGTAAGAACCGTAAGAGCAAAGCACTGCTCTGTCTGAAATTTTGGTTGCATATATTAACGGATTTGTGTAACAAACATAACATCCCAAATAACCAACTTTAGATCTTGTTCTCTAGTAAGCATAGAAGCAGAAGGAAGATCTTGATAACCTTGCAACTATTATCCCCAGCAAAATTGGCCATGTTTCGTCTATTTTGTTCCTCAGTTTATATGCCAGAGAAACAAACAAAAAACAGAGTTTTTCCGGAACCTGTCAAGCCACCACATCGTTGAGGTGTGATTGCTCCAACTGCTGCCACTCCGCAGGCGGTGGAGAGATGGTTGAGCTGCGCACGGGCATCTCCGGTAAGTCATCAGCAGTGGGTGGTTGCTCGAAGTTGGTTTTGGCCGAGGCGCCATAGAGCCTCAGTGCCGCGGCATCATACGCTCTGGCGGCCTCGTCAACGTTGTAGAAGGTGCCGAGCCGCCACCGAGTTCGCCGGCCCGGCTCCGTGATCTGCGCCAAGTACCTCCCGCCATGATACAGGGACACACCTCGGTACCCCGACCGAGAATCCGACCTAGCTGCCGCCGTCCTCCTGATGGCCGCCACTGGCGCCTGCTTGAGGCCGATCTCTTGCACGTGCTCGGCGTTGATGTCAACAGAAAAAGGAGCAGGGTACGTGACGCCGGTGGCCACACGAGAATGCACATTTGCTTCTAGCTTAATTACCTTCTCCGCCGTCGCGTGGCCGCCGGCTTCGCTGAAGACGAACCTGTTGCCCGCTACGCTACCTCCGTTGCTCGCCTGCATCTGCGTTCCTCTGGAGACGCCGCCAACGTCGTGCCCTTTGCTGTCGTTGTTGGTATCGCCGTTCTTGGCCACGGGTGGCAGCGTGTGTGGCTGCGGAGCCATCTGCATCATCGGCGCCGTGACGGTGAACGCCTCGATGCGACCCTGCGGAGCTGCATTGGCGTGTTCCGCGGCCGCGCCGCCGGCACCGGCAGGGGAGCCGATCGCCGCCTTGTAGCAGTAGAGCGCCTCGAGCTGGTGGAAGTAGGAGGGGAAAGTCTTGGGGCGCTTCTTGTTGCCATCCTTCACCTTCTTGAAGTAGTAAATCGTGTGCTTCCACCTGTCCATGCACTGCTTGGAGCTCCGGTTGTAGCCCATCCGACGCATGCCCGCGGAGATATCATCCCAGAGCGGCGCGTTCGGCCCCTTCCGACGCATATCCAGGTTGCTGTGCAGCTGGATCAGCGCCTCCAACTCCGCGTTGGACCACCGCGACGACGAAGACGCCCCGCCGCCGCCGAACCCCGACGCGTCGTGCGGCGTCTCGGTGGGCGTGAACAGCCCCTGCTGCGGCGTCTGCGGCGCCACGGGCGGCATCGGCGGCTTCTGCGGCCGCGGCTGCATAATCGCCGGTGGTTGCGACGGCGTCGGCGGTGCGGCGGCGTACACGATGGGCGTGGCGTGAGTCTTCGACGACGGCGGCGGCGGTGGTGGCATGAACCTGATGGCGGGCGCGGCGATGGACGGCATGAATATGCTCTGCTCCGAGAACGCCTCGAGAAGTGGGGGATCTGCATTGGCGTGCTCCGCGGCGCAGCCGGCACCAGCAGGGTAGCCGATCACCGCCTTGTTGCGGTAGAGCGCCTCGAGCTGGTGGAAGTAGTGGCGCTTCTTGTTGCTCCCCTTCATCTTCTTGAACCAGTAGTTCATGTTCTTCCACTTCGCCCTCCACTGCTTGGAGCTCCGGCTGTAGCCCATTCGACGCATGCCCGCGGAGATCTCCTCCCAGAACCGCCCTTTCCGACGCATGTCGTCCAGGTTGCTATGCAGCTGGATCAGCGCATGCACCTCCTCCTTCCGCCACAGCGACGATGACGCCGCCCGCACACCGCCACTGGACCCCGACGCGTCGTGCGGCGTCTCGGCGGCCGGCATGACGAAGCCCGTGCTGCTTTGGTGTACCACCGGCGCTTGGTACGCCGGGAGCGGCATTGTCGTCGGCTTCTGCGGCAGCGTACGCGCGGGTGGTAGCGACCATGGGGGCGGTGCGGCGGCGTAGGCCATGGGCGTGGCGTGAGTCTGCGACGATTGCGGCGGCGGTGGCATGAACCTGATTGGGTGCGCGGCGATGGGCGGGATGGGGATGGACTGCCCGGTGGTCTTCTGTATGAAGGAGAGCACGGCGGCGTTGCGGGTGGCGGACATGGCGCGCTCCTGCGCGAGTATGTCCTGCTTGCGCGCGAGGCGTGCCATCTCTTGCCGCCGCCACGCCTCCTCGCGGATCATCCGGTCCTGTTCCCGCTTCTCGATGGCCTCCAGGAACCGCTGCTGCATCGCCTCCTGCCGTTCCATCGCCTGCGTCATCAGACCCTCGAAGAACCTCATGCTCCTGGCACCGGTGGCAGCGCCACCCTCCGACGCCCTCTTCCTCTTACCTCCCTCGCCCATGTCGCCGGTGCGCTCGTTGTCCGAGTCTTCCCCTTCCGTGCTGGACTTCGAGAAGCTCAGGTTGCCCCCAACCACCAGCGTGGCCATCCCAGCCGTGGCACCAACAAACGGTGGCTCGGCCAGGCCGAGGACTGTCGAGGGTCCCACCATTCCGGGCACCCCAACGGCCGTCGCTGGCGGCGCCGCCGGAAACGCCATACCAGCCGGGCCGTGCAGTGCCTCTAGCTGCTGGAAAAAGCGAGACTTCTTGCCGTAGTTGCGGCCGGCGCGGCTGTCCATGACGAGCTTGTAGTACTCGTGCACGTTCGCAAACTTGGATTGTGCGTCCGGCAAAGCCTTCTTCCCCCTCCTCTCCACGGCCTCCACGCCATCCCCGTGCTCCTCCGCGATCTCGCAGCTGCAGGCGGTCAGGCCTTGCTCTTCGGCGCTCTCCACCTTAACCGCCGTCAAAATCGCGCTGGGCTGGACGGCCGCGGGGATCTTGACGTTGGTTTGGGCCACCCCACGCAGCTCGACGGCGGCGGCATCGAACGCTCCGGCGGCCTCCTCGGCGGTGCCGAGCCAGACATCGGCTCGCCGCAGAGGATCCCAGATCTGAGCCCCGTACTTGCCGCTTCGTGTCCGGCGCACGCCACAGAACTCGGTGCCGTCGTCCGGCCGACGCCTAGCTCCGTGCGCCGCCGCGCTCTCACTCATGGTGGCGCTCATGCCTCGCTCTTGGGCGCTCTCCACCTTCACCATCATCACGCTCGCGCTGAACTGGGCAGGACCGGGCGGCCGCCACAAGACAAGAAGAAGCAGAAATGCACCAGCTTTTGGGGTAGGAGAAATGCCTCGGGGCCTGTCCCGTCAGGTTATCTTTTTTACCTAGCGTTCACCTTCATCGGTGGCCATATTTTCTGAGAACGTCACGAAATTAGTTTCTACCATATGAGTCATATGAAATTATGAAGCTGGAAGAAACCGACACAATAAAATCAGCATGTACAAAGTTTGTTTCAGAAAAGGAGCGAAACAATTAAAAAAAATCTAGTGTACAATTTATATGCCAGTTTACATCCCAGCAGAAGAAATGTTAGTTTACACAAACGACAAATACAATTTACAAAAATATGCAAGGAAAAAGCATCTTACTGCATCTAAAAATAGATTTTATTTTATCAAATTACTGAAATGCAAAACCACATTGATTATTTTAATGACAATACAAAATTAAGGTACTTTGTGTTATAAAAGCGATAGGCAATAATGAAGAATGAAAAAGAAATCACAGCACGGAGATACAAGATTTTAACGTGGAAAACCCTCTCCAACAAAGAGATATAAAAACCACGGGCGCCAGCCAGCATACTCTTCACTATTTTCGGTGGGTGTGTTACAAACACCGTTGGTTATCTTATGATGCGATAAACCCTAGCCGACGGCTTACAAGGAATATATATAGGCGACGGTAACGATCCATAGCCCAAGCCTCCGGCGACGGGCCTCGCTCCGCTCGTCAGAAGTTGACCTTTACTTTGTACAATTTGGATCAGAATATAACACTTTGAAATACAATCAATGGTGAATCTGTTAAAAAAATGGTGAATTTCACTTTTTACCTCATAGTTGTGTATTTTTGACACATATTACCCTATTTAGTGGAACTTCTACCGAAATATCTTAGTTAGGAGACTTTAAATACTTTTTTCCTAGTTTACAATTTGTTTGTTTTTGTTAGATATGACCAGCATGTTACATGGATGTCGCATGACAAAATATGTATGATCAGAGGTCGTCATCACTTCTTGCTTAGTGGAATACATAGACAATAAAGGTTCGAAGCTTCTTGCTTTGTATAACTAACCGTAGCTTAGCGTTCCGGGTCCAAAAGTTTTAGCTAGCTATTTAGAACCTTGCTTGACTCGAAATATTTAATCTTGCACTACAAGATCTTATAATAGAGCAAGAGGCAATAATACCTTTTTTCCGCCAAAATCTGGGAAACAAAGAAGAAGAAAACACTTACGAAATTTTAGCTATTTTTACAAACAAAAGAAAAGAAAAGTCCAATAACCAAACAAACAAAACAATCTACTATATACTAAAAGCACAATACGGAGATTTAAAATAGAGCCACCATGTTAATCCACATCATCCTAATTATTTTAACAGTTAGATCTAACATATGTGGCTAAGATTTAAAATAGATTAACTCTTACGTAACTCTGGCTCGACACAGTTTTGTGTTTTTCCTAGACACATTGACACACGTTTTGTGTTTTTTCTAGACACATTGACACGGTTTATATGTAAAAAAAGATAACGTTTTAATATGTGTACATGGTTTTCTTTGACATGGACTCTTATAATTGATTATAGACACGTGCAAAGATAGTTTTTTTTACAGGGAACACATCCGGTAGTACGGTAGTACGAACAGCTAAGTCTATTTTAAAAAATAAACCCTATCTAAATCAGAATAAGCCCGCCCCTCAAAAAATGAAATAAGCCATCCTGTTTAAAAAATAAACATACACTTTTGTCAAAAGAACGTACACTAGCTAGCTGTGCATTCAGAAAAATATCCGTATAGGAGAATTACCCACTCTGCTTTATAATTTTAAATATGACTATAGTTTAAATTAGAAAAATTTAAACTAAACTATATCACATCAAGATTTATGAAAAAAAGATATTTAGAGGACGTATCGTAATTAGCTCAAAAATATATCTATAGTTCATACTGTTACATTAGAAGAAAAGTGTAGACTAAAATTTCATAATCTATATATTTGCAAGTCAGGTATCGATCAGTTCTAGCGTTCTATCAGTTTTATTTTAAAAGTTCTAGAGTCCGTATAAAACATGTAGACTAAAATCTCCTAACAAGCCAGAAAATATATGGGACATACCTACCTCCATTCTTTTTCATATATTTTTCTGATTAGGAAAAATAAAAAAATACATTTGTTTACTCATGTATATTGAAAAACGATACTTTACTGATCAATGTACGCTTCGTTCTCTTTCATAAATATCTGCGTAGACAACTTAAGTTTGTTCTGCGAACATATTTAGGTTCAGGAACTATTTTTTCTCATCTAAAAAACACCACCTACACAAAAATCATAAGACATACCGAGCCAATTCCGTCCATCAAATAACAAAATATATACACCAAAATTTGTATGTGACATCACTTACATTATTATAATTATAATAATGTAAAAGGGGAGAAGCGCTTGACGCTAGATAAATTGATGGTATAGGTGTCGGCTGGATAAAGCAATAGCTAACATACTTGGAAGTGTGTTCAAAACTCGGACAAGTTCCAAAATATCCATAAATCTACAAAAAAAAAGTCTAATATGTTTCAGTATAGTGAGAATGATCTCCAAATAATACTCCCTCTGTCCCAAAATGTAAGGCGTCTAAGGATTAATAAAAAGTCAGTGTTTTTAAAGTTTGACCAAATTTATACACAAAAATATGAACAATTATAATACTAAATCAATATCAATAGATTCATTAAAAAGTATTTTTTTAAATGTGTCCAATAAATATTATAGATGTATATATTTTTTCTCTTTAATTGGTCTACATTTTAGGACGGAGGGAGTACTTGGAAATACTTAGTGCTAAACTAATAGTAACCAGAAGGAGATAAATGGTTAAAGCCATAACTAATGAGTTAGGTTATTCCAATGGTTTAATTGGGTTGTCGAAAGTGTATTCCAGACCTAGATGGAAAAGGTTAGACCCTCAAAAAAGTTTTGGAGGTTTCACTAAATCAAGAATGATCTTCAAAATATTTACGAAGGAGTTTTAGAAAACATATATTCTGGCTTAATAATCATGAAATATCTTGATCAAGAGACATCCTTATCAAAGAGTGGGACCCCACAAAGATTTCTTATGCCAGGTTTTTGGAGACAATAAATCTCCCAAATTGCTAATCCATTCCTAAACCCTAAGTAAAATAAAATCATGAAACACCACAAGATATAATACTTTCTTCGTGTAATAAACTCCATGGTCACGCCAATACAATGACTGCGACCTTATTGTTATGACACCGTCTCAAACGTCATGGCTTTGTAGCTAAGAATGCATGGTCCTAATGACCCTGTAAGGAAATATGAACGCACTATGCATGTAAAACACTAGATGTAGAACTGATGCAATAAGAAACCTAAACTAAATGCAAGCATGGTTACCTTGCCTCAAGACACTTTGGTGGATGATCAAAGTTAGAGGAGTAGACAAAGATTGAAACAATGAAAGTAGTACCCCGATGTTCGTCTTATTTGTGCTACAGATTTTGAATGAGCTCCACAATAAAGTGTGAAAGTGCAAACTTTGTATCCCTTAGGTTTTGTGTGTTAGATAACAACATTAGGAATTTTAAGTGTGTGTTAAGTGATGCACATTTTATAGCTCAAGAATGTTCGAGGTCGGATAATCCGGCCAGGGGCCGGATAATCCGCCCCCTCCGGAGAGAGGCCAAAAACGGCTAAGTCTTTTGCTCGGCGTCACCCAGATATGGGGCCGGATATTCCGGCCAGGGGGCCGGATAATCCCCCCCCCGGCGAGAGCTCAAATTCTGCTAAGGACCAGAGTCGACGTCAACCAGATATAGGGGGCGGATAATCCGGCCATACTTTGGCCGGATAATCCGCCCCTCCAAGTCAGCAACGGCTACATTTTGGGAGGGGCTATAAATACCCCTCCCCTTCTTCCACCTCAAGCTGCTCGAGCTGTGCAAGAAGAAGACCTCATTTGGAGCCACCAAATCCACAAGATCTCCTCCCTCAACCCACCAAAGCTCTTGATCTTTGGAGAATCAAAGGAGAAGGCCTTGATCTACATCCTCACCGAAGCGATTTGATTTCCCCTCTCATTTGCTTGAGGGCTCTTGTGTCTTGGGTTCCCTTGTGTCCCTTAACCTTGATTTGTGTGATTGATATCTTGATACTTGTTGATTGATTGCTTTGTGGTGCTTCGGAGCCTCCAATTTAGTTGTGGAGTTGTGCCCCAAGTTTTGTATAGGCCGATTCTGCCTTGAGGAATCCCTTAGTGGAAAGTGAGCTAGGCCTTTGTGGCGGAAGCTTGCACCGGAGAATAGGGTGAGCCTTTGTGGCGTTGGTTAGGCCTCTGTGGCAACCACACCCCTCCAACGTAGACGTACTTCCCCTAAAAAGGAAGGAACCACGGGAATTACATCCGTGTCTCCGTGTGCTCCACTCTCGGTTACCTCTACCCTTTATTGCCTTTACTACTTGTATCTTGCTTAGCTTGCTAGTTGTCATATAGGTAAATTCACCTTAGTTGCATATCTAGAGAATTTACCTTTTTGTGTCAAGCCTAAATTGAAAAAGAATCAAAATTTGAGTAGCACCTATTCACCCCCCCTCTAGGTGCCCATACGATCCGTTCAATTGGTATCAGAGCCTCGGCTCTTAATTCGGGCTTAACCGCCTAAGAGTATGGAGACACCACCTAGTGAGGGCTCGGGTCAAGTTTCCATGGGTGAGTTCAAATCTTTGGAATCATCCATGACTTCCATGACATCTCAAATAAGCGAGTTGCGTGAAATGATAGCTCAACTCATGGAAGCTAAAACTGCTAATGCTTCTCCACCTCCGAAAAAATCCGCAACTCCACAAGTGGAGAATGTGGTGGTTGATGTGGAGGGTGCCGATAAAAATAGTGATGCTAAGTCTTCCACCAAGGGCGACAGGAAAGGTGAATTCCCACATTGGTATTCACCCGACCCGCCGGTTCCTCATCCTCATATTAACAATAGAGGAGACCCACCTAAGCTTGATGCATTAAACTTTGGTCAATGGCAATATCAAATAATCTCTCATATGCGCAGTTCTTGCATCGAGCTTTGGAGGATCGTTGAGGAAGGATTCAAGGCCGTGGATCCCAACAACATGACAAGAAGAGAGACGGTCGATAGTCAACTCAATGCTACCGCTCTTCACATGATTCAAGTCGCCGTTGGATCCAAGGACTTGCCTCACATCCAACACTTCTCCACCGCCAAAGAAGCTTGGCAAGGACTCTCCGATGTTTTTGTTGGCAATGAGAGCATGAAGAAAACAAGATATATTTCCTTCTCAAATCGAGTGGAGGGATTCTTCATGATGGATGGTGAGGATCATCAAGAGATGTATAGAAGACTCAAGGCGATTGCTACCACCTTCAAGAACCTCGGTGCTCACCATATTGATAATGAGTGGATCAAGATGAAGTACATTCTTGCTCTCACTCCATATGAGCCCGCGGATGTCAAGAGTGTTCAAGGAAAGCACAACTTCAATGAGATGACCTCCAATCAAGTGATGCAAGAGATTCAAGCCTACAAGGTTTCCGCACAAAATGCGAAAGATGCTCGTGCTCGTGCCATAGGAATGCAAAGAAGTTCTAATCTTGCATTAAAAGCAAGTGTGGTTGAGAAAGAGGTTCCTCTTCAAGCTAGTATTGAAGCAAGACTAGAGATGTGTCCCGAGGACATAAGACATGAGTACAATGAGCACATGGCCTTCTATGGAAAAACCTTTTGGGTTGATCCACACAAGGCTAAAGAAGACAATTAAAGAAGAAGCAAGTCAAGTGGCTATCAAAGGAATGACAACAATGGTCAAAGGGTGAGGACATGCTACAATTGCAATGATAGATTCCACTTTGTTGCCGAGTGCCCTTATGAGAAGAGAGAAGACCATGGTGGAAAGCTCATCCTCAAAAGCAAGACCAAGTCACCATTGAAGTCTACACACGCTTCTGTTCTTGTAGACAGTGTTGGGCCTCCAAGTGCAGAGGTTTGTAGAGCAACAGCAAGTTTCCCTTAAGTGGATCACCCAAGGTTTATCGAACTCAGGGAGGAAGAGGTCAAAGCTATCCATCTCAAACAACCCTGCAATTACGATACAGAAAGTCTCTTGTGTCCCCAACACACCCAATACACTTGTCAGATGTATAGGTGCACTAGTTCGGCGAAGAGATAGTGAAATACAAGTAGTAGTGATGATTATAAGTAGAAAATGTGATCTGAAATAAATATGGCTGCGAGCAAACATGTAACAAAACAGTAAGTAAACGGTGTGCAATGCTTGGAAACAAGGCCTAGGGATCATACTTTCACTAGTGGACACACTCCAAACAAATATAACATAATTGAACAAATAAACAACTTCTCTTCACTATGGTACTCTAAATTACTCTCCTATTGAACAACACTAATCATTGCGTAGTGGCTACGGAAGCACCCCTTAAAGTTCATCAAGTACTTGACAAACACCACTCATAGATATATCCAAATCAAAGCACAACTCAAGATAGATATTATTGCAACTTAGACCAAGTACTAACACGGTGCACACACTGTCAACATTACACCATGAAAGGAGGAATAGATCACTTCAATACTATCATAGTAATAATTATTCTCATAATCCACAAGAGATCACAATCATAGCCTAAACCAAGTACCACCATGATGCACGCACTGTCACCGTTACACCATGGCAGGAGGAATAGATTACTTTAATAATACCACTAGAGTACACATAATATCTGAATAATAACATCTACTTGTTCAACATGATACAAAGCTCACAATCACATAAAGATCACATCATGGGAGAGAGAGGTGAACCACATAGCTACCGGTAGAGCCCTCAGCCCCGGGGGTGAACTACTCCCTCCTCATCATAGGAGACAACAAGGTTGATGGAGATGGCGGTGAGGTCGATGGACACGGCGAAGACGGTGATGGAGATCGATGGAGATGGCTCCGGGGGCACTTCCCCATCCCGGCAGGGTGCCGGAACAGAGACTTCTGTCCCCCGAAATTCGTCGGTGGCGGCAGCGGAACTGCGGAACTCTTTCTGGAAAATTGCCGAATCCCCTAGGGTTTTCCGTCCCGAGGCTTCTTATAGGCGAAGGGGCATTGTCAGGGGTGGGGCCAGGGGCCCTCACGCCATGGTGGCGCGGCCAGGCCCCTGGCCGCGTGAGCAATGTGTGAGGAGGCCTGGTGGCCCCTCTCCTACTCTCCTTCGGATCTCTGGAAGCTTTCGGGTAAAATAAGACTTCGGGAACTTGTTTCGTCCAATTCCGAGAATATTTCCTGTGTAGCTTTTCTGAAACACAAAAACAGCAGAAAACAGGGAACTGGCACTGTGGCATCTTGTCAATAGGTTAGTTCCGGAAATCGCATAAAAACACCACGAAGTGTAACGAAACATTGGGTAAATGGTGTAAAAACAAGCATGGAACATCAAAAATTATAGATACGTTGGAGACGTATCAGCATCCCCAAGCTTAACTCCTGCTCGTCCTCGAGTAGGTAAGTGATAACAAAAGAAATAATTTTTGAGGTGACATGCACCTACACAATCTTGATCATATATGTAAGCATTGTGAGCTAGGATCAAAGGACTTAAAACATGGGCATGAAAGATATAATCTTGACAATAAGAAACTTAGCAACCATGTTATAACATGCAAATGAACACAAACAAAAGATCATGAAAATGAAACGATGAAAGTCAAACGTGTGTTCAAATCATAAGGAAAAACATACAAATGGTTTTTAGCTTGTCCTTCAAAGAGAGCAAAACATAAATGCATAGGACACCTTCAAGTTTAAGAGGGCGACTAGATACAAATAATTTGAGAACAATTGAAACCAACAATATGAATCAATCAATGAAAACTTTGGGACAATGCACATTATACTAAGAATGACAACTATGCTCTCTTAATGGTGCATAAAGGTAGAAGGCGGTGACTCAACATAAAAGTAAAAGAAAGGCCCTTCGCAGAGGGAAGTAGTGATTAAACATGTGCTAGAGCTTTTCATTTGTAAAACAGAGAGATAAAACTTGAGTTTTGAGAGGTGGTTGCTTTTGTCAACGACTGGCAATGGGGTTCTTACTATCTTCCATACAAAAATGAAGCAAGTTTTTGAGAGAGAGATTGGCACTTTTGTGCTCTTTTATAAAGCTTGGCACTCCTCCCCACCTTTTTTTTCCTTTCACAAACCATGGCTAACCGATTCCATCGGGTGCCCACCAACATTCACATTCCATGGAGGAGTGCCTTTTTTCTTTTTTTTTTCTTTTTTTTTCTTTTCGGAATAAGCAATATGGAAGATAGCAAATCCGACCACTACGTCCCCATGAGCTGAAAACAGTGTCACAAAACTTGAAGTGTTTTGAAGGTTTTTTCAAAGGTAGCATATGAAAATTTACTTGGAATGGCTTACAAATACCATGCATAGGAATTTATAGTGGACACAATGGCAAACTTGGTTTTTGGGAGTTGGATGCATGAGTAGAGCTCATACTCAGTACAAAATGAGGGCTAGCAAAAGACTGGGAGCGACCAACTAAGGGAGCAATAACGGCCATAATCATGCAAAGCGACAAAGCGACATTAAAAGAAGCATAAGATGGCATCAAAAGTCAAAAACTAAATGATCATAGAGGCTATTGGCGACTTTGTATGAGTCTAACATCTGTGAGCATGCGCCAAGTCAACCCAAATAAAGCATCAAGGAGAAAACCAAAATAATGCTTCCAAATAATTAAAACAACGCATGATTTTTTCAAAGGCTCATTAAGCAATCTCAGTTATTTGAGACAAGTCATGCTACAGCAAAACCACTAAGCATACTATCAAAAAGACATCAAGCACGACATGCAAAAGCCTAGGCCGCAGTCTACACAAGCTCCTTCTTGTACCACTTTTTTGCATAAAGCTTTTTCTCTTTTCCAACACCATTCAAACTTTTTTAAAGACACCTCTTTTGATGAAAACCAATAAAGATCAGAGGCAAAAATACACCTTGATGAAGAGATATGACAAGGTCTGAATGCAAATCAAGGCAAAAACAAAAACCAAAAGCAGTAGCAGAAAAAGAGAACACTCATTGAAATGATAAGAGTGAAAAACTAGAGTGTTCTTGGCAAATGAAAAACGGAGTTCATCTCCCTCCAAAACAACATGATGTGATCAAACCATTTATTGCAGCAAACAAAACTAAAATAATAATGAAAACTAAAACAACTGACGCTCCAAGAAAAATGCATAGTGCATAAAGCAATAAAAATATAGTGTCTTGAAAGGTGACCTGATTTTTGCCGATGAAAAAGGGGTGCCTCAGGGGCATCCCCAAGCTTTGAAGCTTGTACTTCTTGGATATTTCTTGGGGTGATGCATGGGCATCCCCAAGCTTGAGCTTTTGTCCATTCTTCAACTCATCTCATCATTCTCCAATCCCTACACTTGAAAACTTCCTTCATACAAAACTAAACACAAATCTATTAGCAACATTAGTGTAGCATAACATATAATCAACCTCTTTTTGCTTAAGGTTTTAACCTAAAACCACCACATATATAGCATATACTACTGTAGCAACTTCCCCAAAAGTTCCGTGATCAAAAGAACTCAAAAGAAAGCGATAAAGCGGCAAACACAAATATTGGCAGAAATCTATCAAAACAGAACTGCTGACAAAGGTAGAATTTTTAAGGGGTTTTCTGTTGCTCAAATCAAAAAGTGTTCAACTAATGAAAGTTTGGATATAACCTGGGGCATATGCACAAGAAATTTCAGGTCCAAAAGATATACAGAGAATTTTCACGAATTTTTACGGTGCAGCACCAAAAACAGTTTCAGGACAGCAACATCCCCAAATCTTACCTCACTCAAATTAGAGGCTTCTCTTGGCACAAAAACGAAATAAAAAGGATAAGGAGCGGTTATTACAGTAGTAATAACTTCCAAGACTCAAATAAAAGAAAAAGTACTGAAAATAAAACAATGGGTTATCTCCCAAGAGTGCTTTTCTTTAACGCCTTTGAGCTAGGCACAGTAATTTTGCAAAGATGCTCATGTTGGCGCCATATAAGAGCTTGCGGCAAAGGCGCCATATAGGAACTTAAAGCAATAGAGAGCATCAAAAAGCAAATGTGAAAGACATTTATATCTGAACCACTTCCTATGCATAGGAATCTTGTAAGAAAATAAATCAACGAGGCACATAGTAGCAAGCATGGATAGATAAAACAAGTGCCACTTCAAGATTTGCAACATAAAGAGGGGAAACTCAATATTGTTGAGATCCATCAAACCATGTTTCCCTCTCTCATAATAACTTTTAGTAGCATCATGAATAGAACTAACAATATAACTATCACATAAAGCATCCCTATCATGAGCCACATGCATAAAAGAATTAATACTCACCACAGGAACAATAGTAGTAGGAGCAGATTTAACAGAATAATTATTCTCATCACCATAATCATCAAAAATAGGAGGCATATTGTAATCATAACTAATTTTATCCTCAATAGTAGGTGAACTGAAAATATTATACTCATCATCATAGCCATCATAAACTAGAGGTTTAGTATCATCACAAGCTAGAGAACAGCTATTTCGCAAAGCATATTCTTCAAACATATCATCATAAGAAGGAACATCACATATGGGAGATAAAATATTATCAGAGCAAACTTTCTCCACTAAAGCTGGGGAACTAAAAATATCATGCTTAACAAAACCAGCTTCCCCAAGCTTAGACTTTTCTATAGCATTAGCAATAATGGTGTTCAAAGCATTCATACTAACAACACTATTAGCATGCAAATTAAGCTCCAAAGGTTTTTCAATTTTCTCTTCAAACACTTCATATCTAAACTCAGGAAAAAAGACTACAAAACTCTTTGTTTTCCATTAAGCCTAACTAGTGAAAAATAAAAACAAGAAACAAAAAGATGTAATTGCAGAATCTAAAGGAAATAACTTCGAGCACTCACACAGGAGGATGCGAGTACCTTTTACCTTACCTCCCCGGCAACAACGCTAGAAAAGAGCTTGATGTCTACACACACTTCTGTTCTTGTAGACAGTGTTGGGCCTCCAAGTGCAGAGGTTTGTAGAGCAGCAGCAAGTTTCCCTTAAGTGTATCACCCAAGGTTTAGCGAACTCAGGGAGGAAGAGGTCAAAGCTATCCCTCTCAAACAACCCTGCAATTATGATACAGAAAGTCTCTTGTGTCCCCAACACACCCAATACACTTGTCAGATGTATAGGTGCACTAGTTCGGCAAAGAGATAGTGAAATACAAGTAGTAGTGATGATTATAAGTAGAAAATGTGATCTGAAATAAATATCGCTGTGAGCAAACATGTAACAAAACAGTAAGTAAACGGTGTGCAATGCTTGGAAACAAGGCCTAGGGATCATACTTTCACTAGTGGACACACTCCCAACAAATATAACATAATTGAACAAATAAACAACTTCTCTTCACTATGGTACTCTGAATTACTCTCCTATTGAACAACACTAATCATTGCGTAGTGGCTACAGAAGCACCCCTTAAAGTTCATCAAGTACTTGACAGACACCACTCATAGAGATATCCAAATCAAAGCACAACTCAAGATAGATATTATTGCAACTTAGACCAAGTACTAACACGGTGCACACACTGTCAACATTACACCATGAAAGGAGGAATATATCACTTCAATACTATCATAGTAATAATTATTCTCATAATCCACAAGAGATCACAATCATAGCCTAAACCAAGTACCACCATGATGCACGCACTGTCACCGTTACACCATGGCAGGATGAATAGATTACTTTAATAATACCACTAGAATACACATAATATCTGAATAATAACATCTACTTGTTCAACATGATACAAA
Organism: Dactylis glomerata; assembly: GCA_007115705.1. Classification (NCBI taxonomy): domain Eukaryota; kingdom Viridiplantae; phylum Streptophyta; class Magnoliopsida; order Poales; family Poaceae; genus Dactylis; species Dactylis glomerata. The sequence continues at coordinate 3,330,817 of QXEO01000547.1, read as the reverse complement.
GCTCACGATCACATAAAGATCACATCATGGGAGAGAGAGGTGAACCACATAGCTACCGGTAGAGCCCTCAGCCCCAGGGGTGAACTACTCCCTCCTCATCATAGGAGACATCAAGGTTGATGGAGATGGCGGTGAGGTCGATGGAGACGGCGAAGACGGCGATGGAGATCGATGGAAATGGCTCTGGGGGCACTTCCCCGTCCTGGCAGGGTGCTGGAACAGAGACTTCTATCCCCCAAAATTCATCGGTAGTGGCGGCGGAACTGCGGAACTCTTTCTAGAAAATTGCCGAATCCCCTAGGGTTTTCCGTCCCGAGGCTTCTTATAGGCGAAGGGCCGTCGTCAGGGGTGGGGCCAGGGCCCCTCACGCCATGGTGGCGCGGCCAGGCCCCTGGCCGCGCGAGCAACGTGTGAGGAGGCCTGGTGGCCCCTCTCCTACTCTCCTTCGGATCTCTGGAAGCTTCCGGGTAAAATAAGACTTCAGGAACTTGTTTCGTCCAATTCCGAGAATATTTCCTGTGTAGCTTTTCTGAAACACAAAAACAACAGAAAATAGGGAACTGGCACTGTGGCATCTTGTCAATAGGTTAGTTCTGGAAATCGCATAAAAACACCACGAAGTGTAACGAAACATTGGGTAAATGGTGTAAAAACAAGCATGGAGCATCAAAAATTATAGATACGTTGGAGACGTATCAACCATCAAAGAAGCCATTTGTGAAGAAGAGTGGACCAAAGAAGAAACAACCAAAGTTTGTGTTCTTGACTCAAGAAGAGTACTCCGCAAGTGAGAGTGATGAAGAAGAAACCACAACTAGTGAGATGGCCGCAATGGCAACCACCTCCACTTCCCCCACATCACTCTTTGAATCCCCAATGAGGACTCTCTCATCAAGAATGTCAAGTGCCTTATGGCCAAGTCTTCTGAGGTATCACCCACACCTTTCTCCTCCTCTAAGACAAATGATGCTCCCTTGAATGATCTTGCTAGTCTTAGAGTAAAGGAAGAAATTGTTGCTTTTGATGATTATGTGTCTAGTGTAGATGGCGTTCATAAGCTTCACTTTGAATGTCTATTGAGCCAATATGGTAAAACTCTTGAAAAACTAGATGAACAAATGAGGCTTGAAAAGGAATATGCTCAAGATATTGCCTCACTAACCGAGTCTCTTGAAGAAGAGCAAGAGGAACGAGCAAATCTCGAAGAGAAGCTCGATTCCATTGAGGAATCTAATAATGAAGTTGTTTCCAAACTCATTAAAGAGCGAGACCTTGCTCGTGCTAAAGTGAAAATGCTTAAAAAGGAAAAGGTTGAATTTGGTGTTGGTCATGATATACTTGTTAAGAATTTAGAAGATCTTGACAAGGCTCACAAGGCCTTGAAAAGTGAACACTCTATTCTTACCAAGTCACATGAACAACTTCAAATTCAATTGACTAAGAATAATGTGCCTAGTTCTTCTACTTCTACTTGTGATCATGCAAATGTTTTTGAATAAAATGCTAGGTTGAAAGATGAGCTTGCCAAGTCCTCCATTCCCATAGGTGAGAAAAACTTGAATGACCTTTTGAGTAAGCAAAAGGCATTTGGTGATAAAATGGGGATTGGCTTTGTCTCAAAGAAGAAGAAGAAGAACAACAAGAAAAAGAAGGCCAAGCCCGCACAAGCAAAGAAGGATCCTATTGTGGGTGGCAAAGCCACTCATGATGATCATGCGGGAATTGCTAACCCTCACTATGTCTTATTTCGTGATTATTATGGTGATGTTTATGCAAAATATGTTGGTCCAAATGATGGTTATGTTACTTGGTCTATTTGGGTTCCAAAGACCCTTGTTGCTAACAAAAGAGGACCCATTGAGAAATGGGGACCTAAAACCAAGCAATAATCTCTTGTAGGACTATGCTTCCGGTGGATCGAAATGGGTGCTTGATAGTGGATGCACAAGTCATATGACCGGAAGCAAGGAGATTATGACGGAGATGAGGCCTAATGACAACAACATAACCGTCACTTATGGAGACATGTCACAATCCGAGGTATTGGGTCTTGGCAAGGTGGTGGTCGCACCGGATATTTCCCTTGTGGACGTCATGCTTGTTGAGACCCTAGGTTACAATTTACTTTCAGTTCGCGCACTTGGTAAGATGGGCTTTGCCGTCTTCATTGATAATGAAATTGTGGTACTCTTGTGGAGTAAGTCTCTAAAGGTTGCTTTCGTTGGGCACATTGAAAACAACTTGTATGTGGTGGACTTCTCGGGGAAAACCACTACAAGTGCAATGTGTTTATTTGGAAAGGCCGATGTAGGTTGGCTTTGGCATCGCCGACTAGCCCATGTCAATATGAGAACTTTGCAAAGCCTTCACAAGGGTGGCCACATACTCGGACTAAAAGAGAATGTTTCTTTTGCCAAAGATCGTGTTTGCAGGGCTTGCGTTCTAGGAAAAATGCATGATTCTCCCCACCCAAGCAAGACTATCATTTCTTCCAAGAGGATCTTAGAGCTCCTTCATGTGGATCTTTTTGGTCCTCCCTCTCATACAAGTCTTGGTGGGAAGAAATATTGTTTGGTGATTGTTGATGACTATTCAAGATACACTTGGGTCTACTTCTTCAAGCATAAGAGTGAGACTCAACAAACCGTCATCGACTTTGCCAAGGAAGTTGAACGTCAACATGGGCAAACTATTTTGGCAATTAGAAGTGACAATGGCTCGGAATTCAAGAACTACACCTTAAATGGGTTTCTCAGTGATGAGGGGATACATCATCAATATTCCGCTGCATACACCCTCAACAAAATGGTGTAGCCGAAAGGAAGAACCGGACTCTTATGGATATGGCTAGGTCCATGTTGGCGGAGTTTAAGTCTCCATACAACTTTTGGGCCGAAGCTATCTCTACGGCTTGTCACTCTTCAAACCGGCTCTTCCTCCGCAAAGGCCTAAACAAGACTCCATATGAAATACTCACCGGAAGCAAGCCCAACATCTCCTACTTCCGAGTTTTTGGGTCAATTGAAAGAAGGGACTTTCATCAATCAAGCCAAATATGTCCAAGACATGCTCAAGAGGTTCAAGATGAAGGAACTAAATGGGGCCGCCACACCAATGGCCACTAAATGTCATCTTGATCTAGATCCCAATGGTAAAAATGTGGATCAAAAGGTATACCATTCTATGATCGGTTCGTTGCTTTACCTTTGTGCATCTAGACCCGATATTGTGTTGAGTGTAGGTGTGTGTGCAAGGTATCAAGCCGCTCTTAAAGAAAGCCACCTTATGGCAGTTAAGAGGATCTTTCGATATTTGGTTCATACCCCAACTTATGGGCTTTGGTATCCCAAAGGCTCGGATTTCTCTCTTTGTGGCTTCACGGATTCGGATTGGGCCGGTGACAAGGATGATAGGAAATCAACCTCCGGAGCTTGCCAATTTCTTGGTAGGTCTTTGGTGTGTTGGTCTTCTAAGAAGCAAAATTGTATATCTCTCTCCACCGCCGAAGCCGAATACATTGCCGCCGCAAGTGGATGCACTCAATTGTTATGGATGAGGCAAACTTTAAAGAAATACGGTGTCAACTGTGACAAAGTGCCTCTTTTATGTGACAATGAGAGTGCTATCAAGATCGCCTATAATCCGGTGCAACATTCAAGAACCAAGCATATTGAGATCCGGAATCATTTCATTAGAGATCATGTTGCCCGTGGTGATATTGAGCTTGCATATGTTAGCACCAAGGATCAACTTGCCGATATATTCACGAAGCCTCTTGATGAAGCAAGATTTGGATATTTGAGGAATGAGCTAAATATCATTGATTCAAGGAGTGTGGCTTGAGCATCTTGCAAATACACCTATATTTCAATGCTTGTTTGGTTTAGGTGTGGGCATGGAGGTAGGGGGAGTGCGGTCCTAATTAATTGGGCTATCCCTCCCCCCCATAATGCCGATAGTAATCATATCATTCTCTTAATATCATTTTTGTGATATATGAGCTTCAATGACGAGTAGTGGTTATGGACTCAAGATACATCTTCGCGGTCCAATGCCATAACACTCAAACATGGTGGTTTCGGCCACCGACCTCTTCTTTTTCGAAGAGTTGATTCCTTGCATATCTTATTTGAGGTCTTGGTGTTCTCTCTTGGTGTTGTTTCTTAATTTGATATGGGAAGGCACTTGCATTGGATTTTTCATTGACTTGTTCTTACAATGTCAAGTGCCGAGAACCACTCCATGTTTGCTCTCTCACCTAAGCCATCCTATCTCAAGACATCTAATCTTTGCACACGAGTTCAAAGTTTTCGTCAAAACAACATCTGTTTTTGAAAAATTCCAAGGTTTTCAGTTCTGGCGCTCCAAGCCGGAATATCCGCCAACATGGGCGGAATATCCGGGGGGGGGGGGGGCGGATATTCCGGGCTCACTATGGCCGGAATATCCGACTGGGTCGGGCTGGGTATATAAAGGGAGGGGTCGGGGGGCAGTTCTTTTCCCCCACCCCTAGGGTTCCCCAGCCGCCGCCGCCTACCCACCGCCGCCGCCGGAGTTCCAACCATTCTCCCGGCCTCTCCTCGTCGGTATTGGGTCTCCTCCTTCTCGGGAGGGTCTTCACCAAGCCATTTGTGCTATGGATGCGGGTATCTCTCTCATCTCCTATCCCTAGGGTGTGATGTTACCTTTTTGCATTATCTTGGTGATTTGGCCCTCTAGTTGTTGTTTTTCACTCCCATGAATCATGTTGTATGACTTCCTTCCCCCGATCTATCAAATTGGTTGTTGCAGCAAGTTGTAGAAGAAAATTTCGAGGGGGCCGGATTATCCGCCCCCCCTGGCCGGATAATCCGGCCTGGGATTTCACTGCTCCATTTTTTTCTATATTGCTGCTGTCAATTTGATTCCTTGGGTGAAGTGTGTTTGTTCATACTGCATGATTCTTTGATCCTTTCCGTAACTCGTGTGCATATGCTTATCCCCATGCTCTCCTTGCATATCTCTTTCACAGGTGGTTCGAGTATGCCGAAGCGCAAGCGTCGGCTTGTTCCGGATGAACGCGGAGTCCTGGTTGATGAAGTTACAATTCGTCAGCGTCAGAGAGAAGCTGCTAGAAAAGCTGAGAAAGAAAAGGCTGCCAAGGTTCAAGCCCGTTGTCGCAAAGGCAAAGCGACACGTCCTAACTACAAGAGCATGCCAGAGGCCGAGTAGATTCTTGTGCGGCGGAACAATTGGTACGCCACACCAAGAGATGAAGATATTGAGGACCGTGGTTTCTGGAATGAAGAACAGTGGGGCATTTTCCGTGATGTCTATGAGCCTTTCAAGAATCCGTGTCGACTGATGCATCCTATTGACTTCGATCACCTTCGCAACAAGACCTATTTTGATGAAGCAGTGTCTGTGGTGGAGAGATTGGGATTGTTGGGGTTGGCTAGCATTCAGTGCAACTATAACCCCGGCCTCATCAAGCAGTTCTATGCTACTCTTGTGATCTTGCCCAATGCTCAGAAATCTATGAAGTGGCTGACTGGAGAGCATGAGTGTACATCGGACTTCTCTACGTTTGCCTCTCTCTTGGGGTATGCGTATAATGGAGACACTCCAGTGGGTCACCGTATTCACAATCCGGGGACCAAGCCTGACAAGGACAAGCTCTATGACCTCTATGACTCCACAGGTGTTGTGGGCTTCGTCAATGGCCTACATCCTCTTTATGATCAGCTTGTCCGCATTTTTAGAGAGAACATTGCTCCTAGTGGTGGTAACAATGATGCCATTCGGACCTCGCTTGTTGACCTTCTCTCTCTTGCTCATGAGTGTGCCACTTCGAATGACCCGGATGAGGATTTTACTCTTGATGTGATGGATTTTATCTTCTATGAGATCAAGGATGCTATCATTCAGAGGAACACCGTGCCATATGCTCCCTACATCATGCTCCTAATCAAGAATGCCCTTGGAGATTATGATATCCACGATGATAGTGTGGAGCATTTAGTCAAGAAGATGTATGTCAAGAGGAAGAAGACTACTGCTCCAGCAGCTGCATATCCTAGCACCTTCATGGCTGATGCAAGGTCGAGTGCTTCTACTCGTGATCAGAGGGCTGCTGCATCTGCTATGTCCAGGGAAGTGAGAAAGCTCAGCTGGTTTGAGAGGAACGTTCTCTGCATGAAGGTTGAGATCCACCGTGAGAACTACCAGGCCTATGTTGAGAGGAAGAGCATCCAGGACACTCAGCAGCTGATCCTTCACCGTCTCAGTGGTGCTCAAACCGCCGATCCCACTCCTACTGCTCCTACGCCATATGAAGCTTGGAACACTGATCGCTTCAACTGGGTTGATATGCAGAAGCATCTCTTTGATGCTCCAGATGCTCCCACAGGAGAGACTCACCCAGAGGCTAAGGAGGACTTTGAGGATGAAGATGCTGGAGGTGATGAAGATGCTGAAGAAGATGATGGTGATGGCGGAGATGATGATTATGAGGACTCCGACGACATCGGTGATTGGGAGGATTGATTCCTCGGGGCGTGTAGCATCGCTCTTCTCCCTTTTTGGTGTCTTGATGCCAAAGGGGGAGAAGTAGTTCTATTAGGAGTCTTACGGGATTTGCATGGGTGGAAACACAAGCTTGCGCATTTATCATTCCTTTGGCGCTTGTGTTTCTTCTTATATTACTTGTCTTAAGTTGTGAACTTCGTGTGGTTGAACTTCGTGTGGTTTATTGGCTACCATGGTGTGTATGCGACTATGTTATATGTTTTATATGTGCCATGTGGATCATTATGTTTGTTCACTTATATTTTTTGAGCTCATGGTTTATTGGTGAGATGGCTATGGAATTATTGTCTGGTTTCTCGTCATTATCCTAATCGGAATTCCATATTGATTGAGTTATCCTTGAAAAGGTATGCCTCCTACAAACTCACTTGTGTAGATGCACACATTTAGGGGGAGCTTTTATTTCTTGCTCAAATATTTGGTTTGAAATATTCGATCTCTCTTGCAAATCCTAGTGTTGTCATCTAACACCAAAAAGGGGGAGATTGAAAGTGCAAACTTTGTATCCCTCAGGTTTTGTGTGTTCGATAACAACATTAGGAATTTTAAGTGTGTGTTAAGTGATGCGGATTTTACAGCTCAAGAATGTTCCAGGCCGGATAATCCGGCCAGGGGCCAGATAATCCGCCCCCTCCAGAGAGAGGCCAAAAACTGCTAAGTCTTTTGCTCGGCATCACCCAGATATGGGGCCGGATAATCCCCCCCCCCCGGCGAGAGCTCAAATTCTGCTAAGGACCAGAGTCGGCGTCAACCAGATATAGGGGGCGGATAATCCGGCCATACTTTGGCCGGATAATCCGCCCCTCCAAGTCAGCAACGGCTACATTTTGGGAGGGGCTATAAATACCCCTCCCCTTCTTCCACCTCAAGCTGCTCGAGCTGTGCAAGAAGAAGACCTCATTTGGAGCCACCAAATCCACAAGATCTCCTCCTTCAACCCACCAAAGCTCTTGATCTTTGGAGAATTGAAGGAGAAGGCCTTGATCTACATCCTCACCAAAGCGATTTGATTTCCCCTCTCATTTGCTTGAGGGCCCTTGTGTCTTGGGTTCCCTTGTGTCCCTTGACCTTGATTTGTGTGATTGATATCTTGATACTTGTTGATTGATTGCTTTGTGGTGCTTGGGAGCCTCCAATTCAGTTGTGGAGTTGTGCCCCAAGTTTTGTATAGGCCGATTCCGCCTTGAGGAATCCCTTAGTGGAAAGTGAGCTAGGCCTTTGTGGCGGAAGCTTGCACCGGAGAATAGGGTGAGCCTTTGTGGCGTTGGTTAGGCCTCTGTGGCAACCACACCCCTCCAACGTAGACGTACTTCCCCTAAAAAGGAAGGAACTACGGGAATTACATCCGTGTCTCTGTGTGCTCCACTCTCGGTTACCTCTACCCTTTATTGCCTTTACTACTTGTATCTTGCTTAGCTTGCTAGTTGTCATATAGGTAAATTCACCTTAGTTGCATATCTAGAGAATTTACCTTTTTGTGTCAAGCCTAAATTGAAAAAGAATTAAAATTTGAGTAGCACCTATTCACCCCCCCTCTAGGTGCCCATACGATCCGTTCAAAGTGAGAAAGTAAAACCTTTCAAATTTCAATCTTAATAAAGTGAACATCGTATTATCTATTTAACTTTGATTAATATTCGTGTTGAAATAGACACATTCTCAACACGAATGCAAAATGTTAGAAAAATATCAATATGATAAAAATATCTCTTAAGGTACATTATAACTATATTATCCATGAAACTAAATATATATATAGATGATGCCCTCATACTTGCGAGGGCCACACTGCTAGTTTTTTTAGAAAAGCAAGACTTGAACTCAAAACTCCTGCAAGCATGGAGAGCCTCCAACGAGCTCATTTGTTTGGAATTTGTGTTAGGTGTTTACAAATAACGATTACTTTCTACTTCTCGGCATATAATCCATATTGGTTCCACGCTTGGTGTAAGTGTGTATTCTATCTTTTGAACGGAAGAGGCCCCAAAGAGCCTAGAAACTTTGATTTAGTCAAGCGGTCGGTATAGGATTACAGATAGCCCTTGAAAGAAAAAAGAAAATAAAACATGGGGCTTGAGTTTTATAAATAGGACCCTAAAACTTATCACGAAAGCATGATCAAGTCTTTGGTCACCGCCACACTCTGAGACCACTAGCACTGGGCACCATCGTCTTGTCGGGGAACTTGATACTTGGGGATTCGATGTCATTGCCTGGGGTCGAAGAAGATCCTCTCACAGAGGAAGAGAAGCCGAGGAAGAACAACGCTTCCTGGCTTAGAGTGGCTTCACTGGCCAATGGTAGCTCCAACGTCACCTCGCTGACGCTGATGTACTCCACCAACTTCCAGCATGCACTCAGCCTAACATGCGCGAACTCTATGTCGAGCTCCATATCGAGGTGCATGGTGTTCCGTATGTATCCTCATGTCAATCTCCGTGACCACAAGGAGGAAGAGAAGAAACCTGCAGATCCCAGCTCACCCAAGCTCCGCGACCGAGCTTTTATTGAAGAGTGAGCAGAATAGGTTCCGTTCCTTGTTGGCTCTGACCAATGGAGCACCTCAAGCAACCTTGCCTCTTTAGCCGTCCACCAGGAACAACTTGCCGGTCCCGAAGAACAAGCCCTCTCGGCATGGTGCCATTCTCCACAGGGGGAAACACAGCTACTAACAAACTATGCTAACCACTACTAATACTAGGGCCTAGCGGCCTCGCCCCTCTCCACTCCGGCAAGCAGAGCCACCAAAGGAGAAGATGAGATGCCCCAAAGGGGCGGCCTGGACTCTCAAACCCTTGCTTCTCTCAGAGCGACGAGGTGGGGCCAGGGGGATGAGAGCCTTCCCCAAAAAAAGTGTGTATTCTATTTGAAACCTTCCATAGGAAACAAGCTAGAACACAAAGAGGTAGAATTTGTAACAGATGACTAATTTAATATTTTAAAGCATGATAAAGCCATATAATTGTATCGTTCGCTACAAATTTCATCTTGAGAAACTATGTACTACAATGTTCAAAACTATTTAAACATGTCTCTATGGTACAAGTAGTTCGTATTCTAGTTATTTCCACCGTGGACCTTATGATTTACAATGAATCAAAACAATCATCGTGGTTAGAAGGATTTCAAACGATTGCTGCCCATTCTTTTACAGGACGCACGAGTGAACATTGCATATTTTCTTGTACCACAAGTCTAGCCGAGACAGAGAGCACCATTGTTTTGCTTTGCATCAGAGACGGGCGACCACACCTACGCACAGTCGTGCAGCCCTCGTGCCATGGACGCCGCACAGCAGAAAAGAAGGAACAGCTCGCTAACATTTTCAGATTTTCACCAACCCGGCAAAAGTACAGGACCACCAAGCCTGTTCCCCCGGCACGAGACCCACCGAATCGCCTCTGTCTCTTCTCCAGAAGGATCATCTTCTCTTCCAAGGGATGAACAGGAGTTCTCCTCTTTCTACAGCTCGTTCTCCAGTAATCCCTGGACATTTCGCGCATGAACTCTGTTCTCTTTGAGTAAATTACAAGGAACTACCATATTTGGGACGGATATCACAGTTGGTAATTTTTTTAAAAATCTATCAGTTTTGGAGCGTGGCGTTACAAATTGAACTAATACTCATCTAAACGTGTTATGAAAGCAGAGCTGATCGATAGGCCCCATTTGTAAGGGCTGAGTTGACTGCACACGTGGAGATGGTGCTGACATGGACGTGAAGCCCACTTGTTAGCCCATTAAAAAAAATTAAAATACAAGTGTTTCGTATTACAAATGAGTTATCTCTTGTCTTGCAAAGGAAGGATCAAAATATTGTTCAGGCATGTCATTGATTTTTGATGTGAAAGAGCGTTTGATCAGCTTGAGGAACCATGGTTGGGAGCCATTGTTTGCGGAAGTCAGATCATTTTGTGAAGAAAAAGCAATTGAGATGCCAAATATGGAAGAACTGATACCTAGGTGGGGCCAAACAAAACAAGAAAAGGGACATTAATCACCCAAGATCATTTTTTCCGTGTTGATACTTTCTTGTGTGCAATTGATGCTATCATCAGAGAGATGGATCATCGCTTCAATGAGGTTACTTCAGAGTTACTTGTATGTTTTTCTTATCTTGACCCAAGGAACTCCTTTTCTAAGTTTGATGTGGATAAACTTGCCCGCATTACTGAGTTCTATGATAAAGATTTCACATTTGCTGATCGTGCAACTATAAAGGATCAGCTTGAGACATTCATACTTCATGTTAGAAGAGTGCAAGATTTTGTTGTTTTTCATGATCTTGCAAGCTTGGCAGCAAAGATCGTTGAGACTGAAAGGCATACTGTATTTCCATTGGTATACCGTATCATACAGTTGGCACTGCTGCTACCAGTGGCGACCGCATCGGTTGAAAGAGTTTTATCGGCTATGAAGATTATCAAGACTGAATTACGCAACAGGATAGCAAATGATTGGTTGAATGACCCGATGGTGTGCTATATTGAATGATTGGTAGGGGATGGGCGTGCGACAGGCCATGGCCGGAGCGGCTACTCCAGCGCTTCTTCCTTACGGTTATGTTGATAATTGTTTTTTTTTTGGAGAAGGCTGAAGATAGATATGACAAGTTGGCTGGTACTATCAGTGAGGGTTAAAAATTTGAGTTTTTTCTTAAACATGAAAAATAGGTACAAGGTTGAGAATAGACAAGGAAAAGTTGGGAGTGTCACTTTTTTTATTCAAAGTTAAAGATATTTATCTATCATCTACTCCCTTCGATTGAAAAGCAAGTGTCAGATAACTTAGGGTATGTTTAGATTGTAGCCGGTGGTTGCTATACCAATTTTTTTGCTTTTACTGTAGTATATGCTAGCGTTTAGACTGGAGCCTTCTCTTCGATGCCACAACCAACTTTTTGGTCACTAGTTTAGAATATGTGCCCAGGCGCGAGCGAAACAGGGCGGCTGAATGTTAGCCAATATGTTGGCACGTCCCTGATTTGCACGGTGACGTAAATCAAATGCTATCGTAAACTAGAGATCAGTCGTCCGTCATCCTTATTTCCTGAATAAAATTCCAATTTTAAACAAAATCAATTTTTTAATCTGAACAAAAATTTGAATATGAACAAAAGTCGGATTTGAACAAATTTTGAATCTGAACAAAAAAATGAATTTAAGCAAATTTGGAATATGATCAAAATTTTCGAATCTGAACAAAATTCGATTTGAACAAATTTTGATCTAAACAAAAAATTTGAATGCGAACAAATTTGGAATTTGAACAAAATTCGAATTTAATTAAATTTCGAATATGTTCAGATTTTAAAAAGAGAAAAGGAAAAAAAGGAACACAGATCTCCAACCAAATCCGACGGTCACACATGTGACTGGTCTCCAGTTAGAGATCAGACGCCTGTTTTCTAGCAAAACCGTTAATACAACTTAATACAAAGTTAGGATATCAAGTTTTCTTTAGATTTTGTTTCAAAAAAAGTTTTCTTTAGATTTTTTCCTTTTTTTTGGGAATGGATTTTTCCAACCAGGAATCACGAAACACAGATGAAGCAGGCAAGCAGCCCACCCCGCACGAAGCCATGAGCCCACGACTGCACCCAAAGTATGGAAATCAGAACCTCCATCTCCTCGCCTCCTCCGGTGCAGAGTGCAGACTTGCCTCCCAGTCCCAAAGCTCGCACATTTCTGCCTCTTCTTCGGCCCTGCCCAAGATCTGGGCCAGCGAGCGGGAGTAGATGTGATGGCTGTGCAGGAAGACGAGGAAGCGGAAGCTTTGGGTAGGGGAAGGAGGAGGAAGAAGGCCCGAACCGAGCTCCGCCACGAGCCCGTTGCCTCGAAGAAGCTGTGTGCCGGCACCGTCAACCCCGCCGAGGAGGCCGCCGGCAATCTGGGAGGTGCGCGGAGGGCGGTAAAGAAGAAGAAGGCGGTGGCGGTAAAGAAGAATAAGGGACAGTGTTCTGGCACCTCCACCACCGCCGAGGAGGAAGCCGGCAAGCTGGGCGGGGTGGGTAGCGCGGTAAAGAAGAAGAGGGCGGCGAGGCGGCCGGAAGCGTGGACCGAGTTTCTCGGCGTGTCCCGGGCAATAAACGGCAAGTACGGGGCGCGGATCAGAGCCTCGAAGGGGATTGTGCGGTGGCTCGGCACCTTCGTCACCGCTGAGGAGGCCGCCAGGGCATACGACGCCGCAGCCGTCGAGCTGCACGGCGTGAGCGCGGTAACCAACTTCAAGTCGAGCGGCGAGCTGTCCGACCAAGCGACGGGGAGCGTCAAGACGAAGGTGAAGAAGCAAGCCGACTCCCAGAGCGGGATCCGCGGCGTCCGCAGGAAACCGAGCGGCAAGTACGCTGCACATATATGGAATCCGTCGCGGCGTACTCAGGTGTGCCTCGGAACCTTCCGCACCGCCGAGGAGGCCGCCAGGGCATATGATGCGGCGGCCATCAAAATGCACGGCGGCGCGGCCAGAACAAACTTCGAGCAACAGCACACGGCGGCCGCTGCTGATGGCGGCGAGGTGTCGTCTATGGACTTCCTCGACGATTTCCCGGAGCTGCCAGCGCTCGACTTCTCGGAGAGCCTCATCCCTGGCCCGCAGAAGGACGATATCCGGACAGACTCATCGCCGGCGGAGTGTCAGCTTGTGCACGAGTTCCTCAAGGACATGGGCTACGCCGACGTGGTGGCTTAACAGGTGTGGGGAAAGACTCCGCTTTTTTGTGTTTATCCTGCGTATAAATTGAGGAAGAAATGAGACCAAGTAGGATCAAATTTTGTTTGGGATGAGAGTTACGCAGGTGATAAAAATTCTCTGATGCTGCATTATTACTACTACTACTGAAACATGAATATATATTCAGCTATAATTTAAGTTTTAGGGGATGCTATTCTTCCATGCAGTGTGTGTTCTATGTTAGGAATAGACAAGTTGTATTCCCTGAGGGCCAAAGGCCACAACATATAGTTACATGTACATGTGAGAATATGCAGGAAACCCCCTAACGGGTGGGGAAAATACAAATATACAAATATACATCTAACACCCCCCCTCAAACTCATGGTGGATCCACAACACTGAGTTTGGAGAGTAAGAAGTCATGCTGCGCTCTAGTTTGTGCCTTTGTAAAGAAATCCGTCAACTGCAAATCTGAAGGCACATAGTGAAGCGCAACAACCTGAGCCTGCACCTGAGCACGTGTATAAAAAGCATCAACACCAATGTGCTTGGTAAGCTCATGCTTGACCGGATCACGTGCAATACTGATAGCACCTGTACTGTCAGACAAAAGTGGAGTGGGTGTCGTAACAGAGACCCCAAAATCTGCAAGCAACCACCGCAACCATGTCACCTCAGCAATCAACAAGGCCATAGCTCGCAACTCAGCCTCTACACTCGAACGGGAAACTGCAACCTGTTTCTTCGTCTTCCAAGCAACAAGCGAACCACCAAGAAACACACAGTAAGCAGAAAGGGAACGACGATCCGAAGGATCACTCGCCCAAGTAGCATCCGAGTAGCACTGGAGCTGGAGAGAGCTGGAACGAGGAAAGAAAAGGCGACGAGTAATCGTGCCACGAAGATAACGAAGAACACGGAGGAGATGACTATAGTGGACAGTGGTAGGAGCTGAGACAAACTGACTCAGAATATGAACAGGATAAGATATATCAGGACGAGTGACAGCAAGATAGACAAGACTCCCAACAAGATGATGATAACGCGTCGGATCAGGAAGAGGATCACCATCAGTAGGACGAAGCTTAACATTAAGCTCCATAGGTGACGAGGGTTAACTCGACAAATGTCCTAGATGAAGGACTTAGGATCGGGGAGATAGGGCGTCGGATGAACTCGAAGGTAAAGTTAGTCGAAATAGTTGTGTATCGAAAGTAAACTTGGGTATTCAACCTGGCTTGCTTTCAATCTGCCCTCCACCGTCCCCTCCTGGCCCCTATATATAGGTGGCCAGGTCTCGAGGATCGGTTCGGGTTCGATACAGATTACAAATATCGACATACGGTGATAACTCGTATTCGACTATCATTACAATTGGGCCTAGCTTAACGGGCCTCAGGGGTACTCAACTAACGGGCTCTATTGACTATACCCTTGTCAGTAGCCCCTGAGATTCTACCAGAATTGCAGATTCAGGTTGAATCTCTAATCTTCAAATCTTCGACTTGATCAATTCTTCGACTTCATCTTTAAATCTTCGACTTGGTCTTTCGACTTTCGTTGATGATAATGTGCTCGCAAGGGGTCTCGATGAACAAGCCTGACAACTCTGACGGATCAAGAGGTCAGTTAACTGCCGGAACAGATACTTGTCACCTACTTCAAATTCAATCCCCTTGGACTTGAATTCGGGATACCGGTCAAACTCACTCTTTTGCCTCATTTAGGACTTACAAAAAATGAGTCCCAGTGGTTCTCAGGGTACCCAGTGCGTCCGCCAGGATTTTCTTCGCGTCGTAGACACGGATACATTCCAGCAGAGCGCATCCATGTGCGTATACCAGGCCACACAGGACGGATCCCGGGGTCTTACCTTCGCGACAAGTCACGGCATTCGAGTTTTGTTCCGATAACACAACTCGAGAATCTTATGTCGCAGTCAAAGTTTGACTGAAAATATTCGGGTTCTACAACCATAAAACTCGCTCCCGATGGGAGTAACACTTCCAATCTTCAATGCTTTGTCAATGAATATCGTCGGGTGCGCGCTCAGCGCTCCCGATGGGAGTAGCCCCCGAGGCTATAGTCGAAAAAAATATGTTTTTCGAGTATAGGCTCAAGAAATAATATAGCTCGTCATACTTCAACTCGAAACATCATACCTGCAGAATTCTTCGACTCGAGATACTTTCAAGAACATCTTGTCTTCTTGTTCAAATCCACAGCTTCAATGAATAGTTCCACTCGATATTTATGCAATTAATAGCCCCTAAGGCTTTTAACCAAGAAATCCTTCATATGTAACTTCCTTGATAAGTTTCAGCATTCGTCGGCGCCATCCTTTTTTCTTTATATATATACCTGATGACGTCAACAAAGACGTAACTCTTCATCAATGCAAACCGTTTTTATGGGTAGCACTGTAATTTCTCCGATTTTTGACCGTTTGGTGGGCTGCACGATTTTTGACCGTTGGTGGGCTAACGTTTCCGATCTTTGCGCCACGACTCAGCCCACGTCGCTCCTTCTCCCAGAAGATATATAACTGGCATAGTGGGGAATCGTACTGTTCACCAGCTCGTTACTTCCGCCGCCTCCATTGCCGATCTTCTCTGCGTCCTCCTCTCGCTCAGAGCCCCCAAGCGCACTTCGTACTGGATGCGCGTGAAGCACCTGGCTACTAAGAACATCATGGCCAAATCCTCCGCCACCAGCTGGGTTCGCTCCACCATCTCCAAGAAGGAGGTGCAGAAGGCCAAGGCGGACGGCCTCGTCGCCGCTGAAGACTCCATCATCTTCCCCAGCACCGAACGGATCCCGAAGCCCCCGAGCGGTTACCGGGTAATATTCCTTGCTTTTCTCCTCCGAGGTTTCTCTCTTCCTGCCCACAAATTTCTCCGTGGGCTTTTGCTTGTTTACGACGTTCAGCTCCATCAGCTTACACCGAATTCTCTTCTACACATTGCCTGTTTCGTGACTCTTTGCGAGTCCTTCTTGGGCATTGAGCCTCACTTTACTCTCTGGAGATCACTCTTTCGACTCCGTCCCAATGTTTCTCTGGCAAGGAAACCCGAACTGGGCGGAGCCGTTGTTTCTGTGCGCCCTGAAGCGCAATATCTTGAATTTTCTATGGCCGCATCTGTCCAAGGGTGGAGGACAAAGTGGTTCTATATCAAGGACCGCAAATCCTCTCCTGAAGATGAGTTCGGCCTTCCTCCTTTTGACGCTTCTCAAGAAGTGAAGAAATTGAAGTCGTGGGATTCGCTTCCCTCAGATGAGGAAGTTGCACAAATTCTTCCTCTTCTATCCCGCATTCAAAATCTTAAAACAGGCCTAGGGGGTGCTTTGTCGGGTATCCAGCTCATGGCGTTTTTCATACAACGTCGAGTTCAACCCCTACAGCACCGCCTTACCAATCTCTGGACTTATTCTGGCTTGGAAGACCCTACTCGCATATCTGAAGATCTTATGTCGAAAGAAGATGTCGACAAGCGAGTCAGGAGTCTCACCAAGCTCACCAAGGAGCATTCAGTTGCTGAACTGAAGTCAGATTTCTTTGACTCCGTGCACCCTATTCCTGAGGTATACACCGCTGCATCCACTTTTATCCAATTTTTCTTTATTTCGACTTGCATTATTCTTTGGTACCCGAACTCTGCTGATTTATTAATATGCAGGGTCACGAATTTATTGTTTCTCGCCCTCCTCTTCCGGAGGGAGGGCCCCTTCCTGCTGATTTGGCATCTCCCGCATCTGAAGCCCCCGAGGCTGACGAAAGTCAGGACGAAGATGATGTCGAAGAATCGGAAGATGAGACTAGCTCGTCGACATCGCCTCCTCCCGTACTTGCTGATGAGGTTGATGTCGATAAGAAAAGAAAACGTGTCGACGACATCGCTTCCTCGAGTTCTGCGGCGGCTGGTAAAGCCTCTGTGGAAGACCTTGAATACTTCGACATGCTAGCTTCGTAAGTATTGTAGTCACGCTTCTCAATTGTATCTTCTTCGACTTGTTTTCATAATTTGCCTTTGTCATGTAGTGATGACGAAGAGCCGCCGGCGTGTGCTACGGCTGCTCCCTCGATTTCTCCTGCGGCTATTGAGGAGCCTGATGAACCAGCTGTTGCGGTGAGGACTACCAGGTCCACTGTGAGGAAGGTGCCTCAAACTCGAGCCCTGAAACGCGCGAAGAAGGCCAAAGAAGCCGAAGTTTCTCTGGAGGCCCATGCTTCTGCAGTTTCTTCTGATGATGTGAGTGATTCTTTCATTCCTTCTTTCCTTTCATGCAATTCTTCTCTTACACCCTTATTTTATCAGACTTTGATCCAGAGATTTATCGCCCTGGGCACGGAGTGTGCGGGGTACCTAAAGGTTGCGAAAGCTTCCGAAGGTACAATTTTCGACTTCCAATCACTATTTGCCTTCTGCACTGTTTCCTTCATTACATACCTGATTCCTTTTCGACTTCTTATGCAGCTACTTTAGCAGCCGCCAATGCTCGAATTGCTTCACTGGAGGCAGAGCTGAAAGCCTCGCAAAAAGCTTATGATGCTGCGACCGCTGCTAAAACCATTGCTGAGAAGTCGCAGAAATCTGCGCTTACGAAGGTGAAGAAAGCGGAAAGGGCTTTGGCTGATGCTCAGAAAGAAAATACTCAACGGGAGCAGGCCGTAGCAGAACGCCTTCACACTATGTCTTCTGCTGCCGAACGTGAGTTCTTCGACTTATCTTCTATTTTCATCTTCTGTTGCGCTAGTGTGCTTGCTGACACTTGCTTTTTCTTGTCTTTCTTATTGTTGTAGAATTCACGGGGGTATCTCCGTCGTCCCTTCAAACAGATGACGATCCTCTCATGGATGCGGTTAATCAACTCGAGGCAAACTGGATATCTATCCAGGAGAACTTTGAGTTGGTTAATCGCGTTTTATCGCGACTGTTTGTCGGCTTGTGGCCAAAGAGAAAATCGACAGTTCCGAAGGATAACTTGACTGAACTTGCCAAGTCTTTCGACACCACTGAAGACCCTCTTCTCCAGTTCAAAGCTCTTTCCATTAAGCGTGGCGCTGAAGGTGCCATTGCACTGTCTCTCGCTCATGGGACGAACTTTGATTGGGAGAAAGTTAACGCCCCTCTTGGCTATACTCGCGATGAGATGAAGGTGTTTTTCGAGAAGGCGAAGAAATTAGCGCCTGCCTTGCTGAACACAATTTCTCCCTCGGCGGCTTCTGCTGTGCCTGCTGCGCCACCTCCAGCACCGAAGGCTCCCGTGCCGTCGACTTCTGGCGAGGAAGCTGCCGCGCCCCCTTCTTCCACGGAGCACAATGCTGAGGTGGCGTAGACTCAGCTTTCTTGTAGTTTTTAGTTTTCTCCTTTTGATTGTAAAGACTTCCATTGGGTACAACCCGAGAACCTTAGTCATAGGGTTGTACTCTTATGTAAATATATCCGCTTCGTAAGAAGTTTTTATGCTGTCTTTCTGAAATAGCTTCTCCTTTCTTTCTTTTTGTAGTCGATGCGTGGCAGTGATCCTTCTTCTCATCCTCCTGCTCCGTCCTCTGCTCGTGGATTCAATCCTCAGATTTCGTCGACTCGTAGTCGATGTAGTCACTGCGAAGAATATTCTTCCAGGATTTCCGACCTTGAGACTCGCCTATCCTTGGCTAAATGCCAAGCGCAGATGGCTATAAAAAAGGCTAGCCAGGCCAGTGGCTATATGAAGAAAATCTCTTCACTTGAAGAAAAGGTCTCCCGTTTGACGGCGAAGGTTGTTCACAATGAGGAGTGCGAGTCTTTCATTCTTGGAATTGTCGAGTCTGCTGGCGAGCTGTTGCGATGTGAGTTATCTTTCGACTCCTTCTTTTGGCTGCTTGTGCACCTCCTTTGTGATATATTTGTCATTGTAGGTACTTGCTTGGATTTTGCCGCTGAAGAACGTCGAGTTGCTGAACGAAACGCTGCTTTGGAAAAGATGTCGACTGACTATGAGACTCTGTGGTCTGATCCTCGACGCCGTAGTGCCATTGTATTACTTCAGGATCGTGCCCAGCACATTGGCGAGGCAGTCGATGGTTGCCAGCGAGCTCTTACAACTATGCACTCCGTCATGCTTCCTCGCAATCCTTTACCTGCAACTTTCCCTCTTCTTCTTGATGCTTTCAGATCAAGTCATCGTATTCATAGGCTGATAGAACTGAACTTAGTGGCTGGTGCCAATTTTGCTCTTGGGTGGATACGGAAGTGGCAACCGAGGTTGAATTACAGCACTATGTCCCTGAGTTTGGCTCCAGGTGGAGCTAGCCTTCGGGTTCATATGGAGAGCACGCTTCAACCTGCTCGAAGACTTGTAGCTAGGCTTCTAGAGGCGGATGCTGCGTTTTTCCGCGAGTATCATTATTTAGATCCTTTAGGCGTGGATAATTCTGACAACCCAATGTTGTAAGGTATGCGTGGAACGCGAGAGATTCTTTATTTCGCGACTATATGTCTGAAATTTATTCTCAAGGCGTATTTGTATGGTTCGTGCGTTTGCCGCATCTTCTCTTTGAAAGACTCGTAAACTCAAATATGAGGAACGATTTATCTTTGTTTATACTTGTAATGTAAGATACATGGGGTGACCCAAGAGATCCGGCCTATGACTTGTGTTCTGGATCTAGAGGGCATTGCCCCTGGAATAACTCGTGGCTTTTACAGCCTTTATTGTTCTACTCTATCGCCTTTTTGATGCTTATGCCGTCGTGGCTTTCCCTTTCTCTTCTGCGCCTGTGTCTTCTCCTGATGTTCCTGTTCATGGCTTCTTCGTTTCGGGCTCCGCGGTGCATCCTTCGAGTAGCTTGACCCCTTCTGTAGTCACGCTCTTTGCCTTTTCTGCGTGGTTGGCTATTATGCCAAAATTTTGCGCCATCTTGTGGAATTCCCTGTCGCAGAGGTCTGAAACTTCAAAGCTTCCCTTCACTGTGATTATTCCTTTTGGTCCTGGCATCTTAAGTACCAGGTACGTGTAGTGAGGTACTGCCATGAATCGCGAAAACGCGGGTCGCCCGAGGATCGCGTGATATTGCGATGGCCAGTCCATGACTTCGAAGTCTAGTTTCTCTCTTCTGTAGTTTTGTCGGTTGCCGAAGCAAACATTGAGTGCTATTCGACCCAGCGGGTAATTGGCACTTCCTGGCACGATTCCATGAAAGGAACAGTCTGTTGGCTTCAGAAACTCTAGTGATATATGCATTGCTCGGAGTGTTTTCGCGTATATCAAGTTAATTCCACTTCCTGCATCCATGAATATTCTGTCGACATCATACGCGCCGATTTGAGCTTTAAGTACCAGAGGCGCGTTTCCTGGCCGAGGTACTGTTATGGGGTGGTCCTCTCTGTTGAACTCGATTGGTTGTTCTGACCAATGCAGATATTCTGTTGCAGCCGGCGGCGACATGACTGCTAGATTTACTTGTCGAGTTATACTCTTTTCTTCTTTGTTCGACTTGGGTACTGGTTGTATCATTGCTGTGATGTGTCCTTTTGATGGGACGTACCCTTCGTCGTCATCGTCGTGCTCTTTGTTTTGCTGGTCTTGCCCTTGGGGGCCTCCGTTGTTTCCTTGCTTGCTTGCCGAGGGATTGTTACTTCCTTCGAATCCTTGTCGCCTTGCTTCGGTTTGCTTGTTTACTGCTGCTTCTTTGAGTTTTAAGAATGTTGTGCAGTCTTTCATTGTGTGCCTTGATACTCTCTTTCCGTCGACGAACGCTGAGTGTATATGACAAGGCCCATTGAGCATATCTTCTGGCGATGGGTTGTACTCTCTGGATTCTCTTGGTGGAAATTTCTTATAGTCCTCTCTTCCGTAGCTGCGATATCCCGAGCTTCTGCGTTCGTTTCCCTGATAACTGTTGTCTTTATATCCTGCGGCGACTTGGTTATGAGAGCCGTAGGTGTCGTAGTTTCGGGATCGTCTCCTTTGGCTTCCGTATCTGTTACTTCTGTCGTCCTCTGGAGATCGCGTCCTTTTGTTGTTGCACGCATCTTCTCCGTCTGCAAATCTGTTTGCTGTGTCCATGAGATCTGACACTGTTTTTGGTTTGATTCTACCCATTTCTTCGACTAGGTCTCTTCGCCTTAATCCAATGATGAAAGCATCTATTGCTCTTTCGTCCGAAACTTCGACTGCTGAATTTTTGATGAGGCTCCACCTTTGGATGTATGCCCGTAGTGTTTCGTCGCGTTGCTGTACGCACGCCTTGACTTCTTCTATTGATGCTGGCCGTTTGTATGTCGACCTGAAGTTACTTGTAAATTGTTTTGTAAGGTCTTCCCAGCTTCCAATGGACTCCTTTTCTAGTTTGCTCAACCATGACCTTGCTGCGCCGGTGAGGTGTAGTTGCAAACTTTGCATTGCTGTTTCTTTGGTTCCTCCCAATATTTGAACTGCTTGTAGGTAATCTGCGAGCCATGACTGTGGTTCCTGTGATCCGTCGTATTTTTGCTGGTCATGAGGTAGCTTGAATCCCTTAGGCACTGGAGTGGTGCGAACCCTACGGGTAAAGCACGATGCCCCCATCTCTTTTTCGCTGTCTTCGTAGTCGCGCCTTTCGTTTGGAGATCGCGATCTTCTAGTTCCACCATGCTGTTTTGGTGACGGCGATCGAGATCGGTGCTTACTGCTTCTATGTCGAGGACTGTTGTGGCGACGGGGAGATCTTACCTTGTGTACTTCTTTGTGATGATGCGCTTCTTCTCCCTTTGCTGATAGTTTGTGGCCTACCATGTTTAGTCCGTTCAATGCTGCTCTATGCATGTGCTCCCTAGGATCTCCTGGACTTGGTTGGGTTGTAAGTAGATATGCTTGTGCTGCCACTAATGCTGCCTCAGGGGTTTTTGGCAAGATGTTTCCCTGCTCGTCGACTGATAGGAAGGACGAGTCGAGGTTTTTGGAGATACTTTGTTTGTCGGAGTACTCGAGGTTGTCATACCTTGAACCATGTCGACGATTTTTCCTTGCGTTGCTGTATGATGCGTCGCTTCGTGCTCTACGAGCAGCTTCGCTGGCTGCAATGGCTGAATCCTTTCTCCTTTGTATCTCCACTTTTTCCTTTGCTAATTGCTTTGCTTGCTGCCTGAGGGCGTAATGATACCCAAAAAGCATGTCTTTGCTGGAGCCGGATGGTATTGGTTTGCCGTGTTCTACGGCTTCTCTTATTATTTTCCACTCGTCGACTGATAGTCGAATTTTCTCCCTTGCTGTGAGAGTTTCCACTGTTTGCCCTTCTGCTAGGTGATTTGCTCCTCTGTCGATATTTGCTGGATTTATCACTGGGTTGTTATTTTCATCGAATTCTTCTGAATTGTCGCCCACGATGGCGAGTACTTGGCACTGCTTTCTGATGTTGCTATTAAAGCTTGAAAAGATCGAGTTGCTGTCCTCAGAAAGTTCTAACCCTGTTTTCCATGTGTCTGTTGAATTGTCTGAGATATTGTCGAATTGGATTTCCACGTCGAAATTTTCCTTTTCTTCGTCGCCTCCTGCGATCTTTCCTTTTTGCGCTTCTTCTAGGCTGACCGGCGAGTTTACTTCGCTGGAGGAGCCTTCAGAATACTCCATCACCACTGTTGTGTCGGGTTCTCGTGCCGACGGATATTGATCTTGTTTTGTCGAATCCGAAAGGCGAGAGGAACCCGACGGCCCGATGAGGATGCTCAAACTTCCGATTGTTAATTCCACTTCTTGACTTCCGTCGACTTCTGGACTGCTGTTGGCTAAAAGCGAAAAAGCCGTCGAATTCATGATTCCAACGCCCAGAGTCCCCACGGTCGGCGCCAATTGACGAGGGTTAACTCGACAAATGTCCTAGATGAAGGACTTAGGATCGGGGAGATAGGGCGTCGGATGAACTCGAAGGTAAAGTTAGTCGAAATAGTTGTGTATCGAAAGTAAACTTGGGTATTCAACCTGGCTTGCTTTCAATCTGCCCTCCACCGTCCCCTCCTGGCCCCTATATATAGGTGGCCAGGTCTCGAGGATCGGTTCGGGTTTGATACAGATTACAAATATCGACATACGGTGATAACTCGTATTCGACTATCATTACAATTGGGCCTAGCTTAACGGGCCTCAGGGGTACTCAACTAACGGGCTCTATTGACTATACCCTTGTCAATAGGAGTCTCAACGGTGCGCTCATCCCCAAGAGCAGCACGAGCAAGAAGATCCTGAATATACTTTTCCTGAGAGATAGAAAAGCCAGCAGAAGTGGAAGAGACCTCGATCCCAAGAAAATAGCGGAGAGGACCAAGATCGGTCATAAGAAACTGCTCACGAAGACGAGCCTTAACAAAGGCAATATACTCAGGATCATCACCAGTAATGATCATATCATCAACATAGAGAAGGAGAAGAGTGCGTCCACGAGGAGAAGTATGGACGAACAGCGCTGGATCATGAGCGCTGGGAGAGAAACCAGCAGCAGTCACCACAGAGGCAAAACGCTCAAACCAAGCGCGAGGGGCCTATTTCAGGCCATAAAGAGAACGCCGAAGGCGACAAACCATCCCATCAGGGACAGAATACCCGGGAGGAGGCTGCATGTAGACCTCCTCACTCAACTCGCCATTAAGAAAAGCATTCTGAACATCAAGCTGAGACACAGACCAGTGTCGAACAGAAGCGACAGCAAGAAGAGTACGCACAGTGGTCATATGAGCCACAGGGGCAAAAGTCTCATCATAGTCACGGCCGTGCTCCTGCTGAAAGCCACGAGCCACAAGACGCGCTTTGTAGCACTCAAGAGATCCATCAGAGCGGGTCTTAATTTTATAGACCCACTTACACGTGATAGGACGAACACCGGGAGGGGGAGAGACAAGATCCCAGGTGCCAGTGCGCTCAAGCGCAGCAATCTCCTCAGCCATAGCAAGCTGCCATTCAGGATGACGCTCAGCATCCCGAGAAGAAGTCGGCTCGGAGGCTACAGAAAGACCGTACTGACTAGGAGAGTAACGGTCTGGAGCACGACGTGGACGAGTCGTCGGAAGAGGAGAGGGAAGCTCGTCAGAAGAAGAAGACATATCAGAAGAAGAAGAAGAAGGGACATCAGGAGGAGGATCTGAAACATGAGTGCGACGAGAATAATGAAAGGGAAAAGGAGACAATGGTGAGGTGGGTGGAGGATCAGAAGAAGAAAGAGGAGACTAGGTGTGGAGGAGGACAACGGAGTCGAAGGGGATGGCGCCGGGGATGAAGAGGGCGCATCAGAATGAGGTCCAGGAGAAGGGACAATAGGGACAGAAGGAGGTGCATCAGGAAACAGAAGAAAGGAGATATCATCCACCGGGTAGGTACCAGAGGTGGGGCGAGGGTAGAAGGGACGCGTCTCATCAAACGTGACATCACGAGAGATGCGCATCCGACGACCAACAGGGTCCCAACAGCGATAGCCCTGATGCTCATCACTGTAGCCGAGAAAAACACACTCAACAGACTGAGCGGTCAGTTTGGTGCGTTCACGAGGAGGGAGAAGAACATAGCAAACGCAACCAAACGAACGAAGAGTCGAGTAGTCTGGAGAACCACCAGAGAGACGCTCGAGAGGGATGCCACCCTGAAGGGCAGCAGAAGGCTGGATGTTAATGAGGTAAGTCGATGTAGCGACAGCCTCAGCCCAGAAATGCGGCGGAAGAGAAGAAGCAATCATCATAGCACGGGTGGTCTCAAGAATATGACGATGCTTACGCTCGGCGACACCATTTTGAGCATGCGCACCGGGACAAGAAAACTGAGCAAGAGTGCCCTGCTCAGCAAGAACACCACGCAGGTGCTGAGAGATATACTCACCAGCAGAATCAGCACGGAACACACGAATGGGCGAGGAATACTGAGTGCGGAAGGTGGTGGTCGCGCGGTGCCAGAAGAAGTAGACACAGGACCAGCAGTGCCTGACGAGGAAGAGCCTGTAGTAGCGAGCAGACTGCGAATACCCCGAAGAATGTCCTGCTCTGAGAGTGCAACTGCAGAAGATCCCGAAGAACCAGCCTGCTGACGAGCGTGGGACTGCGGACGTAAACTGGGATCCCTCCTCCAGCAGCTAGAGACATCGTGGCCAGTCCTGCCATAGTAGGAGCAGGGAGGACGAGGATTGCGGTTCTGACCGCGAGGCTGCTGAGACTGACTCTGGCCCTGGACCGGAGGAGTAGAGAGTATCGGCGGCATTGGAGACCGCAACGGAGCCGACGGCACATGAGGACCACGAGCAGCAAGTACAGAGGGAACCTCAAGAAGACCAGCACCACGAAGACGAGTCTCCTCAGCACGAAGCTCAGACAGCACCTCAGAGAGCGGGACACGACCACGAGCAAGTAGCTGGGCGCGACGAGGCTCGAACTCCTTGCGGAGCCGAGACAAGAACTCATAGACACGCTGAAACTCCAGATCAGCACGCACAGTCAGACAGCAGGCACAAGTGGCACACACAGCTGTACGAAGAGAATCAAGCTGGCGCCAGATAGCAGCACTCTGAGTGTAGAACTCATCAATGGTAGAATCACCCTGCTGAAGAGCATGCTCCTGGCGAACAACAGACAGGTAGAGAGCATCCCCAGACGGCTGATAGCGCTGACGAAGAAAGGCCCACTGAGCAGCAACAGTGAGAAGACCCATAAACTCAGCAGCATACTGAGGCAGAACACTGGAAGTAAGAACAGCAGCGGCACGAGCATCCTCATCTATCCACTGAGTGTAGTCAGTCAGATCCAGCCGGTAGGTCGCAAGGGCGTCAGAATACTCCTGGACATGCCGGTCATACTCAGCCAGAGCAGTAGCATCAGTACTCTTGGCTGCATCCTTGGCCTCCTGAGTAGCATCGGGGGCAAGGGCAACGGGCGTCGGTGGAATCGGCGCCGTAGGAGCAGTGGGGCGCGGCGGACAGGGGACCTCGCCGGAAAGCACACCCCACAGACGGAGACCGCGCATGTGAACGCGCATAAAGGCAGCGAAATCAGGATAATTCGCGCCATCAAAAATCACGGGGCAGCGAGGAATCGCAACATAGCCCGATGAGGAAGACATCTCTCTCTTTTTTTTTCTCTTTTTTTTTTTTTTTTACACAGAAACTGGATGAAGAACGATCAGCAGGCCGATCTCCTGCAGAAATCGGCCGAGGGCCGGCACCTCCGGCCAATTCCCGGCGGCACAAGCCAATTCACGCCGGCAGGGACCTTTTCCGACCCTGAGTTGGAGTCCCGGGCTGAGGCGAGCGGATCCCGACGCAGGCGTTGACTAGCAGGTGGCCGGGCGAGCACAGCCGACCTGGCGGGCGGACGATCCGGGCGGGCGAGCCGACCTGGCGGGCGAGCCGACCTGGCGGGCGAGCCGACCTGGCGGGCGGCAGAGCGATCCGGGCGGATAGCGGCTGCCTGGGCGGGCGGGCGGACGAGGCGATCCGGGCGGGCGGGCCGACCTGGCGGGGCGGCAGAGGGCGGGCGGGCGAGCGAGGCACCGAGGCGGGCGTCGATCTG
The DNA here is from genome assembly GCA_007115705.1 of Dactylis glomerata. Taxonomy (NCBI): domain Eukaryota; kingdom Viridiplantae; phylum Streptophyta; class Magnoliopsida; order Poales; family Poaceae; genus Dactylis; species Dactylis glomerata. The sequence continues at coordinate 3,304,073 of QXEO01000547.1, read as the reverse complement.
ATCCGATCGAGCGAACGAGGAGCAGAGCAGCGGGCGTCGGGGGCGGGGCACCGAGGCCGGCAGCAGGCGTCCTCGAGGACGAGAAGAGGCGGCAGCGGCCCGACGAATTCGAGAAGAGGCGGCAGCGGCCGGACGCGGCGGCGAAGAGCCAGGGCGGGCGGCGGGTGCAGCAACGAGAGGAGCGAAACCTAGCGCTCTGATACCATGTTAAGGTTCATGCACTAGCCACTTGAACCAAAAGTCCGAACTGATGGAAAGGGCTAGTACAATCTACTTATACACTTCAACACCATCTACATGTAGCAATCTATTGACTCGATTGCATGGTTTACAATGTAATATAGGTATCCCAAAAAGCTACCCCCTCCGACCCTACTAAATCAGCGACACTTATTATGGATCGGAGTGAGTATATGAAGGTATGAATCTTTCTTCAGAACAAGCAACATGCTTAATAACGCACCTCAGAACAGATGGGTATCATGTAGGTACTATCCCACTTTAAGGTGATTATCATTGTAGTCTTGCTGTTCATGTATGTTGAATAAAATACACTTTGATATGTTTTATGCAGTCTGGTTTTGTGGGTTGCAAACTTAAAATGGGTGCAGTCAGACCAAAGATGACCAAAACATGGTGCATCGACTTTAAGGGGAGCATGTTGCTCGGAAAAAGTAGAGAGATTACAGAGTGTGGTAATCCTATTTCTTGCTGACAGAGTGGCAATACCCATCCTTAGATAGAAAGCAAAGCTTTTTTTTACAGACTAAATAATATTTTCAAATAAGTTTTTTCTGTACAGAGAGGCCAGCTTGATGCTATGACTGATCGGGAAAATGGAGGTCCGTGGGTTATTGCTATACCAAATAAGTTGTTTGCTGAAATGTTCCGGTCTTGATGTTCTCACCATTTTTATACCTTTGCGACATTTCATCAAACACGTTGTAGCCCGTAGGGGGTTATCGGCTCCTCGTCCACGTGTGCTAGCGGCGGCGGACGAGGGGACGGGGAGGCTAAACAAGGAATGGGCTGCCGATGTCCAAGGAAGTCGGCGGGTGCTTTCCCCGTACGATGTTCGCCTTTGTCTTCCTCGATTTTAAGGGCGTGGGCATGGCCGGCACCAATACAAACGTCGCCCTCTTCACGCCGGTGCCCTTGGCCTTGGGCGTGGACCGCGGTCCATTCTTTGTTACCAGCGCCATGATGGTAGGGATCAACGCGATGACATGGAAAGGTGGTAAACTTGTCGGCGGAAGGGGGGCTATGGTTTGGCGTGATGGCATCGATGCTTGTTTGCGACAGGGAAAGTGTTGTGGTGGCTGTGGGAGCGGAAGGGACGAGAGGAGCGTGGGAAGGGCGGAGACGGTATCCATGGTCGGATTTTGTCGGTGGCGGTGGGGGCGGTTGTGCGCTTGACGTTTCATATTACAATCGGCGTTCATGTGGCGTGGCCGAAATGTTATGCACATGCGATTGGTGCTGCAATTTTGTAGTACAAGAGACAAAAATTTAGGGCTGCCTCAAAAAAAAAAACCTACACCACCATATAGGATGCATCATCTGTTGGAGAACTGGCTTTGCACTCTCATGCCCTAAAAATCAACAAAAAATTATAAAGTTGGAGCGTTCCCGTGTTAGCAGCTTCAGGCGAACCAAAAGGAAAATTGCTAGGGTAATTTTACCATTGGTCCGGGCAAACTTTCATTTTTTTTTCCTTGGAAAAATCACGTCTGTTAAAGCAATGCATGCTCCCCTATAAGATCCCGTCACGATGCGGTACAGCAATGTTCGCACGATTGCCCCTTCAGAATCAATAATTAGTTTTGCATCATCTGTTAGAGATAACTCTAAGATGTGATTTCTTCTGTCGGATTTATAATGGAGGAAGGTGGACCACAAGAAATTCGACCTTCTCCGCTCGCAATAGCATGTGCTCGCCGGTGATGGTTTTACTAATTATTGCTAGCAGCGAGATGGTTTTTTTTTTATCGGATGAGATTTCCAATCTCGCCAGAAACCGAAAATTTCATTCCCCTCCGAGAAATGCCGCTTCCGGTCAAAATATTCGGATGAATTTAAATTTAAATTTCAAACTAGGGTCAAGTAGGTTATCACTTGCTAATTCCAGTAAATTGGATGACTTGTTCAGGTGGCTACGCTGTCAGGAAACTCTCTACCTGTGGTCTTTGGTTCGAGTTATCTCATTGATTATTTTTGCCCTCCGGTAAAAAATGGTGACGCCTGGCCGTGGTCACCGCCATTGGTGACCGGGACCGGGCTCCACAACATGCAGGTGAAGGGCAGAAGGAGACCCTCAGGACGAGGACGAAGCTGCTGGTCTCGTTCAGATCCGGCGGGCGACGGAGAAAAAGAAGCTATCTTCTTCGGATTGGTTTCTTGGAGCACGAGATTTATGACACCTCCTTGGGAAAAAACTGCAACTACAGATAAGTGCGCGCGCACAACTGGAAATATCGCGTCCTGTTAGAGATGGCTGATTCTCATAGTTATTGTTGTAGTTATTTCCTTCCGCAATTAAGGGCATAGAATTGAGGAGCCAATGCTCATAATTATTGCTGTAATTCAGAGGCACAAAGCCTCTTCTCTATCGGGAACCTTGCGAGTCCACCACCTGCGAAACCATGGCGGACGAACCGAAGGAGGAAGGGGAGGTTAAGGCGGCGCCGACGGCGCACGAGGCGGCGATGCTGCTGCCGCTGAGCATGGTGCTGGTGCAGCTGATCGTGGTCGGGATGCTTGTTCTCTCCAAGCTGGCTCTCAACGCCGGCATGAGCCCCTTTGTCATCATTGTCTACAGGAATCTCATCGCCGCCGCCGTTGTTGCGCCACTCGCCATCATCTTTGAGAGGTTAGTACGGATCACGCAGTGTCTCGTGTTTCTTTGACTCACAGTCGTCCCATGTTTGCAGACTAGATGTTTCTGAATTTTGGGATTATGAATTTTTGATGGGCTGCTGTTTGATGTTTATTCTTGCGCCCTATAAAATTGAGATGGGATGCTTCATTTGTTGTCTGCCTGTAGCAGCCTGTTGCAATCAGTATAGACTGTACATAAGCCTGAAGGTTTCTTCAGCATGATTTGATTTGCTTGAATAGATTTTATCAATGTTTCTAGCTGCCATTATCCTGAACTATTTGATTCGTCTGGAATTCTAGATGCTCACATGGGGATTTTTTTTCGCCCCTTCCACTGCTCCTATCGTATTTTGCAAAAAAAAGCAGACCTTATAAATTGCAATCTGTAACTGTTCTTTACGAATTCCCATAACTGTAGCTCTTCTTTACGAATTCCCAAATCTGTGGCTGACATAATAATATGTCAGCACCTACTCATGAATTTTGGTGTACCTACTAGCATTCTAATGGAAAAGAGAAATGTCAGTAAAAAAATATGTTATGTATAACAATACTACTAACATGTTAAACAACAGATTGGGAAAAATGTTGCCAATATTACAGCATAAGTTGCTTTTTTACCGAAACCATTCATCCTCTCGTCTTAAGTTCATGTTCGTAACTTCTTTCCAAGTTTATCTATTGCAGGGAAGTGTGGAAAAAAGTGAACTGGGCTGTTTGGGGCTGGATTTTTGCGAATGCCGCATTTGGGTGTGTACTCGCCCTCTGCATTGGATTTTGCTAGTCGTAATATTGGTTTATTCAGTGAACGTTAGATGCATGGATAAAAATAAGAATATATAGGAGTAACTAGGCATCTTTGCACTCCAAAGAAGAAAGGAGCCCAAATATTAGGTGAAAAGAAGTTTAGTGTGATAATCTGAACTAGATTTAGGATTTTGTCATCATATGTAATTTCTACATTCTGCAAGGTGCTTTCATGGCACTGTCAACCGTTGTGACCTTTATGCAGATTTGAAGTATATGTTAAATTTAGAAACCATCTCTACGTTTAGTTTATACCATTGCCACTATCTGATTTCAGATTTCAAGTACTACAGCACAACGTTGTAGTACCTCTCTAAGTGTCATGCGTAAACATTGACTATCAATTACTCCCTCTGGTCATCTTTAGATATCGTTTTCCGACAGCAGGTTTCTAAAACCTCATATAAAGCTGACTAGAGGGAGTATATACTTTCTAAAACCTCCATTTTCCTGCAATGTTGTTTCTATTATTTTTACTCATTTACCTTGTCACTATTTTGACCTTTGATAGTAATGTTGCCTCTTGTGCTGTAGAGACGTTCTGGCAATGGGGTTGTACTTCTATGGGCTGCGAATTACCAGCGCCACGTACTCTTCCATCTTCCTCAACCTGATACCTATTGCCACCTTCATGATTGCCATATTGCTACGGTATATGATCGACGCATGATACCACACTATGTGATTGTCAACGCCGGAGCTATTTTTAGAAAAGGAATATTAGAGCATTTACCGCTGTTAATATATCTCCATCTGCGTATGTGGTACAGAGCCGAGAAGCTGGCGCTGGCAAAGTGGCATGGCAAGATGATACTGATGGGGGCGCTGCTGTGTGTGGGCGGGACTATGATGGTGAGCCTATTGAAAGGCAGGCTACTGCACCTTTGGCCTACGAACCTGCTTAAATCTCACGCCCAGGCACCAGTGAACCCCGGCAGCCCTCACCAAGACATGGTCGTTGGTACACTTTGGTTGTGCGGCAGCTGCCTGAGCTATGCCATATACTTCATCGTGCAGGTATTTGCTTGGAATCTAGATTTGTGGCTAAGTTATCGTACAGTCTTTGTTTCTTACTTGCCATTGCGAGCTAATGGGAAGAAAAATTCAGGCAAAGCTTGTGAAGGTGTTCCCATCAACATACTGGATGACGATGCTGACCTGCCTAGTGGGAAGCATGCAATCCTTAGTGGTGGGAGTCTTCCTCGTCCATGACAGAGCAGAATGGAGGCTCAAGTGGGACCTTCAGCTCCTCACGGTCATCTACTCGGTAACTAGCTAGTTCACAAGACCTCATGTCAACTGCCAAATGCATGCAAGCTCTGAACTTGTGATCAATGAACCCTAAAATTACGTTTGTGCTCCATGTGATGATGATCAGGGCGTGCTTAACACGGGCCTTGCATTCTTGCTTATCTCGTGGGTGATCAAACGGAGTGGACCGATCTACCCTCCTATGTTCAATTCTCTGTCCCTGATCCTCACTACGATATTGGACTCGATGCTACTTGGCACCAACATCTACCTTGGGAGGTGAGCAAGACTTATGTAGTTGAAGGGATTAGTGAACATTTTATTTACTAGCTAGAGATTAGAGGTGCTTGTGGATCTCTCTATACACAATGTGATGATGAATGTTGCAATGTATATCTGCATATGCAGCGTGCTGGGGACAGTGTTAATTGTCGTGGGACTTTATGCGTTCCTCTGGGGCAAAGGCAAGGAGCTGAAGCTCGCTGCTGGTGCGGCGGCTGCACAGAAGCAGGAGCAGCAAGGCGGAGTGTGATCACAGCTTGCATAGGTAGCTAGCTAGCTGTCTTGATAGATAGAGTTTTGGATATTAATTTCTGATCATGTATTCCTGTGTGATACTCTGTTCTTAGAGCCTAACTGCCATGGCTCTCAGCAGCAAAGCGTGATACTCTGTTATCAGAGATTAACTGCCATGGCTTTCAGCAAAGCGTGATACTCTCTATTCGTAGAGCTTAACCGACATGGCTTTCAGCAAGCCGGTATAAGTCAAGAACCGTGTGGCATATGTTCGGTATTTGATGATCTGGTATGTTCGGTCTTGCCAAGATTCAGTGTATGTGATGAGCAATTTATTTCTGTTATATTTAGTAGCCTACTCGAGTCTGGAGTTTAAAGTGCTATGTAATATTATGTCGCGAGAGTAGACCTTATCTTTTTACTCTTAGCTTTGCTAGTTTGTAACACCTCTAAGACCTTCTCCTTATTTAATAAAAATAGCAAGTCTTTTGCCTTGTTTCAAAAAAAATAAGTTGTGGACTTTTGAGAGCATGAGGATGTCTAGTTATTGAAATTGATTATTATTATTAATTATGTGTGACTAACTGGGGTCGGTAAAGTTATTGAAAACTAGGACAATACCCGTGCTTCGCCACGGGTCAATAAATAAGAAAATCTTTTGCTGCGTCAGTCTCAACTTTTTTGAGAATCCGCGGCACGTCGCAACCCCACACGGGGGCTTGTCTGATGAGACTAATCTAATCCTCGGTCGATCGATCCAACTATGGAGATTTGGACCGTAACATCAAAATTCTTTTCACCACACATATTCCACACGGAAGTGCTTGTGTGTTGCAACAATTGTAATATAATTCAATATGTGCTTGCAAACCTTGAATGCTATATGACGTAATTTTTATCTCTCAATCTCAAATTATATTTCACTTTGGTTTTTGGTTTGTACCGCATTTTCGGTTCTGCTAATGATTTAGTTCTCATGATTCATTGTACATCAATCCTATCAGGATTGAAATAAGAGCTATTGCCACCAGAAGCAACCTGAAAGTAGTATTAAAAAGTCAGTAGTCAAATATAATAATGTGGACATTGAAAAAAAATGATAAATAGAGTTGCTATAAATCTAGACCAGAGCGGAGAGCAGACAGTGTAAGGTACTCACTTTTGCTTATTGCCAATCTCTGCTGTTGTTCTCTGCTAAACCCTTTTTTCGTGCAAAACATATCAAACGTTAATACTCTTCAGATCAAGTGAACAATCGTGATGGTACCATATGTTAATTTGAAGAACTTAGTGAAGCGCAACACGCCATCTAGCATGTCCATAGTGACATGGACGGCATCCACCTCCATGACCGTATGGAGGTTCTTTGGGTATGGTAGCCTGCAATGAAACAACATTTAAGTGGGCACACCGTCGGGCAGGGTCCTCTGCTGTACGCTACTCTGAAGGGGAGTAGGGGATGGTTAACTTGAGTGCAACCTCGACGTTCGTGTGAGTGGCCTCTACCTCCGGAGACACCTCAAAGCCCATTGGCGACAGGCCCTCAGCGACCAGCTGCAAATCGTCGGAAGGATGCGGCCATGGTCGTCCAAGAGACCAAGACAGAGAGCAGCTAGCTAGCTAGCTGATGTTGTGCACGCACGAACGGCCGGCTTGCCCTGCAGCAAACACGGCCACGGCCTGCGCTGCCACCCCAGAGAGTTGCATTTTGATCTAGGCAGGCGTGCTCCAGGACGGGGAGCTCCAGCGCGGAGGACATCACCGCCGCTGCCAGGAGGTCGGCCGGATGGTGTCATCATCCTCGTCGGCCGGCAGGGCCGCCATGCGCGCTCACCTGGCTCGGGCTGGCCGGAGTCTACGGCGTCGGCAAGCTCATCCAGATCCCCACTCGGCCAGGTCTCAGCCACCGCGTTCACCTGGGGACGCCGCCGCCGCGCTCGCCCGAGAAGGCCGCCGTCGCGCTCGTGCTCACCGAGGAAGCCGCCGCTATCCCCGTCGGTGCTCGACTGCTCCCTTCCCGCCTGCACGAGTCCTGGGCGTGCAGCATGGTGGGTGCGGTGGTGTGCTGGGATTTGGAGCAGAAGTCTTGTTTCATTAACGCAGGCCCATCTCGCTTCTTCCTCTCCCATCTCGACCACCGCATGGATGGTGACAGCAGCTGACCAGCAGCACCTCCATGGGACCATCGCCATGCCGCCATGCGAGCGAGCTGCCCCTCCCCTCTCCTCTCCCTGACTCCTCATCATGGTAGCCCTCCCCATCCTTGCAGTGTGGCCTCGACCCTCACCTGCACCCGGCGGCCAGCGTCGCTCCAAGCCACCCCATCCTGCACGGCAGCGATGGCCCGACCCATCCAGCGTGGGCTCGTCCGTCCCCTGCATCCCCCAATGGGCGATGATCAGTGTCGCCCCGATCCACTCGATTCGCCGCGCCAGTCGCAGTGGGGATTGATTCACTTGGAATCGACGAAGGACTGATGTGCAAAAAGATCGACAAATCTGGACTGCGGGTAGAAGGACAAAAACTGGAGGATTCCAGCCGGCGGCGGATGAGAAGGTGATACGATTTGGGAATCCCCCTGCTCAATGTGGCGCTCGGCGGCGGATGAGAAGGTGATACGATTTGGCACTATAAAACAATTAGGCTTGACAGGCAGCTCGGCTATCGATCTTCAGTGCTGCCACAAACTGGCCACCATTGTCGTCGGCACTACGGAGCTCTCCTCCTTGTAATATCGCAGCGCTAGCTGTGCCCCAACGAGTCGCCGGCTGCCGAGCTCTGGCTGGGGGCGTGGAGTGAAGGAGCCGCACAGAGGCCCGGGAGAGGCATGGGGCGGAGGCGATCTGGACATCATCCAACTCCCGCGCAGAGGCGTGCGTGCGGCATCACCTGGCTGTCCTTGTAGCGTGGCCTCGACCCTCGCCTGCACCCGGCGGCCAGCGTCGCTCCAAGCCACCCCATCCTGCACGGCAGCGATGGCCCGACCCATCCAGCGTGGGCTCGTTCGTCCCCTGCATCCCCCAACGGGCGACGATCAGTGTCGCCCCGATCCACTCGATTCGCCGCGCCAGTCGCAGTTGGGATTGATTCGCTTGGAATCGATGAAGGACTGATGTGCAAAAAGATCGACAAATCTGGACTGCGGGTAGAAGGACGAAAACCGGAGGATTCCAGCCGGCGGCGGATGAGAAGGTGATACGATTTGGGAATTCCCCTGCTCAATGTGGCGCTCGGCGGCGGATGAGAAGGTGATACGATTTGGCACTATAAAACAATTAGGCTTGACAGGCAGCTCGGCTATTGGCCACCATCGTCGTCGGCACTACGGAGCTCTCCTCCTTGTAATATCGCAGCGCTAGCTGTGCCCCAATGAGTTGCCGACTGCCGAGCTCTGGCTGGGGGCGTGGAGTGAAGGAGCCGCACAGAGGCCCGGGAGAGGCATGGGGCGGAGGCGATCTGGACGTCGTCCAACTCCCGCGCAAAGGCGTGCGTGCGACATCACCTGGCTATCCATCGGGAGAATCGGAAGAGATAGGCAGGAAAGAAGAAGAAAACGTTTCGGGCTACCAGGACGAAAACGTATTTGTAGTTGGTTGAAAGTGTATTTTACGGACACGGACCAGTCCGATTGCAATATTATTAGTAGAGATTATTGGGTTCTCATGGTGTATAGGTCAATTTGAGTTATCATGATCATCATGAAGATGCCCTGAACATGGAATCAACAAGTAAAACAGCGGTCCAAAATGCAAAGATTCCGCTGTATGCATTTTATGAGGAGCATGGACATATGGCTCCCAGGCTCCATGGAGCTTGTTTAAAAAAAAATCGAAAACAGGATTTAAAAGTTTTTTTAAAAAACTGAAACAAAAAATCAGGATGTAGATAATAGTGAGATCTACTAGTATGAAAAAAATTCAAGTCCAAATTTATTGTATTCGAGGCTTAGCAAAAAGACAAATTTGTAGATCTGGGTGTGATGAACAGTACATACTTCAAAATTTGATTTTTTTTCTTCAAATTTGTCTTTTTCTGTAGCCTAGAATACACCAAATTTTAAATTGAGATTTTGCAGGCTTGTAGATCTCAACATTATTTAGATCTAGAATTTTAGTTTTGATTTTTTTAAAACATTTAAATGCCATTTTCAAAAAAAATTAAACGGTCACCATGGAGCTCGAGCTCCATTTGTAGTTTCCCTTTTATGAGGTCCTAGCTCCTGCAACTGCGTAGAGATACCAACCTATGTATGGATGAGCACCAATGACAGGACAACATCGTCATCTAGTATGCTGATGGGTACACCTACACAATACTTGCACAATATTTAATGACAACTAATGAATTATGTAGCCTAGCAAACAAAAGTAGCTCGCGACCATATTTTCTTATTCTTAAAATGTTTCCTCGTACCTTATATGGGGCGGCAAGAATGGTTTAGAATCCGTCGTAAGGGAAGTATCGAAACATAGGAAGATTGATCTGTTATGCTCTTAGAAAAGTTTTTACATGTGCTATAGGAATAATCTACATGCTAATTTTTTCATAGCAAGGAGATTCCATGATTCCACCACCCCTAAGCTACACCCTATGGCTACTGCCATGAAAAAACCATGATAGCTCCATCATCCAGTTGTCCTTCCCTGAGCTGTTGACTCGCGTCGTGTATTTCCACAGCCTCCAATCCGGCCTCCCGTCGCTCCAAAGACAACCGTGGTGTGGACTATGGAGGAAGCACAACACATCCCTCCTATGCCAATTTCGTGTCTTCAACTACAACTTCCCAACCTGGTGCAGGGCACGAGGAGGATGCTACCATAGGAGGCAGGACGCGCCTTCCCGGTGTCATTCGTGATGCTCAGCCTTGTCCATGCTGACATTGATTTCCCATCCCCTCCCGTCTGGCTTAGTGGTAAATTTTGATTTTTCCTGTTCTCACTGTGTTGCAGCTTGTCAAGATCCCATTTGGTGTTCTTGTAGCCTCAATTCCGGCCACAAAGCGCGTGAGTGCTTCAACATCTAGCAGTCGTTGAGATCCTTGCCAGGCCTTGTGGTGTTTTCCCTGCCTTGGCTTGATGTGCATACTTGCCATGGAAAGAAGCTCGTCGGCCATCCTATGTTGCTTCGATGTCCTACTACTCGGTCTCCCACAACCACATTAGAAGTATAATCTTCCCTGCCTGAGCAGGCCATGTTGCTTTACTTTGAGCTCCACGACTTCCTCGCGAAGGTTGAGAGTTTCTTGATGAGAGCAAGGGCTACTCTTGGCGTGTCCCTAGTTACGTCCGAAGCCTCTCCTTCGGCTGAAGGCCTTTATGGCGGTTTCTCTCCCTCGTGTCAAGCCTTCCCAACTGTTGCAACCCCATGTGTTGACTACTTCTAAGAGCGAGGACATCTCTAATGTTAGAGCCCCTATGATGTTGATCATGCCCTTACAGGATTTTGTGGGGAACCCGCTCCTCCTTTATCGGTGGTGCATCTTGAGGTGGACTTGTTTGAGGCCTCGATAGTGGCTTCCGATCGACACCATCACTTGAACCCAGCCCTAGTTTTGGCAAATGGGTTGCTATTGGCTTGTCAGTTTTGACGCGGCTAGCCCTAGTTTTGGCAAATGGGTTGCTTGACTCCTGTCGGAGAAGGATATGGGTGGCGTTAGAACCATTTTTGTCAGGTTGCCGACTTAGGCGAGGAGAAACTGTTGAAGCTAAGGATCCATGCAGATGCGTTTGGCTCTAGGCCGATTCCAGAAGGAGATGGACGCTGGAACGACTTAGGCATGGAAGGTGACCACGAGATTCTTGGAGTTGTGCCAAGCAAAGATGGATATGGGCAAACTTATGTCCAGAAGCCCACCAGTTAGTTGATTCACGCATGCAGGCAAGGCATATTCTTTTTCAACATGGAGGATGAGGTGACTCTATCGAAGGGCCTTAGGCCGAACTTCATTAAGGAAGAAGAGAAAGTTTTTTTACAAGGGTGCCATCGCGTGGCAAAAGACGGCCGAGGTGGCCGAGCTAAAGAAAAAACTAGGAGAACATCTAGCTAAAGAAAAACACATCCCAGGTCCGAACAATTCTAAGAGAAGGCCTGGGTGCGTTAGAGGAGCCTACTGAAACGCAATAATACATCCAGCAGCCTTCCAGGAATGGATGAGGTGACTCTAGAGGAGTCTAGTTGGACACGTGAAATCTATATCTGGCATGAAGGAGGAGACGACTTACCTATTGTAGGTCTAGAATCCGATTAAGAGACCGACTTTGTACCATGTAGAGGGGTCCAAACCGTGTATGGAAAGACCAGACACCCTATATATTGTAAAAAGTGACAATCGACTGAAATTAAGCACACCATCGACAATCCATCAATACAATCTACTTTTATAAAACCTCAATCCCTTGTCAATGCTTTTGTTCTTCAGCTGATTTGAATATTTATGTTTGTAGATTGATAACCGAGCTCAGAGTAGACGAACTGGCTTAACGTAGCGCATAGTCATCGGAACCTCGGGCGGGGCTCCTTCTAAGGAATTGGGGATTCAAGTCTCAAAACGTTAGTCCTACTAGTGTGTATCTCGCTTTCAGCTAGCCTCCCGCGACGCGCGTGCGACGTGTCGCCCTTGTGTTGCGGGTACATGTGACATGTTCATGTGCGAACATGGGGCATAATCAAGAATGTGAAGGAATATCAGATGAGCAACAATAAGAAGAGTGGCGCCTTAAGGAAGGCGTCCTTGATGGATGTTATTCATCTTTTTGTGTTGTGTGTCCAAGATCTATGTTCTTCTGCAATGTGGTGATCGATGTGTCAAGAGTTTGCGATTGTTGTATGTTGGATGAGTTTCTTGGTCTAGCTAGGCGGTCGGGGAGTTATATGTTTTGGGTGTCCATTTGTGATTTTGTTGTAATGATTTTCGCCTGATTTTTTGTTAATTAATTGTATATTTCTCTTATCCTTAATTGGTAGACTGGGCAATCTTTTAAAAAACAGAAGCTAAGACGGCGAATGATTTTTTTGATAAAGGAAATATATTAATATCGCAAAGATACCAATTACCCATCCTCTGCAATGCTGCAATACCCTGCTACAATACGGATACCACAATCAAAAAGATGCTAAAAAATAGAAAAGATGATATAGATTAGACAAGATGGTTCCTCGTAAGCCTTTCATTAATCAGTATCATGGTAAGACAAATGCAACATGTCATGGTAGGAGGGATAGGGGAGGAACCGATTAATGCGCCCGGCCGCAAATGAAAGCTTGAGAGGACACAAATGAAAGCTTGCCGCGACATTGTGGTGCGCTGATTTGATCAGACAAGGCGACGTGCATGCCTTGGTGGCATGCCCGCCAGGGCCGCATTGCATCCGCTGGACTCACATGCTTCTCCCGATCGACGTCCTCGGCAAGGTCGAGCAGAGGTCCATGCCGATGCGATGTCTCAGCGGCACTGCCGATCCACACCAAGTTCTGCTAATCATCGTGCCACATTCCCCCCTACTAATCTGCACTATCCTTGTACAGACCCTGCACGCCGTGTCGCCCAATAATTTCTTCTGAGATCTGATTGAGTTATTTATATTCATGGCATTTCCTTGTATTCTGATAACAATATCTTGCCAATTCTGGATGCTACAATGACTAATATGTTCAATTGTACAATTTTACATGTTCTGAAAATATTTTGTAGATCGGTGCAACAAGGCAGATTTTTTTTTTTGAAATGGCAACAAGGCAGATTTTCATATGTACCAACATACCTAAGGACCTGGACATGAAGAAATAAATACCACAAGGGTTGAACTGAAGAGAAAAAGGCCTTCCTGAGCAGAAAGAAAGGAAGATGGTGAAAATGAAAACTACCAGATGTTGAGGAAAAGGAGCCTCAGCCTCCATCTACTTCAGGCCGGTTTCTATCTCCGATCACCAACACTCTGCTCAACTCCAGGCCGCCTCCACTGCCGGCCAGCGGGCGGCGCCCTACCACAGCACACCAGCCACCTCCCAATACTCCTCCACTGACGCCGATCTGCTCCACCGCCGGGACGCCAGGCAGGACACGGACGTGCAGCGCTGAACTGCTGCTGCTCTTCTCCAAACCCCACTTGTGCTGCTCTTCCCCAATAACAGAACGACCTGAAGCCCTCCTTCCTCACGCCAGTTGCTGCTCGATCTCTGCATCTCCAGGCTGCTTCTTCCCTGTTCCCGACGATCTGCTACTTCTCGCCAAGGCGACATCTACTGTTTCTCAAGGTTACAGTTCTCTCCCTGATTTCCCCTTGCTTTTGCAATATACGTGAACTGAGGTGACTGAATGCGTGATGTACATAATGAACTAGTTGTGAGAGAGATTAAAACTGTGATCATTTCATTATTTTTTCTAGTCATTTTCGGTGCTGCAAAACATGATCTATATTGTGAAGCGTGTCAATTTCTTGTGCAATATACAGTACCTTGTGATGTGTCTATGTCCCTTGTCCGACACCTTTTGCTTCTGCCCCTAATCTTGATTCTTTGCTAATGAATCTGTTTTACTCCGTATCATTTGTTGGTAGATCTGTCCGGTGTGCTTCTGATAACAAGAATCTAAAAAATATTGTCGTGCAAGTATACTTCTCCCTGTCTCAGAAACTTGTGCTGTTTAGTGATAGACCATCTCGTCTTGCCTCGATTGGATGCTTTATTTTCATATATTTTGCAAAATCCCAAACCTGTTCGTTTGTGGGTGAATTTTCTGCTATATTTACAGTAGATCAGAGGTACTACAGCTAACGCCTTATCATTATGGTGTAGGAGAGGTGTTGTTTGTTATAGAAGTCTTCTGCATTATACAAGTACTTGCTACTAGCACAACTTATAAACACAACTTTTTTTTTGAAGGGGCAGAAGCTCTGCCAATTCATTAAGAAGAAGAGAATGGACAGTTAATAAGGGAAACGGGCCGAAAACCATACAACACAACGCCACACACCGGCCCCGAGGCCGCGTCCCACACAAGACGACGACCCATGCGCCCAAGCAGCAAGAGACGACGCTCAACAACAACCTCTCACAGAGCCGCCGCTCTGAAAACCAAACCTCAGCAACACACACACCGGTCCCAAGACCGCGTCCCTGCGAGGCCGACGACCTTGTCACCCAAGCGACCAAAGTCGACACCAACGAAGCGAGGAAAAAGTCCGGAGCCGCCGCTCCGACCTCCACGCCGGCCCCAGGGCCGCGCACACGCCTAGCCGACGAAGTAGATGCAGAGCGACACGGGCCAAAACGAGCAGACGAAACACCGGACCTCCAAAGGCGACGCCCCCAAGGGGGAAGCGACGATGACGCCGCCGACGCCCGCTTCGACCAAGGTCGAAACTTGGATTTTCACCCGAAGAGCCCGAGGCACAAACGACGAGGGAGGTGAAGGGGCTCCTCAACGATGCCTCCATGGAGTGGAGGTGCATCCTAGGATGCCATCATCGCCGGCAAAGACTGAAGTCGTTGCAAGGCTTTCACCCGGAGCTCACCGAACCCAAAGTCGTCGCCGCCTAACCGCCAAACTCGCCGCAGTCGAGCAAACCCTGCAACACGCCGCCACCCACCACCACCACCACTGCAGGAGAGCGCACCGCAGCACCTCACACCGCGTTGCTTCCGGCCAAACGCGCTCACGTCGCTGCTGCGACGAGAAAGCCCGCACACCCGGGGCCGCCGCCCCGGCATCCACTTCTTCGGCGGGAACTGCCCGGCATCCTCACCACCAATGAACCTGCCCGCCGGAGAAGCACCACCAACCGCCGCAGACTGCCGGAGATAGCAGCCCAGCCTGCACCTCCAAGCCCACCTCCATGGCCGGCCGAACCGGCCGCCCTCTCCTCTGCCCCGAAGCCCTCAGGGCCAGCACCAGCCGAACCTGGCAGAGAGCACCAAATCCGCCCCCACCCACCCTCCATGCCGACCTCCGACGACCGCCGCCGCAAAACCGACAAGGAGGAGGGACGCCACAGGCCAGGGCCACCGCCCTGGCCGCCGCACACCGACGAGATGCTGCATCAGGCCAGCGCTCCAGCCGCAGCAGATCTGGGCGGAGGCGCCAGCAGCGAAGCCGCCCCACAGACCCGCCCCGAGCTCGGCCTTCGCCCTTGCCCTCACGCAGCAGCCGCCGGCGAGCAGCCCCACCACCACCTCGACCCGAGTCCGCCGACTCGGCGTACCCAAACCCGGCCGCCGACGCCCCCACGGGACGGCCAACCACCTCGAGGCCCAGGGATTCCCGACCACCTTTGGCAGCAGGGGGGCCGCCACCGCCGCGGAGGAGGCCAGCGGCGGCAGCGGCCGGGGTGGTCAGCAAGGGAGGACCCTGGCGGCGCAAATTTTTGGTCGCCCCTGGCGCCGCCTGGGGGGACGACGCGAGGGGAGGGGAAAAAGACTTTTGACCGAAACACTAAACACAACTTAGATCACCCTGTTTTTGTGATGATAGTATGCCATGTGTAGCAATACGTCGCGTCCTCGGAAAGTGCTGAACACCCAGAAGATGCAAGGTTATGCGGAGCTCCACAACTATGGCTCTCTCATTACAAGTCCTCGGCACTCAGGTGTTCCAAGGTAGATAATGCTTAGTGATCTATTGTGAAAAAGTAATTACTGTTATTGTTGTCTCTATATATCTTAGGCCGTTCTGAATTGCTTGGATGATGACTCCTGCGTCATGATCCTTGGACAATGCTAGCGAGCAATTACGGCAAGAGATGCTGGAAGAAAAAGTAATTATCGACGGTCGGATGTGTGACACAGGACAACAAGGCGATCAAAGAGGGTTAAGTGATGTTTTACATGTACATGGTGCGATATATTGGAGGTGAGCGAGACGAGCACAGACATAAAAAAGTACCTTGTAGGCTGGACTCAATGATTACACAATTGATCTGATATTGGATCTGTTGTCTCTCATTGAATTTGGCCTGCAAAACCACTTTTTCATTCACGCTCCTCTCTCAAATCTAATACCTCGTATCATGTACATGTTGAGCAGCACTTGGGCCTCTTTGATAGCCTTGTTGTCCGGTGTCCCACATCCGACCACCATATTTATAATAATTACTTTCCCTCCAGCATCTCTTGCTAGAATCGCTCGCTTGCACTGTCTAAGGATCTTGATGCAGGAGTTGTCATCCAGGGATTCAAAACGGGCTAAAATATATAGACAACATGAATAATAATGTGCCATGAGGGAAAAGCCACGAGCAATGTTATATTCAAAAGGAAACTTGAGTAGTGTGAACTGAAAGTTACTGAAAGATTACATTTAGTAAAACATCATCAACACATTGAATAAACTCAAACATGTCAACAACGATGTACTTTTCCATCCCACAACTAGGTGTGTTTCTGATGACTTGTTCTAGATCCAACAAGCTGCACATGATTTGTGGGAACACCTTAGCAATGGCCACATTGTTATGCCACGGCTCCACCAACATCGATCAACGAGCTTAACTTACAAAAATGCGATGGGCCTCTTTTAGCACAATAACTATAATTAGGTTGTTTCTCACAGCGCAGACATGGTTCTTGTGATTGTTATGTGATGCATCAATCTTGGTTAAACTTCATGTGGACATGCCCTTGAGCCATTTCAAAAGGCGTGTAGGAAGTAGGATCTCTGAACCACTCGTCTGGGCTGAAGAATGTGGAAACCATCGGCACGTCAAGAGTAGCAGCAACACGGACATGTTGCACAAAGTGAGTCGCTGTCGTGGATGAGGAGGCGGCGGAGGTCAGAGTGATCGTGTAGACGATATAACACCCACCAACGAGTGATGATTTGTCTAAGATGTCGGAGATGGTAAACACGCCTATAATAAGTAGGCAGAAATACTGAAGCTTGGAGCTTGGCCGTGTGGAGCCCGGTCTTAGTGTTGATGTCCGATGTTAGACAGTGATCTGAAATTCTTTTAGAGCGACTTTATTCTGGCCTGCGCGTCCAAGTATAACTCGTTTTCTTGTCCTCTTATATTGCCCTCCTATACATATCTATATAGTCGCATCTAAAAATGGGCTTGCCATCTCGTGCTTATAACACTCATCCATTATAGTAAAGTAATGTCTTTGTGTGCGTAATTTGTGCCGCAAGGGTTTTCGTAGAATAATCCGTGTCTAGCCGTTTGATCTCTGTTTAGCTAACATGTGGTTCGCGAGAGAAACTACAGTTCGCCGCGCCCAACGCGTCGCATTTTTCCAATTCACCGAAAGCGACAGAAATTTCGAGTTTTGGATTCCCTGATTCGTTCAATTCCGCTGTAGTTTCCTGCCGTTGCTCCGATCCGTTTGTGCGGCAGTGTCCAAGATTGTCTCGATATGCGAGTTGGTACCGCCGTGCGTCAAATCACCTAGTAGCACTGGAAGTACTCCATGCGTGAAGCTTGTCATATACCATCCCCGGTAAGGTGGAAATGACAATCAAACCTCCTTAATTAATCCAAAGAGGCAAAGCTTTTGCCTCATTAATTTTTTTAAAAAATGTCAATCAAATATATCAGGATGGTCATAATGGAACCTAATCCTGCAAAGAGATGCTCATAGAAACACAATGTCAGTTATATTCTAAAAACATTATTGACCAAGAGAGCTATACTTACTTAGAGTAATCTTCTGCCACCAGTGTATTTGCAACAGGAAAAAGAACATGACATATTCACATTGCGAGACGATATTGAGAAAATAAGCTCTTTTCTAACTGGGTGTACACAAATGACATGATTCAAATTTGTGGCCTTCATAATGGAGAATTCTCAGGATTACACGACCCTTAAAAGGATAGTCCAATATATAGTTTAATCCTATACATAATTGTGGGGACCATGAACTAGCTATCTGGAATACCAGTTATGCATACAACCACAATCCCATGATCAGTATGTCGTGGCACATAACCGAATTGATATCAAAGTTTATATCCATTGCATTACCAAATTTAAATAATTACAAATAGAGCCACATGGCCAAGTCTTATATAATGCCACATCAGGCAAATATCATCTTCAAACAGCAGCAGAAATAGCAAAAGCACCCTGGTCCATGTCGTGCCTTAACACCACACAAGCATCTTACTAGGAGAATGTTCCTAGTTCGCATAGTCCTCATTGAACCTATCTTCTTCTATGAACTCCTCCAAGTTTGACAAAATTAATAGCCACGGACAATAATGCGTGTGAGTTTGAATGTATTCACAAACCACCTTAAAACAGTATATACGAAATATTCATGCATTTGGCTAAGTAGCAAGGAAGGCTTCTATACTAAGGTTCATTTTGCGTAAAGAATATTTTCTCTTGTGGATATAGCATATATCCAATTGAAAAAAGTCATAAGCAAGTTTTGCTAAACAATCTAGTAGGGAAACCGAGGTATAACTCATTTGGATCATGTCTACCATAATCAACCCATCTCTATCATCTAATACCTATCAACTCAACACATGTGAAGTGCTATCTCAATCCTCCATTTTCTAAAACATTTTTTAAACCAAAACCAACATAGGTTAAGTATGGCCAACCCAACTCGTCCATGACCATGGACATGGCTATTCAAATAGTTTGATGCTTTGCAGAGGTTGTCCACTTACACCATAATAATTGAATGCTTATCGTGTTGGCTAGTCCCGCCATACATTGTGTATGAGACGTTAAGCACTCAAACATGGCCTTTCTCTTGTTCGATACTAGAATAGAACCTACACAATGATATCGATCCCCCATTCCACACATTCACCAACCAATCCATTGTCATATCACAATCTTTCGAATCCAATCACATGGGGCTACCATCGTTGCAACCAGTAGAACATAGGTATGGCCAAGATCACAAATTGCCTCGTGAGGGGGTTGGCGGTCCTGAATACCAGAGCAGCGTTGTTGCAACTTGCAGGAACTAAACTAGGCCAAACAAGTTACTAGGTCAAGCCCCGTTCCCATATTGGGTTAATGTGGTTGCACATGTTAGCTAGGTTGGTTTGGCGAACACTTATACGTGATGCCTTTTTTGAAAAAAAAAATCCACCATTCACCTCATCTTCACCTTTTCCGTTTTATAAATCTTCTTTTCTAGAAAAAACACACTTGGGCAAGGCCATCCATCCCACGGTTTTCTAGAAAATCGTCGCCTTGTAAATGGTTGTCGTAGACGACATGCCAGCTACCCGATGATAAGGCTCATTGCTTAGAGATTTTAAGTTATTGACCTACCAGAAGAGTAATAACTTCATGTCACTTAGTACCGCTTGTTTTGTTATAAAAACCAAGGTACCCCAAAGCAAAAAAAAAAATCTACATTTCTATACCCCATTCCTTGTTTCACTCCTCTGTCTTACAGTTGTCCATTCTCAGTCTATGCATTGTTCGTTAGGTCTATATACATACAAAGAAATTACATTCGGCATGTGTGGGCATGGAAGGCACCAGGAAGTAGCCACGGATCATTGGAATCACAACGTTTACTGGTTCCCTCCTTATTCCGCAGCACCTCTCCATCCTACTATGGTGGCTAAGGGTGTGTTCGGTTCTGGAATTTGGAGGAATGGAACGGGTCGGTTCCGTCCCTATGACCAATTCCTGTGTTCGGTTGAGAGAAGGAACGGAACCAACTAATCCCCCAAAATGGAATATTCGTCGTAGATGCGGAACGGACCGATCCGGCCAAATCGGCCGGACGAGGTGGAATGGCACAGTGCCTTCATCTAATTAATCAAGTTTAGCAATAAGTAATCAAGATTAGGCTATAATTAATCGTGTTTACCAATAATTAATTAAGATTAGAAATAATTAATCAAGCTTGCCGCCACGTGGCAAGGCCTGCCGCCAACATGGGTGGCGGCATGCTAGGCCTGCCGCCTACGGTGGTGGCGGCATGCTGCGTGGCAGGGTGCCGGCATGGGGATGGCGGCATGCCACGTCACCACCTCAATTCTGCCCCATTCCATTCTCCAAAAACCGAACAAAACCGAGCACAAAATGGAACCGTTCCGTTCCTCAAATTTTTCCGAACCGAACACCGGGTCGGAACCATTCCATGCCCTAGGAATGGAACCATTCCATTCCGTCCTACCCGGTTCCAGAACCGAACACATCCTAAGTGAGACTTGTTTTGCCGTGCTAATCTTCACGTGCTTTGCCTCATGTACGTAATAGTCCACCGTGAGCATCTGTCACATACCACTTTGGTGCGGCCGGTGGCAGCGAGCACTGGCTATACGTACGGATCTGAATCCTGATGTGACGCTGCGTCGCATCGGCACGTGCGTATCGCGTGTGTGTAGTGTGTCCTCAGGCTCGCGGATAAGTCTGATGTCCAGCGATTCCAAATATATGTACACCCGTATTATGAAGCACTCAAGCACGAAATCTTGGATGAACGGGCATCAATGGTTCTCTCGATCACCACTACCACTCTAGCTAGTAGCAGCAAGCTAGTGTGGTTAGTTAAGAAAAGTGTACGACGGCCGGTAGTGAGCAGTAAAACAGAACAACAGAGTTGTCGCTTGCGTCTTTTTTTCTATAATCTGGCCCATATGTATAACTAAACGTGAAAAAAAGGGTTCTTCTCTCCTTTCATATTTGATGATAGAAGCTTGGACTTCTTTGGTACAGGTCGAATATACTCCTACTTGATCATCGCTCCTACTAATCATCGCTAAAAAAAAGAAAGTTCTAATTGATCATCGATCGCTCCTACTGATCAAAGCTCAAAAAAGAAAGTTCTAATTGATCATTTCTAGCTTTGGCAAGTCGCACCAGATCGATCCACCATGGCTTAGCATACATACTGGAATCGGTTACTAGCTTAGCAGTCGCTACGGGAACAAGACACTACACCGACGGCCTAGAGCTATGCCGACAGCTTTTTATCGGGGCCGTCGGCGTAGCTCGTTGAATAGGAATTCTACGAAAAAGACCGTCGGCGTAGGAAAGCCGTCGGCCTAGTTATCTACGCCGACGGCAAAGCCGTCGGCATAGCAAAGCCGTCGGCCTATGAAGGTACGCTGACAGCAAAGCCGTCGGCATATCAAAGCCGTCGGCCCAAGGTGGGCCCGTAAACTGCAGGCCTAACGGCCGTCACGGAGGACCGTCGGTCCAACCTATGCCGACGGCATTGCCGTCGGCTTAGATTTTTCTGAATTTTTTTCCCGCATTTGATTTCATAATAATTTATGCACCACTAAAATATATCATAAAATAACAAAATATAGATATTTTCATGTTTCAAGATTTGGCAAATGATGTATGGGATCGCATGAAATGACACGATAGGAAGTTCACACTACGGGTTTATGATGCTCTTGGACTCCACGGTGTTGTTCCATGTTGAAAGAGCCCAAAGTTATCACTTCCCCCTAATATATGTAGCTACGTGTGTTAGGGTGCTTAGAGAGGCAACATCTATCTCCGAGGTGTCACCCTCTTCAGACACATGCGATAACACTCTCGAAAATGTCGGGCGTAGGGCGGGAAACTCCCATGATGAGTCTACTGGGGGCTCTTGGACTCCACGGTGTTGTTCCGTGCTCCAATAGCCTAACCAAACAAAATAAATTAAAAAGGTCCACCGATCAACCATCGTTGGAGGGAAGTCAAAGGGGTAGACTGCGCGGGCCCACATGGCTAGAGTTTCGATGTACGCAGAGCTTGAGAGGAGTAGGAATCCCCCCAAGCTATCACTTTCCCCTACTATATGTAGCTACGTGTGTTAGGGTGCTTAGAGAGGCAACATCTATCTCCGAGGTGTCACCCTCTTCACACACATGCGATAACACTCTCGAAAATCTCGGGCGTAGGGCGGGAAACTCCCACGACGGGTCTACTAGCGGGGCTCTTGGACTCCACGGTGTTGTTCCATGCTCCTATAGCCTAACCAAACAAAATAAAGTAAAAAGGTCCACCGGTCAACCGTCGTTGGAGGGAAGTCAAAGGGGTAGACCGTGCGGGCCCACATGGCTAGAGTTTTGATGTACGCAGAGCCTGAGAGGAGTAGGAATTCCCCCAAAGCTATCACTTTCCCTCTAATATATGTAGCTACGTGTGTTAGGGTGCTTATAGAGGCAACATCTACCTCTGAGGTGTCACCCTCTTCACACACATGCGATAACACTCTCGAAAATCTCGGGTGTAGGGCGGGAAACTCCCACGACGGGTCTACTAGGGGGGCTCTTTGACTCCATGGTGTTGTTATGTGCTCCTATTGCCTAACCAAACAAAATAAAGTAAAAAGGTCCACCAGTCAACCATCATTTGAGGAAAGTCAAAGGGGTAGACCGCGTGGGCCCACATGGCTAGAGTTTCAATGTACGCAGAGCCTAAGAGGAGTAGGAATCCCCCCAAAGCTATCACTTTCCCCTTTGTAGCTACGTGTGTTAGGGTGCTTAGAGAGGCAACATCTATCTCCGAGGTGTCACCCTCTTCACACACATGCGATAACACTCTCGAAAATCTCGGGCGTAGGGCGGGAAACTCCCACGACGGGTCTACTAGCGGGGCTCTTGGACTCCACGGTGTTGTTCCATGCTCCTATAGCCTAACCAAACAAAATAAAGTAAAAAGGTCCACCGGTCAACCGTCGTTGGAGGGAATTCAAAGGGGTAGACCGTGCGGGCCCACATGGCTAGAGTTTTGATGTACGCAGAGCCTTAGAGGAGTAGGAATTCCCCCAAAGCTATCACTTTCCCTCTAATATATGTAGCTACGTGTGTTAGGGTGCTTAGAGAGGCAACATCTACCTCCGAGGTGTCACCCTCTTCACACACATGCGATAACACTCTCGAAAATCTCGGGTGTAGGGCGGGAAACTCCCACGATGGGTCTACTAGGGGGGCTCCTGGACTCCACGGTGTTGTTATGTGCTCCTATTGCCTAACCAAACAAAATAAAGTAAAAAGGTCCACCAGTCAACCATCGTTGGAGGAAAGTCAAAGGGGTAGACCGCGTGGGCCCACATGGCTAGAGTTTCGATGTACGCAGAGCCTGAGAGGAGTAGGAATCCCCCCAAAGCTATCACTTTCCCCCTAATACATGTTGCTACATGTGTTAGGGTGCTTAGAGAGGCAACATCTATCTCCGATGTGTCACCCTCTTCAGACACATGCGATAACACTCTCGAAAATCTCGGGCGTAGGGCGGGAAACTTCCACGACGGGTCTACTAGGGGGGCTCTTGGACTCGCGCGTGGCCCTTGGGATGGCAAGGAACGCCACGGAGGCTGATTTTCGTTTCGTACTATGAAAAGTGCTTTTTCTATTTTCAGAGTACCAAAATCGGGTTTTTTCTGAAGCAGCTACCGAAACGCGAAATCGAAAGCTGGAGAAAACACCCCACATAAATAGTAGACCACCTGGGATACACATATCAGCTCTCATTTTGTTGCGGCAGTCTTCAGAGGTATTTTTTGAATTTTGTGCAAGTTCATGCCGATTTCGCTGGAACCGGGGTGATTTTGCACTTCAGCGCTAAAAAGTAAATCTCCTGATTTTTTGCAAAAATCATTTTTGGATCCGCAACATGTCATTTCTTCACTAAACAGGTGGGAAAAAACAGGAATCCGCACCGCCTGGGCGCGAGCGGGAGTTTTCGGGCGTTGTCATTTCATGTGGGTCTCAAATCGGGCGTAACTAATTCAAAAAAAATCAAAAAAATGTGAGACCTTCGTGTGATGTCATTTTATGTGACCTAGATGCGGAAAAAAAATTCAAACCTTGAGAAAAAATGTTTACCAGAAAGTCCCTTCACATAAATGACCTATCACCTTCGATGTTTCATGACTTTTAGGTTAAATGAGCTAGATTCGGCCATGAACATGGCATAATTTGTCAGAACGAGGCCATATCGGACACGCGCGTGGCCCTTGGGATGGCGAGGAACGCCACAGAGGCCGATTTTCATTTTGTACTATGAAAAGTGCTTTTACCATTTTCAGAGTACCAAAATCAGGTTTTTTGTGAAGCAGCTACCGAAACGCGAAATCGAAAGCTGGAGAAAACACCCCACATAAATAGTAGACCACCTGGGATACACATATCAGCTCACATTTTGTTGCGGCAGCCTTCGGAGGTATTTTTTGAATTTTGTGCAAGTTCCTGCCGATTTCGCTTGAACCGGGGCGGTTTTGCACTTTAGCGCTAAAAAGTAAACCTCTTGATTTTTTGCAAAAATCATTTTTGGATCCGCAACATGTCATTTCTTCACTAAACAGGTGGGAAAAAACAGGAATCCGCACCGCCTGGGCGCGAGCGGGAGTTTTCGGGCGTTGTCATTTCATGTGGGTCTCAAATCGGGCGTAACTAATTCAAAAAAAATCAAAAAAATGTGAGACCTTCGTGTGACGTCATTTTATGTGACCTAGATGCGGGAAAAAAATTCAAACCTTGAGAAAAAATGTTTACCAGAAAGTCCCTTCACAGAAATGACCTATCACGTTCGATGTTTCATGACTTTTAGGTTAAATGAGCTAGATTCGGCCATGAACATGGCATAATTTGTCAGAACGAGGCCATATCGGACACGCGCGTGGCCCTTGGGATGGCGAGGAACGCCACAAAGGCCGATTTTCGTTTTGTACAATAAAAAGTGCTTTTTCCATTTTCACAGTACCAAAATCGGGTTTTTTTGTGAAGCAGCTACCGAAACGCGAAATTGAAATCTGGAGAAAACACCCCACATAAATAGTAGACCACCTGGGATACACATATCAGCTCACATTTTGTTGCGGCAGCCTTCGGAGGTATTTTTTGAATTTTGTGCAAGTTCCTGCCGATTTCGCTGGAACCGGGGCGGTTTTGCACTTTAGCGCTAAAAAGTAAACCTCCTGATTTTTTGCAAAAATCATTTTTGGATCCGCAACATGTCATTTCTTCACTAAACAAGTGGGGAAAAAAGGGGAATCCGCACCGCCTGGGCGCGAGCGGGAGTTTTCGGGCGTTGTTATTTCATGTAGGTCTCAAATCGGGCGTAACTAATTCAAAAAAATCGAAAAAATGTGAGACCTTGGTGTGACGTCATTTTATGTGACCTAGATGCGGGAAAAAAATTCAAACCTTGAGAAAAAATGTTTACCAGAAAGTCCCTTCACAGAAATGACCTATCACGTTCGATGTTTCATGACTTTTAGGTTAAATGAGCTAGATTCGGCCATGAACATGGCATAATTTGTCAGAACGAGGCCATATCGGACACGCGCGTGGCCCTTGGGATGGTGAGGAACGCCACAGAGGCCGATTTTCATTTTGTACTATGAAAAGTGCTTTTACCATTTTCAGAGTACCAAAATCAGGTTTTTTGTGAAGCAGCTACCGAAACGCGAAATCGAAAGCTGGAGAAAACACCCCACATAAATAGTAGACCACCTGGGATACACATATCAGCTCACATTTTGTTGCGGCAGCCTTCGGAGGTATTTTTTGAATTTTGTGCAAGTTCCTGCCGATTTCGTTGGAACCGGGGCGGTTTTGCACTTTAGCGCTAAAAAGTAAACCTCCTGATTTTTTGCAAAAATCATTTTTGGATCTGCAACATGTCATTTCTTCACTAAACAGGTGGGAAAAAAACAGGAATCCGCAACGCCTAGGCGCGAGCGGGAGTTTTCGGGCGTTGTCATTTCATGTGGGTCTCAAATCGGGCGTAACTAATTCAAAAAAAATCAAAAAAATGTGATACCTTCGTGTGACGTCATTTTATGTGACCTAGATGCGGGAAAAAAATTCAAACCTTGAGAAAAAAATGTTTACCAGAAAGTCCCTTCACAGAAATGACCTATCACGTTCGATGTTTCATGACTTTTAGGTTAAATGAGCTAGATTCGGCCATGAACATGGCATAATTTGTCAGAACGAGGCCATATCGGACACGCGCGTGGCC
This sequence comes from Dactylis glomerata, assembly GCA_007115705.1. NCBI lineage: Eukaryota > Viridiplantae > Streptophyta > Magnoliopsida > Poales > Poaceae > Dactylis > Dactylis glomerata. Next base: position 3,277,737 of record QXEO01000547.1, on the reverse strand, counting down.
CTTGGGATGGCGAGGAATGCCACAAAGGCCGATTTTTGTTTTGTACTATAAAAAGTGCTTTTACCATTTTCAGAGTACCAAAATCAGGTTTTTTGTGAAGCAGCTACCGAAACGCGAAATCGAAAGCTGGAGAAAACACCCCACATAAATAGTAGACCACCTGGGATACACATATCAGCTCACATTCTGTTGCGGCAGCCTTCGGAGGTATTTTTTGAATTTTGTGCAAGTTCCTGCCGATTTCGCTTGAACCGGGGCGGTTTTGCACTTTAGCGCTAAAAAGTAAACCTCCTGATTTTTTGCAAAAATCATTTTTGGATCCGCAACATGTCATTTCTTCACTAAACAGGTGGGAAAAAACAGGAATCCGCACCGCCTGGGCGCGAGCGGGAGTTTTCGGGCGTTGTCATTTCATGTGGGTCTCAAATCGGGCGTAACTAATTCAAAAAAAATCAAAAAAATGTGAGACCTTCGTGTGACGTCATTTTATGTGACCTAGATGCGGGAAAAAAATTCAAACCTTGAGAAAAAATGTTTACCAGAAAGTCCCTTCACAGAAATGACCTATCACGTTCGATGTTTCATGACTTTTAGGTTAAATGAGCTAGATTCGGCCATGAACATGGCATAATTTGTCAGAACGAGGCCATATCGGACACGCGCGTGGCCCTTGGGATGGCGAGGAACGCCACAAAGGCCGATTTTCGTTTTGTACAATAAAAAGTGCTTTTTCCATTTTCACAGTACCAAAATCGGGTTTTTTTGTGAAGCAGCTACCGAAACGCGAAATTGAAATCTGGAGAAAACACCCCACATAAATAGTAGACCACCTGGGATACACATATCAGCTCACATTTTGTTGCGGCAGCCTTCGGAGGTATTTTTTGAATTTTGTGCAAGTTCCTGCCGATTTCGCTGGAACCGGGGCGGTTTTGCACTTTAGCGCTAAAAAGTAAACCTCCTGATTTTTTGCAAAAATCATTTTTGGATCCGCAACATGTCATTTCTTCACTAAACAAGTGGGGAAAAAAGGGGAATCCGCACCGCCTGGGCGCGAGCGGGAGTTTTCGGGCGTTGTTATTTCATGTAGGTCTCAAATCGGGCGTAACTAATTCAAAAAAATCGAAAAAATGTGAGACCTTGGTGTGACGTCATTTTATGTGACCTAGATGCGGGAAAAAAATTCAAACCTTGAGAAAAAATGTTTACCAGAAAGTCCCTTCACAGAAATGACCTATCACGTTCGATGTTTCATGACTTTTAGGTTAAATGAGCTAGATTCGGCCATGAACATGGCATAATTTGTCAGAACGAGGCCATATCGGACACGCGCGTGGCCCTTGGGATGGTGAGGAACGCCACAGAGGCCGATTTTCATTTTGTACTATGAAAAGTGCTTTTACCATTTTCAGAGTACCAAAATCAGGTTTTTTGTGAAGCAGCTACCGAAACGCGAAATCGAAAGCTGGAGAAAACACCCCACATAAATAGTAGACCACCTGGGATACACATATCAGCTCACATTTTGTTGCGGCAGCCTTCGGAGGTATTTTTTGAATTTTGTGCAAGTTCCTGCCGATTTCGTTGGAACCGGGGCGGTTTTGCACTTTAGCGCTAAAAAGTAAACCTCCTGATTTTTTGCAAAAATCATTTTTGGATCTGCAACATGTCATTTCTTCACTAAACAGGTGGGAAAAAAACAGGAATCCGCAACGCCTAGGCGCGAGCGGGAGTTTTCGGGCGTTGTCATTTCATGTGGGTCTCAAATCGGGCGTAACTAATTCAAAAAAAATCAAAAAAATGTGATACCTTCGTGTGACGTCATTTTATGTGACCTAGATGCGGGAAAAAAATTCAAACCTTGAGAAAAAAATGTTTACCAGAAAGTCCCTTCACAGAAATGACCTATCACGTTCGATGTTTCATGACTTTTAGGTTAAATGAGCTAGATTCGGCCATGAACATGGCATAATTTGTCAGAACGAGGCCATATCGGACACGCGCGTGGCCCTTGGGATGGCGAGGAATGCCACAAAGGCCGATTTTTGTTTTGTACTATAAAAAGTGCTTTTTCCATTTTCACAGTACCAAAATCGGGTTTTTTTGTGAAGCAGCTACCGAAAGGCGAAATTGAAATCTGGAGAAAACACCCCACATAAATAGTAGACCACCTGGGATACACATATCAGCTCACATTCTGTTGCGGCAGCCTTCGGAGGTATTTTTTGAATTTTGTGCAAGTTCCTGCCGATTTCGCTTGAACCGGGGCGGTTTTGCACTTTAGCGCTAAAAAGTAAACCTCCTGATTTTTTGCAAAAATCATTTTTGGATCCGCAACATGTCATTTCTTCACTAAACAGGTGGGAAAAAACAGGAATCCGCACCGCCTGGGCGCGAGCGGGAGTTTTCGGGCGTTGTCATTTCATGTGGGTCTCAAATCGGGCGTAACTAATTCAAAAAAAATCAAAAAAATGTGAGACCTTCGTGTGACGTCATTTTATGTGACCTAGATGCGGGAAAAAAATTCAAACCTTGAGAAAAAATGTTTACCAGAAAGTCCCTTCACAGAAATGACCTATCACGTTCGATGTTTCATGACTTTTAGGTTAAATGAGCTAGATTCGGCCATGAACATGGCATAATTTGTCAGAACGAGGCCATATCGGACACGCGCGTGGCCCTTGGGATGGCGAGGAACGCCACAAAGGCCGATTTTCGTTTTGTACAATAAAAAGTGCTTTTTCCATTTTCACAGTACCAAAATCGGGTTTTTTTGTGAAGCAGCTACCGAAACGCGAAATTGAAATCTGGAGAAAACACCCCACATAAATAGTAGACCACCTGGGATACACATATCAGCTCACATTTTGTTGCGGCAGCCTTCGGAGGTATTTTTTGAATTTTGTGCAAGTTCCTGCCGATTTCGCTGGAACCGGGGCGGTTTTGCACTTTAGCGCTAAAAAGTAAACCTCCTGATTTTTTGCAAAAATCATTTTTGGATCCGCAACATGTCATTTCTTCACTAAACAAGTGGGGAAAAAAGGGGAATCCGCACCGCCTGGGCGCGAGCGGGAGTTTTCGGGCGTTGTTATTTCATGTAGGTCTCAAATCGGGCGTAACTAATTCAAAAAAATCGAAAAAATGTGAGACCTTGGTGTGACGTCATTTTATGTGACCTAGATGCGGGAAAAAAATTCAAACCTTGAGAAAAAATGTTTACCAGAAAGTCCCTTCACAGAAATGACCTATCACGTTCGATGTTTCATGACTTTTAGGTTAAATGAGCTAGATTCGGCCATGAACATGGCATAATTTGTCAGAACGAGGCCATATCGGACACGCGCGTGGCCCTTGGGATGGTGAGGAACGCCACAGAGGCCGATTTTCATTTTGTACTATGAAAAGTGCTTTTACCATTTTCAGAGTACCAAAATCAGGTTTTTTGTGAAGCAGCTACCGAAACGCGAAATCGAAAGCTGGAGAAAACACCCCACATAAATAGTAGACCACCTGGGATACACATATCAGCTCACATTTTGTTGCGGCAGCCTTCGGAGGTATTTTTTGAATTTTGTGCAAGTTCCTGCCGATTTCGTTGGAACCGGGGCGGTTTTGCACTTTAGCGCTAAAAAGTAAACCTCCTGATTTTTTGCAAAAATCATTTTTGGATCTGCAACATGTCATTTCTTCACTAAACAGGTGGGAAAAAAACAGGAATCCGCAACGCCTAGGCGCGAGCGGGAGTTTTCGGGCGTTGTCATTTCATGTGGGTCTCAAATCGGGCGTAACTAATTCAAAAAAAATCAAAAAAATGTGATACCTTCGTGTGACGTCATTTTATGTGACCTAGATGCGGGAAAAAAATTCAAACCTTGAGAAAAAAATGTTTACCAGAAAGTCCCTTCACAGAAATGACCTATCACGTTCGATGTTTCATGACTTTTAGGTTAAATGAGCTAGATTCGGCCATGAACATGGCATAATTTGTCAGAACGAGGCCATATCGGACACGCGCGTGGCCCTTGGGATGGCGAGGAATGCCACAAAGGCCGATTTTTGTTTTGTACTATAAAAAGTGCTTTTTCCATTTTCACAGTACCAAAATCGGGTTTTTTTGTGAAGCAGCTACCGAAAGGCGAAATTGAAATCTGGAGAAAACACCCCACATAAATAGTAGACCACCTGGGATACACATATCAGCTCACATTCTGTTGCGGCAGCCTTCGGAGGTATTTTTTGAATTTTGTGCAAGTTCCTGCCGATTTCGCTGGAACCGGGGCAGTTTTGCACTTTAGTGCTAAAAAGTAAACCTCCTAATTTTTTGCAAAAATCATTTTTGGATCCGCAACATGTCATTTCTTCACTAAACAAGTGGGGAAAAAAGGGGAATCCGCACCGTCTGGGCGCGAGCGGGAGTTTTCGGACGTTGTTATTTCATGTAGGTCTCAAATTGGGCGTAACTAATTCAAAAAAAATCGAAAAAATGTGAGACCTTCGTGTGACGTCATTTTATGTGACCTAGATGCGGGAAAATAATTCAAAACTTGAGAAAAAATGTTTACCAGAAAGTTCCTTCACATAAATGACCTATCACGTTCGGGGTTTCATGACTTTTAGGTTAAATGAGCTAGATTCGGCCATGAACATTGCATAGTTTGTCAGAACGAGGCCATATTGGACACGCGCGTGGCCGTTGGGATGGTGAGGAACGCCACAGAGGCCGATTTTCATTTTGTACTATGAAAAGTGCTTTTACCATTTTCAGAGTACCAAAATCAGGTTTTTTGTGAAGCAGCTACCGAAACGCGAAATCGAAAGCTGGAGAAAACACCCCACATAAATAGTAGACCACCTGGGATACACATATCAGCTCTCATTTTATTGCGGCAGCCTTCGGAGGTATTTTTTAAATTTTGTGCAAGTTCCTGCCGATTTCGCTGGAACCGGGGTGGTTTTGCACTTTAGCGCTAAAAAGTAAACCTCCTGATTTTTTAGAAAAATCATTTTTGGATCCGCAACATGTCATTTCTTCACTAAACAGGTGGGGAAAAAATGGGAATCCGCACCGCGAGAGTTTTCAGGCGTTGTCATTTCATGTGGGTCTCAAATCGGGCGTAACTAATTCAAAAAAAATCGAAAAAATGTGAGAACTCCGTGTGACGTCATTTTATGTGACCTAGATGCGGGAAAATAATTCAAAACTTGAGAAAAAATGTTATTCCAGATGGACTACTAGTGTTTATGCTAACTCAAGAATTCCTTTCCTATATATCACTCACTTTTCATTTGTTTATTTAAAGTTCTTTCAGGTTTCTTACAAGACACAGTCAGGCCATGCTATGATCAATTAGAAAGCTAATATTGCTGAACTTTTGTTCTGAATCTAGAGAAGCTTGGGTTTCGTGTCCCTTCCCGTCTCCAGGCTCATGCTTCAGCTCCCATACAAGGCGCAGGTACATCCCCCCTCTGTTGCTTAGGGGCATATTCTCGGTTGTAAGCGATGTGTACATCTGAACCTGTCCCAATGTTATTCTGTAGAAACCACAAAATATTTTGGAAGTAGCCGGAATAATAGTTCAGTCCACGCTGTTAGTAGTGGCACTTCATAACGCAGCATAGCAGACTATGTTTAGACTATAGTAATAGCTCAGTCCACTATTTTAGTATGCCAGTTCATGTTGTGCACTTTATTTATTTAATCTCATGATATATGGTAATGTATACTGCTATGAATACCACTATTAAATATACATGCTGAATATACTTGCTTTCTTGCTAACTTTAGGTTTGACTACGATTATGTTTTATGTCTCATGTGTATATTCATATCACAGAACTTATTAGACCTTGTTGATGTCCAACTTAGAATGACAGATTTAGAAATATAATCGAAGTAGTAAACACAGAATACACCTAAAAATGAAAAAAAATATGAAAGCTAAACAAGACCCATACATAATTTTGCTCACAAAAGATTCACATTCTTTGGGTTCATAATTTTGCTCATAATTTTGCTAACAGCTAGATAGATTTATGCAACAGGACACTCATTTAAGTTCATAGGACATCAAAACAACCTTTGTATCCATTCTTATTAGATAACTAGAAAAATACCCCGCGCGTTGCAGCGGGAATCTTACTACGTATAAGACACATGAAATGTAAAATTATCTATTAAATCTGAAGATTCAGTTGGTAAAAATATTTAAGGGATAAATTTAATTAAAGTGATGGTTATGTATTTTCCAACAGAAAATGGTGATGTGGACAATTATATGGTCTAAAATAATTGATGAGGTGGATATGTTGCATGCAAATAATTAATTAATTAATATTAGTGGGATGACATGGATAATTGATTGGCTAATATAGTGGATGATGTGGATAGCTTGCATGTTGAGATAGACAACTTAAATGACCTCTTAGTGGGGTTTTGCTTTATAAGAAGTATAGATAGCCAGGAAATTTGAACCTGGTGTAACCAGATTATAGTCATGAAATTTAATTCGGTTTAATCAGATTATAGTCGCTAGGCATTAACCTGCGCACCTTCATGGCCTAGTACTTTGAACTCTTGCATTTGTTCACTTCCCAATTAATAAACCATATTTAAAAATAATGGAATAAAAACATTCAGTATTCAATGTTACAAAGAATTGCAAACGAAAATGTTCAATAGAATTTTTTAAGAATGGTTAAATATTAGTGATACACGATTTGGTACTCACGCATACACGATTGCATATCTACTGACGGGTTGGTACTCATGCATATACGATTGCTCTCTTCCTGTAACTAGTAGTAGTAGTACTAAACTACTAATGGATTAGTTGTACTGGTGGTTTACTCCTTCATCTTCTTTGACCCTTAATCCTTGCACCATGCATGCATGAACCTGTAGCTCGCATCAGGTTGTGACGTTGACCTTTACGTTGTCGTTTACATAGAAACCTTGGAACAATTGCCATGCTTAGATAATTTTTATGCAAAAGATTTCACCTTGGAACAATTGCCATGCTAAATGGTTCTTTGTTATGTAGTGATGATGCTCTTGGCGGCGATGCTTGTGTTGTGCCGGTGCTCGAAGTCCGTTGTCGACCGGTTTGTATGGAATATGGTGTTTTGTGATCATTTGGGCTATATGTAATGAATTTATCGTGCTCGTGATAACATCATGTGAACTTGTCGTGGTGCCATGACCATATGGAGATCGTTTGAACTATGTGTTTTGTGATCATTTGAACTATGTGTAATGGAACTATGTGTTTTATGATCGTTTGAACTATGTGTAATGAATTTGTGACTTGGTTATGAATATTTTATAAGGAGATTTGTTGAGATGTTTATGAATGTTTATGGATGCAGTGATTTTGTGAGATTATTAGTTTATATGTGATGAAATATTGAATCTGGTATTTTATTTGCAGGAATATTACAGAAAACAAATAGAAAAGAAAAACCTGTGAAGCTAAGCCGACGGCTTTGCCGTCGGCCTAGCTCGCTACCAGGCGGCCGAAATGATCCCAGAATTAGACACGTGTAAGCTAAGCCGACGGCAAAGCCGTCGGCCTATCTCGATACCAGAATTCTGCACGTCTAGGTATACCGACCGCTTTGTCGTCGGCCTAGCTCGTTACAAGAACTCGGTACGTGGATGTATGCCGACGGCCATGGCCGTCGGCCTACCTCATCTCTTGGCCGAACCACGTATGCCGACGGTCGTGGCCGTCGGAGTAGCTTCATCCAGCAAGGTCAGAGCAGTTGACACGTGGCTCTATGCCGACGGCATTGCCGTCGGCGTAGCTCAGACGGCCGTTTCCTTGTCTGCCGTCAGTCCTGATGTGCCGACGGCCGAGGCACGCCGACGGCCGCGCGAAGCCGTCGCCTTACCGATATACGCCGACGGCTATAGCTACGCCGATGGCCATATGGGAGGAGCCGACGAGATCTATGCCGACGGCTCTACGCCGACGGTTGCCGTCGGCGTAAAGTTGTGCCGACGGCGTAAAGTTGTGCCGACGGCTTTCCTAGCTAAGCCGACGGCTTTCCTAGCTAAGCCGACGGCCTAAAGCCGTCGGCGTAGCTGTTCGCTGCCGTAGTGAGTACAATACAACCCCGTACAATTGATCATTCTTTAGCTTTTGCCAGTACCACCAGATCGATCCATCCTGGCTTAGCGGACGTACTGGAACCAGCTAGCTTAGTAGTACAGTACAATACAATCCCTATGAGTGTAGCTTTTTGTTGGAGGAGCTACATGAGTAGTTCGTCTTTCTTAGAAATTCAAAATTAGCATTCGAAAGTTGCAAAAAATTCTGAAAACAATATAGATGTAGATGATGTTGTTGTTATCATCGTATGTCGCGTAGTTGATCTACCAAGAAATAAGCGATCACATCACGATAACAACATAGGGATTTGTTAATGCAGTTTGGCAAACTCGCCTACTCTGCGGGTCATGATTACGAGTGCATCTTCCCTCCAATGACACAACACTGGCCGTCTTGGCCCCGGCATAAGACGCTGGCTCATGGGCGGGCACAGGATCTTCACAATGGGTATTCAAAGATAGAAAAAATTGAATGCAAGACATTTCTCTCTCAAAAACAAAGGTTAGTTGTAGCAGTGCCGATTGAGCCCTAGAGGTTGGACGCTGAACCGAGGTTGGATGTCTCACGGGAAAAAAATTCTCACTACTGTTAGACCAGGATGTTCGGTGGATATAGAAAGACAGCTATATTTTCTAGGCTAGGTAGGTTAAACACAACATGATTATCTTTTGCTGAAAATAATGGGTATTCAGCTGAATACCCATGAATAAGCTTGTGCCCACCCATGCGCCGACTCCCCTTGCACTCCTGCTGCTATTCTGGCACCCCCTCATATTATATAGGAAGCTCAGGCTATTAGAGTCGTCTGACTCGAACACTAAGCGTAATCTATCTACACCTAATATAACTCAAAGTCTACCAATGTGCCAAACTTCAACTCTTAATAATTTATATTTCAGGTTACACAAAAGCGAACAAATATGATAGATTTTAAGGTTTTAAAAATCTGCAGTGGTTACTACTATAGTATGTTAGATTTTATCATTTTTACAGTCTTGATTATAAGCTTATTTCAAGTTGAAAATCTGCATGTACGTAGAACATAACATTGTCTACATCCAGATTTAATTTTTGATTTTGTGAAAATTTTAAAATGTTGTTTCTGAATTTTTTTAATCAAGCTATATGTTGCTTGGGCTACATTTGTGGTTTCTGCAATCCGTATATGCAACTCCCTGATTGAAAAAATATCGGATACTTTAGTACAACTTACTACAATGTTGTCTAAATTACCGGTACTTCTTCCGATCGAAGGGAATACATAATCTTCGTTTTTTAGACATAGTATAATCAACTAGATCGCTTTGCTACCAATGTGAAAAGGGCTGGAATCAGATTTATCGTTCCTTAATTTGCAAAATTAATCTAATGCCTAATTAGATCTTTGTTTTACCCTTCTAAAATTTAGTGCATGTTTTATGTGTAAACAATGCTAGGGAATCTTTTATGCGTAAACAATGCTAAAAAATCGGGCTGCGAGGCGTCCGACTTCCCTGCAATGGGTAGACCCGTGGCCACTCAAATTGGCCTTGAGGCGGCCAACAAGACCAGGTCCATGGCCAGATCCGCATTGGCCAAATTGCATCCTAACAGCCATGGTGTTTGGAGTCGATGTACAACAACTCGGCTCCCTGCAGTTAGCGCCGACATGCTCCACCACCAGAGTCCCTACAACTCTCGTCTTTGCTAATCGTGCTGGTTTAGGAGCAAGGTGGAACCTGGCACCGCCGAGCGGCGTACGGAACCGACACCCGACACAGCGAGATATGCTTTTCACAGCCAATCCGCTCTGCTCAGTCGTCATTAAACGCAGCACTGATAAAACCAACACCAACAAGTAACGTGTGACAGGTCTCACGTCAAATTTACGCCCAGCCACTGCAACACGGAACAGGCCAACTAGCTCTGCTTTGAATCAAAATGAAAACTACTCCCTCCATAGCACATCAACTCAATCATAACACCAATATTCATCGGATCCTAACAAACAAACATAACATGTAGAATTACATAACGGTGATCTCGATCATGTAAGGCAGCTCACGAGATCTAAACATGAAGCACATGATGGAGAAGACAACCATCTAGCTACTGCTATGGATCCATAGTCCAAGGTAGACTACTCACTCATCGCGCCGGAGGCAACCATGGCGATGAAGAAGACCTCCGGTGGCGATTCCCCTCTCCGGCAGGGTGCCGGGAAGAGCTTCTGGACCCTCCCGATCTCGGGTCGACGACAGCGGCGGATCGCGATATGTTTCTGGAAAAGTGATCGGGTGTTCAGGTTTTTCCCGTCGGGGGGTCTTTATAGGCGAAGGGGCATCGTCAGAAGTGGACCAAGGGGCCCACACAACAGGACGGCGCGGCCCAGCCCTGGGCCGCGCCGCCCTGTTGTGTGGGCCCCTCGTGGCCCCACTCCGTCCCCTCTTCGGTTCTCTGGAAGCTTCGGTGAATTTCTGGATATTTGGCTTTTGTTTCATCCAATTCCGAGAATATATCCTGTGTAACTTTTCTAAAACACAAAAACAGCAGAAAACAGGGAACTGGCACTGTGACATCTCGTTAATAGGTTAGTTCCGGAAAATGCATAAAAACGCCACGAAGTGTAACAAAACACTAAGCAAATAATGTAAAAACAAGTATGGAGCATCAATAATTATAGATACGTTAGAGACGTATCAGCATCCCTAAGCTTAACTCCTGCTCGTCCTCGAGTAGGTAAGTGATAACAAAAGAAATAATTTTTGAGGTGACATACACCTACACAATCTTGATCATCTATGCAAGCGTTGTGTGCTGGGATCAAAAGAACTTAAAACATGAGCATGAAAGATATAATCTTGATAGAAGAAACTTAGCAACCATGTTATAATATGAAAAAGAACACAAATAAAAGATCATGAAATGAAACAATAAAAGTTAAACGTGTGTTCAAATCATATGGAAAAACGTACAAATGGTTTTCAGCTTGTCCTTCATGAGAGAGCAAAACATATATGCATAGGACACCTTCAAGTTTAAGAGGACGACTAGATACAAATAATTTAAAAACAAGTGAAACCAACATCATGAATCAATCAATGAAAACTTTAGGACAATGCACATTATACTCAGAATGACAACTATGCTCTCTTAGACGGTGCATAAAGGTAGAAGGTGGTGACTCAACACAAAAAGTAAAAGAAAGGCCCTTCGCGAAGGGAAGCAGTGATTAAATATGTGCTAGAGCTTTTTATTTGTAAAATAGAGATAAAAATTGGGTTTTGAGAGGTGGTTGTTTCATGTCAACGATTGACAATGGGGTCTTACTATCTTCCATAATAAACAAGTGAGAGCGGTTCCGAGTTCTTTGAAAATTTGGCATATTGGTGCTCTTTTATAAAGCTTTGGCACTCCTCCCCACCTTTTTTCCTTTCTCAAACCATGGCTAACCGATTCCATCGGGTGCCCACCAACATTCACATACCAGGGAGGAGTGCCTTTTTTTCTTTTTTAGAATTAGATTGCAATGGTCTGACCAGCTCTCATGCAAAATTAATGACGAGCAGATGAAACTGCCTAGTCGAGGGGTACTTAATTTAATATGGAAGATAGCAATTCCGACCACTACGTCCCCATGAGCTAAATACAGTGGCACAAAATGAGAAGTAGTTGAAAGTTTTGAAAGGTAACACATGAAAATTTACTTAGAATGGCTTGTAAATACCATGCATAGGAATTTATAGTGGACACATTGGAACAACTTGGTTTTTAGGAGTTGGATGCACGAGTAGAGCTCATACTCAGTACAAAATGAGGGCTAGCAAAAGACTGGAAGCGACCAACTAAGAGAGCAATAATGGTCATAATCATGCAGAGCGACAAAGCGATATTAAAAGAAGCATAAGATGGCATCAAAACTCAAAAACTAAATGATCATAGAGGCTTATGGCGACTTTGTATGAGTCAAACATGTGTGAGCATGCGCCAAGTCAACCCAAATAAAGCATCAAAGGAGAAAACCAAAATAATGCTTCCAAATAATTAAAACAACGCATGATTTTTTCAAAGGCTCATTAAACAATCTCAGTCATTTGAGACAAGTTATGCTACAGAAAAACCACTAAGTATACTATCAAAAAGACATCAAGCACGACATGCAAAACCTAGGCCGCAGTCTACACAAGCTCCTTCTTGTACCACTTTTTTTTTGCATAAAGCTTTTTTTCTTTTCCAACACCATTCAAACTTTTTTGAATCAACTCTTTTGATGAAAACCAACATGGACCAGAGGTCAAAATACACCTTGATAAAAAGATATAACAAGATCTGAACAAAAATCAAGATGAAAAACGAAAGCTAAACGTAGTTCTAGAAAAAAAAGAACACTCGTTGAAATGATAAGAGTGAAAAACTGAGTGTTCTTGGCAAATGAAAAGCAAGGCAACTTCTCCAAAAGAAATTTGTTGGGGTCCAACCATTTATTGCAGCAAATAAAACTAAACAAAACTGAAAACTAAAAACAACTGACGCTCCAAGAAAAACGCATAATGCATGAAGCAATAAAAATATAGTGTGTTGAAAGGTGACCTGATTTTTGCCGATGAAGAGGGGTGCCTCGGGGGCATCCCCAAGCTTTGACGCTTGTACCTCTTGGATATTTCTTGGGGTGACATGGGCATCCCCAATCTTGAGCTTTTGTCCATTCTTCAACTCATCTCATCATTCTACAATCCCTACACTTGAAAACTTCCTTCATACAAAACTAAACACAATTCTATTAGCAGCATTAGTATAAGCATAGCAATGAATCAACCCTTTTTGCTTCAGGTTTCAACTCAAAACCACCACATATAAAGCATATACCACTGTAGCAACTTCCCCAAAAGTTCCGTGGTCAAAAGAACTCAAAAAGAAAGCGATAAAGCGGCAAACACAAATATTGGCAGAAATCTGTCAAAACAGAACAGATGACAAAGGTCGAATTTTTAGAGGGTTTTCTGTTGCTCAAATCAAAAAGTGTATAACTAATGAAAGTTTGGATATAACCTGGGGCATATGCACAAGAAATCACAGGTCCAAAAGATATTCTGAGAATTTTCACGAATTTTTACGGTGCAGCACAGAAAACTATTTCAGGATAGCAACATCCCCAAATCTTACCTCACTCAAATTAGAGGCTTCTCTTGGCACAAAAACGAAATAAAAAGGATAAGGAGAGGTTATTACATTAGTAATAACTTCCAAGACTCAAATAAAAGAAAAAGTACTGAAAGTAAAAACATTGGGTTATCTCCCAAGAGTACTTTTCTTTAACGCCTTTGAGCCAGGCTCAGTAATTTGAGAAGATGCTCACATAAGAAATATGAATGGAAGTCAAAAAGAGCATCAAGGAGCAACTATAAAACACATTTAAGTCTAATCCACTTCCTATGCATAGGAATCTTGTAAGAAAATAAATAAAAGAAGCACATAGTCACAAGTATGGGTAGATAAAACAAGAGCAACTTTGGAACTTTCAATATAAAGAGAGGTGTTTTAGTAACATAAGAATTCCAACAACCATATTTTTCTCTCTCATAATAATTTTCAGTAGCATCATGAACAAACTCAATAATATAAATATCACACTCACCCCCTTTGTTAAGCATGGAGGGCGATCAAATAAGGTATTAGTTAAAGAGTTACTCTTATTGGGAGGTAGACATGGGTAGTTCCATTCTTCCTCCTCTTGATCATCACTCTCCTCCTCTTTTTCATCCAATGAGCTTCCAGTTTCAGCAATTTCTTCTTCCATAGGCTCATTCAAGGCATTAGTCTCTTCCATTGAAGAGCATCTATTAAGATATTTAAGAATATAGCCATTTTCTTCCTTGTAATTATCAAAGCAAAATGTAAGTATATCATAAACATCATATTTATAAAGTGCATCATCAGTATTTTCAAGCAAATAAGCAAGTTCGAATGCACCATTCCAAGCAATAAATTCTTCAATTTGTTCCACATCATAAAAGTCATAATTTCCATTAATATAAGAAGATATGGTAACATCATCATTATACTCACATTGAAAAGGGAGGTGTTTATACCCCCTACAGCAACAAGATCTATCAAAGCAATAAGTAACATTATAAGTAGAGCACACATTTCTAGCAATGATATACAATGTATCAATTTGTTCCCATAAGTGTATCCCTTTTTGTGACAAGCGGTGTTCCTCATAATATTTTTGTTGCTCTTCCGTGAACCCACCTTGCCAAAAAGATTTAGTTTCAAAGAAACCAACCATTGATAGAAAGCATGATAAAGCAAGACAATAACAAACCAACAAAAATAACAACTATAGTAGGAACTAATTTTTTTTTATATTTTTGATAAAATGATGCAAGTAAAAATAAAGCAAAGCAAAACTTAAAACAAAGTAAAGGATGTGCGTGCGAAACTCCCCTTGCAGAAGTCTTCTTTTTCCCCGACAACGGCGCCAGAAAAAATCTTGATTGCTATTGATAGCGCGGTAAATGACCGGCCAGTTGGGAAACCCCAAGAGGAAGGTATGATGAATATAGCAGCAAGTTTTTCCCTCAGTAAGAAACCAAGGTTTATTGAACCAGTAGGAAAAAGCCAAACTCAAGAAGGTGATGCTTGCTAGCTTCGCGACAGCTCTGGACAATTTATAGGGCGCCTCGTCCAGGCTTACGATGAGGTTGTCAATCTCACCGATTTGCTTGAAACAACGTGGAACCTGCACACAACACAACCAAATACTTTGTTCCCAACTTACGATGAGGTTGTCAATCTCACCGGTTTGCTTGAAACAAAGGGTATGAGCGTATCGAGTGGAAAGTGATAGTAGTTTGCGAGTAAAGTAAACAGTGCGAGTAAAGTAACAGGTGATAGCAATATAATGGAAATAAGACCGGGGTCCACAGTTCACTAGTGGTGTCTCTCCATAAGATAAAATAACACATGCTGGGTAAACAAATTACAGTTGGGCAATTGATAGAATAAAGACAACGTGCATATGTTGAGAGGATCACTATGAGATTTACTCTGGGCATTACAACAAGATACATAGACCGCCATCCAACTGCATCTATGACTAATAATCCACTTGTGGCGAATCAATCCGAGAACTCCACAAGTATTAAGTTGCGAACAACAGATAACTGCATTAAGCAAAGTGTGTAATGTAAACAAAGCATAAGCCCTTGAGCATATGAATGTTGTTTTCTCCCTAGTGACAACAGCACATCTACAACCTTAGAGGTTTCTGTCACTCCCCCAGATTAAATAGAGGCATGAACCCAACTATCGAGCATAAATACTCCCTCTTGGAGTCACTAGTATCTACTCGGCCAAGATAGCTACTAACAACGGAGAGCATGCAAGATCATAAACAACATAGAGATAACTGATACGTCTCTAACGTATCATAAACAACGGAGTAGTCTACCTTGGACTATGGGTCCATAGCAGTAGCTAGATGGTTGTCTTCTCCACCATGTGCTTCATGTTTAGATCTCGTGAGCTGCCTTACATGATCGAGATCACCGTTATATAATTCTACATGTTGTGTTTGTTGGGATCCGATGAATACTGGTGTTATGATTGAGTTGATGTGCTGAATCATATATCTTATGTTATCTCTATGTTGTTTATGATCTTGCATGCTCTCCGTTGTTAGTAGCTATCTTGGCCAAGTAGATACTAGTGACTCCAAGAGGGGGTATTTATGCTCGATAGTTGGGTTCATGCCTCTATTTAATCTGGGGAAGTGACAGAAACCTCTAAGGTTGTAGATGTGATGTTGCCACTAGGGAGAAAACAACATTCTTATGTCCAAGGACATATGCTTTGTTTACATTACACACTTTGCTTAATGCAGTTATCTGTTGTTCGCAACTTAATACTCATGGGGTGTTTGGACGATATCCCCGTGGGTGGATTATTAGTCATAGATGCAGTTGGATGGCGGTCTATGTATTTTGTTGTAATACCCAGAGTAAATCTCATAGTGATCCTCTTGACATATGCACGTTATCTTTATTCTATCAATTGCCCAACTGTAATTTGTTTACCCAGCATGTTGTTATTTATGGAGAGACACCACTAGTGAACTGTGGACTCCGGTCCAATTTCCTTTATATTGCTATCACCTGTTTACTATTACTCACACTGTTTACTTTCTTGCATACTACTACTGCTTTCCACTCGATACGCTTATACCTTTATTTACAGCAAACTGATGAGATTGACAACCTCATCGTAAGTTGGGAGCAAAGTATTTGGTTGTGTTGTGTGCAGGTTCCACGTTGCTGCTTGCAAAGCAAAGCCTGGACGAGGCGCCTTATAAATTGTCCGGAGCTATCGCGAAGCTAGCAGGCATCACCTTCAGACGTTTGGCTTTTTCCAACTGGATTGACATACCTTGGTTTTATAACTGAGGGAAAACTTGCTGCTATATTCATCACACCTTCTCTTGGGGTTTCCAACTGGCCGGTCATTTACATCATCAACACCGAGCCACCAACAAGTTTTTCTGGCGCCGTTGCCGGGGAAAAAGAAGACTTCTGCAAGGGGAGTTTTACACGCACATCCTTTACTTTGTTTATTGTTTTGCTTTACTTTATTTTTACTTTCATCGTTTTTATCAAAAACACAAAAAAATTAGTTTCCTTTATAGTTGTTTTTATTTGTCTGCTTTTAGTTTTGTTAGAATGAGTAATTCTGAAGTTGAAGTTCGTACTTTTAAGCAACAAGGGTGAGAGAGCTTAAAAGATGCTTGATATCGCATTAGCAATTCTCATCATAGGTGTACGAAGAAGCATTCTACCATGATCCTCCTTAGAAATTTTTATATTGGTATATCTAGTTGGAATAGGTACGTTCTTGATACTCTTGCAGGAGGTAATTTTCTGGGTACTCCCACTCTTGAAGCATGCACTTTAATAGAAAGTTTAGTGGGAGTACCACCTATCCATGTTGTTAAAACTGAGATCACTTTGGAGGAAGTTATAGAAAAACTAGGCTCTTTAGAAAAAAGTTTGCCAAATATCCTTGATAACGCTAGCCGAGTTAATGAAGCGATAGAAAGTATCGGTAAGAGAATCACCGTTTTAGAAGCTAGCACTACTCTTGATAGTCAAACCCTTAGGATTGGGAAACTAGAGGAATACATGGAAACTTTAAGTTCAATTTTCTCTTCTCTTAAGTTTAAGAAGGAAAAAGCTTTTGCTGGAAAAGAGCAAAAATTTATGTATGTTGTTCACAAGGTGTCTGTGCCTAAACCGCAGCATGTTTTTAAGATTGGTAAGTCTTTTAGTTCAACTAAGAGTGACTGGAAGGTTGAATCATCTTCGGGAACCTCTAAAGTACCTAGTTTGGTAAGTGTTGATCTTGAGGAAAAAGTTGATCTTAATGCCTCTTTTGGAAATACTTGATTCGCACTTTCTGCGCCTAGCTCAAAGGCGTTAAAGAAAAGCACTCTTGGGAGATAACCCAATATTTACTTTCAGTACTTTTTCTTTTATTTGAGTCTTGGAAGTTATTACTACTGTAATAACCTCTCCTTATCCTTTTTATTTCATTTTTGTGCCAAGAGAAGCCTCTAATTTCAGTGAGGTAAGACTTGAGGATGTTGCTGTCCTGAAACAGATTTCGGTGCTGCACCGTAAAAATTCGTGAAAATTCTCTATCTATATTTTTGACCTTCGATTTCTTGTGCATATGCCCCAGGTTATATCCAAACTTTCATTAGTTATACACTTTTTGATTTGAGCAACAAAAAACCCTCTAAAAATCGACCTTCGTCAGCTGTTCTGTTTTGACAGATTTCTGCCACTATTTGTGTTTGCCTCTTTATCGCTTTCGTTTTGAGTTCTTTTGATCACGGAACTTTTGGGGAAGTTGCTATAGTAGTATATGCTTTATATGTGGTGGTTTTGAGTTAAAATCTGAAGCAAAAATGGGTTGATTCAATATTATGCTTACACTAATGTTGCTAATAGAATTGTGTTTAGTTTTGTATGAAGGAAGTTTTCAAGTGCAGGGATTGGAGAATGATGAGATGAGTTGAAGAATGGACAAAAGCTCAAGCTTGGGGATGCCCATGCACCCCAAGAAATATCCAAGAGGTACAAGCGTCAAAGCTTGGGGATGACCCCGAGGCACCCCTTCTTCATCGGCAAAAATCAGGTCACCTTTCAACACACTATATTTTTATTGCTTCATACACTATGCATTTTTCTTGGAGCGTCAGTTGTCTTTAGTTTTCAGTTTAGTTTAGTTTTGTTTGCTACAATAAATGGTTGGACCCCAACAAATTTCCTTTGGAGAAGTTGCCTTGCTTTTCAATTGCCAAGAACACTCCGTTTTCACTCTTATCGTTCAACGAGTGTTCTCCTTTTCTGCTACTGCTTTTAGTTTTCGTTTTTCGCCTTAATTTGTGTTCAGATCTTGTTATATCTTTGCATCAAGGTGTATTTTGACCTCTGGTCCATGTTGGTATTCATCAAAAGAGTTATTTCAAAAAGTTCGAATGGTGTTGGAAAAGAGAAAAAAATTATGCAAAAAAGTGGTACAAAAAGGAGCTTGTGTAGACTGCGGCCTAGGCTTTTGCATGTCGTGCTTGATGTCTTTTTGATAGTATGCTTAGTGGTTTTGCGGTAGCATGAATTGTCTCAAATGACTGAGATTGCTTAATGAGCCTTTGAAAAATATCATGCGTTGTTTTTATTATTTGAAAGCATTATATTAGTTTTCTCCTTGATGCTTTATTTGGGTTGACTTGGCGCATGCTCACACATGTTAGACTCATACAAAGTCGCCATAAGCCTCTATGATCATTTAGTTTTTGATTTTTGATACCATCTTATGCTTCTTTTAATGTTGCTTTGTCGCTTTGCATGATTATGGCCGTTATTGCTCTCTTAGTTGGTCGCTCCCAATCTTTTGCTAGCCCTCATTTTGTACTGAGTATGAGCTCTACTCGTGCATCCAACTCCTAAAAACCAAGTTGTTCCAATGTGTCCACCATACATACCTATTAGCAATTTGCTATTCCAAAGTACATTTGACTTGCTTTTATCTATCCTTCAAATTAAACTCTTTTTGGTGTTATGCGAAAATTGGTCAGTAAAGCTCTCACGAACCTGATGCCACACTTTACTTTTCTCGTTCTTAAAAATTTGACATTGTGCCTCTCTTATGTTGAGTTGTTATGCTTGCAAGTTGTAAGTTGGAAATTAGCCCAGCCATGCCGTCATGGGGCAAGCTTTCAACATTGCACTTCTTATTTGAGTTGATATCGTGATCTTTTATTTATGGATACTCATGATGTAAAATAATTTGAGAATCTTGCGGGATCATGGAGTTTGTATACGTGTTAGAGAAACACCTGGGCCGCTAATCTAAGCCATGCATAATTCATGGTGGAAATTTACAGCATGCCCATAGTGAACATTCGACGACGTATCTCAAAATAAAAAGCTATACCAATGGTAATTAAAAGAGATGCCGAGGTATTTATTGTCTGTTTGTCCTGTCATTTTGACGTGGGCTTGTTCCATGTCATCTGGCATGGAGGAACCCCGTTGGCGGTTCTCGATGATACGTGTATACTTACAATGTCAAGAGCTTGCTTGGGACTCTAAGTCGAGTAGCATGAGGTTTGGGTATTCGTACTTCACGGGACACGAGGTTTTCAACTTATGATTTGTCAAGCATATGCTTCATAATTGTACTCACATTAACTTTAATCATTCAAGATGCCTATGATGGGGGCAATGAGAGCTCAAAGCTAGTAAGTACCATAATTTTTGAAGGTTTATAAAACTTGCAATCACTGCTTCGCTCTGCGAAGGGCCTTTCTTTTACTTTTATGTTGAGTCACCACCTTCTACCTTTATGCACCATCTAAGAGAGCATAGTTGTCATTCTGAGTATAATGTGCATTATCCCAAAGTTTTCATTGATTGATTCATGATGTTGGTTTCACTTGTTCTTAAATTATTTGTATCTATTCGCCCTCTTAAACTTGAAGGTGTCCTATGCATTTATGTTTTGCTCTCTCATGAAGGACAAGCTGAAAACCATTTGTATATTTTTCCATATGATTTGAACACACGTTTGTTTGACTTTCATTGTTTCATTTTCATGATATTTCGTTTGTGTTCATTTTCATGTTATAACATGGTTGCTAAGTTTCTTCTATCAAGATTATATCATTCATGCCCATGTTTTAAGTTCTTTTGATCCAAGCACTCAATGCTTTACATAGATGATTAAGATGGTGTAGGTGCATGTCACCTCAAAAATTATTTCTTTGTTATCACTTACCTACTCGAGGACGAGCAGGAGTTAAGCTTGGGGATGCTGATACGTCTCAAACGTATCTATAATTTTTGATGCTCCATGCTTGTTTTTACACCATTTGCTTAGTGTTTCGTTACACTTCATGGCGTTTTTATGCATTTTCCAGAACTAACCTATTAACAAGATGCCACAGTGCCAGTTCCCTATTTTCTGCTGTTTTTGTGTTTCAGAAAAGTTACACAGGAAATATTCTCGGAATTGGATAAAACAAAAGCCGAACATACAGATATTAAACGAAGCTTCCAGAAGACCGAAGAGGAGACGGAGCCGAGCCAGAGGCTGGCCTCACCATAGGGCGGTGCGGCCAGCCCCTGGCCCGCGCCCCCTATGGGTGAGACCACCCTGGTCTACCTCTGACGCTGCCCCTTCGCCTATAAAGACCCCCCGACGGGAAAAACCTAAAGACCCGATTAATTTTCTAGAAACACATCCCGATCCGCCGCCGTCGTCGACCCAAGATCGGGAGGGTCCAGAAGCTCTTCCCGGCACCCTGCCGGAGAGGGGAATCGCTATCGGAGGTCTTCTTCATCGCCATGCTTGACTCCGACGCGATGAGTGAGTAGTCTACCTTGGACTATGGGTCCATAGCAGTAGCTAGATGGTTGTCTTCTCCACCATGTGCTTTATGTTTAGATCTCGTGAGCTGCCTTACATGATCGAGATCACCGTTATGTAATTCTACATGTTGTGTTTGCTGGGATCCAATGAATATTGGTGTTATGATTGAGTTGATCTGCTGAATATTATCTTATGTTATCTCTATGTTGTTTATGATCTTGCATGCTCTCCGTTGTTAGTAGCTATCTTGGCCGAGTAGATACTAGTGACTCCAAGAGGGGGTATTTATGCTCGATAGTTGTGTTCATGCCTCTATTTAATCTGGGGGAGTGACAGAAACCTCTAAGGTTGTAGATGTGTCGTGGGGATGGCTTCAGGGGTATGCCAAGGGCAGCGCTGTCTGCCGGCTGGCATCCCAGGAGTCTCCACGGCGTCAAGGAAAGACCGGCTCCAGCTAAAGGGCCGGCTGCTCCAGCAGCCGGCTGGCGACTCCACCGAGGAGAGCCAGAGCTGGACGATGAAGATAAGATTCCTCCAACGGCTATGTTGCCGAAAGTAGCCTGGCCCGGACAAGATCGACAGAGGCATGGGACGGGAGTGACGCCCGCCATGACCGGCCTCCACCAACCAGCGAGCAGGAGCATTCCCCATGAAAGAATCCGAGGCAAAAGGGAGGGCATATGCCACCCAGATGCCGGTCCAAGGAGGGAAAAGGTGCTTTATAAAGTGCAACTGTCAGGAGGGGACAAAGGTGGGCCAGGAGATCACGCCGAAGACGCAGCCACGGGGAGCCGGCAGCCGGGCAGTCAGCCACCTAACCTGTAACCAGACCCCCGCCTATATAAGGGGGTCTGGACCCTTAGCCTAGGGGATCGAATCCTTCTCCTTCTTCCTCCTCTAGATGAACAGCTCGAGGAGCACTATAACCACTGTAAAGCTAATAGAAAGCAGGTAGGAAGTAAGGGTTTTACCTCCAGCGTGGAGGGCCCTGAACCTGGGTAACCGAGGTGTCTCCGTTGGCACAATCCCGAGCCGGACCCATCATCACCACCATCGAGCCCCTCCGTTAAGCCATCCCCATGGCTACTGTCTCTAAATTCCCGCGACAGTTGGCGCCCACCATGGGGCAATGCGCGGCGACGACCGGAGTGAAGTTCCGGCCGGGATCCCCATCGATCCCCGGCGAGAGGGTCGCCTCCGGCCTCGTCTGGAGGTTTAGCACCCTCGACTGCATCAGCGACAACTTGGCTTGCTTCGAGGGCGGCTTCAGTGGCAACGGCTCCTTCCTCGACGTCGGTAGCCACCGTTTCTATGTCGCCAAGCCCTTCCCGGAGGAGGTAACCAACGTCCTCGATCCTCTCAGCGATGCAGGCTCGGATTGCAGTGAAAGCAGTGATCTTTGCGCTATGGTCGAAGTGATGGCCCTGGAGGAAGATGGTGGCGGCGACCTACTGCGCACCGCGCGCCCGCCGCTCGAACGCCCACCTCTACCAGAACAAGATCTTCCACCTCTAGAGCAGGACGTGTTGGATGCCGCCATCACGGACCTGCGCGCTCCGCTCGACCTCACCGCTGATCCAGCCAAGCTCTCCGAGGATCTGGAGCGAACGCGCCGCAACCGCCTCAAGGAAGCGATTGGCGTCGAGGACACTCGTCGGCGCGTCCTCTCCACGCTCCACGAGTACAACACTGCCCAAGGCTACACGCCGGCCAGGGATAGCCCCAGCCGGGCCGGACAAGTTTGTCAACGAGGTCGCGAGCTGGGCGCGGAGCTGAACCAGGCGGCGCCCTCGGCAAAGCTGCCTACCGTCATCCCCAAGCCTACATACAGCATGCCCATGAAGAACCTCCTTGATGCGCGCTACGTCACCTCCGAACTGGCCGGACTGCAAGGCGAGGACTTGCGGGAGAAGCAAACCCGGCTCTAGGAACTCCTGGACACTGCTGATCTGCAGCAGCAGGCGATGGAGCCACATGGAGAGACAAGCGGCACGCGGCCCGACAACCGCATCATCGTGGCTGGCCCAAACAGATCACAGGCGCAGGCCTCTTCACCGAATCATGGCCCAGCGGAGCACAGCCGAAGCAATCGAGCTCCTAGCAGGAGCGGTGGGAATCATCGCACCTAGCATTCTGGCCACCACAGCCGGTAGCCTCGAGACCCAGCCGCGGTCACCAGCAAGCCGCGCAATCACCCTCGGCCAGATGTGGCGGAGCCGGCACGCGGCAAGCCTGTGGCGCAAGCAGCGCCGGCTATAGGAGCCGGCCAAGGCGCTAAAGGTCCCCAGCCGGCTCGTTCGCACGTAAGCTTGAGGATCGGAGAGCGCGTCGACCCGCCAAAGGATGACGCACGCCACCGGCTCAACCAATTGGCAGACTCCAAGTTCGACGAAGAGGAGTCTTTGGCGGGGCCGGTCTGTTTCGGTCCCCGCATCCGCAACGAGCCCTTCCCGGCCAAGTTCGCGCTCCCGCGCGACATGCCCAAGTACACCGGGGCGGTGAAGCCAGAGGACTGGCTGTCGGACTACGTCACCGCCGTCGACATCGCGGGTGGCAACAAGAGGACAGCGGTGCGCTACGCACCGCTCATGCTCACAGGATCTGCTCGGACATGGCTCAACAGACTGCCGGCTCTGCAGATCAATTCGTGGCATGACTTCTAGGAAGCGTTTATCAAGAACTTCACTGGAACTTACAAGCGACCACCCAGTCTGCGGCAACTGGCACTCTGCAAGCAAGGTCCGGATGAACCAGACCGTGACTACCTCACGAGGTGGTCTGAGCTGCGCAACTCATGCGAAGGAGTGGGTGAGGAGCAGGCCATAGGCTACTTCACGGACGGATGTAGGGAAGGGACCCTGTTGAAGCATAAGCTCCATAGGGCCGAGCCGAGGACGATGGCTGATTTCATGGCGATAGCGGACAAGTACGCTTCTGCCGACTCTGCCGCAAGGGTGCAGTGCGTTGATCCAGCGCCAGCCAGAGGCCAGTCTCAGCCGGCATCCGGCCAGGGAGGACATCACAACCGCGATCGCCACGACAAGAGGAAAGAGGAGCGTCATGACAATAAGTACGGCTCCAGGCAGGTGGCCGCCATCCAAGGAAGCCCGGGGGCTATGGGCGGGAGCTAGAAGCGCAAAGGGGACATGTTCAGCAAGGACAAGTACACCATCGAGGTGATGCTAGATCAACCCTGCAAGTTTCACAGTGTCTCAGACAAGCCGGCGGCACATACCACTCGCCAGTGCAGTTTCACCAGAGACCTGGAGCAGGGCGGGCACCAGTTGCCAGGCCCACCGCCAGGTCTGCCGGCTGAAGCACAAGGGAACAAGAATCGCCAGCCGGCTAAGGCCGCTGGGGACTATCCGGAGGAAGCCAATGTGGAACATTATCACGTGTTCACTTCCCAGACGGAAGACCCAAAGGATGAACCTTGGTTTGGAGTTGAGGTGAACACGGTTATGCAAGTTGGGCTGCAGTACATGCACTGGTCTAAAGCGTCCATCACCTGGGGGCGCGAGGATCACCCACCACTCATGCCTAGACCCAGGGGCTACGCGCTGGTCCTAGACCCAATCGTGTTTTCAGATACGCATACCTGCCGTTTCTCACGTGTGCTCATCGATGGAGGCAGCAGCATCAACCTGCTCTATTGCACCATGATGAGAAGCTGGGAATCCCTGCAATCCAGCTGAAGCCAACCAAGTTAACCTTTCATGGGATTGTGCCGGGGCACTCTTGCACGCCAATGGGGAAGATCCAACTGGAAGTGCAATTCGACGAAAAGGACAATCATTGTCGCGAGCCAATTTGGTTCGAGGTGGTAGTCCTCAACAGCCCCTATCACGCGTTGCTTGGCCGGCCAGCCTTGGCTAAGTTCATGGCTGTCCCACACTACGCCTACCTGAAGATGAAGCTTCCTGGTCCTCGTGGGGTGATTACTGTCTCCGGATGCTACAAGAAGTCTATATAATGCGCGAGAGCCAGTTCTAAACTGGCGGAGGCTCTAGTCATCGCTGAGGAAAAGCGTCAGCTGCTGCAGCAGGTGGAGGCGACCCGGCCAGGCCATACGGCACCAAGCCCGCCGCCTCCTCGCTTCAAGCCGGCAAGCGGTACCAAGGAAGACCCACCCGAAATGGGTAAGAAGGCCGAAATCCTTGTCTCGGGGGTGATGTCTATGCACGCGTCTATTCTTGTAGACAATGTTGGGCCTCCAAGTGCAGAGGTTTGTAGAGCAGCTGCAAGTTTCCCTTAAGTGGATCACCCAAGGTTTATCAAACTCAGGGAGGAAGAGGTCAAAGCTATCCCTCTCAAGCAACCCTGCAATTACGATACAGAAAGTCTCTTGTGTCCCCAACACACCCAATACACTTGTCAGATGTATAGGTGCACTAGTTCGGTGAAGAGATAGTGAAATACAAGAAGTAGTGATGATTATAAGTAGCAAATGTGATTTGAAGTAAATATCGCTGCGAGCAAACAAATAACAAAACAGCAAGTAAACGGTGTGCAATGCTTGGAAACAAGGCCTAGGGATCATACTTTCACTAGTGAACACACTCCCAACAAATATAACATAATTGAACAAATAGATAACTTCTCTTCACTATGGTACTCTGAATTACTCTCCTATTGAACAACACTAATCATTGCGTAGTGGCTACAGAAGCACCCCTTAAAGTTCATCAAGTACTTGACAAACACCACTCATAGAGATATCCAAATCAAATCACAACTCAAGATAGATATTATTGCAACTTAGACCAAGTACTAACACGGTGCACACACTGTCAACATTACACCATGAAAGGAGGAATAGATCACTTCAATACTATCATAGCGATAATTATTCTCATAATCCATAAGAGATCACAATCATAGCCTAGACCAAGTACCACCATGATGCACGCACTGTCACCGTTACACCATGGCAGGAGGAATAGATTACTTTAATAACACCACTAGAGTACACATAATATCTGAATAATAACATCTACTTGTTCAACATGATACAAAGCTCATGATCACATAAAGATCACATCACGGGAGAGAGAGGTAAACCACATAGCTACCGGTAGAGCCCTCAACCCCGGGGATGAACTACTCCCTCCTCATCATAGGAGACAACAAGGTTGATGGAGATGGCGGTGAGGTCGATGGAGACGGCGGAGACGGCGATGGAGACCGACGGAGATGGCTCCGGGGGCACTTCCCCGTCCCGGCAGGGTGCCGGAACAGAGACTTCTGTCCCCCGAAATTTGGCTTCGACGGCGGCGGCGATGCGGAACTGTTCTGGAAATTTTGCCCACTCCCCTAGGGTTTTCCGTCCTGAGGCTTCTTATAGGCGAAGGGGCAACGTCAGGGGGCAGCCAGGGGCTCCTCACACCAGGGTGGCGCGGCCAGGGCCTGGGCCGCCCCACCTATGTGTGAGGGCGGCCTCTGGCCCCCCTCCGGCTCTCTTTCGGTCTTCGGGAAGCTTCCAGGAAAAATAAGACTTCTGGAACTTGTTTCGTCCAATTCTGAGAATATTTCCTGTGTAGCTTTTCTGAAACACAAAAACAGCAGAAAACAGGGAACTGGCACTGTGGCATCTTGTCAATAGGTTAGTTCCGGAAAATGCATAAAAGTGCCACGAAGTGTAACGAAACAGTAGGCAAATGGTGTAAAAACAAGCATGGAGCATCAAAAATTATAGATATGTTGGAGACGTATCAGCATCCCCAAGCTTAACTCCTGCTCGTCCTCGAGTAGGTAAGTGATAATAAAAGAAATAATTTTTGAGGTGACATGCACCATCACAATCTTGATCATATAGGTAAAGCATTGAGTGCTGAGATCAAAGAACTTAAAACATGGGCATGAAAGACATAATCTTGAAAGAAGAAACTTAGCAACCATGCTATAAACATGAAAATGAACACAAACAAAAGAACATGAAAAATGAAACAATGAAAGTCAAACATGTGTTCGAATCATAAGGAAAAACATACAAATGGTTTTTAGCTTGTCCTTAATAGAGAGCAAAATATAAATGCATAGGACACCTTCAAGTTTAAGAGGGCGACTAGATACAAATAATTTGAGAACAAGTGAAACCATGATCATGAATCAATCAATGAAAACTTTGGGACAATGCACATTATACTCTGAAACCATGATCATGAATCAATCAATGAAAACTTTGGGACAATGCACATTATACTCAGAATGACAACTATGCTCTCTTAGTGGTGCATAAAGATAGAAGGTGGTGACTCCACATAAAAGTAAAAGAAAGGCCCTTCGCAGAGGGAAGCAGTGATTAAACATGTGCTAGAGCTTTTCATTTGTAAAACAGAGAAATAAAACTTGGGTTTTGAGAGGTGGTTGCTTTTGTCAACGACTGGCAATGGGGTTCTTACTATCTGACGAGGGTTAACTCGACAAATGTCCTAGATGAAGGACTTAGGATCGGGGAGATAGGGCGTCGGATGAACTCGAAGGTAAAGTTAGTCGAAATAGGTGTGTATCGAAAGTAAACTTGGGTATTCAACCTGGCTTGCTTTCAATCTGCCCTACACCGTCCCCTCCTGGCCCCTATCGAGGATCGGGTAGGGTTCGATACAGATTACAAATATCGACATACGGTATTAACTCGTATTCGACTATCATTACAATTGGGCCTAGCTTATCGGGCATCAGGGGTACTCAACTAACGGGCTCTATTAACTATACCCTTGTCAGTAGCCCCTGAGATTCTACCAGAATTGCAGATTCGGGTTGAATCTCTAATCTTCAAATCTTCGACTTGATCAATTCTTCGACTTTATCTTCAAATCTTCGACTTGGTCTTTCGACTTATATTGATGATAATTTGCTCGCAAGGGGTCTCGATGAACAAGCCTGACAACTCTGACGGATCAAGAGGTCAGTTAACTGCCGGAACAGATACTTGTCACCTACTTCAAATTCAATCCCCTTGGACTTGAATTCGGGATACCGGTCAAACTCACTCTTTTGCCTCATTTAGGACTTATAAAAAATGAGTCCCAGTGGTTCTCAGGGTACCCAGTGCGTCCACCAGGATTTTCTTCGCGTCGTAGACACGGATACATACCAGCAGAGCGCATCCATGTGCGTATACCAGGCCACACAGGACGGATCCCGGGGTCTTACCTTCGTGATAAATCACGGCATTCGAGTTTCGTTGCGATAACGCAACTCGAGAATCTTATGTCGCAGTCAAAGTTTGACTGAAAATATTCAGGTTTCTACAACCATAAAACTCGCTCCCGATGGGAGTAACACTTCTCCACTCTTCAATGCTTTGCCAATGAATATCGTCGGGTGCGCGCTCAGCGCTCCCGATGGGAGTAGCCCCCGAGGCTATAGTCGAAAAAAGATTTTCTCGAGTATAGGCTCAAGAAATAATATAGCTCATCATACTTCAACTCAAAACACCTCACCTGCAAAGTTCTTCAATTTCGAGATACTTTCAAGAACATCTTGTCTTCTAGTTCAGGTCTACAACTTCAATGAAGAGTTCCACTCGATTTTTATGCAATTAACAGCCCCCAAGGCTTGTAACCAAAAGATTCTTCATCTCTGTTTTCTTTAATAAGTTTCAGCATTTGTCGGCGCCACCCTTTTACCTTTATATATACTTAATAACGTTAATAAAGACGTAACTCTTCATCTGTGCGAACCGTTTTACGGGTAAGACTGTAATTTCCCGATTTTTTGACCGTTTAACGGGCTGCACGATTTTTGACCGTTGGTGGGCTGCCGTTTCCGATCTTTGCGCCACGTCTCAGCCCACGATCCTTCTCCCAGAAGATATATAAATGGCATAGTGGGGAAACGTACTGTTCACCAGCTCGTTACCTCCGCCGCCTCCATTGCTGATCTCCTCTGCGTCTTGCTCTCTTGCGAAGCCCCCGAGCGCACTTTTGTACTGAATGCGCGTGAAGCATCTGGCCACCAAGAGCGCTATGGCCAAGTCTTCTGCTACCAACTGGGTTCGCTCCACCATCACCAAGAAGGAGGTGGAGAAGGCCACGGCAGACGGCCTCATCGCCGTCCAGGATTCCATCAAGTTCCCCAGTACTGAACGGATCCCGAAGCCCCCGAGCGGTTATCGGGTAATATTCCTTGCTTTCCTTCTTCGCGGCTTCTCCCTTCCTGCCCATGAGTTTCTCCGTGGGCTTCTATTTGTTTACGGTGTGCAGCTTCATCAGCTCACACCAAATTCCCTTCTGCATATTGCTTGCTTCGTGACTCTTTGCGAGTCATTTTTGGGCATTGAGCCTCACTTTGCTCTCTGGAGATCGATCTTTCGACTCCGCCCCAATGTTTCTCTGGCTAGGAAACCCGAACTGGGCGGAGCCGTCGTTTCTGTGCGCCCTGAGGCGCAATATCTTGAATTTTCTATGGCCGCGTCTGTCCAAGGGTGGAGGACAAAGTGGTTCTATATCAAGGACCGCAGATCCTCTCCCGAAGATGAGTTCGGCCTTCCTCCGTTTGACGCGTCCCAAGAGGTGAAGAAATTGAAGTCATGGGACTCACTTCCCTCAGATGCGGAAGTTGCACAAATCCTTCCTCTTCTATCCCGCATTAAAAATCTGAAAACAGGCTTAGGAGGTGCTTTGTCAGGTACCCAACTCATGGCGTTTTTCATACAACGTCGAGTTCAACCCCTACAGCACCGCCTCACCAAGCTTTGGACTTATTCTGGCTTGGAAGACCCTACTCGCATATCTGAAGATCTGATGTCGAAAGAAGATGTCGACAAGCGAGTCAGGAATCTCACCAAGCTCACCAAGGAGCACTCAGTTGCTGACCTGAAGGCAGATTTCTTCGACTCCGTGCACCCTATTCCTGAGGTATACATCGCTGCATCCACTTTTATCAAATTTCGACTTGCATTACTCTTTGCCTCTGCACTCTGCTGATTTATTAATATGCAGGGTCACCAATTCATTGTTTCTCGTCCCCCTCTTCCGGAGGAAGGGCCCCTTCCTTCTGATCTAGCATCTCCTGCATCTGAAGCCCCCGAGGCTGACGAAAGTCAGAACGGAGATGATGTCGAAGAATCAGAAGATGAGACTAGCTCATCGACATCTCCTCCTCCTACTCTTGCTGAAGATGTTGGTGTCGACAAAAAACGGAAACGTGTCGACGAAATTGCTTCATCGAGTTCTGCAGCGGCTGGAAAAACCCCCGCTCTTGCAGAAGATATGGAGTACTTTGACATGCTTGCATCGTAAGTATTGTAGTCGAACTTTTCAATTGCTTTGTTCTTGCCTAGTGCTTATAACTTATACTTTTCATGCAGTGACGATGAAGAACCACCAACATGTGCGACGGCTATTCCACCACCTTCTCCTGTGGCGACTGAGGAGCCTGTCGAACCATATGTTGCTCCAAGGACTACCAGGGCCTCTATAAAGAAGGTTTCTCAAACTCAAGCCCGAAACCTCAAACGCGCGAAGAAGACCAAAGAAGCCGAGGTTTCTCTGGAGGCCCATGCTCCTACAGTTTCTTCTGATGATGTAAGCGATACTACTTTTTTTTCCTTCTTTCCTTTCATGCACTTCTTCTCTTATACTCTTCTTTTATCAGGCTTTAGTCAAGAGATTTATCGCCCTGGGCACGGAGTGTGCGGGGTACCTAAAGGTTGCAAAATCTTCCGAAGGTGCGATTTTGATATTCAATCATTACTTTTCTTCTGCCCTTTTGTCTTTTGCTGTTTATCTGACTTTCTTTCGTCTGTTTTCACAGCTGCTTTAGCGACAGCCAGTGCTCGCATTGCGTCGCTGGAAGCGGAGCTCAAAGCTTCGCAAAAAGCTTATGATGCTGCGACCTCTGCTAAGGCAATTGCTGAGAAGTCGCAAAAATCTGCGCTTGCCAAGGCGAAAAATGCTGAGAAGGCATTAGCAGATGCCAACAAAGAGCATGCTCAACGAGAGCAGGCCATGGCAGAGCGTCTTCACACCATGTCTACTCCTGCCGAAAGTAAGTTTCTTTCGACTTGTCTTCTGTTTTCGTCCCCTGTTGCACTGGTGTACTTGTTGACACTTGCCTCTTCTTTTCTTTTCTATTGCATAGAATTTTCAGGGGTATCTCCGTCGTCCCTGCAAACGGACGATGACCCTCTTATGGATGCGGTTAACCTACTTGAAGAGAACTGGATATCTATCCAGGAAACTTTTGAGTTGGTTGGCTGCGTCCTGTCACGACTATTTGCCGGGTTGTGGCCGAAGAAAAAGATGGCAATCCCGAAGGGCAACCTGACTGAACTCGCCAAGATTTTTGACAGCGATGAAGACCCTACTCTCCATCTGAAGGGGCTGTCCATTAAGCGCGGCGCCGAAGGTGCCATTGCCCTTTCTCTTGCGCATGGCACAGACTTTGATTGGGAGAAAGTTAACTCCCCCCATGGCTATACTCGCGACGAGATGAAGGTGTTTTTCGAGAAGGCGAAGAAATTGGCGCCTACATTGTTGAACACAATTTCTCCTTCGGCAGCCTCTGCTGTGCCTGCTGCACCATCTCCAGCGCCGAAGGCTCCGGTGCCACCATCGACTTCTAGCGAGGAACCGGCCGTGCCCCCTTCTTCTACGGAGCACAATGCTGAGGTGGCGTAGATTCAGCTCCTTTATAGTACTTAGTTTTCTCCTTTTGAATGTAAAGACTCCAATTAAGTGCAACCCGAGAACTTAGCCAGAGGGTTATGCTCTTATGTAAATATATCTTCTTTGCATGGAGTATTATGCTATCTTTCTGAAATTGTTTCTCCTTTCTTTCCTTTTGTAGTCGATGCGTGACAGTGATCCTTCTTCTCATGCTCCTGCTCCTTCCTCTGCTCGCGGACTCAATCCTCAGATTTCGTCGACTCCTAGTCGATGTAGCCACTGTGAAGAATATTCTTCCAGGATTTCCGATCTTGAGACTCGCCTATCTTTGGCCAAACGCCAAGCACAGATGGCTATTAAAAAGGCTAGCCAGGCCAGCGGCTATATGAAGAAAATCTCTTCACTGGAAGAAAAGGTCTCCAGCTTGACGGCGAAGGTTGTTCACCACGAAGAGTGCGAATCTTTCATTCTTGGAATTGTCGAGTCTGCTGGCGAGCTGTTGCGATGTGAGTTTTCTTTCGACTTCTTCTGTTGGTTGTTTGTGCACTTCCTTTGTGATATATTTGTCATTGTAGGTACTTGCTTGGATTTTGCTGCTGAAGAACGTCGAGTTGCTGAGCGAAATGCTGCTTTGGAGAAGATGTCGACTGGCTATGAGACTCTGTGGTCTGATCCTCGACGCCGTAGCGCCATTGTATTGCTTCAAGATCGTGCCCAGCACATTGGCGAGTCAGTTGATGGTTGCCGGCGAGCTCTTACAACTATGCATTCCATTATGCTTCCCCGTAATCCTTTGCCTGCAACTTTCCCCCTTCTTCTTGATGCTTTCCGATCTAGCCATCGTATTCATAGGTTAATAGAACTGAACTTAGTGGCTGGTGCCAATTTTGCTCTCGGGTGGATACGCAAGTGGCACCCCAGATTGAATTATAGCACGATGTCTTTAAGTTTAGCTCCTGGTAGAGCTAGCCTTCGGGTTCATATGGAGAGCACGCTTCAACCTGCTCGAAGACTTGTAGCTAGGCTTCTAGAGGCGGATGCCGCGTTTTTCCGCGAGTATCATTATTTAGATCCTTTAGGTGTAGATGATTCTGATAACCCGATGTTGTAAAATATGTGTGGAACGCGAGAGATTTTTCGCGACTATATGTCTGAAATTTATTCTCAAGGCGTATTTGTATGGTTCATGCGTTTGCCGCATATTCTCTTTGAAAGACTCGTAAACTCGAATATGAGGAACGCTTTGTCTTTATTTATACTTATCATGTAAGATACATGGAGTGACCCAAGAGATCCGGCCTGTGACCCGTGTTCTGGATCTAGAGGGCATTGCCCCTGGAATAACTCGTGGCTTTTACGGCCTTTATTGTTCTACTCTATTGTCTTTATGATGCTTATGTCGCCGTAGCTTTCCCTTTCTCTTCTGTGCCTGTGTCTTCTCCTGGTGTTGCTGTTCGTGGCTTCTTTGTTTCGGGCTCCGCGGTGCATCCTTTAAGTAGCTTGACGCCTTCTGTAGTCGCGCTCTTTGCTTTTTCTGCATGGTTAGCTATTATGCCAAAATTTTGCGCCATCTTGTGGAATTCCCTGTCGCAGAGATCTGAAACTTCAAAGCATCCTTTCACTGTGATTATTCCTTTTGGTCCTGGCATTTTAAGTACCAAATATGTGTAGTGAGGCACTGCCATGAATCGCGAAAACGCGGGTCGCCCGAGGATCGCGTGATATTGCGATGGCCAGTCCATGACGTCGAAATCTAGTTTTTCCCTTCTGTAGTTTTGTCGGTTGCCGAAGCAAACATTGAGTGCTATTCGTCCCAATGGGTAATTAGCACTTCCTGGTACGATTCCATGAAAGGAGCAATCTGTTGGTTTTAGGAATTCCAATGATATGTGCATTGCCCTGAGTGTTTTCGCGTATATCAGGTTAATTCCACTTCCTGCATCCATGAATATTCTGTCGACATCATACGCGCCGATTTGAGCTTTGAGTACCAGAGGCGCGTTTCCTGGCCGAGGTACTGTTATGG
Organism: Dactylis glomerata; assembly: GCA_007115705.1. NCBI lineage: Eukaryota > Viridiplantae > Streptophyta > Magnoliopsida > Poales > Poaceae > Dactylis > Dactylis glomerata. The sequence goes on along the minus strand of QXEO01000547.1, from coordinate 3,244,078 downwards.
GGTGGTCCTCTCTGTTGAACTCGATTGGTTGTTCTGACCAATGCAGATATTCTGTTGTAGCTGGAGGCGACATGACTGCTAGATTGACTTGTCGAGTTATACTCTTTTCTTCTTTGTTCGACTTGGGCACAGGTTGTATCATTGTTGTAATGTGTCCTTTTGATGGGACGTACCCTTCGTCGTCGTCGTCGTGTCCCTTGTTTTGCTGGTCTTGTCCTTGAGGAACTCCATTGTTTCCTTGCTGGTTTGTCGCGGGATTGTTGCTTCCTTCGAATCCTTGTCGCCTTGCCTCGGTTTGCTTGTTTATTGCTGCTTCTTGTAGCTTTAAGAATGTTGTGCAATCTTTCATCGCGTGCCTTGATACTCGCTTCCCGTCGACGAACGCTGAATGTATATGACAAGGCCCGTTGAGCATATCCTCTGGTGATGGGTTGTACTCTCTGGATTCTCTTGGTGGGAACTTCTTATATTCCTCTCTTCCGTAGCTGCGATATCCTGAGCTTCTGCGTTCGTTTCCCTGATAACTATTGTCTTTATATCCTGCGGCGACTTGGTTATGAGAGCCGTAGGTGTCGTAGTTTCGGGATCGTCTCCTTTGACTTCCGTATCTGTTTCTTCTATCGTCCTCTGGAGATCGTGTCCGTTTGTTGTTGCACGCATCTTCTCCATCTGCAAATCTGTTTGCTGTGTCCATGAGATCTGACACTGTTTTTGGCTTGATTCTACCCATCTCTTCGACTAGGTCTCTTCGCCTTAACCCAATGATGAACGCGTCTATTGCTCTTTCGTCTGAAACTTCGACTGCTGAATTTTTGATGAGGCTCCATCTTTGGATGTACGCCCGTAATGTTTTGTCGCGTTGCTGTACGCATGCTTTGACTTCTTCTATTGATGCTGGTCGTTTGTATGTCGACCTGAAGTTGCTTGTAAATTGCTTTGTGAGGTCTTCCCAGCTTCCGATGGATTCTTTCTCTAATTTGCTCAACCATGACCTTGCTGCGCCGGTGAGGTGTAGTTGCAGACTTTGCATTGCTGTTTCTTTGGTTCCTCCTAGTATTTGGACTGCTTGCAAGTAATCTGCGAGCCATGATTGCGGTTCCTGTGACCCGTCGTATTTTTGCTGATCATGAGGTAGCTTGAATCCCTTAGGCACTGGCGTGATGCGAACCCTACGGGCAAAGCACGATGCCCCCATCTCCTTTTCGTCGTCCTCATAGTCGCGCCTTTCGTTTGGGGATCGCGATCTTCGAGTTCCACCGTGCTGTTTTGGTGATGGCGATCGAGATCGGTGTTTGCTGCTTTTATGCAGAGGACTGTTGTGACGGCGAGGTGATCTTGCTTTATGCACTTCCTTGTGGTGATGTGCTTCTTCTCCTTTTGCTGATAGCTTGTGGCCCACCATATTGAGTCCGTTTAGCGCTGCTCTATGCATATGTTCTCTAGGATCTCCTGGACTTGGTCGAGTTGTAAGTAGATATGCTTGTGCTGCCACTAGTGCTGCTTCAGGAGTTTTTGGTAGGATGTTTCCCTGCTCGTCGACCGATAGGAAGGACGAGTCGAGGTTTTTGGAAATACTTTGCCTGTCAGAATACTCGAGGCTATCGTACCTTGAACCATGTCGACGATTTTTCCTTGCGTTGCTGTACGATGCGTCGCTTCGTGCTCTACGAGCAGCTTCACTAGCTGCGATGGCTGAATCTTTTCTTCTTTGTATCTCTACCTTTTCCTTTGCTAATTGCTTTGCTTGCTGCCTGAGGGCGTAATGATACCCAAAAAGCATGTCTTTGCTGGAATTGGATGGTATTGGCGTGCCGTTTTCTACGGCTTCTCTTATTATTTTCCACTCGTCGACCGATAGTCGAATTTTCTCCCTGGCTGTGAGGGATTCCACTGTTTGTCCTTCTGCTAGGTGATTTGCTCCTCTGTCGATATTTGCTGGGTTTATCACTGGGTTGTTATTTTCATCAAATTCTTCTGAGTTGTCGCCCACAATGGCGAGTACCTGGCACTGCTTGCCGATGTTGCTATTAAAGCTTGAAAAGATCGAGTTGCTGTCTTCAGAAAGCTCTAACCCTATCTTCCATGTGTCTGTTGAATTGTCTGAGATATTGTCGAGGCAGATCGTGAGATCATTGATTTGGACTTCCACGTCAAAACTTTCCTTTTCTTCGTCGTCTTCTGCGATCTTTTCTTTTCGCACTTCTTCTAGGCTGACCGGCGAATTTACTTCGCTGGAAGAGCCTTCAGAATACTCCATCATCATTGTTGTTTCGGGTTCTTGTGCCGACGGATCTTGATCTTGTTTCGTCGGATCCGAAAGGCGAGAGGAACCCGACGGCCCGATGAAGATGCTCAAACTTCCAATTGTTAGTTCTACCTCTTGACTTCCGTCGACTTCTGGACTGCTGTTGGCTAAAAGCGAAAAAGCCGTCGAATTCATGGTTCCAACGCCCACAGTCCCCACGGTCGGCGCCAATTGACGAGGGTTAACTCGACAAATGTCCTAGATGAAGGACTTAGGATCGGGGAGATAGGGCGTCAGATGAACTCGAAGGTAAAGTTAGTCGAAATAGGTGTGTATCGAAAGTAAACTTGGGTATTCAACCTGGCTTGCTTTCAATCTGCCCTACACCGTCCCCTCCTGGCCCCTATATATAGGTGGCCAGGTCTCGAGGATCGGGTAGGGTTCGATACAGATTACAAATATCAACATACGGTATTAACTCGTATTCGACTATCATTACAATTGGGCCTAGCTTATCGGGCCTCAGGGGTACTCAACTAACGGGCTCTATTAACTATACCCTTGTCACTATCTTCCATACAAAAATGAAGCAAGTTTTTGAGAGAGAGATTGGCACTTTTGTGCTCTTTTATAAAGCTTGGCACTCCTCCCCACCTTTTTTCCTTTCACAAACCATGGCTAACCGATTCCATCGGGTGCTCACCAACATTCACATTCCATGGAGGAGTGCCTTTTTTCTTTCTTTTTTCTCTTTTTTTTTCTTTTTGGAATAAGCAATATGGAAGATAGCAAATCCGACCACTACGTCCCCATGAGCTGAAAACAGTGTCACAAAATGAGAAGTATTTTGAAGGTTTTTTGAAAGGTAGCACATGAAAATTTACTTGGAATAGCTTACAAATACCATGCATAGGAATTTATAGTGCACACAATGGCAAACTTGGTTTTTGGGAGTTGGATGCACGAGTAGAGCTCATACTCAGTACAAGGCGAGGGCTAGCAAAAGACTGGGAGCGACCAACTAAGAGAGCAATAATGGCCATAATCATGCAAAGCGACAAAGCGACATTAAAAGAAGCATAAGATGGCATCAAAAGTCAAAAACTAAATGATCATGAAGGCTATTGGCGACTTTGTAAGAGTCTAACATGTGTGAGCATGCGCCAAGTCAACCCAAATAAAGCATCAAGGAGAAAACCAAAATAATGCTTCCAAACAATAAAAACAACGCATGATTTTTTCAAAGGCTCATTAAGCAATCTCAGTTATTTGAGACAAGTCATGCTACAGCAAAACCACTAAGCGTACTATCAAAAAGACATCAAGCATGACATGCAAAAGCCTAGGCCGCAGTCTACACAAGCTCCTTTTTGTACCACTTTTTTGCATAAAGCTTTTTCTCTTTTCCAACACCATTCGAACTTTTTATAAACACCTCTTTTGATGAAAACCAATAAAGACCAGAGGCAAAAATACACCTTGATAAAAAGATATAACAAGATCTGAATGGAAATCAAGGCGAAAATCGAAAACCAAAAGCAGTAGCAGAAAAAGAGAACACTCGTTGAACGATAAGAGTGAAAACTAGAGTGTTCTTGGCAAATGAAAAGCGAGTTCATCTCCTCCAAAAGAAACATGATGTGATCTAACCATTTATTGCAGCAAACAAAGAAAAAGAAAACTAAAAACAAAAACAACTGACGCTCCAAGAAAAACGCATAGTGCATGAAGCAATAAAAATATAGTGTCTTGAAAGGTGACCTGATTTTTGCCGATGAAGAAGGGGTGCCTCGGGGGCATCCCCAAGCTTTGACGCTTGTACTTCTTGGATATTTCTTGGGGTGATGCATGGGCATCCCCAAGCTTGAGCTTTTGTCCATTCTTCAACTCATCTCATCATTCTCCAATCCCTACACTTGAAAACTTCCTTCATACAAAACTAAACACAAATCTATTAGCAACATTAGTTTAAGCATAACATAGAATCAACCTTTTTTTGCTTCAGGTTTCAACCTAAAACCACCACATATATAGCATATACTACTGTAGCAACTTCCCCAAAAGTTCCGTGATCAAAAGAACTCAAAAGAAAGCGATAAAGCGGCAAACACAAATATTGGCAGAAATCTGTCAAAACAGAACAGCTGACAAAGGTCGAATTTTTTAGGGGTTTTCTGTTGCTCAAATCAAAAAGTGTTCAACTAACGAAAGTTTGGATATAACCTGGGGCATATGCACAAGAAATCTCAGGTCCAAAAGATATACAGATAATTTTCACGAATTTTTACGGTGCAGCACCGAAAACTGTTTCAGGACAGCAACATCCCCAAATCTTTAGCTCACTTGAATTAGAGGCTTCTCTTCTCACAAAAACGAAATAAACAAGATAAAGAGCGGTTATTATAGTAGTAATAACTTCCAAGACTCGAATAAAAGAAAAAGTACTGAAAATAAAATAATGGGTTATCTCCCAAGAGTGCTTTTCTTTAACGCCTTTGAGCTAGGCGCAGTAATTCGCAAAGATGCTCATGTGGGCGCCATATAAGAGCTTGAGGTAAAGGCGCCATATAGGAACTTAAAGCAAAAGAGAGCATAAAAAAGCAAATGTGAAAGACATTTAAATCTGAACCACTTACTATGAAAAAATAGTCTTGTAAAGAGACAAGTCATGAAAGCGTAAAGCAAAAAGCATAGGAAGGCAAAACAAGTACAACTTCAAGAATTGCAACATAAAGAGGGGAAACTCAATATTGTTGAGATCCATCAAACCATGTTCCCCTCTCTCATAATAACTTTCAGTAGCATCATGAATAGTATTAACAATATAACTATCATGTAAAGCATCCCTATCATCAGCCACATGCATAAAAGGATTAATACTCCCCACATGAACAATAGTAGTAGGAGCAAATTCAATAGAATAATTATTCTCATCACCATAATCATCAAAAATAGGAGGCATATTGTAATCATAACTAATTTTCTCCTCAAAAGTAGGTGAATTGAAAACATTATAATCATCATCATAAACTAGAGGCTTAGTATCATCACAAGATAGAGAACTACTATGTCGCAAAGCATATTCATCAAACATATCATCATAAGAAGGAACATGGATAGCACTAATGGTACAACAATTATTAACCTTAGACTTGGTACCAAAAAGATTTTCAATATCAAAAGTAGAGTGCTTTTCCCAATCATGATCACTAACATAAGTAATAGGCATAGGAACATCATCCCAATCAGAATTATCATAATCAATAGCAGGATCATAATGCTTAGGGGAAATTACCGTGTCCTCTCGCCTTTTACTCCTCTTCTTCTTCTTCTTCATACTCTTCTTACTCTCTCCTTTAGGAGGGAGAGACTTGAAGGGCATCTTCTCCACATATTCTCTAGGAGGGAAAGGCATCTTCTCCACATAATCTGGTTTGCTGACAGGAACAACAGAAGAAACTTTGGAGGATTTCTCCTCTCTATTAATAAGATTGAAATATCTATTAGTCCTGTCATAGCTTGGCAAGACATCATGTTTTATAAGATCTTGTAAGTAAGTATTTGCGAGGCAATCTTTAGCACAATAGAGATGACAACCACGAGTGTACTATTAATATCAGCATCTCTGATATCAACCAAAGAAATCTTTCTCGATATCTCTTCACAATTCAAAAACAAGGTAAGCTCATCATGCTGATTGAGAGTAATCTTATCATCACAATACAAATTTGCGGTACTCGTTTGATTAATTGGGCATTGAAAATTAAAGTGACACTTTTCACCGCAAAATTCACAAAGAAAAGGATAAAGCTCACAAACCCTTTCACCAAGCACATCTAGATCCTTGAGCCACATACTGGTTTCTTCATTTGCGTGGGTGATGCAATAATCTTCCTTGTTGTAACTCTATTCACAAGGTCTGATCCTTTACCTTTGTCGCTATCCCAACCTTCAATATTGTTTTGAATTGTTTCAAGCAGATCCCACTTGGTGTCGGCATCCTTGCTTGTGAAAGACCCATCAAAGCATGCATCTAGATAGTCCTTGTAATATCCTGAAAGCCTTGCATAAAAATTATTAATAACAATATTACAGGAAAGATCATGAATAGGACATTTATGCATTAGTAACTTCAATCTTCCCCACGCTTGGGCAATGCTTTCTCCCTCATGCGGCCAAAAGTTATATATCCGATTACGGTCTTTATGAATTTCACTTGGAGGATAAAACTTGGAATAAAAGAGATGCACAATTTCCTCCCATGCAATAGATGGACCATCTTTAAGCAGCCGGTACCACTCCTCAGCTCTGCCTTTCAGTGATAAAGAAAATAGCTTCTTCTTAACTTGGTTCATCGAAATACCTGCACACTGGAATAACTCACATAATTCATGTATAAAGAGCAGATGATCACCAGGATGGACAGTTCCATCTCCTAAATAGCAGTTATCCCCAATACGTTCAACAATCTTTGTAGGTATTTTAAAAGGATGGGGAGCACAAGCATCATTAGAAACATCACATATGGGAGATAAAATATCATCAGAGCAACCTTTCTCCACTAAAGCTGGGGGACTAAAAATATCATACTCAACAAAACCAGCTTCCCCAAGCTTAGGCTTTTCTATAGCATTAGCATTAACAGGATTCAAAGCATTCATACTAATAATATTGCTATGCGAAACAAGCTCCAAGGGTTTTTCAATTTTCTCTTCAAATCTAAACTCAGAAAAAGACTAAAGAACTCTTTATTTTCCATTAAGCCTAACTAGTGAAAATAAAAACAAGAAACAAAAAGATATAATTGCAGAATCTAAAGGAAATAACTTCGAGCACTCACTAGCAACTAAAAGACTTAGTAGCCAAAGGATGTGAGTACCTTTTACCTTACCTCCCCGGCAACGGCGCCAGAAAAGAGCTTGATGTCTACGTACGCGTCTGTTCTTGTAGACAGTGTTGGGCCTCCAAGTGCAGAGGTTTGTAGAGCAGCTGCAAGTTTCCCTTAAGTGGATCACCCAAGGTTTATCGAACTCAGGGAGGAAGAGGTCAAAGCTATCCCTCTCAAGCAACCCTGCAATTACGATACAGAAAGTCTCTTGTGTCCCCAACACACCCAATACACTTGTCAGATGTATAGGTGCACTAGTTCGGCGAAGAGATAGTGAAATACAAGTAGTAGTGATGATTATAAGTAGCAAATGTGATTTGAAGTAAATATCGCTGCGAGCAAACAAGTAACAAAACAGCAAGTAAACGGTGTGCAATGCTTGGAAACAACGCCTAGGGATCATACTTTCACTAGTGGACACACTCCCAACAAATATAACATAATTGAACAAATAGATAACTTCTCTTCACTATGGTACTCTGAATTACTCTCCTATTGAACAACACTAATCATTGCGTAGTGGCTACAGAAGTACCCCTTAAAGTTCATCAAGTACTTGACAAATACCACTCATAGAGATATCCAAATCAAATCACAACTCAAGATAGATATTATTGCAACTTAGACCAAGTACTAACACGGTGCACACACTGTCAACATTACACCATGAAAGGAGGAATAGATCACTTCAATACTATCATAGCGATAATTATTCTCATAATCCATAAGAGATCACAATCGTAGCCTAGACCAAGTACCACCATGATGCACACACTGTCACCGTTACACCATGGCAGGAGGTATAGATTACTTTAATAACACCACTGGAGTACACATAATATCTGAATAATAACATCTACTTGTTCAACATGATACAAAGCTCACGATCACATAAAGATCACATCATGGGAGAGAGAGGTGAACCACATAGCTACCGGTAGAGCCCTCAGCCCCGGGGATGAACTACTCCCTCCTCATCATAGGAGACAGCAAGGTTGATGGAGATGGCGGTGAGGTGGATGGAGACGGCGGAGATGGCGATGGAGACTGATGGAGATGGCTCCGGGGGCACTTCCCCATCCCGGCAGGGTGCCGGAACAGAGACTTCTGTCCCCCGAAATTTGGCTTCGACGGCGGCGGCGATGTGGAACTGTTCTGGAAATTTCGCCCACTCCCCTAGGGTTTTCCGTCCCGAGGCTTCTTATAGGCGAAGGGGCATCATCAGGGGGCAGACAGGGGCTCCTCACACCAGGGTGGCGCGGCCAGGGCCTGGGCCGCGCCACCTATGTGTGAGGGCGGCCTCTGGCCCCCCTTCGGCTCTCTTTCAGTCTTTAGGAAGCTTCCGGGAAAAATAAGACTTCTGGAACTTGTTTCATCCAATTCCGAGAATATTTCCTATGTAGCTTTTCTAAAACACAAAAACAGTAGAAAACAGGGAACTGGCACTGTGGCATCTTGTCAATAGGTTAGTTCCGGAAAATGCATAAAAGTGCCACGAAGTGTAACGAAACAGTAGGCAAATGGTGTAAAAACAAGCATGGAGCATCAAAAATTATAGATACGTTGGAGACGTATCAGGGGGCTGGCCCTTCCTCAAGGTAGGAGGGTGCGCATCGTGGCCTCGCCCGAGACAAGTCAAGAATCGCTTAAGACCTTTGGCTTGCCAAGGAAAAAAGAACCTTGTATCCCGAACAAGTGCTGTTGAATAAAAGAAAGTTGGGTGGCATACGGCTGATCCCGGAAAAGAATGCTTTAAAGTACCTTTTGCCTTTCTAGCATTATTCACGGGGCTGAAGGCCGGCTCCGAATGGGAGCCGGCTGCCTCAAACCGACGAACCGAACTTCTTGTCAGACGAACGAGTACTAGGTGCGGACCGAACCTCGAGCCTAACCTCTATCCTAGGCCCAGGATAAGCCCTGGGAATGGAGCTGGCGGGTCACCCACTTAGGAAAATCGCTAAGGAGAAGAGACGCCAAAGACGTCGAAAGCGTCATCGTTCACCTAAGAACTGCGTACATCGGTCAATAGTTGTGCGTGGGCTGGACCGAGCTAGATCTTTTACGCATCGAAGTACTACTCCTCATTCCGTGGCACGCTCCCACCCTAGACTAGCATTCGGCTGCTAGTCCAAGGGAGACCAACCGGCACCAGGCTGCCGATTGGGGGTAGAAGGGCCGAAGGATGGGGAGATAAAGGAAAAAGTCGAAAGAGATCAGGCAAAATCCAGTTCACGAACAATTAGAAATCGATGCATAAAGGACTTAGGATGAAGCGCCATCGGTGTACGCGAGCGAAATGTCACTAGGCGGGGCATAAGTTCAGTACACATACAAATGAGCAAAGAAACCTTAACACAGTTAGGGGCCATCGGCGAGCCGGCCGGATCCAGCGGAGCAGCGTCGCCAGTTTGAGCTACCAAGACAAAGTCATCGCCGCTGGGGGACGGAGGAATGGAGTTGTCAGCGAGATCCTCGGGGGCTTTCCGAGGTACCTCCGCAGAGCTGGGCTCTTCAAAATCCGCACCGTCCAAGGACTCATCGCTATGCCCAGCGTCGAAGAGCACGTCAGTTTTGGCACACTCTGCGATGGCGCAAGCACATTGGCGGAGCTTGGCTTTGTCGAGGCCTGCCGATACGCCCTCGCGAAGGTGCTCTAGTTGGTCCAGGCTAACGCCTGGATACCACGAGAGCACAAACTCCAAAGCCTACGCAGTGCCGGCTCGAGCCACGGACTCCTTCCAGATGTCGACCCGGTTGGACGCAAGCGAAATCCACTTGAGGAGCGTCTGGACCTCGTCAGGCACCGCTCGCCCAGGCCACAAAGTTTTGAAGACAGAAACAACAGCTCGGCGGAGATCCCCGCCCAGCCCAGCAACTGGGTGAAGCCGGCCTTTAAGCGATGCCATCAATTCCCCTGAGGAAAGTTGGGCCTTGGGGTCACTGCTAGGGACGATCTTCTGCTCTGCCCTATACTCCTTCAGCGCGGCTTTCGCGGCCCTGTCGGAGTCAGGGAAAGCCTCTGCGGGGGCAATCAGAGAGTGAGGAAACAACGTGAAAAAGCAAAAGCTGGGAAACAGGGAGGGAAATGTACCACGAAGAGCGTGCTCCAGTCCCAGCAGGTCGGACTGGAGTTTGCGGTCGCGGGCGCGCCAAACGCCGATTTCCTTGTCATGCTGCTCACTGTCAAACTTTTGGAGAATTTCCAGCTTGTTGATCTGGGCGTCGCGGCTCTCGACTCTACTTTCCAGCGACGCACGAAGCTCGTCCACCTCGCTATTGTACTTCGCAGAGAGAATTCCTTGCTCCTTGGCCAGCTGGCGGTCAAATTCTAGCCGCAGCGACGACTCCGCCTCTCGAGCCTTTGTCAGCACCGTCTCCAACTCCTGAGCCCAGGCAGCTTGAGCCCGTAGGCTTTGAAGCTCCTCTGCATGCTTTTGTTTGAGTAGCTCAACCGCGTCGGCCGACATCGAGTTGGCCAACCGGGACTCAAGCGAGGAGATGAGCGAGGCAGCATCTGAGAATGGAAGTATGAGAGCGGGAAGGGCAGTAGTAGCATTTCAAAGCAGAGGGTCGTGGGCTTACCTGACAGCTTCTCCAGCTCCTTTTTTAGATCCTGGTACTGAACCTTGCCGGTGTGATACTTCGCCAGCAGCTTCTGGAAGACGCTAGCTCGGAGCGCAGTCAGATCCTGTAGAAGATAGAAACGCAATGCTTCTTAGCGAGATTCATTTTCAAGCCAGCTGCCACTACAGCTACCTCGAAACTCGGGGGCTAGGGTGTGTGGAGAAATTGGCCACAGAGCTACGGGCCTCGCCTCTCAGCCAGCAGAAGAAATCAAAGGCTAAAGGCGCGGTACTTACATCGGTCATCCGTGCTGCATCGAGGAACTGGAGGCTGACGTTCTTCAGCAACTCCTTGACGATAGAGAACTGCTTATTCAGCTTCGCCAGGGTCAGTTTGCTACCCTGGGCCTTGAGTTTTCCTCCGGCCTTGACGCTCGAGGCGGTGTCCGCCCATTCTTGCTAAAGCTGGCTGGCAGAGCTTAAACTCCCAATGCCAGACCCGGCCACAACAGCAGGAGCTTTTCCCCTTGAGGCATCCTTGGTCGCAACCTCAGGAGCCGGAGAGGCTTCACCGCGCTCACTCCCCACTACCCGAGTGGTGAGGGGTCCTTGAGAAACCTCACCAGAATTGGAGGCCAGCCCAAAGAAAAGGGGACCAGCGGCCACGCCAGCCCCTGTCCCAAATACATGCACTACAGCCCGCGTGCTCGGTGAAAGCTCAGGGCTGGAAGGGGTCCGGGCAGCCGGCTCCGAGGGCTCCAATGACCCCGCACGAGCCGGGCTCTCTTCCGTCGCTTTCGCTGCGGCCTCGCGTGTGTCTTCTTGGCTGGGCGAGTCAGAGGATGCGTGGGCAGCGGCGACATACCCCGCCACAATCTCTTCGATGGTAGGAGGAGGCGTGGCTGCCTCCACCGAGGTGGTTTCCCCGGCTTGCATAGGTTCGGTCTCGGTCACGATGGCCGGGCTGGAAACAACATTCGCCGGCACCTCCGGGTGGACAGGCTCCTCTGCCCTAGCTTCGCTCGCGACCGACTCCAACCGCGGGGAACAGCGGTCCTCTTCAGCGTGACCCAAGTCGCCGCCAGCATCCTCCCTGTGCGTCCTCTTGTTGCAGGGGAGGTCAGGAGTCGAGGTTTCAGCTTCCCCTGATGCAGAAGTGGGGGAAGGCTGTGTAATCAGGTCAATGGAAATGGGAGACCTACAAAGGAGGCACCCCATAATTGAGTTGATCAGAGCTGCGGCGGCCAATAGTGGTAAGAAGCACTGAGGCGGAAAGCTTACCTGGCTACGGTGGTAGCCCGCCGTTTGGTCACCCTCTTCATCTTAGGGTGGAGCAGGTTCTTCGTCGCTGGCTCCAGTTTCCTTCGCTTCTCAGCCGGCTCGGTCGGAGCCGGCTGGCTCCCTCTCTTGGCGCCAGCCGTCCTGCCTCCAGTCCCCTCCGGGTCTGCCGGCTTCGAGCTGGCCGGCTGATGTCTACACACGCTTCTGTTCTTGTAGACAGTGTTGGGCCTCCAAGTGCAGAGGTTTGTAGAGCAGCAGCAAGTTTCCCTTAAGTGGATCACCCAAGGTTTATCGAACTCAGGGAGGAAGAGTCAAAGCTATCCCTCTCAAACAACCCTGCAATTACGATACAGAAAGTCTCTTGTGTCCCCAACACACCCAATACACTTGTCAGATGTATAGGTGCACTAGTTCGGCGAAGAGATAGTGAAATACAAGTGGTATAGATGATTATAAGTAGTAAATGCAATCTAGAATAAAAATGGCAGCAAGCAAACAAGTAACAAAACATCAAGTAAATGGTGTGCAAAGCTTGGAAACAAGGCCTAGGGATCATACTTTCACTAGTGGACACACTCCCAACAAATATAACATAATTGAACAAATAAATAACTTCTCTTCACCATGCTACTCTGAATTACTCTCCTATTGAATAACACTAATCATTGCGTAGTGGCTACAGAAGCACCCCTTAAAGTTTATCAAGTACTTGACAAACACCACTCATAGAGATATCCAAATCAAATCACAACTCAAGATAAATATTATTGCAACTTAGACCAAGTACTAACACGGTGCACACACTGTCAACATTACACCATGAAAGGAGGAATAGATCACTTCAATACTATCATAGTGATAATTATTCTCATAATCCATAAGAGATCACAATCGTAGCCTAGACCAAGTACCACCATGATGCACACACTGTCACCGTTACACCATGGCAGGAGGAATAGATTACTTTAATAACACCACTAGAGTACACATAATAATGAAGAGTAGCATCTACTTATTCAACATGATACAAAGCTCACGATCACATAGCGATCACATCATGGGAGAGAGAGGTGAACCACATAACTACCGGTAGAGCCCTCAGCCCCGGGGGAGAACTACTCCCTCCTCATCATAGGAGACAGCAAGGTTGATGGAGATGGCGGTGAGGTCGATGGAGACGGCGGAGATGGCGATGGAGACCGATGGAGATGGCTCCAGCAGCACTTTCCCGTCCCGGCAGGGTGCTAGAACAGAGACTTCTATCCCCCTAAATTCATCGGTGGCGGTGGCGGAACTGCGGAACTCTTTCTGGAAAATTGCCGACTCCCCTAGTGTTTTCCGTCCTGAGGCTTTATATAGACGAAGGGGCGTCGTCATGGGGCTGCCAGGGGCTCCTCACACATAGGGGGCATGGCCAGGGCCAGGGCCGCGCCGCCCTGGTGTGTGGGGCCCTCATGGCCCCACTCTGCCTCCTCTTCGGCTCTCTGGAAGCTTCCGGGGAAAATAAGACTTCTGGAACTTGTTTCGTCCAATTCCGAGAATATTTCCTGTGTAGGTTTTCTGAAACACAAAAACAGCAGAAAACAGGAAACTAGCACTGTGGCATCTTGTCAATAGGTTAGTTCTGGAAATCGCATAAAAACGCCACGAAGTGTAACGAAACACAAGGCAAATGGTGTAAAAACAAGCATGGAGCATCAAAAATTATAGATACGTTTGAGACGTATCAGCATCCCCAAGCTTAACTCCTGCTCGTCCTCGAGTAGGTAAGTGATAACAAAAGAAATAATTTTTGAGGTGACATGCACCATCACAATCTTGATCATATAGGTAAAGCATTGAGTGCTGAGATCAAAGAACTTAAAACATGGGCATGAAAGACATAATCTTGATAATAGAAACTTAGCAACCATGTTATAACATGAAAATGAACACAAACAAAAGATCATGAAAATGAAACAATGAAAGTCAAACGTGTGTTCAAATCATAAGGAAAAACATACAAATGGTTTTCAGCTTGTCCCTCATGGAATAGCAAAACATAAATGCATAGGACACCTTCAAGTTTGAGAGGGTGACTAGATACAAGTAATTTAAGAACAAGTGAAACCATAGTCATGAGTAAATCAATGATAAACTTTGGGACAATGCACATTATACTCAGAATGACAACTATGCTCTCTTAGACGGTGCATAAAGATAGAAGGTGGTAACTCAACATAAAAGTAAAAGAAAGGCCCTTCGCAGAGGGAAGCAGTGATTAAACATGTGCTAAAGCTTTTCACTTGTAAAACAGAGAGATAAAAATTGGTTTTGAGAGGTGGTTGTCTTTGTCAACGACTGGCAATGGGGTTCTTACTATCTTCCATACAAAAATGAAGGAAGTTTTTGAGAGAGAGATTGGCACTTTTGTGCTCTTTTATAAAGCTTGGCACTCCTCCCCACCTTTTTTCCTTTCTCAAACCATGGCTAACTGATTCCATCGGGTGCCCACCAACATTCACATACCATGGAGGAGTGCTTTTTTCTTTCTTTTTTTCTCTTTTTTCTTTTCTTTTTGGAATAAGACAATATGGAAGATAGCAAATCCGACCACTAAGTCCCCATGAGCTGAAAACAGTGTCACAAAATGAGAAGTATTTTGAAGGTTTTTTGAAAGGTAGCACATAAAAATTTACTTGGAATGGCTTGCAAATACCATGCATAGGAATTTATAGTGGACACAATGGCAAACTTGGTTTTTGGGAGTTGGATGCACGAGTAGAGCTCATACTCAGTACAAAATGAGGGCTAGCAAAAGACTGGGAGCGACCAACTAAGAGAGCAATAACGGCCATAATCATGCAAAGCGACAAAGCAACATTAAAAGAAGCATAAGATGGCATCAAAAGTCAAAAACTAAATGATCGTAGACGCTATAGGCGACTTAATTTTGTAGTCAACATGGTGTAAGCATGTACCAAGTTAACCCAAATAAAGCATCAAAGGAGAAAACCAAATAAATGCTTCCATATAATAAAAACAATGCATGATTTTTTCAAAGGCTCGTTAAGGAATCTCAGTCATTTGAGACAAGTCATGCTACAACAAAACCACTAAGCATACTATCAAAAAGACATCAAGAATGACATGCAAAAGCCTAGGTCGCAGTCTAAACAAGCTCCTTTTTGTACCACTTTTTTGCATGAAACTTTTTCTCTTTTCCAACACCATTCAAACTTTTTATAAACACCTCTTTTGATGAAAACCAATAAAGACCAGAGGCAAAAATACACCTTGATGAAAAGATATAACAAGATAACACAGATCAAGGCGAAAAATGCAAGCTAAACGCACTAGCAGAAAAAGAGAACACTCATTGAACGATAAGAGTGAAAGCTAGAGTGTTCTTGGCAAATGAAAAACGGAGCATGTCTCTCTCCAAACACATGATGTGATCCAAACATTTATTGCAGCAAGCAAAGCAAAAGAAAACTGAAAATAAAAACAACTGACGCTCCAAGAAAAATGCATAGTGCATGAAGCAATAAAAATATAGTGTCTTGAAAGGTGACCTGATTTTTGCCGATGAAGAAGGGGGTGCCTCGGGGGCATCCCCAAGCTTTGACGCTTGTACTTCTTGGATATTTCTTGGGGTGACATGGGCATCCCCAAGCTTGAGCTTTTGTCCATTCTTCATCTCATCTCATCATTCTCCAATCCCTACACTTGAAAACTCCCTTCATACAAAACTAAACACAAATCTATTAGCAACATTAGTGTAAGCATAGCATTGAATCAACCCTTTTTGCTTCAGGTTTCAACCTAAAACCACCACATATAAAGCATATACTACTGTAGCAACTTCCCCAAAAGTTCCGTGATCAAAAGAACTAAAAAAGAAAGCGATAAAGCAGCAACACAAATATTGGCAGAAATCTGTCAAAACAGAACAGCTGACAAAGGTCGAATTTTTTAGGGGTTTTTTGTTGCTCAAATCAAAAAGTGTTCAACTAATAAAAGTTTGGATATAACCTGGGGCATATGCACAAGAAATTGCAGGTCCAAAATATTTACAGATAATTTTCACGAATTTTTACGGTGCAGCACCGAAAACAGTTTCAGGACAGCAACATCCCCAAATCTTACCTCACTCAAATTAGAGGCTTCTCTTGGCACAACAACGAAATAAAAAGGATAAGGAGTGGTTATTACAGTAGTAATAACTTGCAAGACTCAAATAAAAGAAAAAGTACTAAAAATAAAACATTGGGTTATCTCCCAAGAGTGCTTTTATTTAACGCCTTTGAGCTAGGCGCAGTAATTTGCAAAGATGCTCATGTGGGCGCCATATAAGAGCTTGAGGCAAAGGCGCCATATAGGAACTTAAAGCAATAGAGAGCATGAACAAGAAAATATGAAAGTCATTTAAATCTGAACCACTTCCTATGAAAAATAGTCTTGTAAAGAGACAAGTCATGAAAGCGCAAAGCAAAAAGCATAGGAAGGCAAAACAAGTACAACTTCAAGAATTGCAACACAAAGAGGGGAAACTCAATATTGTTGAGATCCATCAAACCATATTTCCCTCTCTCATAATAACTTTCAGTAGCATCATGAATAGAACTAACAATATAACTATCACATAAAGCATCTCTATCATGAGCCACATGCATAAAAGAATTAATACTCCCCACATGAACAATCATAGTAGGAGCAGATTCAATAGAATAATTATTCTCATCACCATAATCATCAAAAACAGGAGGCATATTGTAATCATAACTAATTTTCTCCTCAAAAGTAGGTGAACTGAAAATATTATACCCATCATCATAACCATCATAAACAAGAGGTTTAGTATCATCACAAGCTAGAGAACAGCTATTTCGCAAAGCATATTCATCAAATATATCATCATAAGAAGGAACATGGACAGTACTAATGGTACAACAATTATTAACCTTAGAATTGGTACCAAAAAGATTTTCAATATCAAAAGTAGAGTGCTTTTCCCAATCATGATCACTAACATAGGTAACAGGCATAGGAACATCATCACATAGGGGAGATAAAATATCATCAGAGCAAACTTTCTCCACTAAAGCTGGGGAACTAAAAATATCATGCTTAACAAAACCAGCTTCCCCAAGCTTAGACTTTTCTATAGCATTAGCAACAACGGTGTTCAAAGCATTCGTACTAACAACACTATTAGCATGCAAATTAAGGTCCAAAGGTTTTTCAATTTTCTCTTCAAACACTTCATATCTAAACTCAGGAAAAAGACTAAAGAACTCTTTGTTTTCCATTAAGCCTAACTAGTGAAAATAAAAACAAGAAACAAAAAGATATAATTGCAGAATCTAAAGGAAATAACTCCGAGCACTCACACAGGAGGATGCGAGTACCTTTTACCCTTACCTTCCCGGCAACGGCGCCAGAAAAGAGCTTGATGTCTACACACGCTTCTGTTCTTGTAGACAGTGTTGGGCCTCCAATTGCAGAGGTTTGTAGAGCAGCAGCAAGTTTCCCTTAAGTGGATCACCCAAGGTTTATCGAACTCAGGGAGGAAGAGGTCAAAGCTATCCCTCTCAAACAACCCTGCAATTATGATACAGAAAGTCTCTTGTGTCCCCAACACACCCAATACACTTGTCAGATGTATAGGTGCACTAGTTCGGCGAAGAGATAGTGAAATACAAGTGGTATAGATGATTATAAGTAGTAAATGCAATCTGGAATAAAAATGGCAGCAAGCAAACAAGTAACAAAACAGCAAGTAAACGGTGTGCAAAGCTTGGAAACAAGGCCTAGGGATCATACTTTTACTAGTGGACACACTCCCAACAAATATAACATAATTGAACAAATAAATAACTTCTCTTCACCATGCTACTCTGAATTACTCTCCTATTGAATAACACTAATCATTGCGTAGTGGCTACAGAAGCACCCCTTAAAGTTCATCAAGTACTTGACAAACAACACTCATAGAGATATCCAAATCAAATCACAACTCAAGATAAATATTATTGCAACTTAGACCAAGTACTAACACGGTGCACACACTGTCAACATTACACCATGAAAGGAGGAATAGATCACTTCAATACTATCATAGTGATAATTATTCTCATAATCCATAAGAGATCACAATCGTAGCCTAGACCAAGTACCACCATGATGCACACACCGTCACCGTTACACCATGGCAGGAGGAATAGATTACTTTAATAACACCACTAGAGTACACATAATGATGAAGAGTAGCATCTACTTATTCAACATGATACAAATCTCACGATCACATAGAGATCACATCATGGGAGAGAGAGGTGAACCACATAGCTACCGGTAGAGCCCTCAGCCCCGGGGGAGAACTACTCCCTCCTCATCATAGGAGACAGCAAGTTGATGGAGATGGCGGTGAGGTCGATGGAGACGGCGGAGACGGCGATGGAGACCAATGGAGATGGCTCCGGGGGCACTTCCCCATCCTGGAAGGGTGCCGGAACAGAGACTTCTGTCCCCCGAAATTTGTCGGTGGCGGCGGCGGAACTGCGGAAATCTTTCTGGAAAATTGCCGACTCACCTAGGGTTTTCCGTCCCGAGGCTTTATATAGGCGAAGGGGCGTCGTCAGGGGGCTGCCAGGGGCTCCTCACACATAGGGGGTGCGGACAGGGCCAGGGCCGCGCCGCCCTGGTGTGTGGGGCCCTCGTGGCCCCACTCCGCCTCCTCTTCGGCTCTCTGGAAGCTTTCGAGAAAAATAAGACTTCTAGAACTTGTTTCGTCCAATTCCGAGAATATTTCCTGTGTAGGTTTTTTGAAACACAAAAGCAGCAGAAAACAGGGAACTGGCACTGTGGCATCTTGTCAATAGGTTAGTTTCGGAAATCGCATAAAAACGCCACGAAGTGTAACGAAACATAAGGCAAATGGTGTAAAAACAAGCATGGAGCATAAAAAATTATAGATACGTTTGAGACGTATCACCGGCTCTGGAGCAACAGGATGTTGCTCCGGAGACTCTGGCAGATCCACGATCGGGGGAGCTTGAGCTCCAGCGGCGGCCGCGGTTGCTACATGAAGGGCTGCGCCCCCGGGGGTGGCAACCGACCCTGTTTCATCATCATCATCCTCAGACCAGTCTCTTAAGGAGGAGGGACCTGGAAACTTACTGGAGTGGCTGAGGGGCTCGCCCGAGTCTACGAGCTCTTCACTTCCTTCGTTGCCGTGGGTGGCGCTTGATCTCTCGACGGCGGTGTGGGAGCCGGCATCCTCGTCCTCCTCAGCATCGTCCCAGATGACCTCATCGTCCGACTCTGCCCTATCAGCAGCAAAGCTGGCTTGACGCAGGGCCGAGTTCTCTGCGGTCTGCAGAGCAAACAAGTACTGCCTGAGCCAGACAAATAAAGGTCAGATGATCAGAATCGCAAGGGGGGAGAGACAGAAGCCAAGCCCAACAAGCGTACCTCAGCAATCGGGTTACTCCAGTCGTGAGGCTTCAGGCCCCATTTCCATGAGGCCGGAAGCTTGACATCAGCAACTCGATTCGCCTTCTGCGCCACCTCAGTCGATGATAGCACCCTGGAAGAATGATGAGTTGGATCCCTGGCCGATCCTAGGAAGCACATCTTGTGCGAGCGGCGCTGGAGGGGTGACACGCGGGCGTCCAGAAAGGCGAGCAGGAGGTCGGACGGCTTCAGGCCGCCCTCCTTCTACAGAGCGGAGATCCGCTGGAGAATCTTCTCCATGTTAGGCGCAGGGCGAGGAAGGGGAGCGCTCCAGCTGTCCCGCTCAGGCCCATTTGCATCAAAGGGCGGCAGGTTGATATGGTCTACGCCCTCCTTCAGATTCTTTACATAGAAGAAGGAGCGCTGCCACTTTTTGCAAGACTCTTTCCCCTTCAATCCGGGGAAGTCCGCGGTCTTGCACGTGTACAAGGAGGCCGTCCCGCACACTACGGGAACAGCGTCTGCTGTCTGAGTCTTGAAGTAGATCAGCCGGCAGAATAGCTCGACATTAGGCCAGATGCCCAAGTACGCTTCGCAGAGGGCCGCGAACGCGGCCAATGTCATCATCGCGTTTGCCCCAAGGTGGTGCGGCTGCAGATGAAAATGATCCAGGAATTGGCGCAGGAAGCTGTTGGCGGGCAGCGCGAAGCCCCTGGGGAAATGGTCGTAAAAGACCATCGTCTCCCCGAGCTCAGGAGCGGGAATTCGCTCGCCGCCGGCGGGGCGACAGCCCACGAGATCCGCGGGCGGAAGCACTCGACCTTGGCGTAGCAGCTCGATCTGCTTCTCCTTCACCCAAGAGCCTTCCCAGGATTCCTTTGGTAAAGGGGATGGAGTGGCATCCTTGTCCGAGGCTGCCCCTTTTCCCTTGGGCCGGGACGCTTTGGGAGCCATCCGGGTGCGGATCTGGATGAGCGGAATGGCGGTGGAGCGAGCAGGAAACCCTAAATCTGTTAGGGAGAAGCTCAAAGGCAGAGGATTTCGGGGGGCAAGCGAGCGCTAAGGAAAGAAGAGAAGCGGGGGACTGGTGAATTACTTTAAGAACGGTCCCCGGTTTAAAAGAAGGAGGGCGGATCAGTTGCTCGCCTCACCCACGATGAGCTGGCAACTGCTCTCCCCGTCGTGCGCCACGACCGCACGAGGGTTAGGCAACCGCTGCGGTTGCCACAAAGGATCATGGAGCCAGAGCTGATTGGACGTGACGATGCGGCGCGTGGACAAGTGGTGTCTCGGTCCGGGACCCGAGGGAGCAAGTCCCAAGGAGCCGGGCATTTGCGGTCAGCGGCGCAACGATCGCCAACCGGGCCGGATGCAAAGCCGGCATGTCCCGGGACAGCCGGCGACGCTCCACGAGGCTAAACCTCAGGATCGGTGGTCTCTGAGCCGGACGACAAATCCTGGGACTTCGATAGAAACGAGCAAGACTTCGGCATGGGAAGGAACCCGCCGAAGCCCCATGCAAGCCCATGAGACTTCACCAGTTTTGGGGGCTAGTGTCGTGGGGATGACTTCAGGGGTATGCCAAGGGCAGCGCTGTTTGCCGGCTGGCGTCCCAGGAGTCTCCACGGCGTCAAGAAGGAAAGACCGGCTCCACCTAAAGGGCCGGCTGCGCCAGCAGCTGGCTGGCGACTCCACCGAGGAGAGCCAGAGCCGGACGATGAAGATAAGATTCCTCCAATGGCTATGTTGCCGAAAGCAGCCTGGCCCCGACAAGATCGACAGAGGCATGGGACGGGAGTGACGCCCGCCACGACCGGCCTCCACCAACCAGCGAGAAGGAACCTTCCCCACAAAAGGATCCGAGGCAAAAGGGAGGGCATATGCCACCCAAATGCCAGTCCAAGGGGGGAAAAGGCGCTTTATAAAGTGCATCTATCAGGAGGGGACAGAGGTGGGCCAGGAGATCACGCCGAAGACGCAGCCGCGGGGAGCCGGCAGCCGGGCAGCCGGCCACCTAACCTGTAACCAGACCCCCGCCTATATAAGGGGGTCTGGACCCTTAGCCTAGGGGATCGAATCCTTCTCCTTCTTCCTCCTCTAGACGAACAGCTCGAGGAGCACTGTAACCACTGTAAAGCTAATAGAAAGCAGGCAGGAAGTATGGGTTTTACCTCCGGCGTGGAGGGCCCTAAACCTAGGTAACCGAGGTGTCTCCGTTGGCACAATCCCGAGCTGGACCCATCGTCACCACCGTCGAGCCCCTCCGTTAAGCCATCCCCATGGCTACTGTCTCTAAATTCCCATGACAAGATGTGTTGTTGCCACTAGGGAGAAAACAACATTCTTATGTCCAAGGACATATGCTTTGTTTACATTACACACTTTGCTTAATGCAGTTATCTGTTGTTTGCAACTTAATACTCATGGGGTGTGACGAGGGTATGACCCCTCGGTCCTCGATATTTGCCTACCTGGTTCCTGCCAAGGAAGAAGCCCGCTCGAAGGATACACGAAGCCCGCAAGGCCCAACACTTCGACTTGGAGTAGAAGGCAAGAAATACTTGTAAACCCTAACTAGCTGCATCTATAAAGCCACCAAGGGTGCCCCCCTAGACGACCGGATTTGCATAGCCTACAACACAATCTCGCATAGGCTAGCCACGCCATCTCCTTCCACCTCCGCCAGAATGCATCTGCGCGCCATTGTAACAGCTCCACATATACCAGCAATACAAGATCAGACAAGCAGGATGTAGGTCTTTACCCTACGGGGGTCCGAACCTGGGTAAAATCGTGTGCACCCCCTGTTTCTATCTGAAGTCGTCGAATCCGCCAAGCGCCCCAATACGCTCCCTAGATCGAAAGCCCTTAAACATGGGCATTGCCGAGTTAGAACCTCGTCAGGGTGTTCGGACGATATCTCCGTGGGTGGATTATTAGTCATAGATGCAGTTGGATGACGGTCTATGTATTTTGTTGTAATGCCCAGAGTAAATCTCATAGTGATCCTCTTGACATATGCATGTTATCTTTATTCTGTCAATTGCCCAACTGTAATTTGTTTACCCAGCATGTTGTTATTTATGGAGAGACACCACTAGTGAACTGTGGACTCCGGTCCAATTTCCTTTATATTGCAATCACCTGTTTACTATTACTCGCACTGTTTACATTCTTGCATACTACTACTGCTTTCCACTCGATATGCTCATACCTTTGTTTACGGCAAACCGGTGAGATTGACAACCTCATCGTAAGTTGGGATCAAAGTATTTGGTTGTGTTGTGTGCAGGTTCCACGTTGCTGCTTGCAAAGCAAAGCCTGGACGAGGCACCTTATAAATTGTCCGGAGCTGTCGCGAAGCTAGCAGGCATCACCTTCAGACGTTTGGCTTTTTCCTACTGGATTGACATACCTTGGTTTCATAACTGAGGGAAAACTTGCTGCTATATTCATCACACCTTCTCTTGGGGTTTCCAAATGGCCGGTCATTTACATCATCAACACCGAGCCACCAAGGAGCTCCACGGTCCATAAGTCGGTGCCGCCGCCGTGGACCCTCAGGACGACCTGGTTCGTCCTAACATCGATGACCTTGCCGAACTTGCGGGGTAGCCTGATGGAGTCCGGGTCAGCACCGTAGTTGAGGGTGACGCCGAACTCGAACCCTTCAACAGGCTCGGGCTTGGGCATCGAGGGGAGAGAGGGAGAAGGTGGAGAAGATGGCGAAGCTGCCTCCTCGATCCAATGTTTTCGGCCGCCAGCATGCCTGCCCTCGCCGCGCCATCCATGACGTCCTCGGCGTCCATGAGTGGGTGGCGGCGACGAGCTCTGGAAGCCATCACCGTGCTCCCTCCTCGACTACCTCCATGGCCCCGGCTCGGTGGGTGCCCTAGCCACCCTCCCCTCGATCCAATGCCTCCGGCTATGGTGGTGGCGTGAAGAACAACAGTGAGGAAGAAGGGAGAAGTCAGCGTCAGTGTGCTCGACTGGCCGGGCGCGGCCGCCTTAAAAAGACATTCATGACATTGGACGCCGGCGCGGAGGCCCAAGCGGCGGCATTGAAGTGACCTCACCATGCGTCAGGCGACGCAGCAGGCTGCCAATGCTAGAGCGAAGCGACGGGGCAGTGCAGCAGAAGGCCAGGCGGTGCGGCCAACCTTTGACCAGCATCGCTCTCGCCCATTGAGTCGCTGCCATGCGGGGCCTAGACCCACGCGAGAGGACACGGGCGAACAACGCACCTGCTGCGTCGATGCATCGGTGACTCAAATTTGGTGGACCGATGCATGGGTCCGGATGTGTTGCACCGCTGAAACGTGCGCAACCGGCGCGCCGGTCCGATCGGACTAGAACGGACGCACGCGGACGCGATGCGTCGGGCCGCTGAAGATGCCCTAAGAAATTAAATAGAGCAAACTCACACATAAGGCCTTTTATAATGCATTATATCTTAGCTTAATATTTTAGATAATGATTTATTCTAAAAGATAACTATCACAATACATTGTCTTTTAAGTGGTGTATCTATATTAAATGATTTTTATGTGCATGTATATATGTGATTTAGCTAACCATACAATTGTGTACGGCAACCTAATAAACCTAGTAGGAGGGCTATAGGAGGCTCCGAGAAAGATGCTCTAATGGCCAACTTTATATTAATAAAGCCCCACGACCAAGGATAACCTATTGGTAAGGCAGAATAAATAAAGGATCAGCCCTGAGGCTGACTCACTACAAATTCAAACAAAGTTTTAAAAAAATATCGAAGAAGCAGAATCAGACCGAGCTACGCTTTCTTATGACTATCTAGCTGCGAGGACGTGTTGGACAAGATGTCTTAAAGGAGCACGACCGCGGTGGTCCAAGAAAAAAAGTTTTGAAAAACTTTTAGCTGTTCAACCAAGTTGACTTGAGTAGCAATATAAGTTTTATAATTTTTTGTTATTTTTTAATATGAAAAAGCAGTAAGATTAAAAATAATAAACAGAAATAAACTATATGCGATTGGGAAGGTAATAACCAAGCGATTTGCTTTCCGGCAATGGCATTAGAAAATATCTTGATAACATAGAAGTGTTTTGATAACAGGTCTATCGTAGTGCTTTCGCAGAGACTATCTCCGCAAGTATATCGTCTTACAAAAGTGGGTTCCTTGGATCCTTGCAAACCACGCTGCCTCGCAACCACTTTGTCACATAAGCAGCTACGTATCGCATCCAAACCGTGGCTTG
The DNA here is from genome assembly GCA_007115705.1 of Dactylis glomerata. Lineage (NCBI taxonomy): Eukaryota > Viridiplantae > Streptophyta > Magnoliopsida > Poales > Poaceae > Dactylis > Dactylis glomerata. The sequence continues at coordinate 3,219,427 of QXEO01000547.1, read as the reverse complement.
GTAATAACCTAATCTGTAAGTTGCTACAAGTTTAATGTAATTAAAGAGATAATTTAAAGTAAATAATAACTAAGAACAAAAACGAAACAAAGTAAAGTAAAACTGAAAGTAAACTAAAGTGCATGTGAACAAGGTTACAGGGACCTGCAATAGGATGGAAGAGGTTCTCATGGAGTTGCGGAATCACCATTACCATTAGTAATATCTGATTAGAATATATGATGTCTCATTTGTACATGATACACGTAGATTCGCTATTATGCACACTCGCATAACCACCACTAGTCCTCCACGCCAAGCTGCCGGAGTCCACTACTAATTAAGGGTCTTCCCATGGCTATGGATAACCACTCTTAGATCTTCGTGATATCTCGTTTATACAGAGTTGGCAGAGGCAGTAAATTTAGTCATCCACAGTGCATGTACCACCAACTATATACAACAATGATTTCCTCTAAGTCTTGAAGGGGCAAAATATTGTGTGGTCGACATTCACACAACATCATTGAAGAAAATCACTACACAATTACAAATGAGAACAACATAATCTTTTATTTCGGTTCATAATACTAGAGTTTCTCCATCTCTCAAAGAAAAAAGAGAATTACTCACACATGATGACACAAGACATCATCATTATAACAATATGAAAGGCAAATTAATGATTAAACAAGTACATGTGCAATCCAATCTAGGGCTTGGAATTACAACGAGATAAGTGAAGGGATTGATGATGGAGACATAGATGATGATGGGTTTATGTAGACCGATGTCGTGCCTTCAATATCCAAGACTTCTCTTCTTTGTGATGGTGGTAATGGAGTTTGAGTGGCGGAGATAAAGGTTGCATGCCAGCAGCGGTCCCGCGTGTTGTAGATGAAGATACATCTTTGTGGTGGATCTCCCTCACTTATATATATAGTCCTAGGAGGAGTCCCAAACAACCCACAACCATCCTTAGAACCTAAGGAAAGTCTAGGAAGAAATATGGCAAAAATCGGTGAAGAATTATGATAGTTATGGTGGTTCATGTCACCCAAAATTCACAGTGCATGCAGGCGGTATGGTTAGCCCTCTCCATACTAGTGTTCATAAAAGTTCGCGTCTTCTTCGATATTTATCTTAACGTTTTCTCATACAAACTGTAATTGGGGTGTTCTTTGGCTTGTTGTGTTCGTATGGATGAGGGTTATAACACCGTAGTCTTGGATGTTTATTTTATGAAGATGGAAATTTTTCATTTTTTCCTCCCGCCATATGGCAAGTCCGGGTTGTAACTCCTCTATGTTGCCTCATCTTGGAACTCCTTCCGTCGTGATTTGCTCATAACACCTACACACAACAAAGATAAGGAAAAGCAATAAATCCTACTAAAACTAGTAGTTTGTTGGAAATATGCCTTAGAGAGGCAATAATAAAGTCGTATAATCCATATTTCTGTGTTCATAATCAAACCAACCGTTTATGTTTCATGCTACAACTGTATCTTGTTTCGAATATGAGATTTGGAGAAGATCTAATTACACATGTGGAATAATAAACAACAAAGAGTTCCCTAATCTTTTCTCTAAGATTAGTTCACCTATTATCCGATAGTCTTATTTTCCTGACTATGGGCATAAGTAAAGTGTTACGAGGTTGACAATAATAAGTGGGAGTACATTGATAATAAGTGGGATCCCATTGATATACCACAGTACTATGTTGTTAATATGTTTTTGGTATTTAATCATATATTAGAATATTGTCGTTTGTATATATGTTTCAGAAGACCATGACAGAAATAGGCGTGGGTATCGAAAGATCGCCTTTTCTAATTTAACATTATCCATAGAATGGTGATTACTACAGTGATGGTGGAGTAATCGAAAAGTATTCTACAGTTCTATTGTCTCGAGATTGGGATTTACTACTGCGATGATGAAGAGACATTCTCTGGGCCGACTCAGTGTTATGTTGTTCATCATTGTCTGGCCGGACATGTGACTAAGACGTTAGGAACAAGAACATCGATAACATGGATAGAGTAAAGAGAGCATGTCGGAAAAATGAGATACAACATGACATTTTCATCTCGGGTTATGCAAAGTATCACTAATAAACTAAAACACTAACGGACATTGTAACGATTCACATGATAAAGATATTCATGTTATATGTAGGGATCATTGCAGCGATTGAAGAGCACAAAAGTGATCATTGTCACGGAAGAGTGTCCAGACATGTCTACATATATCTGAACCCACTGGGTCCCACACTTAAGAGTTTTGCGTCTATTGAATATGAGTTCGGCATAAGATTAAGAGTGAGGGATACTCAGAAAGTGGTTTGACGAATTCTCGAAATGGTTCCAATATATCACGGTTGGTTTTCGAAGGGTTCAAAACCCTTTCGATCATATATGGAAGGTGTTAGAATGATTTTAGGTAATTGTCCTATTTTTAGAAAGTCTGGAATACTCCAAAAGGTCAGAATATTCTGAAATGTCAAAGAACTCCAGAAGGTCAACTACCTTGGGGACCACCATGGGTCTGAAAGGGCTGCATGGACCCCACCCGCCGGCCGGCCAAGGAGGAAGGACGAGTCATCAAAGAGGACTCACCCCTCAAGGTGGTTTGGAGGGGCAAAAGAGTTCGAGTAGAACCCCAATTTCCCTAGTCAGTTTGGGCAAGGGGTGGCCCTTGGCCACCTATATAAAGGGGTGTTGTTGGCTAGGGAACCCCAAGGAAACCCTAGCCCATCCGACCACACCACCGCCGACCACCACCACCGGGCCGCCTCCTGCCAATGCCGCTCGCCGCCAAAGAGCCGCCGGTGGCCGACCATCGCCGTCGACCACCATCGTCGTGGTCTTCTCAACACCATAGATATTTCTATCTCTCTTCCCACGGAGCACTGCCTATCCACTACTCCAATCTCATCGGGAATACCGAAGCTCTGCTGGATCTTCACCAACATATTTTGTGGAGTCCGTGTGCTTGATCACACGTTCGATGCGACGAGGTGTTGCACATGCGGCACTAGATATATTATCATGACTAGCCAAGGATAGTTACAGGAATCTACTCGTGACTAGGTCAACCTCGTCATCCACAAACACTTATGCTAGTTCGATCAATGAGGTACATGATATGTTGCCTCCTCCTTGCAAACTTGATCTGAGCTTAAACGCTTGAATTTTTTATTTTGCGTAGCACGATCCGCAACATAGTTGTGCAAAGCTCTGATCAAAATGAATGGAAACAATTAGTCATGTATAATGGACATAATAATTGCTTGATGGAGCATGTGATGAGGAATTTTATACTAGAAAGTAGGCCTAAAAGAGTATATATATATAATCCACTCATTAGTAGCAGAGTAGAAGAACAATGGTAAGCATGCTATGTCACATCATCACTCATGATATGTAACAAGTCACCACTTCTAACATACTAACAAACATTATGAAGCTTGTTTTTTCTCTTCTCTCATGTATATGAGGATTGTTGATACTAGTAAAAGAAATTTACATTTAGAACCAATCCTTGTACCAATTATCGTGGTTATATATGGACTACACAGTAATGAAGATCGTTGAACTCAATCCACCGTTCCACAAAACATGCATCTACCTCATCCTCATACTACATCATGAAGCAATTCTTGCAAAATCTACCATAGAAACTTCACATCTAGTAAGAGGAACCGCATGCTCACAGATCTAAGATACCAGAGCTTCAAATCAATGTTACTCAGAGCGCTATGATGACCGGAAAGCAATGATGATATATTAGAGAAGTGGAGGAAGAAGACTTGCCACGTCGGACCTCCACTACCCGAAGTAGATGGCGCTGCTTACCTACTCATTGGTAAATAAGCTTCCCTAGATGGAGAGCTGGAGTGGGGGGGGGGGGGGCGGGGGGGGGGGGGGGGGGGGGGGGGGGGATGGTGGCACGATATTTGGCAGTCAGGCGGAATGGGGTATGTGGGCTATGCGAGTCGGAGGGCGGTGTCCAAATTTCACCCGCAGATTTCTTGCGAACCGAGCCGAGCTCCCTCTATCTCTTACTCGCATGAGCTTGGCACCACGGTTCCCCTAAGCACATGCGTAGAGGCTTGCTTGTTAGAAATAGCCGATTTAGACGTTCCACTGTTACAGGCTGCTCCAGGCCGCTTTAAGAAGTATGACATGCAAATATTTCTTTGACCATGAGCAATCAAACGAACAAGTAGTGGCCCACTTGAGCATGTTTTAGTTTTCTAGGGAAACCAAACACCCCCCCCAAATTTACATCACGAGATTTTACAAAATGGAACGAAACATAGATTTATGTTTCTACTCTCGTGAAAAACATAACAATATGGGCAAATCAAACATGATGTTCCACAAGATCATGTGATGCGAGCAACCATACACACACAGTAGATCTTGTTGCTTCGGTGGCAACCATGCCCATGACGGTGCACAGATTGCTGCAATGTGTAGAGACTATAATAGGTGCATGTTTAAGTTTTCGGGGGCAAGCAAACAAGCCCGTGAGATTTACGTCACGAGTGTTTATAAATGGAACTAAGCATCAGATTTTATCTTTCAACTCTCGTGGAAAACAAGATAATATGGGTAAATCAAATAAGATGTTGCACAATATCATGTTATAAAAAAATTAAATTGATGGAATAATCATACCAATACTATAGATCTTGTTGCAGTAGTAACCAAATTGATGCGAGCAACCAAACATATAATGTAGATCTTCTTGCTGCAGCAGTAACTGAATTGATGCGAGCAACCAAACACACACTGTAGATCTTATTGCTGCGGCAGTAACCAAATTGATGCGAGCAACCAAACACACACTGTAAATCTTCTTGCTGCAGCAGTAACCAAATTGATGCAAACAACCAAACACATAATGTAGATATTCTTGCTGCGACCGTAACCAAATTGATGCGAGCAACCAAACACACACTGTAGATCTTCTTGCTGCGAGTAAAATCAAATTAATGCGAGCAACCAAATACACACTGTAGTTCTTCTTGGTCGCGGACAGTAACCATGCCCCATGGCAGTGCACCGCACGGATTGCTGCTTCATAAAGCAGCCTCTGTTGTTAAGTAGTAGGCTGGCTTCTTCTGTTCCGTTCCATTACAAATAGCAGGCTGGCTTCTGCTGTTCTCTCAATCGAGCTCTCTCCTCTCGTCTCCTTCTCAAGTAGTCAAGAACGCTCTCGTCTGCAGCTGCAAGGTAACCTCGTTTCCTTTCCTGTCCCATGCAATCCTCTTAGTTCACTTCCCCTGCTGCCAGCCGCGCGCAATGCATCCAGCCATCCCCTTGCTGTTCGTTTGTCTTATGCAAGATCTGCCGCTGTTCGTTCTATTTTTCTGAATAAGTGATGTTTTAGGGAAAGAAATATGACGTAGCTACCATTTTCCAGGCCCTGGTTTAGTTATTTTCAGATCTGGCCTCCTAATAATGCTCGCTAGTGATGACCGAGAGGTAAGAAGATTTGTAGATCGAGACCCGCCTAGTTCTCCAGTAATGGATTGCTTGTTCTGTACTAGTTTCGTCCTTCTGTAAAAGGGTGTTAAATCAATCTGCTTTGTTTCGGTTTTATGGGTTTTTAGGTTCTTATATTCCCGATCCGTGGTTTCTTAGGGTTCTGATGATACAGGTCGATATGTTTGATGCACCTGTTTTCCCCCACTTGTTATCAAGTTCGTCACCTATTGCCTAGTACCGATCTTTGTTTTCCTTGGTAGTAATTAGTGAAAAAGCTTGGGCTAGATGAATCCGACATCGTAAAAAAATTGTTGAAGCTCGTTGATCAGTCATTTCAATCTATCTGACAAAGAAAAACAGTGTACACCTTTGCTTGAAGCAGTACCCATGCCCGTTGTTTAATGCTTCTGCATCCTCACTTTAGACATAGTGTAGCAGCCAGCTCCCTCTCGTGTTAGCTATTTTCAAGGCCCTGATTTGGTTAGTTTCTGATTCTGAATCTCGTCATAACGTTCGCTAGTGATCTCTTAGTGGTAGATAGTCTTGGGTTGCTAGTTCTGAACTAGATTTCTGCTAGTTTTTTGTACATCTGTAAAAAGGACCGACGATCTTGCTGGGGTGTTAAATCAACTAGCAAGGTGGCCTCGCAAATGCGAGGACATCTTCTTTAGCATGTCCAAAATATGAAGTATATATGAGAATGGCGTTTGGAGCTCGAGCTCCATGGAGCTTAAAATTTTAAAAGCCCTTAAAATTCAAATTAAAACACTTTAAAACATTTTGAAAAATAGCATGATGTAGAAAATGTTGTATTCTAACCGTGTGTATTTTTCAGAACAAAATATGTTATACTTTTGGCTCAGCAAATATGATAAAAATTGAGATTTTGTCCCCGGTGAACAGTGATGAACAGTACACACAAAATGTAATTTTGTCTTCCTATGCAACTTTTTTATTTTTATAGAGCATAAAATACAATGTATTACATTCTAAAAGTTCACACAATGATGAAGTACAATATTGCACATGCCTAGATATTTGTTTCTGAATTTTTGAAATGTTAAAATTTGAATTTTTGAAATTTCAAAAGAGAAAACAATCAAGCTCACGGCCGAGCTCCATTTGGAGTATTTGAGTATATATTTCCTATCATATATCAATATTCATTTTTTATTTGCCTCTATAATTACAAACTATTCGGCATTGGAAACATGCATATAAATATAGTTCTAAGAAATAAATAAAGGAGTGGTACATTTTTCTAGGTAATATAATTCTCTCTCAATATGGATTGGAGGGAGTAATACCACTTTTCTCAATAACCTACAATCTAAATTATCGGATAGGAAACATCGTACTTGTTCTTTCTTTTTTAGTAAATTTAGTAATATTCATAATTTTAGCTATTAGTGTTCTTTCTTTATTTGCTATTGACAGATCCTCATAGTTGTTACGTGTTAAGAAAGGATGCACTACATTATTAATGAAATCAAATGTCCTTTGACGTCGATCATCTCTACTCCGTGCAAAAGAAAATTGCACCCCTGTTCTAAAACAATCGCGACAATCTAACTCCAACCAAATAAAGATATTATTAGCTTAAAATTTCTTAGACGTATTTATGTGCACTATTATAAACATAAATGTATATATTCTACCACTAACTTCTATGGTCTCCATTGAACATATATCTTGGCTTTAGGTTTTTCAATTTTTTAATTATTAGATGTTCATAAATGTTGTTTCTATCTATTTGAATATGACAACCATGGGCATACATTGAAGTTCTCTTTTCTTGAAATTTAAAATCTAAATATATTGAACACTATTCCCCTCAAAATCTAGTTAATTATTTGTTTGCACTCACCTTTTCTCCATATTTCTCTGTCCGTGCTGCACAACCTTGTACATGTTCAGTGGGCACCCATATGAGATCATGGTTATAATTTAATTCTATTAATCTTAAATATCAGCAGTGTGCGGTTGGGAGTTGTCAAATGTTCAATTGTACAACGTTTCATTGACCTTTAGCAGCTAATTACGCGTTTGAATGCACATGAAGACTTGAGGTGAGGTTTAAGTCGTATATTGATGTTAAACTTTGAAATATTATTATTATAAGACCAAAATATATGAACAATAGATTAGACCATTTCTATCTCTGCCTGGTTTTTCACTATTTCAACTATAATAACCAAATGACTTAATGCATACTTGGGATGCGTTTATAGTCTATTTAGTAATACACGTGTCTAATGTTTATGTTCTATTCAATGGTGTATGAATAAATAATGCAGTGTATAGCTAGCTGCATGTATTGTACTTTTATTGATACTAAATTCACTACATCTAGTATATTGCGGTCTGGATTTTACCTGACATATCCATATGGTTGTTATTTGGATGTTTGTCTTTGCATGGACATATTTTAGATAGATTAATACACTTGTGTCGTATATAAGTTGGTCCTGGCTCGACTTCAGTTTTGCCGCATATGTCATCGAGATCAATCGTAATCTTACCCTAGACGCATTCTAATGTAAGTTATATTATGAGTGGGCTAGTATAGCTCGTCAACTATATAAAATACAACTACAAAGTTAGCTACATGGAATTGACCTATACATTTGGTGGCAGTGATATTTTTCTTTCCCAGCCTTTTTTCATATAGTTCGCCTAAGAACATGGACACATACTCTATGATTCCAAAAGGCTGGGTGAAGATCGACAATTTCCACATCCAGGGTAAGATGATCTTCAGGTGGTGGCCCTAAAGAAGAACATGAAACCATAAGTCCTCTGTGACGTTATCTACATGATTTCTTACTATGAGAAAATATAGTAAAGTATCTAAAATAATCTAGATGATGTGGATCAACCTGATGTACCCATACATTACCAAATTTGACCTAGGTATGTAGTTTCTTTTTTCTAGTGGGCAGAACTTGCTAGGTCCCACTAATTAGAGATAGATCTTAAACATTTTTTAAGAGCCATGTACTCTCGATACAGTTAGCATGATTCGTATCATTGCTTCCGTGCATATGCCATTGGATATGAAATTTTATAAAAGCATTATATGCAGTTGTCATCCGATACAGTGGACCACTAAATATGAGAAGCCAAGAATGTGGGTCACAATTTTAAATGTTTATATTGGGCATGTACATTCAATTTGTCGCATTATTCCTGTTTCTCCAATTAAATCTTAGTCACAAATTATATATCTAACTATCCAAATATGATTTAGATGATGTAGATTAACATTGTGTCTCGAAAAATACACTGTATATTGACACAACATGTGCAAGTTTCTATTTTTTGGTTTTTTACATAAATTGAATTTAAATTATTGTCAAAAGTTGTTGTGTGTCTTCTGTCTTGTAGGAAACACTCGGCAATATGTTCATTATCTGATGAGTACTTTTTGATTGCCGGGTATAATACAGATTTGCCAAGTTTTTTCTCTTAGTCTTTTCTAGAAAAAAACTTGAAATGACCCAAATACATGACCACTTTTTTTTTTTGCAACGACCACTTCCTAAATAGTCTAACATGTAATTTACTAACATGTCTTAGTAGGGACACGAACCCCAAACGTCTATTTATGTTTCCTTGTAGCTAGGCAGACTCAGCTATTTTTGTCATACGGAGGTAGGCTTCTTGTAATCTTTTTTATTCATGGACTCTTTCATGTCCTTGGATTTCCAACGGACTCAGCTCTTTACCTATGTTTTTTTTCTTAACTGATGACTAATGTCTCTTGCTTTTATAGGAGTTTTGGTATAAACCAAAAGGTATGGACACGTCTGGATACAAAAACTGTGTCAATCTGGAACTACACGGTTACGTAAATTTTTATTAAATCCTAGCCACAAAATTTAGATCTAACAATTAAAATAATTAAGATGATGTGGATTAATATGGTGGCTCTATTTTAGAACCCCGTATTGTGCTTTTAGTATATAATAGATAGATTGCTCAATCGATCACAGTAAGATTTTGATAATTCGATATTAATTTTTCTTTTGAGCGTGCCTGGGGCGTGCTTACGCCAGCCTAAACATTTCATAACTCATCAACCGAAATCGGGTTCATTACAATGAGAAGAGGACAGAGGAAGCAAGCTAGAGATCGCCGGGGACTTGGAAGGGTCAAATCTATTACACCAAATTTTTAGTTTGGAGGAGGAGGGCGTCGTGGAGCAGCGGTAGGCCCAGAGCCTAATGTCTTCAACACATTCCCGAACGGTCAGAGTAAAAGTATCCGATAATCATAGAGACTCACATCCAACTGATCGGCAACTTTAAACATGGCATGGATGCTCATGAGGTGCTGCTATTCCGTCGGCCAATCTGCGCATGGTGTACAATGTATTGGTAGTTTGGTACATCCTGATGTTCTCTTTGTTACCCTGCTTATTACTTTCTGTGCTTGCCAACATGTTCATCCATCGTCCAGTCCGTTGAGAAGGCCTTGGTGGACCGGTGGTCAGCACCTCCTGCTCCGCAGACGGCAAGATCCGGCTAGTCCCACGACGGCGGTTCTCCGGCTCGCTTCTTGTACGCGGTGAGTCCAAAGGCGCCTCTTTACAGCGTGTCCCATGACATTGGGGTCAACGACAGGGCAAGGTGAAAGCCTGGCGTGATGCGGACAACGGCGATGTCTGTGGGCGCCGTCACCTCCTTGGAGGCGTCGTCTTGGCGCACCTCATTCTTTCCCGCCTCAAGCACCGAAGGAAACCCTGGAGCGCTCTTTGTTTCGGGTGATGACGGCGCGGCTGCATCGTTTCCTCCTTGGGGGCGTCGCCTAGGTGGTTTGTGGTGTCATTGGTGCGTGTATTGGAGTCGATGGTGGCTGCCGCTCAAAGCGTGGGCATTTGGGGCGCTATGTACACCGCCATCGTTGCTTCGTGGTTGACGACTTCTTTGGTTGGGTTCTGCCCCGCTGCTCACTCGTCGACTCTTTGGCGCTTATGGGCGGGCAATTCGTTGGCTTGTGCCTTCCCGGAGTTCGCCTCGGTCCCATAAAGCTCCAATCTTTGGTTGTGACACTGCCTAGAAGCTTCGTGTATCGCCTCCTCGCCATTCTTGGCTAAAGACGATACAAGGCGAGTCCTTTCGTTTATCGGTGTGGGTTGAGTTGTAAGCCGTGTGGCGTAGCGTTTGTATCGGGTAGCCTTTTTGGCGTTTTATCGGTCGTCTTGGGCTCTTCTTCTATGAAATCGATACACCTCCTAGGGTGTATCTTTGTGTTCATCCCATCAGACATGGACTTCACATTATCGATCGAACAACATACATACTTATCTCAACCCGCAGATTTATAAGGCGTTATCGCGTGCAGCCCTTATCTCAGCCGTTTATTTGCTTGGGATTCGAGCATGCGGGTCCCCTATATGTCTCATCAAAAAAGGGAATCTATAGCCCCTGTGTGCAAAAAGTGGAAGGACTTTATATTTACCAGTCTGTACTCTTTAAACACACTCAGAAAAACTCTAAAAATACACAAGAACTTCATAAAACCAAACAGCGGAAAGTTTAAAAATAATTTTAAAAATATTCAATATTAGACTCGTTTCGAAGAGTTCGATGTCAGTAAGTCAAATATGTGAACAAAATTTAATTTGCATATATTGTGTGAAAGTAGAGCTTCATTTTAAGCCTTTAGTGTATTTGGAGAAAGGAATCTAATCTCACATACGCATGCAGATGGGGCCCACGTACTTCAGTCCCCCATAAGAAGGCAACCGTAGAGATAAGGACTTCGCGCGACAACTCATTGTAAACAGACTATTGCTACTTGTCTACTCCACCGTTAATTCATCAGCACACATGGATCAAATCTCTGAACAGGGAGAAGGGCAGCCACACTGTGCCAAAAGCTAAATTGGCCACGTAATCATCAGTGGCATCGGTGCCAATTTTTATCTAACATCCACAATGTAGCCATTGCCAAAAAATTTGACATGTTAGCCTAACTCTAACATAAAGTAAATAGAAAACTCTAGATGAGGTGGGCCTCCAAGTAAAAGCATGCAGATCAAAGCCATATGACATGAGAGAGAATGATTTTTTTATTCCCTTGAAAGATTTGGCATCGGCGCATGTAGCTGCGCCCGCTCCATCTTTTTTTGGCTTTGGCTACCAAATTTAGTATCCCACAGTGGAGGGAGCTGATGCCAAAAGCCAAATATGCAATTTGGCATCGCTATTTGGCATACATTGTGGCTGCTCTAACACGCCAAGCCCAGACTTTTACCCCTTGCAGTGGCATGGTAGACCGATGCAGTCAAGCTAGAGCATATAGATCACATGCAATGATAACCTATGGTCTTTGGATTCGAGTGGCCCGGCTCGGTTGAATTCAATCGAATCGACGGTATAGTACGTATTATCTCCAGAGATCAAAGCTAGCCGGTCTCCACCAGGCAGCGTTTCATCCCTGGAGAAATGGAGAGAAGATCTTCTCGTGGAGTAGCAAGATCTAGGCCTTCTTTGATTCACAGGGTAGGAAAATCAAAGAAATAGGAATTGCAAAGAATTGAGATTGCCTATATGGAAGTTGATCTGGAGCTGTAAGATTCCTCTTAAAGTTCGGATTTTTGCCTGGAAAGCTCTCTCTGGTGGTTTAGCTACTGAGGCTAATAAGAAGAGGATGCATATTCCAGTGTCAGGTGGGTGTCGTATTTGTGGAGGTGAGAGGGAGGATGTTTTCCATGTCCTGATGAAGTGTCCCCATGCGGCTGCACTATGGGCTGCGATGAGAGAGGTATGGAACATCCCGGTGTGGAAAGATGGTGGTACGGGTGATTGGTTCGAACAATGGTTATTCAAACTAGATACTAGCACATGTGATCGGGTCCTTATGATAGCTTGGAGGATCTGGTTTGCCCGTAATGAAGTAACGCATGGGAAGGAACTACCATCGATAGAAGGATCACGAAGATTCATCTGCAGCTATATCCGCTCCTTGGCAGATATTAGGCAGGCCACGCCGGAGCAAATTCTCAAGGGTAAACAAAGTGTGGAGCGGGATAAGGAGCATGGGATGATGGCGGTGAGTTTGGGTCCAAAACCTTTATGGGCTAGGCCAGAAGAGGGTGCGCTGAAGCTGAACATCGACGGTGCCTATGTGAAGGAGACATGCCAGGCTGGCGCTGGAATGATTATGAGGCGAGCTGATGGTTCAGTGGTTTTCTCTGCGTGCCGGGTTTTACGCCACTGTTCATCAGCCTTTGAGGCAGAACTGTTGGCGTGTTTGGAGGGTATTTGTTTTGCGGCTGACATGGATCTCTTTCATATTACTATTGAGTCTGATTGTCAGACCCTGGTGAGTGTGGCGACCAAGGATATTCGTGATGGGTCAGCCCTGGGTCATCTCATAGAGGATTTGCGTGTTATGCTTGCTTCGGAGCGGTTCGTTCAAATTGTTAAAATTTCTAGATATTGTAATAAGTCTAGCCATGAGTTAGCTAGGTTTGGGATGAGAGAGCAACGATCTCAGCTCTGGGTTGGCACTGTGCCTAGTGATCTTTGGGACCTTATTCAGAAGGATTGTAACAACTCTATATCTTCTTAATACAATCTTGTTTCCCCCGCAAAAAAAAAAAAAGAGATTGCCTGCCAATCAAATCCTCTATGTGTATAGGATTTTTTCCATGATGTCAGAGCTCATGCTATTTTTTCTATGAAACTACACTACAGATTTTCTATAGGATCAATTCCTATAGATTACAATCATATGAATCAAACGAATGGGAAAGGAAAAATTCCACAGGATTTCAATCCTACAAAAATCCTTTAAAAATCCTATGAATCAAAGAAGGCTCTATATGCTCAGGCAGTCTGATGTTACATCTGTGATCTGTGGCCCTCTGTGATGGACTTTCTCAGGCACAAGATCGCGGAAATTTCCTAACTCGGAAGGAAGCCCATCTCAAGTGCCGCCATGTTTGTACAGCAGCCAGCCGGGCACGTTTGTCTCTTTGCTATACAGCATGCACAAGCTTTGAGAAGCCGGCTGCTCCGTCGCGTCACAAGTCCACTCGTTCTCCCTTTTGACGTTGCAAGAAAAGACGGATACAGCCTGAAGAGAGAGACCAGAGTCACAGCCACCACTGTAAAAAAAAAAAGATTCACAGTCACCCATGCGATCACATCAAACGACACAGCTCTCTCTCTCTCTCTCTCTCTCTCTCTCTGTGAGCGTCACAGCACCCTGTCCACATGTATGGCTGCAGTGCAAGAGCATATTGACTTCTACAGAAGGAAGGACGACCTCTTGAAAAAGCTTGACGTAGTAGTAGAAAAATGCAGCGGTAGGATAAGCTGCTGGTACTGCAGCCCGCTGGGGCGACAGGCCGGTTTTGGATCGATACTAGCTGAGGTTTAATCATGAGGTTGTCTATACCCGACCCTACAGTGGATAAATGAAGGAACAGAAAATGAGAGGAGGGCGCCAAATTAGCAAAATTAAGAAAAGTGCATTGCATTCTTTTGGACAGGAGATGTAGGTTTTTACGACAAATTATGGGACGGATACAGTAATATAGTTTGTACATACAAAGAAGGGAATGGGGTATTTGAGTAGCGGTTGAACGATGATCACGAAGTCATCATGCTTACAAAACCCTGTTTCCATATGCATTGCTTCGGGCACCCCGTGTAATGAACTTGCCAAGTCTAAAGTTTTTGAACAAAAAAAACTTTACACGAGTCCAACCTTTCTGTACACGATACTACAGGTCTAGCGGCCATCCTTGGCAACATAAAATTTACCAAAAATTGTATGTCCTGTCCAGGTTTACATGATAAAATGGAATCTTTCTTAACCCAGAAACAAAATCTGTACAGGACCTGCAGATAACTTGACTCGAGCAAACATCCTCTGGCTTCATAATCTTACATGGAGACAACTAATTGTAAGATTAGCAGCTCAGTTCCCAGACAGGTTTATTATACACATCAGTTTGGTCCTTTTGTCTGGCGCTTGGCGAGCTGAAAATAATGACCTGTTTCCTATTCCTTTCCTTTATTTTTTTGTCTCAGACTCTTCAGCTTCCAGCTATATACTCGCTGATGCCCACTTGAAGAACTATACAGAGACTGGAAATTTTCAGAATTCACAGCATCTCCTTTTCCAGTTTCAGCACAGCTCCTCCCTTCCAATTTGCTTTCATTCTCTTCTTTCCTTCCACCTGTTGGCAAATGTCAAACATGTTATCTTGTCTATCACAAAGGAACATTTTATGGAGCACAATCAATTAATGCTCCAAAGCTAACTTTCATCAAAATAATACCTGTTTTTTTAACAACTCCTTTTTCCTTGATATATCACCCCCTGCAATGCAAGTAAAAGAAAAATAGTGGTGTGACTAATCTTTTGCAAAGCTGTGCACACAAAGAGTAGCGATATTTTCTTTCAAGAAAAGTAGACCACTGCAATAGCTGAGAGTAAAAATGCTTCGATAGGTGTGCACAGGATGGAAAACATGAATAAGGAAAACAGCATTTGTTTAACTTTATGAAACTGTCAGTTACACGTTTTAGCATTTTTTATTACCGTAGCATTTGGATAAGACATCCTTCCTGATGGCTGATAGGACTTCGCTTGCAACGACCTTTGCGCCAATACATGCCTGTCAAGGTGCTGATTAGCATATGATTGCTATAAACAGGAGTACTAAATGAGTGATTCATGGCTTGCGTGGTTATGACTGAAATAATGTGGCTGCTCCTACTTTCCACCAAGTTGCTGAAGTAGTATCTTAACCTTGTAGCAAAATACTCCATCCGTTTCAAAATATAAGATGTTTTAGCTTTGTGAAGCAAATGTATCTAGACATCTTTTAGTGTGTAGGTTCACTCGAATACACACACTAAAAGATATCTAGATACATTTGCTTCACAAACCTAAAACATCTTATATTTTAAAACGGAGGGAGTATACACTAGATGAGAAACCGATTAGAGCAAATAATTTGATGTACCGACGGTACCATACAGTAGCAGACCACCAAGAACCATCGTTATCTATCACAGGGCAAACCACCAGACCAGAAAACCACAAAGACCAAGACCAGAAAACCCCAAAGACCAGGACTAGGTCAGGTCAGTCGCAGAGGCAGCCAAGAGGAAACATGCTGCAACTAGGAAGGAAAAGCCTGTAATAGTAACCAGGAGCTCAAGTGAAATGACCAAACCAATCAAGTTTTCTTGTCCTCACTAACGTAAGGTAAAACTTTGGATTAGGAGGATCAAGAAAGCAATCTTTAGGAAATATACTTTGTGTTTTGTTGAATGTTAACTAGTGAACAAAAGAGCAATGCCTCAATTTATCTTAATACCAAAATAAATTGCAGAGTTAGGATGACCTGAACTCCTGAACCCTACTACTTGATAGAAGAGAACATGCTTTTGCTTAGTGTTCTTCTGATTATTAGTTGTACTGTTTTGCAACAACACTAAACTAAGATTTGGGACACTTCAAAAGTCAAGCTTTCGTAACAGTACTTCAACCGAGGACCGGTCCAGATTCTATAGGGATGCATGTAGCAGCACTAACAACTCCTGTAACGTTTAGATCTCTAATCAACAAGAGCACTAATCACCCACCTGAAGTTCAGAACTGACAAAGTGCTGGTGTGAAATGCATTGGTTGCATATCAAAACTGGGAACTATTCTGGTTGTGCATTCACTTGCCAAATTCTTTTTTTTTTTTAGCGCAACCGCCAGGAGCTCTGGCTATTCATTAAGAAGAGGGAAAATGATCCGGTTTATAGGGAAACCAGATCGAAAACCGTACAACACCTAAAACCGACAAGCGGACAACTCCCAAAGATTGAAACAACAACAACAGCACAACAAGAGAAACCACAAAGGCACCCACAACCAACCACAATTTCGACAATTCCACACATAGGATGCAACAAATGCATCTATCATGTAATCTCAGTCGCCTTCTTCTTGGCGGCGACCTTTCTTCCTTTGGGCTTTTTCACCTTTTCCATCTTCTTCACAAGGGAGCCAAGCATCGTGATGGACCGAGGCGACAAAGGGGTCTTAAACTTGTCGTTGAAGGCCGCAAGGGCGTTGTAATCAAACTCCGCGTTTTCTTCTAGAAGGCCCAAAGTACGCGCAAGCAACTCCTGAGTTGTAGCATCCTTACGCTTCTGCTTCTGCTTCTCGATGCGACCACTCCGGCGAGGAGTGGTGGCCACCTCTAAAGGAGCACGAGCACGCCTAGGTCCCGACGTAGCAAGGATAGGCGGAGGCAGTGGCCGAAAAACCAACGACAAGAAGGCATTGCGCTTGTCGGCGGCCGAAACCTCCGGATCAACTTGAGTGCCCTCCATAGCCACGGATGAAGGAACAAATACACTGGCGGCCGCAGGGATCTCCTCCAAAGGCGCTTACAAGGACGACCTGGGTGCCTGCTTTTTCGAAGCCAAGGTGGCTAAGAAATCGCAAAGCTTGGTGGAGTCATGAACCTCAGGATCAACAGAAGCTTCAACAAAAAGCTCTGCCAACCCAAAGCCCTCGACGTCATCAGAGCTGGAGTTCTGAAGACCCTCAAGAGATGCAACATCACCTGCATGCGCATCTGGAAGCAGGCCAGAGGAGCACTCAGGAGGCACACTAAAGTCTTCCAAGCCAACAGAAGGCGAGCCGCAGACGCGATGAATAGGTGGGAAGGGGCCGTAGATCTCGAAGAGCTCAGCATCCAACAGCCCAGCATCCGAATCTTGAACGGGGGCTTTCCCAACACCCTTGGTAGAAGCCGCCTCCGCACGCTCCCAACTTCCGATAGCACGCGCTAACCAGAGCTTGATCGCAACAGCCTCATCCCGCAGGGGCCGAGTAACCTCTTCGATGCGATCCGCAACAAGCTGGAGGAGCTCAGTGCGAAGAGAAGCAAACTGGGCCTGCCAGTCGAAGTCCGGAACGACAAAGACAGTGGCATTCCTGCCAACTCCAGGAGGGGAGGAAGGCGATGCTGGTGGCGACGACGGGCGCACAACCTCGGCCCAGGTCCGAGAGTGTGCAGGGCGAGGAGAACCAACAGCTGGAGAGCGGCTTTGAGATGTAGGAGAGCGGCCGACTGGAGATCGATGACGACGATGACAGTTACGCTCCCGGTGACCCGGACGACGGCAACGGATGCAACGAAAGGGTTCCCGACACGCGGCAACTTGGTGGCCGCGCTCGAGACAGCGAAAGCATCGCCCTCGAGCCCACCTCTTGAAGGCGAGGCTCCGCTCCAGCGCCTCCGTCTTCGAGGATGGGAGCAGGAAGGAACGGCCAGAGCGACGACCCGAACCCACCAGCTGCCAGCCCCCCTCTCCATCCAAGCCCGTGGCAGGAGCAAGGGACGCACGGGGCTTTGCCGAAGGAAGCCCTGCCAACAGCGCAGGCGAGTCCTCAGCGGAAGCAAGGAGGCTCTGGGAGCAGAGTTTAAGCCTCTCCGCTGAGGAGAAAAACGTTGGCCTGAAAGGAGACGGAGGGAGGGATCCCGGCGGCGGCGGCGGCTGAAGCGGAGCAGGGAGCTCGGCAGCCATCACGCGGGACGGGGATGGCGACCGACGAGGGGCCTAGCGTGGCAACGGGAGACGATGGAGGCCGCTTGACGAAGGCCGGGAGGGCCGCGGCGAGCCGAGCCGCTGCGACGCCGAAGGCAGGAGCACTGGCGGGGAGGAGCCCAGATGCCACGACTCCGGCGACGGCAGAGCAGGGCAGCAGGACAGGCGGAGAGAGAGCGAGGAGGGGGGCCTCAATCTGGCCAGCGAGGAAGCAGGGGAGGCCGGGGGAGGGAGATCAGCGCGGCGGCGGAGCGCACGCCCCCGTCGCCCCCATGGTCGCGAGAGCGGTTGGTGGTAGCGCGGATGCGGCTGGCTATCTTCCTTGCCAAATTCAGTCATGTTAAGTCCAAAGAGAAGCAGTCGTTATACACATGGTAATTGTAGAAGCTATATTATATTTGCAAAACAACTACTAAAGGACTACCATCTACAAGATAACAGAAACAACCATACCTATATTACACCTACGAACTCCCATCTTATTAAAAAGAAGAATAAGCACCCCCTATATTAGATTTTAAAACTCCCATCTAGAGAAATTCCATCTAAAAGTAACAGAAAAATTCATCGATTACGTCGTTATACCTCACACACAACATAGACTAAAGCAAAAAATCATAAGCGATATTGCATTCACAAAACAAACATCTAGAGAACTCCCATCTAAAAGAAGTAACATAAATATTCGACCCTATGTTACAGCTAAAAACTCCCATCTAAAATTTCACAAAAGAAACTGTATATTACACCTAGAAGCTCCCATCTAAATTCACAACGAAATAAGCACACTGCATTACATCCAGAACACTCCCAACTAATTCAAAGAAAATAACCACGTTATGTCACATCTAGAAACTCCCATCTAATTCACAAAATACGAAACTAACCAAAGTAAGTAAGCTTTCAAAGACTGGAAACCTCACATGTAGCCCGGCTACATGTAGCCTGGTTTAGTTCTTTTTTCAAACTTCAAAACTTTTGATTTCAAAGTTTCAAAAAAATCAAAAAAAAAACGGACGTAGACAATGTTGTATTCTATTAATGTGTAAATTTTCGGATTGAAATTCATTGTATTTTTCCCTCAGTAAAATGAAAAAATCTCACAAAATGACAAAATATAGATTGTATCACCGAGGACATAATTAATTGCTATTTTTGCTGAGCCCAAAATATAACATATTTCATTCTAAAAATTAACTCCGCCTATGTTGCCTCAACATAGCCGGTCCCAGGCCCGGGTAAAGAAGGATGGTTATGATAGGCTTGGCAAGCTAACGTGAAAAACCCAGCCACTCTTATGGAGATGAAACCCAAAAGAATTTTTTTGGGGCGTAACCCTCTTAGTGATGCGCCATACCGGAACCCGAGTGTGGTGTCAAATGGGCAAGGGCCGGGCTGTCACCCCCCTAAGGTGGCGTGCCGTATCTTGATCTGGATATGGTGACAAGTGAGCAAGGATCGGGTCATTGCATCCTTAGTGGCGCGCTACATCGACGCCCGGGTGTAGTGGAAAATGAGCAAGGGTCTTCGCATTTGACTCGACGAGTGCGAAGGGTAAGGAAGCTAGGCGAGCCTAGGAGGATCTGCTGAGGTAGCTGGAACGTAGGGTCCTTGACATGTAAGCTTCGGGAGCTAGTTGATACAGTGGTGAGGAGAGGCGTGGATATCCTTTGCGTTCAAGAAACCAAATGGAGGGGACAGAAGGCAACGAAGGTGGAGGATACCGGCTTCAAGTTGTGGTACACGGGGACAGCTGCAAAAAAAATGGGGTAGGCATCTTGATCAACAAGAGCCTCAAGTCTAGAGTGGTAGATGTCAAGAGATGTGGGGACCGGATTATCCTGGTCAAGCAGGTATTTGGAGACTTAGTTAGGAGTGTACCGAGTGGCGAGAAGCTCTTTATAGGAGGAGACCTCAATGGCCAGGTGGGTGCATCTAACACAGTTTTGAGGGGGGTGCATGGGGGCTTTGGCTATGGCATTAGGAATCAAGAAGGAGAAGATGTCTTAAGCTTTGGTCTAGCCTACGACATGATCGTAGCTAACACCCTCTTTAAAAAGAGAGGATCACATCCAGTGACTTTTAGTAGTGGACAACATTGTAGCCAGATTGATTTCATCCTCTCGAGAAGAGAAGACAAGAGGTGTGTGCCTAGATTGCAAGGTGACAGTTGTAGAGAGTGTTGTCCATCAGCATAAGCTTGTGATGGCTAATTTCCGCTTTCGGATTCGTGTCCAGCGGGATAAGCGTGCCAAAGTCGCTAGAACTAATTGGTGGAAGCTCAAGGGGGAGGTAGCTCATGCGTTCAAGGCGAGGGTATTTAAGGAGGGTCCTTGGGAGGAAGAGGGTGATGCGGACAATATGTGGATGAAGATGGCGACTTGTATTCGTAAGGTGGCCTCACACAGGAGTTTGGAGTGTCAAGGGGAAGTAGAAGAGAAGCTAGAGATACATGGTGGTGGAATGATGAGGTCCAAAAGGCTATTAAGGAGAAGAAAGATTGTTTCCAACTCCTATACTTGGATAGGAGTGCAGACAACATAGAGAAGTACAAGATGGCAAAGAAGGCCACAACGCAAACTGTGAGTCAAGCATGGGGTCGGGCGTATGAGGGCCTCTACCAACATTTAGACACGAAGGAAGGCGAAAGGGTTATCTATAAGATGGCCAAGATTTGAGAGGGGAAGATGAAGGATGTTGACCAAGTCAAATGCATCAAGGACGGAGCAGACCAACTGCTAGTGAAGGACGAGGATATTAAGCACAGATGGCGGGAGTACTTTGAAAAGCTGTTCAATAGGGAGACCGAGCTCTACCACTGAACTCGACGACTCCTTTAATGATACCAGCAAGCGTTTTGTACGGCGAATCAAAGAGTCTGAGGTCAAGAAGGCTTTAAAAAGGATGAAAGGAGGAAAGGCAATGGGCCCTCACTATATCCCCATTGAGGCGTGGAGAGGCCTCGGAGACATAGCGATAGTATGGCTAACTAAGCTTTTCAACCTCATTTTTGGGGCAAACAAGATGCCAGAAGAGTGGAGACGGAGTATATTAGTACCAATCTTCAAAAACAAGGGGGTGTTCAGAGTTGTACTAATTACCGTGGAATTAAGCTGATGAGCCATACAATGAAGCTTTATGAGAGAGTCATTGAGCACAGCTTAAGACGAATAACAAGCGTGACCAAAAATCAGTTTGGTTTCATGCTTGGGAGGTCGACTATGGAAGCCATTTTCTTGGTACGAAAACTTATGGAGAGATATAAGGAGCAAAAGAAGGACCTACATATGGTGTTCATTGTCTTGGATAAGGCCTGCGATAAGATACCGCGAATGTATTGTGGTGGGCCTTAGAGAAACACAAAGTCCCAACAAAGTACATTACCCTCATCAAGGACATGTACGATAATGTTGTGACAAGTGTTCGAACAAGTGATGGTGACACATTAAAATAGGACTGCACCAGGGGTTAGCTTTGAGCCCTTATCTTTTTTATTATGTGATGGATGAGGTCACAACGGGTATACAAGGAGATATCCCATGGTGTATGCTCTTTTCTGATGATGTGGTACAAGGATGATAGTCGGACGGGGGTCAATAGGAAGTTAGAGCTTTGAAGACAAACCTTGGAATCGAAAGGTTTTACACTTAGTAAACTAAAACCGAGTACATGAGGTGTGGTTTCAGTACTACTATGCACGAGGAGGTTAGCCTTGATGGGCAGATAGTACCTCAGAAGGACACCTTTCCATATTTGGCGTCAATGCTGCAAAAGGGACGGGGACATCGATGAAGATGTGAACCATCGAATCAAAGCCAGATTGATGAAGTGGCGCCAAGCTTCTGGCATTCTTTGTGACAAGAGAGTGCCACAAAAGCTAAAAGATAGGTTCTATAGGACGGCGATTCAACCCGCAATGTTGTATGGCGCTAAGTGTTGGCCGACTAAAAGGCGACATGTTCCACAATTAGGTGTGGCGGAGATGTGCATGTTGAGATGGATGTGTAGATGCTCTGGTGCATAGCGGACGGCTAAAGCGTCTGATAATGTCAAGAGAGGTCAGGGTAGACCAAACTTGACATGAGAGGAGTCCATAAAGAGAAGGACTAGAGTATCACCAAAGAACTAGCCATGGACAGGGCTGCATGGAAGCTTGCTATCCATGTGCCAGAACCATGAGTTGATTGCGAGATTTTATGGGTTTCACCTCTAGCCTACCCCAACTTGTTTGGGAATAAAGGCTTTGTTGTTGTCATTCTAAAAATTTACAGACTTGTAGATCACAATATTGTCTACATCCTGATATTTTTTAGAATATGTTTTGAAATATCTAAATTAGATTTTTTAGAGGTTTAAAAAGTGGCCTACATGTAGGCCGAGCTACAAAAGTCCACTCTCAACTTCATAGACTCCTTATATATGATGATGAAATCAGATTATATATATATTTGAGAAAAAAATCAAAGTTATATGCTCGATAAAAGATATCAAAGGTTATAAAGGATGGCAATTTGACTCATGGAAGTGAGTAACATGAAGTAAGACAACAGTCTGCACAGACCAAAGATTCCTATATATGATGATGAAATCAAAGGTTACATGCTCGATAAAAGAAATCAAAGGTTATATGTTTAAGGGTGGCAATTTGACCCATGCTCGATAAAAGACACTAGGAGCGGTCAGTATGACAAGCGGAAATGCATCAAGCTGACCTACAGGACGTGTTTGTGTAGCTCATAAAATTAAATTGAAAAACAAATGTTTGACCCGATAGGTGCCCAGATTGGGTCGGGTTACCCATCAAGTTTGGGAATGGGTCTGAACCCTGACCCACGGCCAGGGTAGGGTCTCATGGGCAAGCCCTTGACTAGATAATGCGTTTCAGAGTCAACCCGACGAAACCTGACCTGATTGCCACCCTTACATATGTTCTAGAAAAAAAATGAAAGGTCAGATGAGTACAAGTTTACTGGCCACTTACTTGAAAATGCTTCCACATGCTCACCATTGATTTGTATGTCTAGCTTTACTAGGTAATGTTCCCTGTACCTGCCAATTAGGAAAAGATACATCTAAGCTGATTTTGCACAAGGAACTATTGAGCAAAAACAAGCAACAACAGATGGTTAAGGTTTAGCCTAATATACAAGTAACCATAATTCTAAAACCTAGAAACAATATTTTATGACCCGTATTACAACTAGAATAAAAAAGGATTCATCCTTATCAATATATAGGTAAAAAATAAAACATTTTTGCGAGTACATTGATCTGTTCACATAAGCAACCGCTACATCACGATCATTACAGTGCCTTGGACAAAAAACCTAGATGGGAAGCAACCTTGTATTTCTCTAGGCCAATAAGACAACATGTATACTGCATGTACAATATATGCAGCATGCAGTGCAGTTAGACAGAACAGGTAGATAACATGTATCTAACTGCATATGTACCTGACAACTGTATAATCCATGCTAGCATATCCTTTGCTTCCAGATTTCAGTTGACCAAAGAAATCACCAAACCATCTGCATTACAGTTGCAAACAAAACTCTATAGAAAATCCACCAAATAACTGGACTGGTTTCATGAAAAAAAACGAGAGGGCCTTCAGTAGAATGCATGCATATTCACCAGAGTGGATGAGGCTTATTGATAGACTAGTATTGACTGGAAGTCAAGAAATATACTCCCTCCGTTCCTATATATAGGATGTATAGTTTTTTGCACAAAAATTAAAGAACGCACATGGAGGGAATATTATACCAGGTTTAGAAGGGATTACCCATGGCTAATTGACATGAAAAAGTAGAAGAGTTTGCGTGAGATAAGAAAGCATAATCAAATCAGTAAAAAAATTGTCCACACGAGTGGTGCAACGCAATACACCTTAGGGCTCGTTTGGCACCCATCATTTCATTTCATTTAGTAGAAATGAAATGAAATGACATGATAATATCATTTCATTTTGAAAAATCCACAGAAATGACAGGGTACCCAATAGGTATTAAGGTTAGGCATGAGATGAAAACCCATGGAATTCCAAATGAATTCCATAACCAATTCTGTGGCAGCCAAACAAGTATTTGTTAGAATCATAAATAAATTCTTTGATTCTAGCCCCAAATGATGGGAGCCAAACGAGCCCTATATTTTAGAATTTTTCTTAGAAAACTATACACCTTATATCTAGGAACGGAGAGAGTGCTTTAGAAGAAGCTATCAGGCACAAAGGAACAATGTTATAGAAACAGCAGCATATAAAATTATCTGAACTGGGGAGGTGCATAAAATGCACAATCAGGTTGGCAGGTTGCCTTTGGATGAGGTTATTAGTGACTGTAATGCTTACGATATGATTATCAAGAAGTAGCAGAACTCCAACCGGCCTATACGATATTGATAAAATTATTATATCAAGTATACTGAAATACTTCTTTGAACAATGCTCAATATGCTCTGCAGATGAATAGATGTACGCATCTCATTACTTCTCATAGTTTTTCCTTTCATTTGTTTCATGCACACAATTACATTTCACAAGTTACAGCGAGGCGGAAAATTTATGTTGAATTAAATAATCTTCGCTGCCTGGCCGCAGCATAAGATCCACTCCACCTTGTTACATCCTTCTGAAGAACTAGTATTCTACCTTGTTAAATTAAAGTAAAACAGGTCAAAACAAGTAGTATGGGCAAAAGCAGTATGTTACATGCCTCAGTGCATAACATCAAGTAGTATGGAAATAGTTACATGCCAGTGCATCAGGTGGGAAAAAGGCGCAAAGTAATAGAAAACATCCACATGGACTTATGTGCAAGTTCCATAGTGAACTAACTATACATTTACTTGTTATCTGAGACATCAAAAAAGGACAAAAAAAATGAACCTGCAAAACCATGCAGATTTTAAATTTGACCTGCTTCATAAATTTGACCTAGATTGTTACACCCCTATTGCTTGAAAAAAAGGAAAGAGATGCATTGACATGTAGCCGGACAAGAAAAGTAATGAATGTCCAAGAACTTTGTTGTGGAAGAAAAGTTAATCAGCAATTAGAAGTGAAAGGCAATTTGTTTCCCTTAAAAAAACAGTAGTTTTCTGCCATCAAAGTAACTTCACATCAGTTCAAAAAATAAATCTAGTTCACAAAAAAAATCTACATGTATAAGAAAAACAATTCATGTGTCCACACCAATTTGCACTAGCGAAATATCGAGCAGAGTTTCGACATGATACCTATCATGTAGCAAAATGTACACTACATGAGAAACCGACTAGAGCCAATAACTTGATGTACCGTACAGTAACAGACCACCAAGAACCATCATTATCTATCTCAGGGCAAACCATCAGACCAGAAAACCACAAAGACCAAGACCAGAAAACCCCAAAGACCAAGACTAGGAGATTCAAGCATCAAGGGGGGAGAAGGTCAGGTCAGCCGCAGAGGCAGTCAGGAGGAAACATGCTGCAACTAGGAAGGAGAAGCCTGTACCATTCATCCGAATAGGGGAGGAGAAGCAGACCTAGAAGAGCAGCAGGCAAGGAGAAACGCCAGGAGCTCAAGCGAAATTAACCAAACCAATCAAGTTTTCTGTCCTCTCACTAACGTAAGGTAAAACTTTGGATTAGGAGGATTAAGAAAGCAATCTTTAGGAAATATACTTGTTTGTGTTTTGTTGAATGGTAACTAGTGAATAAAAGAGCAATGTCTCAATTTAACTTAATACCAAAATAAGATTTTTACTGGACTACCATGTATTCTAAATAATTGGATTTCTTTTCAGGTATTAGTAACTATCCTTTGTTAGCTTATCCATGAAAAAAAGAGTAAGATCACATTCTGAAGTTACTCTGCGTGAATAAATTGCAGAGTTAGGATGACCTGAACTCCTGAACCCCACTACTTGATAAAAGAGAACATGCTTTTGCTTACTGTTCTTCTGATTATTAGTTGTACTGTTTTGCAACAACACTAAACTAAGATTTAGGACACTTATAAAGTCAAGCTTTAGTAACAGTATTTCAACCGAGGACAGGTCCAGATTCTATATTTTATGGGATGCATGTAGCAGCAGTAACAGTATTTCTGATTATCATTACACACAACACAGACAACAGCAAAATATCATAAGCGATATTGCATTTACAAAACTAACATCTAGAGAACTCCCATCAAAAAGAAGTAACATAAACATTCGACCCTATTTTTACAGCTAAAAAACCAACTAAAAAATCACAAAAGAAACTCTATATTACACCTAGAAGCTCCCATCTAAATTCACAACGAAATAATCACATTACATTACATCTAGAATGCTCCCAGCGCTGATCTAATTCAAAGAAAATAACAACGTTATGTCGCATCTAGAAACTCCCATCTATTTCACAAGAATTATATCCAGAAAGTGAACCTATCGGCATCTATATTACATCTAAAAACTCCCATCTACAGTCACAAATTAATCACGCTATATATATTACACCTAGGGCCATCTGAGAAACGCCCACATGGATTGTTACATCTAACAAAATCAAAACACAGTGCGCCATCAAAACCGGTGCATGTTAATCTTCAGAAACCCCAGCGCGCAAATACGAACTAACCTGTTGTGCGTGATGGAAAATGTGGAGTCAATTAGACACCGTAGCCGTCCTAGGAACAACCTCGCCGGAGGAACCGCTCAAACACCACCGTGAAATCAAACCAAACCTGCACGGCTGCACACAAAAAGAAGGAACCAAAAGGGGAAATCAAATGCGGCCCCCAAAACTACGCGACCAAAAACTAGCAGGGAACGCCAGGAGAAACCCACCGGAGATCCCTCGCGAACGCCAACGAAACCGGACCGCCGGCGACGATGCGAGAGGGACATGGTGTGCAGTCGAAGGCGAGCGGCGCGAGGAGGTGAATGCGGATGGGCGCGCCGGCCAGCATCTCCCAGGCCGGCTATGAATCGCTGGAGATCTGCGGTTGCCGCGGCGGATTTGGGCGAGGAAGGAGCAGAGAAGGCGAAGACAAAGAGCAAATGGAGAACAGACGCTATGTTTTCTCTTGCCCAAACGGTCACGACTCTGACAGATACACCATCGCCATCGCTCGGCCTGAGAGCGTGACCTCGACGTAGGGTAGAACCACTGTGTCGCTCCACCACCCCTCCCGTCGCCAACGCCGCCGCCGGTTAGTGCTCCCCTCTCTCCAAAGCGGATTAATCCCCTCGTGTTGCTGCCGCCGGTTAGTGCTCCTCCTTTAGCCCTAGCTTGCCAGCCAGAATTCGGAGAAGAAACCGAGAGAGATTAGAAATTCCTTCAGCAAGTAACTGAAAGTCCGGATCTTGGACACTCGTGTTGCTACTGCACTCGGATTTACTTCTCCTACAATCCTACTCGAATTAGGAGTGTGGCCTCCAGGGTTGGTGATCTATAAATATAGCCAGGAGTGGTATTACTGAAGAAACATAGCCACGAGCCTGCCTTCAGACTTCCCTCTGTTACTGAAGAAATTTCTCTGTTTGGCCGAAGTTCCAGTTCTTGGCAGAGAGACACTGATCCCATGGAGCTTTGTAGCGTCGCCTCGATAATGAGCTTAGGGAGCCTAGCTATACAGCGGACATATTTGTGCTCCCTAGTCTTCAGAGTTTTGCGAAGACTGCTAGGCTTCGCTCCCAATTCACTGAAGAAATTCTGCAAAGATGTTCATCCACCACAGACACAGACTATAGTGGGCACATTGCCAGAGCTGCCTCAGGACATCTTGATGGGTATCTTTGCCACCCTTGAAATCCCTGACCTCTTACGTGCCGGTGCTGTCTGCCCCTCTTGGCACTCGGCATATACCAGCCTACGAAGCCTTGGGCAGTACAAACTCCGGCAAACGCCGTGCCTCCTCTATACTTCTGAATCTGCTGGTGATAGTGCTGCTTGCCTCTACAGCCTCAGTGAAAAAAAAACGTACAAGTTAACTCTTCCGGAGCCACCTATCCGCACTAGGTGTTTGATCGGGTCCTCTTGTGGCTGGCTAGTTACTGTTGATGAAAGATCTGAGATGCATCTTGTCAATCCGATCACATGTGAACAGATTGCTCTACCTTCAGTGATCACAATCGAGCA
Source organism: Dactylis glomerata (assembly GCA_007115705.1). Lineage (NCBI taxonomy): Eukaryota > Viridiplantae > Streptophyta > Magnoliopsida > Poales > Poaceae > Dactylis > Dactylis glomerata. The sequence goes on along the minus strand of QXEO01000547.1, from coordinate 3,191,248 downwards.
GGTGAAGCCCATCTTTGATAAGTACGGTGTTGTCCACGAGTATGAATTGTCTAAGCACACTGGAACACCTGCTGCTTATATCTCACCGTCGATCTTCGCTCTTGACAAGCTGCGGGATGAACTCCACTATAAGGCGTTTGTGTTCCCTGATACATCCACGGGAAGCTACATTGTGGTGCTCATCCATAACCCAAGGCAGCAGCTCTCTTTTGCGAGGCTAGGGGATGATAAATGGACCTGGCTGCCACCTCATGAGCTCTATTGCGATTGCTTCTACAAGGATGGCCTGTTGTATGCTGCGTCTAAATGGGGAGAAGTTCACACTTTTGATCTTAGTGGCCCTATGGTCGCAATGAAGATGATTGTAGGCATACCCAGGAAGTATGACTGTGAGTACGTGTACATTGTTCAAGCTCCATGGGGTGATCTGCTGCTCATTTGGAGAATCTTTGAGGATTTGAATTTATATACTGATTGTGGGCCAACTGTGTTTTGGAATACTACAAGATTCAGAATATATGAAGTTGAAGCTGCGGGAAGTGAACTTAAGGAAATCAATTGCTTGCGTGACCATGTTTTGGTTCTTGGGCATAATGAATCACTTTGTCTCAGTGCTGAAGAATACCCATCTCTCAGGAAAAACCATGCCTACTTTACCGACGATAATATGTTGTGGACACATGGATTTAAGAGTAATCACCGTGATATGGGAATTCTCAACTTGGATGATAACAGCAAGGAAGAACTTGTATCTTCTCAGCTTTGTTCCAAATTTCCGACTCCTATTTGGATTACACCTGATCTTAGAAACATGAGCTGCTTGAAAAATGGTTCAGTGAGCTAGCAGTTGGGTGGCTTGCTAGGTTATTGCGGCTCCTAGAGAAAGTCATGGACAAACTACTCAACTGATCACTTGGATCCCAAGTTCGTACACACTAGCTTCGACCCAGCTGAATAAATATTTTGAGTTTTTCTTTGTTTACCCATGTTATAATCATGTACATCACTGTTTAATGTGGCAATGGAAAATTTGAGGAATACCTAGTTTCGCCCTCTGGTGTATGTCTGCATCTGCCTGTGTTTTTCCTTTACAATAAACAAATTCTTTTGAAATATTATAATTTCAAAAGATGCAAGTAATTTCAGGTATTTGTTAGTTTTGATGATTGCAAGGGATGCAGGTAAGGGACGAATCCTTGCTTCGTCAGCAGAGTCTGCATTGATCCCTCTCACTCCTTTTTCTTTGGGTTAGGGGTAACAGTGCTACCAAGTACCAACCATTAGTATTCCTGAATGTTAATCGCCAGTGTCATTCATAACTGTCCATATGGCTCAGAAACTATGGGTTGCATAAATTGAATATTAAATAATCTGTTTTACTCTCCTACTTTGATTTGATGAGATGGTTGATGGTTCTGTGTTATTCTCCTTTTGCACTGATGTCATCGAGATGGCAAGTTTTGTGCACTACATGTAGTGTGGAGGAAGCAGCAGTGCTGGAGATAGTGTTGAAGGGGATTAATATGGAGGTACATAGAGGCGATCTTGCGGTGGTGGTTGGAACTGTCGGGTCTGGCAAGTCATCACTGCTATCTCGCATTATGGGGGAGATGGACAAGGTCTCAGGCAAGGTAAGTCTGTGTTACTTTTTATGCAAAACAGACATCCTTGTTTATCAAAATAGTGTGCTATTTGCTCATTTATTTGGTGCAACATTCTTATTTCTCAAGAATTATTTATGCGCCATTCTTAAGGATAAATGCAAGGTTTTTTCTGGTTTATTTTGTAATATCAGCAAAGTTGGGTGCAAATTTAGTGCAAAGACCCAACTGAGATTCAGTTCTGATGAAATCAGGGGCAATAGCTGAGGTCTCAGCTGGTAGAAAACAGTGGGTAAGAACTGTTATCACATTCCTAGGGAAAGCTCTTGAAGTCGATTGGGAATTCTTGACCACCTGAAGGATCAGAAGCTACCTGATTAGCTTAGGAACCTCAAGTGGTAGGCACTATGCTATATATTTTGCCGTTGTCAAATGGGATTGTGTGTGTACAAAATCAAAATGTCAGAGTTAAGTGGTATCTGGAATTCCAGATCATATATTCAGGGAAGCTAGCAGAGGATGCAAGTTAGTTGCAAATCCAACAATTGTGTTAGCCTGCTTATTGGATTATTGATGTGTCAATTACCCCTGCCACCACTTTATCAAAATGCCTCTCCTGATTTGGATGAAATGCCCGTTGATCCGACCATTAGTTTCATGCCAATATACTACAGTTTTGTTTAAGTGTAAAGTTTTTTTTTATTGGTTAGGTTTCATGGACTGTGGAGAAATCACATTTCTTTCTAGGAGTAGCATGCTCTTACAGTCTGATGTTTTCCTCATTGACAACATTATGAATGAACTATATAATAATTTGAGTAGTCTTTTCTTGTTATGTGCATTTTATTTTGACACCCTGTGCTGTTCTTTTGACACATTTAGAGAAGTAAAAGATAGTTCTTTATGAGGGTAGCTGTGGATAGAGAACCATGTTGTAAAGACTCAGCACCTCTAGTAGGCTCTTGGCTTGCCAATTTAGTTTCTCAACCTACCGGGTTCAATGACATCGTCCGTGATCCATCAAAATGCTGGATGAAAACCCATTTCATGACTCAAATAAGGCAAGACGGTAGCTGCTTTGATTTCGGGAGCTCATTTCATACACTAGATTTTTGTGTAACATGTATCTTGCAGGTCATGTATGTTATGAGGTTATCAACTCTGTCCTGTAGAGATGCTTGTTCCCTACTTGTACAAATCACATGAATCTGGCTCTGGATCAATAGAGCAAGTTCCTGGCAGAGATGTATCCAGCCTGTCCACAATGTGTGAAACCGGTTTGGTTTGGGTTGTGTCGGTGGGTTCAACGGTTTTGGAGCAAACCATAGAGACCTGTATGCCACGAAAAAGACCCCTAGCGAGCGAACTGAGGCCCAATACATTTGACATTTCCTTCTCTCCCTCCAAACCCTATCGCTCATGTATCGCTCTCCTGGCGGCGGCGGAGGCGGCGTGCCACTCTGAAAGATCATATTGAGCCCCATGTGTGGTTTTGGTAATTAATGACAATCCCTATGGACTAATGGTTGCATTGAGTTATATGTGTAGGACTTGTCCATAGACAATGCTTGAAGATTGAAAGATCATATCGAGCCCCATGTGTGGTTTTGGTAATTAATGACAATCCCTATGGACTAATGGTTGCATTGAGTTATATGTGTAGGACTTGTCTATAGACAATGCTTGAACCATTTGTTGGAGTCAAGGTTGTAAGAAGAAGATTATGTGTTGACCAAGGTGTTATTCAAGGAGTGATCCAAAGATTGGTCTTAAGGGAGTTGAGCTTATGTCAAGTGTGTCTTGAAGAATAAGATTGAGTGAGCTCTCATGTGTATCCTCAAGACACCATCATTATGGAGAAAGAAGAATTGATTCGAGGATTGATCAAGTCAAAGCGTAAGTTCAAGATGAGCAACTAGAAGAGAACATATGCTTGAAGCTTGCCATCTATATTGTGATCATGGATATGTGAAGATATGCTTAAAGAGAGTCTCTTCCATAGTAGAGTATGGGGGAGCAATCCGCAAGACTTCACTAAGCAAGCTCAATCAAGAAAGGTGGTCCAACTTGAGAAGATCAAGATCGTCTTTATCCACCTCAAGTGGAATGCTCAAGGCAAAGGTATGATAGTGTTAGGGTTTCTTTCTTACCGGTCTCATGGTGTTATTTGTGAGACCGGGTTATAGGATCGGTAGCCGTACTATCAAGAGGGGCTGTCGAGTGAGTAACTTAATTGTATCGTTCGAAGAGAGCTCAAACCTTTGCATACTTGGCATTATCTTTCTTGGTTCTTATTTGGGTTTTATCCATGTGAGGTTCTAGAGCTTGTGGTTATTTCCATCACAAGCTCTAGCTCATCAAAAACGGATTTCGCATGAAGCTCTTATTGCGTTTTTGATGTTTGGAGGTTTTACCGGTTTGCCTTCAAAGAGAGGTCAAACCTTTCATCATTTGGTTTTATACTCCCTTGTTGGACTATGATGTTTTTATGGATGAAGTTGTAGAGCTCGTTGTGGTAATTCCAATGAGCCCAAGATCATCGAAAACGGAGTCCGGATGAAAAAGTTATCACCGTTTTCATATTGCAATTTCTGCTCGGCGTCACCCAGATACGGGGCCAGAAATTCCGGCCAGGGGGGCGGATTATCCACCCCCCCCCCCCCCTCCCCCCCTCGAAGATTTCGTATTGCAATTTCTGCTAAGGACTTTGCTCGGCGTCACCCAGATATGGGGACGGATATTCCGGCCAGGGGGGCGGATTATCCGGCTGGCCGGATAATCCGGCCATACTTTGGCCGGATAATCCGCCCCTCCAAGTCCTGCAACGGCCATATTTCGTGGGAGGTATAAATACCCCTTCTTCCTCCTTGGGCTGAACATGAATTGGGCTTCTCTCTCCTCCATTGTTGACTTTGCAAGCTTGCCCTTCCTCCTCCATTCCTCCCATGATTCTTGCATATTTTTGAGGGAAAAGAGAGAGGAGATCTAGATCTATATTTCCACCAATCCATCTCTCCTCTAAGTGAGGGGAACATAGAGGATCTAGATCTTGGAGTTCTTTGTAGATTTCCTTTGTTCTTCCTCTCATATCTCTCCATAGCATTAGTTGCTTTGGTAGGATTTGAGTGAGAAGGATTTGAGCACCTTGTGTGCTCTTGCCATTGCATAAGTTGCATCGGTTTGAGTTCTTCCCGGAGATTCGAGTAAGTGAAAGTTTGTGAGCTTATTACTCTTGGGTTCTTGGAACCCTAGACGGCTTTGTGGCTTTGTGTTGCCTTTGTGGCTATTTTTGGGAGCCTCCAATTAAGTTGTGGATGCGTGCCCCAAGCTTTGTGTAAAGGCCCGGTTCCGCCTTGAGGAACCCCTTAGTGGAAGAGTGAGCTAGGCCTTTGTGGCGCAAGCTCACACCGGAGAATAGGGTGAGGCCTTTGTGGCGTTGGTTAGGCCTTTGTGGCGATACCACACCCCTCCAACGAGACGTACTCCCTTTCAAGGGAGGAACTCGGGAATACATCATCGTCTCTGCGTGCCTCGGTTATTCCTATACCCGAGCTCTTTACTTATGCACTTTACATTGTGATAGCCTTCGTGCTTGAAGTCATATATCTTGCTATCACCTTGTTACTTGTATTGCTTAGCATAAGTTGTTGGTGCACATAGGTGAACCTAGTTTATTTAGGTCTTGTGTGCTTGACAAAATAAATGCTAGTTTAATTCCGTTTTTGTTCAAGCCATTCGTAAAATTTGATATCGCCTATTCACCCCCCCCCCCCCTCTAGGCGACATCTGTGTCCTTTCACACTCCCTCCAGCCCCGTTCGTCCATCGGCCTACCTCTCTCCTCCCGAACTGCATCGAGACCCACCCGCCTCGTCTGGTTTCTTCTTTCCAACCCACACAAACTGCATCTCCCTCACTCTCGTTTCTCATCATCTTGATTTGTTTATCTTGCTTTATTTCAGGGTCAGAAACAAAGAGAGGAACCAAAAATTTAGGTGGATCTGTAGGAATATTCAATGAATGGAAGTATGATTTGTGAACTTCTACCTTGAACACATCTAATGCTTGGATTTGAGTTTCCTTTAATCACGCAAGTTCCTTTATCTGGTCCTTATTATGTTCCTAAAACTTATTAGGATGCATGATTCAGGGTGACTCCGTTGTTTTTTGATTTTTCTTTGTGTTAAGTGACTTGAATGGTTGGACTCTGATATTTGGAAACCATTGAGCTGCTGACGGGATTGAAACGGATGAACGACAAGGAGGACCAACTGAAAAGGATTGCTACATAGGTTTCTTTATCATGGGGCTATCGGCATCATGTCATAAATTCTTTCTGTGCAGGTGCAAGCATGGCGCAAGAGAGCTAAAGAAATATTGATGGAGGAAAACAACGTGCCTTCAGCATTAAATTAGCACGTCATCTTTACTTGGCTAAAGTAAGCATTTAGTTGTTCCAAGGGTTTGTCTATTGCCCTATCAACATTCCTGTTAAGTTGGTTGCCCTATCCACATTCCTGTTAAGTTGGTTAATGTTTGCAGATACTTGGATAGATATATTGTAATGTATGCCTACTTTACTGATAAACAAGACCCTCAATATTGGTTAAGAACTTACTGATGCAACATTGAAGGATTTGTCTGCAGGGCAAGAAAAATAAATTATCAAAATAAACACTATGATTGGTCTTGAAATCAATAGGTTATTATTCTTGATGTAGGCATCTAAATTGTCCCACGTATTATTGGAAATTAAATTTTCTGTTTAGGTGATTTCCAAATGCAAACTACACTTCTATGGAGAAAGAAAGCTGAACTTTATTTCACAATGGTGTAAGTCAAGCTAGCTATACAAACACATATGTGGGAGGATTCATCCACTCTCAGATTTTGCACCATAATATTTTTCATCAGCTTTAATTTTTCCTGGCCATATTCAAAGAAAAGATTGTTTGTAAGTTTATATGTTGCCTTGTAAAATTTCCTTCTACCGTACAGTCCAATGAGAGAAAATGGCATGACAACTTTTATTCAATGTATTCGCTTAGGCAGCTACTTTGGTTAATTTTCTTGGTTCATGTATCTATGTTGGTTCAGCTGATATTCTAGATTACTTGCTTACATGGTCCTTCTTGTCCAAATAGTTGTTAGCTGCAAAGAAATGGTGTGCTATCATGGCAGATTGGCAGTATATTTTTCCATGTCCACACTAAGCTATGTAGGAGTTAAATTATTGTTTTGTTCTGTAATCTCATGCATGGTGTATCACATTGTGTCGCTAGGCCACATCTCCCACAAACAGATACCACTGTAGTTTCGCTAGCTTCTTAATGTGTATTCTTCAGTTGCCTATACATGAACTAATAGGCGATGTATGCATATAATCAGTTCTACAGTTGCCACAATGCATACCAGTCAAGTGGCATAGATTATTTCTTGGTTGTCGGTCAAATAGTGATTGTGTTCCAAATCGAGTAGCTTGAATTAGTATTGGAAATTGAAGGTAAAAATAGTTAATTGTAACATACCTAGGTATGTTTATCTGGGAATGACAATTCATAATTTTTTTAATCAAGATTTATATTCTTTGGGACAGGTATGATTTGGGGTGCAGCTGTCTCAACTATGTACTACAGTCTCAAGATGAAACATCCTTCTTTGGATATGCCAATGATCGATTATGACCTACCACTGCTAATCCAACATATGCTGATGCTTGGAATCAGCATTATTGTTACTTGCAATGTTATATTCACCAACTGGCTGGTGACAATATCTGAAAATCTGGAGGCTTATAGAGCAGACAGTGCTCACCATAGAGCCAGACAGGCTAGTATGGAAGTGGACCTCGCACGGTCAGTACACGGCCAAGTCAGCTTACCTGGCCTCTTTCCATGGTTCAGTCCAATGCAAGGCTTGGAAGATGATATGGAAGTGCTGGGCTCCGCCGAGAGTCAAATTCTTCCACTGGAAAGCCAACATTGATTGTTGTTGGATGGCTGAAAGACTTGCTCGACGAGGCTTGCAACATCACCCCAGGTGCCTCCTATGTGATCAGATGCCGGAGACAATCCAACATCTCAGTGCCGGCTGCTCCTTCACTCGACAAGTCTGGCACGACATACTGTCCTGGCTTCGCATGACTTGCACCCCACCAACAGCTGATGACACACTCTTCGACTGGTGGGATGCGGCAAAACAGAGAACACCCAAACCGCTGCGCAAAGCACTCGGGTCCGTGACGCTGCTCATCCCCTGGATGGTTTGGAAGCACAGGAACGCTTGTGTCTTCGACCGCGCGCCGCCGTCAGCGAGTAATCTGACACACCAAATCAAGGATGAGATGGCAGCTTGGGTCAAGGCAGGAGCTAAAGGATTGAGAGACGTAGTGCCGATGACCTGGGATGTGCACCGACTCTTTTTTTCTGTTAAACTGTGATGTAAACCTCTTCAGAGGCGTGTAACAAACTTCTACCTTTTCAATAAAACGAAACGCAAAGGCTTTTTGCATTTTCTCAAAAAACTGGCTGGTGACAGTTCTCCTGGTAAATCTTTTCCTAGGTGCTCAATTCATTCCTAAACTTCTAATTTTGGTATTTTTGTTATCTAATTCGCATGAATGACCTTCGTTTGCTTCTCTAAATTAAACCGTGGGCGACTAAAGCTTTTCTGAAGGGTACATGGAAGAAGGAAACCATAGTCAAAAGGGTAATGTTTCACAATTATCTTGTCATCTTTATAACAGTGGCTTTATATCTCCTCTTTTATTTGCTTCTCTTGTATACGAAATCTAAAGCTGTTCTGATTTGTTTGTTTCTCATGCACAAGGAATGTAGCAGAGAAAGGAACGCAAGCCGGTGATCTACATTTGGCAAAGGTCTATTCCATTAATCAGTTACTAGATAATTATAGTTGCGTTATGTGGTATCTGTTGATAAGCGGATCTGGTTTCACCGCACTCTGCCAATGACCAGGAGCCAATCTTCAGAACTAAGGAATGAACTGAATTTCATTACCTTCCTATCTCAGTTCTATGGTTCTTGGTTAAGTTATCTCTGAAACTTGGCCATTTTTGCAGAACTGGTAGGAACAGTTCTTCTTGTTTCCATTTCTTCCTAACAGGAAATTAAAATGTCACTGTGCGTAACACATCTAACTGGAACTGGAATAAAATAATGCGTTTTACCCTTTTATTTGTAGCTGGATTACCCCTTGGGTTGGGCTCACTTGAATATGTTTTGTTTAGTTTTCACTAAGCAATTGCCTTTATTACTTATAAATTCACAATCCTTGTTCCCTATATGAATTAAGCTTTGAGACCCCCCCCCCCCCCCCCCCCCCTTCTTTTTTTATGTTTGTTCTTCTGACTTCGATTAACTTACTGTTGGTTGCATGTATAATGTTTTCAGGACAAGATATCGAGGAGCTTGAAAATAAAGCTATCATTTTGGGGCTCTCTTTTACTTATGAACGGTGATGCTCTGCTGATAAAGCACATAGGAGAAAGGTAGACCATAATGGCCTTCAAACTGTGGCTTGCAAAGTCTTTCTCGTCCAAAACTACTGCTAACGCTATTGCAGCTGAAGTTCATATTAACCAGTCAATCAGTAGAGCAGCAGGTATTGATCCGTTGTCCCTGTTGGCACATTCTGTTGTAAAAAAATATTAATTCCCTATCAAAAGTTGCCATGTAAAGTATGAATTTGTGAATTTTATGATATGCCAAAAACTGTGGATAAATATGGATGTGAATTTTATTCATGCTGTTTGGGGGCATGAATAGTACTTATTTATTATCTCTGATTTATTGTACTAAAGATAAAGTACTAATTTTACTATCTAATAAATGTACTTATTTGCTCGGAAATATGCACAACGGAGCATGGGTCCTGGTGGACCCCTTTTTATTGGAAAGCAAAAAAAAAAGCTATTTTAAAGTTTTTTTAAAAGATCAACTTAATTTTTGCATGTACATATTATCTTGATACTTGTGCAAGTTTTGAAGGCAAATATGACCGTATGTGGCCTACACAAAACTGACAGTATCAAAACAACACTAATGATTGGAGTTAACTGTTCAAAGAAATACAAATTTCCATTTTCTCTTGTGCAGTAGGCCGCATACGGTCATATTTTGCCTCGAAAATTTGCACGAGTCAGTATCAATGTAATATATACATGCTTGAAGTATTTCAATTTTTTCTGTAACTTTGAAATAGCATTTTCCAAAATTTGAAAAAACGGATCTATACCAAATCCGCATCGCTTATTTGCTCCTCATTTTTTCAGCGCTATCTCTGACCGAGCAACACATGGTTGCAGCTAATGATGGACTCATTGCAAAGCAAGTCAACTAACCTTCGATGCTAAAGTCTGCTTATTCATTGTAGGTTCTTGTATATTAACCCTACTTTAATGTTTGGGGGCATTGTTCGTGGATAAATGCATACTCGTATGATTTGATTGATCCTATATCTTTATCAGCAATGGTGAATAAGAAGACTTGTTAAATATGCCTGATTGTTCCTGCAGTCCCACTATTAATTCACCTAGGTTAGTGCTTGTCAACATTCAGGTTATATTGCTTAGGTGCAGAGTTTCTTGTCTGAGGTTGGAGCATGAGTCCTCTTGTGTGTTGGAACCTGAAATGCATGAATATATGTGGATTTATTGTTTTCTTTAGAGTTAACTATTGGGTGTATCGTAACTATGGTCAGCCATCATATGAAGGATTAGCTTTTGCTTGTGATGTTGTATAATGACCAAGTGTATGATTGTTTACTACTACATCTTTTTCAGAATATAAGATGTTTTCGTAGGCTACCTTAGTATACCAAAAATCTTATATTTAAAAATGGAGGTATTAGCTATTTGGAAGCATCTGACTGGGACAATGATTTGGACGCAGCTGACTGGCTAGGAGCTAGCAAGATTCCTTGCATGATCGGTCTAATTGAGTGAGTAGCGGGCTAGCTGACATGGAAGTATATACATCTGTGTGTTATATTGCTTGGAACAATAGGTCTGTATAAGCGCATGATTCATATTTGTACCACCATTTTGTATCTTTATGTGTGCTAGCTTAGATGCATAACGGTTATTTTGAATTATGCTAAATGTGTACTACAAGTAGAGGTTACTTTCCACATCTACCTGCCAGTTTCTTAAAAGCTTCAGCTACTAGAAAGTAATTTTGTTAGCTTCAGTGCACGTATTAAGTCATCAGCTATATATTTATACTATTATTTTCTCATAACCAGATATAACTACTTATGTAGTATAACTATCTTAAAGTTTTGAGTTTTGTAGAAGCTCTTATTTCTCTTGTTTTGTTTTGTTTTGTTTGTTGTGTATCCATTTGAATCTAATGTTCCCCTCCCTTGTGGTGTTGCTACTAGAAATGATGTTGCGGACGCCTTGATGAAGTCAGTGAGCACCTCGTATTCAAATGCAAATTTTCGAAGACTTGTTGGCGTGTAGCAAGTTCCAATGAACAACATGTGAAACTTGTAGCATGCCCCTCTGCTTCTGATTTATGAACTGCGTCTTCCAGTTGGGAGCTTGGCTGTCGTTCCAAGTGGCAACCCTGTTATGGTGTATCTGGCCAGTGAGGAAAATATCAATCCAGTTGAACCTTCCCCCAGGACTGAAAATGTTGCAGCAAACTGCCCTCTGCACATTTCGGTTTACTGAACACCTGATGAAATCAGCCATCGCAGGGAAAACAGGAGGAGCAGATGGGAACCACCACGAACAAACTTCATTAAAGTTAATTTTGACAGGGCATTCTCAGGTTGAATGGGGGTTGGTGGATGGAGATTCTGTGCAAGAGAAGAGGGTTCAGTTAACTCATCTTTCCGGTGCCCTCCAAGTTCAGCGTTTGCTTGTCTGCAGGCAATTAGGTTTTCCGACGATGCTGGTATGGATTATGTCCTTTTTTTCGAGAATGGATCGGGTCCTTTTTTGAGATGTGAAAGAGGCTCTATGCAGCGAAGCTTATGGCCTCTCTCAACATGATATTATCTTTAGGGAGGCTAAGTATACCTGTTCACTAGGTTCATCGAATACAAGGTTATGCTTGTGTGAATGTAATCGTCTGGCAAAGTAGCACATTGTAGGGTACTGCAGCATAACTTATCTTGCTTTCCTCATATTTTTAGCAACTCATATTGTTTCACCCATTTATTCATGGTCCCGCTGCTCTGTAAATAATCATGATTACCATTGGATATATCATGTTCACTAGGTTCATCGAATACAAGGTTTTGTCCTGTGTCCAAAGTAGCACATTATATTGTAAGGTACTGCAACATAACTTATCTTGCTTTCCTGACATTTCTTTAGCAACTCCTATTGTTTTCACCCATTTATTCATGGTTCTGCCATAGAGTTAGCCATTGTAATTCCCTCGAGAGCATCTACATATAACTATGTACTTTGTACATGTTTTAAGCTGGGCCGTTGTAGATATGTTTAAGCTGGGACGTGATTGGGACGCCCCTGACCGGCAAGGAGGCGCCCCAGCCTTTAGTGCTGTCAATAAGGGATGCATTCGTGCTTCATTGGCAGAGGCTGCCTTTTTTTTCTTTTCTTTGGGTTAGGAAACAATGATAATACTAAATAATCTGTGAAGGTAAACTCAATGGCAAGTCACGTCTGAGAACCTTCTCCAGAATGGCCCCTTCCAAGGCTCCTTCCTGTTGTCAGCATCTGCAATAATAATTTGTTGTGATTTTTCATTTGTTTACATGTTTCCCCGCAAAATTCGGTGATCTAGGCCTGTCTGCCTGTGAAGGTCATCGAGAGGGGTTTGTATAAAGATACTTTCACTATAACTGAAAGAATGCAGTTGTGTGTTCTGGCAACGGATTGGAAAGAGATCACAAAATATATTGAGTATTACTGTTCGTTTCTTTCCTGCTCATTGGTACTTCAGAAGATATGGGAGACTGAACTGATTTCATTTGTGGGAAAACTCATGGAATCACATGGCACTATTTCAACTGTTAACATTTTTTCCTGCCATGAGCTTCCAGAGAAAGATATTGCATTTTTTCATCAAGCATGAAAACAAGCGTATATTAAGATGGAAGCAAAGTTTAAAAAAAGTTCATACACTGCTCAACATGAGCCCAGCAACAGCCCAGCAACAGAGTTATAAGTTCTACACTACAGGTGCCCAATTCAAATCACGTCTGGATAGAGACATCGATTACATGGTTGTGGCTGTCAAACATACTCCTTCCACCAGTCCGGATCAAACTGGTGACAAAAAAGAATGTGGAGGCCCCCGTCACGGCCTGGGCGTACCATCACCTTGCAACCGGGCTGGTTGCAACGAACAAAAGCCCCTTCCTGACGATGGTAATCAGAGCAATGCAGATACACCTACAGATGAACAGAAAAAAATAAAGTTAGCTCAAAACTCAACTAGGAGAATTTTTTAAATTATATCAATTAAATACTCACAGAAGCGGTAGGGACAGTAAAGCTTCCACTCTTTTGCTTTTCAAAAATGCAAAAGTGGCAAACGGTTGACTTTGCCGAGCATGGTTTTGTGCAGTACTCCACATACAAATCGATCTCCCTGTCAGGCACTTGTACGCCCTCAAAGAACTATGGAAAATGCAAAAGCAAATATTATTATCCCAATTTAATAGTAGATGAAACCATTTCATAGATAAGAAAGAAAAGCATTAGTTTCCCAATTAACTCAAGGAAACCAGGTCTCTGTTTCAAGAAATCATTCCAGGTTCATGAGAGAAAAATGAAGGCTGCAGATTACATGTCTTCAGGACAGGGCGATAGAATTTTTGACACATGAGACCACCTGCGCGAGTGAAACGCTAGAAAAGACCACCTGCGAAAAATTTTGTCAAAAAAGACCCCCTACGAGTGGCGGCACCCCTGGTCAGGCGACACGTGGCACGTGCCGCCTGGGCCAGTGCCGGCAGGCCCCTGCCGCCGTTGCCGTTGCCGGCACGTACGACGTGGCACCATGCCGCCATCACCATTGCCGGCACCCTGGCACATTTTCCATTTTATTCACTTCAAGCATAGTACAACTACAGTACTCTAAATTGTTATCAGGCTCTGAACTTGCCGGCAACGGTGCCACGTCACCTTGCCGGCAACGAGGATGGCGGCAGGGCCCACCCGGCCGAACGGCGTCGAACGGAGACGTACGTGCCGGCAACGGCAACGGCGGCAGGGCCTGCCGGCACTGGCCCAGGCGGCACGTGCCACGTGTCGCCTGGCCAGGGGTGCCGCCACTTGTAGGGGGTCTTTTTTGACAAAAATTTTCGCAGGTGGTCTTTTCTAGCATTTCACTTGCGCAGGTGGTCTCATGTGTCAAAAATTCAGGGCGATATAACATTACCTAACTAAAAGAGGATCATAGGCAATACACTGGAACAGCGGATGCAAACACAATTCTTAAGACTGAATGGCATAGTTGAAACCATGAATCATCGATATCATCATTTAATCGTCCAAGTCATAATTGAAATGCTCTGAAATTATCTAGCCGGCATTCTCTTCAAATCTTCTGCCTTGTAACACACTAATCAAATGGACCTAATCCCATTGTAATGTTCCAGGTTTGTCATCTAGATATTCACTATTCAAAGCAAAGGATAAACAAGAAAGACAATAACTTGCTTTCCTAGAAGTTCATAAGTATACATTTTGGTGAAAACTCTTTAAATGTTTAGTTATCAAGTTGGTTGTAAGGCAGAGGTTCATTCAAGCATATATGTCTCTGTGTTAAATCAATCAATATGGCCCCAAAACAGGGGAGCCCCAGTTCCAATTATATAAATGAAACCAAGCCTGTAGCACAGAGTCTGAAACAATAACAGAACGAAACTTCAGAAAGAAAAAACTCCATTTCCCGGACCTGAGACGCTAACAAGTTTTAGAACAGCCCAGCAACGCAAAATACAAGTAACAGCAACTACATCAAATTCTGAGACACAACAGAATTCTCCAGTTTGAGGCATGCATGTTGAGCCGAGACGCTAAGACAAAACATTCAACCACATGTTTCTCAGCAATGCACCATCTCAGCTCATCAAATTTGAAGAACTAGGAGAAAAGATTCTTACAATAGGCCGTCGTCGCGGTGGAGGCTGCGGAGGGGACGAAGTGGTCGGCGAGGCATGGCGAGGCCGACGACGAGGATCATTGGGATCATCGGCGTACATATCCGCGTACTTCTTCTGCGGCGGCGGCGGAGGCGGAGGCGGAGGCGGCGGCGTCTCCGCTCGCGGTCGCGTGCAAGGCCGCGGCGGATGCAGCGGGCGCCGGAGGAAGTTGGGGACGAGCGCGAGCGCGCGCTGGAGAAGGTGGCCGCCTACGGCGAGCGCGCGCTGGAGGATTTCGATGATGACGGCGAGCGCGCGCCGTACGGGACGGAGTGGAACGTCCATGGCTCGGCCAGCCCGTGCCACCAGTCGCCGGAGAAGAGGGTCCCCTGCAGGCTGCGCGTCATCCCGCCAGTCCCTCCTGGCCATGCGTGCCGCTACGCTGGGCTTCTTCACGATCCTGAAGGGGAGGAGCCTGTCGATGGCGCCGCCGCCGAGCGCCGCCGCGCTCCGAAGAAGACGACTGACGAGGCGGCGACGCTGAGGCTTCCTCGCCATCTCCTATCTTTACCGATTCTTGGCCGGTCTCGATCTTGTGCTGTTCTTGGCGGGTCTTGATCTTGCGCGTTTGTTGGCGTTCTTGATTTTCAGCCCTTGGACGAGAAGAGTTCCCTGCCTTCCCGGCGCAGCTTCAACCAAGAGGGCGGGGGCAGTTCTTGGCGGGGCAGCGGGGGCAGTTCTTGGCGGGTCGGCGGGGGCAGTTCTTGTCGGGGCGGCGGGGGCGGTTCTTGGCGGCAGCGCAGTTTCAACCAAGAGGGCGGGGGCAGTTCTTGGAGGGGCGGCGAGGGCAGTTCTTGGAGGGACAGCGGGGAGCGTTCTTGGAGGGGCGGCGGGGGCGGTTCTTTGCGGCGGCGCTGCTTCAACCAAGAGGGCGGGGGAAGTTCTTGGTGGGGCGGCGTGGGAGGCGAGGTTGGATGGGGAGCGGCGAGGATTGGGGCGGAAGGAACTGGCTGAAGCTGGGGTCTGGACGTCTGGTGCTTTTGGAGAGAAGGGGAGGGAAACTATAACGGAGTACCGGAACGGGGCAAAGCTTGGGATGGGAAGGGGCGCTCTGTATACCGACCTGGTCGGAGCGCCGCACAAGTGGGCTCGGCCCAAAACGAGCGCTCAGGAATTTGAGGCTACGAAGCATTCTGCGTTCGGGAAAATGTATCGTTCCGGTTTTTTAATCGATCTGTGAAAACTTGTTGATACATCCGTTTTTTTAACCTGGAAAACTTTTTAAAATTTTGAATATGTTTTAAATTAGAAAAAATTGACCCGTGACGTGCGGTAACGCCTGATCTGGTCGGAGTATAGGAATCGGGCGAATCCTATTTGACACCTGAAGTGTCCGTTACCAATCAACGCATACCTCTCGCGTAGCTATTTTTCCGAAGCGGGCCGGCCCAATAAGATCCGATCAGTTTGGTTTTTTTTTCCGGTTTCGATTTTTGAACAGATTTTAAATTGAACATATGTTAAATGGAACAAATTTCAAAATCGACAAATTTTAATAGATTTCAAATTTTCATAGATTTCAAATTTTCATAGATTTTCAAATTTGAACATATTTTAAATGGAACAGATTTTCAAATTTGAACATATTTCAAATGGAACAGATTTTAAATGGAACAGATTTCGAATTTGAACAATTTCAAAAGTGAACAATTTCGAATTTGAACATTTTCAAAAGTGAACAGTTTCGGATTTGAACAGTTTCGAATTGGAACATTTTCGAATTTGAAACAGCCACAGCTAGCGAACAAAAAAACAGCGTACGAACGAATTCATCGAAAAAAAACATACAGGCAAATTGGGCCGGCCCATCAAGATCCCGCGTCAGCGTCCGCGCCGTAACGGACGCTAAAGGCGCTGAATAGGGGATCCCTAGGAATCGTCATGGGAAGAGGCACCGTTCCATTGTTGGCTCCCGAGGCCCAACTCAAGGCCTCTCCGTGAGAGATGTGGCCCAAGACGACTGAATTTTTTTTCCCCTAAAAGCGCAAATAGATTTTCTTCGCTCTAAAAGAAAGTTGCATCCGCTAAAAAAAGTGCAACATTTGCAAGAACCCTTCACGCCCTACCGATTTTCTTCCCACCCAATTGGAGGGGAGCATGCGCAGGGGGTCGCACTTGGGTGGTGTGCTCTGGGTTTCAACAATTTTGGCTGTACACAACAATTTTGGAGTAGAGTGATATGACTCCAAAACTCACAAATTGACCGACCATTGGGAGGCTCGTTAACGATCAAATCCACCGTGTGCACTATCGCGGCGCGGTAGCATGCACTTTGGAGGCGCCCGTTCAGGTTGCACACCTCGCTCGGAAGAAAACACTGATAGTGTTGGCATGCGTATCTCACGCATCCGTGCTGGTACCGCGCTTCCCACCCATCTGCACCAGCACACAAGGAACCTATAACCTCCGCTACGCTTCCTTGTTGTTTGACGCACCACCATCCGAGTCTGAGGCCATATGCCCCAACCCCTTCTTCTTCTATCGTGGCTCACTCCGCCTCGAAACCACCACATGTCTGCCTTCCCCGTCCAAAAAAACCCTTATGAAGTGTTTTGCCAGAGTAGACGGATCATGTTAGGATACAAATTATCACTTAATTACTCAGGGATACAACAAGATCTGATACAAGTTCGGTTTGGGGAAAATACGTGTAGCTATCTATTACAGGAGGAAGAGCAGCCGTTGTCCAGCCTGAACCCACGAATGCATGTTCCTCGTCTTGTATGGTGGTATAAATAGTTGTTGTCATTGCCGTGTTAGCCCTCACTTGTCCCAGTCTATCCCGATAAAAGAAAAGTTAGGTTGAATTGGTCTCTTGGGTCGACATATGCTCTCGATGATGCCCATGTCGCTTGGAGCCTTGTGGTAGAAGGGGTCCTAACATCCCCTCCTCCTTGAGTGTCACTTGCCCCCAAATGGTTGCATATGGGAATCATCATTGTAGCTTGAGGAGGTCCTCCAAGGTGATGTCAATGACAACGGGGTTAGACTACTAGATGTGTACTTTTTTGTGGCGACCTATCGTTGTCCGACATCAATGATGAGATAAACTCTTTAGAGGAAAGTAGCAACATCAGATGATATGAGAGGAATAGGAGCAGCATGTATACCTGGAAGGAGCGCCCTACGAAGTTATGCGACGTGAAAAACTGGATGAATCAAACTGGACGAATCTACAATTTTGGAGATAATTCCACTAGGTTGATCCTCCTAATGATGTTATATGTTCCAAATTACCGAAATGATAGCTTTTGATTAGCTTGTTTGGAAACTGATGACTACATGTTTGGTTGCAGTTTGATGAAGATATAATCCCCCAAAATGAACATGTGCTCACTCTTTTTGTTCGCTTTTTCCCTTGATCTTTTGTTTGACATGACGAAGAGTGTGTTGTAGAATATCATGTATGATCTTGCATTCTACCAGCCAATCCTCCAACGCCGGTACATTGCATACTCAAGTTGCCTTGATACACTAGTGGCTAGTGTCTTGGTATATTTCCATATAGTGCAACGAAGGGAGACATCTCGATTGTTGAATGCAAACTGGTATTGTACCGGTATTATGCGAGAGACATGAAACTGCTTCATTTGGCTAGACAGGCATGGACGAAGCATAGTAGGTAAATTTTAATGCATTGATTTATACACACGACAGTTTACATCCGATATTTGTACGACACCAGAGATCCAACCCTTCGTGGTGTTAGCACGGTGCAGTCCGATCCTGTATCGTACACAGATCGTACCAGCAAAGATCGTACATGCAGCAGTTCGTTTGAAAAGCTTCAGAGTTTATGACTCTTTGCATGGCGAGCAGTGTACCTGAGATGCCTCTGCCGGAAGAACCGGAGGCAAACAAGTTTAGCTTTTCTCAGTTTGTGCATGGATGGCGAATGTGTTTGTGGTTCCCGGCCGGGGCAGACTATATGTGGATCTTCCTTCCTTTTGTGGTCACATCCATGCAGTATCACATAGTGGGAGAATTATGTTTTTTTTGTATTGAGAGAATTAGCCGATCTACCCGCCTCCAAGTGCATGTGTCATCATTAATTTTTAACATAAACTGTGTGCAAGACCTCTCGTTTCCATTTTCATTAAAATGATGGATAGCTACATGGTAGAAAAGAAAGAAAAATAAAATACAAGCAAGTTGAAATAGCTCATGTGAGATCTAAGTCTGCATACCCTCCTTAGAGCAACCCCAATAGTTTATCACATTTGCTCACATTACCATAAAACTTTTTTTAAGATATTGGGAGAAAAAAGCTAGCTCTAACAGTTTACTCATCTCTAGGCCCGTCGTGTTATTTTTCTGACATCAGCCATAGGGGTGGCTACATTGATGAAATGAATGAGACAGACTACGTAACAAAATCTAGGGATGTGATTGGTAGAGCGATGTACCCAGATTTAGACCCTTGCAATGTGTAAAAGCTCTACTCTTGCTTGTCTGATCTTTATTGATATGGTTGTGTTAAGGAATATGGTGTTCCAATGAACTAGATTACATTGGATTTGATTTTCGTGTGATGAGAGAGAAACAATTTTTCTTATTTTAAAGTGCATTGAAAAAAGAGATGTACACTCTTCTATACACAAAATTTAGAGGTAGATGTACACTTATTAATAAGTAGACGGAGGGAGTACTATACTCGCCTGTTGTATGCAAGCAACCTTCAAAAGGGCAAAAATAGATTGTGTACAGTACGCACAGGTTGCGCCCGGCTTCCATGCCGCCGCCTCCTCCTTTGCTGGCTTGTTCTCGTTGCAAAGCACAGATCGATGAGAGGAATGTAGACGTCACCCTTGCGATCACATCAAGTGAGTGTCACAGCTATGAGCGTCACAGCTCCCCCCTCACATATCGGCCCACACGTCGGCTACAGTGCAACAACATGTTGACTTTCCCAAAAGGACAGGTGACTGTTTTTTTGACAATCAATACCACATATATTTATAGCAATAAATAATAAATGGTAGAGATACACGAGCTGTTTTTGATGATTACAAAATAAAGTCTAAAAGAAACTAGCAAATCTTCGAGGTCTTCAAATTCTTTCTTCTTCCATGATATAATCTTGTACTTTTCTAAAGGCAGCCCAAGATAGATACCAAACCATAAACATGTAAATATCAATGAAGGTTCTTCCATAATTTTAATTTAAGCGCAATGTCAAGGCTACATGCACGCGTGCAACCATTGAAGTAGTCAATCCATATCGGCAAGAGTACCAACAGCAGTATATCAGGGCAAAATAACCAGTCAACTTGATCAACGTTGCTGGGGAGTCGACGGTATGAATCACCATTGTCGAGGATGTAGCCGCCGGGACAAATACTACAAGGATAATTCTCCTCGCGGCGACCAAGAGAAAAGATCCAAAATCGATCTGGCAAAACAAGATCTTAAGGACCATACCTAAAGGAGTTTAATCTTCCAACACCACCATTGACGCCAGGAGGAAGATCTCGTCGTCGATCGAAGGGCCGGAGATCACTTATTATAGATGATGCCATCTCCATTGACATAGAGACCAAAAGAAGATGGCTACCAAACCCTACTCTAATTTTGTGAAAAGACTACTTTTATCAAAACCTTCACTCATAGATCAGGTTCCCCACCCCTCCTAACACCGACGAGGCTAGCCGGAGGAGGGGGGACCAATCTATGGTGGAGTAGGAGGAGAGATGATGGCTAGGTCAGGAGGGGCGGCGGCTGAGTACAAGAAGGGTGACTGTTGGAGAAGCTTGACATAGAAAAATGCAATCAACCCCCTCAGGCCTCGTTTGGCTAGAGTGCATTCGTGAGTATTTTAGAGTATTTTTCTAAGTGTATTGGGTGAAAACACTCTTGTCACCCAAAGCTCTTTGTTACACCACAATCCCCTTCCTCACCAATACTCTTCATTAATTCATATGTTTGGAAAGCAGGGATAAAATTCTACATAGACGGTAGAGCTAGCCAGCAGCAACAACAAACTTCTCAAGTTCTCATATGTTTGGGTATCTTCCTGAGATAATTTCAATTATTAATTCTAGCGACTTGTTCAAGTCTAAAAATAACAAGTAAATAAATCAGCTAACCATGTATGAGAACAATAACCGATTCAATACCTTGACCCATACGCATCACCATGCCAAATATTCAGTAACAAAGTAGGCCAGAAAAATATATAGGAATCAATCTGTGTAATGCATCAGACATGAATCAAGTACAAATCGACAAACAAGAGATAGCCGGAGGCCCTTACTTCTGCCTGAACTCGAATCTGAGTAAAGCTGAACAGCTGATGAACTACTACTAGAAGTTTTTTTTTTTTTTTGAACTGTACTACTAGAAGTTTACTAGAAGGGCGAGCATGGGCGTTATCGATTCGCAGCGCCGCCGGAGCCATCCAACGCTTCGACGAGAGAGAGAAAACGCGAGGTCCCCCGAGCGTTTCAGGTCCGCTCCTACCCGACGTGTTTTTTGGAGTTTGCTAGGTTTCAGCCCAATCAAAACCGGGTTGCCAAACGGCTTTCTGAGTGTTTCTGAGTGTATTATATTAGGCTGGTAAAAACCACTGAAATCTAGCCTGCCAAACAAGGCCTCAAGGATCCATTTGTAAATTTCTTTTATGTAGGGGTGTTTTTTCTTATGTAGGTGTGTTGTAACTTTCAACATTATTATATTATAAACATGTGGCTACCTTTAAAAAAAGACCACACATATATGTATTCAGAGAAAACAAATTAGGCTCCTGAATACCATTTTCAAAATTTTCAAAATTCCGGACTACATAAGATCCCACCCACTCTCTTCTTTTCTTTTTTGAGCGGACCACCTCTTTTTAGGTGAAGATCCTATCCTCTTGGGTCGTTCAAATAGAGTTGGGCTTGACTGCACGCTCCCTGCATATTGGGTCCTCCAGCTGCCGTTTTCGTTCAATCAGGATATACCTATTAAAAATGTTCTTCAGTCAGGGACTCAAGGTATCGTTACAAGTACTCCAGTAGCAGGGGCGAAGCTGGAGAAGAAAATCATTTGGGTCAGCTCTTTTTTATTATAGGTAATCTTCCACTAAGTAGCAATATCACAGAATAATTAATTAAGTTTTGATGGATTTTATTGGGTTCATCTGAACCCAATTGTTCCATACCTTCTGTTAAAAAAAAAAAAATTGTTCCATACCAGACTAGTAGTATTCTTAACGAGAGCAAGCATTGAAGACATTAATCATAAGAGGGCCATTACTGATCTAATGGTTGTTTATATATACAGAGAGTTGAAATGTAGCAGCGCATGTATGATCACGAAGTCACCATGCTTACAAAACCTTGTCTTCATATGCTTTACTCGGGGCATTTTGTAATAAATTGTGAAGTCCAAAGTTTTTGAATGATAAAACTTTAGGGCTCGTTTGGCACCCATCATTTTATTTCATTTGGTACAAATAAAATGAAACAAAATGATGATATCATTTTATTTTGAAAAATTCACAGAAATGATAGGGTACCCAATAGGTATTAAGGTTAGGCATGAGATGAAAAACCATAGAATTCGAAATGAATTCCATAACCAATTTCGTGGAAGCCAAACAAGTAATGGTTAGAATCATAAATAAATTCTTTGATTCCAGCCCCAAATGATAGGAGCCAAACGAGCCCTTAGTGGAGTCCAACCTTTCTGTACAGGATTCTACATGTATGGCAGCCATCCTTGACAACAAAAATGTACCAAAAACTATATATCCTGCCAATGTTTGACGAAATGACATCGTTCTATTTCCCAGACACAAAATCTGCGCACGTCTGGCAGATAACTCTTGTTGCGCAAACATCTTCTTCCTTCATAATCTGACATGTCAATAACTAAATGTAAGATTAGCAGCTCAGTTCCCGATAGGATAACTCACATCAGTAGGATTTCTTTGTTCTGGCACCTCGCAAGTTGAAAATAATGACGTGTTTTCAATTCCCTCTGTTTAGAAATATAAGATGTTTTAGCTTTCTGAAGTGAGTGTATCTAGACATTTTTTAGTCTATAAATTCATGAATTTATAGATTAAAAGATGTCTAGATACACTCACTTCACAAAGCTAAAACATCTTATATTTCCGAACGGAGAGAGTATTTCTTTTCTTTTCCTATCTCGGACTCTTTAGCTTCCAGCTATACTCGCTCCTCACGCAAAAGAATAGCTATACACAAATTGGAGATCTTTCACAATTCACAGCACCTCCTTTTCTAGTTTCAGCACAGCCATGAATGCCTCTTGAGGAACTTCGACCCTTCCAATTGCTTTCATTCTCTTCTTTCCTTCCGCCTGTTGGCAAATATAAACACAATATTATCTTATATACCATAAAGGAACTTTTTCACTTGAAATGTTCATAAAATTAACTTCTATTGAGCGCAATCGACTAATTCTCCAAAGCTAGCTTTCATCAAAATAAGAGTCACCCAGAAGAATTACCAGTTTCTTTAACAACTTCTTTTTCTGTCGGACCCCGGGTTCTAAGCTATACAGAGATATTATGTGTATTAGTCACGCTAGCAACGAGTGATACTGGGGTTACCAGTCCCAGGCCGGAACACCATCGGTAGGCAGGCCGGAATTAAACATCGGCTCTACACATCTCGAAGCGCCGTGAAACTAATCATAACCAAGACTGCATAACAGAGAGCTCGAGAGCCTTAAACCCCTCTCGTGCACTTTATATCCATACATGCATCATGCACGAGATGGGTAACCACAACTGGTAACACAACAGTGACTCTACGACTCAAATTAGTAGTTCGAACTATTAACAGAGTAAAGATCCAACTTATTACAAGCATAGGTCACTGACCCAACATTACATCAAGCAACGGAAAGCAAATATGTTATGCTACATAACAAGATAGCAAATGGCCTAAGAGGCCCTGAACATAAGCGACATCCCAACCCGTAGATCTCAAGCTGCTGCAAACTAGTCGTCGAAGTCGATATCGGCGTAGAAACCACCTTCGTTGCCTGCGGCGGTCTCTTCTGTGGAAAAACAACATTAAACAAGGGTGAGTACGAGGGTGTACTCAGCAAGCTGACCTGCTACACTATATGTATGGCATCAAGGTCTTTTTGTGTAGCTCTTTGCAGAAAGCAAGTTTTCTTTGTGAAAACGACACAAGGCGAGGACTACTCAGAATTTGTAAAGGGGATAAGAGAGCATCTCGCAAACTCTTTTAATCATGAAGCATCCACCGAATCATTACCTTCAAAACCCACTCATTCCGGTCACCCCCTCGACCCCGAGGAAGTGATCCAGAGTCTCACTCTTAAGTTGGCACTTTTACGATTAGGTTCAAGTTGTCTATGATCTAGCATCTGTCTCCAAGTCGTCCATAACCGTGGACACGGCTTTTCGAAAAGATTTAACCCTGCAGGGGTGCACAACTTTACCCACACGTAACGACCGTCCCCTGGACCCTTGCAAGGAGTCTTAGCGGGGTGATGGCCGCCTACAACCTTTACCTTACGTCGACCTATTCCATGAGCCACGCCAAAAGGTTTTAGTCCGCCATCGCGAGATCGGCCGTTCTCGGACGCGGAACCGTTCGTTGTGTGCAGGGGATCCAGTTCAATGCCACCAAGCATCCTTCACCCTGGCCACATCCTGTATGTATGCACCTCTTCCACCATCTCGTTTCAAAACATTTTCGATGCGTATGCCAAATGGAAAGCCCGAACTAGGTAGCTCATGGATAAGTCTAAGCAAGTTAGTCAGTCGACAGGAGTCCCATACCTCCACGTGCGGTTGTACGCTCATCTTGGATCAAGAGACAAGAACTCGGGTCCTAGGGCGGCGAGAATGAGTCAAACAACCACAACCCGTGTGGCGGCTCATCCAGGCCTATTGTCAAGTTTCACCATTTCACCACAATCACCACGACAAGCTTTCATGCTAGATTCATACAAAGCTTCAAGCCCAAGTACCGGAATTGCAACAGTAAATGCTAAGCATGGCTAAGCATAGAATAGTAAATTTCCGGTGACGCAAAAGCAGAACCTAGTCATGCTAGGAGCATATGGATCATGGATATATTGTTGACAATAGCAGGGCATGCATCAGAATAGGTTTACTCTAAGTTTCGGTAAACGACGGTTGAACGCATGCAGATATGGTGGAGGCTCGAAACATTTGTAAATCATAGGATTAGAAATGCATCAACGGGTTTACGCTTGCCTTGTTCTTCGATGTAGTTGATCTGATCAGTATTGGCGTTGAGCTCGGTCGCGGTCTCGGATTCTACCGAGAAGAAGAAACACCGGAAAGGAAACAATACATTCAATACAAGTGCATCGATGCGCAATCAAGTATGATGGTATGACATATTTAGAATGCACACAATAAACCCTACGACAAGAATAATAGATTGGAAGGGTTTCGGACGCTTCATAGTAGCAACCCGACGAAACCTAATTTGCCATAAGGGGTTCCGATTAGTTCTTCTATTTCGGCAGGAATTAAAGTTGATTAGCAATGCATGAATTTGACATAAACATGTAGAGCATGTTTTTCTGAGCATTTTGGTATATCATATGCATTTTTCCGACAAATAGATATTTTTCT
Organism: Dactylis glomerata; assembly: GCA_007115705.1. Taxonomy (NCBI): domain Eukaryota; kingdom Viridiplantae; phylum Streptophyta; class Magnoliopsida; order Poales; family Poaceae; genus Dactylis; species Dactylis glomerata. The sequence continues at coordinate 3,165,908 of QXEO01000547.1, read as the reverse complement.
ATGCATTTTACAAGTTTTAGAACCTTGCAGTAATTTTTCTAGAAAATGGAATACATGCGGAGGACTTTTTGCACCGGGGTCTGTTTGACCCAGGGCAACTGACCAAAGGGCCCGAGGCCACTTCGGCTTGCCTCGCTGGTCAGGTCGGCTGGGCAGAGGCCAGCCCGACCTGCTCCCAGGCACCGGCAGAGACCGGCCAGGGGCGGCGCTACGGCGAGCGGGGAGGCGCGAGGAGGGGTCCAGCCGGACCGGGGACTCACCCTGGGTGCGCCGGTGGGCTCGGTTTGGCCGGAGGGTGGCCGGCGGCGGCAAATTTGGCGGCGGCAAGCTCGGTTCTCCGGCGAGAAATCTGGCGAAACGGCGGCGACTCCGGGCGATTCCTTGGGCGAGGAGGAAGAGGGCGGCGTCGGGGACCTTCTCAGCTTCTCGGAGGAGCAAGGGGCGGCACCGAATGGCGACCCTAGGCGGCAGCCATGGCGGTTCGAGCTTGTCACTGGGAGCGTGCACGTGAGGAAGAGAGAGAGAGAGAGACCGAGGGGGAAAAAGGGAGGGCGGCCAGGCAGAGAGGGGGGCATCGTGGCGTCCTTGGGCACCTCCAGGGGGTCGACGGGGAAGCAGGAGGTGGCAGCGGTGGCCTCCAGGGACAGCCACGCAGCTGCTCCCTGTCCTCAACGAGGAAGACAACCGAGACTTTGCAGATACCCCCTGGCTTTGGGGAATTTCTCCAGGGAACTTTGAAAACTGCACTTGTTTGCAATAATTTGTGACTCAAACTTGTTCAAAATTTTATCGAAATCTTCTGGGAAGACTTCAGGGGCTTTTCTACTATTTAGCAAAACCCCAAATTGTTTTTATTTGACACTTTAAAACTATTGAACTCATTTGCAATAATTCAAATAGAGTTTGAATTTGGATCACTTGTAGGGTTTCCGATTCGAATTCAAATGCAAAAATTTCAGAGTGAACTTTGGATGATGCTTATGATGCAAAGTTACTTTATTACAAACACGGGATGTTACAAGTCTACCCCCCTTACAAGAATCTCATCCCGAGATTCCTAAGAACTAGAGAAAAAGGAAGGGTACTCAGATCGAAGGCGATCCTCTCGTTCCCAAGTTGCTTCTTGTTCAGAATGATGAGACCATTGAACTTTGAGGAACTTGATGGTTCGGCCTCGAGTTTTTCTTTCAGCTTCATCAAGGATAAGAACAGGATACTCTTGATAGGTGAGATCTTCCTGAAGATCAAGAGTGGTATGATCAACTCCACGGATTGGATCTTTAAAGCAACGCTTGAGTTGAGAGACATGAAACACATCATGAACATCCGGAAATGTTGAAGGAAGTTTCAACTGATAGGCAAGCTCTCCACGCTTAGCGAGAATAGGAAAAGGACCAACATAGCGAGGAGCCAATTTGCCTTTAATACCAAAGCGATGGACGCCTTTTAGAGGTGTGACTCGAAGATAGGCTTTCTCGCCAATTTCATAGCGCACATCTTGATGATAACGATCGTAATAACTCTTTTGACGAGACTGGGCAGTTTTTAAACGCTCTCGGATTATGCGAACTTGATCTTCTGCTTCTTTGATCAGGTCCGGTCCAAAGAATTGTCTTTCTCCGGTTTCAGACCAATTTAGCGGTGTTCGACATTTTCTTCCATATAGAGCTTCAAAAGGTGCCATGCCTAAGCTGGATTGAAAGCTGTTGTTATAGGAGAACTCAACGAAGGGAAGACACTTCTCCCAATTCTTCCCAAAAGAGATAGCACAAGCTCGGAGCATGTCCTCAAGAATTTGATTCACTCTTTCAGTTTGACCTCCGGTTTGAGGATGATAGGCAGTGCTAAAGGAAATATGAGTTCCCATAGCTTCTTGAAAGCTTTTCCAGAACCTGGAGGTGAAAAGGCTTCCGCGGTCGGAGATAATCTTCTTTGGAACACCGTGAAGAGTGACTATCCGAGAAATATAAAGCTCTGCCAGTTGAGTAGCAGTGATATCCTCGCGGATAGGTACGAAATGAGCAACCTTGGATAGACGATCAACAACTACCCATATTGCATTGTTGCCCTTTTGAGTTTTTGGAAATCCAGTGATGAAATCCATGCCAATCTCATCCCATTTTCACTCGGGAATAGATAAAGGTTGAAGAACTCCAGCAGGTTTTTGATGTTCAGCTTTTACACGACGACAAACGTCGCATTCAGCAACATACTGAGCGATTTCTCGCTTCATCCCAGTCCACCAAGACCTTTGGCGAAGATCCTGATACATCTTGGTGCTTCCAGGATGGATGGAAAAGGGTGATTCATGAGCTTCCTTAAGGATTTGCTCTTTTAAGTCTCGATGGTTCGGTACAACAAGACGTTTACCGAAATAAATGGTATCTTGATGATCAAGAGAGAAACACTTAGCATCCCCACTAGCAATGTTCTTTTTGATCATGACAATGTCAGAATCTTGCTTTTGAGCATCTTTGATTTGCTCTTCAAGGGAAGGTTTGATTTCCAAATTTGACAGGAAGCCAGAAGGAACAACTTCAAGATTAAGCCGTGCAAACTCTTCATGAAGAGGAGGTTGGGCTTGCATAAGCATAAGATTATTGCAGTAGGACTTCCGACTTAGCGCGTCAGCCACGACGTTGGCTTTGCCGGGTTGATAGTTAAGACCCACATCATAATCTTTGATGAGTTCCAACCATCGTCTCTGTCTGAGATTCAGATCCGGTTGGGTAAAGAGATACTTCAGACTCTGATGATCAGAATATAGCTCACAGCGATTGCCAAGCAAGTAATGACGCCATTGCTTCAAGGCATGTACAACAGCTGCAAGCTCCAAGTCATGGGTTGGATAGTTGAGTTCATGCGGTTTTAATTGCCGAGAGGCATAAGCACCCACATGACCATCTTGCATTAACACACAACCGAGTCCTTGGAGTGAGGCATCACAATAGATAACAAATTCCTTGCTCGTGTCCGGAAGGGCAAGCACGGGAGCAGTAGTCAGCTTAGTTTTTAGTAACTGGAAAGCTTCTTCGGCTTTCTCTGACCACTCAAACTTCTTATTTTTCTTCAGAAGTTCAGTCATAGGTTTGGCAATCTTGGAGAAATTCTCAATGAAACGGCGGTAATAACCTGCCAACCTGAGAAAACTCCGCACATCCTTGACTGAGGAAGGGGTCACCCAATCCAGAATAGATTGAACTTTATTAGGGATGACCGCAACGCCATTAGCAGAGAGCACATGGCCAAGAAAAATGAGCTCGTTCAACCGGAACTCACATTTAGAGAACTTGGCGTAAAGCCGATGTTCACGAAGTTTTGTCAAAGCTAGACGTAGATGTTCGGCATGTTCTTCTTCGGTCTTGGAGTAGATTAGAATATCATCAATGTAGACCACGACAAACTTGTCGAGATACTCCATGAACACAGAGTTCATGAGCCTCATAAATGTGGCTGGAGCATTTGTGAGTCCAAAAGACATGACAGTGTACTCGCAAAGACCATAACGAGTTGTGAACACCGTCTTTGGAATGTCCTCGGCTCGGATTTTAATTTGGTGATAACCCGATCTTAAATTCATTTTGGAGAAGACGGTTGCACCGCTCAATTGATCGAAGAGATCATTGATTCTAGGGAGAGGATATTTGTTCTTGATTGTTGCTGCATTCAAGGGACGATAGTCAACGACTAGACGTGGAACAGTGGTGTCCCTTTTCTTGACAAAGAGTCCGGGACAACCCCAAGAGGAAGTGCTATGTTGAATGAAGCCTTTGTTTTCCAACTCTTCTATTTGCTTCTTTAGTTCAACCAACTCTTCAGGAGGCATACGATAAGGTCTTTTAGAAATAGGAGCGGTTCCAGGAACCAACTCTATGACAAACTCCACATCTCGATCAGGTGGCATGCTAGGCAATTCCTCTGGGAAGACATCTGGAAAGTCACATACCACCGGTACATCATGTATTTCAAGAGGTGGAAGGACATCAATGGCATAGAAATTTGCTTCAGACATAGGCACCGCAGAGGGAGGTATTGATGATGGAGACCACCAAATGAAATTTCTGCCAGCAGGAGAGGTCATTTCAATAGATCTGGTCGCACAATCAATGATGGCTTGAGCTTTTGTCAGCCAATCCATGCCCAAGATGACATCAATGTCAGTTGACTTCAAGGCGATAAGAGAAGTGGGGAACAGATTATACCCAATATCAATGACAACACCATGCGTGATCCATCTAGTTTGCCAACGAGACCCTGGGGTTTTAATCTCCAAGGGGGATGGCATGGCTTCAAAGGGTATATCATGCACTTGTGCAAATTCTTGTGATATGAATGAATGGGATGCTCCAGAGTCAAATAGAACGGAAGCTAATATTGAGTTGACATAAAGCGTACCTAGTATGACACCGGGATCTTCTTCTGCTTCCTCCATAGTAACATGGGTCAAACGACCACGCCTGACTGAAGGTTTAGCACCCTTATTAGGAAGGGGAACTCCACGTCCAACAGTACGTCCTGGAGCAATAGGGGCCGGATAACCTGTCTTCATGGGACACTCCCTTGAGAAATGCCCAGGTTGATGACAAGTAAAGCAAGTCAGACCAGGACGAGGGCCTCCTGGATTTTGCTGATCACTTGGATACTTTGGTGCTACGGCCGGCTGAGATGCACGAGGCGCATCTGGCCTTGGCTGATAGGGAGCACGTGGAACAGCACTGAAAGGAATCCAGGCACGGCGACGCTTTGAGCCTGAGCCAGAAGACTGAACATCATCTCGAGGGCGCTTGCGAGTTTCTTCATATTCAACCTTTCCCCTTTCAGCTTTCATAGCTTTGTTCACAAGATCTTGGAAAGTGTTAAAATCCAGAAGATGAAGATCATGACGAAGCTCAGGTTCCAGTCCCTTGCGGAACAAGGCCTGCTTCTTGGCATCAGTAGATACCTCTTCAGGAGCATAGCAGGCAAGGCAGTTGAAATTGCCCTGGTATTCGCAAACTGAACCATTGCCCTGCTTTAGCTTTAAGAATTCCTCCCTTTTTAGCTCCATTAAACCCTCCGGAATGTGATACCCTCGGAAGGCAGTTTTGAACTCCTGCCAAGTCACAACGTGCTCGGCAGTCTGCATAGTAAGGAAATTTTCCCACCAGGAACCAGCAGCACCTTCAAGGTGATATGCGGCGAAGGTCACCCAATCCACTTGGGCGACATGAGCAGCCTGAAGTTTGCGCTCAATAGAGTGGAGCCAGTAATCAGCATCAAGTGGCTCAGTGGAATAGCTAAAAACTGGAGGAGTGAGGCGGATGAAGTCTCTCATGCCGAATCGGTCATCTTGACGACGAGCGGTATTTTGTTCAATCCTTTCCAGGAGCCTGATGTTGTCAGCGCGGTTGGCTTCATACATGGCCATAAGCTGGACCATGGACGGTGGAGGCGGAAGATTGACATTGTCACCCTCCTGATCATTCCCACCGCCACGACGACCACCACCACCACGAGTACCACCTGACATCCTGGAGGATAACAAAGGATTTCAGCGATAGAAAACAAGGACTTGCAGAGATTGATACAATGTATGGAATAACAAGGCACGTGATATAAAATGTATCATTACACCAGGCTTGGCACTGCAAACATACTTAGATGATAGTACAATCCAGTCGAGTTACAAGCCATATTTATTGTAGCACAACGCAACAAGTTGTACTGATGCAACAGTGCGGATAGTAAAGATGGTACAACATCACCGAAACCAAGTTCCTATACATTATTTATCTACACTTCAGTTCTCAGATACAAAGCTGCTAGGTACCAATCATGTCTCACAGGATCACGATGGCACTCCACTATCTACACTAACTGAGACCACAGGCGGACTCAGTAGTAGCCTCCGAAGCCAAACGGAAGTGGAACTGGAGGAGTGCGGAAACGACGAGCACGTGCTGGCTGGGGTCCATACGGAGACTGACGAACTCCACGGACCACTGGAGGTGTGCGAGGAGGACCACGTGGGGGAACCACACCACCGATAGGCGGACTCGCCATGTAAGTAGGCAACTGCACTGTGGCGGGCTGGAGTACCTCCTGTGGAACAAGGCCACTAGCCACATAGGGCTCGATGGCCATCAGAGTGTCCCAGTGGCTCATACGCGACACGATGTAGTGATGATACCACTGACGACCACGACGGTCAGCCCACTGAAGAAACTCTACCACCGCTCTGTACCTAGGATCCATCTCCAAGGAAGCATCTGCATAGCTCGCTAGGTAAATACCTTCCGCGCCCTCAGCAGCGGATGGAAAGTGACAAAACGGAGAAGTGACATCCGCAAGATGCGGACAGTCCTCCCGATAACGGGTCAGGGCACAGTAGGCAGCCTCCTGAACCGACTGCTCCTCAGTCACCCCAATACCGTGGGCAACATGCTGAACCTGATCCCCCTCAGGGGTAAGACACACGAACCTGACACATGAACTGTCCCTGATCATAGTCACGATACTCCTCGTACACAAAGTACTCAGGGTACCAAGGGCAACCCTGGCTGGACAGGGCCGCGGCGAGCAAGGCTGGGAAACCTGGAACACCCCGGCACCTGGTCATCCGAACCACCTGCCCTGGAAATTCCATCTGGATCAAAGTGTTTTGCAAATGCATCAGTCCAAAGAGTGATAGCAATATCTGAACATAGCAACTCAAGAATGGGCACAAGATAGAACAACCCAACCCCGAGATCCTAAAGGTTTGAAATAACAGATGAGAAGGTAAACCTTTTCAATCAAATCAAGGTAAGGTGACTCAGAATTAGAGTGACCCGGATAAGGAGTAAAAAGAATCCTAGTTAGAATTTTCTCAATTCATTTTGTCTTTCAAATAGTTTTCAGAAACTCTAGACTCAACTTCGACCAATGGTAAGGGTTTCCTACAGACAGTCCTGCTTTGATACCAAAGCTGTCGGACCCTGGGTTCTAAGCTATACAGAGATGTTATGTGTATTAGTCACGCTAGCAACGAGTGATACTGGGGTTACCAGTCCCAGGCCGGAACACCATCGGCAGGCAGGCCGGAATTAAACATTGGCTCTACACATCTTGAAGCGCCGTGAAACTAATCATAACCAAGACTGCATAACAGAGAGCTCGAGAGCCTTAAACCCCTCTCGTGCACTTTATATCCATACACGCATCATGCACGAGATGGGTAACCACAACTGGTAACACAACAGTGACTCTACGACTCAAAGTAGTAGTTCGAACTATTAACAGAGTAAAGATCCAACTTATTACAAGCATAGGTCACTGACCCAACATTACATCAAGCAACGGAAAGCAAATATGTTATGCTGCATAACAAGATAGCAAATGGCCTAAGAGGCCCTGAACATAAGCGACGTCCCAACCCGTAGATCTCAGGCTGCTGCCTGGGAACCCCAAACTAGTCGTCGAAGTCGATATCGGCGTAGAAACCACCTTCGTTGCCTGTGGCGGTCTCTTCTGTGGAAAAACAACATTAAACAAGGGTGAGTACGAGGGTGTACTCAGCAAGCTAACCTGCTACACTATATGTATGGCATCAAGGTCTTTTTGTGTAGCTCTTTGCAGAAAGCAAGTTTTCTTTGTGAAAACGACACAAGGCGAGGACTACTCAGAATTTGTAAAGGGGATAAGAGAGCATCTCGCAAACTCTTTTAATCATGAAGCATCCACCGAATCATTACCTTCAAAACCCACTCATTCCGGTCACCCCCTCGACCCCGAGGAAGTGATCCAGAGTCTCACTCTTAAGTTGGCACTTTTACGATTAGGTTCAAGTTGTCTATGATCTAGCATCTGTCTCCAAGTCGTCCATAACCGTGGACACGGCTTTTCGAAAAGATTTAACCCTGCAGGGGTGCACAACTTTACCCACACGTAACGACCGTCCCCTGGACCCTTGCAAGGAGTCTTAGCGGGGTGATGGCCGCCTACAACCTTTACCTTACGTCGACCTATTCCATGAGCCACGCCAAAAGGTTTTAGTCCGCCATCGCGAGATCGGCCGTTCTCGGACGCGGAACCGTTCGTTGTGTGCAGGGGATCCAGTTCAATGCCACCAAGCATCCTTCACCCTGGCCACATCCTGTATGTATGCACCTCTTCCACCATCTCGTTTCAAAACATTTTCGATGCGTATGCCAAATGGAAAGCCCGAACTAGGTAGCTCATGGATAAGTCTAAGCAAGTTAGTCAGTCGACAGGAGTCCCATACCTCCACGTGCGGTTGTACGCTCATCTTGGATCAAGAGATAAGAACTCGGGTCCTAGGGCGACGAGAATGAGTCAAACAACCACAACCTGCATGGCGGCTCATCCAGGCCTATTGTCAAGTTTCACCAATTCACTACAATCACCACGACAAGCTTTCATGCTAGATTCATATAAAGCTTCAAGCCCAAGTACCAGAATTGCAACAGTAAATGCTAAGCATGGTAAGCATAGAATAGTAAATTTCCGGTGACGCAAAAACAGAACCTAGTCATGCTAGGAGCATATGGATCATGGATATATTGTTGACAATAGCAGGGCATGCATCAGAATAGGTTTACTCTAAGTTTCGGTAAACGACAGTTGAACGCATGCAGATATGGTGGAGGCTCGAAACATTTGTAAATCATAGGATTAGAAATGCATCAACGGGTTTACGCTTGCCTTGTTCTTCGATGTAGTTGATCTGATCAGTATTGGCGTTGAGCTCGGTCGCGGTCTCGGATTCTACCGAGAAGAAGAAACACCGGAAAGGAAACAATACATTCAATACAAGTGCATCGATGCGCAATCAAGTATGATGGTTTGACATATTTAGAATGCACGCTATAAACCCTACGACAAGAATAATAGATTGGAAGGGTTTCGGATGCTTCATAGTAGCAACCCGACGAACCCTAATTTGCCATAAGGGGTTCCGATTAGTTCTTCTATTTCGGCAGGAATTAAAGTTGATTAGCAATGCATGAATTTGACATAAACATGTAGAGCATGTTTTTCTGAGCATTTTGGTATATCATATGCATTTTTCCGACAAATAGATATTTTTCTATGCATTTTACAAGTTTTAGAACCTTGCAGCAATTTTTCTGGAAAATGGAATACATGCGGAGGACTTTTTGCACCGGGGTCTGTTTGACCCAGGGAAACTGACCAAAGGGCCCGGGGCCACGTCGGCTTGCCTCGCTGGTCAGGTCGGCTGGGCAGAGGCCAGCCCGACCTGCTCCCAGGCACCGGCAGAGACCGGCCAGGGGCGGCGCTACGGCTAGCGGGGAGGCCCGAGGAGTGGTCCGGCCGGACCGAGGACTCACCCTGGGTGCGCCGGTGGGCTCGGTTTGGCCGGAGGGTGGCCGGCGGCGGCAAATTTGGCGGCGGCGAGCTCGGTTCTCCGGCGAGAAATCCGGCGAAACGGCGGCGACTCCGGGCGATTCCTTGGGCGGGGAGGAAGAGGGCGGCATCGGGGACCTTCTCAGCTTCTCGGAGGAGCAAGGGGCGGCACCGAATGGCGACCCTAGGCGGCAGCCATGGCGGTTAGAGCTCGTCACTGGGAGCGTGCATGTGAGGAAGAGAGAGAGACCGAGGGGGAAAAAGGGAGGGCGGCCAGGGAGAGAGGGGGGCATCGTGGCGTCCTTGGGCACCTCCAGGGGGTCGACGGGGAAGCAGGAGGTGGCAGCGGTGGCCTCCAGGGACAGCCACGCAGCTGCTCCCTGTCCTCAACGAGGAAGACAACCGAGACTTTGCAGATACCCCCCCTGGCTTTGGGGAATTTCTCCAGGGAACTTTGAAAACTGCACTTGTTTGCAATAATTTGTGACTCAAACTTGTTCAAAATTTTATCGAAATCTTCTGGGAAGACTTCAGGGGCTTTTCTATTATTTAGCAAAACCCCAAATTGTTTTTATTTGACACTTTAAAACTATTGAACTCATTTGCAATAATTCAAATAGAGTTTGAATTTGGATCACTTGTAGGGTTTCCGATTCGAATTCAAATGCAAAAATTTCAGAGTGAACTTTGGATGATGCTTATGATGCAAAGTTACTTTATTACAAAACGGGATGTTACATTTTCCTTGATATATCACCCCCTGCAAGTGAAAGAAATATAGTGCTGTGATTAATATTTTGCAAAGCTGCAAGGACTAGCGACCTTTTTTGAAAAAGAAATACACCATTGAAATGACAGTAAAAATGTTTAGATACATGTGTACAGAATGAGAAACACGAGACAAGGAACACAACATTTGATTGGTTTTATGAAACTGTCAAAATACAAGTTTTGGTATTATGTTTACCGTAGCATTTGGATAAGACATCCTTCCTGATGGCTGATAGGGCTTCGCTTGAAATAACCTTTGCACCAATACATGCCTGTCAAAGTGTGTTGATTAGCATATGATTCCTGTAACATGAAAACTAACTGAGTGGTTCAAGGCAAGGCTGGTGCCTTTATAGTTTGTGCTTAAAATACACAGTTAATTCACTAAATAAGAATTTGATTGATGTTCTTAAAAAAAATCAAAACAGGGAATCCCCAGCCTCTGCATAAAAATGATGCATATGGCCCTTTATTAACTTATTAAGTCTCGAATCCACAACGTTTACAACTCATGGGTCACACAACGTGGACACATGAATCAATCAATGGAAAAGTAATCTGTTATGTATAGGTTACCAAAAGTAGGTTGACATGTTATGTACCCCTGAGGCCCTGACCAGAACTCACAATCTCCAAAAATTGACTTGCCTAGCTTGCTATGCTGATATATTGTGAAAAAACAATGAAACCAAGAGAGATGAAACCTCACTTGAATAGGTATTTTAAACATTTGCCGAGGTATAAATTCTTTGAGCTTTTGAGTGAGCGCTCTCCCAACAGTGTATGCCTGGAAAAATATTTCAAAAATCAGATTAGCTTGAGAAACTATTGAACAGCAACCAGTAAATATAACCTGTTACTCCTCAAAAGAAGTCGTGAAGAGAATCCATTACATGAAGTACAGTCAGTTGCACAAGCATAGAGAACTGTAAACATGCATATTTCGTGTTAAGATTAGAGGACATCTGATGCTTAACAGGTTTAGTGATTACCTTAGAGTACATATGTTAATGAAAATGTTAGGCCTCGTTCGGCAGGCAGGGTTTCAAAGGTTTTATGGTGTAATTTTTCAGTCTAAGCCTATGAAACACGCTGAAACACTCCATATGTCGTTCGGTGGGCTGGTTTTAGATGGGTCAATCCCCTGTGATATGCTTAAATACCTGCTGGTGCCAAGTTGACGTGGGAATATGTAGTTGATGTGGGAGCTTCTTCTTCTTCAATCCCCGGCAATGGCGCCAGAAAATTAGCTTGATGCGGCACGGTGTTGATGGTTTTTCACCATCCAGTTGGGAACCCCAAGAGGAAGGTATGATGAGTACATCAACAAATTTTTCCTCAGTAAGAAACCAAGGTTTGTCAGCCCAGGAAAAAGCCAAACGTCAGAAGGCGATGCCCGCTAGCCTAGTGACACTCCAACAAGGGCGCCGTTAACGATTAACGAGTTAGCGCATCTTTAACTAGTAGCAACGTAAAACCTGCACACAACACAATCAAATACTTTGCTCCCAACTTACGATAAGGTTGTCAATCTCACCGGTTTGCTTGAAACAAAGGGTATGAGCGTATCAAGTGGAAAGTGATAGTAATATGCGAGTAAGTAAATAGTGCGAGTAAAGTAAACAAGTGATAGCAATATAAAGAAAATAGGACCGGGGTCCACAGTTCACTAGTGGTGTCTCTCCATAAGATAAAATAACACATGCTGGGTAAACAAATTACAGTTGGGCAATTGATAGAATAAAGACAACGTGCATATGTCGAGAGGATCACTATGAGATTTACTTTGGGCATTACAACAAGATACTGATGTCTACGCACGCGTTTGTTCTTGTAGACAGTGTTGGGCCTCCAAGTGCAGAGGTTTATAGAACAGCAGTAAGTGTCCCTTAAGTGGATCACCCAAGGTTTATCGAACTCGGGGAGGAAGAGGTCAAAGCTATCCCTCTCAAACAACCCTGCAATTATGATACAGAAAGTCTCTTGTGTCCCCAACACACCCAATACACTTGTCAGATGTATAGGTGCACTAGTTCGGCGAAGAGATAGTGAAATACAAGCGGTAGTGATGATTATAAGTAGTAAATGTAATCTGAAATAAATATCGCTGCAAGCAAACATGTAACAAGACTGAAAGGAAACGGTGTGCAATGTTTGAAAACAAGGCCTAGGGATCATACTTTCACTAGTGGACACACTCCCAACAAATATAACATAATTGAACCAATAGATACTATCATCAATATGCAACTCAAAACAATTCACCAATAGAAAACGAACACTAATCATGCATAGGGCTACGAAGCACTCCTCAAAGTCCGTATGTACCCAAACTAGATTGTCCCACACTATCACCGTGAACGCACTAGATGGTTCCAACAAATACCAACATTTTATAGAGACATTAACCAAAAAGATACACATGATGCACACACTAGTCACCTTTACACCATGATACGAGGTATCTCCGGAGAGTATAATAATAAAGCATAGGAGTAGCATAATATCTGAATAATAACATCTACCAATTCAACTAGATACAAAGCTCACGATCACATAAAGATCACATCATGGGAGAGAGAGGTGAACCACATAGCTACCGGTAGAGCCCTCAGCCCCAGGGGAGAACTACTCCCTCCTCATCATAGGAGACAGTAAGGTTGATGGAGATGGTGGTGAGGTCGATGGAGACGGCGGAGACGGCGATGGAGACCGATGGAGATGGCTCCGGGGGCACTTCCCCGTCCCGGCAGGGTGCCGGAACAGAGACTTCTGTCCCCCAAAATTTGTCGACGGTGGCGGCGGCGCTGCAGAACTCTTTCTGGAAAATTACCGATTCCCCTAGGGTTTTTTGTCCTGAGGCTTTATATAGGCGAAGGGGCGTCGTCAGGGGGCTGCCAGGGTGCCCTCACAATGGGTGGAACTTGTTTTGTCTAATTCTGAGAATATTTCCTGTGTAGCTTTTCTGAAACATAAAAACAGCAGAAAACAGGGAACTGGCACTGTGGCATCTTGTCAATAGGTTAGTTCGAGAAATCGCACAAAAACGTCATGAAGTGTAACGAAACACAAGGCAAATGGTGTAAAAACAAGCATGGAGCATCAAAAATTATAGATATGTTTGAGACGTATCAGCATCCCCAAGCTTAACTCCTGCTCGTCCTCGAGTAGGTAAGTGACAAAAAAAATTTTTGAGGTGATATGCACCATCACAATCTTGATCATATAGGTAAAACATTGAGTGCTGAGATCAAAGAACTTAAAACATGGGCATGAAAGACATAATCTTGATAATAGAAACTTAGCAACCATGTTATAACATGAAAAGAAACACAAACAAAAGATCATGAATAATGAAACAATGAAAGTCAAACGTGTGTTCAAATCATATGGAAAAACATAGTAAATGGTTTTCAGCTTGTCGCTCATGGAATAGCAAAACATAAATGCATAGGACACCTTCAAGTTTAAGAGGGTGACTAGATACAAGTAATTTAAGAACAAGTGAAATCATAGTCATGAATCAATCAATGATAAACTTTGGGATAGTGCATATTATACTCAGAATGACAACTATGCTCTCTTAGACGGTGCATAAAGATAGAAGGTGGTGACTCAACATAAAAGTAAAAGAAAGCCCTTCGCAGAGGGAAGCAGTGATTAAACATGTGCTAGAGCTTTTCATTTGTAAAATAGAGAGATAAAAATTGGTTTTAAGAGGTGGTTGTCTTTGTCAACGACTGGCAATGGGGTTCTTACTATCTTCCATACAAAAATGAAGCAAGTTTTTGAGAGAGAGATTGGCACTTTTGTGCTCTTTTATAAAGCTTGGCACTTCTCCCCACCTTTTTTTTCCTTTCTCAAACCATGGCTAACCGATTCCATCGGGTGCCCACCAACATTCACATACCAAGGAGGAGTGCCTTATTTCTTTTTTCTTTTAGGAATAAGACAATATGGAAGATAGCAAATCCAACCACTACGTCCCCATGAGCTGAAAACAGTGTCACAAAATGAGAAGTATTTGAAGGTTTTTTGAAAGGTAGCACATGAAAATTTACTTGGAATGGCTTGCAAATACCATGCATAGGAATTTATAGTGGACACAATGGCAAACTTGGTTTTTGGGAGTTGGATGCACGAGTAGAGCTTATACTCAGTACAAAATGGGGGCTAGCAAAAGACTGGGAGCGACCAACTAAGAGAGCAATAACGGCCATAATCATGCAAAGCGACAAAGCAACATTAAAAGAAGCATAAGATGGCATCAAAAGTCAAAAACTAAATGATCATAGAGGCTATAGGCGACTTATTTTTGTAGTCAACATGGTGTAAGCATGCGCCAAGTCAACCCAAATAAAGCATCAAAGGAGAAAACCAAATTAATGCTTCCAAATAATATAAACAACGCATGATTTTTTCAAAGGCTCATTAAGCAATCTCAGTCATTTGAGACAAGTCATGCTACAGCAAAAATCACTAAGCATACTATCAAAACGACATCAAACATGACATGCAAAAGTCTAAGCCGCAGTCTAAACAAGCTCCTTTTTGTACCAATTTTTGCATAAAACTTTTTCTCTTTTCTAACACCATTCAAACCTTTTTGAGGAAACTCTTTTGAGGAAAACCAACATATACTAGAGGTCCAAATACACCTTGATGCAAAGATAAAACAAGATCTGAACAAAAATCAAGGCAAAAAATGCAAGCCAAACACAGTAGCAGAAAAAGAGAACACTCATTGAACGATAAGAGTGAAAAATAGAGTGTTCTTGGCAAATGAAAAGCGACTTCATCTCCTCCCAAAAAAACATGATGTGATCTAACCATTTATTACAGAAAACAAAACAAAAGAAAACTGAAAGCAAAAGTAAAGATGCTTCAAGAAAAAACGCACAGTGCATGAAGCAATAAAAATATAGTGTGTTGAAAGGTGACCTGATTTTTGCCGATGAAGAAGGGGGTGCCTCGGGGCATCCCCAAGCTTTGACGCTTGTACTTCTTGGATATTTATTGGGGTGCATGGGCATCCCCAATCTTGAGCTTTTGTCCATTCTTCAACTCATCTCATCATTCTCCAATCCCTACACTTGAAAACTTCCTTCATACAAAACTAAACACAAATTTATTAGCAACATTAGTGTAAGCATAACAATGAATCAACCCCTTTTTGCTTTAGGTTTCAACTCAAAACCACCAAATATAAAGCATATACTACTGTAGCAACTTCCCCAAAAGTTCCGTGATCAAAAGAACTCAAAAAGAAAGCGATAAAGCGGCAAACACAAATATTGGCAGAAATCTGTCAAAATAGAACAGCTGACAAAGGTCGAATTTTTAGAGGGTTTTCTGTTGCTCAAATCAAAAAGTGTTCAACTAATGAAAGTTTGGATGTAACCTGGGGCATATGCACAAGAAATTTCAGGCCCAAAAGATATACAGAGAATTTTCACGAATTTTTACGGTGCAGCACCGAAAACTGTTTCAGGACAGCAACATCCCCAAATCTTACCTCACTCAAATTAGAGGCTTCTCTTGGCACAACAACGAAATAAAAAGGATAAGGAGCGGTTATTACAGTAGTAATAACTTCCAAGACTCAAATAAAAGAAAAGTACTAGAAATAAAACATTGGGTTATCTCCCAAGAGTGCTTTACTTTAAAGCCTTTGAGCTAGGCGCAGTAATTTGCAAAGATGCTCATGTGGGCGCCATATAAGAGCTTGAGGCAAAGGCGCCATATAGGAACTTAAAGCAATAGAGAGCATCAAAAAACAAATGTGAAAGATATTTAAATCTGAACCTCTTCCTATGAAAAATAGTCTTGTAAAGAGACAAGTCATGAAAGCGTAAAGCAAAAAGCATAGGAAGGCAAAACAAGTACAACTTCAAGAATTGCAACATAAAGAGGGGAAACTCAATATTGTTGAGATCCATCAAACTATGTTTCCTTCTCTCATAATAACTTTCAGTAGCATCATGAATAGAACTAATAATATAACTATCACATAAAGCATCCCTATCATGAGCCACATGCATAAAACAATTAATACTCCCCACATGAACAATTGTAGTAGGAGCAGATTCAACAGAATAATTATTCTCATCACCATAATCATCAAAAACAGGAGGCATATTGTAATCATAACTAATTTTCTCCTCAAAAGTAGGTGAACTGAAAATATTATACCCATCATCATAACCATCATAAAATAGAGGTTTAGTATCATCACAAGCTAGAGAACAGATATTTTGCAAAGCATATTCATCAAACATATCATCATAAGAAGGAACATGGATAGTACTAATGGTACAACAATTATTAACCTTAGAATTTGTACGAAAAAGATTTTCAATATCAAAAGTAGAGTGCTTTTCCCAATCATGATCACTAACATAGGTAACAGGCATGAGAACATCATCCCAATCAGAATTATCATAATCTATAGCAGGATCATAACACTTAGGGGAAGATACCGTGTCCTCTCGCCTCTGATTCCTCTTCTTCTTCTTCTTCATACTCTTCTTATTCTCTCCTTTAGGAGGGAGAGACTTGAAGGGCATCTTCTCCACATATCCTTTAGGAGGGAAAGGCATCTTATCCACATAATCTGGTTTGCTGACAGAAATAACAGAAGAAACTTTGGAGGATTCCTTCTCTCTATTAATAAGATCGAAACATCTATTAGTCCTGTCATAGCTTGGCAAAACATCATGTTTTATCCCTCAAAAAAAACATCATGTTCTATAAGATCTTATAAGTAAGTATTTGTGAGGCAATCTTTAGCACAATAGAGACGACAACCATGAAGGGTGCTATTAATATCAACATCTCTCATATCAACCAAAAAAATCTTTCTAGATATCTCTTCACAATTCAAAAACAAAGTAAGCTCATCATGCTGATTGAGAGTAATCTTATGATCACAATACAAATTTGCGGTACTCATTCGATTAATTGGGCATTGAAAATTAAAGTGGCCCATTGACGAGGGAATGCCCTTCGGGTACTCGCAGATTAGTATACCGGGTCCGGCCCATGATAGAGATGGATCAGAACAAGGACTCGAAGATGACTTGGAGTAGAAGAAGGAAGGCTCTAATCCGTATTCGACTAGGACACTTGTAAAACCTTAGCCCAGTTGCATATATAAAGCCAGGCAGGGGCGCCTCTAGAGGGACATCAGATAAGATATCTCATAGACATCGAATATCATAGACAAGCAATATTAGATATACAAGATAGATTAGACATAGACTAGATACAATATTCTGCCTACGGCGGCTCCATGTAAACACCATTGTGACTATCTACTAGATTGCTAGCAGGATGTAGCGATCCTCCACCGCGGGGACGTGAACCTGGGTACATCGTGTGCCAATCTCGATCCCGGAATCTCTAGTCGTTGCTCTTCCCCCGATCCTAAGTCCTTCATCTAAGACATTTGTCGAGTTAACCCTCGTCAATTGGCGCCGACCGTGGGAAGCGCGGCGACTGAATTTTGTTATCCGGGCGAGATCCTTCAAGCTTTCATCGACAAGATCAGCAAATTTTGCATCGACAAGATCAGGAAACTTTTCATCGACAAGATCAGCAAATTTTTTCATCGACAAGATCAGGAAACTTTTCATGGATAAGATCAGCAAGTTTTGCGGCTGCCAAAAGCAGCAGCCAGATCGCGTCCAGCCGGATCATCAGCTTCGCGTTAACTTTGTCTCAGCAAAGTCGCGGGTTCTACATACAGCAGATTGGATCGGGACTATCAACGGCACTCCGTGCACAGCGCCCTGTTCCGATTAGGTTTCTGTGACTCAAGATCCGCCGAAGTAAGAACAGTGCTATTCATCGGAAGCTGCAGCCTTGCCATCATCCGCGAGTCAATCAGTCGAGAAAACAGACATGCAATGTTGCCTCAGCCAATAAAAAAGCTACTCGACGATTCATCAAATCGTGATATCACAGACATGCTGTCTCCTGGCAATCCGCCGGAATCATCTTACAAAAATTTATTTATCGGAACTTCACGTCACCGTGGCATGAAAATCGATCTACAAGACCAAGCTGTGGAGCATCTTCATCAGAAAGCATTACCTCACACGTGCGGCAAAGCAAATGGCCAAATCAATCAGTATATTTCAAGGAAGAGTGAGAATCAATCAGGAAGTGCAAGCGAATTAAATCGATCAATACAGTATAGCAAGTCAGAGGGCAATCAGAAACCATGGCGGAAGCGTACCAGACATAGAATTCAAAGCAAAGAGATCGGTCAGCCCGCGTGACCGGATCCAAAAAGGAAAAAAAGAGAGAGGAAAACAAAGAATCACACAGGTAGCCTGTACGTTCGTACGCCTTGGACGAGACTAGAGTAAATCAGCCACAGATTACAGCGGGCGTATTACCAGCAGAGCTCGGACAACTCGGAGAAAAATATTTCGACTACAACGGCGTGTTGTCTGACTGCTTGAATAACCCAGAGGAAAAAATATTTTGACTACTTCGTCTTCAAGATCGTCGACTACGTCCACGTCAACTGCGGCTTGCTATGCTCGGGGGCTCGTCGTCGCGTACTCGCGTAAAATATCGACAACGCTCGGGGGCTCGACATCAACTCGCCCCAGAGTGCGGAAAATCACCCTCAAGACCTACGATTTCGTCGACATGCAAGCAACACGGCGATCCCAACAACGCTCGGGGGCTCGACAACAACTTCGCCTCCGATCGTGATTCTACGACAACAACTCGACTACGTCATCGTCGACTACGCCGCGCCGACGATGGCGCACCCGATAAAAGCTAAGTTTTCATCTTTCAAGAGTCAATTATCATTTATTTTCACCACACCCGACGCTCGGGGGCTCCGCTATGAACAATCATCTTGCATATCATTGACTTCGAAAAAAATTGTGAAAGCCCTAGTAGCTAGCTGGCGTTCCTTGTCGAATACTTATCAATTTAGTTTACAGTCGCATGAAGCTCAACTAACGGTTGGCAAGGCCAAAATCTTGGACGTTAGGTTAACGAAAAGGCTTAGCAAGTATCTTAAAATTCAAATGCGGCACACGCATCAATTTACGTATAACCTGAGTAGCTGATCGAGCCATAAAGTGCATCAGGCTAACGAAAGGGTCTTACGTACGAGCAACAAAATTGCATAAAAAACATCGAGTTTTTATTTTACATACTACTACATCATTGTTGCAATATGCAAACGCAATATTTCTTCGAGAGACAAATTATTTCATAATTATTCATATTTTCTGCAGGAGTCGACAAAATCATCAAGTCCTTCAACAGGAGCCGAATTTCTTCGAGTAGTACAACTTGAGTCTATGCCCGGCTACAAGTACCCAAACATAGACTCGGGGGCTACTCCCATCGGGAGCGCTGGCCGCGCACCCGATAGAAAGATAATTTCAAGAAAGCATTCGACAAGAAAAGAAGAAGACTATTTGAGCCTATGATCGACTACAAGTATCCGACCATAGCCTCGGGGGCTACTCCCATCGGGAGCGCTGGGCGCGCACCCGACGATATTTTTTCATGAATATTACAGAGATGAAGGCGACAGAAGCTTCAGGAATCATCATTACTCCTATCGGGAGCGAGTTTTTTATTGATCAAGGTTGAATAACCCGAATATTTTGTGCACTGATCAGTCAAACAAGGCTGCGACATATGATTCTCGAGTTGCGTCATCGCGACAAAACTTGGATGCCGTGGTTGAAATATATCACGACGGTAAGACCCCAGGATCCGTCCTGTGTGGCCCGGTATACGCACATGGATGCGCTCTGCTGGTACGTACCCGTGTCTACGACGCGAAGAAAATCCTGGTGGACGCACTGGGTACCCTGGGAACCACTGGGATTCATTCTTTGTAAGTCCTAAATGCGGCAAAAGAATGGGTTTGACCGGTTTCCCGAATTCAAGTCCAAGGGGATTGAATTTGAAGTAGGTGACAAGTATCTGCTCCGGCAGTTAACTGGCCTCTTGATCCGTCAGAGTTGTCAGGCTTGTTCATCAAAACCCCTTGCGAGATATTATAATGAAAGATAAGTCAAAGGACCAAGTCAAAGATTTGAAGATCTGAAGAACTCAAGTATTGATCAAGTCGAAGATAAAGAATTCTTCGAGAAGAACGATGAAGAAAATTTCGAGTCCATGGACTCAACATTTACTCCCATCGGGAGAGTGGATTCAAGAACCCGATGACTTCGGCCATTGCATTTGAAGTCGAAGATATATGAAATCGAAGATTGAAAAAGTCGAAGTTTGAAGAAGTCGAAGATTGAAGAAGTCAAAGATTGAAGAAGTCGAAGATTGAAGATTTGAAGTTTTGAGACTCAACCCGAGTCTGCAACTCGAATTGAGTCTCGGGGGCTACTGACGAGGGAATGCCCTTCGGGTACTTGCAGATTAGTATACCGGGTCCGGCCCATGATAGAGATGGATCAGAACAAGGACTCGAAGATGACTTGGAGTAGAAGAAGGAAGGCTCTAATCCGTATTCGACTAGGACACTTGTAAAACCTTAGCCCGGTTGCATATATAAAGCCAGGCAGGGGCACCTCTAGAGGGACATCATATAAGATATCTCATAGACATCGAATATCATAGACAAGCAATATTAGATATACAAGATAGATTAGACATAGACTAGATACAATATTCTGCCTACGGCGGCTCCATGTAAACACCATTGTGACTATCTACTAGATTGCTAGCAGGATGTAGCGATCCTCCACCGCGGGGACGTGAACCTGGGTACATCGTGTGCCAATCTCGATCCCAGAATCTCTAGTCGTTGCTCTTCCCCCGATCCTAAGTCCTTCATCTAGGACATTTGTCGAGTTAACCCTCGTCACCCATTTTACCGCAAAGTTCACAAAGAAAAGGATAAAGCTCACAAACCCTTTCACCAAGCACATCTAGATCCCTGAGCCACATACTGGTTTCTTCATTTGCGTGGTGGACACAATAATCTTCCTTGTTGTAACTCTGTTCACAAGGTCTATGTACTCCACAAAAATTAACATACTTATAGGAAATAGGACTTTTAGAGGTTCGAGCATGTTTATTGGAATCATCAACAACAATATCATTTTCTACGCGAGTGTCCTTAAAAGGTTCATGATACACGTCCCCATTTCCTTTAGGAACATTAATATGGGAAGCAAAGGTTTTAAAACAATCAATCATAATTTGAGGATCAAGACCATACTTAGCACTAAGCTCTTGAAAATCAATAGTTTCAGTGAAAGACTTAATGCAATCAAACTCGTAATTCATACCCGATCCTTTACCTTTGTCACTATCCCAACCTTCAATATTGTTTTGAATTGATTCAAGCAGATCCCACTTGTTGTCAACATCCTTGCTTGTGAAAGACCCATCAAAGCATGCATCTAGATAGTCCTTGTAATATCCTGAAAGCCTTGCATAAAAATTATTAATAACAATATTACGGGGAAGATTATGAATATGACATTTGTGCATTAGTAACTTCAATCTTCCCCACGCTTGGGCAATGCTTTCTCCCTCATGCGGATGAAAATTATAAATGTAATTCCTATCTTTATAAACCTGACTAGAAGGATAGAATTTAGAATAAAAGAGAGGTACAATTTCCTCCCAGTCAATAGATCGACCATCCTTTAGTGTTTTATACCATTCCTCAGCTCTACCTTTTAGTGATAAAGAGAATAGCTTCTTCTTAACTTGGTTTATCGAAATACCTGCACACTTGAACAACTCGCATAATTCATGTATAAAAAGCAAATGATCACCAGGATGGACAGTTCCATCTCCAAAATAGCAGTTATTCATAGCACGTTCAACAATCTCCATAGGTATTTTAAAAGGATGAGGAGCACAAGCATCATTAGAAACATCACATATGGGAGATAAAATATCATCAGAGCAAACTTTCTCCACTAAAGCCGGGGAACTGAAAATATCATGCTTAACAAAACCAGCTTCCCCAAGCTTAGACTTTTCCATAGCATTAGGATTCAAAGCACTAATAACATTGCTATGCGAAATAAGCTCCAAAGGTTTTTCAATTTTCTCTTCAAATCTAAACTCAAGAAAAAGACTAAAGAACTCTTTACTTTCCATTAAGCCTAACTAGTGAAAATAAAAACAAGAAACAAAAAGATATAATTGCAGAATTTAAAGGAAATAACTCTGAGCACTCACCAGCAACTAAAGGACTTAGTAACCAAAGAATGTGAGTACCTTTTACCTTACCTCCCCGGCAACGGCGCCAGAAAATAGCTTGATGTCTACGCACACGTCTGTTCTTGTAGACATTGTTGGGTCTCCAAGTGCAGAGGTTTGTAGAACAGCAGCAAGTTTCCCTTAAGTGGATCACCTAAGGTTTATCGAACTCAGGGAGGAAGAGGTCAAAGCTATCCCTCTCAAACAACCCTGCAATTACGATACAAAAAGTCTCTTGTGTCCCCAACACACCCAATATACTTGTCAGATGTATAGGTGCACTAGTTCGGCGAAGAGATAGTGAAATACAAGCGGTAGTGATGATTATAAGTAGTAAATGTAATCTGAAATAAATATCGCTGCAAGCAAACATGTAACAAGACTGAAAGGAAACGGTGTGCAATGTTTGGAAACAAGGCCTAGGGATCATACTTTCACTAGTGGACACACTCCCAACAAATATAACATAATTAAACCAATAGATACTATCATCAATATGCAACTCAAAACAATTCTCCAATGGAAAACGAACACTAATCATGCGTAGGGCTACGAAGCACTCCTCAAAGTCCGTATGTACCCAAACTAGATTGTCCCACACTATCACCGTGAATGCACTAGATGGTTCCAATAAACACCAACATTTTATAGAGACATTAACCAAAAAGATACACATGATGCACACACTTGTCACCTTTACACCATGATACGAGGTATCTCCGGAGAGTATAATAATAAAGCATAGGAGTAGCATAATATCTGAATAATAACATCTACCAATTCAACTAGATACAAAGCTCACGATCACATAAAGATCACATCATGGGAGAGAGAGGTGAACCACATAGCTACTGGTAGAGCCCTCAGCCCCGGGGGAGAACTACTCCCTCCTCATCATAGGAGATAGCAAGGTTGATGGAGATGGCGGTGAGGTCAATGGAGACGGCGGAGACGGCAATGGAGACTGATGGAGATGGCTCTGGGGGCACTTCCCCATCCCGGCAGGGTGCCAGAACAGAGACTTCTATCCCCCAAAATTTGTCGACGGCGGCGGCGGAGCTGCGGAACTCTTTCTGGAAAATTGCCGATTCCCCTAGGGTTTTCCGTCCCGAGGATTTATATAGGCAAAGGGGCGTCGTCAGGGGGCTGCCAGGGCACCCTCAACATGGGTGGGCGCGGCCAGGGGCTGGGCCGCGCCCCCTGTTGTGTGGGCGGCCTCTGGCCCCCCTCCGGCTCTCTTTCGGTCTTCGGTACTCTTCCGGGAAAAATAAGACTTCTGGAACTTGTTTCGTCCAATTCCGAGAATATTTCCTGTGTAGCTTTTCTGAAACACAAAAACAGTAGAAAACAGGGAACTGGCACTATGGCATCTTGTCAATAGGTTAGTTCCGGAAATTGCATAAAAATGCCACGAAGTGTAACGAAACACAAGGCAAATGGTGTAAAAACAAGCATGGAGCATCAAAAATTATAGATACGTTTGAGACATATCAGATACATAGACCATCATCCAACTGCATCTATGACTAATAATCCACTTGTGGTGAATCAATCCGAGAACTACACAAGTATTAAGTTGTGAACAACAGATAACTGCATTAAGCAAAGTGTGTAATGTAAACAAAGCATATGCCCTTGAGCATATGAATGTTGTTTTCTCCCTAGTGGCAACAGCACATCTACAACCTTAGAGGTTTCTGTCACTCCCCCAGATTAAATAGAGGCATGAACCCAACTATTGAGCATAAATACCCCCTCTTGGAGTCACTAGCAACTACTCGGCCAAGATAGCTACTAACAACGGAGAGCATGCAAGATCATAAACAACATAGAGATAACATAAGATAATATTCAGCATATCAACTCAATCATAACACCAATATTCATCGGATCCCAACAAACACAACATGTAGAATTACATAACGGTGATCTCGATCATGTAAGGTAGCTCACGAGATCTAAACATGAAGCACATGGTGGAGAAGACAACCAACTAGCTACTGCTATGGACCCATAGTCCAAGGTAGACTACTCACTCATCGCGCCGGAGGCAAGCATAGCGATGAAGAAGACCTCCGGAGGCGATTCCCCTCTCCGGCAGTGTGCCGGGAAGAGCTTCTGGACCCTCCCGATCTCGGGTCGAAGGCGGCGGCGGATCGCGATGTGTTTCTGGAAAAGTGATCGGGTGTTTAGGTTTTTCCCGTCGGGGGGTCTTTATAGGCGAAGGGGCGGCGTCAGAGTTGGGCCTGGGTGGCCTCACCACAGGTGGGCGCAGGCCAGGGGCAGGCCGCGCCCCCTGGTGGTGTGGCCCCCCAGTGGCCCCTCTCCATCTCCTCGTCGGTTCTCTGGAAGCTTTGGTAAATTTCTGGATGTTCGGCTTTTGTTTCGTCCAATTCCGAGAATATTTCCTGTGTAACTTTTCTGAAACACAAAACAGCAGAGAACTGGCACTGTGGCATCTCATTAATAGGTTAGTTCCGGAAAATGCATAAAAATGCCACGAAGTGTAATGAAACACTAAGCAAATGGTGTAAAAACAAGCATGGAGCATCAAAAATTATAGATATATTAGGGACGTATCAATACCCGTTGGGTCACTGGGGATCGAAGACACCCCAGGTACCTAGCATTTTTCGTCGTTCAACTTCTCGTACTAACGGAGAGACCACCGCATGCTGGCGTGACTTGTCTGAGCCAAAGCGGTGTTGGCTGACTCGTCTCGTCGGCGCGTGCTGGACTGACTCGTCTCGTTGTCATCCACACCTAGCAAAGCCCATACCTTTCCAACAGGCCAGTTGTGCCCGCACGTACAGCTGACACCCTAATCCTCTAGTACTTCACCCAAAACACTTCAGATAAAACACTACAATCCACGCCTACCAAACGAGGCCTTAAGGGGAGACAAATACGGGACTAACAGTCAAAATAATACGAGACTAACCCTAATCTAATGCAATCTTATCTTTAGCAATGAGTATGGTTTCATACTAAAATGCATGTGTACTTCTAAGTTACATTTTCTCTAACACGCACCCAAATGTGTGTCATTTTGTATTAGAAGCATCAAGATGAAGCAAAACCCTACAACTCCACCCCACAAGAACCGAAAATAAAAGAAAGGTAGAGAAGGCTAAGAACTAAGGCTAAGAAACCAAAAAAAAAAAACTGTACAGCCCCCATTGTATGCATGTGTATTTTTTCAAGTTCTTACCATCATTTTGCACTTCATGGAAGTGTATGTTACATCATTGGTGTTTCTAGATAGTATAAGTATATTTCTGGTTTTAGATCTATACCTATTAATTAACAAAGTGATTGTGCATAGACCAAATATTCCTATATATAATGATGAAATCAAAAGATATATGTTCGAGAGTAGATCAAAGGTGATATGCTCGATAAGGTTATATGTTCAAGAGAAAAAAAATGAAAGGACAGATGAGCACAGTTTCACTGGCTACTTAGCTACTACGAGTAGTAAGCAAGTTCCTTTACTAGGTAGAGCACCTTTTCTCTGTGTACAATTGTCGACAATGCTTCCACAGGCTCACCATTGATTTGTATGTCCAGCTTTACTAGGTCACTTTCCCTGTACCTGCCAATTAGGCAAAGATATATCTCAACTGATTTTGCTCAAGGAACTATTGAGCCCTATTGCACTAACAAGTAGCAACAGATGGCTAAGGTGTAACCTAATATACAAGTAACTACGATTCTAAAATCCAGACTAGAAATACTATTTTTGGCCTGCAGTACATCTAAAATCGAATAGTCATCCTTATCAAGACATATGTAAAAAAATAAAACATTTTTTAAGAACATTGATCTGTTCAAATGAGCAATTGCTAATCATTGTCATTACAGTGCCTTGAATTTATAACTTATGGGAAGCAACCTTGTATCACTCTAGGCCGATAAGACAACATATATACTGCATGTACAATATAATAATATATATATGCAGCATACAATGGGGTAAGACAGAACAGGTATAAAGTATAAACCGGTAAATAACATGTATCTAACAGCATATGTACCCGACAACTGAATACTGCATGCTAGCATATCCTTTGCTTCGAGATTTCAGTTGATCAAAGAAATCACCAACCATCTGCATGACAGTTACATATAAAAATCTACAAAAAAAAAATCCACCAACTAACTGAATTAGTTTCTTTGATGGAAAAAACAACCTGGGGGGCCTTCAGTACAATGCATGCATATTCACCAGAATAGACGGGGCTTATCGATATACTAGTGTTGATGAAAAGGCAAGAAATAGACTTTTGAAGAAGCTCTCACAAATTCGAGAACAAAGGAACAATGTTAAGGAAGTAGCAGTATATACAATTATCTGAAGTGAGGAAGTTCATAAAATGCACAATCAGGTTGGCAGGTTCCCTTTGGATGAAGTTAATAGTGAATGTGATGCTTACCGAATGATTATTAAGAAGTAGCAGAATTCCAATTGGCCTACACGATGTTGATAAAATTATTATATCCTGTCTACTGAAATTCTACTTTGGATAATGCTTTGTATGTTATGCAGACGCATAGATGTATGAATCTCATTGCTTCTCATAGTTTTTCCTTTCATTGCTTCATGCAAACAATTCCACATACTATGCAATAATGAAATAAATGGCAATATGCACCTTTCCGATGCAGAGGCCGGGGAGATCCCAATTTCAAAAAAATGCAAACAATTCCATTTGACAAGTTACAATGAGGTGGAAAATTTACGTATTTTTGGTCACAATAATGTTTTCATACCTCTGCTAGTGGTAGTGTCGGTTGTAAGGTGTGTGTGACCGTTGTTTCCCATGTTATCGTCTTGAGTAGTCGGTTGTATTGGCCTAGTGTTTTAGGAATGTAATCAACATTCTTTGAATCAATGTACCGAGGCTCAAGCTTTGTGTTTTCTCTTGAAAGAAATCACCATTGCGTTCATAATCATCCATCCATTGCTTCTCACGAGTTAGACACCATCTAAGTAGTATACATAATAATTATTAAGGATCTTGATTAATCTTGAGAAAATAATTGTTGTCTTCGGTACCAAATGCATAGCATGTAGCAACAACGCACAGAGTTCCCTACATAATTCATTAAGCACCAAAAAAAACTGCCATAAGGACATGTGCTCAAGTGGAAACTGAATAACACACGGGTCGCTTATACCCTAAACCCTAGGTACAGGCGTCTTCCCATTCTACCTCATGTGTACTCTGGTTCCTACATGAGCTCTTCATCTTGCAACGGTGGCCAGCAATAAGTTTAGTTGTGAGAAGACAAGGCCTGCCATTGCTACTCCACTGGCTCATCCGGTTGCAGCCGTGCCGAGCAACCTGCCTGCAGATCCGGAGACGGAGCCTGATAAGATTGGTGCAGTCTAGAGCTCCCCGCCGCCAAGTTCAGGAGCTGCTGGCAAGGGGACAAGGCAACGATGATGCGGCGCGTCTTCTCGCTGAACTGCTCCAAGGCCGCCTCCATCTCCTCAGGCCGGGTTGGCCCAAGACCGTGACGGATGCGAACCAACATAGTGCGCATGTCCCCGTCCAGCTCCACAGCAAGGTCGTGCTGCCGGAGTACGTAGCCAAGGTGGTCAGATGGAATGATGGATGGCATGGCACACAACTGAGTATGTAGTAGAAGGAACACTATGCGTTCTTCACTTACCACGAGGTTCAGGTTAACGCCTGCCTGGCCAGGGTGCTCGCCAACGACAAGGGTACTCGCCGATTGGATCCGCAGCGGCAGCGGATGATCAACGACGGTGAGGAGGCGGACGCAGGTGCGTGGAGTGTACCATTGCAGGTAGCTCTGGTAGGATCCTGGGTTATAGGGACGCTCCTCTCGAACGACATCTTGCAGGGCCAACGCCCACTCGGCAGCCCAAGGAGCCGTACGCCCTGCCCATTTCTTGCCCCTCCTGCTGGTAAGGAGCCTGCAAATCAACGTCAAGCCCAGTAGGAATTACATGCTTATAGTATCTTTAGAGGAAGAATGTTTGGATCCAAATTAAGCATATGCTGAACTTACGTGTGTTCTTCACAGGGACCAAGTCTGTCTCCAAGCGAAACCGGGAAGTGCTGATGCCGTCCGAACTGCCTCATGACACGGTGCACGGCGTAGTCTTCAACACGGACACCGAACACTAGCTTCTTCCGCGTTAACCAGTATTCCCGGTCCCTGGTGCAGAGGCTAGACAATCCGCCATGAGGGGCGCGCTTCTGTATCTCCTCCTCTGTGTATGGCTCCCACCGCACCATGTCAGCGGTGAGGTGATCGAATTGCTCCGTGAACAGGGGGTAGCATTTGCGAACCCGGAAATGCGTCCAGTTACACTACAAATGAAAGAGCAGTAATGTCAACACAACTCGACCAGGGTACATATGGTGCACGATATGTAGTTGTGAGAAGTCGTCTTGATTACCTTGTTGCTGCACCAAAGCGATCCAAAAGTGGGTCTGTCGACATCATCGTCGCCGTACATGTCAAACCCATAGGTGTGTGCCTTAACCTGTGGGCGCCCGATCTCGAAACGCTCGTATGACCAAAGTTGAAGAAGGAGAGGGCTTCCGTCCAGTATGGATTCCGCGCTGGACTTGGTGCATGCGTAGCAAAGCGCGCGATATGTGGCACATAGCACAGCTGAACCCCAGCTATACTTGGGTACGACCTCCGGATCTGGGTCCTCTGGTGCATCGGCGATCTCCTTTGCAAACTCAATGAACCTGTTGTCGATGATGTTTTTACATGTCCCTGTGAACATTACGTTACCAAACAACCAGAGCAAGAACGCCTCAAGGTGGCGTGCAACCTGATAGTCGTCCGCGTCAGATGCCATCTTCTCAACCTGCAAATTTAAGTAAAACATGACACCACAAAGATGCTAATCACTGTCACAGTTCCACATTGATTTTATGTATACCACTTAAGGTGCATGTACGGCAATTGTTAAGACAATCATTTTCTTACGCATTTCATGTCTTCTAGAGAAGAGAAAAACATGGTATACGAACTGTTATCTCTTACGCTTATATCTGCGATAAATATTTGCATGATCCAAAAATTATTTTTCATTAGAATCAAACTAGAAAATGTGTAATTGCACATTTGGGAAAAATGTTTTTAGATCATCCAAGGCAAGACAAACAGTATCTTTCTCATTTCTCTCTTCCAGCTCAGTAATTATATTTGATGTGGCATAGGTAAGATATCGCAGTACCTTAAATTGACGTAGCCATGCAAGCCGGATTCCATGCGGATGAGTGAACTCCTCGTATGGCTTCTCTGGATCCTCGGGCAAGACCCCCCGGAACCTCTGCAGCAGCTGCTCACGCCAATCCTTAGGTGGCTCCGTTGTTGGAGTTACCACAAGCCCTGATAGTGGTAGACCGAGGAGCATAGACACATCCTGCAAGGTTGGTGCCATCTCGCCGCAGGGAAGGTGAAATGTGTGGGTCTCGGGACGCCAGCGGTCCACGAGGGCGGTCAACAAAGAACGGTTAACATGGAATGTATTATGTTCGACCATTCGAGCAAGAGGAAGTAGTCCAGCCGCCCGTAATCTGGTTATTAGTTTAGAACAAAAATGAGAGAGCATCGCCGGCTACGAGTCACATGGCAAATGATATTTAAGACAACATATATAGAAGGAGATCATGCACATATTCACCTGCCGAGCCAGCGTGGATGGAGCCCCCACCCCTTCCCCTGCATATGGGTTACCAACACTACGGGTTCATGTCCCTCGTCTTCAGTTGCACCCCATAGCTGACCACGGTGCTTACCATGGACGGCAGGGTCCAACAGCTCGTATGGACAAGCGGCAGTGTCAATGCCTGTTGGATCCGT
This sequence comes from Dactylis glomerata, assembly GCA_007115705.1. Taxonomy (NCBI): domain Eukaryota; kingdom Viridiplantae; phylum Streptophyta; class Magnoliopsida; order Poales; family Poaceae; genus Dactylis; species Dactylis glomerata. The sequence continues at coordinate 3,135,710 of QXEO01000547.1, read as the reverse complement.
GACGGAACGGCGACTAGCACCTGATGGCAAACCATGCAATTAGTGCGCTCTTGCTACAAAATCAATATATATGCTTTTGCAGTTTTGCTAACTCTCCGTTGCCATGGATTTAAATTGCATACTTATTGAAATGTAGGGGAAAATGTATGCTGTTGTAAGTTATATGCGTGGAGATGAAAATTGTTGGTTAGATCTCACCATGATTAAACAAATTGTCAACCGATTTAACATAAAATTACCAGACACACAGGAATTTAAGAAATAATTCAAGCCACAAGATCGGCTAACAGCTTTACACTTGCATCTTTATAATGTAAAAATGCATATGCATGCATGACTCCAAGTTCTCCTGGTTTAGCAATTTGAAACAATTAAATAAATTTTGATTACGCTCAAAATTGTCTGATTCCGTTGAGTATTTATGCTTCTTAAGAAGGTTACCACGTCCTTAACTAAGATACACATCACTCATGAAAAATGCATGCTGAACAAAATGCATTACTTAGATTCACATAAATAGTGCTAGTGTAGAAAAAGAAAGGGATTCACATAGGTTGTTATATCTCACTAACAAGAGTCACTGCATATAGACTGTTTATGATGTAGCATGATTTACACGTTTGCATGCACATGTGAAGAAGTAAAAACCAAAGAGATCAATCCGCACGTGTTGAGAAGGCTAGTTCGAAATTTCAGTATGCACGTACTTTTGCTACTTTTATTTTCTTAGGGATATAAAAAAAGAATGCTAATTAACTACGAACAAGAAGCTTGAAGAACAGAAAGTATCCATACTACAGCGCCGCGCAGGGTTGCTCCTTTTCGCCGGCAACGAGCTGGGCGATGGCATCTGGTGACGAAGAGCCCGGAGGGAGTTAGGCGAAGGCGAGTACGACTCGTCGTCGCTGCTGGTCTTGCCCGTGGTTGTCTCCGAAGATGTCTCACTGCCGCTGCCGCCGCCTTCTTCACCAATATCGCCGCCTCCTCCACCACAACCGCCGCCTCCTGCTGCATCTCCACCACCGCCGGCTCCTCCTACACTACCGCCGGCTCCTCCTTCTCCAGGGTTGCTCCTCCTCGCGGGCAACGAGCTAGGCGGTGGCGTCAGTTGATGAAGCAGCCGGAGGAAGTTGGGTGGCACAAGGTCCAACACCCGAGCCCTCTTGGCGGCCCGGCGAGGTGAGTCCTGCTCGTCGTCGCTGCTGGTGCTGCCTATCGTCGGCGCAGAAGATGTCCCACTGCCGCTACCTCCTCCACTACCGCCACCGTCTCCTTCGCCACCTCGGCCAGACTCAGAGTCGGAGTCGCTACTGATGTCTATCACTGGCATACTTCCTGGGTCATCTCCGGCGGCTAGCACCGGCGAGAGAGGACCAACGTTGGTGGAGGCCATTACCGCTGGATGACTGGAAGTCTGGAATAGCTACTGGGTGGTACTCGTGTCTCTGCCAGGTGATCTTATAGAGGGTAGCGGAGTACTAGTAGTTACAAGGAAGACCAAAGGGGCTGAGATAAATAAGGTGTGGGGCAGCTGCATGCGCCGATGCGCGTGAGAATGCCATGCACGAGATCGTGATTGATCATCAGGCATCTGCATGCGCATATGGATTCTATATTTTGCATTGACGCGGCCTCAGTTTTGATCCTTCCCGAGACATGCAAAGCCGCATGAGAGCAAGTACAATAGAGTCCAGTCAGCTGACTATAAGGATTAAAATAGTATATTTGTGTTTAGTTGGAGGAGAGAGAATAGGAGAGAGAAAAGGAGTGGGCTCTCATGCAAGAGCTAGCTACATCACGTGCTCCTAGGTGCTCTATAAGAGTGTCAAGTGGGCCATACAACCATAAAGTAGTATATTTTTATAGTTAGCTATTGTACATGTTGACTATAAGACTGGCTATAGATGATGTGGCAATGGCGTATAGCCAACTACCGGCTATACTATTGCTCTTGCTCTGAGGGGCTAGTTCTAGTTATTAGTATTAGACTAGTCATAGTAGGTCTAAAGTAGACTACTTTTCTTACCCTTCCCGAGACATGTATAAAGGTCTAGGCTTAGTCATTATCAGCACCTCACTTACTTTTTGAGATTTAACTTTGACCAACAATATTATTTATATTACAATATATAGTAATTAAATTTTAACTCAATAAAATTTGATTAAATATAAAAAATAACATCTTATATGAAATAAATATTTTTAGAATCATCACAAAATATACTTTCAAACTGTAGGTATTTGATATTGATGTGGATATAACTTCCTATATACTTTGTTTAAGTTTATGGTGTTTGACATTACATAATAACATGAACTACATTTTTACACGATTAGTATATTTAAGATAATGTGTACTTCACATCTAATTAGTCAATTTAAGTGTAAAACTTAAATCTTAAAATCTTATTGTAAGTTTTTGTACTACTGAAAAGTGAGTGACTAGAAGTACAACTATTTTCAAATGGAAAGAGTGTGATTTCGATGATAGGTGTACAAAGTTAAATATTTTTAATAACATAAGATGGAGGTAAGGCACGATTTAACAATAATTTCTCCATCCATTTACAAATGTATGGTGCAAGTGTATTTCAAGATTAACTTTAACTTTTTTACAAAGAATATGTGACACACAAGTAAAATAATTAAAAATAGCAATTAGGCAGTAGCATGAAGAGAGTTGCAATTGTATGTTAATGTTATATTGGTCAATTGCTAGTCAAACTTTATATACAAGAAACTTATTTAAAAATAAAACAGTAGTTTGGAAAAGTTAATTTTCGTGTCCATAACAATTAGGCAGTAGCATGGAGAGTTGACACGAGCAAGACACATACAGAGATGATATCACTGATCCATGAGAAGGTCGGACTTTTGAAAAGCTACTGAGTTTCTGACTCTTTGCATGGCGAGCAGTGTACCTGAGATGCCTCTGCCGAAAAGAACCTGAGGCAACAGGCAAGCAAGTTTAGCTTTTGTCAGTTTGTGCATGGATGGCAAATATGTTTGTGGTTCCCGGCCGGGGGCAGACTATATGTGGATCTTCCTTCCTTTTGTGGTCGCGTCCATGCGGTATCACATAGTGAGAGAATTATGATTTTTGTACTGAGAGAATTAGCCGATCTACCAGCCTCCAAGTGCATGTGTCATCATTAATTTTTAACATAAACTGTGTGCACGACCTCTCGTTTCCATTTTCATTAAAATGATGGATAGCTACATGGTAGAAAAGAAAGAAAAATAAAATACAAGCAAGTTGAAATAGCTCATGTGAGATCTAAGTCTGCATACCCTCCTTAGAGCAACTCCAATAGTTTATCACATTTGCTCACATTACCATAAAACTTTTTCTTAAAACGAGACCAGCAGGGGGAGGAGCCCCTGCGGTATTGTATTAAGAAGAGGAGCTCTAGGCGCAAAGTCGCGGAGCTGGGGGCTCAAACACGCGACCTCGCGGGAGCGCGCACAAGACCGTGGGCTGCTGCCATCCTGGTAGACACCAGTTCCCTCCAGGGACGGTGCGCCGCCTTCCCGATCTCCCGACGGAGGCCTCCTCTGCCTCCGCCCGAACCAGATCCGGAGTCCCCTCGGCGTCCTCTCTCCGCCCCTGACCGGCAGCCATCACCGGTGTTGCGGCTGTGAGTCATGTGACGGGCTTGGGCTCCTCCCCGCCGCCGCAGCTCGCGCTGGCCGTCGTGCGTCACCTGCGCTGAGGGCTCGTTGATCCACGTCAAGGAACTGGCCCGGCAGCATCAAGCGCTCTGTCGTGCCTCCTCCTTGAGCGGTCCTGGGTAAGCTCACACTGTCGTCCTTTCCACTCCGCGTCTCCGGCCACGCTTCGGTTCCTGGCCGGCATGCTGCCGCCGCCTCCATCCACCCCGTCAGCCAGGCTGCCCGCTGGCGGCATGCACGGAGCCTCGGTTCTGGCGGCTCCGGCAGCCCGTTCCGGATTGTGGCGGCTGCCCCCGGCAGGAAGATATAGGAAGGAGAATGTGGGCGCGTTTGTAGCGCCCATGGCCGCCTCCAAGCCTGTGAGAGCTCCCCGACGCTCAGCGTCCCTACAGTGCTAGAGGGGGCAGATTCCGACCTACAGCAGCCATTGGCAGCGGTGCCACTGATGACCCACAAGTATAGGGGATCGCAACAGTCTTCGAGGGAAGTAAAACCTAAAATTATTGATTCGACACAAGGGGAGCCAAAGAATATTTATAAGCCTTAACAGATGAGTTGTCAATTCAGCTGCACCTGGAAACAGACTTGCTCGCAGCGGTTCATCAGTAGCAACAGTTTCATAGTGGTGATAGTAGCTAAACAGTGACAGCAGTAGTAAAATAAAAGCGGTAATAGTAGCAATAGTAAACAGCAGGATGAAATACTGTAGGCATAGGAATGGATATACGGGCGTTGCATGGATAAGATAATTTATGAAATCAGTGAGACATGGGCAATTGCAGATAAATAATGATAAGCATCCTAGTACTAACAATCATAGGCATGTGTTCCATATATAGTCGTACGTGCTCGCAATGAGAAACTTGCACGACATCTTTTGTCCTACCAGCCTGTTGCAGCAGGGCCTCAAGGGAAACTACTGGTAATTAAGGTACTCCTTTTAATAAAGTACCGGAGCAAAGCATTAGCACTCGGTGAACACATGTGATCCTCACATCATAGCCATCCCCTCCGGTTATCCCAATTTCTGTCACTTTGGGGTCTCGGGTTCCAGACAACAATATGTGTATACAACTTGAGGTAAGACCATAAACAACAAGTATCATCATAAAACAATAACAAGTTTAGATCTGAGATCATGGCACTCGGGCCCAAAGTGACAAGCATTAAGCACAACAAGTTGCAACAATGTCATAAGTACTAACAGTAGATACTAGGCACTATAACCTAACAATCTCATAGCAAATTACATGAATGATCCCATCCAATCCCTACCATCCCCTTCGCCTACAGCGGGAATTACTCACATATGGATGGGGGAGTCATGGATGGTTGATGGAGAGACGTCGGTGATGTTGGTGATGAAGATCTCCTCCAAATCTCCGTCCCGGCAGGGTGCCAGAACGGAGTTTCTGGTTCCGAATCGCGGTTTCTGGTGGTGGCGGCGCAGCGGAAGTCTATCTGGGAAAAACGCCGAACCCCCGCTCCTTTCAGGTCAGAGGGTATATGTAGGCGGAAGGAGGGGTCGAGGCAACGGCCGAGGTGGCCTCACCACAGGTGGGCGCGGCCAGGCCTGGGCCGCGCCCCCTGGTGGTGAACCCAGGCCACTGCCCCCCTTCGTCTCTCCTTCTGGCTCCGTGGGTCTTCTGGCAAAATAGAATTTTTGCAATATTTTCCAGGATTTTTCCTGAAAGTCAGATTTCTGCACAAAAACAAGACACCAGAGCAATTCTGCTGAAAACAGCGTGAGTTCGTGTTAGTTGTATTCAAAACACACAAATTAGAGGAGAAACAATAGCAAAAGTGTTCGGGAAAGTAGATACGTTTTGGACGTATCAACTCCCCCTAAGCTTAGCTATTTGCTTGTCCTCAAGCAATTCAGTTAACAACTGAGAGCGATAAAAGAAACTTTCACGAACACATTTGCTTCATATGATGTATATATACTCATTGTATGATCAAGTACTCAGGCAATTCATAATAAGAAATATGCTACTAATGTTACCTCATAGTCAAGCAAGCTATGAAAGAGTGCCAATATACTAATAACAAGCAACATGAAACATAAGAAGTTGCAAGATTGTAATGCTCATAAATGATATGAAAGAGTGGTATCCCGCTTGCCTTTATTTGTGGAGCAAAACATAAATGTTGAGGCACCTCTGAAGTCCAAAGGAAGACTAGAAGTTAAAATATCAAAGATACAAGCATCAAAGTTATACCACAATTAACCGTGTTCTGGGACAAGCACATTACACTAAGAATAACAGCTATGCTCTCAAGAAGGTGCTTAAAGTTAGAAGATGAAGACTCAACATAAAAGTAAAAGAAAGGCCCTTCGCAGAGGGAAGCAGTGATTTAACATGTGCTAGAGCTTTTCATTTGTACAACAGAGATAAAAGTTTATTTTGAGAGGTGGTTGTTTCATGTCAACGACTGGCAATGGGGACTTGCTATCTTCCATAATAAACAAGTGAGAGCGATTCTGAGTTCTTTGAAAATTTGGCACATTGGTGCTCTTTTATAAAGCTTTGGCACTCCTCCCCACCTTTTTCCTTTCTCAAACCATGGCTAACCGATTCCATCGGGTGCCCACCAACTTTCACATACCATGGAGGAGTGCCTTTTTTCTTTCTTTTTAGAATTAGATTATAATGGTCTGACCAGCTCCCTTGCAAAATTAATGACGAGCAGATGAAGCTTCCTAGTCTAGGGGTACTTAATTTAATATGGAAGATAGCAATTCCGACCACTACGTCCCCATGAGCTAAAAACAGTGGCACAAAATGAGAAGTAGTTGAAAGTTTTGAAAGGTAGCACATGAAAATTTACTTGGAATGGCTTGCAAATACCATGCATAGGAATTTATAGTGAACTCTTTGGTGGACTTGGTTTTTGGTGATTGGATGCACGAGAAGTATTCCCTCTCAGTACAAGTGAAGGCTAGCAAAAGACTTGGAAGCGACAATCGAGAGAGCAATAGCTGTCATAATCATGCTTGCGACAAAACAAAATTAATATAGGCATAAAAATGATACAAGAACTCTTAGGCAAGGTAAATCATCGAGGCTTAATTGAATTTTTGTTCAGTCATATGCATGCTTGAGCATGTGCCAAGTCGATTCAAATGAAACTTTCAGAGGAGGATACCACAATAACATACCATATTATGAATAAAACAATGCAAGCAAGCGTCTACATGACATGCTACAAACTATTAGTAAATTGGAACTAATCATATGAGATCAAGAACTAAAAAGCATCCATTAGATAACATATACCTTATATGAACCGACTAAGCATATCCACATAGATGAGTATATGTACAAAAATGAAAACAAATAGAGTTCATACCAGCCTCTTACCACATCTCGGATTGTCATATGTCATCATTATTGCCTTTCACTTGTGTGGCTTGAATAATATGAAGTGAATACCAAGCTCCAATGGAGTCATGGGAAATTAAACTCTGCGACAAACTTTACAAAACCGAAGAAGAACAACAAATATTTTTGGGTTTTCAATTTTCGAAACAAGAACAGAAGGAAACAGCAAACAAAGCAAAATATTTTTAGATTTTTCAAATATCAAACCGAAAATAGCAAGTAAAGCAAACCAAAGCTAGAAACTAAAAAAGCAAACAAAGAGAAACAACAGAAATATGTTTGGTCTTTTTGCGTTTTGAGAAAGTAGAAATAAGAACAAGAACAACAAAGAAAAGAAAACAAACCATGGATATACAAAGAACCGACAAAATATGATATGTAGATGAGTGAATCGTCGGCGTACCTCCCCCCAAGCTTAGGCTTTTTGCCTAAGTGGAGATCAACGTCATCTCCAATACATGCCCCATGCTGGTGAGTAATCATTGGCATAGTCATAGCCTGCCCCTTGCGAAGATGAAGCACATGGTGTATAATCATAGTAGGGCTGCTGGTATGGAAACTCCGCAATGTTGGAAGGCTGGACCGACTCCTCGGTCGCCTCTTCATTGTGCACGGGCTGCGGGTGCTCCTCCATGTATGCGTCGAGCTCACCCTCTGTGAGTGATCATCCATTCCTGCGATCAAGGTTAAACAAAAGAGGTGCAGGCAAATGGACTGATCGATCAGTCTTCACTACCTTCCAGGTAGATTTCTTGAAAAAGGTAATCTCAAACGTCAAGTTAGTCAAACAGGCATGAGGAGAAACAAACTTATGATGTATCATAGAATTAAGATCAAGCCTCTCCACTAGAAACTGAAGATCTAAAACATGAGGCACTACACCATGCAAAGATAGCAAACGTGAAGCAATAAGACCTCCACAGATTCCCCCTTTCTCACGGTTAGCATCAAGACGGAAAGCTATTAAAGCACCCAAATTGTAAGTCCTATCACCTCTCAAAGCAGCAGCAATAAAAGCTAGATCACAGGAGGACAACTTATTTGCAATCTTCCTAGCAAGGACACACTTGGTAATAAAGTAGGCAAAATATCGAATGGATGGAAGATGAATATTTCAAATTTTACCATTCTCTCCTGAGAAACTTCTTCCTTGACAAATCTCCTCATAAAGGTCCGTCAATGGCTTAGGTCGTTCCTTCATCTTTTCACATGATCCCCACTGTGGTACTCTAATGGCTGCACAGAAAACATCAAAGGGCAGGTCCACAGATTTATTGTAGATTTTATAATGAACCATGGGGTTAGATGTGGACCAACTGAAACTGAAATCCTGCACCACAGACATTGTTAGTTTAGCATATTGGGGTGGTTCACCATCAATGAAATGCTCCAATCCTGCATTAGAGACTAGAGTTTGGAAGTCCTACAGGATTCCAGCTGCATTTATGAACTCTGAGCATGGGTAAACTGAGGGAAAGACCCTCTCTTCACGGTGAACTCTCATAACTTCATGCACTTCTTGTTCATGTTGAAAGAGTTGGTATGCATTCTCCTCCATTTCTGAAATTTTTAACAAACCTCATAAAAAGTGATTTTGAGACAAACAAATGTAGGGAACTACTATAGGGGGTTACCAAATGGCTAACATGCATCAAAATAACATTTCTAAGAAATAGAACAAGCATACAAACTCATTTCACCTGTCACCTATAGAGCTAAAATTCTCAATAAATACTCCACTAAATAAAATTCTACTTGGACAATCGGAGGAGTCACATACTGGAGAACAAATGCTCCAAATCTCAGCAACAATGATGGGCTGAGCAAGGAGATCGAAAATTGAGAAGGAGAGCAGCAAGAACACGAGTTTGAGTTGGTGTGTCGTTGTTTTTCGGGAGAGAGAAAGAGCTGGGGAGGAAGAGATAAGTGAGAGGCCAGGGGGGGCCCCCTCACCATAGGTGGGCGCGGCCAGGGCTGGGCCGTGCCCCCTGGTGGTGAGGTGGCATGGCAGGTCCCCCTGAGGTCTCCTAGGTGCCTCTCTGCCCCATTTTTGACATAAAAATTTTAAAAGATTTTTCTGGAATTTTTCGAGAAACTTTATTTTCGAGGATTTTTCAGAAAAACGATAAGAGAATAAAACTCGGGAAAACGACAGTGGAGCGATAGAAAGCAAATCAAAACCAAGTATGCAGCAGCTCTAAGATATTCTAATATAGAACTAAACAGGGGGAACAAAAATGAACAAGTAAATATAAGTGAGGTAAAGTAAATGCGGTGAAAACAAAGTTTCGTTCATATAAAATCACTTTGTTCACAAGGTTGATTAAGTCTTGTTACCAAACTAACTTTATATGAGGCAAAACTTTGCATTTCACTATATGCTTATGTTACCTCAACCTTGATAGGCATAGTCCCAATCATAACAATTTTATATTTTTCCTTGGGCTTTCGCTCTGAACAAATAATTTGACCAACTCGAATGGTCTCAACATTCTTGATTGAATTTAGAGCGTTCTTTCTATCAACCTTCTTGGGAAAATAGACCGGGTACTCTTTGTCATTGACATTAAAAGTTACTTTTTCTTGATTGCAATTAATAACAGCACCTGCAGTGTTTAGAAAAGGTCTCCCAAGAATAATGGACATATTATCATCTTTAGGCATTTCCAATACAACAAAGTCAGTTAATATCAAACAACTGTTAGCAACTTGAATAGGAACATTTTCACATATACCAATAGGAATAGTGGTAGACTTATCAGCCATTTGGAAGGATATATCAGTTGATACCAACTTTTCTAGATCAAGTCTTTTATAAAGAGAAAAAGGCATGACACTAACTCCGGCTCCCAAATCACATAAAGCAGTTCTAACATAGTTATTTTTAATGGATCAAGGAATAGTTGGTATACCTGGATCTCCAAGCTTCTCTGGAACTTTACCATCAAAAGAATAATTAGCAAGTAGAGTGGAAATTTCCTCATTAGGAATCTTCCTTTTATTAGTAACAATATCTTTCATATACTTTGAATAAGGAGGCATTCTAATAGCGTCAGTCAAAGGAATTTGCAAAAATAAAGGTCTCATCCATTCACAAAACCTGTTGTAGTGTTCTTCTTCCTTGGACTTGTGTTTCTTACCAGGAAAAGGCATTGGTTTCTGAACCCAAGGTTCCCTCTCATTACCATGCTTGTTGGCAATGAAGTCTTCTTTGGTGTACTTTGCATTCTTATCAATCTTTTCTGGTTCCTCTTCAACTTCTTCTTTAAAGGAAGCATTACCTGGTTCAGTTTTAGCATCAGAAATAGAAACACTATTAGGATCTTTACCTGCTTCAGAAGATTCTGCAACTGTTTTATGCTTCTTCTTCTTCTTCTTGGAAGGAATATCATCATTTGAAGTGCATTGAGAATCTTGCTCGATCCTCTTAGGATGTCCTTCAGGATACAAGGGGTCCTGGGTAGTAGCTCCTCCTCTTGTGCGTATTTCACACGCTTGTTTTTCTCTTGTGGCATTAACTAGCAAGTCTTTTTGCACCTTGGTAAGCTGATCAAATTGAGTCTAAACCCATTTGAAAATGTTTAATAAGTATCTTCACATTATTGGAGGTTCTCTCCACAATATCCTGCAACTTGTTAATAGCTCTGGAATTTTCCAACAAATGATTTTGCACCATTCTATTAAAATTATCTTGCTTAACAATAAAATTATCTAATTCATCTAAGCATTGATCAGGCGGTTTAGAGCAAGGAATATCTCTATCATCAAAGCGCTGGAGAGAGTGTACCTCAATAGTAGATGAGTGAGGGTTTGGCTTACATAATTCTTCTATAGGAGGTAAATTCTTCACATCTTCGGATTTAATACCTTTCTCCTTAAGAGATTTCTTGGCTTCCCTCATAACTTCATCATTTAATTCAATCATTCCTCTCTTCTTCGGTGTTGGTTCTGCAACTGGCGTAGGTGTTGGTGCTGGCGTTGACTCAACTAGAGTCCAATCATCATGATTCCGGCTTATTTTAGCCATTAATTCTTCAGCTTCAGCCGGAGTTCTTTCCCTGAAAACACAACCAGCACAACTATCCAGATATGTCTTAGATTCATCAGTTAGTCCATTGTAAAATATATCGAGGAGTTCATTTTTAGGCAATGGCTCTTTAGGCAAAGCTCTAATTAAAGAACAAAACCTTGTCCAAGATTCAGGCAATATCTCTCCTTTTCCCTGTTCAAATTCAAAGATTTTCTACACAGCAGCATGTTGAGCACTAGCAGGAAAATATTTCTGAAAGAAAGCATTAACCAAAGCAATAGGACTATGAATAGATCCAGGAGACAAGCTATAAAACCAAGTTTTAGCTGCATCTTTCAATGAGAAAGGAAAAATCTTAGCAACAAAGTAAGTGCGAAGCTTAATATCATCAGAAAACAAATTACTCAAAGTAGAAAGCTCATTCATGTGCTCCACAGCACTTTCATTCTCAGTACCACAAAAAGGCTCTTTCTCAACAATAGATATGTAAGATAAATCTAAAGAGAAATCATAATCCTTATCTCTAATATTTATGGGAGAAGCAGCAAACTTAGTATCAAGAGATAAGTTATATCTAACAGCATGTCTTGCTAGAAGTTTCTTAACATCATTAGCATCACGAGTAGCATGAGCTTCGGCAATAAAATCATCATCAAGCTCAATATAAGTATCATCAAGATCATCACTAGGGCATTCCCTAGACTCAGGTGAACTAACAGGTGTAACAGTGGTGTTTCCCATCTTAGCTCTAGCAATTGTAACATCTAAAAAGGAACCTAGTGAACCACTCTCATCAAGCACAGTAGAAGCATCATCTAAATTATCAGTGGCATTTTCAAACTCAGTAGAAGAAGTAGCAGTAGCATGTGCATATGGTGGTGTAAGCAACTTACTCATAACAAATGGCGAATCAAGAGCAACGGAGGTGTTCAGAGTTGTACCTCTTCTTGTAGTGGATGGCAATATAGGAACTTTTCCATCACGAGGTTTACCCATGATGAAAGGGTTGCAGCGAACAATATGAATTCCAAGTGAACTTACAAATAAAGCTATGCTCCCTGACAACGGCGCCAGAAAATAGTCTTGATGACCCACAAGTATAGGGGATCGCAACAGTCTTCGAGGGAAGTAAAACCCAAATTTATTGATTCGACACAAGGGGAGCCAAAGAATATTTATAAGCCTTAACAGATGAGTTGTCGATTCAGCTGCACCTAGAAACAGACTTGCTCGCAGCGGTTTATCAGTAGCAATAGTTTTATAGTGGTGATAGTAGCTAAACAGTGACAGCAGTAGTAAAATAAAAGTGGTAATAGTAGCAATAGTAAACAGCAGGATGAAATACTGTAGGCATAGGGATGGATGTACGGGCGTTGCATGGATAAGATAATTCATAAAATCAGTGAGACATGGGCAATTGCAGATAAATAATGATAAGCATCCTAGTACTAACAATTATAGGCATGTGTTCCGTATATAGTCGTACGTGCTCACAATGAGAAACTTGCACGACATCTTTTGTCCTACCAGCCTGTTGCAGCAGGGCCTCAAGGGAAACTACTGGTAATTAAGGTACTCCTTTTAATAAAGTACCGGAGCAAAGCATTAGCACTCGGTGAACACATGTGATCCTCACATCATAGCCATCCCCTCCGGTTATCCCAATTTCTGTCACTTTGGGGCCTCGGGTTCCGGACAATAATATGTGTATACAACTTGTAGGTAAGACCATAAACAACAAGTATCATCATATAACAATAACAAGTTCAGATCTGAGATCATGGCACTCGGGCCCAAAGTGACAAGCATTAAGCACAACAAGTTGCAACAATGTCATAAGTACTAACAGTAGATACTAGGCACTATGCCCTAACAATCTCATAGAAAATTATATGAATAATCTCATCCAATCCCTACCATCCCCTTCGCCTACAGCGGGAATTACTCATACATGGATGGGGGAGTCATGGATGGTTGATGGAGAGACCTCGGTGATGATGGTGATGAAGATCTCCAAATCCCCGTCCCGGGAGGGTGTGAGAACGGAGTTTCTGATTCCGGATCGCAGTTTCTGGTGGTGGCGGCGCAGCGGAAGTCTATCTGGGAAAAACGTCGAACCCTCGCTGCTTTCAGGTCAGAGGGTATATGTAGGCGGAAGGAGGGGTCGAGGCGACGGCCGAGGTGGCCTCACCACAGGTGGGCGCGGCCAGGCCTGGGCCGCGCCCCCTGGTGGTGAGCCCAGGCCACTGCCCCCCTTCGTCTCTCCTTCTGGCTCCGTGGGTCTTCTGGCAAAATAGAATTTTTGCAGTATTTTCCAGGATTTTTCCTGAAAGTCGGATTTCTGCACAAAAACAAGACACCAGAGCAATTCTGCTGAAAACAGCGTGATTTCGTGTTAGTTGTATTCAAAACACACAAATTAGAGGAGAAACAATAGCAAAAGTGTTCGGGAAAGTATATACGTTTTGGACATATCAGCCACCAGGGCCTCCCGCTACTTCTCGCCTTTCAGATGGACTTCTGTGTGACACCGCCGTGATTGTTGAGGGGCTTGGGTCCTTCTCGTTGCCGCTGGCTGCCTAGGGAGGCCTTGACTCTGAGTTGCCCTTTCCTATTGATGCGCCTCCGGCTTCGAGCTTGCTTTGGGCTAGTTCTTTGAGCTCCGACGAGGATGACGAGGATGAGGTGTTGGCTCCGTAGACGCCTTTGGCCTCTGCCAAAGATGTTGTTTCCGGCTCGGTGCTCGGCACCGTCTATGTGCACCTTACCGAGAAGGCGCATGTGGAGCCCCGTGGTGGCCTCTTTGCTGATAGTGCTGCTCTTGGAGGCAAGGAAGACTGGGTGCAGGTGGGTCGTGGCGGCCGCCCTGGCGGCACGCCATCTTCTTTGCTTGAGAAGGAAGGCACTGAGCGTAGTCTCGCCTTCAAGCGTTGGGCTCGAGGGAGATGCTTTCGGTGTCTCGAGCGTGGCCACCAGGTCAGCACATGCCGTGGACCCTTTAGATGCGTCTGTTGTCATCGTCCTGGCCATCGGGAGCGATTCTACCATGCCACTCGTTCTCGCTCTCCGGACACCTGTACTCGTTCTTCAGACGCTTGTGCTCCTAGCCAGCGGAACCGCTCTCCGTCTGCTCAGCCTCGTCCCCTGTCATCTCGGAGTTGGGCTGAGGTTGTGTGCCACTCCTCGTTGCATGCAGCAGTGCCACCAAGGCCCTCTCCTAGGTGTTGCGAGGATGCTAGCTCAGACTCTGTCTTTCTGTCTCAGTTTGCTTTGATGCGCATGGAGCTCCTTCAGTTGGTGGATGTCCGTGTTGAGGAGGCGTCTCGTCCCCTTCGTGAAGAGGTGGCAAATCTCAATTTGTTGTTGGCGCGCATTGGTGATTCTTTGGCGTTGTTGGAGGCATGTTCTCGTGGTGGTTTGGGGCTCATTTCCACGCAGGCTTCACTTCCACTTGACTCCACCGACCCGACGTCGCATGTGGTTGTGGAAGAACTGCTCTATGGTTGTTTCTCTCCCTGTGCTAGTCCCTGCCTGTCGCCGTGGCCTTTTATTTCGGTTGCCTCCGTGGATGAGGGCATGGATGGGATCTTGGCTCCGATGTTGCAGATCGCACCAGAGCCACATGAGTGCTCTGAGGAATCTTCTGGTGTGCTTCTGTTAGAGCTGGGCTCATCTGAGGTCTTGGAAGTGGCCACGACACTAGAGCATCCTGTGTTGTGTGGGGAATCTTCTGTGGTGCTTCCGTTGGAGCTTGGCTCATTTTAGGCCTTGACGATGGCCTCGATGCCCTGGCCACATCAGTCACTCGACTCCATGGTCACTAGAGATGTACCGGCAGATAATGTTGATGCTCTTTTTGCTGCAGAGCTTTGCGGCTTGCTTGCTAGTTTAGAGGCAGTTAGCCCTGGATATGGCAGGGACATTGCCTGCGTCTTGGCGGATAAGGCTTCGGAGGACTTGATTAGGAAGGTGGAGAAATCTCTCAGAAAGGTGATTATCAGGGGCAGAAGTAGGAAGAGGGGTGTAGTAAGGAAAACTTCGAGAGCTACTTGAGTGTTGGATCTCTCTACGGTAGTCTGGTTTGTGGTCCTTTGTTTTGTGGTGCTCCAAGTGTCGTGAGTTTGTACAAATGTTGTGACTTCGCGATTGTAGGTTGTGGGTGCTTGTTGGTTTAGAGGTTGCATGTTTTAGAGGTTGTTTCTCTCGTTGTTTTGTTGTAACGGTTTTCGCCCGGTTTTCCGTTAATTAACTGGGCAATTCTCTTCTTCTTAATTAATAGATTGGGGAAAATCTTTTGCCCCCTTTCAAAAAAAAACTTCTTTTTAAGATATTGGGAGAAAAAAAGCTAGCTCTAACAGTTTACTCATCTCTAGGCCCGTTGTGTTATTTTTCCATCAGCCATAGGGGTGGCTACATTGATGAAATGAATGAGACAGACTGCGTAACAAAATCTAGGGATGTGATTGGTAGAGCGATGTACCCAGATTTAGACCCTTGCAATGTGTAAAAGCCCTACTCTTGCTTGTCTGATCTTTATTGATGTGGTTGTGTTAAGGAATATGGTGTTCCAATGAACTAGATTACATTAGATTTGATTTTCATGTGATGAGAGAGAAACAATTTTTCTTATTTTAAAGTGCATTGAAAAGAGAGATGTACACTCTTCTATACATAAAATTTAGAGGTAAATGTACACTTATTAATAAGTAGACGGAGGGAGTACTATACTCGCCTGTTGCATGCAAGCAACCTCCAAAATGGCAAAAATAGATTGTGTACAGTACGCACAGGTCGCGGTCGGCTTTCATGCCGCCGCCTCCTCCTTCGCTGGCTTGGTCTCGTTGCAAAGCAAAGATCGATGAGAGGAATGTAGAGGTCACCCTTGCGATCACATCAAGTGAGTGTCACAGCTATGAGCGTCACAGCTCCCCCCCTCACATATCGGCCCACACGTCGGCTACAGTGCAACAGCATGTTTACTTTCCCAAAAGGACAGGTGACTGTTTTTTTGACAATCAATACCAAATATATTTATAGCAATAAATATTACATGGTAGAGATATACGAGCTATTTTTGATGATTACAAAAAAAGTCTAAAAGAAACTAGCAAATCTTCGAGGTCTTCAAATTCTTTCTTCTTCAATAACATAATCTTGTACTTTTCTAAAGGCAGCCCAAGATAGATACTAAACCATAGACCTGTAAATATCAATGAAGGTTTTTCATAATTTTAATTTGAGCCGCAATGCCAAGGCTACGTGCACGCGTGCAACCATTGAAGTAGTCAATCCACATCGGCAAGAGTACCAACAGCAATATATCAGGGCAAAATAACCAGTCAACTTGATCAACGTTGATGGGAAGTCGACGGTATGAATCACCATTGTCGAGGATGTAGCCGCGAGGACAAATACTACGAGGTAAATTCTCATCGCGGCGACCAAGAGAAAAGATCCAAAATCGATCTAGCGAAGCAAGATCTGAAGGACCATACCTAAAGGAGTTTAATCTTCCAACACCACCATTGACACCAGGAGGAAGATCTCGTCGTCAATCGAAGGGTCGGAGATCACTTATTATAGACGATGCCATCTCCATTGACATAGAGACCAAAAGAAGATGGCTACCAAACCCTAATCTAATATTGTGAAAAACTACTTTTATCAAAACCTCCACTCATAGATCAGGTTCCCCACCCCTCCTAACACCGACAAGGCTAGCCGGAGGAGGGGAGGACCAATCTATGGTGGAGTAGGAGGAGAGATGATGGCTAGGTCAGGAGGGGCGGCGGCTGAGTACAAGAAGGGTGACTGTTGGAGAAGCTTGACATAGAAAAATGCAATCAACCCCCTCAAGGATCCATTTGTAAATTTCTTTTATGTAGGGGTGTTTTTTCTTATGTAGGTGTGTTGTAACTTTCAACATTATTATATTATAAACATGTGGCTACCTTAAAAAAAGACCACACATATATGTATTCAGAGAAAACAAATTAGGCTCCTGAATACCATTTTCAAAATTTTCAAAATTCCGGACTACATAAGATCCCACCTACTCTCTTCTTTTCTTTTTTGAGCGGACCACCTCTTTTTAGGTGAAGATCCTATCCTCTTGGGTCGTTCAAATAGAGTTGGGCTTGACTGCCGCTCCCTGCATATTGGGTCCTCCAGCTGCCGTTTTCGTTCAATCAGGATTTACCTATTAAAAATGTTCTTCAGTCAGGGACTCAAGGTATCGTTACAACTTACAAGTACTCCAGTAGCAGGGGCGAAGCTGGAGAAGAAAATCATTTGGGTCAGCTCTTTTTTATTATAGGTAATCTTCCACTAAGTAGCAATATCACAGAATAATTAATTAAGTTTTGATGGATTTTATTGGGTTCATCTGAACCCAATTGTTCCATACCTTCTGTCAAAAGAAAAATGGTTCCATACCAGACTAGTAGTATTCTTAACGAGAGCAAGCACTGAAGACATTAATCATATATAAGAGGGCCATTACTGATCTAATGGTTGTTTATATATACAGAGAGTTGAAATGTAGCAGCGCATGTATGATCACGAAGTCACCATGCTTACAAAACCTTGTCTTCATATGCTTTACTCGGGGCATTTTGTAATAAATTGTGAAGTCCAAAGTTTTCGAATGATAAAACTTTAGTGGAGTCCAACCTTTCTGTACAGGATTCTACATGTATGGCAGCCATCCTTGACAACAAAAATGTACCAAAAACTATATATCCTGCCAATGTTTCATGACGAAATGACATCGTTCTATTACCCAGACACAAAATCTGCGCATGTCTGGCAGATAACTCTTGTTGCGCAAACATCTTCTTGCTTCATAATCTGACATGTCAATAACTAAATGTAAGATTAGCAGCTCAGTTCCCGATAGGATAACTCACATCAGTAGGATTTCTTTGTTCTGGCACCTCGCAAGTTGAAAATAATGACATGTTTTCTATTTCTTTTCTTTTCCTATCTCAGACTCTTTAGCTTCCAGCTATACTCGCTCCTCACGCAAAAGAATAGCTATACACAAATTGGAGATCTTTCACAATTCACAGCACCTCCTTTTCCAGTTTCAGCACAGCCATAAATGCCTCTTGAGGAACTTCGACCCTTCCAATTGCTTTCATTCTCTTCTTTCCTTCCGCCTGTTGGCAAATATAAACACAATATTATCTTATATACCATAAAGGAACTTTTTCACTTGAAATGTTCAGAAAATTAACTTCTATTGAGCGCAATCGACTAATTCTCCAAAGCTAGCTTTCATCAAAATAAGAGTCACCCAGAAGAATTACCTGTTTCTTTAACAACTTCTTTTTCCTTGATATATCACCCCCTGCAAGTGAAAGAAATATAATGGTGTGATTAATATTTTGCAAAGCTGCAAGGACTAGCGATCTTTTTTGAAAAAGAAATACACCATTGAAATGACAGTAAAAATGTTTAGATACGTGTGTACATAATGAGAAACACGAGACAAGGAACACAACATTTGCTTGGCTTTATGAAACTGTCAGAATACAAGTTTTGGTATTATGTTTACCGTAGCATTTGGATAAGACATCCTTCCTGATGGCTGATAGGGCTTCGCTTGCAATAACCTTTGCACCAATACATGCCTGTCAAAGTGTGTTGATTAGCATATGATTCCTGTGACATGAAAACTAACTGAGTGGTTCTAGGCAAGGCTGGTGCCTTTATAGTTTGTGCTTAAAATACACAGTTAATTCACTAAATAAGAATTTGATTGATGTTCTTAAAAAAATTCGAAACAGGGAATCCCCAGCCTCTGCATCAAAATGATGCATATGGCCCTTTATTAACTTATTAAGTCTCGAATCCACAACGTTTACAACTCATGGGTCACACAACGTGGACACATGAATCAACCAACGGAAAAGTAATCTGTTATGTATAGGTTACCAAAAGTAGGTTGACATGTTATGTACCCCTGAGGCCCTGACCAGAACTCACAATCTCCAAAAATTGACTTGCCTAGCTTGCTATGCTGATATATTGTGAAAAACCAATGAAACCAAGAGAGATGAAACCTCACTTGAATAGGTATTTTAAACATTTGCCGAGGTATAAGTTCTTTGAGCTTTTGAGTGAGCGCTCTCCCAACAGTGTATGCCTGGAAAAATATTTCAAAAATCAGATTAGCTTGAGAAACTATTGAACAGCAACCAGTAAATATAAGCTGTTACTCCTCAAAGAAGTCGTGAAGAGAATCCATTACATGAAGTACAGTCAGTTGCACAAGCATAGAGAACTGTAAACATGCATATTTCGTGTTAAGATTAGAGGACATCTGATGCTTAACAGGTTTAGTGATTACCTTAGAGTACATATGTTAATGAAAATGTTAGGCCTCGTTCGGCAGGCCGGGTTTCAAAGGTTTTATGGTGTAATTTCTCAGTCTAAGCCTATGAAACACGCTGAAACACTCCATATGTCGTTCGGTGGGCTGGTTTTAGACGGGTCAATCCCCTGTGATACGCTTAAATACCCGTTGGGTCGACAGGGATCGAAGACACCCCAGGTACCTAGCGTTTTTTCGCCGTTCAACTTCTCGTACAAACGGAGATACCACCCGCGTGCTGGCCTGACTTGTCTGAGCCAAAGCGGTGTTGGCTGACTCGTCTCGTCAGCGCGTGCTGGCCTGACTCGTCTCGTTGTTATCCGCACCTAGCAAAGCCCATAACTTTCCAACAGCCCAGTTGTGCCCGCACGTACAGCTGACACCCTAATCCTCTAGTACTTCACCCAAAACACTTCAGATAAAACACTACAATCCACGCCTACCGAACGAGGCCTTAAGGGGAGACAAATACGGGACTAACAGTCAAAATAATACGAGACTAACCCTAATCTAATGCAATCTTATCTTTAGCAATGAGTATGGTTTCATACTGAAATGCATGTGTATTTCTAAGTTACTTTTTCTCTAACACGCACCCAAATGTGGGTCATTTTGTATTAGAACCATCAAGATGAAGCAAAACCCTACAACTCCACCCCACAAGAACCGAAAATAAAAGAAAGGCAGAGAAAGCTAAGAACTAAGGCTAAGAAAGCAAAAAAAAAAAACTGTACAGCCACCATTGTATGCATGTGTTTTTTTTCAAGTTCTTACCATCATTTTGCACTTCATGGAAGTGTATGTTACATCATTGGTGTTTCTAGACAGTATAAGTATATTTCTGGTTTTAGATCTATACCTATTAACAAAGTGATTGTGCATAGACCAAATATTCCTAAATATAATGATGAAATCAAAAGATATATGTTCGAGAGTAAATCAAAGGTGATATGCTCGATAAGGTTATATGTTCAAGAGAAAAAAAAATGAAAGGACAGATGAGCACAGTTTCACTGGCTACTTAGCTACTACGAGTAGTAAGCAAGTTCCTTTACTAGGTAGAGCACCTTTTCTCTGTGTACAATTGTCGACAATGCTTCCACAGGCTCACCATTGATTTGTATGTCCAGCTTTACTAGGTCACTTTCCCTGTACCTGCCAATTAGGCAAAGATATATCTCAACTGATTTTGCTCAAGGAACTATTGAGCCCTATTGCACTAACAAGTAGCAACAGATGGCTAAGGTGTAACCTAATATACAAGTAACTACGATTCTAAAATCCAAACTAGAAATACTATTTTTGGCCTGCAGTACAACTAAAATCGAATAATCATCCTTATCAAGACATATGTAAAAAATAAAACATTTTTTAAGAACATTGATCTGTTCAAATGAGCAATTGCTAATCATTGTCATTACAGTGCCTTGGATTTATAACTTATGGGAAGCAACCTTGTATCACTCTAGGCCGATAAGACAGCATATATACTGCATGTACAATATAATAATATATATATGCAGCATACAATGGGGTAAGACAGAACAGGTATAAAGTATAAACAGGTAAATAACATGTATCTAACAGCATATGTACCCGACAACTGAATACTCCATGCTAGCATATCCTTTGCTTCGAGATTTCAGTTGATCAAAGAAATCACCAACCATCTGCATGACAGTTACATATAAAAATCTACAAAAAAAAATCCACCAACTAACTGAATTGGTTTCTTTGATGGAAAAAACAACCTGGGGGGCCTTCAGTACAATGCATGCATATTCACCAGAATAGACGAGGCTTATCGATATACTAGTGTTGATGAAAAGGCAAGAAATAGACTTTTGAAGAAGCTCTCACAAAGTCGAGAACAAAGGAACAATGTTACGGAAGTAGCAGTATATACAATTATCTGAAGTGAGGAAGTTCATAAAATGCACAATCAGGTTGGCAGGTTCCCTTTGGATGAAGTTAATAGTGAATGTGATGCTTACCGTATGATTATTAAGAAGTAGCAGAATTCCAATTGGCCTACACGATGTTGATAAAATTATTATATCCTGTCTACTGAAATTCTACTTTGGATAATGCTTTGTATGTTATGCAGACGCATAGATGTATGAATCTCATTGCTTCTCATAGTTTTTCCTTTCATTGCTTCATGCAAACAATTCCACATACTATGCAATAATGAAATAAATGACAATATGCACCTTTCCGATGCAGAGGCCGGGGAGATCCCAATTTCAAAAAAATGCAAACAATTCCATTTGACAAGTTACAATGAGGTGGAAAATTTACGTGTTTTTGGTCACAATAATGTTTTCATACCTCTGCTAGTGGTAGCATATAAATAAGTTTGGCCCTGTTTTCTGTAATGTAGTTCATTTCCTTGAATTCACCCCTTCTCTCTTGACCCAGCTCCATTATTGGGCCAATATAGTCCTTTGGTGTCAGCAACTCAATCTGAAACAGAAAAGAGCAGATACCAAATAGGAGAATCAAACAAATGTAAAGTACAGTACTCCCAAAGTTAAGAAAAAATAATAAATGACTGAATGCATGGTGGAAGACCGTATATAGCAACAACCTTTAC
Organism: Dactylis glomerata; assembly: GCA_007115705.1. Taxonomy (NCBI): domain Eukaryota; kingdom Viridiplantae; phylum Streptophyta; class Magnoliopsida; order Poales; family Poaceae; genus Dactylis; species Dactylis glomerata. The sequence goes on along the minus strand of QXEO01000547.1, from coordinate 3,113,649 downwards.
GTACGGTTCTTCAATGGACCTTCGTTTCCCAGCTTCTGGAAGCAAGGATGGATTTGAACATTCAACCTACATGACATCTATAGGTAAGCACATATGTTTAAATTGACATAACCATGCCAAATAAATAAAGCTGGCATGTTTACGACTCAAACTGGATCAATAACCATTTGATTTCCTTTACTGAAAGGATGTCAAATTTAGCAACTTTGACCAAGGCAGTAAGCAAGAAAAGGTAGAAACATTTAGATTGACAGGAAATGGCTTCCATGTCATGTCTAATAAGTACTAATTTACAAAAACAGACATACTAACAGAGGGAGTTATCTTCCATATATATAGTAAGCAGTAGATAGATCCGAAGAAAAGTAAAAAAATTCAGCATCATAGAACTTACAGTTTCATTATTGGCACAGTTGACACGGTAAACCACACTAGGTGCAGTAATTATTAAGTTCAAATTGTACTCTCTCTCGAGCCTTTCCTGAAAATAGAGAACATTAAATTGTAGAAAAATCAGGTCACCATGATTATAATGTGACAAATTGTTAAGATCCAGTAGATTGTAAAAACCTGAACAATTTCCATATGAAGAAGACCAAGGAACCCACACCTAAAGCCGAACCCCATGGCACTAGAAGATTCCGGTTCAAACTGCACAAATAACCAAGATATGTCCATATAAAAAATGCCAATAAATGTAATACTCCTACAAGATGCTAATGGGTGATCAACAATCAACATCACAGATTACAGAGCCCAAGAGAATAATTGTATTGCAATTTTTCATGTGTTCACTGGGATCTCTTTCACTCCATGCTTTAATATTGTAAGAATGAGATTACAAATCTAACACTATTTTCTTACCATGTAGAAATGGATCATTGATCAGTTGTTCATAAATGAAGACACTGCTTTTATTACGTATAAGTGTTGTACATGTTTTAACACAAGAATATTAAGTTTTTCTCATTGTGTGTTACATATTAGGAAACATGGGTTTGTGAAATCCAGGTTCCTGCTACAGTATTTACACTCAGTTGACTGCAGAATGTTAAAACTGCAACTTGTTTTTTAATCGCTTACATCAATATAGTGATATTGTGGCATCATTACTTTTCAATACTGTAACGTATAAGCTTAATATTCCTTTAATTTAGTTGCATCTAGTAGAATTATATTATATCAGTTTTCCTTTTGAATCTTCATACAGATGAAGATATGGGTCGAGAAAAGAACGTCGCAACCTTCAAATAATAGAATCATAAACAACAAAATTAGTTTGACAGCACACTCATGCTAATCTGACTATCTTGCATCCATAGACTCATAGGTATGATATGATCCCACCTTTAAGGCAGCATCATTTAGCTGAAGTTTTCCCAATGCTTCCCGCAATTCCTCAAACCTATTGCCAACTTTAATGTCAATAAAAGATAAATTATGCTTCTGTACAGAAGAACAAAATTCATTACAAGGAGAAAGTACAGTACTGATCTGCCTCTAAAGGAAACAAGCCACAGAAAACCATTGGGGTAGCTTCTGAATATCCTGGTAAAGCACATTCGGCTCTTTTTGCGAAATGTGTAATTGTATCACCCACCCTAGCATCTGCTACTGATCTTATGGAAGCAGAGAGATAGCCGACCTGTGAAGGAGTGGTCAATACATAAAGAAATTTAGTTTGAAAGAATTATTGCAGTACTATGAATAGTATTATAGTGAATCACTCAGGAATAGGAGAAAGTTAGGATTGAGGTATCTTTGGTTTACTCAATTCTGCATGAAGTAAAACACATAATTTTGCAGAACTGGCTCTTCGGGTGCTCCCTAGGAATTTTTGCAGGAATTTGAAGAGAGACAAAAGGTACATGCGAGACAAAAAGGAAATTTTCTAGGCGATCTAACCTCTAGCTAAGATTCCTAATTTTCCATCACGATTTAAGACACGAATTTTATGATCTCATTTCTTTGATCAAAAGTGCTTTTATAGGAAACTTTGAACATTCTGACATCCTACAGAATTTCTTTAAAGGCCTCATAACGCAGTATTCTAATAACATAGAACATGACAACGTAGGATGGATGGCGTGCCAGCTAGAAGGAAATAAAACGCAGAAACTTGGGTGCTTCACAGGAAATTTATAGAAATTTGAAGAGCATGACACAAAAGAAACAATTTATGAAGGTTAACCTCCTGCAAAGAATCCTATGAAATCAGGGTGTAGAAAATAAATACATAGGAAAATTTGATGCTGTAATTCCTATTATCCAAAGGGGCTCCACTAGAAAATTTGGATGGCCCAAAACCTACCAAATTCCTATAGAAATCCTTCAATAAAAATGGGACCTTAATGTGTAACATTTTATGTTGTCAGTGCAAAAAGTAGTGCTGGAGACAGATAGTACGGGGTTGGCTGCCAAGCTTCTCAGGGACAAACATGGTCAATCTTTACACGGTCCGTTAGTGGAGAAAATGAAGTCTCTTCTTCGTAGCTTTGGTGATACCCGTTCAACTGGTGCGACGTTTGGCAAATGATACGGTGCATTTGTTAGCTAAGGAAAACTGCGAGAATAAGTATTGTAAAATGTGGACTGGTGTTGCACCAATTTGTATTAGGAACCAGCTTGTACTAGATTCAGACATGAATTAATATAATTGCAGCAATTCATTTAGAAAAGGCACGGTTTAATTCACGGCATCTTGATCCCACTGAAGTCCCAATGGAACAGCAAGCTGCCCAAGGTATAGTCAAGGGTGTGTGCAATCCGTATATTTAAGAAATTTTGTAATCACAATTTGTAGATTTTTTTTAATAAGATCCCTTTGGATGATAGGATTGGGGTTGAAAATTTTCTATCAAATTATTTCAATCTAATGGTGCATAGATGGCCTATTTAGCCATCTAGACCAATAACCTGGCATTCTGGCATGACTAATGCATGCTAAAAGTGTTGATTACGTCAGTAAAGTTGGTACCCAAAGACAAGCAAACAGAGAACTAGCGAAGTTACCTCGCCAGCGTGCAGTTCATCAGCTTCCATCTGATTGGGGGATAGTACACCAATTTCATCAGCAACATATTCCTGTTTATTTTCACAAAATACTCAGCATAACATTCTATAGCATTTGTGTTCTCCAGAAAAGTATTTTACCCCCAAAAAAGACTACTGTACCCTTAGATGAACAGGGTACTGGGGTGGTTTACTGGAAAGGTACCAGTTTTGCCTTAGTTACCTTTTTATTGGCCATAAAACATATCTTGTCCCCTTTCTTTATACTGCCATCAATAACTCGAAAATACACAATTACGCCTCTGTATGCATCATAATAGCTGAAACAATGTAGATAAAAAAACAGAGTTCAGTTATATCAAGAATGTTGTGTAGAGCAATTAATGTTGTCTGCGTGTGCAATTTTAGCACTAGGGTAATTCACGGAGAAAATTCTAAGTGGATCGACTTCTTAAAGGTCACCTGTCAAATATAAGAGCCCTGAGAGGATTTCTTAAAGTATCCTGTGGCGGGGGGACCTTGGTCACAATGGCATCTAGTATCTCAGTGATGCCTATGCCCTCCTACAGACACGCGACAACAACAGCAACAAAAATAGATGGCTATTAGATTTATATGTGTTCGCAGAAGGAATATGTTCTAACTAAACTTGTACATCCACTGTGTAAGCAACTCCGAACAAAAAATTCAGTAAGGTAATGAATACCAACCTTTGCTGAACACCTAATTGCATTACTGCAGTCCAACCCAATTATCTGGAATAGAAAGGAAATGATGAACTTGACTAGTACTGACCAATGGGGCATAATTAGAAAATGGAAGAACTTCCTTTCGGCAGTCGGCAGGATAAAGTAAGAACAAAAAAATTGGAATACCTCTTCAATCTCTTGCGCGATACGGTCAGGTTCAGCACCAGGAAGATCAATTTTGTTTAGAACCTAAACTAGAAAACAAAGTCATCTGTCAAATACGCAAAAGTGAGAAGCTATATATAACAGGACATCACGCCAAAACATGTCCATTTCTCAATGGTAGTCACAGAAAGATTTAGGACGTTTTACCATTCTTAGTATTCATCCAGAAAGAGCAAAATGCAACAAGTGCTTAGCCATGTTAAAGCTACTTTTTATTATTGCCCGAGTAAAAGGGGAAAAGCATGTTGCTTAAACAGTATATTGGCTGAAATATGCTCATCTTTACTCAAATTTGCACCCAATTCCAGCAAGACAAACATAGAACACTCAAAATAACTCTAGCACCCAATTTTTAACTGATAAAGGTATATATTTTAAAACTACAAGATAGGCAACTCGTTATTGTGCGAATAAACTGACAGTTCAAACTGACCGGTATGATTTCAAGGTTGCTTTCCAGTGCAAGATACACATTCGCTAACGTCTGGGCTTCAACACCCTGCATTATCACATCTCTATTACTATCTTGGAAAAGATGTACTGGAAGCTGGTTATAGAGCTAGCCTCTGTACACTGTAAGGCAAAAGGTAAATGTCTTCAAATACATAGCTACTGAACTTACAGGAAAAAAATATATATTGCACCTGAGAAGCATCAACAACCAGCAGTGCACCCTCACAAGCAGCAAGAGAACGGGAGACCTAGCAACCAATCAGACACTTCATGACATGTTTCAATCGACTCCAAATCTTAAAAGCGCACTAGGATTAAATTACTAGAGTACCATCTCAGGCACTCTAAAAGACCTTATAAATTTCAGAGGAGTGGAATAATCATGCTGAAGAAAATAATCTTCGCTGCCTGGCAGCCTCATAATATGTTATACCTCATATGAGAAATCGACGTGACCTGGTGTATCGATTAGATTCAGGCAGTAGGGTTCGTTGTTCATGACATAGCGCATCCGGGCTGCCTACAATACAAAATGATTAGAGCAACAGTACAGAAGCAAGAACATGCACATCAAAACTATCAAGTACAGGGAAACTTCATTCGAGATGAAAGCTAGGTGCAAGTAAATGACAGTGTAAGCTAACGAAAAGTCACAGCAGCATTTATGTGGCATGCAGTGCAGGTAACAGACTAATAGCAATTATCTGGTCTTATTTCTCTCTAGCCTCCACATTTACACCAGGTTAATCTGTTTGGATGAAGTATTAGAGGATATAGAATGAAGCCGAAGAGTTTCACCAACTACAGCATCATTTCATGTACCTGCAATTTGATTGTGATCCCCCTCTCCCTCTCCAGGTCCATGTTGTCCAGGAACTGCTGTTTCATATCCCTCTTCTGCACCGTCCCCGTCATCTCGAGGAGCTTATCCGCCAGCGTCGACTTCCCATGGTCGATGTGCGCGATGATGCAGAAGTTCCTGATGTTGGTAATGGGAACCTGCCAGACCAGACCACGTCGAATGCTACTTCCAGTTAAATTTCAGGGCGGGCAAAATCCAAGCAAGTTACAATGTCGCGGCTCCTATCGAACAATAAGCTCGAGGTGTTGCGCTGCTTGAGGAGGTCCGAAGCTACCTTCTGGAGGCGGTCCTGGCCGGCGTCGGTGGATGAGGCGGGGGCGGAAGCGGCAAGGCAGAGGACGCGGCCGCGGGAGGCGGCGGAGAGAGCGCGCGGGCGGGAGGCCGCGGGGAAGGGAGCGGAAGGTCGGCGGCACCCTGAAGCGAGCGGCGAAGACCCCGGCGCGAGGACGGCGAGGCGGGAGGCGGCGGTGGCAGTGGCGGTGGCCATGGAAGGATTTCGAGGTGGGCAAGCGTCGGCGCTTCTGGGCCGCAAGGCTTTCCTTGCCTTGCCGCCCTCTGTCTATCCACACACACGTTGTGGATGTTTGGTTGGTACTAGTAACCGTTGCATTGTTTGTTCATGAACAAGCTGTTGTATTTGTTCTTTTGGGAAGCATTAAAATTTTGTTTCTCTATAATAGGGTCACACTGGATTAGGCATGAAAATAGAGCCAAAACTTTTTAACTTTTCCATGGACAACGGAAAAGGAAAAGAAATACGAAAATGGAAATTAAATTTTGCAGAAATGAAAACCGAATATTGTTAGCGGAAGCAGAAACGAAAACGAAATGACCATTTTCAAAGAATATGCGTGGAACCGACTAATACAGAATTTCTATTTTACAGTTGTTTTGCTCATTTTGCCTTGTCAATCTTCGCATTATAAGACGTGTTTCAGTGTGTATGTTCACTCATTTCAGTCAGTATATAGTTTACACTAAAATATACTACTATAAAATTTCTTATATGTGTAATCACTAGTAAAGATGGAACATTTTAAACCCCCATCGCACATGAAAGGCTCTTTCCGTATGCATTGAGAAAGTTTGCTTACTGTCAAAATAATCGACCGTCTCCAAGTCTCTCCACTTTTAAGATATGGGCGGATCTAGGGCCAGCCATGGAGGTGCACAAGACACCCCCTAGATAATTTTTCTTTGCAAAATACCACTTCTTCACCTCCTACGCACCCCCTAAAAATGTTTATTAGATGTTGTAGCACCCCAGTGCACTCTGGTTCCAAATGCTCTCGCATTGTGTGAAACTATTTGCATACGCTTTTTGAATATTTCGTCATCTGCATAAATTTTCTCTTTCGCACACGAGTCATTGGCAAACGATCATGTGCTTACTTTTGTAAACGATGTCTTATTATTAGTTTTCGTGTGCGCTATTTTATCTTGTCAGAAACGGTTTATCTTGATAAAGGGTACTCTTTAATATTTGTGGTTTCAAAATGTCTACTGCAATTCAGACATATTCATTTCACTCCATCTAGCATGCGTCGGCGACAACAGCGACAGTATTGAGGTGCGGTGATGCAGAGAGGTTAGGCTTGAGGTGGCTGTCGTGATTCCGTAAGCCGGCAAGAGGCTGCTGGTTGTGTGGCGGGGGGATTGTGCCTAGTTGTGTCGATGCGGTGGAGATCTGTGCCTTGGTTGCTTGGTTGCTGGTGCGATGCAGCCATGCAGGGTTGTGCCTAGGTCTAGAGGTGCGGTGGAGGCATGTGTCTAGGTGCGGCGGTGCGATGGATCAGTCGTCGGTGCAGATGATAAATCAGAGATTTAATTGATTTTTGTTACTCGATTAGTAAACTGGTAGTTTTTAGATAGCTGGTATAAACCTTATAGTTGAATCGAGAATGGATGACTGATGACCCACAAGTATAGGGGATCGTAACAGTCTTCGAGGGAAGTAAAACCCAAATTTATTGATTCGACATAAGGGGAGCCAAAGGATATTTATAAGTCTTAACAGATAAGTTGTCAATTTAGCTGCACCTGGAAACAGACTTGCTCGCAGCGGTTTATCAGTAGCAATAGTTTTACAGTGGTGACAGTAGTAAAGTAGTAGCAACAATAATAAAGTAAAGACGGTAACAGTAGCAATAGTAAACAGTAGGATTAAATATTGTAGGTGTAGGGATGGATGAACGGGCGTTACATGGATCTGATAATTCATGTAATAATCAATGGCATGGGCAATTACAGATAAATAATGATAAAGCATCCTAGTACTAAACAATCATAGGCATGTGTTCCGTATATAGTCGTACGTGCTCGCAATGAGAAACTTACACGACATCTTCTGTCCTACCAGCCTGTTTGCAGCAGGGCCTCAAGGGAATCTACTGGTAATTAAGGTACTCCTTTTAATAAAGTACCGGAGCAAAGCATTAATACTCGGTGAACATATGTGATCCTCACATCACAGCCATTCCCTCTGGTTATCCCAATTGTTGTCACTTTGGGGCCTCGGGTTCCGGACAACGATATGTGTATACAACTTGCAGGTAAGATCATAAACAATAACTATCATCATAAGACAATAACAAGTTCAGATCTGAGATCATGGCACTCGGGCCCAAAGTGACAAGCATTAAGCACAACAAGTTGCAACAATGTCATAAGCACTAACAATACATACTAGGCACCATGCCCTAACAATCTCATAGCAAATTACATGAATGATCTCATCCAATCCCTACCATCCCCTTCGCCTACAGCGGGAATTACTCACACATGGATGGGGGAGTCATGGATGGTTGATGGAGAGATGTCGGTGATGATGATGAAGATCTCCTCCAAATCCCTGTCCCGGCAAGGTGCCAGAACGGAGTTTCTGGTTCCGAATCGTGGTTTCTGATGGTGGCGGCGCAGCGGAAGTCTATCTAGGAAAAATGTCGAACCCCCGATAGTTTCAGGTCGAAGGGTATTTGTAGGCGGAAGGAGGGCTCGAGGATACGGTTGGGGTGGCCTCACCACACCCTGGCGTGGCCAGGCTTGGGCCGCGCCACCAGGTGGTGTGGTGGCCTCTCAGCCCCTCTTTGTCTCGTATTCTGGCTCCGTGGGTCTTCTGGTAAAATAGGATTTTTGCAGTATTTTTCGGGTTTTTTCTGAAAGTTGGATTTCTGCACAAAAACAAGACACCAGGGCAATTCTGCTGAAAATAGTGTTAGTCTGTGTTAGTTGTATTCAAAACACACAAATTAGAGGAGAAACAACAGCAAAAGTGTTCGGGAAAGTAGATATATTTTGGACGTATCAACTCCCCCAAGCTTAGCTATTTGCTTGTCCTCAAGCAATTCAGTTAACAACTGAGAGCGATAAAAGAAACTTTCACGAACACATTTGCTTCATAAGATGTATATATTCTCACCATATGATCAAGTACTCAGGCAATTCATAATAAGAAATATGCAACTAATATTATCTCATAGTCAAGCAAGCTATGAAAGAGTGCCAATGTACTAATAACAAGCAACATGAAACATAAGAAGCTACAAGATTGTAATGTTCATAATAAGATATGAAAGAGTGGTATCCCGCTTGCCTTTATGTGTGGAGCAAAATATAAATGACGAGGCACCTTTGAAGTTTAAGGGAAGACTAGAAGTAAAAATATCAAAGATACAAGCATCAAAGTTATACCACAATTAACCGTGTTCTGGGACAAGCACATTACACTAATAATGACAGCCAAGCTCTCAAGAAAGTGTTTAAAGTTAGAAGATGAAGACTCAACATAAAAGTAAAAGAAAGACCCTTCACAGAGGGAAGCAGTGATTTAACATGTGCTAGAGCTTTTCATTTGTAAAACAGAGATAAAAATTTGTTTTGAGAGGTGGTTATTTCCTATCAACGACTGGCAATGGGTTCTTGCTATCTTCCATACTAAATAAGTGAAGGCTAGCAAAAGACTGGGAAGCGACAATCGAGAGAGCAATAACTGTCATAATCATGCTTGCGACAAAACAAAATTAATATAGGCATAAAAACGATACAAGAGCTCTGAGGCAAAGTAAATCATCGAGGCTTAATTGACTTTTTGTTTAGTCATATGCATGCTTGAGCATGTGCCAAGTCGATTCAAATGAAACTTTTCAGAGGAGGATACCACAAAGTCATACCGTTTTATGAATAAAACAATGCAAGCAAACATCTACATGACATGCTACAAACTATTAGTAGATTGGAACTAATCATATGAGAGCAAGAACTACAAAGCATCCATTAGATAACATATACCTTACATGAACAGGCTAAGCTCGTCCACATAGATGAGTATATGTACAAAAATGAAAACAAATAGAGTTCATACCAGCCTCTTACCACATCTCGAATTGTCATATGTCGTCATTATTGCCTTTCACTTGTGTGGCTTGAATAATATGAAGTGAATACCAAGCTCCAATGGGGTCACGGGAGACTGAACTCTGCAACAAACTTTACAAAACTGGAAAAGAACAACAAATATTTTTGGGTTTTTCGAATTTTTGAAAACAAGAGCAAAGGGAAACATCAAACAAAGCAAAATCTTTTTGGATTTTTTCAAATACCAAACCAAAAATAAGAAACAACGCAAACCAAAAACTAGAAAACTAAAAAGGCAAACAAAAAGAAACAACGAAAATATTTTTGGTCTTTTTGTGTTTTGGAAAGTAGAAATAAGAACAAGAATTAACAAAGAAAAGAAAAGAAAGCAAAATATGGATATACAAAGTACCGACAAAATATGATATATAGATAAGTGAATCGTCGGCGTACCTTCCCCCAAGCTTAGGCTTTTGGCCTAAGTGGAGATCAATCCCAACTCGGCCATGAAGCGGCGCCTCCAAAATATGACAAAGAAGTACCTTCGTCCTGATACGAGCTCGAAGACGCCCCGGCGTGGTACATGGTGTAGTGGTCAGCTGGCGCCTCCTCTTCCTCCTAGTTCACGGCGCCATGTTGTGTGTGGAAGCCAAGCAACCTAAGTTGCTCGTCCAACTCCTCCTTTGAGCGCGACCATGGTCTCCTGCAAATACTGAACAAACTAGGCTGCGACAAGGGAACTTCCCTCTCATCTCCATCAGTGAATAACATTCTATAAACTAGTTTCCTTGCACACGAGTTAGCAGTAACAAAGTGATGGAGCTTCATGCCAGCAAGGTCAAGTCTCTGTGGGACCAACAATATATCATTAGGAGCAATAGAAAGTCCTAGAGCAGCAACAATGCGTGCAGCAATAATGCCTCCATAAATAGGTCCCCTAGCGGCTAGGCGACGAGCAATAAGAGCACTGAGGTTATACTTTTTGCTGACATCAAGCGCAGTAGCTAGAAAAGCTAAATGATAGTTAGAAATATTGCTAGTATTATCTCTACCAAGAACACTAGTGGCAAGATAATAAGCAAAGTATCTAATAGCTGGGAGTTGAATGTTTCTTATCTTGCCACGTTGTGCTATGCGATCATCATCATTAGTTACTCCTCGGTAGAGCTCCAACAAATCAGCGGGTCGGTTCTGAATCTTCTTTGCTGTTCCAAACATGGGGATACCTAGAATACCACAAAACTTCTCCAAAGATATGGTGATAGACTTATCATAAATCTTAAATGCAATGGATGGCTTGAAAGAAGAGTTAGTAAATTTAAAACTCTCAACGAAAATCTTCATGAGTATAGCATATTGGTCATTCTCATCCGTCATGTATGTAGTCAATCCAACCCTGTCAACAAGGAGTAAGAAATCCTCAAGAATCCCTGCATCACTCAAAAAGTTAGCACAAGGGAAGGTGGATGGATGCGCATCTCCATCATCCCCCTCATCGCCAATGTTTGGTGACATAAGATCTTCATTGTAGGATGTCCTATATTGAGCAGTGGATCTTGAAGGCCTTGATGACCTTGGTGCTTCTCTTTCAAAGACTTCTCCATAAGTGTAGTTGTCCATTTCCCTTTTCTGAAATTTTTAACAAACCTCATAAAAAGTGATTTTAAGACAAATAAATATAGGGAACTACTATAGGGAGTTGCAAGAGGGTTAACATGCATCAAAATAACATTTCTAAGTAATAGAACAAGCATGCAAACTCATTTAACCTGTCACCTATAGTGCTAAAATACTCAAGAAATACTCCACTAAACAAAATTCTAATTGGACAATCGAAGGAGTCACATACTGGAGAACAAATGCTCCAAATCTCAGCAGCAAAGATGGGCTAAGCAAGGAGATCAAAAAATCGCAAGGAAGAATAGCAAGAACACGGTTTTGAGCTATGGTGTGGAGATATTTTGGGAGAGAGAGTGAAGTGAGGGTGGAGAGTTAAGTGGAGGGTCAGGGGGACCCTCACCATGCCACGGCGTGGCCAGGCTTGGGCCGCGCCACCATGTGGTGTGGTGGCATGGTGGGTCCCCCTGAGGTGTCCTAGGTGTCTCTCTGCCTCATTTTTGACATAAAAATTTAAAAAGAATTTTCCAGAATTTTTCGAGAAACTTTATTTTTGAGGATTTTTCAGAAATTAACAAGAGATTCAAAACTCGAGAAAACGAAGATGGAACGATAGAAAGTGAATTCAAACCAATGCTACATCAGCTCTAAGATACTCTAATATGCAACTAAACAGTGGAAACAAAAGTGAAAAAGGTGGAAGCATGAATAAAGAAAAGTAAATGCAGTGAAAACATAGTTTCGTTCATTCAAAAACTGCTTTGTTAACAAGGTTGATAAAGTCTTGTTACCAAACCAATTTTTTGTGAAGCAAAACTTTGCATTTCACTAAATTATTATGTTACCTTGACCTTGATAGGCATAGTCCCAATCATAATAATTTGATATTCTTCTTTGGGCTTAAGCTCTGAATAATAAATTTGACCAACTTTGATGGTGTCAACATTCTTGATTGAGTTTAGAGCATATTTTCTATCAATCTTCTTGGGAAAATAAACCATGTGCTCTTTATCATTGACATTAAAAGTTACTTTCCCTTGGTTGCAATCAATAACGGCACCTGCAGTGTTTAGAAAAGGTCTCCCATGAATAATAGACATATTTTCATCTTCAGACATTTCCAACACAACAAAGTCAGTTAATATCAAACAATTATTAGCAACTTGAACAAGAACATTTTCACATATACCGATAGGAATAGTAGTAGACTTATCAGCCATTTGCAAAGATATATCAGTCGATATCAACTTTTCTAAATCAAGTCTCTTATAGAGAGAAAAAGGCATTACACTAACTCTGGCTCCCAAATCACACAAAGCAGTTCTAACATAATTATTTTTAATAGAGCAAGGAATAGTCGGTATACCTGGATCTCCTAGCTTCTCTGGAACTTTACCATCAAAAGAGTAATTAGCAAGTAAAGTGGAAATTTCCTCACTAGGAATCTTCCTTTTGTTAGTAACAATATCTTTCATATACTTTGAATAAGGAGGCATTTTAATAGCATCAGTCAAAGGAATTTGCAAAAATAAAGGTCTCATCCATTCACAAAACCTATTGTAGTGTTCTTCTTCCTTGGATTTGTGTTTCTTACCAAGAAAAGGCATTGGTTTCTACACCCAAGGTTCTCTCTCATTACCATGCTTGTTGGCAATGAAGTCTTCCTTAGTGTACTTTGCATTCTTAGCAAGCTTTTCTGGTTCCTCTTCAACTTCTTCTTTATCAGAAGCATTACCACTTCCGGTTTCAGCATCAGAAATAGAAACACTATTAGGATCCTTACCCGTTTCAGAAGATTCTGCAACCGTTTTATGCTTCTTCTTCTTCTTCTTGGAAGGAATATCATCACCTGCAGTACGTTGAGAATCTTGCTCGATCCTTTTAGGATGTCCTTCAGGATATAAGGGATCATGAGTAGTAGCACCACCTCTGGTGCGTATTTCACACGCTTGTTTTTCTCTTGAAGCATTAACTAGCAAATCTTTTTGCACCTTGGTAAGCTGATCAATTTGAGTCTGAACCATTTGAAAATGTTTAACAAGCATCTTCACATCATTGGAGGTTCTCTCCACAATATCCTGCAACTTGTTAATAGCTATAGAATTTTCCAACAAATGATTCTGCACTCTCTTATTAAAATTATCTTGCTTAACAATGAAATTATCAAACTCATCTAAGCATTGATCAGGAGGTTTAGAGTAAGGAATATCTCTATTATCAAAGCGTTGGAGAGAGTGTACCTCAATAGTGGATGAGCGAAGGATTGGCCTACATAATTCTTCTATAGGTGGTAGATTCTTCATGTTTTCGAATTTAATACCCTTCTCCTTAAGAGATTTCTTGGCTTCTCTCATCACTTCATCATTTAATTCAATCATTCCTCTCTTATTTGGTGTTGGCGCTAGTGTTGGCGCTGGTGTTAGCTCAGTCATAGTCCAATCATCATAATTCCGGCTTATTTTAGCCATTAATTCTTCGGCTTCAGCAGGAGTCTTTTTCCTGAAAACACCACCAACACAACTATCTAAGTATGTCTTAGATTCAACAGTTAGTCCATTATAAAATATATCAAGGAGTTCATTCTTATGCAATGGCTCTCCAGGCAGTACTCTAATTAAAGAACAAAACCTTCCCCATGATTCCAGTAGTTTTTCTCCTTTTACCTGCTCAAAGTCAAAGATTTTCTACAAAGCAGCATGTTGAGAACTAGCAGGAAAATATTTCTGAAAGAAAGCGTTAACCAAAGCAATAGGACTATCAATAGATCCAGGAGACAAATTATTAAACCAAGCTTTAGCTGCACCTTTCAATGAAAAAGGAAAAATCTTAGCAACAAAGTAAGTACGCAACTTAGTATCATCAGAAAACAAATTACTCAAAGAGGAAAGCTCATTCATCTGCTCTATAGCACTCTTATTTTTAGTACCACAAAAAGGTTCTTTCTCAACAATAGATATGTAAGATAAATCCAAAGAGAAATCATAATCCTTATCACTAATATTTACGGGAGAAGCAGCAAACTTAGCATCAGGAGATAACTTGTATCTAACAACACGTCTTGCAAGAAGATCTCTAATAGCACCAGCATCACTAGTAGCATGAAATTCATCAATAAAAGCATCATATAGCTCAATATAAGCATCATCAAGATCATCACTAGGGTGTTCCCTAGACTCAGGTGAACTAACAGGTGTAACAGTGGTGTTCCCCATTTGATTAGTCCTAGCAATTATAACTTCTAAAAAGGAACCTACCGAACCACTCTCATCAAGCACAGTAGAAGCATCATCAAAACTATCAGTAGCATTTTCAAACTCAGCATAAGAAGTAACATGTGCATGCGGTGGTGTAAGCAACTTACTCATCACAGATGGTGAATCAAGAGCGACAGAGGTGTTCAGAGTCGTACCTCTTCATGTAGTGGATGGCAATATAGGAACTTTTCGATCACAAGGTTTACCCATGATGAATGGATTGCAGCGAACAATATGAATTCCAAGTGAACTTACAAATAAAGCTATGCTCCCTGATGCGTGGTTGATGACCAGCCCGTTGGGAACCCCAAGAGGAAGGTGTGATGAATATAGCAGCAAGATTTTCCCTCAGTTAAGAAACCAAGGTTTATCATTCAGGAGAGGAGAGACAAATGACTGAAGGTGATGCTTGCAAGCTTCGCGACAGCTTCGGACAATTTATATATGGCACCTCGTCCAAGCTTTGCTTTGCTAGCAGCAACGTGGAACCTGCACACAACACAACCAAATACTTTGTTCCCAACTTGCGATGAGGTTGTCAATCTCACCGGTTTGCTTGAAACAAAGGGTATGAGCGTATCGAGTGGAAAGCAGTGAAAGTATGCGAGTAAAGTAAACAGTGCAAGTAAAGTAAATAGGTGATAGCAATATGATGGAAATAGGACCGGGGTCCACAGTTCACTAGCGGTGTCTCTCCATAAAATAACACATGTTGGGTAAACAAATTACAGTTGGGCAATTGATAGAATAAAGATAAACGTGATATGTCAAGAAGATCACTATGCGATTTACTCTGGGCATTACAACAAAATACATAGACCGCCATCCAACTGCATCTATGACTAATAATCCACTCATGGGGATATCATCCGAACACCCCATGAGTATTAAGTTGCGAACAACAGATAATTGCATTAAGCAAAGTGTGTAATGTAAACAAAGCATATGCCCTTGAGCATATGAATGTTGTTTTCTCCCTAGTAGCAACAGCACATCTACAACCTTAGAGGTTTCTATCACTCCCCCGGGTTAAATAGAGGCATGAACCCACTGTCGAGCATAAATACCCCCTCTTGGAGTCACTAGCAACTACTCGGCCAAGATAGCTACTAACAATGGAGAGCATGCAAGATCATAAACAACATAGAGATAACATAAGATATATTTCAGTATAGCAACTCAATCATAACACCAATATTCATCGGATCCCAACAAACCAAACATGTAGAATTACATAACGGTGATCTCAATCATGTAGGGCAGCTCATGAGATCTAAACATGAAGCACATGGTGGAGGAGACAACCATCTAGCTACTGCTATGGACCCGTAGTCCAAGGTAGACTACTCACTCATCGCTCCAGAGGCAAGAATGGCGATGAAGAAGACCTCCGGTGGCGATTCCCCTCTCTGGCAGGGTGCCGGGAAGAGCTTCTGGACCCTCCCGATCTCTGGTCAACGACGGCGGCGGATCGCGATGTGTTTCTAGAAAATTGATCGGGTCCTTAGGTTTTTCCCGTCGGGGGGTCTTTATAGGCGAAGGGGCATCGTCAGAAGTGGACCCAGGCATCCTCACACATAGGGGGCGCGGCCAGGGGCTGGGCCGCACCGCCCTTGTGTGAGGGTGGGCTGTGGCCCCTCTCTATCTCCTCTTTGGATCACTGGAAGCTTCCGGGAAAAATAAGACTTCAGGAACTTGTTTCGTCCAATTCCGAGAATATTTCTTGTGTAGCACTTCTGAAACACAAAACAGCAGAAAACAGGGAACTGGCACTGTGGCGACTTGTTAGTAGGTTAGTTCCAGAAAATGCATAAAAGTGCCACGAAGTGTAACGAAACATTAGGCAAATGGTGTAAAAACAAGCATGGAGCATCAAAAATTATAGATACGTTGGAGACGTATCAAGCATCCCCAAGCTTAACTCCTGCTCGTTCTCGAGTAGGTAAGTGATAACAAAAGAAATAATTTTTGAGGTGATATGCACCTACACAATCTTGATCATATATGTAAGCATTTGTGAGCTGGGATCATAAGAACTTAAAACATGGGCATGAAAGATATAATCTTGACAATAGAACTTAGCAACCATGTTATAAACATGAAAATGAACACAAACAAAAGATCATGAAAATGAAACAATGAAAGTCAAACGTGTGTTCAAATTATAAGGAAAAACATACAAATGGTTTTCAGCTTGTCCTTCAAAGAGAGCAAAACATAAATGCATAGGACACCTTCAAGTTTAAGAGGGCGACTAAATACAAATAATTTAAGAACAAGTGAAACCAACAATATGAATCAATCAATGAAAACTTTGGGATAATGCACATTATACTAAGAATGACAACTATGCTCTCTTAATGGTGCATAAAGATAGAAGGTGGTGACTCAACATAAAAGTAAAAGAAAGGCCCTTCGCGGAGGGAAGCAGTGATTACAAGTTTTATAACCTTCAAAAATTATGTTACTTACCAGCTTTGAGCTATCATTGCCCCCATCATAAGCATCTTGAATGGTTAAAGTTAATGCGAGAACAATTATGATGCATATGCTTGACAAATCATAAGTTGAAAACCTCGTGTCCCGTGAATACAAGTACCCAAACCTCATGCTACTCAACTTAGAGTCCCAAGCAAGGCTCTTGTCATTGTAAGTATACACGTATCATCAAGAACCGCCAACGGGGTACCTTCGTGCCCGATGACATGGAACAAGCCCACATCAAAATGACAGGACAAGCAGACAATGAACACCTCGACATCTCTTTTATTTACCAATTGTATAGCTTTTTATTTTGAGATGTGTCGTCGAATGTCCACTATGGGTATGCTGCAAATTTCCACCATGAATTATGCATGGCTTAGATTGGCGGCCCAGGCGTTTCCCTAACACATATACAAACTCCATGATCCCCGCAAGATTCCCAATTCATTTCACACCGCGGGCATCCATAAACAAAAGATCACGATATCAACTCAAAAGAGAAGTGCAATATTGAAAGCTTGCCCCATGACTGCATGGCTGGGCTAGTCTCCAACTTACAACTTGCAAGCATAACAACTCAACATAAGAGACCACAATGTCAAAATTTTAAGAACAGGAAAAAGTAAAGTGTGCCTTCCGGTTCGTGAGAGCTTTACTGACCAATTTTCGCATAACACTGGTAAGAGTTTAATTTGAAGAGAAAATAAAAGCAAGTCAAATTTATTTGGAATAGCAAATTGCTAGTAGGTATGTATGGTGGACACTTTGGCAAACTTGGTTTTTAGGAGTTGGATGCACGAGTAGAGCTCATACTCAGTACAAGGCGAGGGCTAGCAAAAGACTGGGAGCGACCAACTAAGAGAGCAATAATGGTCATAATCATGCAAAGCGACAAAGCAACATTAAAAGAAGAATAAGATGACATCAAAAGTCAAAAACTAAATGATCATAGAGGCTATTGGCGACTTCGTAAGAGTCTAACATGTGTGAGCATGCGCCAAGTCAACCCAAATAAAGCATCAAGGAGAAAACCAAAATAATGCTTCCAAATAATTAAAACAACGCATGCTTTTTTCAAAGGCTCATTAAGCAATCTCAGTTATTTGAGACAAGTCATGATACAGCAAAACCACTAAGCATACTATCAAAAAGACATCAAGCATGACATGAAAAAGCCTAAGCCGCAGTCTACACAAGCTCCTTCTTGTACCACTTTTTTGCATAAAGCTTTTTCTCTTTTCCAACACCATTCAAACTTTTTATAAACACCTCTTTTGATGAAAAGCAATAAAGATCAGAGGAAAAGATACACCTTGATGAATAAATATAAGAAGATCTGAATGCAAATCAAGGCGAAAATGAAAACCAAAAGCAGTAGCAGAAAAAGAAGAACACTCGGTTTTTGATAAGAGTGAAAACTGGAGCGTTCTTGGCAAATGAAAAGCAAGGCAACTTCTCCAAAAGAAATTTGTTGGGGTCCAACCATTTATTGCAGCAAACAAACAAACTAATAAAGTAAACTAAAACAACTGACGCTCCAAGAAAAACACATAGTGCATGAAGCAATAAAAATATAGTGTCTTGAAAGGTGACCTGATTTTTGCCGATGAAGAAGGGGTGCCTCGGGGGCATCCCCAAGCTTTGACGCTTGTACTTCTTGGATATTTCTTGGGGTGATGCATGGGCATCCCCAAGCTTGAGCTTTTGTCCATTCGTCAACTCATCTCATCATTCTCCAATCCCTACACTTGAAAACTTCCTTCATACAAAACTAAACACAAATCTATTAGCAACATTAGTGTAGCATAACATATAATCAACCTCTTTTTGCTTCAGGTTTCAACCTAAAACCACCACATATATAGCATATACTACTGTAGCAACTTCCCCAAAAGTTCCGTGATCAAAAGAACTCAAAAGAAAGCGATAAAGTGGCAAACACAAATATTGGCAGAAATCTGTCAAAACAGAACAGCTGACAAAGGCCGAATTTTTGAGGGGTTTTCTGTTGCTCAAATCAAAAAGTGTTAAACTAATGAAAGTTTGGATATAACCTGGGGCATATTCACAAGAAATCGCAGGTCCAAAAGATATACAGAGAATTTATACGAATTTTGACGATACAGCACCAAAAACAGTTTCAGGACAGCAACATCCCTAAATCTTACCTCGCTCAAATTAGAGGCTTCTCTTGGCACAACAATGAAATAAAAAGGATAAGGAGCGGTCATTACAGTAGTAATGACTTCCAAGACTCAAATAAAAGAAAAAGTACTGAAAATAAAACATTAGGTTATCTCCCAAGAGTGCTTTTCTTTAACGCCTTTGAGCTAGGCGCAGAAAATTGTGAATCAAGTAACATCAAGTGATGAAGCATCAAGCTCATAATTTTCTCTAAGAATAGAGTCAAAAAGTAATTTCTTCCTTTTCCTAGGGAAGTGTTCCATACCTTTCTTGAGTGGAAATTGATATTTGATGGTGCCTTCTCTCATATCAATGATGGCACCTACAGTTCGAAGAAAGGGTCTTCCCAAAATAATAGGACATGAAGCATGGCATTCAACGTCCATAACGAGAAAATCAACGGGAACAAGGTTATTGTTAACCATAATAAGAACATCATTAATTCTTCCCAAAGGTTTCTTCTTAGCAACATCAGCAATAGGAACATCATAAAAACACTTTTCAAGCGGTGGTAAGTCAAGCATGTCATAAATCTTTCTAGGCATGATAGAAATACTAGCACCTAGATCACATAAAGCATGGCAATCAAAACCATTAACATGCATATCAATGATGGGTTCCCAACCACCTTCTAACTTCTTGGGAATAGAGGCTTTTTGTTGCAACTTTTCATCCCTAATTTTTATGAGAGCATTGGTAATATGCTTAGTAAAAGCAACATTTAAAGAACTAGCATTGGGAGTCAAAGCAAGCTTTTGCAAGAACAAAATTACTTCAGATATATTGCAGCCATCAACATCAAAATCATTAAAAGAAGTAGAGCTATCATCTCCTACACTCCGAAAAATTTTAGCACTCTTTTGAGAAAAAGTTTTGGCAGTTTTAGGTTTTTTAACACAAGGAGTGGGAGTTTTCTCTACACCAATCAAAGTAAGAGGATTGCTAGCATTAGGAAAAACATCATCAGAGGTAGTAATAGTACAAACTTTCATATTCCTAGCAATCTCATCCTCTCTTTCCCATCTAGCATGCAATTTTGCTAATAATCTAATATTTTTATCAATTCCAACTTGAATAGCATTAGCAGTAGCAAAAACATTGTTCTCTTTCACATCATTAGGCAACACTTTTAATTTCAGAAGTTCAACATCATGAGCAAGGCTATCAACTTTAGAACCAAGAATATCAATTTTGCCTAACTTTTCCTCAGCAGACTTGCTAAAAGCAGTTTGCTTACCGATGAAGTCCTTGAGCATTACCTCAAGCTCGGAGGGCGCGGCCCTAGTGTTGTTGGAGGAATTACCATAAGAATTACCATAACCATTACCATTGGTAGAAGGATACGGCCTATAATTGTTACTAGCAAAATTGTTCCTATAAGCATTGTTGTTAAAATTATTGTTTCTAATGAAATTCACATCAACATGCTCTTCTTGAGCAACCAAAGAGGCTAAAGGAACATTATTAGGATCAATATGAGTCCTATCATTAGCAAGCATAGCCATAATGGTATCAATCTTATCACTCAAGGAAGAGGTTTCCTCAACAGAATTTACCTTCTTACCTTGTGGAGCTCTCTCGGTGTGCCATTCGAAGTAATTTACCATCATGTTGTCAAGTAGCTTTGTTGCGGCGTCCAAGGTAAGGGACATAAAAGTGCCTCCAGCAGCTGAATCCAATAGGTTCCTTGAAGAAAAATTCAGTCCTGCATAAAAAGTTTGGACAATCATCCAAGTAGTCAGTCCATGAGTGGGGCAATTCATTATCATAGATTTCATTCTTTCCCACGCTTGAGCAACATGTTCATTATCAAACTGACTAAACTTCATAATATTGCTACGCAAAGCTATAATTTTAGCAGGAGGATAGTATCTACCAATAAAAGCATCCTTACACTTAGTCCATGAATCAATACTATTCTTAGTCAAAGACAGCAACCAATCTTTAGCTTTTCCTCTCAAAGAAAAAGGAAACAGCTTGAGCTTAATAATATCACTTTCTACATCCTTATATTTCTGCATCTCACATAGCTCAACAAAATTGTTGAGATGAGCTGCAACATCTTCAGTACTAGCACCAGAGAATTGCTCTTTCATAACAAGGTTCAATAAAGCAGGCTTAATCTCATAAAAGTTTGCAGCAGGAGCAGGTGGCGCAATAGGAGTGCAGATAAAATCACTATTGTTCGTACAAGTAAAGTCACACAGCTTGGTGTTTTCAGGATTAGCCATTTCAGCAAAACTAAAAGCAGAAAAGTAAAAACAACTACCAAGGATTCTATTTTTTTTGGGTTTTTGATAAAAAACGATGCAGGTAAAATAAATAAAGTAAAGCAAAACAATAACAAAGTAAAGGATGTGTGTGCGAAAAACTCCCCTCACATAAGTCTTCTACTTCCTCCCCGGCAACGGTGCCAGAAAATAGCTTGATGCGTGGTTGATGACCAGCCCGATGGGAACCCCAAGAGGAAGGTGTGATGAATATAGCAACAAGATTTTCCCTCAGTTAAGAAACCAAGGTTTATCATTCAGGAGAGGAGAGACAAACGACTGAAGGTGATGCTTGCAAGCTTCGCGATAGCTTCGGACAATTTATATATGGCGCCTCGTCCAAGCTTTTCTTTGCTAGCAGCAACGTGGAACCTGCACACAAAACACAACCAAATACTTTGTTCCCAACTTGCGATGAGGTTGTCAATCTCACCGGTTTGCTTGAAACAAAGGGTATGAGCATATCGAGTGGAAAGTAGTGAAAGTATGCGAGTAAAGTAAACAGTGCGAGTAAAGTAAACAGGTGATAGCAATATGATGGAAATAGGACCGGGGTCCACAGTTCACTAGCGGTGTCTCTCCATAAAATAACACATGCTGGGTAAACAAATTACAGTTGGACAATTGATAGAATAAAGATAAACGTGATATGTCAAGAAGATCACTATGCGATTTACTCTGGGCATTACAACAAAATACATAGACCGTCATCCAACTGCATCTATGACTAATAATCCACTCATGGGGATATCATCCGAACACCCCATGAGTATTAAGTTGCGAACAACAGATAATTGCATTAAGCAAAGTGTGTAATGTAAACAAAGCATATGCCCTTGAGCATATGAATGTTGTTTTCTCCTTAGTAGCAATAGCACATCTACAACCTTAGAGGTTTCTGTCACTCCCCCAGGTTAAATAGAGGCATGAACCCACTACCGAGCATAAATACCCCCTCTTGGAGTCACTAGCAACTACTCGGCCAAGATAGCTACTAACAACGGAGAGCATGCAAGATCATAAACAACATAGAGATAACATAAGATATATTTCAGTATAGTAACTCAATCATAACACCAATATTCATCGGATCCCAACAAACCAGACATGTAGAATTACATAACGGTGATCTCAATCATGTAGGGCAGCTCATGGGATCTAAACATGAAGCACATGGTGGAGGAGACAACCATCTAGCTACTGCTATGGACCCGTAGTCCAAGGTAGACTACTCACTCATTGCTCTGGAGGCAAGAATGGCGATGAAGAAGACCTCCGATGGCGATTCCCCTCTCCGGCAGGGTGCCGGGAAGAGCTTCTGGACCCTCCCGATCTCGGGTCGACGACGACGGCGGATCGCGATTTGTTTCTGGAAAATTGATCGGGTCCTTAGATTTTTCCCGTCGGGGGGTCTTTATAGGCGAAGGGGCATTGTCAGAAGTGGACCCAGGCATCCTCACACATAGGGGGTGTGGCCAGGGGCTGGGCGGCGCCGCCCTTGTGTGAGGGTGGCCTGTGGCCCCTCTCCGTCTCCTCTTCGGATCACTGGAAGCTTGCGGGGAAAATAAGACTTCAGGAACTTGATATAATGGATAATAGTACCTGTGCTCTGTGTAAAGCTGAATCTGAAAGTGTGATGCATGCACTGATAGATTGCAGCCATGCAAGGCTGTTTTGGGATGCGGCGAAGGAGTTGCACTTGATCAAGCTCCCAAAGTTACACCCGTTAACTTGGGATAAAGATATCCTTTGTGAGTCTTTTCTCAACCAACAGGAAAAAGCTATTGTAATTTTGGTTATGTACTCGATCTGGTCATCGAGGAATAATCTGACTCATGGAGAAGCTGGGTTTAATCCGGCTAAAACTATTGAGATGGTTCGGGAAACCTTGCAGGCCCTTGAATTACCAAGGACGCAGGGTGGTCTGAAACCTGCTAGGCCGATTGCTAAGTGGCTGAGACCACCAGATGGTTTTGTGAAAATCAACTCAGATGGTGCGTTTAATGTTAGTGATAATTTAGCTGCAACTGGTGTTGTTGCCCGAGAGGGGATAGTTTTTCGTGGTGCCACGAGTAAAACTTATAGAGGTGTCTCTGATCCCCTGATTATTGAGTCACTTGCTCTGAGAGATGCTGTTATCTTTGCAAGAGGAAGAGGTTTCAGTAGAGCTGTCTTTGAAGTGGATTCTGAAGATTTGGTTCGTCTTTGGCATAATAGGGTTAATGATCGTTCTGTGATCAAGCAAGTGTTAGATGAGATTAGTGAGTTGAGTCTGTTTTTTACAGGTTTTAGCCTTAGTCATGCTCATCGCGAGGCTAACCAGGCAGCCCATTCATGTGCTAAATATGCAAGTTTACATGGTGGGATGTGTTCCTGGGATGCTAAGCCACCTGCATTTCTAATTCACAGCCTTCAGGCTGATTGTAATGGTGGTTTGTTTTGACGGCTGCAAGTTTCTGACGCACTCTTTTCCTTACCAGGGTACCTAAGGGGACTAGAAGGTTTTTAATGAGGCGGCTTGCGAGCTTAATATATATATGATTTTCAAAAAAAAAGAGAGGGAGGGACGAAAGAATCTAGGGTCCAGAGCGAGCTCTGGGTGATTTTTGTAGCTCCAGCTGAGATCGGACACGACGACCTCTCGTTTGAGACGGTCCAGGT
This sequence comes from Dactylis glomerata, assembly GCA_007115705.1. NCBI lineage: Eukaryota > Viridiplantae > Streptophyta > Magnoliopsida > Poales > Poaceae > Dactylis > Dactylis glomerata. Next base: position 3,089,585 of record QXEO01000547.1, on the reverse strand, counting down.
GTCGGAGGCAAAGGTTCTTGATTTGGGCACGAATCACCTCAACTTGCTTGCCAGTGGATGCAGTACGGATGAGAACGGGGATATGGAGGTCAACGTCAGCCGCGGTGGTCCAGAAGAACGGCTATCTATGTGGTGCTTGCTGACGCCGTGTCGACCGCACAGAGAAGACGAAGACGATGGTCTTCTTCCTTTGTGGGTTCCGCGTGTCAGTGTGATACCATAATGGTATTCAGGCCAGGCCCCGGATGGGATGGCTATTTGGGCCAGCTGGCTGGGCTGCGGCCCAACTGACTGTTTCTTTATTTTTTATGCTTCTTTGTGTTTTTCTTTTCTGTTTTCTATTTAGAGATTCTTATTTGAATTTAATTCTGTTTTGCAGGTTTTGAATTTAGGGACCTTTGATAAAAGATCACTATGAAACTTCTGGTTCAACATGTTGATTGAGAGCAATTTTGTAGGTCCATTTGCACATAAGATATCTTAGGTATTATTGATCTAAATAGGAATCTTTATTAGAGATGAATTCAAACACTTTTATTAGAATGTTCAAAAGTTTGATCAAGTCTTGGACAATTACTAGTAATATGTAGAAGCATTTATCTGGAGTGATATGGTAGGATAATACTAATAGTAATGTTGGATTTCATATTGAGGTGTATGCCCTATATACATGATTTTATGCTTCTCCTCGTTTTTATAAAGGAGAGTTGAGTTTAGGATCAAGATGCACTCAACCATAAGATTTGATCAATGTACAAAGATTTTAGTTGATCTTAAAAGAATTAGGGTTTGGACAGACTTATGGGGTTTAGAGATGAGATATGATTCTAGGGTTTTACCCAAGATCACAAAGTGATGCATAAGTTGAAATATGAATAGTAGAGGTTCAAAAGAAACATATATAAAGATATTGGGTTGGATGATATTATGCATCCCTTAGTAGAAGATAATGAGCACACCCAAGATATAACTAGTGTGATATATGCTCCACCTAAATAGGAATTTAGGGTTTTACCCAAGATCACTAAGGAAGAATACTGGTCTCTGGACTCCATGCGCCTTCCCTTCTTCACTTCGTTCGACCACTAACACCGTGCTCACCAACTGGTGTGTAGCGGCGTTGTATAGTAGTAGTGGCTCTCTTTCTTTAGGTTCGACCAACACTGGTGGTGTGGAAAGCACTTTTTTCAGCTGCGAGAATGCTGTGTCTGCTTCTTTTGTCCACTCAATTTTTTATCTAACTTCTTTGACTACGGTGTTATCTGTGACATCGTCGTCTTCTGTTGTTTCCATGATGATAACACATGCTTGGTGTATGTTGTTGGAGACACCGCCGTTTCGGGTGGTGAAGTCCGTTGTTGTATCTTTGCTGAAATTTTGGCTAAAATCTTAGTGACCCATTGATTCTCCTAAGTCGAGGTTTTCCATGATTTCGTCGAGTTCTTCGATTGTGTCTTCTATATTTCCCATAGTCGTGAAGCTGACCGGCGAGTTTACCTCGCTGGAAGAGCCTACCGATGATTCTGATTTTGCCATTGTCGCGGTTTTCCCTGCCGACGGATCCGATTTTGTCGGATCTGAAAGGCGAATTGAACCTAGGGCACCGACGCGAAAGGTCAGACTTCCAATCGTCAGGTCCATCTCTTGATCCAAACTTGCAAAGACCAGAGTAAGGGTTGGTGGATGAGGTTGAAAATCTACGGTCCCAAAGGATATCTGGTTTTTGACGACTTTCGAGTTGCTGTTGGCTGAAAGCGAAAAAGCTGTCGAATTCATGATTCCAACGCCCAAGCTCCCCACGGTCGGCACCAATTGACGAGGGTTAACTTGGCAAATGTCCTAGATGAAGGACTTAGGATCGAGGGAAGAGGGCGTCGGATGAACTCAAAGGTAAAGATCAGTCAAATAAGGCGAGGTTTGGTGTGTATCGAGAATAAGCGTGGTACTCAATTGGCTCAATCTCAATCTATCCCTGGCCGGCCTCTCCTGGGCCCTTTATATAGGTGATCAGGTCTCGAGGATCCGGTCGGGTTCAATACAAATTACAATGTCCGTATAAGATATCATCTCGTATTTCAACTATATCTATGCCTAGGACTCCCTAACGGGCCCCGGGGGTACCAAGATAATGGGCCTTATTAGCTATACCCTTGTCACTCCTCCTATATCAAGTTTATTTGTTTAAGTCAAACATGTTCTTGTACAAAGGGTCTCCATTGGCTCTTCATAGGAATGTTTCCCTCCTAAATGAGGATAGGTTTTCTTAACTCTTTTACCCTCTCCTTATGATGGATGATATCTGCTTGTCAGATCAGGCTTCAAAAATAACCTAACTACCTTCCTTCAACAAGCATAATCATGTATTAGGCATGATCCTCTATTTCCTTCATCAACTCCCATAATGAGTCTATTTTATTTCCTTCATCAACTTCTCATCCTAAATCCATGTTCTGAGCTTGACACTAAAGCTCTTACATAATCTTATTAGGGATAACCTTTGTATCATTTCTAATCCTAAAGTTACTCAACTCACTCCCTTTGAGTGCTTAACTAAATATCCTTCTCAAGGTTTTATGGTTAAGAATATCATCAATACTTGCCCTTGAGATCTAGTTAATTCAATCCATGCATTACCCTAGATGTTGACTTCTAGGGCTAGGATACCATAATACTAACAATCCACATTCCACTTTGTAGATGTCTTTTCTACTCCTCCTGTCTGGGTACCAATACTTGATTGTATCCACCTTCAAAGATTAAGAATATAATCTCCACCATTGTGGTATCCATATAAGATCTATCTTCCACCACATGAATACTACTTCTCTAGTATCCATCTCTTATGGATCCTAACTTGGCTATCTTTGATCCATTAACTTCACATATGTCACTCTCCCACTTCATGTGGCATGGTAATGATCATTTTGATCCACTCACACAGCTTAGGCTTCTATTTGGTCAATCATGTATTTCACACTCAATGTGACATCAAGACGATCATTATAATCCTTTGATCATATGACTTGGGTTTCAATTGGCTAATCAAGGTCCATGGGTAACTTGTACTAAGCTATTCTCTTAGAACACCCATTTAGCTAAGAGAACTTCACATCACTTCTTAACTCCATGAGACTACACATTAGGTATCTTCTTTAGTAAGAGTTCTAATCTCCTTGAGATATGCACCTCACCTATGGTTGAGATAACTCCTCTAATCAACTAGGTGTTAGGTTAGTCTCCACTACTTCTGAGTTGGTGGATTATATCTTAAAGTTCCATCTTAAGGAATGAGAATAATACTTGTATTGATATTGACCCTCTCCCCTTGTTTTGAAGATGAGTGAATTTAGATATGAAAGAATAGAATAGATCAAGGTTCAAGGGTGAGACTTGTGTTGTCTTCCTTTATGTTAGGCATGGTTTCAATGATTTAGGTTTATGAACTGCCATGATAATCATGGTAAGGTTAGATATAGGTTCCTTAAGTGATGTGTTAACACATAATTCTACCTCACATTTATCTCTTGAATTGTTGTTATTAACTCTACCCAAAACAGGGTTGTTAACAAAAGTCATGTAGAAGTTTATCGCGCTTCAGTTGACGAGCTACTTCAATTCCATCAACTTAAGAGAAACTTCAATCACTTTGACAAGTTTTATTTAAAAGCGCGAAAATTTTCCAGATTTTCTATGCATGAATGCAATGCACACTTTTGTTTCCCCTCTATTTGTGACCTCAGAGTCTGGGATGCTACATAAACAGAAGCCGGATCCTAAACCGAAACAAGTTCTTGGACCGAAGAAACAACTTCATGAGAGGTTTGTGAAGAAAAAATAGCGGACACTCACAAGGTGCGCAGGAACGTGGAAGACGTCCCCGAACATCCCTAATCCCGTTGTCGACGGTAACCAGAAACAAGAATAAAGGTCGCGCGGTGCTGCAGGGGCGGGGATGGAGTGGTGTCTTCTTGGTTCCTGTCGCAACTACTCGATCCGCCGACGTTCCGCTTAGGGTGACCACCCCAAACATGACGAGGATCGGGTGGCTGGAGGCCAGGTGTGGCATGTGGCAACACATCTTCAATTTTATAGTTTAGCTTTTTTTAGATGTTTTTAATGCAAAATAGTCCATATTTAGATAGAGCTCTGATATATGGGGTTCACTACTGCCCACGTCAGCAAATACGTTGCTCTCCACCGTTCATTGATGGGCCTCTCTGTCGTCTTTAGTTAATGTATACTTTATTCGTTTCATAAAAACTTATCGCTAGTATAGATGTATTTAAACATATTTTATTACTAAATCTATTTATATTAATGACAAGTTTTATGATTTTTTTTAGATGGTATAATGTGTATTCGCATGTAAAATGAGTAAGGTGACGTAGGTGTATTTTAACTTCTCCCCCAAATTGGTCTTCCTCCCTCCGACCCATTTCAAACCCCAACCAGGGAGATTTTATAATTTGCCACGCTTTACTTTTGATCTCTATAATTTGCCACATATTACTTTGCCTTTTATTATTTGCCACATATTACACTGGTTTCTTTACAATTTGCCATATTTGCCCTTTTACAGATCTATTCGTTATTTATAAAAATAAAATACAATGTGAATACAGTACATATACTGTCTGAACCGTAACAGGTCGGTCTATCCCCAAATCAGAGCAGAAACAGAGGACGGGAGCGCTGCAGCTGGTCGGCCACATCGGAGCAGAGGAAGGGAGCGCTGCAGCCGGCTGCCCGACGCCGGCGGGCCACCACGGACGGCGCTCTTAGCACGAACGGCGGAGGAGACAGAGCTGCTGCCGTCCCCCGGCCGGCCACCACGGGCGGCGCTCTTAGCACGAACGGCGGAGGAGACAGAGCTACCTCCCGCCGGCGACAGCGACTCCCTGTTGTCCTCCGCCGGCGAGGTCGAATCCGAGGTATCGCTCGCCGTTGCGCCTGCTCCATGGCCAGGAGGTTCTACCGGCTCGGCCGCAGCCGCAGCGTCCACTACAAGTCGTCGCCCAGGAGAGCAGCCCCGATGCAGGGATGCTTCCCTTCTGCCTTGCTACCTCCGGCTGCAGAAGCGAGAGCCACCAGGGGAGCCGCCTCGTCCTCTTCCGACAGAAGGATCTTCCGGCGAGAATGCGTGCAACAAGGGGTGGGAGTCAGCGGCAGCAGGTTCTGCTGCAACGAGACCATCACCGGACTACTTCAAGGCCTGCAAACATTGTTCTGTCTCTTCCTGAATATGGTACAAGCAAGGTCCAGCTTCAAAACTTTATCCTTACATTTTGTTATTTTGTACAGCCACTACATGTTCTTAACAGCCACTACATTTGGTTCCAATTGTAGTTAGAAAATGGATTACCTTGCTACATGAGAAGACTCACAGTAAAAGAGAATAGTACAGAATAGTTCTCATGTTCCAGGCCTGAACAATGAGAGGACAGTAATTACGCTTATGTAGGTATGAAATGCAATGTAAAAGACTAGTTTCAACTGATTTTCATGAGAACATCTTTCTCAAATAAAAGGGAAATGAAAGCACATAACAAAAGGACATGACTCCCTCAAATGATTGACAGGCCAACATTGGTCCTTGCTTGTTCGTACTTAGAATTCAGAGTTTAAAGCATCAAAGTAATAAATTCTTTGTGCATATTATTCAACAAATAAAAAAGCCAACGCATCTATCTTAGAATCACTGTTTCCTCCTTGGAGTTAATTTTTTCTTGGATGCATTTGAACTTGACGGCACATCAGAACTAGGTCTAGCTGGAGTTGCAGTAGTTGTCGTCACAGGTGGCTGTGATGCACCATCTTCAGCCATGGCCATAGCAAGTCTCCTACAGTTTAAACATCAGGTTAGAAAATAGCTTTTTCCCATGATTCCGTGCATCTGAAAGAAATAAGAAGGTTTACCTCCGTGTAATAAGATGGAAAGGGGTGTGCAGGGGATTTGTACTAATTAACCGTGTAGCAATTGAACAGAGGAGGCTTAGTAAGGTAATCCAATTTCTAACTACATCTGGAACCGGAAAATGTGAATTATGGACTAATAAGTTGTTCTGTTACCAGGATAGATCAGTATAAGAGCACCAATGGATGCTTGAAGGAATTGTAAAACGGGATGACAGGGGCCAAAAATAATGAAGGCTGCCGGTATTGATTGGGATGATTACGAGTGTCCAGCTCTTGTAAGTAACAGTTGATATCTACCATGGATCGTGCCGCCATCCAAGAGAAATATGGAAAGGAGGGAAATTGAGAGGGATGAATGGGTTACATGGGTCGTCGCTGCAGTTCATGCTCGCTAATCATGGCTGCTCCACCCGTGGTCCGGCCGCTGTCGCCGATCGTGCCCAGCTCGGCCGCTGTCGCCGATCGTGTCCAGCTCCTCTGTTTCTCACGTCCTGTTTCTACTCCGTTGCACAAGGGAACAAATAATTTGGTTGATCCATCGACCAGAAAGTTCGGTCGACAGTTATCACGTTCCGCTGTAGGGAATCCCACTGATTTGATTTGGGGATCGAGGGTATCAGTATATGTACTGTATTCACATTGTATTTTATTTTTATAAATAATGAATAGACCTATAAAAGGACAAATATGGCAAATTGTAAAGAAACCAGTGTAATATGTGGCAAATAATAAAAGGCAAAGTAATATGTGGCAAATTATAGAGGTCAAAAGTAAAGCGTGGCAAATTATAAAATCTCCCGAAAATCTCAGCCTCAATGCCGTCCGCGCGACGCCGCCGGACAGTCCCCGTCGCTGGCGATGAGGATCCCGCGCGCACCCGCCGCCGGGCAGCCCCCGTAGCCGGCGATGAGGAGCCCGCCCCCTCCTCCCCCGCCGACCTCCTCGCACTCGCCGCCACCCTCCTCCCCACCCCCACCGCCGCCGCAACTCTCAAGATCCCTCCCCATCTCAAGCACACCGTCCACTCCCTGCCCGACTCCCACCCCGTCCTCCTCTCCCTCCCACAAACGCTAGCTCAGGCCATCTCCCTCGACTCGGACTCCGGCCCCCCCCGCGCCGCCGCCGCCGTCCTCCTCCACCTCCTCCTCACCCACCCCTCCCACCCGCCGCGCTGGGACGACCTCCTCCGCCCGCTCGAGCTCCTCCATGACCGCCTAGGGCAACTCGCCACCGACGACCCGCCCCTCGCCGCGCTCGCCGCGTCGTGCTTCGAGCTCGCCTGGCGCGCTGGGGCTCCAGGGCGCGATGCGCTCGTTGCCCAGACCCTGCCTTACCTCTTCTCCCATGCGCTCACCTCCGGCTCTAATGCCAGGCCGCTCCTCCGCCGCCTCTTTGCGCTCCGCGAAGCGCTGCCTCTGCTCGACTACACCGACGAGAGCATTTCGGACTTCAAGATGCTCCTGCTGCGCTGCTTCGTGTCGCCGCACTTCCTCAAGGCCGAGGAAGGGAGGAAACTCCTGGCGCTGGTGCTCGGGGTCAGCGAGGGGCTCGCTAGGGAGGGGCTGGAGCTCATCAGGGCGCAGGTGGGGATGATGCCAGGGAAGCGGGCGGCAGTCGTCGCCTATGGGGAGGTGGTGTTCAGAGCGTGGAAGGACGGAGGGTGGGTTAGGGGGGAAATTGGGGAAGATTTTCTGCAGGGGATGGTTGAGGCAGCTGTGCATGCCGCCAACAAGGAGGTCGCCAAGGCTTCCAGGAGGATACTTTGGGTGTTCGTGGAGCAGAAGGCGGTGGCTGGGGTTGAAAAGTTGGTGTTCAGGCTGTCCGAGCCGGTGGTCTTCCGGTCATTGCAGGTATGTGCATTGTCGTGGTGGCCACTATATGTGGCTAGTGTTAATACGAATTGGTAAATGAAGGAAGCAAGTACTCCCTCCATTCCAGTTCGTAGGCCCTGTGTGTATCCCTAGATCGCTAATTTTATCAATGTAATATGAATAGTACAGCACAAAAGTCATACCGTTAGAAAAGATAACATGCGAAGTTTCTAATGGTATATATATACCTCATATAACATTGGTGAAACTGACGATCTAGGGATAAACATGGGCCTTACAAACCAGAAAGGAAGTAGTACTAGCTAAATGCCCGTGCGTTGCAACGGACCATGTAATTTGTCTTTGTCGTACATATAATAATACCAAAAATAATCTTTTAAAAATACAATTGATGGGATGTAAGAAATGGTGTGTCTGTGATTCCGATGAGATGATAAAACATCTATTTCTTTTATGTTCTTTGCTAAAATTGTTTGGTGCATTGTCCACTTGACGTATAATATTCCCCCTTAAACTAATATTAAAAATATGTTTAAGAATGGCATTGAACAAAAGATAGAATGCACATTGGTGTTTTTGCTTAAATTTGGTCAATTTGGAGATGTAGGAATAATATTATTTTTACAGTTGGGGATTTTAATTTATTGAAGATTATCCATATGGCTACGTATACTGGATTCAACTATGGTTCCTATTTCTCCCAGAGGGTCGGAGAGGACTTAAGTTACTGGATGCAACTATTTACTGATGGTCGCACCAGATTTTTACAACAAAGCTGGCTGGCGGCATGCTAGGAGATTGCAGGACGTTTAGATGCAATCTGGTTATACTTTTTAGATGGTTGATCTTGATATCAACATTATATGACCCTTAAGGTGTAAAACTTGAATAAAATGGTTGTGTGCATCCTAGGGTGCAAAGGCCATGGACTCCCCCATTTCAAAAAGAATGAAACATAATATACCGAAAAATTCAGTGTAAAAAAAGAGATAGACATATATGCTAAAAATAATAAGACACTATGTTTGCGTAAAACATATTTCAATAAAAAAATCCAACAAATTATCTCATATATTATCTAACATACAAGGTCAACATGATTCAGAGGTTTTGAACTACGACACATGCACGTCTGAACCACAAAAATCGCAGTCTTCCTTAATCTTCACCATACACCATTTTCGTCTCTTCCTTAAGGTTTTGTTCATGTTTTTATCTCCAACTTCTTACAGAAGAGTACGAAACACCTCCTCTTTATATCATTCCACCACTTTGTTGCTTCTAGCATACACAACCCGATGGTCATTGTCTCTCCAATTTTCTTTCGTCTAGCATACACAACCTAATAATCATTGCCTCTCTGATTTAGTTCCTTATTGGTACTCTCCTTCGTCCCCTTGGCTCCCCACCTCATCAGCCTATGTCTTGCCTTTCCCTCCCTCCGTATCACGCATATAATAAAGCAAGGAGGCTTATAGATTCTGAAAATCATATCAAATATTTTGGACATAAAGGTTAAGCTATTCAGTTAGATCAAAAGACCATGGCCAGAAAATCAGACAAAAGTAACTGGAAAGGCATGTTTTACGAAACTGATCTATGTTGATGATAAGACATGTGTATACCTTGTTCTTGTAATCATCTATCTTGCTAGAGTTTTTTCGAAGGGGCTGACTGGCTCAGGGTAGAAATATGTATATCCTGCTATTGTAATCATAGGTCTTTCTATGTATAGGGGAGAGGTTCTCATCAGAGAATGCAAAATCACCAAGATCTTTTAGATGTATCTTTAGGTCAGCAGAAGAAATAGTTCAAGAATGACTCTGTTTAACAAGAAAAGGACAACATATTTCAATGGTAAAATCCCCTCTTCCCAACATTCAACATTCGCAATGAGCACAACATGGACCTTTCATAGACAAATACAGACGGCTTATTTCAGTGTGCCACTCTCCCAGTCCCGCACTCCTGTTTTCATTCTGCCGGGTTTTGACCAACACATATATATTGTCACCTCTGCCGAAACCCGTAATGGTTAATAAGGACAATTAAGGAGCAATGTTCAGCACCCCCTCTTTGTATTACTTCACCATGAATTAGAGTCCTTGCAAAAAGCAAGAAAACGGATGACTAAAATTATTGTTTGTCTATTGATTAGGTACTTCGGAAGTTCTAAATTACAATTTTGTTCTCACATCAACTATATTTGAGAGTTCATGATGATCCTTCGGAGTGAAGAAGGAAACAAACTGAATATAAGACAACCAACTTATCAAGCTAGGGCCTCTTTTCAAACAATTAATTAATCATCTCGACTTCCATTCATCCATTGCCAATTCAGGTTTCTTAAAATTTGCAAGAAAGTAGGAAATCCATTGATATTGATTGAACATTGTAGAGAATTGGTCTAATCATGAAATTAGTAACCTACTGAATCTTACTTTGATCCTATGGTGTCACATACAAAAAGATCAAACAAAACGATCATACCACTCCCAGTGGGCACAGAGACAACCATGTTCACATCTGAGAGGAAACACACAGGGAAGCACTCGCTCTGCATATGAAGAAGAATTTGGTATTTCAGTTCAGTTTAAATCCTTGGTTATTGCCTGCAATGTATAATCTTTATGTTTCCTGGTTATACGTATCCTCCATGACAATGAATTCTCTGGGAGTGTGACTGTAAATCCGGCACATCTCCGCCGTCAGCGTAACTGGAGATGCGCGATTTCTGACGGCGCCAAAAATGACCATGCCGAACCCTTTACCTAGTTCAGCTGTTGTGTACTCGTGGGGTGGCTGCTGTAGGTGTTGAGGAAGCATGCTGAACTCTGGAAATCTATATTTTTTGGGTCAATTTTTGAATGGTTAGAACAACAATCAATCATGACAACACAAATTAACCACAAATATGCACAGTATAACAAGGCTGTAACAAAGTACGGAGAACAAATTCTAAAGTTCCATTGCTTAGCGTCAGCGACCCAAGATGTTAGTCTCCACATCCCTGACCAGAGCAGCAGAGGCAATAAGCAAGCCACACTAATCTAAAGACCGGGACCATATACAATTAAAGCAGTTTGGTTATGCAAACAATAGAGGTGCAGATATATTACTGGGAGAGAGTAGGAACCGTACATGTTTGTTTCTCTGTAAGTATTAGTTCCAGGTCCTGACTCGCGCTTGGCAGCGGTTGATGAGGAAGGCTAATGCGGCACAGTTGTCGGCGATGCAGCTGCGTGTGTTTGCGGGGAGGACGGAGACCAGGCGACAAGCCGGCTGGCGGCCAGGTGAACAAGCCGGCTGGCGGCGAGCGAAACCAGGCGACGCGAGGTCCTCCAGGTGTGCGCGCGAGCCCTCCAGGCGGCAGCACAAGGGGCTACCAGGAAGCGGCGCTGGAGGCCTATAGGCGGTGGCTCGCGTGCCCTCGAGGCGGCGGCGCTTGTTGGCGGCGCGGGGTGGCGGGAAAGGTGGGACAGCGACACAGAAGGTAGGGTGGCGCGGGGCCCTTCCGCCAACGGGGAAGCTGGGGCGGCGCGGCCTAGCTGGGTCAGGGAAGCTAGGGCGGCGCTCAGAGGACGGGGATGGGCGAGTTTTTTTTTGTCTCGGAAAGATTAAGCACCCATATAACGAATCGTTTTGTTGACTTATTAGTGGCAGTGGTGGGTAATTTGGTATCTAGTCTGAGGACAAAATTGGAAACTGAAAGTGTGACACCGGACACCGCTTTTCGCTTTAATAGTAAAGATGATCACTTCGAAATGCTTGCTCTGTAGTCTGTAGTAGATGAGATTACTATCCAAGTGAGTTGGTGACGAATTGTGATAGTACAGTGGCGTGCTAAGGGAAGGCACAAGAATGTGAGACATTGTACTCTGCTTAAATGTCTGGTCATAGTAGTGCTATTGCACATACAGGCATGTTGCTACTTGACTAGAATTCTAGAACTAGCATGTTCTTGTTGTCTACTAGGTTAGAATCCTTGAAGTAGCATATTCTTCATGTCTATTAAGTTCTCTGGAAATAGCGCCTGGGTTTCTCGATACATTGGTCAAATTATTGCAGTAACATATGAAAATAACAAAACCTTTTAGTTAGCAGAACTTTGAAGTACTAACTGCCATAGTAAAAAAGAGAGTTTAACTCACCACATGGCTGTAACTTCAACAAGCATCCACAATTTCATATGACTTTTCACAGATCTCTCAACCTCGTAATGTATGCTCTACTTCCTCTGTTCCCTTTTATAAGATGTTTTGGCAAGCTATAATAAAAGGGAACAGAGGAAGTACTTGTTTATTATCTCAAGTAAGCTCGTTAAGCTTCTCACAATGGGTTGTTGCGGAAAAACTCTTAAGCTTTCACATGATTAGGCTTCGGACAAAATGAAATTGGTCAGTACTGTGATAGTCTAGATAAAAGTGTGTCTACTGGATTATATTCATGTCTTATGCATATGAATGCTTAGGAGTACCAGTTCACTTTGCTATTCTTCATAGGTACAATATCATGTACACTCTCGCTTCAAATAACTCGATGGAATACTTCAAGTTTAGTTTGTACTCGGAAGTTGTATTCACTTTTTAATGCATATATATAAATGTCAAGAAATAATATAGGGATGGAACGCTTCAACTTTTAAACATTGTTTTGGTTATCTCAAGAGTCTACTTTTTTGGCAGGTTGCGAACTCTAATGTTCGCCTTAATGCTTTACATCTTCTATTAGATGTATTTCCCCTTGAAGACCCAGATGTGACAAAGGATGTCAATGATCCTCTGTTAGAGAAGCAGTTCTTCTTGCTAGACAAACTTCTCATGGATGACTGCCCAGAAATACGGGCGGTTACAGTTGAAGGACTTTGTCGTATTCTTAATCAGTTTTGGGAAGTTATTCCATCTGTTACTATTTCAAAAAAATTGAGTAAAATTGTTGATGATATGTCCAAAGATTCTTGCAATGATGTTCGCCTATCAACTCTTAATGGCCTCATATACCTGCTTGATAATCCACAAAGTCATGACATACTGAAAGTTCTACTTCCAAGATTAAGCGATATGGTCTCTGATCCTGCTTTATCTGTCAGAGCTGTTGCTGTAGATCTCCTTTTAGCTATTCGTGATCTTCGGTCTTTCCAGTACAATAAGGTATGCTACATAGGTATTGCATGCATATCTTGATTTACACTCTAGCTTGATTGACCTTTGCTTTGCATTTATAATATTTTCAACCTGAGCACATGTCGTAGTGTATATTTGGATATTTCTGGCTAGGATTTTGACACTCTTTTTCTGTTCAGGTTGTTGGTTTGGGGACTTTATTATCTTCACTTGCAGACGACCATCCACGTGTTGCTCAGAAAATCACAAAGCTTTTCATACCTTCTTACTTCCCATCTAAGTTGTCTTTGAAAGAAGCATCTGCTCGCTGCATTGCACTCATAAAAAGATCTCCGGCAGCTGGGGCAAGGTTTTGTGAGTTTGCTCTGTCTGAAGGATCATTCCCATGATCTCTTGTTGAGCTTATAAAAAATGCTGTTACTCAGGCATTGTCACCATCAGGATTGAACTCAGAGCAGACTGATGGTCTTATAATTGCTTCAGCCAAACTAATAAAAAGCTTATCTGATGAGAGATCTTGTTTGGGTGCTTTGAGAGAGAACTTTGCAAATGCTAAGTTGAAGCTACTCTTTAAGACTGCAGTTTCTGATAGTGCAAAGGCTGCTCTCCTCAGTATGGTTCCAGTGGTATCACCTGATGATCTACGTGTGTTGCATACCGAATGCATGGATATAGTTGTGAATGCTGCTGTGACTTCCAAGCAGGAAGAATGTCACGAAGCATTGCTGGCAGCACATAAGTTGGTACATCTGAGTGGCTGTTCTGATGAAATGTTTGAAGCACTGACTAATATTCTGCAATCTAAAGCCTCTTGTTTTTCTGGGATATATGGACTAGATCCTCCATTGTGCCCTGTTGCATCTTCAAAGAGGAAAAAAGGGAAGTCACTTAAGAAAACACCAGCAAGGTCTGACGATGTGGCTGGAAATAACTCATCCACATCTGTAATCTTGAATAATAAAGAACTTGATGCTGTAGGGGGAGCAGCATGGCAGATAAATGAAATACTAAAGGCTGAGGAAATGAGAGTTCCTTTTCTGCAATCGTATGCCGAAATTGCATTATCTTCTTTGAAGGTCATTTCTCAAGTGTACATTGAGCAGTGCCTAGAATTTGAATCTTTAGACCTCACGCCAGTGTTGGCTTATTCGAATTTGGTGACATATAGTGCTCTTCAGGATGTTGATCAAATAGATATTGGCAGCTCTGAGGTGAGTCAATTTACACAGTGCTGTCACACCTATTTTATTGTTGATACGCTATGCTCATCTGTTTAGGCATCAATAGGGAGCTTTTTTTCCAAATTGAGGGGCTCAAGGCCTCCGATTTTATTAAAATGAAATCAAGGTTATAGTTACAGACACCAAAACCACCATCCACCTACTCCAGATCATACGAACTGGGTCCAGAAAATTTTCTAGCATCTTACAGCTGCTACAAGAACACAGAACATCGACAAATCCACTACTCTTTTACACCCTCCATCAATTACTCAAAACAACATAATGAACATACTCTCTTACACCCTCCACCCAGGCCAGACGACGAGCTGCGTTGCAAAGTCCCTGCCGTGCGTTTGTTTTCTGCAAACTAGCATGGTGACCCTCGCAAATGCGAGGGCATTGTTATTCATCTTCAGTATTCTGTTTTTTACTCTGTAATAATTATTTATAATCATGTATATTTACATTATGCCATAATGTAGGAAGATATTCTGTTGTTCTGTAACCGCTAAAGATATTATCCAAACAAAATATCACCTGTGCAGCAAACTTTTTTATTTTGTATAGAAGTGATTGTTGTGCTATCCTGAAAATATCACATAGATGATCATATATCTCGTTTATATAATTGTCTGTGATATTATATTTGGACATATAATTAAAGTCAGCTCGCTAGCTAGTCCATAGTGTTTATTTCAGTGTAATCAAATGAGTCATCTATAACTTTTCCAAAATATTAGAAGGAAAGCAGCAAACTGGTTATAATCTGCATAAACAATTTATGTGAAATCATATTGATCGAACGGTTAACCCTATATGTGGTCCCTCCTGATAACCAACATATCTTCCGTGGTATATATATTTTAATAATAATATCATTGTTCTCGCATGTACACGCATGCCTAATTTTACAAATCATGCTCAGACTCAGCCTTTCAGCACATCTTTGCACTCAGTATATCTTTTTCATTCAACACTAACTGTGCCAGTAGGCTATGGATCTCAACCCAATGGAAAAAATCACATCTTGTTAGCTTCTCAAAATAAACTTGTACATTTATATAGAGAACTCTGGCATGTCTCATCAATCATCATATCCTCCTTGTAAGGTGACGTAATAGTAATTGATCAATCCTTATGGATAGTTGTTAAGACATCATCGAGATAATTTGTTTATGGTTATGATGATTCATTGGGCATAATCTCATTTATGTTCGCTATGAAGATCTATCTGTTACTGTCTACTAATAATGTGGGTGCACATGATTAGTGTTCCAGTGTTTTGAATATCTATCGGTTACTGTTTACTAATTTTGTGGGTAATTTCTTTCTCTTTTCCCCTTGCATTGTGCATTTATTATAGGCTAACATTTACAATTATGATGCCCTATGGGTGTGATAATTAATTAGGAGGGTCTATCTATTAGGGTCGATTGACATGCATATGCTTTGCTGTTCTGTGAATTTTTTTAGAATACATTTTTTTGTTGTCCATGTTGTGACCTTGACTATCTAATCAGCTGTTGAACATATGGACCAGGCGTTTTATCCACGAAACGTAGAAAATTGGATGCTGGTGATTCTTTCTATTTGATTTACACTGAAATTTTGTATGTTTTTTTTCTTATTTCAGTGCAATTTGCAAGATTTTTTATTTTATGAATAAATTTGCGGACTTGAGCGGAAATATTTAGAAAATGATTGGTTTCAAAACTATGTACCTATTTGAAGTTTCGAACTGCACGTTGTATTTTTATTCTTTTGATATATTGCTAGCGATCTCTTGTGAAATCCTCACATTTAGTTATATTCCAAATCTAACAAAACCTTATTATGTATGCCACTTCATTTCCAAGTGATGCCATGAAGGCACCACGACGATTTAACTGAGATAATTATTTCCCTTTTTATTTTCTTATTAAGGAACACATCTAGGTGTGAGATTATACTTTTTTCTGGGTTAGTAGTTTTCCTTTTTCTCTCTCTCTTCTAATGGAGTGGTTCAATGAAACGTACCAGCACGTTTTAGGTAGGGTGTTTTTTTCTACGAACCCATCTAGCTTTATTTTTTGAGCAAATGAACTCATCTACTCCTAGCTAGGTGTGTGGTGCTGCAAGGAGGCGACTTCGATGCTACCATGGGGGATAGAGCGGTGCTGCAAGGTGGAGCGACGTTGGTGGAGGTTTGTCCTGCATGAGTTGTTCCGTTATGAGTGGCCCGTGGATGCCGCCGGAGCTGGACGGTGGCTGACCGCCCATGGCGATGGGGTCAGAGGCCCGCCTGTGTGCATCGAGCGAAGACAGACGCTGCAGGGATGTTGCTTTTGTCATCTCGGAGCCGGGGTTGGCGGGGGTGGGGGGGTGGGGGTGGGATTTGAATACCCCTTCTCATAAGGACATCTTTAGTAAGAATATTTTTATTAAAAGCTAACCAAACAAACACCTTCAATTATAGAGGAATTTTCACAGACCAGACATTTCTGTGTTTCCATTTAACCGCACCCATCTTCAAAGCTAAATACATAGATTTTACAGAAATATTGCCAGACTTAGTGAGCAACCATCTACATCTATCCTCCTCTACTAGATTAACATTGGCACATAAATTTAGCAACTCCTGCCGCATGGCTGCTGTCTCACCCCAAAGGTTTCTTCTAAAGTTTGACAGACCAATCAGAGTTGAAAACATCCGAAATTAACACATTTTTGCTGAAAGTTAAACCATACAATCTACTGGAACACTTGCACAAGGGCTTATCACCTAACCAAAGATCCTCCCAGAAACTTAGTTCTTCTACCATTGCCTACAACTTTCCTACAGAACTTAGAGAATATCTTACACCCATCAAACCTTGCCAAAAATGAGACTGACCAGGTTTTTTCACACAAGCAGTCAAGCAGACAAAGTTTTCTTCATATACTTCTAATCAAATTTTGCCACATCCCTTCCACGTTCTCTAGCCCCCATAACCATCAACAGGGAGCTAAATAGAGATTTGTTGGTTGCGCCAGTGTTATCTTAGATAGTTTCTAGTGTGTGAATGTTTCAGTATTTATGTTCAGTATTTTGTCACTCATGTAACTTTCATCTTGTGTCAGTCGACAACTGTCAATCAGTCACTGGATCACCTGCTGAAATGTTACGACAAATTTGCAAATGGATCTGTTAGTGTTTTTGCCAACTCAACATCAACGTTGAACAAGAATGAGAAATCTGCACAACATAAAGATCCACAGCATGGCACCCTTGAAGGTATGGCTTCACCAAACCTATACAGCTTTTCGTGTGGTAACCCTCTTTGAACTGAATCGACTATTCATCAACACAATTGATTATGTGATATTCTGAAAGCATGCAAAGAGTGTATGCAACAGGATTTCATGTTTAAAATCATCGTTATCTAATTTCAAAAAAAAAAAAACATCGTTATCTATGCATGTTGTTGTAAATCCTGCACAATTTTGCTTATTACTTCATAATAAGTGATTGATGCATCTTGTGCAGAAAATTCAGTGAAAGGAAAAATAAATGTGATTATGCTTGGCACTTCAATTCTTAAGTTCATTGTCGACACAACAAGCATCAAGCTGGTGAATGATAGTAAAGCAAGATGTGTCAAATTTGCATCAGCTTACACAAAATATGCAATATCAGCCATGAAAAGGCATCATGAGAGCTTATCTTTCAATGGGGATGATCTGAAAGACATACTGATCCTTACAAGAAGCTCCTTCACGTATGCAGCCAAGCTGCTTCATTTGGTGTTGGCAAGCTCAACCGAGTCGTCGAGTTCCCTGGAGGAGGCTTTCCTCCTTGCCAATAATCTTCTTGATCTTGTACCTGCTGTTGAATCCTTCGCAGGCTCCAGATTTGCTCTCACATTAGTTTCTGTTGTGAAACAGTGGTTACCAGTTCTGATACTGGGTCTTGGATGCCTCTGGTTGATTGGGCCAGAGAATAAGATGACTATCAACATGTGGAGCTTGGGTGACTCTGACTTGCCAATGTGGATTGTCGCTCTGGCCAAGAATGAGCTGCTTGATGCTGAAGAAGCTAGAGAGGATGAGCAGAGTGAGCAGGGCACCGAGCACGAGGACTCGCCGTCTTCCAGAAAGCTAGCAGAAATGATGGTCATCCTGCTGAAGAAAGGAAGCCCAAAAATCCTGGATTCTGTGGGCGGCATTTTGCTCTCCGCCCTTCAGTTGGCACTGCAGAAAGCGGAGCACAGTATCGTCTTAGGCCTGACACACTTCATCTGTGCGAGGCTGCTTGGGAGCAACTCTTCGGCCTCTGAGAAACTGCAGCTCACTCTTGACTCTCTGCGTGAGATTTTCTTTGAGATCGACAGGCATTGCAGGGACAACCTTGTTGATGATGAAGCTCAAAGGCAGCAACTGGAGAGTGCAAAAGTATTGATACAGTCGGTCCTCCCCGACCTATGATGCATACACTCCGGTGAGCTGACTGCGGGGAGTGTTTGTTGACCTGGCAACTGTGTAGATATGTGTCAATTGGTTTCTTGATTCGGGAACCAATCCTTTCACTTGAGTGCAGTTTGGAAGAGCGCTATGGAATGTGTTGTGTTGGCAAAGTATTTTGTAGTAGTACCATATGCACCTTTGTTGCAACCGTGTATGGACATCTACGTAACAGAAATCGTTAATCACACAAATTCCAAATCGAATAAGCACCATTTCATCAGTAAAGAGCAACCATGTGTTGCTGGAACATTTCTGTATGTGCATCAAGCTGCTGAATTGTTAGAACATGTCAACCTCTTATAAGAATTAATCGCTACTATCATCGGGGTGTAACAATGTACAGTCTCGTGAGGTCTATGCCCTACACCAGTTGAAACCTCATAACACAAAGTTAGTGTATCATACTTGTATGAAATCATTGCGCTGCACATTTAACCATTTAGCTTGAAAAAATAGCTGGTTAATCTGCACTACATGGCTGATCTTGGGCATGCAAAAGTGAACTGGACTGGATTCTTGGGTCACACAACATTATTGTTTAGAGCTCATGAACATGATAGATCGCAGGCTGTCATTAGCTTACCAGTTATATATAAGTTGCCATGATTTTGGTGTAGCCGTGTAGCCTATGATGTTCCATACCCGTCGCCTTCTGCATGGGGTTCTATGAAAATCAGCTTGATTTGATCGCAGCAGCAATAGCCAATAGGCATACCAAGGAAGCGGAAGAGGACGCAGATGGGCCACTGGAGCTGGGTAAAAGGTGTGGTGTTAGCAAAGTCACCCAGGAACTAGACCAGGATGAACTGGAAGATATATTGTGCCGGTGAGCACGCCCACGAAAATGGAGTTCTCTGACAAGCCCTTCAGAATATTGATCTCCTCCATCTCTCTCGAGCTGACCTCGCTGAACACCTACGGAGATACAATACATCAAGTGGCAGCCATGCAAACGAAAATAACAAATTAGTGAGTCCACTTGTACACGGTAAAAACGGAAACCCCAAAATCAAGAAAATCACATTGGCAGTTGTCTTACCCACTTCTTATGGCGTATTAATTAAATCTAATAATTAGTGTTGCCATTTGAAACCAATAGAAGCAGATCGAGTGGAAGAAAATGTATTCACTCCTTACTAGTTTATTAATTAGAACGATACATAGTTTAAGATTTATATGTCATAAAAATTATATCATTGGATTCACATTCAAAAGAAGTTTTCAATGGTATAACTTTTATGACATGGAGTATAATTTCTATTTTATTAACCAAATTTATGGTTAAACTTTTTTCATAAACTTTATACCCCCCTAATAAATCAGTACGGAGGAAGTAACTCAGACCGGCTTCTGTTTTAGTAGTTCTGCCCCTTGTACTTTCGAAGCAGTAACGGTGAAAGTGGAGAAAATTTTACAACAACCAACATAAGCGGATGTGTTGAGTATAATTGTATTTAGGACAATATCAGCCTTGCAGCCTTCAATCCCAAACACAAATCTCCATTGAGATTGTAGATACCAAATGACTGAGAACTGGTAATAACGTCTACCCCAGAATATATCTCAACATCACGTTTGTGATGAAATTCCCCATCCTTCCTAATCAAGTTATTATTTGGCTTTGTTTGGTTCTAGAGTATTTATGGGGATTAGAAGGGATATAATCCTCAAGAGTATTGGGTGAACCCCTATCTTCACCCAATCCTCACTAATCCCCAATCCCTATCACTAGGGAGAGGTAGAGTATTGGATATTGCAAAAATACACTAAGATTTGGGAAAAAGTGGAGATAAGTGGGGATTAAATTAGCCCAATACGCTAGAACTAAACATACTTTTAGAATAAGCGGAAATTCAAGAGTTTGGTGGGGATAATCCCTACAAACCCTAAAAATACTCAGTTCCAAACAAGACGTTAGGTGGTTCGGTGTAGAGTGCTAGCGCATCTAGGGTGCACATGATCATGTTAACCAAAAATGATACCAACTAGGACTAGCCATTGACAACATATTTTTATCAAAGAAGACTCCTTGAGACTTCCAGAAAATTGCTTCCAATGGAATTCAAACTCTAGCAATCGGGTGAGCCACCGCTAACGCAAGCATTAGGCCCTCTGCCCGGTCATGGGTTTTCGTGTTTTTCATTTGTTCCAGTCCCTTAAACAAAAACTACTGACACCAGATTTCTAAAAAAAGAAGAAGACTAACACCATAGGAAAATTTCATGTATTTTTTGAGGGAAGGAAAATTTCATATTTGTGTGTCTCTACTTCAAAGTGGAACGGACCAACACCCCTGCACAAGCGTCAGTAAGTGGGGCCCTGCTTTCGGCGAGATACTACGCCGCGAAGCAACAGACCTTGTACGGATGTCCCCGGCCACCTCCCACGCTCCATAAAGCAAACCAGACCGTGTCCCCGGCCGGTCTGGGAGCTCTGCCTCGCCGGCGAACGAGCGTCTTGCAACCAACCTCGCCGTCTCCTTCCCCCGCCCTGCCACTCCAGCCATGGCCGTGACAGATCTCAACGCCGGCGCGCGGCCTTACCACCGCCGCCGCTCCAACCGCCCCCACGCCTCTCCGCTCCAGCCACCTCCTCCTCCTCCTTCGCCCGTGATGCCGGCGTACTACTACGGCAGCGCCGCCTGCCCGCCGCCTCTCGGCCTCGTCCCCAACTACTCCCCCGCCACCTTCCCCGAGCACGGCTACCCCCTTGACCTTGCGCCGCTGCAGCCTTTCTTCCGCAACCATGCGCCCTCGCCGCCTCGCCACCAGGGCCCGCGCGGGCTCACGTTCCCGAACAACAGGGGCGGCTTCATGTGCGAGAAGCTGTACGCGCAGGCGATGCACAGGAACGACAAGGGGCGAGCGGCAGCGGCAGTGAACTGCAGGAGGGCGGCGGCGTGCGGCCCGCGGGCGCGGACCAGGGGCAGGTCGCCCTCGCCGGTGTTCACGACGAGGCCGGACACGTGGATTCCCCCGCCGCCGTGGTTCGGCCGCACCACCGTCATGATCCGCAACCTCCCCACCAGGCTCACGTAAGCCCGCGACTACGCTACGCGACGTGCTCCATTTCTTGTGTTCAGTTCGTGCGCGTTAGCCGATGGATCTTTCTCGTTGTAATTTTGCGCCGCCGCGTGCAGGCGCGTCGGGATGATGGAGCTGCTCGACGACCACTGCGCCCGGGAGAACAGGCGGCGGTGCCGCCGGGCCGCCGCGTACGATTTCCTCTACGTGCCCATGGATTTCAGGTGATTAATTCGTTCTCGCCCGCTCTCCTCGATCCCACAAGATGATAACTTGGCAAAAATAGTTTCTTGCCTGTATTTTTTGTGTGCTCCAACCATTAATTCGCACACATTAGTGTGTAACGGAAAGATAAGTGAACTTTCAAATGGACGGTAGGGAACGTAAATCGTTTGTGTTTCTTTCTCCTTTCTGCACATTGATCGTCCTTGCTGTGGGTAAAGCTAAAGGGCAAAGAGACAAATCAGGTCAGAAAAGAGGAAGAATTGGTAGCGTCACAAAGTAGCGATTTGTTTGATGTGTTCTAGTGATAGACAAAATAAAAAGGTTCCCATTTTATCTTGAACTGCAATCGATATATCTTGTGCCTTTGTTGTTTACATTATGTTGAAGCCCCAATTCGAAAAGAGCATGCGATATGCGCTGCTAGTTTCTGCATCCTGATTTATCTGTAAAATTCAGTCTCCGTCGCAGAGCCCTTGCCAAAAGACAAACAGATAAAAGTAGACTCAGGAAAATACCAGTCAATGAAATTTGTGAATAACTGAAGCATGCATGAAGTTTTTTACTTTCCTGCTTTCCTAGCATCAAGTTTTTCCAGCTGTTCTCTTAAGTAAATCCATGGTCACGATCGAAATGAACTACCTAAACATGTCTCTTCGCTCGTGTGCTCGTATGTGTAGCAGGGACCGGAGCAGCAACCGGGGGTACGCCTTCGTCAACTTCACGACGGCCGATGCTGCGCGCGGGTTCCACTACGCCCTGCATCGCTGCTCATGGAAGCCCGTGGTCCGCGGCCGGAAGACCATCAACATCGCCGCCGCGCATATCCAGGTACAACCTCGCTGCTATACACGATCTATCCACCACCTAGCTGCTGCACGCACACTGGTATCAATCTTGTGCGCGCTGTTATCGGGTGCTGGCATCAATCGTGTTCGCTGATGCCATCAGCCTGATGGTTTGTGGTTTGCAGGGGAAGATGGCGGTGGTGAGGCGCTTCACCCGCTCCACCTTCGTGTGCGACTCCGACCACTTCGTCCCGGCCGTCTTCTGGCCGCCCCGCGACGGTGCCAACGGCTCCCGGCCCAGGAACCTCGGCCGTCGTCTACCTCCGCTCGTCGTCCCCGTCCAGCTGCCGCCGCCGCTGGAGCCGGCCCAGCAGCAGCCAGCGTGGATGCCCGTGCCCGTCGAAGCTAGCTAGGTGCTAGGTGGCTCTCGCCCCACCGAGCTGCCATGGTCGTGATCCAAGTCAGACGATGCAAGTTGCTGCGTGAGCTCCGTTTGTTGCTTTGTTCGTTCCGGGTAGCGTCGCACAGTCAAATAATCCGGAAGTCTGGCTCTGGCCACGCCTTCCCTTTCTCCTTTGGTGCTACGGCATGCAGCGGGGAGGGTAAGGCTGCTGGACTTTTGGACAATAGCGTAGCGCCAGTATTTTCTACCAGTACTGTTCTACCGTACCGCTGCATTTTCTTTCCACTTCGAAATTTCAATATCTATATGCTGGTATCTCCGTAGTATGTCCAAATAATTCGTTTGTTATTGCATATATAGTCGATCCCTCATATTTTAGGTCCCTATCCGGCCAAGTATCATTTTACTCGTTACATTTGCTCCTCTAAAAACCCAGTTCCTAACCGATTTCCTATGATTAACTCCCTAATATTTTTGGTTTCCAAACAGAACTATTCAAAGCCAAGCGCATGGAAACTGATTAATAAAATAAAATAGAATGTTACAGAAGAGTATAATTTAAGTTTACAAACCAAATTATTTGATGCCAAACACATGGTCAAATCATCGAACACTTGGTTGGCAGTAGAGGTGACAACTCCGGACGGCAGCGTTGAACTATTGCTGAAGCTGCATGTCGGCCGGCGGGGATCGAAGGTTGCACACCAAGCTTGCTACGGTCAAAGGTAGTTAGTCGGGATTTCGCTGGCCTCCCGGCAGGGATCAAAGGTCGCACATCAAGCTCGCTGCGGTCAAAGATTGTTAGTCGGGATTTCGCCGGCCTCCCTAGATTCCATCGCCGCCTAGCTTCGTTGTGGTCGATCTAAAACATCTTCATCTTCTGTTTGCTCCGTTTTGCAACAAATCAAGCTTACTATGTCTCTTTGAACAAATCGACGCAAGGGCGGCGCCGGATCTACGGGTGACGGCAAGCCAATGTGAGGGAGGGCGACGGAGGTTGCAGGGTGTCGGCGGAGGTGTTGCCGGCGAAGTTGTGCTGCAAGTAGGGAAGAGATGCCGGGTTGAGGTCAAGTTTTACTCTATGGAGGCCGCTGTCAAGTATAGGGTGCCCAAGAAGTAAAAAAATCACTCTTTTAAACTCTTTAGGTACTCTTTAGAGGAGTAAAATGAAATTTCTATCTTTTGTTCTTTCCACTGAAAGAAGTTTTTTAGTTGAGTCCTGCCGTTCAACTCTATTCTTCTCTATGAAGCTAGACTGTGTGTACCGGAAATAACCAGAAGCCAAGTACTACTGCGAGAGCCCAGAGGCAGCATAGCATGCATGCACCTCCGTTTGTACTACCAGCAGAATCTCTCTGTGTCTCCCTGATTTGGTACTAATCTGTTTACTGTTTAAAAGAGAGGCAAGCAAAAGCGTTTCTTTTGCCTCTCTTTGCTGCGCCGTGTACAACCTGCGTGCATGCCTGCACGGTCTGGGTCTCCTCCCTTGCCGGAGAAAAGCTAGTGTTGTCGTGTTGCTGAGCTAGCCATGGTGGACCGGTGGACCGCTTTCCATGCTGGAGGTGCTTCTGCAATGTGCATCGTCTTGTTTGTACTCCAGAATCTCGGTGATCAGGGGGACACGGGTTGGTGGTCTTGTTCTTGTACTTCGGAGGTGTTGGGTGAAAATGTCATGGAGCCATCGACTAGCCTAGGATGGCAATGATATCCATTGCCACCAGCATACCCAGCGGGTAAAACCCTATTAAGCTAAGGGTATGCGAAAACAAATTATCTGTGATTACATCAATAAGAATGAAGATGGAGTAGCTCTTTCATGATCTACCGGAAAAAAATGCCGGAGAACGAAACGATGAAGCTCAAGAGACGACTCGCAAAACGTTTAATTCAAGATAAGCATCGCAGATGAAAAGGGTTACCCATCATAGTGTTTTCAATGGAAACTTGTTTTGAAAATGTTTTTCAATAAATATATAGATATGTTATATTTAAAGCAGAAACTGTTGTTTAAATAAAAAAAACCTTAGACTAGAGCCTCTCCCTACTACAACCAAACAATTAAATACATTCAAACGTACTCACTTGCATTAGTGTCCTTGGCTATTAACTTGGTTAAACTTGGGAGAATTTCGACGGAGAAGAAGGTTTCGATGTCGACCATGCGGGCTAGCGTGTAGGACGTTCTCCTCTATGTAGGGTTAAGACATGACTTGGACCCGATGAGGCTTTTGATGTTTCCGCATTTACACTTTGACTAGATTGGTTGTAGTAATTCCTCTAGGCAAGAGTTGCATAACAAGAACACTGTATCTTTCTGCCGAGATTTTCTAATTTTGTGATTGATAATCTTCACATGCTGCATGAAGATTTTAGATTTTGTATGGTATTTTTCATAATTTGTTAAATGATTTTTATGGTGTTAGTGAGAAACAAATGGTTCAAATACATTGTACTATTTTGAAAAATTACATCAATATTTCAAATATGATGGACACAAAATGTTTCAATATTGTCACTAGGGCTAGCGTGCTAGAAAAAATAGCAAATTCTATAAATAGAAAGAGTTGAAGAAATGACAAATTATTATTTCTTTTATCTTTTTCTCTAAATCATATTTCATATCAAATGATAATTTCCAAAAAGAGCAAACTACGAATATTTTGCAATTTTATTTGTTGTTACATAGTTCTCAAAATCAACAAGTGTGGTCGCAAGGTTATTATGTCAGTAACAAACTATGTAACATAGCAGTACATCGGTTACATTACTGTCGTGCATTTAGGATGGCTAACAACCATAAGATAAATGAATAATCTTGTTGCGGGTAAGTCATATTGCTAGATTGGCTGAGTTAAAAGCATGCCCATATTCATAAATCACTGCTTAGAAACGATTTTAATATTTTTTACTTATTTCTACCTCATTTTCATCGACTCTGTACTTTTATCATTGATACATCACTATACATGGAAAAATTATCAAAGCATTGTGTGCAAGCTGTTTAAGTGTGGTGGGATTTTTCATAAATGAAATCTCTGACTGTACATTTTTTTTTTGGTAAATTGAGATAATATTTTATTTCATAAATTATGCTTGCTTAATCTAAAATTACTGGGAGAAGTTAAGAAAAACTTGCCAAAAATATGTTATACAAAAAATTTCCATAAGTGCCACTAATTGATAACATCGGATATTTTTATGAATCAATACACTTGAATGTATAAATATAATCTCTTACATATATTTAGTATCTTAAAATATGATGTGAGATAGTTTTACAATATAATACTATGAGTGTCATAAATATCTTTATAAGAGTTATCGAGTTTGTGCGTCAATAAATTCTGATGCGAAACTTTAGTACTCCCTCTGTCCCGGTGTATAGGTTCTGCATGTGCCCCTAGGTTGCCATTTTGACCAACGCAATACAAGTCATATACTATAAAATATATATCATTGGAAACTTCAAACGCTGTACTTTCTAATGGTATAATTTTTATGTTGTAAAATTTAGATTATATCTGTCAAAATGTTAACCTAGGGACGGAGGGAGTAGTCCGGTGCGGAATAAAAAGACGCACCTGAAGAGACAATGTCACCAAACAGAAATTAAGATATTCAAGAATTTAGGTTAAGACTTCGGAGTTAATGTACACACTTACATTTGATTCAATATCTTCAAATTGGATGATAGATGGTTCTACAATGCATGATTATGAGTTATAAATATATTTATAAGAAATATCGAATGTGTGCGTCAATAACTTGGGATGTGAAACATTTCTAGTGTGGAGCGAATTCAAACGGGGCAACATAAGGGACAATGTCACATAATAGGAAGTAAGACTTTCAAGAATTTAGATTAAGACTTTGGAGGAAGACACATAATAAAAAGATAAATAAATAAAAATTTGTGAGGTGGCATGGTGAGGTGACAATGACAATGGCTCCTATTATGTGTTGACCCGTTTATTCAGGTTTCGGCGGTACTCCTTCTGATCCCCGTTGACCCACCTGTACAAAACAAGGTGTGAACTGACCATTTTGTTGACCAGGATGAACCGGGATAAACCCCATTTATCCCCACTAACCTTGTGAAAACCACAAGACCGTAGTATATCTTTAATCCACAACCACCACCTCACATTTTCTTTTCTCCTCAGCGAGCGAGCAAAGGCATTGCCGCCTCCGGCTCCTTCCTGCAGCACTGAAACCGCTCGCGTCTTTGGTGACCCATGTCTATCTTGAAGCCGGCCCCTCACTCCTTCTCCCCAGCGCCCTCTTCCCCTCTATTCTTCTCCCCTATGTCTCCACCCCTGCCTATGCCTAGCCACGCCCTAGCACTGCATTCCCTGCCTACCAAATGATATTTTTCAAGAGAGAGTTTTGAGGATTAGGATGGAAGAGTTTTTTTTAGGGGATTGGGTGAAGGGAATGGTTTTACCTAATCCCTGTGGGGATTAACCCCACAAATTGCCTCAAAAGATCTTGAAAAAATGAGGCCTCATGGGTGCTCCGGTTAGCTGATGTTCCATCCATTCCGACATGTTCTCGTTGGTGCTCGTGGGCTACTCGCCCAACTAAGCCCTAGCTAGGTCAATGACGGTAGTCACAACTCAGACGCAGGGGCAGTCAAGCAGAAGTAGGCATGGGTATGCATATCATTTCACTGACCTAGCCAATTCAGGATGGGGATGGTCGGATCGACCCGCTAGGTCGCCGACCTGACCCAAAAATTCAAAATCGTGGGTCACCCTTCAACAAAATATGGATCAATGAAGCCTAATTTTTAAAATTTGTGATGTTTTGAAGTTTATAGCTTTTATCTTTGACATGCACATTGCGCGAACGGGAGGAAAACAGGATGGGGGTGTGACACAGCCTTGCCCGCATGGTTTAGGCTCTCGATGGTTGATGCAAAACCAAAAGAAAAAAAGGGAAATTTCTTGGGCCCACATGTGAATTACCTTGGGAACTTTGAAAACAGTCGCGCGATAGGTCTATCATATTTTGCCGATATAATGTTCGTTTTTATTCGTAGCAGATTGCTAGTTGCATTCTCACATTGGCTTGACTTGAATACCTGGACGGCATTTAGCATTTAGCATTTAGCATGCATGCATGCATGATATGCACGGTGCTGGTCCGAATTTACATTGTGAGATTCAAACATGCAAATTTGCCTGTTATATATGTAATAAAAATAACATGAATTTTTCCACAAAATTCTTAAATTATATTAAAAACAAATATAATTTCGTTAATTAATTTTAGATTGGCTTGGAATATCCATTATACCAGCGAGGACATTGACGCGTGGCCCCTAGACTTGACATCCGGATCACGGGTCCTAGGCCAGGTCCAAATTAGCCTATTCAGACACAATTGTACTCCCTCCTCACCCTAAAAAAATTGTACTCCCTCCTCAAAATAAGATGCATATAGTTTTTATTTAAAGTCATATTTTTAAAAGTTTTATCAACTATATTGAAAATAGCGCACATATTTATAATCCCAAATCAACATAACTAGAACAACCATGAAACATATACTTTCATATAATGTGTATTTGGTATTATAGATGTTGGTATAATTTTCTATATAGTTGGCCAAACTTTAACATATTTGACTATAAATTATAGGTATCCAATTTTGGGTAGGAGGGAGAGTACTACCACACAGAGGGCGAACAGATCGACCCGACCCAAAAACTCAGCAGCCTTCTTCAGCTGTGCTCTCACCAGGGGCACGCAAAATCTTGTGCGGCCATGGATCACGGTCCAAGAGTACAAAGAGACAAACATGCCCAGCTTGCGCGGCAGAGCTGCTGCTATTACGAACGACCTCTCGAAGCTCATGATCTCGTCACTCATCAGTAGTACTGTACTTCACATTCTGGCTGATCACTTCACCCTGCCTGACCTCGGCGTCCAACTCTATGGGCTCTTGCGCACCGATCGCCGTGCCGGCTCCGGACAAGGAGACGCTGACCTCGTCGCCGCAGATCGCCACCACCACCTCCGCCACGAAGAGGAAGAACCGGCTACTGCTAGCCGGAACACCAGGTAATCAATCGACGACGCCCATACGTAACCAATGCATCCAAGCTTTGCTGCCCGCCTGATGACATACACATGGACGGCGCAGACCCGGAGACGGAGGTGGTGTCGCTGTCGCCGCGGACGCTGCTGGAGCAGCCGTACTGGCACGCGTGCGAGCTCTGCGGCCAGGTGTTCCGGCGGGAGCAGAACCTCGAGCTGCACCGGCGGGCGCACGGCCTGCCGTCGAAGCATAGGAAGCGGGGCACGCCGGCGCCGCCGCAGAAGAAGCGGGTGTTCGTGTGCCCGGAGCCCAGCTGCCTGCACCACCACCCCGCCCACGCCCTCGTCGACAAGAGCGGCATCAAGAACCACTTCCGCCGCAAGCACGGCGGCCACCGCCAGTGGGTCTGCGCACGCTGCCCCAAGGCCTACGCCGTTCTCAGCGACTACAAGGCCCACGCCAGGACCTGCGGCACCCGCGCCGGCCACTCCACCTGCCACTGCGGCCGTGTGTTCACCCGGTACGTTCTGTGGGTAGCGATGTGATCAGTTCCTGTATTGCTTGGTGCTCTCGGAATAATCGGCGGGCCGAAATGTGGTGCAGGGTGGTTACATTCG
Organism: Dactylis glomerata; assembly: GCA_007115705.1. Taxonomy (NCBI): domain Eukaryota; kingdom Viridiplantae; phylum Streptophyta; class Magnoliopsida; order Poales; family Poaceae; genus Dactylis; species Dactylis glomerata. The sequence goes on along the minus strand of QXEO01000547.1, from coordinate 3,059,914 downwards.
TCGAGCACCAGGGCACGTGCAGCGCCGGTCGGCCGCAGGCGGGAGTGGGGCCGGACATGTCGTCGCCGCAGGCCTGCGGAGAAGGGAAAGAATCGGTGGCCGCCGCGTCCTCGCCGCCGGCGCAGCAGCAAGGGTCGTCCGTAAGCATCGTCACCAGCGCCGTGGCAGTGTGTAGCCCGGCCGCCCCCGCGTTCTACTGGTTCTTGGGCAAGGGGCCGACGCCGCCGTCCGGCACCCATGGCGGCGGGCTGCACAACCTCGAGCTGCAGCTCATGACGCCATCGTGCTACGACGCGGCGATGCGTTCAACAGAGGTTCCCATCTAGCGGGCACAACACGAACTCGCCACGGAGCTGCGGCTTTCCATAGGAGACGTAGTAGAGCAACAGCGAGCCGGCCGGCCGGCCGCAGTGAGGTGCGGTGTAGTTAGATGAGCCGATGATGTGTTTTGAGTTTTCTGATCGATTTACATTAAAGTTAAGCAGTTGGAACTAGCTAGCTCTGACATGCATGGAATATATGGCTTTGCTAAGGAGTGAAGTTTTTTAAAAATATATCAGCATTAGAGGTGCCAAATTCATTAACAAGAAAGAAGATGAATGGCTCGGTTTATTTGAGAAAATCCAGGTGAAAACCCTAACAACGACAAGCCACACCAAGTAGACCGCAAGATAAACAAGATGCCAGAAGGCAGAAACACACGATACACATGCTGCCCCCTGCTTCTCCGCTACCAAAGTGCGCACCAAAAATCCCCTTGTCAAACTGATTTGCCATGAGCATTTGTGCCAACCTCGACGACATCCGAGAGAAACGGTATGCCAAAATAGAATGACACGTGCCTATCTAAAACCGTGAGCAAATATCGAAGGGCTCATCGAACGCTCCTTGCATGTGGAGGGGGCTCCTGCTGCCACACAACCTCGCGCCACAACTCCCTCTGAACGGATCCCTAGCACCTTTTTATCATTACCTACCTGATCAGGTTGCTAGCAGGTTATCGTGCCTGGCACTGATCCCTCATGTTTGACGCGCTAGCCCATAATAAATTTGGATTTTATGGATCAAATGCTGATGAGTAATGAAAATTTCTATTATATATAAAAAATGTGAGCCACTAGATAATTTGTGAGTCAACAATTTACGAAGCCTTTGTTTTTTCCCCAGTTGTGCTATTCCACTTTCTATTAATTGCTTAGCAAAAATACTGAGTTTGAACAACAATTATATGGAGATATATGTAAACTGAGGGAAAGCTATAAAGAAATTAATTGGTGGGAAAACCTGAATGCGATGTCTAGTTGCCTTAAGCTTCATCCTCTCAACACTAAGATTGCTAACACACGTCTCATAGTAGTTGCTTTGACTACAAGACTAATCATGTCGTCATAATCTATATCATATTGATACTTAAAACCTTGGTCAATACGGAGTTCTATACCTGATTAAAATTATACCACCTAAATTTTCTTGATGCAATATTCCCATTTGAAGTCGACCAGGTCTTTGTTGAAAGTCGGGGAATAATATGCGATGTGTTGTTTTGAATGAGTGCATCATACTCTTCTGCAAAGCATGTCACTAATTATTGTCATTTATAGTTTAAAAAAGATTAGTTGGTTCACCTGTACAAGTGAGCATGCCATACAGAATGGTGCCGTTAGTATATATATTTTTTTTGAACAAAGGAAGATATATTAACATTAAGGGTCATGGTACATCATTACATGGCTCTCAAGAAAAGAGCAAGAAAGATAGGTGCCTAGTTGCACAACACTACAAGAAGGCGATCTAAACTCACGAAGAAGATGCTGAAGATCACAAATGGAACCATACGGCGTCGCTCATCCGTCGACAACTCGGATTCGAAATTCCCGCATCTGTAATCTTCAAGAGCCTCGATAAAAGTGCGATCCAGTTGATGCCGCGCGGATGGCTCTCCCAACGGTCTATCTGGATTATGCACATGAGGTACAGAGTTGAGCTGTAGATCTTGAATAACCTTCACCGAGCTCAAACTCAGAGTGTCCCTGCTGTTAAATCTGAGGATCAACAACGGAGGAGTTGTCGTCCACCTCCGGTGACACAGCCCGAACAGCATAGAGACTACATCTTCAGCATGGCGATCAAGTGATAACAACGAGCAAGTGCAAGTGAAGCAATAACGAAAATGTTGCTCATGAATTGTAGTAGTACTAGCCATGATAGATCTCAAGATCACCTCCAGATTTATAGGAATAGGAGTGCTGCCACTACGAGTGTCCTGATTATGAACTTCAGTCAGCTCCATAATCCCCATTGTGCTGCCACAAATTGTGGTTTGTTGTGTGTGAACAAAAATAACTAGCAAAGATATGTCAATTTGCTCAACTTGATCCCACCAGTTCACACATATTAGACTTTCCCATTTCAGATGTAAGCATTGAGCAGTAGAATCAATACGCTGATGATCTGAATCTGAGGTCTTCACAAGCATCACCATCAATACATGGCCAACATAATCTGTGCAGCACATACCTTGCCTAGCAGTCTCAAATCGAGTAGAACAACGAGGAAAAGGAGCAGAAATCCCCTTCCTCATGCGCAGGAGTTCCTGCAGCACCACACTTGGCTCAAGATTGCTATGCATCTGCAGTGCCACGAACTGAAAGCGCGGTTCACTAGCCTGGATGGGAAGGCTAACCATCTCCAAGGCAGCTTTGCCGTCTTCAACACATGAAGAAGTCTCCCCGCACAAGAGCAAAAGCCAGCCAACAATTCGGTGGAGACTAGAATAAGCACTAACGCCATCCTTGATGGCTATAGTAGGCAGGCCACAGATTGAGGACGACCATAGAAAGGCAGCAGCCACACCATGTGACTCAAACCACCCGGTGTCCATGAAGTAATACCAATAGCATGGCCTGATTGAAGATTTGAGTGAAGCTGCCGAGCACAAAATACCTGGATCAGACAGATCCATTTCAGATCCTAGGAGCAAGGGACCGTCTCCACCGATCCTCCCGGCCACCATGGACAGGAGGAAGAACACAGGGACAAGGCTCAAGAGACCCAGATCTGGATTTATTGGAGAAGAAAAGCAACCTAAACTAGCTGTACACCACCGGGCCCCCCTCCCCCTCACCGCCGGCCACCATGGCTGCCGGCGATGGGAGGAAGAGAGGCCGGAAACGGCAACGGAGAAGGAGATCAAGTGGGGAACGCCACTGAGAGGGGCAGACGCCACATGGGCAAGACCAGGAAAGAGTTCCTCAACGTCCGATGTGCCGTTAGTATATTGTTTGGCTGTTCTATATATAGTACTTTTCTTTGTTGTCTTGCACCGGGGGGGGGGGGGGGGGGGGGGGCAAACATCTCAGGGCCAATCCTATTTAGTTTTTTTACAAATATATCCCACTATGTTTTGTGTTTATAAAAAATAACCCCCAATGAATTTGCTAGAAATACTCTTGATAGTAAAAGGAAAGAGGTACTCGTGTCTTTCCGCCAACTCTGACGGCACAAAGAGTGTTTCCAAGAACACAGACGGGGTAAAGCCGCTTAACGCAAAGTGACATGCGATGTTCAGGCTGAAGTTTGCTTCCCACCATCTTGCGCCAGCTCAGTATGCGAATAGACGATACCCGCAAGCTGGATTTACGGAAACTCACTTACCTCCGCTCTGTTTGCTGGAAGACATGTGTAGCTTTTCCCCCTTCCCGCCAGAGGTATTTCTAGCAAATTCCGTTTAGAGGGGCTATTTTTTGACAAACATGAGCCGCAAAGGGATGTATTAGTAAAGAAAATGTAAATAAGATTGGCAGTCAAGTGAGAAGAGTTTTTTGAAATCAGGATGAGTAAAGTCTTCAGGAAAACACCAGTGAGAAGAGTTTTTTGCAATTGGATTCGAAAACCAGTAATGGTTCCGATGTGGGTATATGTATATCCCTTGTCGTTACTAAAAAGTTAGGCCCTTTGCGTTGTGCTGTTTAGGGCATCTCCAGCGGATCGACTCAAACGGATATCGCGGGTCCGTTTCTGTCCGATCGGACAGACCAGCCAAAAAACAACGACCCAGCGGGCCGACCTAAACTAGTCCGGGGGGAGGACACACCCATCCGCGGCCCAAATTTGGAGCACCGATGGGTCCGCGCGGACAGAAGCCGGAGAGGCAATCTGTCCGGCCGTGTCCTCGCTGGCCCCACTGTCAGCTACACAAAAAGTGTCTACGACGACGCTATACAAAAAGGTTCCTACTGCCGGCCGTATCTACTCGCCGGCATGCGCCGCCGTCGCGCGGCTACTCCTCGGACGCTTCGTCGTCCACGGCGACGACGTCGGCCCAGGGCCGCTCGACGCGGGGGGGGCGGCGTCGTCGATGGCCTGCTGCGCGCGGGCGATCGCCGCCTCCTGGCGAGCGCGGCGGCAACGCCCCACCTTCTCCCGCCGTCGGGCCTCCAGGTCGGCGGCGGCGGCGTTGGCCGCGTCGCGGCGGCTGCGTGCGGCGGCCCTGTTGGCCTCCCAGTCGACCTCCCAGCGCGCCCGGTCCCTGGCGCTCTCCTCCGCCAAGGCGGCGCCCAACTCCGCCTCCTCCGCAGCCATCTCCGCCGCCTCGCGCTTCGCGGCAGTGGCACGCACCACGAGCATGGCGGACAGAGCCTCCCGCTCCGCCGCCATGAACAAGCGCGTGTCCTCCTCGCGGCGCGCGGTCTCGAAGGAGGCGAGCAGGACGGCCTGCTCGTCGCTCGTCGCCGGCGTCACCTTCTCATCGTCGAAGAGGCCGTCGAGGTCATCGTCCTCCGCCTCCTGCGACTGCGCTGCAGCCACCACCTCCACCTCCGCCATGGCCGCGTCGTCGGCCTCCGCGATGAGGTCGGCGGCGGCGAGGTACGGCCGGAGGAAGGGACCGGCCGTCGAGCCGACCGTGGCGATGTCGCGCGCGGTCGCCTCCCGCTCTGCCTCCGCTACCGCCGCGTGCACGCGCACGCGCTCCGCCTCCGCCTCCATGGCCGCTGCCACGACCGCCTCCTCAGCCCGCTCGCCCTCGGCGACACGAGTTGCGGCCAGAGCGAGCGCTCCAGCCACGTCGGGTCCTCCGGGAAGCGCTCCCGGGCTAGCTGGGCGAGCGCGGTCCACTTGCAGAGGTCGGGAGCCATTGTGCAAGGTGGAGGAAGGTGGAGGTAGAGGGTTTCTGGTGCTCATGGCCGCCGCGCGCCGCCGTATATATAGCCAGAATGGCGAGGCGGGAAAGACCGCGCGCGCGGGAAGCACCGGCAGGAAATGTTCGGCCGGCGGGAGAAACAGGCGGGAGCCGGCGTGGAAATTTTGGGGTTGGGGCGGTGACGAAGGAATGACAGATGGGCCCCCGACATTCGCCTACCTGGTTCTCGGTCCAGGTGGGGTGTCTCAGGAGAGGCTTTCGAGGCCCGTCAAGGCAGTGTTTCGATGCGGCCCGGGAGTATTACTTGGTGTACAAGCGAAGTTTCGAAGAGTCCAAGCTAGATTAGGTCTCGGTTGGTCCGATCTGTACTTGGCTTGAGAAACACTCCTGAGACCTAGCCTTATCTTATAAAAGGCTGGGAGGGAGGTTTCGAAACCCTAGAATCACTTCCACCCACCTCACGCCGGAGCGCTCGACAACTTAGAGCTCTCTGCTTTTGGCCAGATCCAATCTGCGCCGCCATTGTAACACCATCATCGTCGCCACCACTTCAATACAAAAGTCAGACAAGCAGGACGTAGGCCTTTTACCTTTCGAGGGGGCTGAACCTGGGTAAATCCTCGTGTCCTTCTGCTTTCGTCTGATCGCCGTCGAGTTCGCCAGGTTCCCAATACGCTTCCTAGATCGAAAGCCCTTCGACAAGGTTCGTAGCTTTCATGGTCTTGCTAGATTTTACAGACGGTTTGTGAAGGACTTTAGCACTATTGCCGCCCCACTAAATGAATTAACAAAAAAAGGAGTGGAATTTACATGGGGCCCAACACAACAAGAATCTTTTGATATGCTTAAGAGACGATTAACTGAAGCACCATTACTTGTATTACCGGATTTCACTAAGAATTTTGAAATAGAGTGTGATGCTAGTGGAATTGGTATTGGTGGTGTTTTGATGCAAGAAGGTAGACCGGTTGCTTACTTTAGTGAAAAATTAAAAGGTGCACAACTGAATTATCCGGTCTATGATAAAGAACTTTATGCACTAGTACGTGTTTTAGAGACTTGGCAACATTATTTATGGCCTAAAGAATTTATTATTCATTCTGATCACGAGGCTTTAAAATATTTGCAAAGCCAATCTAAACTGAATCGACGTCATGCTAAGTGGGTTGAATTTATAGAATCTTTTCCTTACATTGTCAAATATAAAAAGGGTAAAGAAAATGTAGTTGCTGATGCTCTTTCTAGGAAAAGCGTTCTTTTGAATCGCCTAGATGTCCAAGTTCCTAGATTAGAGAGTTTGCGAGAATTATATTGTACTGATCATGATTTTGCATCACCTTATGCTCGCTGTACTGATGCGAAAGGATGGGAGAAATATCACATATATGATGGGTTTTTATTTCGTGCTAACAAACTTTGTGTGCCCGAGTCGTCCGTGCGTTTGCTTTTGTTGCAGGAATCACACATGGGCGGACTTGTTGGACATTTTGGGCGTGAGAAGACACTAGCTATGTTAAGTGATCATTTCTATTGGCCTAAGATGAGGCGTGATGTAGAGAGGTATGTGCAGCGGTGCATTACTTGCCACAAGGCAAAATCAAAGTTACATCCACACGGTTTGTATACTCCTCTTCCTGTTCCTAATGCTCCTTGGGAGGATATTAGTATGGATTTTGTACTGGGACTACCTAGGACTAAGAGGGGTAGAGATTCTATATTTGTTGTTGTGGATCGTTTTTCAAAAATGGCACATTTTATACCATGCCACAAGAGCGACGATGCGTCGCATGTTGCTGACTTGTTTTTCAGGGAAATTGTAAGGTTGCATGGTGTTCCTCGGACAATTGTTTCAGATCGCGATGTCAAATTCATGAGCTATTTTTGGAAGACTCTATGGGGAAAGTTGGGGACCAAGTTGTTATTCAGCACAACTTGTCATCCCCAAACTGATGGCCAAACGGAGGTGGTGAACCGTACTCTTTCCATGCTATTGAGAACCATGATTAAGAAGAGCATCAAAGACTGGGAGGATTATTTGCCACATGTTGAGTTTGCGTACAACCGAGCTGTCCACTCTACCACACAGATGTGTCCATTTGAGGTGGTGTATGGGTTCAAGCCCATTACACCACTTGACATGCTGCCACTTCCAAGCCAACACCGATCTAATATGGAGGCATCAAAGAGAGCTGACTATGTCAAGAAGATGCACATCAAGGTGAAAGAAGAAATTAAGCGCAGAGGAAAAATGTTTGCTGACCGGGCGAACAAAAGAAGGAAGAAGTTATTATTTGAGCCGGGCGACCTTGTCTGGGTGCATTACCGCAAGGATCGTTTTCCAGACCGCCGCAAATCCAAGTTAATGCCACGAGGAGATGGACCATTTAAGGTGTTAGAGAAAATTAATGGTAATGCCTACAAGATTGAGCTTCCGGGAGATGATTACGCGGTGAGCTCCACATTTAATGTTGCTGATTTGTCGCCATTCTTTGGAGGTGATGATGCAGCGTCGAGGACGACGCCTTTTCAAGTGGGGGAGGATGATGAGGGCATCTCTACTATATTGCCACATTCTCCAATTATTAATCAAGATACAAAAGATATTTCACAAGATATTCGCATCGACATGCCGACTGGTCCGATCACGCGAGCGCAAGCGAGACAACTACAACAACAGGTGAATTTAATCCTTAATGAGTACAACAATTTATTTTCAGAGAATTTTATACTACCTAAATCTTCTATCTTATTTATACTCAGATACATCGACGATCGTGTACTACGCGAAGAGAGGCGATACAAGGGCGCACATACAAAAGAAGCAGAGGGAGGGAGGCGTGGCAGCTGAGCCGTATGCGTGCCAGACAGATCCTAGTACAAGTACTACTATTCCATGCATGGATTTCAGAGAGGACCTAGGACAAGTACTAGCTAACGTTAGAATTAGCTGAAAGCAATCAACATATACTTTTTTCCATCAGGCTTTCTAATCCCGTCAAGGAAAGGGCCTGCGTGCCAGCTATGGGCCGCACCTAGATGGGTCGGTTGTAATATTTTTAGGCAAGTTAATTAGAAAACCTAGTCCAATTAGGATCAGGCGATCAGCCAACGATTGAGGCTTTTATATACCCTCTACCGAGACCAGCTAGGGCAGACTACGTATAATATCACAGATTGAAACATTGCAAATTTGCTTGTTCCTCTTTTCCACAGCTCATACGAGGGTTAGTGAGAGGGATTGGGCGATACCGCGTTTCGATTTCTGCAGATCAACGTCAAGTTTGCTTTTCCGCTGGGAATTGAGGGTTTGGCGATCACCGCTTCGTAGTCAGCGGCGATCAATCCGGTGCGTGCTGGGCGAATATCCATAGAGCCGCAAGTCCGTGCATTGGCGCGTGGTGTACGGCTGAGTGTTATTTGTGAGGCAAACACCAGTTACCTACAATTCTACTGAGAAGATCGGGCGCCCCGGATCATCGGTTGGTGATGGAGCCGGCGAATCCGTAGATCCAGATCCCGTCGTCCCCACGGTCGGCATCGACACCGCCGTCGGCATCGCTGCGTCGACCAACGACAACACCACTTCCAAGATCGGCATCGACACCGCCGTCGGCATCGCTGCGCCGACCAACGTAGGCACCCCCGTCAAGATCGACGCTACCGTCGGCATCGCTGCGTCGACCAACGACGACACCACTTCCAAGATCGGCATCGACACCATCGCCGGCATCGCTGTGCCGGCCATCGTCCACACCAGCCCGATGGAATTCGAGACTGGCGCCGTCGAATCGACTGTCATCGATGGCATCTCGCCAAGCACCATCAACCTCACCTCGACGATGAGCGCCATCGACCCCGTCCCGAGCGCGGCAAGGGCAGCGCCCGAAGGCTACGACATGGCCTTCGGACTGTTCAATTTCCATGTGGACAGCAATGGAGCAATGGAACTGCTCTCCATCGGCGAATCGGCTCCGCTCGTGGCCGAAGCGACGACACCACCATCCGTCGGGGGTAAACCCTCGGCAAGCGCATCACTAGCGCCGTCGAAGGAGGAGCTGAGACTGAAGATTTCGACCCCATCAGTAGGGTCGAACGATTTTGAAGATCCGCCTCCATCCCCGACCACCGCATACTGCGTCGACTGTGACGCGTACCACTACATAGGCGCCGGAGATTTCTCACTCCATGAGATCGCCGGCTGTGAAGATCCGCGGGGAGGTACAGCAGCTATCTACCCAACGATATCCGAGTGCGATCGGGCTCTCAACGCCCTCACGCTTCGTACGGCACCCTATGATCCTGACTACGTCGAAGGATTATACTCGGACTACACGTGCTCTGACGACGACGACGACGTCTACCCCGAAGCTAAGGGGAAAATCGGCAATTCGGTGAGCTCTGCCTCACTATGCGAATCTAGCGCATCCAGCGACGGCTATATGGCTGATCATGACTCTGACTTCATGGTCGAAATCGGGCCCTACGTCGAAAACGACGATGTCTATCCTCCAGCGCTGGGCGAGATCAGCGATGACTCGACCCCGTGGCCCGGGGGCCACTGCATGATGGCATCGCACAACGACGGAAACGACAACGACGGTCGAAACCGATCAGACAGCGGTCGCCAAGTGGTCACACATGACCAGATCCAGTTTGCAAGAAGGGTCTATGCGGGCGAAGTAAACTTCGGACCCAACCCAAGTCCAAGCGATCTGGCTGCACTCCGATTCATCGTTCAGGAGCAAAAAGATCAGATCAGCGCTGATAGGCGAGTGTTGGAACGACGCAGAGAGGAGGCCGATGCATCCAGCAGGAGGAGGGCAGAAAGATCATCGCACTACTCTTCAAGCGTTCAGCACAGATCAAGATCGCGCACTCAGCAGGGGGCCGATATGCATAATGTCACTCGAAACCTGGAGGCAGAATTCAACGAAGCTGAGTTAATGACCAAGACCAAGGAAGCAGCAATCATGGCTGCAGCGGCATACATTGCTGCGAACGCGTCTAACGGTGACGAACATATGCGACACCTGCGAAATCTAGCACTCGAAGGAGTAAGGGTGCTGCAAGGCACGCCTGGCTCAGCACATGATGCGACAACAGCAAGAGCCGCTCCACCACCGGAACAGGCTAGGCACCCAGCACCAGCGCCAGCCGTAGCGCCTCGGACGCATGTGGTCGAACCTCTCAACGGAGAGCTTCGGCATGGCCTGGCCCAGCATAGAGTCGACCAAGGGCGAGCGCGACGCGAGGCGGAAGCGTTCGGCGGTCCCAGCGACGGACTCTGCGGGGCAGAATGCTTTAGCCTTTTGATCCGCTCGGCACCATTGCCGAAAGGAATCAAGCTCAGCGACGGCGTAGTCAAATTCAACGGGCAGCAGGATCCCCGAATTTGGCTAGATGATTTCATGACCGCTGTCAAGATCAGCGGCGGATCCAGAGACAACGCTCTCCAGTTGTTATCACTGCACCTAAAAGATAACGCAAGGGCATGGTTGAATAATCTCGCCCAAGACAGCATTCGCTCCTGGGAAGAGTTTCGGCAAGCGTTTATCGCAAATTTCCGAGGCACCTCACGACGCCCTACGTCGTTCGAAGAGCTTCGCTTATACGTGCAGAAGACCGGCGAAAACCTGAGGTCATACATCTCACGATGGATCAGCCTTCGGAACACGACAGAGAATATCTCGCCCGAAAGGGCCATTGATGCATTTCGGGACGGCTTATTTCGGCGTGACTTCAAGGAGGAACTGGGCCGCTGCAAGCCCAGAACCATCGACCACCTCATGAGTTTGGCGAACGAATGGGCCGATGGCGAGGACTCCATCTCGGCTCCCAGAAGCCGCCGTCGATCAGCAGAACACGATGGCGATGCGAAGGATCAGTTCCATCCCGGATCTCGGAAGAAAGGTCGCCGAAGCCGCTACGACAACACGGAGAACGTAGACATGATAGCAGCTGGCTACGTCCACGAAGACCGCGACGACAATCGCGACTTACCACGACGAGGAAATACTTACTACGGCAGCAGCAGCCGTGACTCGAAACCCAGCAAGGAGTGGCGTCGCCGGCAGCCACAGCTGTCGGCAGAAGAGATGCTCGACAGCGGATGCCCAAGGCACACGTACCTCGACAAGGACGGAGTACGAAAACCTGCACACCTCCTCATCGAGTGCAGGGAATTCCTTCGCCTCAACCGAGCACTTCAGGAGAGGATGAATGTCGAGCAACCAGTGGCAGGGGCGATAGCCTACAACGCTCCACCGCCACCACCGAATCCACCAGCAAATGTCGTACAGCAAAGCCATCAGGCCGCTACGATCCAGCAAGCCGAGCAGCGACAGCCGGCCAACGAGGAAGAAGAGTTCCCGCCTCCAAGAGGTTTCGTGCCCATGATTCAGAGGGGGCGCCCGACGAACAAAGTTCGGCGGAAACGCGCGAGAGAAGTATTCCACGCCGAGCACGCGCCACCAGCTACTCCCGAATATCTGAATTGGTCCGAACACCCGATTGGTTTCGACCGGTCAGATCATCCACCGAAGATACCACGCCCAGGACACCATGCTCTGGTTCTTGAGGCGCAGATAGGGGGCTTCACCTCGAAAAAGGTGTTCATGGACGGAGGCAGCAGCTTGAACCTAATCTATGCAGACACGCTGCGAAAGATCAAGATTCCACTAAACAATCTCCTGCCAACAGAGACCTCCTTCCACGGAATCGTCCCGGGAAAGCCAACGTATCCATTGGGGGCGATACACCTCGACATCATCTTCGGCACTAAAGCAAACTTCAGAAAGGAGAAGATCGAATTCGAGGTGGTCGACTGGCCCTCGCAGTACCATGCCATCCTCGGGCGACCAGCGTTCGCCCGATTCATGGCCGTACCCCACTACGCCTACCTCAAGTTACGGATGCCCGCAAACAGAGGACCACTGACGATCAGCGGCAGCTTTGCGCGGTCAGAAAACTGCGACAAGGACTTCAACGACATGTCCCAGACTTTCGGAGTGCACGAGGAATTGCACCACATTCGAGAAGCCACTGTCATGGACATCGATCCACCGGCGCAGCAGAACGCCCCAGAGCTGTCTTTCGATGCCACCAAAGACACCCGGGAACACCAGATCCACCCGACGGATCCAACCAAGACGGCGCGGGTGTCGAACTCCCTTTCCCCCGCATAGGAAAGCGCGCTCGTCGAGTTCCTCCGTGAGCACTGGAGGATGTTCGCCTGGTGTCCAGCAGATATGCCAGGCATCCCCAGGGAACTCGCCGAGCATGAGCTTAAAATATTTCCCAACGCGAAACCGGTCAAGCAGTCTATGCGACGGTACAATCCAGAAAAGACTAAGTCGATGGGCGAAGAAATTAATCGCCTCCTCGAGGCTAAGTTCATCAGAGTGATCAAGGAAGCCACATGGCTCTCGCCACCGGTCATGGTGGAAAAGAAGGACACCAAGATCTACAGGATGTGCATCGACTTCACAGCCTTAAACAAACACTGCCCGAAGGACTACTTCCCCTTGCCCCGAATCGACCAGATCATCGACTCCACGGTAGGATGCGAGCGCCTCTCGTTCCTCGACGCCTACTCTGGATATAACCAGATACGGCTGAAGGTAGAAGACGAAGACAAAACGGCGTTCATCACCCCGCACGGGGTATACTGCTACATGACGATGCCTTTCGGGCTCAAGAACGCCGGAGCTACGTATCAGCGGTGTATGCAAGCATGCTTGAAGGAGCAAATCGGACGCAACGTCGAGGTCTACGTCGACGACATTGTCATCAAGACATCAAAAGCAGATACCTTGCTCGATGACCTTCGAGAAACCTTCGCCAACCTCGACAGATACAGCGTCAAGCTCAACCCGAAGAAATGCTCTTTCGGGGTACCCACTGGCCAACTGCTGGGCTATTTGATCTCTGAGAGAGGAATCGAAGGCAACCCAGAGAAGATAAAGGCCATCATCAGCATGCACCCCCCGAAGACGCTTCGACATGTCCAGCAGTTGACAGGTCGACTCGCAGCGCTTAGCCGCTTCATCAGCAAGCTTGGCGAAAAAGCACTGCCCTTGTATCGACTGCTCAGAAAAACAGACAACTTCGCGTGGACCGAAGAGGCGCAAGCCGCCTTCGACGACCTCAAGCGACGACTATCGACCTCGCCAGTTCTCGTTACACCTCGAGAAAAGGAGCCAATGTTGCTATACATAGCGGCTACAAATCAAGTTGTCAGCTCGGTGCTTGTGGTCGAACGCGCGGAGGAAGGCAAAGAACACGGCGTACAGAGGCCCGTGTACTACTTAAGCGAAGTCCTGTCGCCAACCAAGCAAAGATACCCCCATTATCAGAAGTTGGCATACGCCATCTACATGACGGGGAAGAAACTGCCGCACTATTTCGAGTGCCACTCCATCATAGTAGTGGCTTCGAACCCAGTCTCCAGCATCCTCAACAACCCAAACGCTACAGGGCGTGTGTCGCTATGGGGAGTCACGCTAGGACCCTGGGAGATTACGTACCAGCGCCAGTCCGCAATCAAGTCACAGGTCCTACCAGATTTCATAGCCGAATGGACAGAAGCCCAGATGCCCGAACTACCAGACCTGTCGAACAGCTGGACCATCTTCGTCGACGGGTCCAAGCGGGTTTCGGGGGCAGGAGCAGGAGTTATCCTAGTATCACCACAAGGAGACAGGATGCGCTACGTCCTCCGCATGCGTTTCCCGAATCCCTCCAACAACGAGGCAGAATACGAAGCCGTCCTTCACGGTATGCGCATGGCGAAGGCCTGCGGGGCAACCCGCATCAAGATTCATGGAGACTCGAACCTCATCGCTCAGCAAGTCATGAAGGAGTGCGACGCAACTTGCGCGAACATGATCGCATATCGCGCCATGTACGACAAGCTCGAAGGCGAATTCGAGGGCTGTGAAGTAACACACATCGGCAGGGAAAGCAACGAGGAGGCAGATAACCTGGCCAATGTCGGCTCAAGATGCCTCCCAATACCGCCAGGTGTTTTCTTCGAGGAGATATTCGAACGCTCTGTCAAGATCAAACCCACACCTGACCCGGCGTTAACAACACGTCCGGGGGCTCGGACAACCGACACCGCCCCAGCGGCAGGAGCAGCAGACCTCCCAAAGGATGCAGCCGCGGTCATGCTCGTCGAGGCAATATGGACAAAGCCGTACTTGGCGTACCTGACGAGGGGCGAACTCCCAGAAGACCCCATCCACCGCCGACAAGTCATGCGGCGCTCTAAGGCCTTCACGATAATCAATGGGGAACTCTACAAGCGAAGCACTTCGGGGGTGCTCCAGCGGTGCATAGCGCAGGAAGATGGAATCGCCCTCCTCCGAGAAATCCATGAAGGAACCTGCGGTCATCACGCTTGCAGCCGAACCCTCGTAGCGAAGGCCTTTCGGTCCGGATTCTACTGGCTATCCGCCCTCTACGACGCCAGGAACATCGTCCAGCACTGCGAAGCGTGTCAGATGTTCGCCACCAAGCCGCACGCGCCGGCATCGGAACTGCACACCATCCCTGTGGCATGGCCCTTTGCACAATGGGGGCTCGACCAAGTGGGGCCTCTCCCCAAATCATCTCGAGGAGGGCATACGTACTTGCTCGTCGCTGTGGACAAGTTCTCCAAGTGGATAGAAGCTACCCCGGTCACCAACCAAGAGGCGACCACGGCAGTCAAGTTTTTCGAGTCCATCGTCTATCGGTACGGCGTCCCGAACAGCATCATCACCGACAACGGCACCAACTTCACTTCGGGCGAATTCCAGGGCTTCGCTAAAGACCTCGGCATCAAACTCAAGTACGCTTCGGTATCACACCCCAAGTCCAACGGCCAGGTCGAAAAGGCCAATGGACTTGTCTGCGGAGGCCTGAAGAAGCGACTGCTTCGACCCCTCAAGCGCGCAGCAGGCGCCTGGGTCGAGGAATTGCCTTCGGTGCTATGGAGCCTGCGAACAACGCCCAACTCCTCGACAGGCTACACGCCCTTCTTCTTGCTCTTCGGGGCAGAAGCCGTGCTGCCCACGGACGTGCGCTACAGCGCGCCCCGCGTCACCGCCTACGACGAAGAAGACGCGGACAAGGCGTTAGCAGACGCCCAAGATCTACTGGACGAAGCTCGAGACGTCGCTCTCGTTCGATCGGCGGTCTACCAGCAGAGCCTCCGCAACTACCACAGCAGACGGGTACGCGGACGCTCTTTCGAACCAGGAGACCTTGTGCTCCGACTCAAGCAAACAAGCACGTCGAAGCTGGAGCCACCATGGGAAGGCCCGTACCTCATCCACGAGGTCATCCCAGGAGGAGCATATCGCCTACGCAACCCAAAGACGGGGAAAGACGTCGACAACCCGTGGAACGCCGCGTAGCTGCGCCGCTTCTACCCTTAGCTAACAAAGCTGTCTCCTCTACCCCCTCTACTATGTAATCAGGCGTCGGCAGCAGTCCGCGCCCAACATTGTGCCTTCGGCACCAAGCAATAAAATTCAAGTTCCTCACTTCATGAGTCAACATATTCACATATTCGCCCACGCTCGGGGGCTCAGCCTTTTGACCCACGCTCGGGGGCTTCGACCCACGCTCGGGGGCTTTCGCCCACGCTCGGGGGCTTCGACCCACGCTCGGGGGCTTTCGCCCATGCTTGGGGGCTCAGCCTTTCGACCCACGCTCGGGGGCTTCGACCCACGCTCGGGGGCTTTCGCCCACGCTTGGGGGCTTCGACCCACGCTCGGGGGCTTTCGCCCACGCTCGGGGGCTTTCGACCCACGCTCGGGGGCTCAACCTTTCGACCCATGCTCGGGGGCTTTCGCCCACGCTCGGGGGCTCAGCCTTTCGACCCACGCTCGGGGGCTTTCGACCCACGCTCGGGGGCTCAACCTTTCGACCCATGCTCGGGGACTTTTGACCCACGCTCGGGGGCTCAGCCTTTCGACCCACGCTCGGGGGCTTCGACCCACGCTTGGGGGCTCAGCCTTTCGACCCACGCTCGGGGGCTCAGCCTTTCAACCCACGCTCGGGGGCTCAGCTTTCGACCCACGCTCGGGGGCTCAGCTTTTCGACCCACGCTCGGGGGCTCAGCCTTTCGACCCACGCTCGAGGGCTCAGCTTTCGACCCACGCTCGGGGGCTCAGCTTTTCGACCCACGCTCGGGGGCTTTCGACCCACGCTCGGGGGCTCGGCCATTCGACCCACACTCGAGGACTTCGCCTACGCTCTGGGGCCGCGCTCGATCAACTCACGTTTGGGGGACGCGTTCTCTCGACCTACGCTGGAGAACTTTCGCCTTCCTAATCGATGCTCGAAGTCTCTGCCTTTTCAACACAGTCGAATATAAACACAGGTATACAATATATGTACAGAGTGAAGATACAGACACAACAACAAAGCTAGTTCATGGTGCCGCAGCATCTCGACTCGCCCTCTGACGATCGCTTTCGACGATAATTTGTCGAGCGATACAATCGCCGGTACTTCTACAAGCAGCATAATGCCGTTCCATGTCGTAGCGACCGCTGGGCGACGGCGGAGGCGTCTTCAGAAGCTCTAGGTCGACTTCAGGGTAGTGCGCATGCACGAAAGCAAGTGCGACCACAGCCCCGCTGCGCAGATGTGCCCGGACAAAGGAATGTATAGCATGGCCGTTCTCGAATCGATCGAGCAGCGCCGGCAAACCTTCGGGCTGATCATTTAGAGGAAACATCGCCTGGTGCACCAGCGCAAGGGCACTTCGGCTCGTCTCAGCCAACGCACCAGCTTGAGCAATCCTATCCTGAAGGAGTGTCAGCTTCATTGCCTTCGATCGATCAGCCCAGAAGTTATCAGCAACGGAGTTGGCATGATTCTGGGCAGCAATAATATGCGCGTTTACGCGCCGGGCCTCAGCTGCACTGTCAAGACACGCATCTGCGAACAAGAGAACAAAGACTCAGTCCTGCAGATCCAAGCCAACGTGCAGCGAAAGAAGTTCGAAGACTTACACTTCAGTGATTTGCCAAGATTTTCGATCTCATCTAGAAGGAATTTCTCGCAGTCCGCAGCATACGACGCCTTCGAAAGAGCAACATCGACCTTGGCAGTAACAACCTTTAGTTGGCGCTGCGCGTTCTGGAGCTGATCGCGCAACGATCGAATTAGTGACAACTCGCTCGTGGAGGGCGCTCTTCGCTCAATGGCACCAGCAGTACTGCCAGTTGTTTCGTACGAAACAGGCCAAGCACCAGAGGTCAGCGAAGGATCCTGCATGAGGAGCCGAACATCACACACAAGCAATGGCAACCAAATGGCGTGAAGATTAACATAACAGCAGCACAAGTTTTACAACCGAAAGAGTACTAATCGGGGTCACAGCCCTCGATGTGCACCAGCGAAACTAATTACAATTGGGCACCAAAAGCACTGCTTGCACTACGCCGAACTACCAGCCTTGCTAGACGGCGCGGCGGATGCGCCACGCTTCCGAGCCCTCGCTGCCGCACGCTTCTCGTTCCTATCGGCCAGGAAGCCCGTCATTCGAGCAGCCAGTTCACGAGCACGTGCGACGTAAGTCTTGGCGGACTTGTCGCGTCCGTCCTTATCCTTTGGGTATGTGCTCGTGACCTTGTCAGCATCGAACTCCACGCCATGCATCATCATCATGGAGAAGACAGACTCGGTGCCGATGGTTACCTGACGGCGTACTGCGGCAAATAACGGATCTTCGCCACCCGCCTTCACCGCCACAGCGTCGAGGATTCCCGCCATGGTGTCGCTAGTCGAGTCGGGTACAGAAGTATCCCGAACGCGAACCAACGTCGACCGCACCCGCGCTAAGAGGTTGACAACCTCTCGGCTCAGGCGTTCGGCAAATCCGATACTGGACTCGATTCCAGCAGGCCCTTTCATCGCTCCGGCGTCTAATTCGGCAGCAGCTACACAAGCAAGCAGACAGCTAAGTCACAACGCGACTTTTCACCCCGAAAGTTATTCCGGAAAAAGCTTTGAGAACTTACCACGCAAGGCATCAAGTGAAGATTGTAGGCGCTGGGTCAGCTCTCCTTCGCGGGCTTCGGCGTCCAGGCGGCTTTTATCCGCGCGCTCCTTAGCTTCGGATGATTCGCCCTTCAGTCGGGCGATTTCGTCGTTCAGCTCGGCGACCTTATCCTTCAAACCCGAATTCTCAGTGGTAAGATTGTCCAGCTGAGTTTTCAGGGAAGTCTTATCAGTAGCAGCTTGGGCCCCAATCCCTAGTCAATAGAAGAAGATGTTCAACAATAAAAGCATCATGTCATACGCAAAGGCGAACTGTACAAGGAAGGTGGCATTACTCACTTCGAGTTTCGTCGAGCTTCTCAGACAGCCTACGATTCTCTTCCTCTAAGGCGAAGAAGCTCCTGCAAACCTTCGACAGGTCCCTAACAACGGGCTAAAGAAAGTCGGGCGACAAATTAACCTTCGAATCATGTTTCGGAGGGCAAGCCCAAGTGTGAACACTTCGACTCACCCTCGGGGGCTACTAATGGTCAAATACGCGAAGTGCAAGTCGAAAGTCTTTGGACTTACATGGTTGCTAGGACCGGAAGGCCCGCCGGACGAGGAGACAAGCACGAATTCTTGTTCCGTCGCCTTCTTCTTGGAAGAGGTCGAAGGCTTCGTCGGAGCAACTTCGGGGGCGACAATATCAGCGACCTTCTCCTGTGAGTCTGCCGTTTGCTCAAGGGCGTCGTCATGAGGTCGAACCTGGTATCGATCTTGATCCCCCGGACCAGTCGACGTTTCCTCGGTGGAAGATCTGAAGCAATCATCAGCGTTAGAATCGGACAACCAAATCAAAACAAGACCACAAGTTACACGAAAGAAGAACTTACGATGCGTCGATCCCGAACTTCGGAAGGACCTTTTTCTCTGTTCGAGGAGGAGGACGGCGGTTCAAAGGCGAGGCAGGGATGGCGCTGTTGTCGTCATCCCCTGAAGAAAAGTGAGTGTCGTCAAGGTCTTCCGAATCCTCGACAACGTTCGCGACTCGTTGTCTCTTCGGAGCCCTCGGTGGCGATGGAGCAGCGGAGGCCGACCCTTCAGGCACCTCGGCGAAGTCACGCCCCGGATATTCACCCATCTCTGGCTGGGGCGGATAGCATCGGGCTATGTTTATCACCTACATAATGAGAAAGACTGCATTCGACACTGGACGATCCGGCTAAGAAACGAAGAAGGCATTCGAATAAAAGCATAATCATACCTCGGTGCGGGGAAAGGCTTTGCTGAAGGCCACTGCACCGAAGACCTTCGGCACAGGATCCTTCTTCTTGATGTTGGTGACGGCGCGTACGCACTCATCGATTTCGGCTTCGTGCAGCTCATCCTGAGAGATGCGAGTCGAGTCCCGGCGATCGCTGTAATCCCACATGCAGTGGGCTCGAGCAGCGAGCGGCTGGATTCGGCGCTCGATGAAGGTTCGGATGAGTTGGACTCCCGAAAGTTCCTTCTTCGGAGTAGCTCGAAGCTGTTGGATCTTCTCCATCAGCGGCTCTGTAATCTTCAACTCCTCGTCCGAAAGGTCGTGCCTCCAGGAGACGCGAGGTCGAAGAACGCCGGTGGGATGGAATTCCTCAAGTCCGAAGTTTTCGCCGTCGGAGGATTTGTCCTTGGCGTAATACCACTTCGTCCTCCACCCGGGGTTGTTTTCGGGTGTTTGGAGGTTGAAATACTCGACGTCTGGACGCACTTGGACGCCGAAACCGCCGGTCTGATAGGGCAGAGGGTGCCGAATCACGAAGATTCGGCGCCACAGTGCCCAGTGGGGTTCGATCCCCAGGAAGCACTCACAAAGCGTGATAAAACACGCAATGTGAAGAACAGAGTTGGGATTCAGGTCATGGAGCTGAATCCCGTAAGCAAAGAGAAGGCCACGGAGAAAAGGATGCGGGGGGAAAGACAGACCCCGCAGCAAAAAGGCGATGAAGATTACCCGGAAACCGAGGGGTGGCCGGGGAACGATCTCCGGGCCGGCGGCGAGCGATTCCGCCGGCGCATTCTTCAGCAGGCCCATCTTCTCGGCCTGGGTCAGCTCCTTGTTGCCAACCTTGGATTGGACCCAGCGGCCAACGCCGGAGCCTTCAGCATCGGCCGTCTTGGCCTTCTTGGCGGCGGCAGTGGCGCCGGCGGCTGTGGAGCTCCTCTTGCCCATGGTCAGGGCGCAGCAAAGATCGCGGAAATGGAGATGGAAAGGAAGAGCTACAAGGATGCTGCGCGAGGAAGAAGACGATGGCGGCGGAGTGAGATAGAATGTTACCCTGCCACCGTTATTTATTCTAGCTCTAGAGATCTACGTCAGATCTCAACCGTCCATGGCGAAGTGGAAACGGCCGGGTTGATCCGACCGTCCACGTGTCAGCACGCGAGCACCGCGGCGTCCACTACGCACGGTAGTCAAGGAAACCGCGCCGGTTATTTCTCACCCACGCGCGGGACGTGCGGTCAAACTCTGTCAACGGCCGCGATGCACGGCTTGAGGGCCCACCACACGTCTTGTCCTGGCAGGCTCAGGCCCGTCCTGCAGAAGATGAGGTGACGACTCGACGCAGTGTGTCGTCAGCGCTGACGCGTTCCCTAGGGTAAAATGCTGTCTTTTCGACTCAAGGGGTAAAAACTGGCAAAGGCTCTTTCGAGTCCCAAAGGTATGTACCCCTTGCACTCAGATGATCTCTCGATCGGGTTTCTTTCGAGGTCTTCTGTGCTTTTCTCTTTTGTGCCATTCGAATGAGCATTGAGTTTCTCGACGACTCTGTCTTTCGTTCTTTTGGGGGAATTTTCCGGTCCCTCGAATTATCTCTTTCGGGCCAGCAGCGCCTTCGACATATTCGAGTCAGGGCTCCGGTCCCTCGAATTATCTCTTTCGGGCCAGCAGCGCCTTCGACATATTCGAGGCTGGACTTCGGCCCCTCGAGCTATTTCTTTCGGGCCAGCAGCGCCTTCGACATATTCGAGTCAGGGCTCCGGTCCCTCGAATTACTTCTTTCGGGCCAGTAGCGCCTTCGACATATTCGAGTCAGGGCTCCGGTCCCTCGAATTATTTCTTTCGGGCCAGTAGCGCCTTCGACATATTCGAGTCAGGGCTCCGGTCCCTCGAATTATTTCTTTCGGGCCAGCAGCGCCTTCAACATATTCGAGTCAGGGCTCCGGTCCCTCGAATTATCTCTTTTGGGCCAGCGGCGCCTTCGACATATTCGAGGCTGGACTTCGGCCCCTCGAGCTACTTCTATCAGGCCAGCAGTGCTCTCGAAATATTCGAGGCAGGGCTTCGATCTTTCGAGCTGTTTCTTTCTACCCAATAACACTTTTAGAGATTCGGGTTCGAGTTTCGGACCTTTGAATTATCTTGTTCTAATCTGTCTTTCGGGCTATCAACGCTCCTCAATCAACATGCCCGAATTTTGGTCGCCATATACCTGTTCGGATGCCGTATGTCAAATACGAAGGTAAGACCACGATTTGCAACATCGGATGGCCCGGTATTCGTATCAAACGCGCTCTGCCGGAAATTTTCCATACCTACGGTATGAAGCTTGCACCGATGGACGCATCGGGTGCCTCACAAATGAACTGGGCTTCGACTTGGTAAGTCCAACGCGGCTCAGGTCGAGGTAGCGCCAGCCCACGCGGGTTCGAGTCGGGGGACTCGAATCTGAGTAAGCTAACCGAATGTCTTTGCAGCAATGCAATTAACTGAGACCCGGCGTGAGTCTCAGGCCGGTTATGCGCATCCCTCTGCAAACCCAACTTAACACTTTTGAGGCTCTACATGAGAGTAGCTCGAAAATCACGTAACGAAACAAGCATACTATTCGAATGACTTCTGTACATTTGCAGCTTTGCAGGCCAAGTGCTCATGTCGGGTGCGGCTGGGAAGACTTTCGGGAGGAGTCCCTGCCATAGTCTTTGGCTATCCCAGGCACTCGGGGGCTACTGACGAAGGAATGACAGATGGGCCCCCGACATTCGCCTACCTGGTTCTCGGTCCAGGTGGGGTGTCTCAGGAGAGGCTTTCGAGGCCCGTCAAGGCAGTGTTTCGATGCGGCCCGGGAGTATTACTTGGTGTACAAGCGAAGTTTCGAAGAGTCCAAGCTAGATTAGGTCTCGGTTGGTCCAATCTGTACTTGGCTTGAGAAACACTCCTGAGACCTAGCCTTATCTTATAAAAGGCTGGGAGGGAGGTTTCGAAACCCTAGAATCACTTCCACCCACCTCACGCCGGAGCGCTCGACAACTTAGAGCTCTCTGCTTTTGGCCAGATCCAATCTGCGCCGCCATTGTAACACCATCATCGTCGCCACCACTTCAATACAAAAGTCAGACAAGCAGGACGTAGGCCTTTTACCTTTCGAGGGGGCTGAACCTGGGTAAATCCTCGTGTCCTTCTGCTTTCGTCTGATCGCCGTCGAGTTCGCCAGGTTCCCAATACGCTTCCTAGATCGAAAGCCCTTCGACATGGGCATTGCCGGGGATAAACCTCGTCAGGCGGCGTGCTCGCCGTCACGTCGGCCATGCCGGCGAGGATGGCACAATAAATGCGTCGGCCCGCTGGGTTCACCCCCCCTACCCAACCGGACAAAGTAGCCCAGCCTGTCCGTGGCCCGACCCAAACAGACCGATTTGGACGTTTTGGCTGTCCGAAATTGGTCGGCCCGCTGGAGATGCCCTTATAGTACAACTAGAGACGACATGAATTATGACAACATCTACGCGATTTTTTTTATTGCATTTTTTTTGAGCTTTATCAAAAGTAGCATTAATTTCTAGGTAATTACGAAAGTAGGGCAGTGTCGGAACCGGCGGACGCGAGAAGCGTTAATTGTATCCGGCGGATTCGATTGTGGGCGTTCGAGGCGGGGGCTCGCTGCCGGCAGAAGAAATCGAACCCGGCGGATGCGAGTTGTCGGCGTTCGAGGCGGGGCCCCGCAGCCGGCAAAAGAATTCGAACCCGGCGGATTCGAGTGGGCGGGGCGCTGCCACGTCGGCCACCTGCGCGGGGTGTCGCACCCGCCGGATGCGATTACTCCGCATGCAGGCAGGAAAACGGTCCGCACACCCCGCAGCCGACGCTCGCTCGCACATTTGCTTCAGCTCTTCTTTCTCCTCTCGTTGCTCTTTCTCAGCTGCAGCTCAAACGCTCTATTCTGAAATCTTATTTCTTCGATTCTGAGAGCATTTCTTGATCAAAATCAGTGAAATTTGTTGCAAGAAGTAGAGGATAGCCCGATCTACAAATGGGTTAGCTTTAGGCGAAATTTCGTTGGTTCATTTCGTCGCATTTTGGTGTAGTTGGTGTGAGTTTTCCTGTAGCTGTTCATCAGTTCTTGATATTGTTCTTGTTGTTCTTGTGTTCTACAGGTTGATTTCGTAGCTGCAGAAGAGGTGTGACGTGAGGCTGTTACAATGTGGTGATTTTCAAGCTTCAAGGGTAAAATGTTAATATCATACGGTGGTTGTGTATTTTTTGTTGATATAGTTTAGAGGTGTAGAGATATGGGCTTAATTATGGAGAAATATTTATGGTGCGTATAGTGGCATGTAGATGTAGTTAGTGTAAAAAAAATTGGTAGATATTCTAGTGTTCTTGTTGTATTATGTAGCGTTCTTGAAGTTGTTTTTGTATTCTCCAGGTTATAGTGTTCTTGTTGATTCCGGTGCGTCGGAAGTGGTGTGACGTGAGCAAGTATTGAGGCGGTGATTCAAACGCTACGAGGGTAAAAATCTTATTCTCAATTGGTGGTAGTGTAATTTTATGTATATATATTTTAGCGGTGTAGTTGACAGAAGTAGGATTTTTATGTAGCAGGAGTCATGTCTGGATTAGTTAGATTTGTTATTCATTATGGGTACGGTACAGTCCGTAGCAGTGATGCTGGAGCTGATCTTAGTGACTTTGAGTATCATGAGGTGGAGTTAACTGATCCTCAGAGTATCCGTATTGGGGAATTCAAAAGGATGTTAATGGTGTTCTTAGAATGGGATCAGGAGTTCTACACTGTCAGCTTACAAGCATTGTGGAGCAACTCAACTAGCAATATATATTGTCAGTTGAAAGAGATAGAGCGTACCTCTCAGTGGGTGGGCTGGTTGAAAGG
Source organism: Dactylis glomerata (assembly GCA_007115705.1). Classification (NCBI taxonomy): domain Eukaryota; kingdom Viridiplantae; phylum Streptophyta; class Magnoliopsida; order Poales; family Poaceae; genus Dactylis; species Dactylis glomerata. Next base: position 3,035,641 of record QXEO01000547.1, on the reverse strand, counting down.
GTGTGAGCGGCGGCAAACATCCCCGATCGCCCTTGTGGTTGCGAAGCCGATTACTGTCGGAGGGGAGGCCGAGTCAAGCCACAACAACCAGACAATTGGTTTTGGTTCTTGGCAGAGCATGCAACCAGCTGATGAGCCCGCTGTAGCCATGTCATATGCCGATAACATTGGGTATGAAACAGGGCAGAGCAGTCATGCATTAGGTGCAGCGGCAGATGATGCAGGTGGCGAGATATTTTCAGATGATGAAGATGAGGTTTTGCAGCAGCAGATGGAAGCTGAAGATGTTGATGGAGATGCTGATAATATTAATTCATCTGACTCAGATGAAGAAGATGAAGAAGATGATCAGGATGAGGCCCCGATTCCGAAAGAATGGAATCAGGACTTCTCAAATTTAATGAGAGTGAACGAGGGGCACGATTCGGCATGGGAGTATCACCCAAACAGCATCTCAGTCGGTTCATTATATCCCGATAAGCAACGTCTTCAGGATGCAATAACTAGTTGGGCAATGTCCACGCAGAGGGTATTTAAAACAGTCACGTCAAATAAGAAATATTTGACAGTGGAATGTACCAACGAGAGATGTTCCGCAAGGGTGCATGGCTACCTCCGCAAGAATGACACCTTCTGGGTGGTGAGCGACCACGTGCAGCACACATGTATTATTAGAAACCAGTTGGTGGATCATAAGAACCTGAGTTCCACTCTCGTAGCTCGACTATTTCATACACAGATAGTCGAGGGCAAAGCTATGGAGGTAAAGGCTATCCAGAAGACAGTGAAGCAGAGATACAAGTATAACATATCTTACGGTAAGGCCTGGAGAGCTAAGCAGAAGGCGTTGGAGACGCGATTTGGGTCATTCTTTGACTCGTACGACTCGGTTGTCCGTATGTTGCACACATTGCAGGAAAGAAATCCGGGCACCTATGTTGACATCCAAGACTCATGGTTTGCGGAGGACTGCACTGTGAAGGTTTTGGAACGAGTGTTTTTCTCGTTTAACATATGCATCGAAGCATTTAGATACTGTCGACCGGTGATATGTGTGGATGGAACATTTTTTACAGGCAAGTACAAGGGTTAGATTTTGACGGCCATTGGACAGGATGGAAACAACCAAATCGTCCCACTGGCATTTGCTTTTGTGGAGAGCGAAAACACGGAGAGCTGGTTGTGGTTCTTCAGACAGTTAAAGATAGCAATTGTGAAGGAGAGGCCGAATGTTTGCATCATTCATGATAGACATGCTGGTATACTGAGGGCGGTGAAGACGCTGAAAGAGGCCGGTCCCGATGAAGAAACACCATGGCTTGACTTGCAGAGCCGGTGGTGCATGAGACATCTAGGTGCCAATTTTTTCTCACAGTTCAGGAGTAAGAATCTTATGAACCTATTCAAAAAGTTATGCAAGCAAAACCAGCAATGGAAGTATGCATTTCTCACAAAGAAGCTGCATGAACTAACTGGAGAGCATGTTAAACATAGAAAAGCAGCCCGCGCAGCCGCAGTAGTGGCTCATGCAGCTCTAGTAGCAACTCAACAAGAAACAACATTACCCCCAGAGGAAGAACCAATTGGACTTTGCGATCTGCCAGGATTTGATCCCCCCCCCACTTAGGAGGCGTCCTGGGTCTCGCATAAAGAACTTTGCACAATGGATAGAGCATGAGCCTGTGGAGAGGTGGTCATTGCTTCACGATGCTCATGGAGCTAGGTTCGGCTGTATGACCACTAACCTAGCTGAGTCATACAACTTTGTGCTTAGAGGAAATAGGGCACTCCCACTAACAGCAATTGTGGAGGGAATTTTCTATTGCACACTGAAATATTTCAAAGAGAGACGGGAGGAGGCTGAAATGCATAATTTGAGAAATCTGAACACACCATACTGTGAGAAGATAGCAAAATACATGGAGAAGAAGATAGAAAAGGGTAGAGGACACACGGTCGTAGCCACCGGAAATGAGGAACTGAGGTTTGAGGTCCGTTTACAAACGGACAAGTTTGGTACTGGCAACATCATGAGAACTCATGAAGTGAAAATTGGAACTGAGGAGTTTCCAACTTGTGAGTGCACATGCAACAAACCAAAGTTACTTCACTTACCTTGCTCACATGTTTTGGCTGCGTGCGGGATGCTTCAAATGGACCCAATGTCCTTCGTGTCCCCCTACTACGGGAGCATGGCTGTGGTTTACACTTGGACTGGCGAGATGCATGGATATCGTGCTATCGGTAATTTCAACACGGTTGATCCAGGGGAAAGGAAGTATATCCCAGATCCTAGTCTAAAGCGCACGAACAGGGGTAGAAGACAGTGTAGGCGCATCCGAAATGACATGGATGAATCTGAAGCCGGTGGACCAACTCGACAATGCTTTCTATGCAATGCATGGGGACATAAGGATGATAAATGTCCCACTTTCTACCCTAACCGAGCTACTCGAGGACGTTCGAACCGTGGAAGAAGAGGTCGCGGAAGAGGAAGAACGTAGATAATATTGAGGAACTACGTTTTTATTAGAATTATGTGACGAACTACATTTTTATTTGTAATATGTGATGAACTATATTTTTATTTGTAATATGTGAGGAACTCCGCCGTATTTGGTTTATGTGAGGAACTATGTTAATATTTGTAATATGTGAGGAACTATGTTAAAATTTGTAATATGTGAGGAACTACATTAATATTTGTAATATGTGAGGAACTACATAAATATTTGTTACTTTGTTTATATTGTACTAATATTTCTTGTTCATATGTTCAGGTATGGATTATCCATCTTTGCTTAATGATCGCGTTGAATATGATCATCGGGGCAGATTGCTGAAATATTATGGATTCCACGATAATACTCATCGTATCGAGCCTCTACAGTGTCGTACTCCGAATGAGTACTGGATGATACACCCTGCTTGGGTAGACAGGTACAAAGTCATTTCTATTGAAATTACTATTAATTCTTGCCTTTTGATTATCTATTACTAATATGTGTAAATTTGTTTGTAGGTTGAAGTGGGCTGGACTTCTACCATTCACACGACTAGTAGAGTCAATCCGCGAGGACTTGGAGGAGCATCCTCCTCATGACGTGATAGAGACCGAGAAGAAGATGACCTTGGACAGGGCTTTGCTGAGTGGCATAGTGGACCAGTGGAGACCGGAAACCCACACGTTCCACTTTCGTTGGGGTGAGATGGCTCCGACTTTGCAGGACGTCTCATACTTGTTGGGACTTCCGTTGGCAGGTCATCCCATAGGGCCATTGAGAGCACCTAGAAATTGGGCGGCGGATCAGATTGCTCGTTTTAACGGAGTCCGTGGAGACATGGCATATCCGGATATAGATTCCTCGCATGGGCCTAAATATGCTTGGTTGAGAGAGTTTCAGGTATATTACTGCATTGTTATTTCATGCAATCTATTTCAAAATTCTGTTGCACTGTAATTTCATATGTTTTCTCATTCTTATCTTTGCAGATATGGAAGTTTCAACAGACTACTGAAGAACAGATTACTCGGTCCTTGGAGGCGTACCTGATGTGGTTATTTGGGAAGATTATGTTCATAGAGAGTCACGGAGACACTATTTCTGCGGGTTTCATCCCTATTGCACTTGAGATTGCTAATGCAGTGACTCCGGATGACATTGCACCGAGGAGTTGGGGTTCTGCCTTGCTAGCATGCATGTATAGAGCTATGTGTATTAGTTGCCGCAAGAGTAAGCCACGATCTATCCTCCTTGGATGCCCACTTTTTCTTCAGCTATGGTCGTGGGAGAGATTTGCTATTGGACGCCCAGACATTCAAGTGAGTAAGCCATTTCCTGCTGACGAGATGGTGGATCCTGATGACATCGATATGCCAACTATTGCTACACTTTGGACACGTCGAAAGGTACATGCGTAACGATATTGTTTTCATTTTGCATTGCTGAAATACGTGTTTCACAAACTAACTCTTAATTTTTACATACAGAGACGGTTTGCCTTTGACCAGGTTAGGGGCTGCTACCAGTCGATTACCGAGGCATTTGATTTTTACCCCGGCGATGCGGTAATCTGGGACCCATATTCTCCTGCAAGTATCGCAGCTAGATATCCTGGTGGGCTTTCTTATTTGTGCACAAGAGATCGCGAATACTGGCTTACAAAGTCCAAGATTGTGTTTGATATATTTGTGGAGGAGATGTCTCAACAGAGGGTTATGAGACAATTTAATCTTCTTCAGGATATAGTTCCACCTCCAGCGGATGAGCCCTTACTAGCAGAAATCCACGAGTAAGTATTGTTGACTGCTGCTATTTTTTATAAGATACATACCTGCAGACTCCTTCTATTTTTTATAAGATACATACGTGCAGACTGCTGCTATTATGGTACTAATGTTATAATTTGCAATAACAGGTTAAAAAAGAAGGGCACAAATAGGACCGTGGAGAAGTGGCTCACATTTGTTGGGAAATATATTAGAGAGTGGGAATATGCGCGGAATAATGTTTGGTCCTCAGATGTTCCATTCAATCCTCAACTCTTTGAGGAGTATTGTAGGAGATACAACCGATGTACCCGCACATATCTCACTAAGGCAAGAGACCCTAAGGGATATTTCGAACCAGCACTATGTGATATGTATGATACAGGATCATCGGCAGGCTCAAGAATACAAGCTGTAAGTTATTACAATTAAATATTGATATGGTAAACTCTCTATTTTGTAGCTAATCGTACATATTATTTTTTGTTTAATTTTTGTAGGCCGATGAGGTTCACGGAGCCGTTCATGTTATTTACAACTTCACACGCTCTCAGTCTACGATGGCTCTAATTCCACGCCAACCTGTTGTCACCTTTCTGGGCAAGCTGGAGAAGAAGCTACGTTCTATTTACTCCACTCTCATTTGCCGTACTACTGATGATGTTCGTCAGAGAAGTGGATAAATGGACCCTCATACTTGGACGCCGCGTCCACCGCGGTATCCAGAATTGCCTACGCCTCCAGCCCCTCTCAGGCATGCTCCACGTCCACGTCTTGATCCACAGGGGAGTATGAGGCCACCTTCTACTGTTGAGCCTAGACGTTCAGCTTCGCGGCGCTCCACGTCGAGACAGAGGCCACCTCCTCCTGATCAGGCTGGAGGTTCAGCTTGGCAGCATCAGCAGCAGCCTGATCCTTACCAGGCTGGAGGTTCAGCTGGCCCTTACCAGCAGCCTGCTCCTGATCAGGCTGGAGGTTCAGCTTGGCAGCATCAGCAGCAGCCTGATCCTTACCAGGCTGGAGGTTCAGGCTATGTGCAGCAGCCGGAGTATGACTACATGAGCCAGCCGCAGTATGAAGGCATAGCGTCGCAGATTTTTGGTTATACTCCATAGATGGACATGTCAGAAGGTACGTGTAATTCACAGTTGTTGTATTTCTTAAGTTATACATAGCCGTAATTTCCTAATATATTTTGTTGCATTGCACGCTACAGCACAGGGAGGGACGTCGCCTATGCAGGGATCGACTTGGATGACTGATGACATCGATATTAACTCGGACCCTACGGGTGGTTATATGGCCTTGCTTACTACTCCTCCACCTGATCCCACACAGCAGTCACAAACCGACAACCAGGAGGTCGAGAGCACTCAGTACTATCGAGCGGCCCCTAACAGGTATGGATGGACGACGCCTCCGCCACGAGGACCACCACGTGCTCCGCGCCGTCGATGATCTATGTGATCTTTGTATTCTAATAATTTATATGCACATTCGTATTAGACATATATTTGTAAGCATTTTTCTGGTTCTCATTGTACTACTATCCCATGATGTATGAGACATATATATTTGTCATGATTTATTTCCGACTATTTTTTTGCGCCTATTCTTTCCCGCTCGTTCTTTCCCGCCTATTATTTCACAATAGTTGTTTTCCGCTAATACCGATGTATCACGCACTTTCTATATTAATATAAATATTACTTCTAATATATATTTAAAAATATTACTCATAGATAAACTATCCAAAAAATGAGTGAGAGAGAAGTGAGAAGAGAGTGAGCTGTGAGAGAGCTGCCTGAGAAATGAGTGAGTGAGAGGAGTGAGAGAGCAGGGAGTGAGTGAGCACGGGACGGGGTACGCGGAGCATTTCGACCGGACCATGCAGCATATCGCATCCGTCGGATGGGCTTTCGCGCGGCACGAGGCTCGGCATGCATGCAGGCTGGCCAGCGCTGGCGTCGTATCCGGCGGATACGATATCGTCTAATCGCATCCGCCGGTTGTTATTACCACTAATCGGGTCCGCCGGATCCGACACTGCCCTACTTTCGTAATTGTCTAGAAATTAATGCTACTTCTGATAAAGCTCACAAAAAGTGCAATAAAAAAAAATTTCGCAACATCTACAACCATTTGACCCTCTCTGCTACAGTGGAAACGAAACCGAGACGAGACTGGGAGGCAACGCAGGCGCGCTGGCACACGGTGCAGATCAGAGACAGCCAACACTTGGCTCTTTCCCCCTCTTTAAACTAACACCAAATCAGCACGCACAGGGGGCGCAGAGATTCTGCCTGCACAACGGGAGCTGCATGCATGATGCATATGGAATGCTGCATCTGGCGGTGCAGGATTCTGGTTCCTATGTCTAGCAGAAAGCATCATGGAAAAGAAATGCAGTGCCTGACGCTGCAAAGCAGACATGTTTTCTGATGGAAACAGGAAGGAACACAAGGCGACGCGAGCTACAGCCGCAATACGTACGTGGTGACAGTACAGGGCTACAGAGAAGGGAGTGATACTACGGAGATACTAGTACGCAAAATCCGCAGCAGAGAGAGAAGATTTAGTAGTGGTAGAGCAGCCTTTCCGTTCTCCGCTGCCGTTGCACGAAAGGAGAAAGGGAGTGCATGTTCAGGCTCAGGATTGACCGTGCCAAGCTGCCACGAACGAGCAACGGAACAAACGCTCCAGCTTTCAAGTGCAGCTGCTTCACACGCACTGTTTGACTTGTTTCATGTCTAGAGCCAGCCAGTCAGTCGTATTAGGGCATGAGCAATGGGGGCAGTGGTATGCTACCGCCCCACGTAAGCATGAACCTAAAAAGTAAATGAAGCAGTAGATGTGAAGAATACTGGTCCAACCCATGATATTTTTTCTCTCCCTCAAAAGCTGCTTTAGTTTCTCTCTTTCTCTCTCACCTTTTACCCTCCTTCTTCATTTTTAGTGTTGAAGAGGCAGCCTCCTGCAGAAGAGACCGCCTCCCTAAAAGTACATCATCCAAGCCTAAACTGGACCACCCGAACCTAGCTAAAGCTGCGAGGCAGCACCCCTAGGGCTATGCATTGTACATGCCCTTAGGGCATCTCCCGCGGGCCGGCGCATCCCGCCGATGCAAACGGTTTGTTCTGGTCCGTTTGCGTCGAGGCCCGTGCAGAAAATAGGTTGCGGTTCGGTCATGGTGACGTTGGCGGCGCGAAACGCTGGGCGGCGGCGGCACCTCCTGCCCCTCGTAATCCGCTACCTGCCGCGCGTGCGGCGGGAGTGGTGGTGGAGGCGGCAGCGACACCATGTGCTGCGCCACCATGCCCGTGAGGGCAATGGCGTCGTTGTAGACCTCAAAGCGTGCGTCCTCGTCATCCTTGCACGCCTCCAAGACCTGTTGGAGGAGGGCCTCCTCATTGTAGCCAGCTGCTACACCCGCCTGGTACTCTGGGCAGATCCCCAACGCCCGGTGGTGGGGCGACATCCTCCATGGCTAGGGCGGGCGCTAGGGATGCGTCGGTCTGGTCGGACCATTTCAGACGCACGCGGACGCGATGCGTCGGCCTGATGGAGATGCCCTTATTACATGCGATATATGGTGAAAGCTAAGGAGCTACCTAGATTTTACCCTAATTGGGTGCCATCTTCTGTAAGTTCGTTAATTGTCACGGTACCACCTGAACACTCATCCTGGCGGCTGATTAAATGTGCAAAGCTAGGTTACGCATTTAATGACTGTGCCGTGCTGCAGTGCTAGGCTACCGTAAAAAAAAGACAAAAATGGCCTTTTTCACGAAGTTTAACACAAAATAAACCGGGTTTGAAAAAAATTCACGATCTGACCCTTTTTCACGGCGCCCGCCCCCACGGCGCCGTGGTTCTGCTGTACGGCGCCCTACCCCTTGGCGCCATGGTATTTTCCAGCGTGGCTCAACGGACCCGCATTTGTTATGTATGGCGCCATTGCTCACGGCGCCGTGTATAGGAAGCATGGCGCCCTAGGCCATGGCGCCATGGTCTTGAAAAGGCTTAGGGTGTGTTTGGTAGCCCGGTCCAATTGAGAATCACTATCCCACTTCATACATGCTCATCCTAGACAAGCTGACATGAGATATTCCTGTGTGTTTGGTAGCCCGGGTTAGTTCAAACTAGTTGAGGTGAGATGTTGTTTGGTTGCATATCTGAATTGAGATTCGAATTTTTATACATAGGTCCTTGAATGGAATAAAGAATAGCAATCAAGTACCAAAATAGAAAATAGGAAAGCAATCAAGTCCCTACATAAAAGGAAAAAGCAATCGGGTCCTTGGGGCGGCTCGCCGGCCGGCCGGACGCCGGCGCCGCCGGCGCCGGCGAGAGGAGAAGCGCGGCGCGTTGACCCGTAGCAGAGGCGAGCGGCGGTGGATGCATCGTCGAGGAAGGGCGGCGGCGGCCCGTTGCGCCTTGCGCTCCTCGACTACGGCGGCCTGAGCGACATCGACGCGGAGGGCGAAGCTGCGCGTGATTGACGCGGAGGGCCGGAGCACTCCGTGCGCGTGATTGACGCGGAGGGCGAAGCTGCGCCGGCCGGAGCGGGCACCATGAGCGGCGGCCGGAGCGGGCACCATGAGCGGCGGCGGCGGAGCACTCCGTGCGCCTGATTGAGACGGAGGGCGTCCCGGTTCCTGCCAGATCCTGTGCTCATGAGTGCGTCCCGTAGTCGAGGAGCGGCGGCCGGTGTCGACGAGCAGTGGCTGGCGTCGAGGAGTGGTGGCCGGCGTCCAGGAGGCGGCGGTGGAGGCCGGCATCGAAGCGCAGACCGGCGTCGGGAGGCGGAGGCAGCGTTCGTGAGAGAGACGCGAGTGAGGTTGTTTTGGGGGAAAATGAGGCCCCGGGTCTCAGACCCCTACGCGCGACGTGCAGGTGCGGGGACGCGGGGTGGTTTCCCGGGCGAGTCCAGCCCTGCCGAGTTGAGAAGCTCGAATCGAGCTTCTCACTCGGGCAGGGCTGAGGGGCAGTTTTTGGCTCAATCGGGCACTGCCCGCTTTGTCGAACCGAGCTAACAAACAGCTCAATTTGTAAAAATCTCGGTTCAGATGGGAATTGCTGAGGTGAGCCGGGCTACCAAACACGCCCTTAATTACCGGGCTACGTACTCGCATGCATGCGCGCGCGCAAACGGGCGATACATGTCACTGTCATCCTGACGTCACTAGTACTATCAAGTATGCCAGCCGGTAATTAATCACTCCATTAAAGCTCGATCGGGATTGAATCTATTTTTAATTTGTCTCTGGCAACGATAGTGAGCGTGCTTCCTTCCTTATTTCTCCCTAGCTAGCTAGCCAACACGTGGTGGCCACTTCATGCATGCATGCATGCTCAATCTATATCTATCTTCACATATATATACCTCAAGTAAAATGTTTCACAACTTAATTATCAGCAAGTGTTCCAGATTTCCACACGGCTTTTCACCTTGTTTCAGTTATCCATATCACATACTCCTTCTGATCGGAAATAAGTGTCGATAATTTTATACTAGCTTAGTATAAAGTTTGTACTATGTTCCCAACAGTTATTTCTGATCGGAGGGAGTATCAAATATAGTGCATATCTACATCACCATCATAGCAATTACAATGAAGGTCCGGGCCGTACGCCACCGTCGACGCGGGAGTTGCCCTGGAGCTCACGGCCGGGCACAAAACCACAGCTGTTACTCCTTGGTCGGCGTTGCCTTGCCACTTCCGCTTTGTTTGGCCCGGAGGCGGTAGGGTCTCATGATGGCGGCGATAGGAGGAGCGATAGGGCGAGCATGCAGGCCTGCCATGCCCAATCTCGCTGTACGCGCGCGCTGACAGTCGCGGTCGATCGAACCACGTACGGTCGCAACTTTGACCATGGCTCGCAGCACGCTCAAAAGGAGTTACGCGGAAAGGAAGGAAAGATTGTGGTCACGTACGTCTAGGTCTAGTCGATCGAAAACAAACACACAAGTCGCGATGCATCTTGCTGCACGCTGACAACGCGGAAGGAACGATACTGGTGCATAGATCGACCGAATCACATGCTCGTTGCACCAACGTGTTTCCGCTTGCTCACGCACTAACCAAAGCACATGGAACACACTAGCCTCCCATCTTGGCGTCGTCCGAAGAAATCATGGTGACCCGCGCGGTCTACCCCCTAGATTTCTCCGGACGACGCCAAGATGGGAGGCTAGTGTGTTCCATGTGCTTTGGTTAGTGCGTGAGCAAGCGGAAACACGTTGGTGCAACGAGCATGTGATTCGGTCGATCTGTGCACCAGAATCGTGAGCTCCAGGGCAACTCCCGCGTCGACGGTGGCGTACGGCCCGGACCTTCATTGTAATTGCTATGATGGTGATGTAGATGTGCACTATATTTGATACTCCCTCCGATCGGAAATAACTGTTGGGAACATAGTACAAACTTTATACTAAGCTAGTATAAAATTATCGACACTTATTTCCGATCAGAGGGAGTATGTGATATGGATAACTGAAACAAGGTGAAAAAGCTGTGTGGAAATCTGGAACACTTGCTGATAATTAAGTTGTGAAACATTTTACTTGAGGTATATATATGTGAAGATAGATATAGATTGAGCATGCATGCATGCATGAAGTGGCCACCACGTGTTGGCTAGCTAGCTAGGGAGAAATAAGGAAGGAAGCACGCTCACTATCGTTGCCAGAGACAAATTAAAAATAGATTCAATCCCGATCGAGCTTTAATGGAGTGATTAATTACCGGCTGGCATACTTGAACGTACTAGTGACGTCAGGATGACAGTGACATGTATCGTCCGTTTGCGCGCGCGCATGCATGCCAGTACGTATGCCAGTCCGGTAATTAAGCCTTTTCAAGACCATGACGCCATGGCCTAGGGCGCCATGCTTTCTATACACGGCGCCGTGAGCAATGGCGCCATACATAACAAATGCGAGCCCGTCGAGCCACGCTGGAAAATACCATGGCGCCGAGGGGTAGGGCGCCGTACAGCAGAACCACGGCGCCGTGGGGGCGGGCGCCGTGAAAAAGGGTCAGATTGTGAAATTTTTTCAAACCCGGTTTATTTTGTGTTAAACTTCGCGAAAAAGGCCATTTTTGTCGTTTTTTACTAGGCTACCAGCACTCTTGGTCACAGTTGCAGTAGTGACTAGTGACTAGTGATAGTGAGTAGTGACCAGACTGAAATACTCTTTCACTGTAGATAGCCAACGTTTTGGGGGCTCGGACGGCATACGATACCCATCATGTGTCATGCATTTGCATGGCCATCTTGTCGATCTTCTCTACTAGCAACTGAGCCTGAGCGGTACGCTTCGCTTCTGCAGCGGGCTACAGAGGCAAGGGTTATGCATGTCATTTCATGCAGCGACCAATGGAACCCCAGATCGGCCCTACCCGGAAAATCTGCAGCCTGCGGCCCACGGAAGGCTGCGGCTGCGCGCTCCTGCTCTGAAAAAACAAAGCCAAGCAGACAGACACAGTAGTACTGCATGCATGCAACGGAAAGAAATACTAATACTACTAATTCTTTCTGTTTTAAAAGGCAAAGAGACGACCAGGCTGTTGCATGCGCGGCCCTCTTTGCAGAGATTTGGCTTTGTTCTACGTACGAAAGTGCCGTAAGTTTAGCTCCCTGCGCGTTTCAAAACAGCCACGGGTGTAGAGTTGTAGACACCCAGGAAGAAGGCGTACCCTATCGAGATGGATAGACCTTGCAAAGCTTGCAACCGATCGAAACGAGAAATGAAGAACTGGCTAGCTAGTGTGAAGAAGATAAACAATCTACGGAAGATCTCGAGGGATGTCCAATCCATCTGGATCCGTCAATTTGTTCTGTCATATAGGCAAACCAAATGTACAGACAGGGCATCATTGCGGCTACTATGTTCAGCTCCATCGCATCGCTCGACTAGGCGACTTGACAACGGAATAAACGTCAGAAGTTGGCTGAGCTTGTTCCGATCCATGGATAGCACTAAAACTTTTTGAGTGTCATGCAACGTACGTACAGTGTCTGCGTACGATAAAAATGTCATGATTTTACCTCCCCGCACGTTTCTAAATGGCCACGGGTAGACTTTGAGACACCTAGAATTAGGAATAAGGTGTGCGTACCCGATCGAGGTGGATGGACCTTGCAACTGAAACGAGAAGATCTTCTGTCCATTCTCACAAGCAAAGAAAAACAATAGAATGGATGAGATGAATACCTGGCTAGCTAGCCTCAAGAAGATAAACAGTCTACGGCAGATCACAAGGGATGTCCAATCCATCTCGATCTGGATTCGTCAATTTATCACTCGATGGTTTCTTGCATAGTAGACACGACAGATCTATCTATCTATAGGACTATACGGCCAAACTACGCACGCGTCTACTCTTGGTGATGTTCAGCTACTGCCCGTAGGCCTACGTGAACCCTAGGCCGTATGCACTGCACGAGAAGAGGGCAGGAGGCGGCAGCGGCTGCCAGGGATATGCATATCAATTCATGGATTGGATCTGTACTTCCCGCGACCAATGGAAGTCCAGATCGGCTCTGTCCGACTCTCTCTAGGCTGCAGCCGATGGAAGGCTGCATGCCCGTGCTGTCTCCCAGCCAGCAAAGGCTATTCAGACACTTGTGCATCCCTGATTTTTAGCTCCCTGCACATTTCAAAATAGCAAGAGTAGGCACATGTGTAGAGACGTAGACATCCAGAAAAAAAAAGTGTACTTGATGTGGGTAGACGTAGACATAGGGTTGGAAAGCTTCAGCTCAAATCGAAGTCCAGTGGATATCATTGCATGCGCCTACACGCTTCAGCTTATCGCGTCGCTCAATCAGGGGACTTGAATGAACTGTGAAGACCAGTACTGTACTAGATTTTTGTCCGGTATGTTCTGTAGATACAGTACGTAGACCATTGGATATGTATCTCTGCCGCATGCATGCTCTCTCCATATGTACTACTGCTACATGCATGTATACAACAACTCGCAGAAATACTACTCCGTACTAAAGATTCACAAAAGACCAGTAGTACATACGTGCAGCTTCTAATAATATGTTTTCACGAGATCAAGATTATTTTTTTATCACTTCTTAATCGGTGAAATCGGGGATGCTTTTACCTCGTTTCAAAAAATGAGATCAAGATTATTTTTGTCATTTCTAACCATGCACATGGGACAAACCTCCCTTCACCTAGATGTATCGTGGCATGCCATCTTCCTCGACATGATAAAACTACGACTCAAGGCAACGTCTTCACATTGTACCTCATTGACATTTGGTCTTCTGCAAGATCCATACAAATATTCACAATCACCAATAACTGGTGGCAGCTTAGGGGTTGGAGTTACGAAATGAAGCTCGCTTGCTTGGGCACGCTCACATCGCACATCACCGATCACGTTGGTATCTCAGGACCCTATCATGTTTCTTCAACAACACTAGAGCCTACCCCAACATCAATAAACTATCCCTGACGAACAACCTACTCACTAGCAAGGTTTTGGCAATATTCATTAGGCATACCATCGCCGCCAAGGATTTGAGCGACAACTTCCTCACCAAGTTGGTCGACTTCATTGCGAATCTTTCGGAAATTCAAGACCTTCAATTTGACTAGAACAGCTTTGCATCTTGTTGCCTCACTTTGTGCTCTATGAGTCTCGACATTTGATGTTGAACACAACCATCTCACTCGTCGTGTCAATGTTGATAGTCCGATCGGGAGATATCGACATGGTGTTTATCAAGGTAATCCATGGCACTCTTGTAGAGTTTGCGGGTCGGTCCAGAGTGACATCCCCGAGGTGACCTGGAATGCGACATTTTCTAAGGATCCCCTTGGAAATTCATGTTGGATTCAACATTTTATAACAAATTATTCTTAGTTTCTAACAATTCCATTCTTTTTCAAAATCCAGCAAACCAAAGAACCCCTAAGATTAGTCATGGGAGGGGGTATCCCTCCCTTGTACATGGTAAATTCGTAAATTAATATAGTTGGCTTCATCGCTTACATAAGCTTGCCACAAGATTGATCGTTTAATGTATTGACAACCATTATGTGAGCTCCACTTTGCTCTTTAATGCACCAAGGTCCACTATACTCATAAGCTTCCAATGTGTTACAATTATCTCTTTCTCGTTTATGTTTTGTCACAATCCCCTGATACACATTGATTCTAGCTTTGTTGTGCCAATTTGGGCATCCATGTCAAGAATAAAGCCTCTCGTAGTCAAATATTGTGTTGTAGATGGTGCTCGCCCGAGTCCCATTTTTACCAACTACCTTTTAACATGGATTGTAAATGTCATACTTGAAATGTGAGGAAAATATGTATGAGCTATTTTTGGACGAGATATACAACTCCACAAGAAAGAAGGGCCCCCAGCACTATCTATGCCGTTTGTGCCAGCATATTTGCAACCCTCCCACCTCTGTCCTGCCAAATTCTTAGGTCCATTAGATTTTTGCAGAACGCCCCTTATGTTTCCAGCTTTATTGTTACCAGTTTCGTTTATGTTCCACATCTCACATAACTAAGAAATTTAATCTCTGGTTTGAACCAAACTAATTTCCAGTGTAGAAGATTCGTCGTTTCATCTAAGTTTTTTACCGATCGATTTTACACATAGAATAACAATCACATATTAGACCAAGTTTAATTAGAGACTAATACAAGATTCTTATTAGAGTCGTAGACGTTTCAATATAGATAAATTACAAAGTTCACTGTACAATGCAATTACCATCTAAATATGCATTTTTGTTCTGTTTCTTTAGAGTTTACAGTAGTTGTCAGAGTTCCTTATGTGTTTACATACAAGATTAATTGAGATTTTGAGGAACATACAAGATCCAAGAATGTATCAAAAGATCCAAGAATGTATCACAAGATCCAAGTATGTATCATGCATGATCCATACGAGGAGCATCTAATTAACACATCACAGAATTCAATTTAACAACTAATCAAGTTATACATCCAAGATTCAGAGGAGATTTTGTCAAACTTCGTAGGAGACTTATGAAGGTATCGATAAAATATAGAAATTTCATAGGAGATTTATACACTGTAACTTGATCCATGCAAGATTCATAGAAGATTCATACTAATTGACGGAATTAGTGTCATACATGGATGAAACCTGGAGGATTACACAAGATTCGCACAACATTACACCGGGTCTCGAAAGAAACAACTTGTTTCATACAAGAAACAAATGATAATGAACTCGGTAGCAATGCAAATATTAATATATGTGTCAAGAAATCAATGAGTCCACTGGATCTGGAAAGAAACTTGCAAGAATCATTGAGAATCTTCCAAATCAGAGGAATTTCAAACAAAATCATAGATCCAATCAAGTTTTTGCACATAAACTGGATCAAAATTAAAGGATAGAGGAAGAACACAGATGGGATGTCGCCAGCCACAGCTGTGTATGACCGCCCGCTTTGGAGGTCGCTGGCCAAAATGGTGTGCCTCGCCGGATCTGGCGCTTGAGGAGACCGCTGATGAACTAGAGGTGGCGTGCGGTGCCACATCCGGTGCCTGCCGGGCGAGAAACGACGGCGGAGGAGCGGCCCCCTGACGGAGGGAAAGCGGAGAAGCACGACGCGTGTGCTCGTCACCGTACATGGCGGAGACCGTGAGGTCGTGGTGGCGGTGCTGGGTAGGCGGCGACGGTGGAGCAGCGTCGATGGGATCGGGGGATTTAGGGCATGTACAGTGCATAGGCGCTTGAGTGGGCGCTTACAGAAATTAAAATATAACTTTATTGCTGGGAATTAGCATTAGCGTATTGACCTTCAATGCTAGCTACCAAATATAGGCGCTAATATATGGTAAACTGCGACTCCTAACACTAAAAAGAAGGTCTAGCACCTGGCGCAAGATATTGCATCGATGCTTGCCATATTCCTCGCGAGTCAGCAGGGATTTGGAGAAAACGGCTGGGTTATTTACCCTAGCGCCTGGGCTAAGAGCCGGCGTTGTACTTTTTTTTCCGATAAAGAGCGCTTTATTACTTAATAGTCATTAAGTTTACACCCGGCCTCTGCATAACTAGGATGCACACAGCCCAAAAGACAAGTCTCAAGCGAAAGTATGAAGGCAAAATTACATATCATGATGAGCAAATGTAATAATGCCTAACTAGAAGCACCAATCCGTAAGCTATGCGGCCATCCATGTTGGGAAAAAGTATCCCTCGCCGTAGCTTCCAGACATGCACAGACCTCCATATAAAGGTCGCGATCCTGTGGCCGTTGCAGAGACGACCACAAACGGAGTGTACCAACAGCCCTGTAGATAACCTGCAAGATGAAATAGTTTTTATCGTTAAACACTTTATCATTTCTACATAGCCATAGCGACCAAATAAAGGCAATCGCTCCCACCCTAATATGCTTTTTAAACCTATTATCAATTCCATTTAGCCAATTCCCAAATACATTGGTAATACTGCTTGGTGGAAACAAGGTTGAAGCCACTTGGATGACTGACCATATAGATCTAGCAAAACGACAATGGAAAAACAAGTGCTTAATTATTTCATCCTGATGACAAAAAACACACTTCTTACTTCCATGCCAATTCCGCTTTGCAAGATTATCTTTTGTTAAAACAACTCCTTTACGTAGGTACCATCCAAATACCTTTATCCGTAAAGGAATCTTCAATTTCCAGAGCTTATTATTGCTTAATTTATCGATTGGCACATTAGGTAAAATAAGAGCATTGTACATGGAAGCTACTGAAAATTTGCCATTTTCGTGTAGGTTCCAACGGAATTCATCATGCCCATCTTGTAGTTGGATGTTCACCAAACGTTGTAGTAAAGCATTCCAAGCTACAAGTCTTTGCCCAGACAAATCCCTTCTAAACGCCACTGACGGTGGAGAAGTCTCCAACACTTTGGCGATTGTATCGCCTTTGTAACGCACAATGCTATATAAGGCTGGATACTGTTCTCGAAGAGTGGCATTACCAAGCCACTTGTCTTCCCAGAACCGTATCTCCGAACCATCCTTAATCGAAAAGGAACCTAGACCAAAGAAAAACTTCTTCGTTGCCATGAGTCCAGCCCAAAAATGCGAATCTCCTGGTTTCCAAAGAACCTGAGATAAAGCTTTTTGACCAATGTATTTCCTCTTAAGAATGGTTTGCCAAGTCCCCTCCTCAGTAAGTAGTTTAAATAACCACTTCCCCAGTAGAGCTGTATTTTTGACCTCAAGGTCATGAATACCAAGCCCACCCTGGTCTTTAGGAGAACAAACAACACTCCATTTAGCCAATCGGTATTTCTTTTTTTCGCTATCCCCTTGCCAAAAAAATCTAGACCGGTAATAATCGAGTTTGTGTAAGACTCCTTTAGGCAATAGAAAGAATGAAATCATATGTAGTACCATATTAGATAGTACAGAGTTAATGAGTATCAGTCTCCCTCCCAGGGACAGCAACTTACCTTTCCAATTACTAAGACGTTTTTGTAGTCTCTCCTCAACGAGTTTCCATTCAGCAAGTGTTAGTCTCCGATAATGAATCGGAATACCCAAATACCGCATAGGAAATTGTCCCCGCCCACAGCCGAATAAATCAGCGTAAGCATTGACCTCATCTTGAGCCTCACCAAAACAGAACAATTCACTTTTATGGAAGTTAATTTTTAAACCTGATAGTTGCTCGAACGCTGAAAGTATAAGTTTCAGATTCTGTGCTTTCTCAAGGTCATGTTCCATAAAAAGAATCGTGTCGTCGGCATATTGAAGGATGGATAATCCCCCATCAACAAGATGAGGAATAACCCCTTCAATGAGACCATCATTCTTTGCATGTTCGATCATAATGGCAAGCATATCAGCCACTATATTCAATAGCATTGGCGATAAGGGGTCACCCTGCCTCAGACCTTTTAATGTCTGAAAGTATGTACCAACATCGTCATTGACTTTGATGGCAACACTACCTCCAGTCACAAAGGAATTGATCAAAGCACGCCACTCATCAGAAAAACCTTTCATTCTGAGTGTTTGCTGGAGAAAAGACCACTTAACTTTATCATAAGACTTTTCAAAATCTAATTTTAAAATTACACCATTTAGCTTTTTAGAATGAAGTTCGTGAACTGTTTCATGCAAAGATACAACTCCATCTAGGATATTCCTGCCTTGCATGAACGCAGTTTGAGATGGCTGAACTACATGATCAGCAACCGTGTTTAGTCTTAGGGTGGCCACTTTCGTGAAAATTTTGAAACTAACATTAAGGAGGCAGATTGGCCTGTATTGTTGGATCCGTTCTGCCTCATTAACCTTAGGTAACAAAACAATCTCACCAAAATTAAGACGAAACAATTCTAGTTGTCCTGCATGGAGACAGCAAAACAAATCTAGAAGGTCACTTTTGATAGTGTCCCAAAAGGTTTGATAAAACTCGGCTGGGAACCCATCCGGACCCGGTGCTTTGTTGTGTTCCATTTGGAAAATAGCTTTCCTTACTTCCTCTTCCGAGTACTCAGCTGTAAGTAAATTATTTTCCTCAACAGAAACCTGGGGAATATCATCTATTTGGGACTCATCCATAAAGAAGTTACCTTCCTCCGGTGCCCCAAACAAATTTTTGTAGTAACTAGTAATATACATTTTGAGATTATCTATACCCTCAATTGTACCCTCGTCCTGCAGAAGAGTGTGAATACGCTTTTTCCTATGTCTGCCATTGGCCACACTATGGAAATATCGAGTATTCGAGTCTCCTTCAAGGATAAACTGGCTCTTGGAGCGTTGGTACCATTTGATTTCCTCTTCCCGGAGAAGGCTCGCTATCTTAGCATTGGACTGATTTTTTAATTCAATCTCTTGCGGAGATAGGGGGCCGATCTCAGCTAAGGCTTCCAGCCCATCAATGATGGAGGAAAGCCTTGCCTTTTCCTTTTTAAGATTTCCCGTTACATGACGTGCCCAACCACTTAGGTGACTACGTAAAGCACGTATTTTGATATTCCACCTTTGTATTGGAGACGTCGCCGTAACTGGTCTAGTCCATACCGTTTTGACCATCTCAGAAAACCCATCCCTCTGTAACCATCCAAGTTCAAACTTGAACCTACGATTACCAGATGGTTTAGGGGTTCCTGTGGTCAGGAGTATGGGTGCATGATCCGAAAAACCTTCGATACGTTCAAGAGCACGAACAGATACCATCGGAAATTTAGATTCCCAATTGGCATCCATTAGCACTCTATCCAGTTTCTCGAAGGTGGGGTTAGGAAGGTTATTCGCCCAGGTGAATTGTCTTCCGATCATTGTGACTTCTCTCAGATCCAAACTGTCTATAACAGCATTGAATAGAAAAGGCCAATGATCGTCAAACCGGCCCTTACTTTTCTCATGACGGAATCTTAGCAAGTTGAAATCACCCCCAATTAAAATTGGATACGGGTTATCCTTTGCCAAGTTAACCAGTTCACGAAGAAAGTCTGCCTTATATTCTTCCTGTGCGGCCCCATAAACAGCAACTAGACTCCATATGAAATTATCTGCTCTATTACGGATATGGAGTTTGATATGATAATCTCCACCCGATCGAGCTATAACTTCCATGGTATCCGATCGTACTCCAAGTAAAATGCCCCCCGAACGACCTCGGGGTGGCTGGGATGTCCACTCAAAATCTACCCCACCAGAAAGGCGATCAAGTAGACGTTGAGAGAAATCCCTTCTACCGGTTTCCGAAATAGCCACAAAATCTAAAATGTGATCATTAATGCAATGAGCGACATGTAAATGTTTAGCCAAGTCCCCAAGACCTCTGCTATTCGAAAACATGCCATTCATTGAGACACAATCTTAGATTTTGGAACTTTGCCCCTCTTTGAGGACTTTGAACAAGAATTTGACTTTGATTTGCGGCCAGATGCACACAGGTCATAAAATGAACCCGGCATGGTTTCATTAAAGTCAATCTCAGAAACAACCCCAACCAGACTAGATAGAAGCTGACCATCTACTGTGGCAATCGCTTCCTCTTCGTCCAGTTCGGTATCCTCCACTATATTCTGCAGCTTAGGATTAACCGTTAACCGGTCATATTCCATATGCCTCAGAACATTTGCGGACAGACAAACCTCACTAGCATTCTTCCCTAGTCTAATGCCAACTGCATTTAACTTAGAAGAAATAGCAGGAGTAGATAAAGAAATAAAAGAAGAAGACTTAGAACTCATACCACTGAAGTCAAGATTCATGGCGGCTTTGCGTCGCATTGCCTTCTGCAAAGTATCCTCATCAGTCGCAGAGGAGCCATCATCCGCCACTGTGTGCCTAGAGCTACGCCTCACCATAGGCGCACATGGCATAAAACGTGGTGCTGACGATGGAGAAGTAGACTTGTCGGACGAAGCTGGTGGTGGAGACGATGAAGGAGCCCGGACTGGGGAAGTCGGTGTTGAATAACACCCCACATCCCGCGTGAACGGCTCCTCCACCGCCGGGGACAGTAATGCCAAAGAAGATACTGTCCCAGGCACAGCAGAAGGCGCAGTCGAAGCAGAGGGGGGCGATGATGATGCAGGACCCCCACCCGGCATGGCCATGCCAGCGCCGAGGTCCACCGCCAGCGGCGCAACGCCTTCCGCAAGAGCAGCAGCCCCCCCGGCGCCAACCTCCTTCACCACCGATGGCTCCATAGCCTGCAGCATGCCAGCATGGGCCTCGTCCGGTGTCGGGAGGCCGGACTCAGCGCGAGCCGCAGAGGGCGGCGAGGGGGAAGCCACAGCCCGAGTGGGAGAACGCGGCGAGCGTCCCAGCGAAGATGGTGGGCTGGCAGCCCTGCCGTTGCCCGTAGGAGAAGCTCGACGGTCGAGAACCGTCGCGGCAGACTGCAGCCCATCCATCGAAGGAGAGGGTCGCTGCACCGTGCAACGCCCCAGCGAGGGCGCCCCCTTCAGAAGCCATGGCGATGT
The DNA here is from genome assembly GCA_007115705.1 of Dactylis glomerata. NCBI lineage: Eukaryota > Viridiplantae > Streptophyta > Magnoliopsida > Poales > Poaceae > Dactylis > Dactylis glomerata. The sequence goes on along the minus strand of QXEO01000547.1, from coordinate 3,014,397 downwards.
AGACCGGACAACCTCCACGATTGCTTTCCCGCGTGGTGTAGTCGGATTCGGATTGATGGGCGTCAAAGCAAAAGTAGACCTCTCCACCGGACCCATAGATACAGTCTTGCCGTGCGACACAGAATTATCACCTTGAGGCTTGTCCACATCCATAGAGGCGGGCGTCGAAGTGGCACCGGAATTAGGAGCATCGTTTCCAGTCTCACCCTGACCCGGACCATCAAAACCAGCATCATCATCACCTTTGCGCTTCCAGAAGTATGGAGTGAAATTCTCATCAGGGACAAAGTCATGCGGCTCCCGACGAAAGAAGAAATCATAGCCTTTGAGCTTAACTGTTACAGAAACACCAAGACAGGGATATCCCAAAATATCATTCTGCTTGTCTAGATTCTTAGGTTCATTCATCGCCACCAGAATACGCACCACACCACGACTCCGAAGAGAGACCAAGTCTACATCCAGCGTGGTACCAATGAGAGAGCCAACAACCCATAAACCCAGAAAATGTCTTACTGTATGAGGAACTCCGTCAACATGAACCCAAGTCGGCTGAAGCTCAAACTTGTGTGGAACATCTTGGGCCTTCCAAATGCTGACAGACATCTGTGCAGAAGAATTAGGCACACCCATCTGAAACCCATCAACCCTTTTCAGATCAGCTGCCGTGGGGAAACTCACCAAATAAGCGTCCTCTCCATGTGGAATAGCCTCCCACTTCCACTGAGCGCTCAGTGGACAAATCCGTGCCATCAGATCCTGAATGGCAGCGGCAGAAGCAGACCCACCAGAAATCTTAATAAACGCTGTAGGCATGCCCTTCGGAGCAAGATGAGCCTTATACACGCTATCGGGCAGCCTCATGCAAAGCGACTCCTCACAAGCTGGTCCACCTACAAAAGCCTGGGGTTTAGGGATCTTCAAAGTAGGGCACCTGAGAGTGGGGTGTGCCGAAGTATCGCACACAAGACAATAATGCTGAGCCTTGCAATCCTTGGTAGCGTGAGTATCCACTGAACATTTCCAACATTTGCCTGACTTAACTGGTACAACCTCACCTACCATCGTAGTACACTGAACAACAGGTTCTTGCTGCAACATAGGCGCGGAGGTACCAGCCACCCCATACCCCCAGAAGGTATAGCAAAAGAGCCCTGTGGAGGAACGAAAGGCGCCTGCTGAGGAAGCACCCCCTGTGAACTTGCCCCCGCATTCTTCTTCTTCTTCCTTTTATTCTGGGTCGGGGCTACAACATTCTGAACGGCGGCGACAGGCTGAAACACAGGAGCAGCAGCCACCTGCTGGTACGACCCACTTGGCTGCCCAAACATGGGGGAAGCATAGTAGGGCGAAGCCTGCTGGAAAGCGGGAGGCTGCTGGTATGGCGGCGGCTGAAACTGTTGAGGATAGCCGGGGATGAATGTTGGCGGCCCAGGCTGCCGAGAGGGCGGCTGCAGCGGCTGGAGAGCTCGAGGGGCAGCCGGTGCGAACGGCTGAGGGAAAGGAGTGCTTGAAACCAGAGTAGGCGGCCTTGAGGATGCCGCAGCCGAACCGCCCTGCTGGCCGGGAGCGGGCGGCCTCGCATTAGCCGCAGGCACCCCGGCCGAAGGCGGTCGATGTCCAGCCATGGACGCGGCCCGGACAACAGAAACGAAGGACCGGGAACCCGGCGAAGACAGCGTCGGGGAAGCGCCCGGCGATCCAGACGACGAAGGCGATCCAGACGACGAAGGCGATTTAGACGGGTAGAAGGTCGGTGAAGCAGTAGTCGAGGCAGAGAGCGATGGTGATCTTGGGGTAGCGGCTGTGGACGATGACGACGAAGAACTTGGCTTGGTCTCGGACCCTGGATGGATCGATACCGAGAGATCCCTAGTCGATCGATTCCTGGCCCACAAAGATCTGAACCGGCGGGCCAGATGTCCCAGTCCGTAGCGGAGAACCGGTTCGCATGCAAGGCTGCGATCGACGTCAATCACGGGCGCAGTGATCGCGGCGTTTGGCACCTGATCCCTCGCGCTCAGAGTCGATGCCGAAACCGCGACGCCACCAGCGGCCGGCGCAATCAGCGGCGTCACCGCAGCGGGACTGGACGCTGACCATGACGATCCCAAAGACTTGCCGATGAATTCTCCAAGTACCGGCGGCGGCGTGACCCGCCTCCTCGGGAGAGGTCCGCGCCAGGACCCGGCCCTCGGACCACGGGCGATGCACACCCCAGACGGCGAGGAACAAGCCCCCCTACGAGGCGAGCTCGCCGGTGGCGAGCACGACGAAGGCTCCATCCTCCCTGCAGCCGTCTCAGACCTGCAAAACGAATGCGTACCTTCACTCGGAGGAGAACGGTGAGCTCCCTCCCAGAACCTGGACACCGAAGTAGGGTAACCGATCTCACGCCAGAAATCCGCCACCGTCTCGGTCCTCGACCTCCTCCGCCTGGACACCGGCGTCCAACCCTCATCGGACTCCCCTTCAAGCACCGATTGCGCCACCACAAAGGGGATTCCATCACCGTCAACATCCGATCCGCTATCATCGGATGCGAGCGCCGAGAACCGAGACCCGCCCACCTCACCGGCCTTCGGACAGCTACCAGAGGCGGCCGACGGCGCCCTGGGCGCCAGAGTCAGACGGCGGCGCATCCTTCCACGGGGACGATGTACTTTCCTTCGTTTAGCTTCATATGATCGATCTGAAAAAGGGATAGGTTGTTTCTAAAGATCTCCAAAATGCAAGTACATGCCCTTAGGGTGTGTTCGGTTCGGGAACGAAGTGGAATGGAATGTCATGGTTCCGTTCCAGAGGAATGGAACGGTTCCGTTCCTGTGTTCAGTTGGGACCAAAAAATAGAATGGAACGGTTCTAGCAGGTGTTCGGTTGAGACTAGAAAATAGAATGGAACGGTTCTTAAATCGTACTTAACAGTGGCAAATTGTGATTTGTTTCCTCAAAATCGAAATTAGCATTGGCTCTTGCTCCCTGCCGCCGACCACGGTGCCGGCACCCTGCCCCCTGCCGCCGACCACGGTGCCGGCACCCTGCCCCCTGCCGCCGACCACGGTGCCGGCACCCTGCCACCTGCCGCCGACCACGGTGGCGGCATGCTTGCTCCCGCCGCCGCCTCGCGAGATCCCGCCGCCACCGCCGCCCCCGCGCGAGCTCCCGCCGCCGCCTCGCGAGATCCCGCCGCCGCCTCGCGAGATCCCGCCGCCGCCGCGCGAGCTCCCGCCGCCGCCGCCCCCGCGCGAGCTCCCGCCGCCTGCCCGCTTGCTCGCCTGCGTGCGTCGCCGCCGCTGGCCCGCGTGCATCGCCGCCGCTCGAGGCAGTTAGCAGAGCAAGGGAGGGATTAGTGGAGAGGAACGGGGACGTTCCACCGATTCGGTGGAATGGGTGCGTTCCGCATCTAGTGCGAATATTCCTTTTCGTGGAACCATTCCATTCCATTCCTTTTTTGAACTGAACACGAGAACGGCTTCTAGGTGTGGAACCGTTCCATTCCATTCCACTTCGTTCCACCAACCGAACACACCCTTAGGGTTAGAGCGTCGGTGGTTATCCGCTCTGAGGCTGGGTAGTCATCCTCTCCCGTGGACTACAAGGTAAATTCCATCGGGAGGACTATAATGCAAAAGCATCTGAGGCTTTGACTAGGGAGACTTTGCGCGAATCTCTAACAAATAGACGCTACAGATAGTGCCGGGGGCCCTTCTACCTTGTGGGAAATCCGTTCTCATTTTTGGACGTCCAAGATTTTTAGTCCGGTGAAACTATCTGGCAATGCATATTTCATTTCGTTTTTGTTAAAAAAGGAATATGACGTAAGGTTGATTGATATACTTATGTCACTGCAAAATAGTGGAACTGTTACAATCGTCATTGGCTGTGGCAATGTACTTTTGGTGTTTGCTCCTGCAAATGTAAGCTTAAAACTTTTAAGTAATAAACCGTTCTTTATCGAAAAATTGTACTAATACCTCTTATCCAAATTAGTTGTCGCAGTTTCGATGAATGTATACATAATTCAGCAATATTTTTTTCTAAATCTGCGACAATTTATTTAGATAGGAGAGACAGTAGTATTACTTTGACGTGAGAACAGGAAGACAATGGGCAGAGGCGTGACGATGCTCCGTTTACGGTACAGAGCGACCAGGATGGACGGCCAGCTGCTGCTGTTTTGTTTACAGAGGTGGGGCATGCCCATTTTAATGGCGACCATCCGATCAAACAGACAGAGATTCTACCGGTACAAAGGGAGCGGCATGCATGCGTCTGTGTTGTGCTGGTACATACTGGCGGTGCAGGCGCAGGGCTTCTGGTTCCGATCCCCACAGCCAGCCACGATGCTCCAGGGAAAACAAAGTACAGCGCCAGGCTAAAGGCTAAAGCAAAGACGACACGGGCTAGCAACACATGATGGGCAGTGCACGGTTACAGGAGATCGATCGCTGATACCACAGGCTACAAAGATACTACTACTACTGCAAATTCCCATGTAGAGAGAGGTAGAGCGGATGCAGTAGCGGTAGAGTAGATCCCCAAATGAGCGGACTTGACCGTGCCATGCTACCGCGAACGAGCAACACAACAAACGAGCGCAGCAGCTTGCATCGTTTGACTTCGATCGTGTCCAGCCGCTAGCCTGGACGACGCGCGGCACGGGCCGGCGTCCATGCCAGCTGCTGCAGCACCGGTGGCACGGGCAATGCCAGAGGAGGTGGAAGAGACGGAGTGACGCGCTTGCCGACGTGCGTGAGCCGTTAGGAGGGTCGACGGCCACGCCGGCGAGGAAGAAGTCGGCGGTGTGGCATATGCGAAGGTGGTACCGCTGAAGTGGCTCACCAGCGCGCGCGTCCTTGTCCAGCAATACCACCACGCCACACGATGGAGTACACGACGGTACGGTGACACATCACACATCAGACACACATGCACGCATGCATCCTTGTGATCTACACAAACTATATATGCCGGCCATATCTGAGTTTGCTAGAGAGGAGGCTCTCCGGGCTTGTCGCAACGATCTTTGGTAAAGTACAGCATTGCCAACTAGAGTTTCCAACTTTTATTTATAAAAAAATGTTTTTCTATTTTATTAGTGCAAAAAGAGAGTAAAATGTGCGTCTTTTGTGAAGGAGCTGTCAAAAATAAGGTGCACATAGCCGCAAAAGTCAATTTTTACACAAAGTATACCCAGTGGGATGGCCAACTCCGGAAGATGATGAATTACCTCGAAATTTAGCTATATTTGGATTTATTTATTTTAGTTTCTAACGATTTTAGTCAAATTTGAATTGTATGTATCCCAAATATTGCTCCTTAATTTTGGAATAAAATACGTCGACCTATTTCAAGCATATTTGAACTCGACTAAAGGATACTAAAAAGGTAAAAAGATATACGGAAAATTTGTGCGTGGAGTCACTGTATGTTACCTATTTGTAAGTAAAAATAACAAACTAGCCATATGGTAATTTGGAGAAAAACCTTCACCGAAATATTATCATAAAGCACAAAGGTCTAGCTAAAGATTTGGTTGACTATGAATGTGTTTGTCTCACAATACGCTGATCTGCATCGAACTAAGCACAAAGGTCTATGCAATAATCAAGGATACGAGTGGTCTCAATATCATGTTTATTAGTCATACCACTAGTTCCATAAATCGCATGAGTGAAAGTTTTTAATTCATAGGCTGCCTTAAAAATCACATATTGCTCTACTTCTTTTATACCTAAAGGAATATACCTATAAGAATGATAAGATTTAATCACATGTTACTTATGATCTCTACATTGAAAGTAAAAAATGATCACAATTGCAAAATAAACAAGTTCTTTCATAATATGCAAGCCAATCCTTGGCAATACGTTCTAGAGATCTCAATAACTCATTCAAGTGTTTCCCTTCTTGTGACTTCTATGTTTAAGCAATGATATTCCAACATCAGATATATGAGCATAATCTATAGTATCTTCCATTTTTCATCTTTTATGGGTTTTTGTTTATAAAAGAAAAAACAAAAAGATATAAAAGATATAAAAACAAGAAAAAGATGAATGCTTTGCAAATCTAAAAGAACAAGAAGACTCACAGTGGTGCAACCTCCCCAAGCTTAGGAAATTGCACGACGCCAGAAGATAGCATTGTGGCGTCAGGAAAAATCTTGGCTTGTGGAAATTGTAGTTCTGAATGCTTTCCTTTGTTTCCCGGCAACGGTGCCAGAAAATAATCTTGATGACACTAAGCAATGTGCCACTTCGTTGGGACTCGAAGTGCAGAGTGTTGTAGCAAGAGTAAAATTTTCCATGCGAGGAAACTCGGGGTTTATATCGAACTCTCGGGGAATAGTCGAAAAAGCTCTCTTCGTTCTCGTCCTGCAAAACAATCTCCTTATCTTGCGTCCCCTATTCCACCGAGTGGTTGTCAAGAACAAGGTGTTGAATGTAAGTAAAATAAATAATAAATACAATCAAATAAATAACAATGCAATAATGTAAACTAAACTAATATGTGACTAATGCAATAAGGTAAAGGTGTTTTTAGTTTTTGATATGATTGCAAGAAAGTAAATATGTTTTTGTATTTTCGAAATTAGTTAAATATGAATTTAAAAATGCAAGGAAAAGTGTTTGAAAGGTGTTTCTTATGATTAAAATTGGACCAGGGTTCATGGGTTCACTTGTCTGCTCTCTCATAAATTTGTGGTGGCATTAAGCACGAGATAGATGACCGAAACAACAATATGATTTTATAATGTTGACTGATAATAGTCATATGGGAATAACATCCTAACATAAAAATGATACTACACATCTTACTTATACTCCACTAAAAAGGAATAAACTTCAAGCAATCTAGTATTAAGAATTAATAGAGTATAGCCTTAGGTACTTTGACATGATGGTGAACAACAAATATGCTCGCTTGCTGTTGTCTTCCAGAATGAAAGGATGGTTACAATTTTTGGGCTTATCTATGAGTTACGTGGACATGTTGTAGTAGGGTGTATTCATCCCCCTTGCATATTTTATATTCCCCTTCACATCCCTATCTAGAAAAAAAAAGGTCATTAGCCAACCTACAGGTGCATATCTCCTTTGTCGTTTGATCCGAATTTGAAGAGCAATATATATGAGATAACAAAATATATCAATTAGGTATTTTAGGGGAAATATCAACATTGCTAATTAAAGTGCAAGACGTAGAAAGTGATACTCGAGTTGTGAGAAATGATAATTGAAAACTTTCCATTGAATCTATACATACATGTAATTTAGAAATAGGCTACAACATCTTATATTTTGGAATGGAGGGAGTATATGCCAAAGCAAACTTTCAGCGCTACTATGGCCTAATAACTTCAGTATTCACATCTTTTGACTTGTTTGTGTCTAGAGTCAGCCGTATGATTTCCACCCCTAACCCTATAGATAATATATATGTTTTTATTTTATACATTATACAATTTATCATTAGTTAATAAATTTATGTTCTCTTGCTTTTGATATTATATTCAACATAGCAAAGACAAAAATATACACAACGGCTATACAAACAAAGTGTTAATGTTCAGTCGGTAGCATGGATATATATGAAACCATATTACAAAAATTTCCAAAGAAATAAAGACGATGCCATATTTGCCAGGGTCACAATGCTAGTTAAACTTGTTAGGAATTCTTGCCAAATACAATTGTACACTGATTACGCCATATATAAGGCATGAATCAGTATTAGGAGGCAAGGAATCAATCCCCACGATTGTGCATGGTTGAGTCAACCAGGATGACCGTTTGGGGATGCTCCCTCTTACCAAAACTACCTTGTAATCGTTGCTTGTAACCGTTGCCCTTGGGCCTATATTAACACGTAAACGATGGGAGGTAAACCATCGATTCACCCAGCGATCATTATCTCTCGATATGGTATCAGAGCCTACCCTTCCGTGACATCGAGAGAGAAAAAAACCAATCCCATCGAGGAGATCCTCGACGAAGAAGACCCCAGATCCCAGATGGCTACCTCAACCCCAACTCCATTGATCGGAAATCCTCCCACAGAAAAACTCACACGAGAAAACCATCTTCTATGGAAGGTTCAAGTCCTGCCGGCACTTCGTGTTGCATGAGTGCTCGGTCTGGTTGAGAGGAAAGAACCAGCGCCGCCGGAAACGGTGGAAATCGAGAAGGACGGGAAGACCACATCTGTGCCCAATCCGGCATATGATACGTGGCTCACTCGGGATCAACTGGTCCTGACCTATCTTCTTGGGGCGATCTCCCCTGAGATTCTCGCTCAGTGTGTCGACCTTGAGCACGCCGCTGATGTGTGGGATCTCGTCAACGGCCTCTTCGTCTCAAGGACCAAGGCCAACGTTACTCATCTTCGTGCCGCCCTCTCCAACACCAAGAAGATGAACATGACCGCCGATGATTACGAGGGCAAGATGAGAGGCTTCGCCACCGAGCTCACCGTCGCCGGCCGCATCATTGAAGAAGAAGAACTCGTCGTCCTCATCCTCAACGGTCTCGATGAAGACTACAACGGGCTGTTCTCCATGGTCCAAGCAATGACAAAATGCACGGTGAGTGATCTCCAAAGTTAATTCGTGCGTTTGATGCATGCCAAAACATGCTTTCTGGTGGTGGAGATCAAAAGAGGTTTGAATCCTCGGCGAACTCTGCAAGCCATGATCGTGGGAGGCGCAACGACAACTATAACGGCCGCAGCCGTTACAACGACAACTACAACGGTCGCGGCAACGACAACTACAACGACAACTACCACGGAAACTACAACGACAACCACCACGGCAACTACAATGACAACTACAACCGCGGCAACTACAACGACAACTACAACCGTGGCAACTACAACGACAACCACAACAACCGCGACAACTACAACGGCCGCGCTCGGGGCCGTGATGGTGGTGGTGGAGGCCGTCGTCCTCCACAAGGAGGAAGAGGACGTGGACGTGGACGTGGACGTGGACGTGGACGTGGACGTGGACGTGGACGTGGACGTGGACGTGGACGTGGACATGGACGTGGACGTGGACGTGGACGTGGACGTGGATGTGGACAAGGTCCACCCCCTCGCTATGACGACAACATTGTGTGCCAAATATGCAAGAAAGATGGTCACGCCGCTTCCACTTGTTGGTGGCGATATGAGGAGAGCAACAACAACAACGACAACAATGGTGGTGGTGAAAGAGAAGTGAATGCCGCCTATGGTGTTGATACAAATTGGTATGGTGATAGCGGAGCCACCGACCACATCACCGGCAACCTTGAGAAGCTAATGATCCGTGACCAATATCATGGTAAGGACAAGATCCACACGGCAAATGGTGAAGGTATGCATATTAGTCATATTGGTCATACATCTATTCAAACCCCAAATTGTGATCTTCATCTTAAAAATATTCTTCATGTTCCTAGTGCAAAAAAAAATCTTGTTTCTATTCATAAACTTACTCTTGATAATGATATCTTTCTTGAATTTCACCCTTGGTATTTCTTGATTAAGGATCGAGCAACGGAGAACATTCTTCTTAAAGGACGATGTGAATGAGGTCTCTACCCAATCGTGTCATAATCTTCTTCTTCTCCGTCAAAGCAAGTTTGTGTCATCACCAAGCCCTCTACCTCAAGATGGCATAGTCGCCTAGGTCATCCCTCTCGTCTAGTTGTTGATCAAATCCTCAATAAATTTTGCCTTCTGCATACAAAAGAATCTAGTGTTGACACTATTTGTGATTCATGTCAAAGGGCTAAGAGTCATCAACTCCCTTATCCTGTTTTGACAAGTGTATCAACTATTCCTTTGCAACAAGTGTTTTCCGACGTTTGGGGTCCTGCACCCACCTCCGTAGGCCACTACAAATACTATGTGAGTTTTATTGATGATTTTAGCAAGTATACTTGGATCTATCTCATCAAAAAGAAATCTGATGTCTTTGATGTTTTCCAAAACTTCATGAATCTTGTTGAGCGAAAGTTTAATAAGAAAATCATTACTATGCAAACGGATTGGGGAGGTGAATATGAGAAATTAAGTCCTTTCTTCCAAAAACTTGGCATCACTCATCACGTTCCTTGCCCACATGCACATCAACAAAATGGTTCTGCCGAGCGGAAACATCGACACATTGTTGAGGTTGGCCTTGCACTCCTAGCTCATGCATCTATGCCTTTGAAATTTTGGGATGAGGCATTCCTCACTGCCACATATCTTATCAATATCATGCCAAGCAAGGTCATCAACAATGCTACTCCAGTAGAACTTCTTTTTGAAACTGTACCTGATTATAAAACTCTTTGAGTCTTTGGTTGTGCGTGTTGGCAAAATTTGCGTCCTTACAACTCTCACAAATTATCCTTTCGATCAAAACGATGTGTTTATCTCGGCTATAGTCCCATGCACAAGGGTGTCAAATGCTTGGAGGTCTCTACTGGACGAATTTACATTTCTCGAGATGTTGTCTTCGATGAAAACATCTTTCCTTTTGCCTCTCTACATCCCAACGTCGGCACTCTTCTCCAGAAAGAAATATTACTCCTTCCCAATCATCTTGATCTCACAAATGGGGATATGAATAATGTTGATTATATGCCTAATCACTGCAACCCTATGCCTGCTGCTAGTCCTTTGCAGATTACTGCTGAAAATTTGGAGCAAAATGGTGCAAAAACGAGTCAAAACGAGCAAGAAACAGAGGCTCATTTTATGCCAGAAGATGACACTGCATCGATCGGCTTCGATCCCGAGAATGATCGGCAGGCACCAGATCCGGAGAGGAATCTCCTGCGAGCGCTGATCCTGGGAGTCACTAGTGGAAAAAGAGGCTTCTATCCGCCACCTTTAGTCCCCAAACAAAATGGGCCGGGACTAAAGGGGGCATTAGTCCCGGTTCGTGCCGCTGGGGCACGGCCAGCACCTAGTCCCGGTTCGTAATGGACCTTTAGTCCCGGTCGTTAACACGGACCGGGACTAAAGGGTTGGCGGGCGGGAACCCCACGGGCGGCGGCCTTTAGTCCCGGCCCGTGTTAACGACCGGGACTAAAGGGTGACCTTTAATCCCGGCCTTTAACATGGACCGGGACTAAAGACCGTCGCCTACAAAATCCAGCTTCTCTTCCCCCGAGCCTGCCAGTACACCAATGGTGGTCGGAAGCTTGGATTGAGTGGAGAGGTCATGCCCGATTTTTTTATCAAAATAATCCAAGATTTTGAGTTATTTCATCTATCTAATTGGTTCAAAAGGTTAGCAACTTTACTCTCTCATCTTTAATTGCTAATTTAGCTCATATAATGCTCTAGATGTGGTGAGATTTGTGGCTATAATTTGGGAGTAATTATGGGAGTTAATTTGATTTATATAGCATTTGAGCTTAAATTAATTACTTAGTTTGCACATGCGTAGAGGTGGTGTACTTGTATGTTGACCAAAATGAGTATGAAGTAGAAATTTGTCATGCACATATATAGCTCTTTTTATGCTCAATAAAATAGAGGGATTTGTGGAGTAATTAATGTTAGAAAGTAATGTGGTAGTAATTATGAGCTTATGTGATTTACAATAATAATTTTTGAGTAGGATTTATTTGCAATAATTTTTGTAACGTTAGAGAGTAATGTGGGAGTATATATGATTTATATGCAATGTGAGTTTATTACTTGTATTAATTTGGTTTATTATATACTTATATAATAATGGAGATGAACCGGCAATGGATGTACGGTAGCCGAGTCTCAAGCGAGTTCATTAAGGGCTTGCAGGATTTCCTCCGTGTGGCTGATGCGAACAAGCGGAATGGTTTTGTTGTCTGTCCATGTAGTGCGTGTAAGAATCTGAAGAATTACTCTTCATCAAGAACCCTTCACGTGCACCTGCTTCAGCACGGTTTCATGCCCAGCTACAATTGTTGGACCAAGCATGGAGAAAGAGGTGTTACAATGAAAAACAATGAAGAAGAGGATGATGACAACTATCCTGGATTCCCTGAATATGGTGATACTTTCATGGGAGAAGCTAAAGGGGGAGCTGAAGGGGAAGCTGAAGGAGAGACACATGATGAGGCCCCTGATGATCTCGGTCGGACCATTGCTGATGCACGGAGAGAATGCAAAACTAATAAGGAGAGGGAGAAGTTGGATCGCATGTTAGAGGATCACAAAAAGTCCTTATACCCAAACTGCCAAAATGGTCTGAAAAAGCTGGGCAGCACACTTGAATTGCTGAAATGGAAGGCAGAGGAAGGTCTATCTGACTCCGGATTTGAAAAGTTGCTGAAAATGATGAGGAATATGCTTCCAAAGGATAATGAATTGCCCACCAGTACGTACGAAGCCAAGAAGATTGTCTGCCCTCTAGGTTTAGAGGTTCAGAAGATACATGCATGTCCTAATGACTGCATCCTTTATCGTGGTGACTATGAGAATTTGACTGAATGTCCGATATGCACTGCATTGCGGTATAAGATCAGAGGAGATGACTCTGGTGATGTTGAGGGCGAGCCCCCCAGAAAGAGGGTTCCTGCCAAGGTGATGTGGTATGCTCCTATAGTACCACGGTTGAAACGTTTGTTTCGGTGCAAAGAGCATGCCAAGTTATTACGATGGCACAAATAGGACCGTTTGTCAGACGGGATGTTGAGACACCTTGCTGATGGGTCACAATGGAGAAAGATCGACAATAAGTTTAAAGATTTTGCAGGTGACGCAAGGAACATACGGTTTGGTCTAAGTACAGATGGCTTCAATCCTTTTGGGGAGCAGAGCTCCAGTCATAGCACCTGGCCTGTGACTCTATGCATCTATAACCTTCCTCCTTGGTTGTGCATGAAGCGGAAGTTCATTATGATGCCAGTGCTCATCCAAGGTCCGAAGCAACCGGGCAACGATATTGATGTATACCTAAGGCCATTAGTTGATGAACTTTTACAGCTGTGGGCCAAACCAGGCGTACGTGTGTGGGATGAGCACAAACAAGAGGAATTTGACTTACGAGCGTTGCTGTTCGTTACAATCAATGATTGGCCTGCTCTTAGTAACATTTCAGGACAGACAAACAAGGGATACAAGGCATGCACACACTGTTTACAAGAGACTGAAAGTATATATTTAGCTAATTGTAAGAAGAATGTGTACATATCGCACCGTCGATTTCTTAGCAAAATTCTTGCCGTAAGAAAAAAAGGCAAGCATTTCAACGGTAAGGCAGATCACCGGGACCCACCTAAGGAAAATACTGGTGATGATGTATTCGATATGGTCAAAGATATAGAAGTAATCTTTGGAAAGGGTCCTGACGGACAATCTGTTCCGCATGACGCAGACGGACACGCACCCATGTGGAAGAAGAAATCTATATTTTGGGAGCTTGAGTATTGGAAATTCCTAGAAGTTCGCTCTGCAATCGACGTGATGCATGTGACAAAGAATCTTTGCGTGAACCTGCTAGGCTTCTTGGGTGTGTATGGGAAGACAAAAGATACAAAGGAAGCTCGACAGGACCTGCAACGTGTCAAAGACCCAGAAGACCGACATCCGGAACTGTTTCAAGGTCGCGCTAGCTACGCTCTTACTAAAGAAGAGAAGATCACCTTTTTTGAATGCCTGAACAGTATCAAGGTCCCGGCTGGATTCTCATCGAATATAAAGGGAATAATAAATATGGCAGAGAAAAAGTTCCAGAACCTAAAGTCTCATGACTGCCACGTGATTATAACGCAATTGCTTCCAGTTGCATTGAGGGGGCTTCTACCGGAAAATGTTCGACTAGCAATTGTGAAGCTATGTGCATTCCTCAATGCAATATCTCAGAAGGTAATCAATCCAGAAGATCTACCACGGTTACAAAATGATGTGGCCCAATGTCTTGTCAGTTTTGAGCTGGTGTTCCCACCATCGTTCTTCAATATTATGACGCACCTCCTGGTTCACCTAGTCAAAGAGATTTCCATTCTTGGCCCTGTATTTCTACACAATATGTTCCCCTTTGAGAGGTTCATGGGAGTCTTAAAGAAATATGTTCGTAACCGTGCTAGGCCAGAAGGAAGCATCGTCAAGGGATATGGAACAGAGGAGGTCATTGAGTTTTGTGCTGACTTTGTTCCCGACCTTAAGCCGATTGGTCTTCCTCAATCGCGTCATGAGGGGAGACTTAGTGGAAAAGGCACGATCGGAAAGAAACCAATGATATGTAGGGATGGTCATTCGTTGACTCAAGCACACTACACCGTTCTACAAAATTCCCTCTTGGTAGCTCCGTACAGTGAGGAATACAAGAATATTGTACGCCAAGCAAACCCAGGGGAGCCTGAGTCCTTTGTTTTACAGCTTCACATGGCGACTTTCGGCGTTTGGTTGCAAAGACGTCTCATGAATGACACTGTTGTTGAAGAGCAGTTGTACTTGCTGGCCAAATTACCATCTTCGACTATATTGACTTTCCAAGGGTACGAGATAAATGCGAATACATTTTACATGGTCGCTCAAGATAAAAAAAGCACCAACCAAAATAGTGGTGTCCGCTTTGATGCAGTAACTGGCAAAGGGCGAACGGACATATATTATGGTTACATAGAGGAGATATGGGAGCTTGATTATGGACCTAACTTTAAGGTTCCTTTGTTTCGGTGCAAATGGGTGAAGATGATAGGAGGCGGGGTAAAGTTGGACGAGCAGTACGGAATGACAATGGTGGATCTCAACAATCTAGGGTACCTTGATGAACCATTCGTCCTAGCCAAAGATGTGGCTCAGGTTTTCTATGTGAAGGACATGAGTAGCAAACCAAGAAAAAGAACCAAATCGAATACATCATGTGATGAACCAAAGCGCCACATAGTTCTTTCAGGGAAAAGAACCATCGTGGGAGTGGAGGACAAGACAGACATGTCACAAGATTATAATCAGTTTGGTGAAATTCCGCCCTTCAGAGTGAACACTGACACAAGCCTCAAGTTAAATAATGAAGATTCTCCATGGTTACGCCACAATCGTAAGCAAGGGACACTAGCGAAGAAATGATGTGTAATCATGTATTATTCTAATCATGTATTGTTCTAATCATGTATTAAACATTTTATGTAATGTATTGTTCTAATCATGCATGTATCACAATAACACTCACGAGAGGCGGGGAAACGATTGAACTGGAATTAAAGTACATGGTCAGATTAAGTCACAATCGACCGAACTTGTTTTTGAATGTTGGAGTGATTCAGTCATAGTCGTGCCTAGCCCTATAAACGTCGCCACTGTAGTCGCCGTAGTCGCCGACGTCATCGTCGCTGCCATCGGGGTCGCTTTAGTCAAACCTTGGCGGGTGAGCACGCGTGGGCTGAGACTGAGGGTAGCGCAGGCGGGGGGCACGGTAGGCCATGACGCTCTGGAGAGTCCGGCCGCGCCACCATAGCCGACGGCCGGCCTCGTTGAAGTTCGAACGAGGCGGGCCGTCCTCCTCGTGCCTGGCAAGCGCACTCTCACGCCGATTGATGAAGAAGGCGTCCCAAGTTGGGCTGTAGTCCGGATGCCACTGGGGATTCCTCCGCTGCTCTGGTGTGAGCTCGAAGTAGTAGTGGTTCGTGATGGCCATCTGGCGCGCCACACCTAGAGGGACAGGAGGGACCGGTACGCCTCCGACGCTCAGCATCCAGCCGGTGGGGACGTGGTAGCCTAGCGGGCAGGGGTAGTTTGAGGCGCAAAGCGCCTCCGCCTCCTGGGGGGTTAGAGATACGATGGAAGCCATGGAAGAGAGTGATGAGGTTTGTAGATATGAGTCTAGATGTGATATGTAAATGGAGGCCAAGCCTACATATATATAGTGAAAAATGGCGGGAAGACGAAGGCGGGAAGCGGTGGAAAGCGCGGGAAGAAAATAGGCGGGAACGCAGTGGCGCGGGAATCCATCTAACCTTTAGTCCCGGCTAGTGGGTTCAACCGAGACTAAAGCTGTCGGTGGGATAAGGACGTGTGGGTAACCTTTAGTCCCGGCTGGTGGGTGCAACCGAGACTAAAGCTGTTGGTAGGATAAGGATGCGTGGGTGGATGCACTGCTCGATGAGATAAAGCACGGCATCTTTGGAAGCTCCGCCTTGGAAAATGGCAAAATAGTTTTGAATTAGTTATTCAATTTCAAACACTTTTCATATTCAAAGTTTTGTCAGATTCTAAAAAATGCAAAAAGAATATTAATCAATATTGTTTTAATTGAAAATGGCAAAATAGTTAATTGTTTAAATAGTTAGATTAATTGATTTTGAAAATACAAAATAGTTTTGAATTAGTTATTAAATTTCAAACACTTTTCATATTCAAAGTTTTGTCAGATTCTAAAATATTCAAAACGAATATTAATCAATATAGTTTTAATTGAAAATGGCAAAATAGTTAATTGTTTAAATAGTTAGATTAATTGATTTTGAAAATACAAAATAGTTTTGAATTAGTTATTAAGTTTCAAACACTTTTCATATTCAAAGTTTTGTCAGATTCTAAAATATTCAAAAAGAATATTAATCAATATAGTTTTAATTGAAAATGGCAAAATAGTTAATTGTTTAAATAGTTAGATTAATTGATTTTGA
Organism: Dactylis glomerata; assembly: GCA_007115705.1. Lineage (NCBI taxonomy): Eukaryota > Viridiplantae > Streptophyta > Magnoliopsida > Poales > Poaceae > Dactylis > Dactylis glomerata. The sequence goes on along the minus strand of QXEO01000547.1, from coordinate 2,997,793 downwards.
AAATACAAAATAGCTTTGAATTAGTTATTAAATTTCAAACACTTTTCATATTCAAAGTTTTGTCAGATTCTAAAATATATAGAAGTTATTCAAATTGAAATTCAAATGAAATATTCAAATGAAATATGAAAAAATATGAGGCCTTGGCGCGCATTTATTATACCTTTAGTCCCGGTTGGTTCCACCAACCGGGACTAAAGGTCTGGGAATCGGGCGCGAACCGCCGAAAAGTCTTTAGTCCCGGTTAAAGCCACCAACCGGGATTAAAGACCCTTTAGTCCCGGTTGGTGATTTCAACCGGGACTAAAGACCCCCCTTTAGTCCCGGTTAAATCCACCAACCGGGACTAAGGGGGGGGGGGTATATAAGCCCCGCGCCGCCCCCTCCTTCTTCCCCACGACACTTAGCAGTTTCGAGTTCGTCGCGCGGAGGAGCCCTCATCTGGATCGTTGCGGTCGCCGGTTCCCGTGGCCGCCGCCGCCGCCGCGCCCGCTCCCGTGCCCCCACGCCGCCACCGCCGCGCCGCCCGAGCCGCCGCACCGCCACGCCGCGCCTTCTTCTTCCCGGCCGCCACCGACCCCCTGCAGCAGCGCCGACACCGCCGACCCCATGCGGCAGCGCCGCCGCCCGAGCCACCCCCTGCAGCGCGCGGCCACCCCCTGCAGCACCGCCGCCACCCCCTGCAGCGCCGCCCGCCGCCCGGCCACCCCCTGCAACGCCGGCCGCCCCCTGCAGCAGGTATATATATTTTCTAACTTTTTTATGTTAGAAATAGTTAATAGTTAGAAATGTTAGAAATAGTTAATAGTTAGAAATGTTAGAAATAGAAATAATTAGAAATAGTTAATAGTTAGAAATGTTAGAAATAGGAATATTGTTAGTAATAGACGTACAAAATAGAGTTAATAATATTACTAGTTAGAATTTGTGTTAGAATTAGTGTTAGTAAAAAATAGAAATGTTAGAATATTTGAAATGTTAGTAAAAAAATAGAAATGTTAGAATGTAGTACTAAAAGGGGGCGTTGGCCGGGTGCCGACGCGGTGAGGGGGTCTTCCCCCCACCGCGTCGGCGCTCGGCCAACGCCCCCTTTTTTTTGGTTATTGATCAAATATGTGTACTAAAAGGGGGCGTTGGCCGGGCGCCGATGTGGTGAGGGGGTCTTCCCCCCACCGTGTCGGCGCTCGACCAACGCCCCCTTTTTTTTGGTTATTGATCAAATATGTGTACTAAAAGGGGGCGTTGGCCGGGCGCCGACGCGGTGAGGGGGTCTTCCCCCCCCCCACCGCGTCGGTGCTCGGCCAACACCCCCCTTTTTTTTGGTTATTGCTCAAATATGTGTACTAAAAGGGGGCGTTGGCCGGGAGCCGACGCGGTGAGGGGGTCTTCCCCCCACCGCGTCGGCGCTCGGCCAACGCCCCCTTTTTTTTGGTTATTGCTCAAATATGTGTACTAAAAGGGGGCGTTGGCCGGGCGCCGACGCGGTGAGGGGGTCTTCCCCCCACCGCGTCGGTGCTCGGCCAACGCCCCCTTTTTTTTGGTTATTGCTCAAATATGTGTCACTAACTTGTTTTACCTGTCTTTAGAAGAGACATGGACGGTGAAAATGACCCACGCCACCCCGAAGAATTCTTATTTGGCATGATACGTGAGAATGTATATGTGCCTCAAGAAGGTGCCGATCGAGAAGACCCCAGAGTAGCCGGCCGAGAAGGAGTCGGCCGAGAAGGTGCCGGAGAAGCTAAATTTGAAGATTATGTTTCATCGTTTCTTAACCCTTCCGGTGACAGAATGGAGATAGAAATGTTTGATGACGAAGGGCAAACAAACACCGATGCCGAACGGCAATTGCAAACAAACGCCGATGGCGAGGTATATAGATTTAGCTTTTGGTGATACGAAGGGAATATGCATATTTGTATTAACAACTTTTTCTTTTTTCAGCCCTCCGGATCGAGCAAATCGTATTCTAAACGAGGTCCGAGCCAAAAGTTGAGTGCGAATCAGAAGCTCACCATCGATGTAGTATCTCCAGATGGCAAACCGTTGGAGCCAACACAACACGCAACAAAATTTATAAATCAATGCGGAGTGATTGTTAGGGACATGATCCCGATCACGGTTCAAGAATGGCACGAGCCAAAGAAGGCACGTCTTGGAGCTACTTTTGTGAACAAAAGATCCAAGAAAGACCTTTGGAGGAAGCGCATGGAAAATTTCATTCTACCTCTGGAGTACTCCAAGAAGGATGATGATGGAAATGAAATTACGGGTGGACGTGAAAGGAGAAGGAGAGTTAAACATTACGCTCTCAAGAAGATGGCTGAAGCATTCCGGGGCTTCAAGAAAATGTTATACGCGAAGTATATCGCGAAAAATAAAACTCCAGTGTTCGAAGGAGCATACGAGAAGTTGAGACAACAGTGGCCTGAATTTGTGGCATTCAAGGCATCTGAGAGAGCCAAGGAAATGTCGGAAAAAAATAAGAAAAATGCTGAAAAGAAGGAACATCACCATGTTTTGGGGCCAGGCGGCTACGTGAGAGCAGTGCCCAAGTGGGAATCTATGGAGAATGAATTGAGGAATAAAGGAATCACTCCAGGTACAGAGGGATGGCCCAAAAGGGCCAAGCACTGGTGGTACGGACATGGATGATCGTTAGACCCGGCAACAGGAGAGTGTGTTCATCGAAAACAGACCTTTACTCCCACAGTAAAACTTGTTAACGCAATGGAGGATGCTCAAGCGGGATTGATCCGTGTCGACCGAGAGAACGACGAGCTGACACACGCCCTCGGGAATCCAGAACACACCGGACGAACAAGAGGCAAAGGCGCCGGTGTTCCATGGAAGGAAGGGTTTCCTCAGCACGAAGATCCGTACGGTTACAAAAGCCGTAAGAGAAAGAAGGATCGGGAAGCAGATCGGATTGGCAAGGTAGAACGTGAATTAGCCGACATGAAGAGTATGATACATCAACTTAGCCAGGGAGGCGGATCTCGGCTGCAGGAAGATCCAGCATTGGATCTTAATAGTCAGCGGAGAAGCAGCGTGGCTTCCACGGAGGTCCCAGCAGATGAGCATGAAGCACCGGGGTCTCGCTACCCCGTGGATGATGTTAGGGAGATGACAAATTGTGAGCTACATCAGCCAATGAAGAACATGACCATCAAGGTGGCGAGCGGCGACGCTTTACCTTGTCTACCTGAAGCACTCCACCATGGGAACCTGATACCGGCTGGCTATGCTCGTGTCTCGGTGCTTGACATAGTCAGCTCGTTCGAGGACCTAGAGCTTGATTTTGCTACACCTGAAGGGGATCGGAGACTTGGAGATGTCAAGCGCCAAATCGTTTTATGGCAAAAGAAATACATCAAGTTTCTAGGATCAGCGCCAAGGCCACTGACTCCGAGGAATCCAAGTCCACCCTCCCCCGGTGAACGTCGTCCACCTACGCCGCCCCCGAGTCCACCTCGGGCGCCACGTCAGCCGACGCCACCCCCGAGTCCACCTCCAGCGCTGCGTCAGCCGACGCCACCCCTGAGTCCACCTCGGGCGACGCGTCAGCCGACGCCGCCCCGTAGTGCACCTCCCGCGCGTCAGCCAACATCGTCCCCCAGTGCACCTCCCGCGCGTCAGCCAACGCCGTCCCCCAGTGCACCTCCAGCGCGTCACGCGAAGCCGCCCCCCAATACTACTTAGACAGGGAAAAAGCGGAGCAGGTCCGCTACGGTTAGTACTACTGATAAGGTAGTACATAAGACCACGAAGATACCAGAGCCATCGCTAAAGCCTCTTCCCAAGAGAGCTTATGACCGGACTCCCGAGGAAAACGAGGCGATAGTACGCGCCGAAGTGAAGGCATTTTTTGCACCGAAAGTGCCTGAGCCCAAGCCGACATACACGGAGAAACAAAAGGACTGGGCTTATGGTATGCTTACTGCAGATCCCCAATATAAGATGAATCTGCCATCAGACTATAAACGCGAAATTGAAAGGCAAAGTGACTTGGCCAAGGCAAAAAGAAGCGGGAAACAAATTCCCCAGCTTGGAGAACAGAAGAATCAATCGGTCGCCCCGCTCATAGTCGGCCCCCCCGATATCGATATGTCCTTCAGAGCCGATTTGGAAGAGGACCGATTGTTATTGAACCCAGAGTAGTAGCAGCTGCACAACTATTGGGTTTAACTGTAAGGGAGGCAAAAGAGAACGCGAACGTCTTGAATGTGCCTCTTCTAGTTATGTTAGGCCTTGAAGAAGCGCCACTGGGAGAGGTAGTAGAGCAATATGTAATGGGGGGGGGGGGCTCTGATCAAGCCTGAGGAGGAACGCGGTCTATCAACACATATGCGAAATCTGCTCGGCTGGTACAAGGTGCATATACAAAAAAAGGACTTCAAACGTTTTATCCTCTTGGACGTTAGAGAGGAGCATTACTTCAAAAGATACATGGTACATATTCCAATGGATGAATTGTTTCACATATTCAATCAGCGCGATCTCGACAAGTCTACCATCAGTTGCTATTGTCTGTAAGTGATTTATATTCAAGTATCTAGCTAAGCTCGTTCATTGCCTATATATCTTAATTAACTATATGATTTTTGTATGCTATTATGCAGATTTAAGATGTTTGAATACAAAAAAAAGGGAATCCATGACGTTGGGTTCATTGACCCATATATCATTAATGAAAGGATGTTAAAAGATCACCCCAGAGACGTGGAGAAGGACCTCTTCAGATTTTTTGTCAAGCAAAGTCTTAAAAGAGAACTTCTATTTCCTTACAACTTCAAGTGAGTGTTTCTATCTTCTAGACATTCTTTTTTGCTTACTCGATGTTAAGTGTAATTGATGAGTTATGCATGCGTGTCTGCAGTTACCACTGGATTCTGCTAAAGATTCAATTGGACACATCAACTGTTCATATCTTGGACTCATTGGATAAGCCCGACGTCCTATTTAGCGACATGAAAGAAATGCTGCAAAAGTAATTTCAATCATTACCCGACTATATATATCAGCTCCTTTCATTAATTTCCTGATATCAAGTATTTAATAACTCATTTGCTCATTTTCTTTGCCCTGTAGCGTTTGGACACGTTTCAGAAGGTCGGTAAGAGGTGAATTCAAAGAACAGCTAACTTTTAAAAAGATAAAGGGTTTGCAGCAACCACCGGGACCAATCTCTGTGGATTCTACGCCTGCGAGTTCATCCGGTGGTACACCAGTGAGCGGAGAGCACGTACCACAGACTTTGATGTACGTAAATAATATTCACAGTTTTCTTTTATTATAATCAATTGTGTTGAGTTTCATCCAACTTATATATATCCATATCGATCTTCTTAAAGTTGTATGTGATGCGGGAGAAGCTCGTACCAACCCAACGCCTAAAAGCAATTCAAGAGGAGCTGGCAGGATTCATCATGAGGGAGGTCCTCGATGATAAAGGAGAACACTATGTGGAGGACGAAGAACGCTATCTGTAATTTAGTGATCTCCATGTAACTTAGTTTGTTTTGAAACTTGTTTGAAAAATAGTTGTACATACACTTGTTTGAAATTGTAGTATATACAGTCGCGAGACATCGTATAATATTATATATGCATGCACCAACGTGTAATGTGTATGTACTAGTCGTAGAATATAGGTACGGAAACTCGTTTGAAATTAAAATGAACCCTAATTAAGCATAAACCCTAAACCTATAATCTGAAACAGCAATAAAAATAAAAACAAAAACAGAACACTTTAGTCCCGGTTCTCATTACGAACCGGGACTAATGGTCCCCGAGACGGCGCTCCCAGCCGTGCCCACGTGGACGGCCTTTAGTCCCGGTTCGTTTGCAACCGGGACTAAAGGGTGAGGGCCATTAATCGCGCTTTGCTAGTCCCGGTTTGGAAACCGGGACTAAAGGCCGTTACAGACCGGGATTAATGGCCCTTTTTCCACCAGTGAGTACACCCTCCTCGCCTGCCAGTGCTGATCCCAGGAGCGCACCTTCCTCGCCAACCGTGCGTCGGACAGTGCACCCTTCCCGAATGAGGAGGCCCAGTCCGGGGCGTCCACGCCTCCTGGTCGACAGCCCGCAAGTGGGCCTGCCGGTCCCGCTCCTGCGCCACGACGTGATGAGGGCCCCGATCCAAGCGCGGTTCCCGCGCCTGCTCCCGACCGCGGGGTCCAGACGCCCACGCGGGGACCTGGCATTGGCCAGGGTGCGCCTGCTCCCGACCCTGCTCCTGATCGTGGGACCTAGCCGCCCACACGCGGATCTGGCGCTGGACAGAATGCGCCCGTGGCTGGAGCTCCTGTGGCAGGGGATGGATCTTCTGCTCCGATTAACCCTGCATCTCCTCTTGCTGCACCCACATGGCTACAAAAAGGTATTAAACAACCTAAGAAATACACTGACGGTACAATACGGTATTCTTTCTTGTGTGCTATAGGAGAACCAGCAAATCTACACGAAGCACTACATCATGAGGATTGGCGCAAGGAGATGAATGAGGAGTATAATGCTCTTGTTCAGAACAAGACATGGCACTTGGTCCTGCCGCACAAAGGTAACAAAAATATCATCGATTGCAAATGGGTCTACAACATCAAGAAAAATGCAGATGGCTCTATTGATCGGTATAAAGCACGCTTGGTTGCAAAAGGCTTCAAGCAACGCTACGGTATTGATTATGAGGACACTTTTAGTCCCGTTGTAAAAGCAGCCACTATTCGTCTTGTTTTGTCTATTGCTGTTTCTCGGGGTTGGAGTCTTCGACAACACGATGTCAAGAATGTGTTTCTTCATGGCGTTCTGGAAGAGGAAGTGTACATGAAACAACCGCCTGGGTATGAAGATCCTCATACACCTAATCATATTTGCAAGTTGGACAAAGCTTTGTATGGTCTCAAACAGGCCCCGAGAGCATGGTATTCGCGTTTGAGCACCAAGCTTCAGCAACTAGGTTTTCGACCATCTCAAGGTGACACGTCATTATTTATTTATGACACACCAGGTATCACTGTCTATGTTCTTGTTTATGTGGATGACATTATAGTTACAAGCTCGTCACACCAAGCTATATCCACACTTGTCCATAATTTAAATGCTAACTTTGCTATTAAGGATTTAGGTGACTTACATTTCTTCTTGGGTATTGAAGTTAAGAAAATCCAAGATGGTCTTGTTCTCACTCAAGAAAAGTATGCCTCGGATTTACTAGCAAAACTTGGTATGGACAAGTATGCAGATTGGGCAGGGTGTGTTGATGACAGAAGGTCAACTGGAGGCTTTGCAATCTTTTTTGGACCAAACCTCATATCATGGAGTGCTAAGAAACAACCAACTGTGTCCAGATCAAGCACAGAGGCTGAATACAAATCCCTAGCAAATGCAACAGCAGAAGTCATTTGGGTTGAGACTATTTTAAAAGAATTGGGTATCAAAATCAAAGAAGTTCCATGCTTATGGTGCGATAACATGGGTGCCACATATTTGTCTGCCAATCCCATTTTTCATGCAAGGACCAAACATATAGAAATTGATTTCCATTTTGTCAGAGAACGAGTGGCTCAGAAACTTCTTGATATAAGATTTATTTCAACACATGATCAAGTTGCTGACGGCTTCACGAAGGCTTTAGGTTCTAAGGACTTTGAAAAATTCAAGTATAATCTAAACTTGTACAAGTTTTGATTAAGGGGGAGTGTTAGGAATTCTTGCCAAATACAATTGTACACTGATTACGCCATATATAAGGCATGAATCAGTATTAGGAGGCAAGGAATTAATCCCTACGATTGTGCATGGTTGAGTCAACCAGGATGACCGTTTGGGGATGCTCCCTCTTACCGAAACTACCTTGTAATCGTTGCTTGTAACCGTTGCCCTTGGGCCTATATTAACACGTAAACGATGGGAGGTAAACCATGATTCACCCAGCGATCATTATCTCTCGATAAAACTAACACCAAATCAAACACACAGGCACCGCAGAGATTCTGCTTGCACAACCGGAGCTGCATGGATGCAATACATATGGTATGCTGCATCTGGCGGTGCAGAATTCTGGTCACATTGTCCAGCATAAAGCATCATGGAAAAGGAAATGCAGTGCCTGGCCGGCCGGCTAGGGCTCATAAAGCGGACATGTTTTCTGATGGAAACTGGAAAGAACACAACGCGACACGAGCTACTAGCAGATTACGCAGTGACGGTGCAGGGCTACACAGGAAGGGAGTGATACTACGGAGATACTAGTACGCATTTCTGCAGCGGGGAGAGCGAAGATGATGTGGTGGTGGGAGCAGCCTTTCGATTTCGGCCTTTCCGCTCCCCGCTGTGCCGTTGTACGAAATGAGACAGGAGAGCTTGGCCAGGCTGAGGATTGACCGTGCCAAGCTGCCATGAACGAGCAACGAACAAACGCTGGAGCTCTCACATGCACGGATGGTGCGAAAGCCGTTGGGAAATCTGAAAGGCGATGGAGTTACCTTGATTTTGCCCAATTGGGCGCCCTCTTCTCAAAGTTCATTGATTGTCACACACCTGAACATTCATCCTGGCTAGGCTACCGTGGCCTTTCCTATGTGAAGTGCAACTCTTTGATCACAGTTGCAGCAGTGAGTAGTGACCGACCGGACGATGCATCACGGCCAATCCATCAACCTCTCTAGTCTCTACTCCTGCTCATGTTTAACCACTGCCCGTTTGCCCATGGCCGACGCACCCTACAAGTCTACCTGTACCCAAGGCTATATAGGGCTATGCATGTCATTTCATGCAGCGGCCATTGGAAGCCCAGATCGACCCTACCCGGAAAATCTGCGCGGGCTGCGGCCGATGGAAGGCTGAGCAGACAGATACAGCAGTGCATGTGCATGCATGCAAGGGAAAGAAATATTGAGCGGCAAAGAGATGATCAGGTCCGTCCTGCAGAGATTTGGCTTTGTTCTACACTTCTGCGTACAAGAAAATAGCCACGTACGGTTGTACATCTGTGGACACCCAGAAAGAAAGCGTACCCGATAGACCTTGCAACTTGCATAGCTTGCAACCCGAAATGAGATGAAAAGCGGGCTAGCTAGTCTGAAGATAAACAATCGACGCAAGATCAAGAGGGATGTCCAATCCATCTCGATACGTCAATCCGTGCTGTCAAGACAAATCAAATGCAGAGGACATCATTGCGACTACTATCTTCAAGACAAATCATCGCATCACTCGGTCAGGTCAGTCAGATGACTTGACAATGGACGGTAAAATGAAATTTTGGCTGCTGAACTTGTTCCACTCCACTGATGGACGGATGCATCTCTGCCCAGCATGCTCTACGCGTGAGTACCAGTAGAACAAAAACAGAAATAACCTAGCAAAAAAAAAGAAATAACCTAGCACAATATTTTTTTCGTGTATCATGCAATCGTACCTAGTGTGTCTAATATATATTTCCAGAGATCAGGATGTTTTTGAGCTATTCGTTTTTTCTTATTTTCAAAATTTCAGAAAACTATGAAAGCCAGAGAGTGGTTATTGTAAATGCCACAGCAAACTGCTAGTGCTACTATCCCTAATAATTTCAGTCTTATTTGCAAATTCACGTGTACATGATTTTATGATAAAAAAACCTCTAGTAGTCATAATTCATAAATTGTTGAAAGTTGTCCTTGTTCTGTCCCGGTGTTACGTTTTTTACCATTCAACTTTAGTGTAAGATTTTGAATCTGCTTTACAATGTTCAAAATATTTTGAGAATTTACGTCGGAGTGAGAGGTGTTTGGTTTTTCATTGTTTTGCACACTATGCATTCAAAATAGGTTAATTTGGTATAATTACATTCTCTAGATTGATGCAATGTTTTTGCCCCTGTTTCAAAAAAAATAATGATTACATTCTCCATTTTTATTAACACAATGGAAAACAGTGATGAAAGGCCGAAAGTACACCGGGCGTTTGTCATTCAAAAGTACTAGTAGTACTTTCACTTTTTCTCATGAAAATTGGAAGAGGTGACCAGAGGTTGGGAAATGTGGAAGGCAATGACCTCCGACCCATATTATCTTTCGCAAATATTAGCTTTCACAAATATGGATGTATCTAGACATATTTTAGTGCTAGATACTTTTGTATTTGCAAAAGGTAATATACTAATATGAGCCGGAGGGAGTACCTTAGGGCATCTTCAACGGCCCGACGCAAACGGACCGAGGCCGTCCGAATCGGTCCGTTTTTGACAGGTCTGGGAAAAAGTACTCCCAGCGGCCCGACGCATTTTCGTTGGCCTGTCCGCGGGATGCAAACGCGGCCCAAATTTGGATGTAGTTTGCGTCATCGCGGACTGACCACGCAGTCCACACATGCCCTCCCTCTTCGCCCGGAGGCCCACCTGCCAGCGACCGCGGCCGCTTCGTCTCCTGCACACGCGTCGATTCAGCGTCCTTTGCTTGGGGAAAGGTTGCATCGCCGCTTCCCAGTCTGCGCCGCCACCAATGGCGCTGCATCACAGGCCACCGTCGCTTCCAGTTCTGCGCCGCCATCAATGGCCTTCGGAGACCGCGTCCTCTTCCCTTTATAACATGCGCTCCCCCGTGGCCATGCACCGGTCGGGTCTACTCAGCGATGCCGAGTACGACTATGATGCGGATCCGTACCCGCAACAGCAGGTGCCGCACCGGGTGCCACCGCCACCCGAGGAAGACAAGGAGGAGCAGGTGATGGAGGCGTCGGTGCTGCCGGTAGAGCAGTACCAGCCGCTGGACCTGTCGGAGGAGGAGGCCCTACGACGGGCCATCGAAGAGAGTGAGCTCGCCGAGCTCCAGAACTGGGAGGGCCTCGGGGCGCAGCTGGCCGCCTCGGTATCCACAAGCCGCGGCGGCGCCTCCAGCAGCGGAGCCGGCATGTCCAGCAGCCGCGCCGCCCCACCACCATCACCGCCACCGCCAGCTGCCGAGCACCAGCCTTGGGGCTACGCCGTCTAGGAGTCGCACGCTCGCGCGCCTCCCATTCAGGTGAACTGGGGGCTTGGGGCTATGCCGAGCCCCAGACTCCTACGCAGACACCTCCCAAGGCTTCGGCACCGGCGCCTCTAGCCCCAGGGATGCCGATGGTGCCCTGGCCGTTCCCCTAGGACCCACCGCTGATGGTCGACCTCACCGACGACGAGTAGGCGTGGCGGCGCATGAAGCCCTAGTTTTCTAGGGCTTTTTAAATTTATGTTTTTATTTTGAGTTCTAGGACACAGTACCGACGCAAACGGCAAAGGGGAGGACAAGTCTCTTTTCATATATCCACCGCAAACGGACCGAATCGGCCACGATTTAGAGCCGAATGCGTTCGGCCGTTGGAGATGCACTTAATTTTTGCCCAACTGGTGCCCTTTTTCCCTAAGGGCATCTCCAGCGGGTCGACCCAAACGGACACCGCAGGTCCGAATTTGTCCGTCCGGACAGACCGGCCGAAAAACAACGACCCAGCGGGCCGAACTAAACTAGTCCGGGGGGGAGGACACACCCATCCGTGGCCCAAATTTGGGGCACCGATGGGTCCACGCGGACAGAAGCCGGAGAGGCAATCTGTCCGCCCGTGTCCTCACTGGCCCCACTGTCAGCTACACAAAAAGTGTCTACGACGACGCTATACAAAAAGGTTCCTACTGCCGGCCGTATCTACTCGCCGGCGTGCGCCGCCGTCCTCGCCGCCGCCGTCGCGCGGCTACTCCTCGGCCACGTCGTCGTCCTTGGCGATGACGTCGGCCCAGGGCCGCTCGACGCGGGGGGGGGGGCGTCGTCGATGGCCTGCTGTGCGTGGGCGATCGCCGCCTCCTGGCGAGCGCTGCTGGCGCGTAGTTGACGTGGGAGAATATAGTTGATGTAGGAGCTTCTTCTTCTTCAAGTCCCCGGCAACGGTGCCAGAAAAACAGCTTGATGCGTGGTGAATGACCAGCCCGTTGGGAACCCCAAGAGGAAGGTGTGATGAGTATAGCAGCTGGTTTTCCCTCAGTTAAGAAACCAAGGTTTATCGTTCTTGGAGAGGAGAGACAAACGACTGAAGGTGATGCTTGCTAGTTTGCGACAGCTTCGGACAATTTATATATGGCACCTCGTCCAAGTTTTGCTTGCTAGCTGCAACGCGGAACCTGCACACACACAACCAAGTACTTTGCTCCCAACTTACGATGAGGTTGTCAATCTCACCGGTTTGCTTGAAACAAAGGTTATGAGTGTATCGAGTGGAAAACAATAGAGTATGCAAATAAAGTAAACAATGCGAGTAAAGTAAACAAGTGATAGCAATATGATGGAAATAGGACCGGGATCCACAGTTCATGATGGGTTCGTAGCATAGAAAACAAAAATTTTCCTACGCAAGAACACATAAACTAGCCAAGATACTCTACGAGGTGGTAGCAACGGAGACTAACCCTCGACGACCGTAAGCGGGGATTACATTCCCGATAGAGAGTCGGTGAAGACGCACGTAGTCGACGTAGTTGTTCACTTGACGTAGTCGACGTAGAGGTTCACTCGACGATCACAGGATCGTGTACACGGCGCCACAAGTGGCAGCGCCCCCGTGCTCGGTCACACGTACAGCTCGACGTCGACTCCTCCACGCCCTCAGTCCAGCGGGGCAGCGGAAGAAGGGATCCACCAGATACTCCACCACACACTTCTCCAAGTGTATGAACTACGAACTACAATTTCGGCAGACCTTCGCTAAGCAGAGACGGAAATTGGGCAGCAACTATGCGAGGGAGGGGAGGATCAAGAAGTGTGTGACATGGAGGAGAGGGAGGGGTTTATATAGAGGAGGAGGGGCAGCCCCCAAGGGGTGGCCGGCCAAGGAGGGTCTCCTCCTCTTCATGACCCCCTCTTCATTCCCTTCATGGTGGTAACCCCCTCATCAACATGAGGTAACCCCCATTTTAATGCATGACATTCATGCTAATTAAAATTCACACTTATTGATTTAATAAAACATTTTTATTTCTTTAATATTTGTTAATTCATTCAATTAACAAACATTAACAAATACACCCTTGAGTTATTTCGATATCCCAAAACAGTTTCGATGCTTTTCTGAAACAACCCTTGTGCTGTCCTGTAATTCGATCGGAGTATCGTATCCACTCAAAAACGACGGCGAACCTTAAGTGTGTCACCCTACGGTTCGTGAATAACGTGGACATGATCGAGACTCCTCTCCGATCAATAATCAATAGCGGGATCTGGAAATCCATGATGACTCCCACTTACTCAACGATGAACTAGTGATCGTGTGAACCAGTAATGAACATAGTTAATTCCCTTTGTCTCACGATATTATTACTTGTCCGAGATCCGATCATTTGGTATCAACCATACCTAGTTCGATCTCGTTCCCGACAAGTCTCTTTACTCGTTCCGTGATAATGCATTCCTGTGACCTAGTCACATGCTTGCAAGCGATTCTAATACAATATCACCGAGAAGGGCCCAGAGAATATCTTCCCGTCATCGGGTCGGACAAATTCCACTCTTGATCCATGAGCCTCAACTAATACTTTCAGAATACCCAAATCAACCTTTATAATCACCCTGTGACGGTGTGACGTTTGATATCATCAAAGCACTCTTCCGGTATCAGTGATTAACATGATCTCATGGTCTGAGGATTAGAACTATTTCGTATGAGTTTGATATAGCAAAGAACTTGATGACTTGATCGTATTGCTATTCGTACTATGGGTGTGAGTGTTCATCACATCATTCTTCTAATGATATGACCCCGTTATTAACAACATCCAATGTTCATGATCAGGAAACCTTGATCATCGGTTAATCAACGAGCTAGCATAAAAGAGAGGCTTTACTAGGAACCCTTTTAGTTTATTAATCACACAAGTATTAATGTTTCCAATTAATACAATTCTAGCATGAGAAATAAACATCTATTATGAACACGGAATAATATAATAACAACTTTATTATTGCCTCTTGGGCATATTCCTTTCAGTCTCCCACTTGCACTAGAGTCAATAATCTAGATTACATAGTGATGAATCTAACACCCATTGAGTTCTGGTGTTGATCATGTTTTGCCTTGGGGAGAGCTTTAGTCAGTGGATCTGCCACATTCAGATCCGTGTGTACTTTGCAAATCTTTACATCACCATCCGTGACATGCTCACGGATGGAGTGAAATCGGCGCTTTACATGCTTGAATTTCTTGTGAGACCTTGGCTCCTGAGTATTGGCAATGGCACCATTGTTGTCGCAATAGATAACCATTGGATCCAATGCACTCGGAACCACACCCAGTTTGGATATGAACTCCTTCATCCAAACTGCTTCCTCCGCCGCTTCTGAAGTAGCAATGTATTCCGCCTCTGTTGTTGATCTCGCCACCACGCTTTGCTTGGAACTCCTGCAGCTTACTGCTCCTCCATTCATAACAAATACGTACCCGGATTGAGACTTAGAGTCATCCGGATCAGTGTCGAAGCTAGCATCGACGTAACAACTTGCGACGAGCTCTTCTTCACCGTTATATACGAGAAACATATCCTTAGTCCTTCGTAAGTACTTAAGGATATTCTTGACCGTCGTCCAGTGTTCCAAACCTGGATCAGATTGGTACCTACTAGTCAAACTAATAGCATGTGCCACATCTGGTCTTGTACGTAACATGGCATACTTGATAGAGTCTATGGCAGAGGCATAGGGAATCTTATTCATCTCTTCTCTATCTTCAGCTGTAGCCGGACCTTGAGTCTTACTCAAGATCTTTCCTTGCAACATAGGTAAGAACCCTTTCTTACTATCCTCCATTCTAAACCTCTTTAGAATCTTGTTAAGGTATGTACTTTGTGATAGCCCAATTAAGCATCTTGATCTATCTCTATAGATTTTGATGCCTAAAATATACGCCGCTTCACCAAGGTCTTTCATCGAAAATTTACTGTTTAAGTAATCTTTTACGCTCTTCAAAAGTTCCGTATCATTTCCAATCAGCAATATGTCATCCACATATAATATTAGAAATGCTACAGAGCTCCCACTCACTTTCTTGTAAATACAAGTTTCTCCATAAGTTTTGACAAATCCAAACCCTTTGATAACTTCGTCAAAACGGAGATTCCAACTCCGGGATGCTTGCTTCAGTCCATAGATAGATCGCTGAAGTTTGCATACCTTGTCAGCATCCTTAGGATCAACAAAACCCTTGGGCTGTACCATGTACAACTCTTCCTCAATGTTACCATTAAGGAACGCGGTTTTCACATCCATCTGCCAAATTTCATAATCGAAAAATGCAGCAATTGCTAACATAATCCTAACAGACTTTAGCATCGCTACAGGTGAGAAAGTCTCATTGTAGTCAATTCCTTGAATTTGTCGGAAACCTTTTGCGACAGGTCGTGCTTTATAGACGGTCACATTACCATCAGCGTCTGTTTTCTTCTTGAAAATCCATTTATTCTCAACGGCCTTTCGGTCATTGGGAAGTTCCACCAAAGTCCATACTTGGTTTTCATACATGGATTCCATTTCGGATTTCATGGCTTCATGCCATTTGTTGGAATTTGGGCTCATCATTGCTTCATCATACGTCGCAGGGTCATCATTCTCAATAATGGCATTTACGATAAGATCACCGTACCATTCAGGAGTGGCACGTGTTCTTGTCGACCTGCGAGGTTCGGTAGCATTCTCTTTTGGAGTTTCATGATCTTCATCATTAGCTCCCACTTCATTTGGTGAAGTCACCACTGGAACGGTTTCTGACGTTGCGCCACTCGCCAATTCATGAAGAGGAGGTTCAATAACCTCATCGAGTTCTACCTTCCTACTATTCACACCTTTTCAGAGAAACTCCTCCAAAAAGGATCCGTTCTTAGCAACAAACACTTTGCCTTCGGATCTGTGATAGAAGGTGTACCCAATTGTTTCTTTAGGGTATCCTATGAAGACGCATTTTTCCGCTTTGGGTTCGAGTTTATCAGGCTGAAGTTTCTTCACATAAACATCGCATCACCAAACTTTTAGAAATGACAGCTTAGGTTTGTTTCCAAACCATAATTCATACGGTGTCGTTTCAATGGATTTAGATGGAGCCCTATTTAAAGTGAAAGCGGCTGTTTCTAGCGCATAACCCAAAAAAGATAGTGGCAGATCGGTAAGAGACATCATAGACCGAACCATATCCAATAAGGTACGGTTACGACGTTCGGATACACCATTTCGTTGTGGCATTCCAGCGGGAGTGAGTTGTGAAACTATTCCACATTCTCTCATATGTGCGCCAAACTCGTAACTAAGATATTCTCCTCCACGATCAGATCGTAGAAATTTAATCTTTCTGTTACGATGATTTTCTACTTCACTCTAAAATTCTTTGAAATTTTCAAGCGTTTCAGACTTGTGTTTCATTAAGTAAATATACCCATATCTACTTAAGTCATCAGTGAAAGTAACAAAATAACGATATCCACCACGCGCCGGCACACTCATAGGTCCACATACATCGGTATGTATGATTTCCAATAAGTCTGTCGCCCGTTCCATTGAACCGGAAAACGGCGTTCTAGTCATCTTGCCCATAAGACATGGCTCGCATGTCTCAAATGATTCATAATCAAGTGATTCCAGAAGTCCATCCGAATGAAGCTTCTTCATGCGTTTAACACCAATATGACCTAAACGGCAGTGCCACATGTATGCGGCTATATCATCATTTGACTTAATTCTTTTGGCATTCACATTATGAATATGTGTTTCATCACTATCGAGATCCAAAAGAAATAAACCTTTCTTCTCAGGTGCATGTCCATAAAAGATATTATTCATATAAATTGAACAACCATTGTTCTCAGACTGGAATGAATAATTGTCTCGCATTAAACAAGATCCAGATATAATGTTCATGCTCAACGCAGGCACCAAATAACATTTATTCAGGTTTAAAACTAATCCAGATGGTAAATGTAGAGGCAGCGTCCCGACGGCGATCACATCAACTTTTGATCCATTGCCGACGCACATCGTGACCTCATCCTTCGCAAGTTGCCGCTTATTCTTTAGCCCCTGTTTCGAGTTACATATGTGAGCAACCGAACCCGTATCAAATACCCAGGTGCTATTGCGACTACTAGTAAGGTACACATCAATAACATGTATATCATATATACCTTTGTTAATCTTCCCGTTCTTCTTATCCGCCAGATACTTTGGGCAGTTGCGCTTCCAGTGCCCCATTTCCTTGCAGTAGAAACACTCAGTTTCAGGTTTAGGACCAGCCTTGGGTTTCCTCTCAGAACCGGCAACAGTTTTGCCGTCCTTCTTGTTTCTACCCTTGGACTTATTATCCTTTCTACCTTTCTTGAAACTAGTGGTCTTATTGACCATCAACACTTGATGTTCCTTTTTGATCTCCACTTCTGCAGTCTTAAGCATTGAGAGAAGCTCGGGGAGAGACTTCCTCATGCCCTGCATGTTGTAGTTCATCACAAAGCCCTTGAAGCTAGGTGGGAGAGATTGGAGAACCCGATGTATTCCCAACTCATTGGGAATCGTTATTCCCGAAGAGATGAGCTTATCGGCGTACCCAGACATTTTGAGTATGTGCTCGCTAACGGAGTTGTTCTCTTCCATCATGCAGCTAAAGAACTTTTCTGAAGCATCATAACCCTCCACGGTAGTATGGGAGTCGAAGATCAGTTTCAACTCTCCCATTGTATCATAAGCGTTGCTGTTCTCGAAACGTTTTCGCAGCTCCGGCTCAGGTCCATACAGTATACCGCAATGAACTAAACTGTGGTCCTCCTTACGAGTCAGAAAAACATTTTTTTCTTCATCAGGAGCATCTTCTGCAGGCGGGTTACCTAGCGGTGCCTCAAGCACATAGCCCTTTTGAGAGGCATTGAGGAGGATCCTCAAATTAAGTGCCCAGTTGGTGAAGTTGCTACCGTTGGTGGCTAGTTTTTCTTTCTCCATGAACGCATTGAAATTAAGAGCAGGTGGTGCCATGATCTACAAATTATTTGTAAAGTTAATTTAGACTAAGTTCATAATAGAATGAGTTCAGGTTAAATCAAATTCTACGTGAACTCCCACTTAAAAACAACATCCCTCCTAGTTTTCTTAAGTGACTACACGAACCAAATCCACTATACCGCAACTGATCATCACGTGCAACGGTATAGTTTTAAAGGCGAACATCACCATGTTCATCATATCAACCATATGACTCATGCTTAACCTTTCGGTTCGTGTTCCGAGGCCATGTCTGTAAATGCTAGGCTCGCCAAGTAGAACCATAGCATTTGCGTGTGTAAAATTGTCTTATACCCGTCGTATGTGAACGTAGAGTCTATCACACCCGATCATCACGAGGTGTCTCAAAACGACGAACTTTCTTGACGGTGCATGATATGGGAGAACACATTTTTATCTTGATATTTATGTGAGAGGAATCATCTTATAATGCTACCGCGCGATCAAATCTAAGCAGAATAAGATGCATAAAAGGATAAACATCACATTAATATATAATGTGATATGATATGGTCCTTCACGCATTCGATCTCCATCTTGTGCATCATGGTATGATCTCCATCATTCCACCGGCGTAGCACCAAGGTCCATGGTGCGCCACCTTGGTTGTCTTCCTCCATTACAATATATTACTTGGATATATATATACGGCACGCATGCCATTTAAATGTAAAGACAACCATATGGCTCCTGCCGGTTGTTTATAACTTGCAAAAAGGATCATTGCATACAATTTGTAACATAAACAATTTAACCATATCACATCACATACCCTGCAAAAATAAGTTAGACGTTTCTAATTTGTCTTGCATATTTTACGTGGTTTGGGGCTTTTCTAGGAAGAACCGTTCTTACCTACGAACATGAAACCACAACGGTGATAAAAATATTATTAACAACTATTTGTAAAATAGATCATAACTATAGTGGGAGAAACGTACACCCGCAAAGCCACATATGCCGAAGCATGTCAAGTGTGGGACAAGTCTCGTGAACGCGGTCACGTAAGGTTAGTCTCGGGCAGCTTCAATCCCACTATGCCACTATGATCCAAAATACAATTTTTTTTTTGCAATAACATGATCATCAACGCCCACATCCACATGTGTTCTAGCCGTGCATACCAACTATGCATAGATATGGCTCTGATACCACTGATGGGTTCGTAGCATAGAAAATAAAAAATTTCCTACGCAAGAACACATAAACTAGCCAAGATACTCTACGAGGTGGTAGCAACGGAGACTAACCCTCGACGACCGTAAGCGGGGATTACGTTCCCGCACAAACTTTGACGATGGAGAGTCGGTGAAGACGCACGTAGTCGACGTAGTTGTTCACTTGACGTAGTCGACGTAGAGGTTCACTCGACGATCACAAGATCGTGTACACGGCGCCACAAGTGGCAGCGCCCCCGTGCTCGGTCACACGTACAGCTCGACGTCGACTCCTCCACGCCCTCGGTCCTGCGGGGCAGCGGAAGAAGGGATCCGCCGGACACTCCACCACACACTTCTCCAAGTGTATGAACTACGAACTATAATTCCGGCAGAGCTTCGCTAAGCAGAGATGGAAATTGGACAGCAACTATGCGAGGGAGGGGAGGATCAAGAAGTGTGTGACATGGAGGAGAGGGAGGGGTTTATATAGAGGAGGAGGGGCAGCCCCCAAGGGGTGGCCGGCCAAGGAGGGTCTCCTCCTCTTCATGACCCCCTCTTCATTCCCTTCATGGTGGTAACCCCCTCATCAACATGAGGTAACCCCCATTTTAATGCATGACATTCATGCTAATTAAAATTCACACTTATTGATTTAATAAAACATTTTTATTTCTTTAATATTTGTTAATTCATTCAATTAACAAACATTAACAAATACACCCTTGAGTTATTTCGATATCCCAAAACAGTTTCGGTGCTTTTCTGAAACAACCCTTATGTTGTCCTGTAATTCGATCGGAGTATCGTATCCACTCAAAAACGACGGCGAACCTTAAGTGTGTCACCCTACGGTTCATGAATAACGTGGACATGATCGAGACTCCTCTCCGATCAATAATCAACAGCGGGATCTGGAAATCCATGATGACTCCCACTTACTCAACGATGAACTAGTGATCGTGTGAACCAGTAACGAACATAGTTAATTCCTTTTGTCTCACGATATTATTACTTGTCCGAGATCTGATCATTTGGTATCAACCATACCTAGTTCGATCTCGTTCCCGACAAGTCTCTTTACTCGTTCCGTGATAATGCATTCCTGTGACCTAGTCACATGCTTGCAAGCGATTCTAATGCAATATCACCGAGAAGGGCCCAGAGAATATCTTCCCGTCATCGGGTCGGACAAATTCCACTCTTGATCCATGAGCCTCAACTAATACTTTCAGAATACCCAAATCAACCTTTATAATCACCCTGTGACGGTGTGACGTTTGATATCATCAAAGCACTCTTCCGGTATCAGTGATTAACATGATCTCATGGTCTGAGGATTAGAACTATTTCGTATGAGTTTGATATAGCAAAGAACTTGATGACTTGATCGTATTGCTATTCGTACTATGGGTGTGAGTGTTCATCACATCATTCTTCTAATGATATGACCCCGTTATTAACAACATCCAATGTTCATGATCAGGAAACCTTGATCATCGGTTAATCAACGAGCTAGCATAAAAGAGAGGCTTTACTAGGAACCCTTTTAGTTTATTAATCACACAAGTATTAATGTTTCCGATTAATACAATTCTAGCATGAGAAATAAACATCTATTATGAACACGGAATAATATAATAACAACTTTATTATTGCCTCTCGGGCATATTCCTTTCAGTTCACTAGTGGTGTCTCTCCATAAGATAAATAACACATGCTGGGTAAACAAATTACAGTTGGGCAATTGATAGAATAAAGATAAACGTGATATGTCAAGAAGATCACTATGAGATTTACTCTGGGCATTACAACAAGATATATAGACCGCCATCCAACTGCATCTATGACTAATAATCCACTTGTGGCGAATCAATCCGAGAACTCCACAAGTATTAAGTTGCGAACAACAGATAATTGCATTAAGCAAAGTGTGTAATGTAAACAAAGCATATGCCCTTGAGCATATGAATGTTGTTTTCTCCCTAGTAGCAACAGCACATCTACAACCTTAGAGGTTTCTGTCACTCCCCCAGGTTAAATAGAGGCATAAACCCACTATCGAGCATAAATATCCCCTCTTGGAGTCACTAGCAACTACTCGGCCAAGATAGCTACTAACAACGGAGAGCATGCAAGATCATAAACAACATAGAGATAACAAAAGATAATATTCAGTACAACAACTTAATCATAAACACCAATATTCATCGGATCCCAACAAACCAAACATGTAGAATTACATAACGGTGATCTCAATCATGTAGGGCAGCTCATGAGATCTAAAAATGAAGCACATGGTAGAGAAGACAACCATCTAGCTACTGCTATGGACCCATAGTCCAAGGTAGACTACTCACTCATCGCTCCGGAGGCAAGCATGGCAATGAAGAAGACCTCCGGTGGCGATTCCCCTCTCCGGCAGGGTGCCGGGAAGAGCTTCTGGACCCTCCCGATCTTTGGGTCGACGGCGGCGGTGGATCGCGATGTGTTCTGGAAAATTGATCGGGTACTTAGGTTTTTTCCGTCGGGGGGTCTTTATAGGCGAAGGGGCGATGTCAGGAGTGGGGCCAGGTGGCCTCACACCTAGCTGGCGCGGGCCAGGGGCTGGCCGCGCTGGCCTAGCGTGTGGGCCTTTGGTGGCCCCTCTCCTTCTCTCCTTCGGATCTCTGGAAGCTTCCGGGTAAAATAAGACTCCAGGAACTTGTTTCGTCCAATTCGGAGAATATTTCCTGTGTATCACTTCTGAAACACAAAAACAGCAAAAAACAGGAAACTGGCACTGTGGCGACTTGTTAATAGGTTAGTTCCGGAAAATGCATAAAAGTGCCACGAAGTGTAATGAAACAATAGGCAAATGGTGTAAAAATAAGCATGGAGCATCAAAAATTATAGATATGTTGGAGACGTATCAAGCATCCCCAAGCTTAACTCCTGCTCGTCCTCGAGTAGGTAAGTGATAACAAAAGAATAATTTTTGAGGTGACATGCACCTACACAATCTTGATCATATATGTAAGCATTTGTGAGCTGAGATCATAAGAACTCAAAACATGGGCATGAAGATATAATCTTGACAATAAGAACTTAGCAACCATGTTGTAAACATGCAAATGAACACAAACAAAAGATCATGAAAATGAAACAATGAAAGTCAAATGTGTGTTCAAATCATAAGGAAAAACATACAAATGGTTTTTAGCTTGTCCTTCAAAGAGAGCAAAACATAAATGCATAGGACACCTTCAAGTTTAAGAGGGCGACTAGATACAAATAATTTAAGAACAAGTGAAATTAACAATATGAGTCAATCAATGAACTTTGGGACAATGCATATTACACTAAGAATGACAACTATGCTCTCTTAATGGTGCATAAAGAAAGAAGGTGGTGACTCAACAAAAAAGTAGAAGAAAGGCCCTTCGCAGAGGGAAGCAGTGATTGCAAGTTTTATAACCTTCAAAAATTATGGTACTTACCGGCTTTGAGCTCTCATTTCCCCCATCATAATCATCTTGAATGGTTAAAGTTAATGCGAGAACAATTATGATGCATATGCTTGACAAATCATAAGTTGAAAACCTCGTGCCCCATGAATACGAGTACCCAAACCTCATGCTACTTTACTTAGAGTCCCAAGCAAGGCTCTTGTCATTGTAAGTATATGCATATCATTGAGAACCGCCAATGGGGTACCTCCGTGCCCGATGACATGGAACAAGCCCACACCAAAATGACAGGACAAGCAGACAATGAACACCTCGACATCTCTTTTATTTGCCTTTTGTTTAGCTTTTTATTGTGAGATGCGTCGTCGAATGTTCACCATGGGTATGCTGCAAATTTCCATCATGAATTATGCATGGCTTAGATTGGCGGCCTGGCATTTCCCTAACACATATACAAACTCCATGATCCCCACAAGATTCCCAATTCATTTCACACTGTGGGCATCCATAAACAAAAGATCACGATATCAACTCAAATAAGAAGTGCAATGTTGAAAGCTTGCCCATGACAGCATGGCTGGGCTAGAATCCAACTTACAACTTGCAAGCATAACAACTCAACATAAGAGAACACAATGTCAAATTTTAAGAACAGGAAAAAGTAAAGTGTGCCTTCCGGTTCGTGAGAGCTTTACTGACCGAATTTCGCATAACACTGGTAAGAGTTTAATTTGAAGAGAAAATAAAAGAAAGTCAAGTTTACTTGGAATAGCAAATTGCTAATAGGTATGTATGGTGGACACTTTGAAAAACTTTGGCTTTTAGGAGTTGGATGCACGAGTAGAGCTCATACTCAGTACAAGGCGAGGGCTAGCAAAAGACTGGGAGCGACCAACTAAGAGAGCAGTAATGGCCATAATCATGCAAAGCAACAAAGCGACATTAAAAGAAGCATAAGATGGCATCAAAAATCAAAAACTAAATGATCATAGAGGCTATTGGCGACTTTGTAAGAGTCTAACATGTGTGAGCATGCGCCAAGTCAACCCAAATAAAGCATCAAGGAGAAAACCAAAATAATGCTTCCAAACAACAAAAACAACGCATGATTTTTTTCAAAGGCTCATTAAGCAATCTCAGTTATTTGAGACAAGTCATGCTACAGCAAAACCACTAAGCATACTATCAAAAATACATCAAGCATGACATGAAAAAGCCTAAGCCGCAGTCTACACAAGCTCCTTCTTGTACCACTTTTTTGCACAAAGCTTTTTCTCTTTTCCAACACCATTTGAAATTTTTAAAGACACCTCTTTTGATGAAAACCAATAAAGATCGAAGGCAAAAATACACCTTGATGAAAAGATATGACATGGTCTGAACGCAAATCAAGGCAAAAATGAAAACCAAAAGCAGTAGTAGAAAAAGAAGAACACCCGGTTTTTGATAAGAGTGAAAACTAGAGCGTTCTTGGCAAATGAAAAAGGAGTACATCTCCTCCAAAGGAAATTTGTTGGGGTCCAACCATTTATTGCAGCAAACAAACAAACTAAACCAACTAAGAAAACTAAAACAACTGACGCTCCAAGAAAAACACATAGTGCATGAAGCAATAAAAATATAGTGTTTTGAAAGGTGACCTGATTTTTGCCGATGAAGAAGGGGTGCCTCGGGGGCATCCCCAAGCTTTGACGCTTGTACTTCTTGGATATTTATTGGGGTGATGCATGGGCATCCCCAAGCTTGAGCTTTTGTCCATCCTTCAACTCATCTCATCATTCTCCAATCCCTACACTTGAAAACTTCCTTCATACAAAACTAAACATAATTCTATTAGCAACATTAGTGCAAGCATAACATATAATCAATCCTCTTTTTGCTTCAAGTTTCAACTCAAAACCACCACATATATAGCAAATACTACTGTATCAACCTCCCCAAAAGTTCCGTGATCAAAAGAACTCAAAAGAAAGCGATAAAGTGGCAAACACAAATATTGGCAGAAATCTGTCAAAACTGAACAGCTGACAAAGGTCGAATTTTTGAGGGGTTTTCTGTTACTCAAATCAAAAAGTGTTCAACTAACAAAAGTTTGGATATAACCTGGGGAATATGCACAAGAAATCGCAGGTCCAAAAGATAAACAGAGAATGTACACGAATTTTTATGGTGCAGCACCGAAAACAGTTTCACGACAGCAACATCCCCAAATCCTTACCTCACTCGAATTAGAGGCTTCTCTTGGCACAAAAACGAAATAAAAAGGATAAGGAGCGGTCATTACAGTAGTAATGACTTCCAAGACTCAAATAAAATAAAAAGTACTGAAAAGAAACATTGGGTTATCTCCCAAGAGTGCTTTTCTTTAACGCCTTTGAGCTAGGCGCAGAAAATTGCGAATCAAGTAATATCAATAGATGAAGCATCAAGCTCATAATTTGCTCTAAGAATAGAGTCAAAAAGTAATTTCTTTCTTTTTAGGGAAGTGTTCCATACCTTTCTTTAGTGGGAATTGATATTTGATAGTGCCTTCCCTCATATCTATGATAGCACCTACAGTTCGAAGAAAGGGTCTTCCCAAAATAATAGGACATGAAGCATGGCATTCAACGTCCATAACAAGAAAATCAACGGGAATAAGGCTATTGTTAACCACAATAAGAACATCATTAATCCTTCCCAAAGGTTTCTTCTTAGCAACATCAGCAATAGGGACATCAAAATAACATTTTTCAAGCGGTGGTAAATCAAGCATGTCATAAATCTTTCTAGGCATGATAGAAATACTAGCACCTAGATCACATAAAGCATGGCAATCATAACCATTAACATGCATATTAATGATGGGTTCCCAACCATCTTCTAACTTCTTGGGAACGGAAGCTTTTTGCTTCAACTTTTCATCCCTAATTTTCATGAGAGCATTGGTAATATGCTTAGTAAAAGCAATATTTAAAGAAATAGCATTGGGAGTCAAAGCAAGCTTTTGCAAGAACAAAATAACTTCAGATATATTGCAGCCATCAACATCAAAATCATTAAAAGAAGTAGAGCTATCATCTCCTACACTCTAAAAAATTTCAGCACTCTTTTGAGAAAAAGTTTTGGCAGTTTTAGGCTTTTTAACACAGGGAGTGGGAGTTTTCTCTACCCCAATCAAAGTAAGAGGATTGCTAGCATTAGGAGCAACATCATTAGAGGTAGTAATGGTACATACCTTCATCTCTCTAGCCATCTCATCTTCTCTTTTCCACCTGGCATGCAATTCCGCTAACAATCTAATATTTTCATCAATTCCAACTTGAATAGCATTAGCGGTAGCAAAAACATTGTTCTCTTTCACATCATTAGGCAACACTTTTAATTTTAGAAGTTCAACATCATGCGCAGTCTATCAACTTTAGAAGCAAGGATATCAATTTTGCCTAACTTTTCCTCAACAGACTTGTTAAAAGCAGTTTGCTTACCGATGAAGTCCTTGAGCATTACCTCAAGCTCGGAGGGCACGGCCCTAGTGTTGTTGTAGGAATTAACATAAGAGTTACCATAACAATTACCATTGGTAGAAGGATACGGCCTATAATTGTTACTAGCAAAATTGTTCCTATAAGCATTGATGTTAAAATTATTGTTTCTAATGAAATTCACATCAACATGCTCTTCTTGAGCAACCAGAGAGGCCAAAGGAACATTATTAGGATCAACATGAGTCCTATCATTAGCAAGCATAGCCATAATGGTATCAATCTTATCATTCAAGGAAGAAGTTTCCTCAACAGAATTTACCTTCTTACCTTGTGGAGCTCTCTCGGTGTGCCATTCAGAATAATTTACCATCATGTTGTCGAGTAGCTTTGTTGCGGCGCCCAAGGTAAGGGACATAAAAGTGCCTCCAGCAGCTGAATCAAGTAGGTTCCTTGAAGAAAAATTCAGTCCTGCATAAAAAGTTTGGATAATCATCCAAGTAGTTAGTCCATGAGTGGGGCAATTCTCTTTATCATAGATTTCATTCTTTCCCAAGCTTGAGCAACATGTTCATTATCAAACTGAGTAAACATCATAATATTGCTACGCAGAGATATAATCTTAGCAGGAGGATAGTATCTACCAATAAAAGCATCCTTACACTTAGCCCATGAATCAATACTATTCTTAGTCAAAGACAGCAACCAATCTTTAGCTTTTCCTCTCAAAGAAAAAGGAAACAACTTGAGCTTACTAATATCACTATCAACATCCTTATATTTCTGCATCTCACATAGCTCAACAAAATTGTTGAGATGAGCTGCAGCATCTTCAGTACTAGCACCGGAAAATTGCTCTTTCATAACAAGGTTCAACAAAGCAGGCTTAATCTCATAAAAGTTTGCAGCAGGAGCAGGTGGTGCAATAGGAGTGCAGATAAAATCACTATTGTTTGTGCTAGTGAAGTCACAGAACTTGGTGTTTTCAGGATTGGCCATTTCAGCAAAACGAAAGTAAACAAGTAAAAACAACTATCAAGGATTCTAATTTTTTTGGGTTTTTGATATAAAGCAATGCAGGTAAAATAAATAAAGTAAAGCAAAACAATAAAACAAAGTAAAGGATGTATGTGCGAAAAACTCCCCTCGCAGAAGTCTTCTACTTCCTCCCCGGCAACGGCGCCAGAAAAACAACTGCTGGCGCGTAGTTGACGTGGGAGAATATAGTTGATGTAGGAGCTTCTTCTTCTTCAAGTCCCCGGCAACGGTGCCAGAAAAACAGCTTGATGCGTGGTGAATGACCAGCCCGTTGGGAACCCCAAGAGGAAGGTGTGATGAGTATAGTAGCTGGTTTTCCCTCAGTTAAGAAACCAAGGTTTATTGTTCTTGGAGAGGAGAGACAAACGACTGAAGGTGATGCTTGCTAGTTTGCGATAGCTTCGGACAATTTATATATGGCGCCTCATCCAAGTTTTGCTTGCTAGCTGCAACGCGGAACCTACACACACACAACCAAGTACTTTGCTCCCAACTTACGATGAGGTTGTCAATCTCACCGGTTTGCTTGAAACAAAGGTTATGAGTGTATCGAGTGGAAAACAATAGAGTATACAAATAAAGTAAACAATGCGAGTAAAGTAAACAGGTGATAGCAATATGATGGAAATAGGACCGGGATCCACAGTTCACTAGTGGTGTAACTCAGTTGAGAAGCTGCAAACGAACTTAGGCAAACGCGCTGCTCCGAGAAAATCCAAACCCTAAGACTAGTTCCTGACATTTACTTGGCTTAATTGCTGCAGATTTTCTACATGGATTAGAAATGTTTTCACCTTAATTTGTCTATGTACTGCTGTTACCATTTGTAAAATTCATATCATCACCGGAAAGCTGACTCATAATGAAACTTGCATATCGTGAAGTCAGCTCAGTGGCACATGAGTTGCGTTAGATTTAATTGATATAAGTATTCTTGGGTTTGCTAACTAAAATGTAAATAATAGCATACAGAAGCATCATACAAAGCTACTACCCAAGACCTGTTCTGGCTCTTCTTTACAATATTATATTTGGACGTTTGATATGATAGAATAAAGAGCATCATTTATTCTTTGACTATATTAGGATATTGACTAGAAGCTTTAAACTAAGGGGGTACCTTGAAGTTTGCGAGAAACTGTTGCAGCCTTATACACCATCAGATTACTTGATTGGTTGATATACTCATGGTTGAACAAATGATGTGTGGTAACTCCCTTGCCATTTGAGTCAGTGAAATATCAATAAAACTCCTAGTCAGACAAATGAAACCTTACATCTTTAGGAAAAACAACATAACTGGTGAACACCATGCAATGATATCTTAGTTCATTAAACAACTCACAATCAGTAATTAAATATCAACAAAAGAAATATCTTAGAACTCCTATTTAATACAAACGTGCATTATGGTGTTGCAGTACTAAATTAAAGGAACCCCTGCTCATTGAGGCAAAGAAGTGTTGAATGGTGATAGGCATGTGCACAGCAAGGAACCCCTGCTCATTGAAATTATAAGCATGAGAAGCTACGGTGCAGTTCACCTGCAACATTAGGGCAGAAACTTGTTCCTAATGCCCCGGACAAACGGCTGGGCCAAATTGGATGAATGGCCACTCAAATTAACCGCAAGAACAAGCTTTACAATTCATCTCAGTTAAACTTTCTCTAATTCGGTCATCTGGGCCATCTAAAATACGTATTACTCTCACTGAAACCACAAAACAGCTGCAGGAATTGCTTGAACTTGCTAATCCCTTGCCTAATCTCCACTTATTATTAGATTAAACACCACTACAGGACCAGAGTTCATGTAAACTAGAGTATATCTCACCTTGGTGGTGAGAGAAAAAGATGGCGTTGTTGAGTCCTCTGAGATGAACTCGTAGCCGTGCTCCTCCTCGGCTAGCGGCGGCGCTTCGCTCGTGGATCCGGGTCATGACCGCCCACTGCTCGTCGCCATGGACCTCCTGCATCTCGTAGCCGATTGGAAGATTCGATGGGTGGAAAAGAAAGAGAGAGAGAGAGAAGGGGGGTCAGGGGCGGAGGTCAGCAGGCCAGGGCACCACTGGAGTTGGCCGGATCTTGGCCTGCGGCGGAGGTGGGGAAAAGGGAAGGAGGGAGGAGGCGTTGGGATCTGGGAGTTTCGATGGGGTTGCGGCTTGGGCTGGGTGGAGCCGTGGAGGGAGGGAGGAGGCCGGTGTGGGGATGGGGTGGTCATTTTGGTCCCCTCCCGCAAGAATTTTGGGGGTAAATTTCGGCCATTCGATGGAGTTCATCTGGATGGCTAAGATCCTCTTCGGAGGGTGATCCATGGGTGGGCGCCTTCTATTTTCTTATTGGTTGCAACATAGTGTCCAGAAATTGACTGGTTTTTATGTGGGTTAGGGTTAATAGGGTTAAGCATAGTTTGTCGGAACAAGGCCATATTGGACATGCGCGTGTCCCTTGGGATGGCGAGGAATGCCACAGAGGACAATTTTTGTTTTGTCCCACAAAAAGTGCTTTTTCATTTTCGGAGTGCCAAAATCAGGTTTAAAAAAAAGGGATTCTCAAATAGAGGTATCATCTATGAAAAATAATGACTTTCAAGCGGAATAACAATGTCATGGCCGCAAACCACAGCGTAGTTACATATATTTGGGGAAAGTGATAGCTTTGGAGGATTCCTACTCCTCTCAGGCTGTGCGTACATCAAAACTCTAGCCAGGTGGGCTCGCGCGGTCTATCCCTTTGACTTCCCTCCAACGATGGTTGACCGGTGGACTTTTTGCTTTATTTTGTTTGGTTAAGCTATAGGCGCATGGAACAACACCGTGGAGTCCAAGATCCCCCTAGTAGACCCGTCGTGAGAGTTTCCCGCCGTACGCCCGAGATTTTCGAGAGTGTTATCACATGTGTATGAAGAGGGGGATACCTCGAATATAGATGTTGCCTCTCTAAGCATCCTAACACACGTAGCTACATATATTTGGGAAAATGGTAGCTTTGGGGGGATTCCAACTCCTCTCAGGCTCTGCTTACATTGAAACTCTAGTCAGGTGGGCCCGCGCAGTTTACCCCTTTGACTTCCCTCCAACGATGGTTGACCGATGGACTTTTTACTTTATTTTGTTTGGTTAGGCTATAGGAGCACGGAACAACACCGTGGAGTCTAAGAGCCCCCCTAGTATACCCGTCGTGGGAGTTTCCCGCCCTACGCCCGAGATTTTCAAGAGTGTTATCGCATGTGTCTGAAGAGGGTGACACCTCGGAGATAGATGTTGCCTCTCTAAGCACCCTAACACACATAGCTACATATATTAGGGGGAAAGTGATAGCTTTGGGGGATTCCTACTCCTCTCAGGCTCTGCGTACATCGAAACTCTAGCCATGTGGGCCCGCGTGGTCTACCCCTTTGACTTCCCTCCAATGACGGTTGGCCGGTGGACCTTTTTAATTTATTTTGTTTGGTTAGGCTATAGGATCACATAACAACACCGTGGAGTCCAAGAGCACCGCCAGTAGACCCGTCGTTGGAGTTTTCCGCCCTACGCCCGACATTTTCGAGAGTGTTATCGCATGTGTCTGAAGAGGGTGACACCTCGGAGATAGATGTTGCCTCCCTAAGGACCCTAACACACGTAGCTACATATATTAGGGGGAAAGTGATAGCTTTGGGGGATTCCTACTCCTCTCAGGCTCTGCGTACATCGAAACTCTAGCCATGTGGGCCCGCGCGGTCTACCCCTTTGACTTCCCTCCAACGACGGTTGGCCGGTGGACCTTTTTAATTTATTTTGTTTGGTTAGGCTATAGGAGCACATAACAACACCATGGAGTCCAAGAGCACCCCCAGTAGACCCGTCGTGGGAATTTCCTGCCCTACGCCCGACATTTTCGAGAGTGTTATCGCATGTGTCTGAAGAGGGTGACACCTTGGAGATAGATGTTGCCTCTCTAAGCACCCTAACACACGTAGCTACATATATTAGGAGGAAAGTGATAGCTTTGGGGGGATTCTTACTCCTCTCAGGCTCTGCGTACATCGAAACTCTAGCCATGTGGGCCCATGCGGTCTACCCCTTTGACTTCCCTCCAACAATGGTTGACCGGTGGACCTTTTTAATTTATTTTGTTTTGTTAGGCTATAGGAGCATGGAACAACACCGTGGAGTCCAAGATCCCCCCAGTAGACTCCTCGTGGGAGTTTCCCGCCCTACGACTGACATTTTTGAGAGTGTTATCGCATGTGTCTGAAGAGGGTGACATCTCGAAGATAGATGTTGCCTCTCTAAGCACCCTAACACATGTAGCTACATATATTAGGGGGAAGTGATATCTTTGGGGGCTTTCAACATGGAACAACACCGTGGAGTCCAAGAGCATCATAGACCCGTGGTGCGAACTTCCTATCGTGTCATTTCATGTAATCCCATACATCATTTTCCAAAATCTTGAAACATCAAAATATCTATATTTTGTTATTTTATGATATATTTTAGTGGTGCATAAATTATCATGAAACCAAGTGCGGGATTTTTTTTTGGAAAAATCTAAGCCGACGGCATTGCCGTCGGCATAGGTTGGACCGACGGTCCTCTGTGATGGTCGTTAGGCCTGCAGTTTACGGGCCCACCTTGGGCCGACGTCTTTGCTATCGGCGTACCTTCATAGGCCGACGGCTTTGCTATGCCAACGGCTTTGCCGTCGGCGTAGATAACTAGGCCGACGGCTTTTCTACGCCGACGGTCTTTTTCATAGGATTCCTATTCAATGAGCTACGCCGACGGCCCCGACAAAAAGCCGTCGGCATAGCTCTGGGCCATCGGCGTAGTGTCTTGTTCCCATAGTGGGGGAGGCTCTCAATGATCTGCATACTGGACACGTGCCTCAGTGGCACCATTGTCCCGGATATTAGCCTGCTCCCGCGTTGCTCTACATGATAATAACATCAGTGGAGCGATTCCCAGAACCATCTTCCTAGAGATGATCAAACTACTACTCAACGACAACAACTTCACCTTGAACCTCGTTGACTTCTTGTCCAGCGGAAGGTCCATGCAAATATTCATCATCACCAATGACTCGTGGCTTTGGGACTCGGAGGTGCGGAATGACCCTCGCTAGCTTGGCATGCCCTAATCGCATATCACCAACCACGTCGGTATCTCAGGACCCCATCGTGTTTTCTCGACAACACTAGATTCTCCCCCAACCTCAACAAACTAACCCAAGTGAACAACCTGCTCACCGGCAATGTTCTGAAAATATTCCCCAGCCATACCCTCTCTGCCACGATTTGAGTAACAACTACGTCCTCACAGAGTTGGTCGACTCCAGTGCAAATCTGCCCAAAATTTAAGACATTGATTGGAGCACTACACTTCCAGGGAAACCCTTCTGGGAAATTTACATCAGCCTAAAGAGAGATCATCGAGGTGGCCTAAAATGCGACATTATCTAAGAAAGGTTCCTCATACAAATTCATGTCGGATTCAACATTTCATAACATAGTATTCTTACAGTTCCATACTTCTTAAAAATCTAGTGAACTAAAGAGACCCTAAGTATAGTCACGGGAGGGGGCATTTGCCCCCCCCCCCTCCCAAGTACATGGCAAATTTTTGCTATACGTACGAGAATGGAAAAATTGTAGAAGTAGAGCTAGGGGCTCTCTAAAGTCAAAATAAAAGTGTAGCTAGGCGAGTCTTGGTCGAGCATGCCTAGAAGAGGATCACGATGTTATTTAAAAACTACTTTGCGTATGATACTTCACGTCCGATTTTTGTCCGATAGAATAATATGATGGACAACATGGATGCATCTTTTGATCAAGCGGCTACAAGCTACATCGTACGGACCTTGGACATAAAAATGTGATACGCATAGCATTGTTCATGTTACTTTATGCACACAGTGCTTGATGCCAGGAAAATCTTAGGATTTAGTTTCCTAAAACATTCTTGATTCTGTGTTGTGATAGTCAAAGTTTAAAAGACAAACACCAGCTAGTTATTCTCCATCGACCGCGTCGAACAGTTTGGGTATGCGAATTTGATCGTTCTAGACATATAACGCGAGATCTTGGAATCAATGTTTGACCAAGGCTTCACGCTTCATATAAGTAGTGCATAGAAGTGGATTGCTTACCGGAGAACATGGTGGGATCTTAGATTTGACATTAACTTTTCCAGGGCACTCTTCCAGAGTTTGCAGGATCAGCCTAGAGTGACATCGAGAGGTGGCCTAAAATGCGACATTATCTTAGGATCCTCATACAAATTCATGTCGGACTCAACATTTCATAACATAGTATTCTTACACTTCCATACTTCTTAAAAATCTAGTGAACCAAAGAGAACCTAAGTATAGTCAGGGGAGGGGGCATTTGCCCCCCCCCCCCCGAGTACATGGTAAACTATTGCTATATGTACGGGAATGGAAAAACTGTAGAAGTAGAGCTAGAGGTTTCTAAAGTCAAAATAAAAGTGTAGCTAGGCGACCACACTCTACACCCAGGAGTCTTGGTCGAGCATGCCTAGAAGAGGATCACGATGTTATTTCAAAACAGCTTTGCGTACGGTACTTCACGTCCGATTTTTGTCTGATAGAATAATATGTTGGACAAAGTGGATGCATCTTTTGATCAAGAGGCTACAAGCTCCATCGTACAGACATTGGACATAAAAAATGTGATACACATAGAATTGTTCATGTTACTTTATGCACACAGTGCTTGATGCCAAGAAAATCTTATGATTTAGTTTCCTAAAACATTCTTGGTTCTATGTTGTGATAGTCAAAGTTCAAAAGACAAACACCAGGTAGTTATTCTCCATCGACCGTGTCGAACAGTTTGGGTATGCGAATTTGACCGTTCTAAACATATAACGCAAGATCTTGGAATCAATGTTTGACCGGGGCTTCATGCTTCATATAAGTAATGCATAGAAGTAGCTTGCTCACCAGAGAACATGGTGAGATCTCAGATTTGACATTAACTTTTCCAGGACACTCTTCCGGAGTTCGCAGGATCAGCCAAGAGTGACATCACCGAGGTGGACTCGTATGCAACTTTATCTAAGGATCCTCCTACAAATTCATGTCACATTCAACATTTCATAACATATTGTTCTTGCATTTTTCATACTTCTCAAAAGCAGCAAACCAAAGCGACCCAAGTACATGGTAAATTCTTGCTATACGCACGGGAATGGAAAAATTGTAGAAGTAAAGCTAAGGGCTTTCTAAAGTCAAAATAAAAGTGTAGCTAGGCGACCGCACTCTGCACCTAGGAGTATTGATCGACCATGCCTAGAAGAGGATCACGATGTTATTTCAAAACTACTTTGCGTACGATACTTCACGTCCAATTTTTGTCCGATAGAATAATATGATGGACAACATGGATGCATCTTTTGATCAAACGGCTACAAGCTACATCGTATGGATGTTGGACATAAAAATGTGATACACATAGCATTGTTCATGTTACTTTATGCACACAGTGCTTGATGCCAGGAAAATCTTAGGACTTAGTTTCCTAAAACATTATTGATTCTATGTTGTGATAGTCAAAGTTCAAAAGACAAACACCAGCTAGTTATTCTCCATCGACCGCGTCGAACAGTTTGGGTATGTGAATTTGATCGTTCTAGACATATAGCGCGAGATCTTTGAATCAATGTTTGATCGAGGCTTCAAGCTTCATATAAGTAGTACATAGAAGTGGCTTGCTTATCGAGAACATGGTGAGAGCTTAGATTTGACATTAACTTTTCCAGGGCACTCTTCCGGAGTTTGCAGGATCAGCCTAGAGTGACATCGCCGAGGTGGCCTCGTATGCAAATATATCTAAGGATCCTCATACAAATTCATGGCAGATTCAACATTTCATAACATATTGTTCTTGCATTTTCATACTTCTCAAAACCAACAAACCAAAGCGACCCTATAGTCAGGGGAGGGGCATTCGCCACCCCCAAGTACATGGTAAATTCTTACTATACATAAGGAAATGTAAAAATTGTAGAAGTAGAGCTAGGGCCTTGATAAAGTAAAAAATAAAAGTGTAGTTAGGCGACCGCACTCTGCACCCAGGAGTCTTGGTCAAGCATGCCTAGAAGAGGATCACGATGTTATTTCAAAACTGCTTTGTGTACGATATTTGACGTCTGATTTTTGTCCGATAGAATAATATGAAGGACAACGTGGATGCATCTTTTGATCAAACGGCTACAAGCTACATCATATGGACGTTGGACATAAAAATGTGATACGCATAGTATTGTTCATGTTACTTTATGCACACAGTACTTGGTGTTGGGAAAATCTTAGGATTTAGTTTCCTAAAACATTCTTGATTCTATGTTGTGATAGTCAAAGTTCAAAAGACAAACACCGGCTAGTTATTCTCCATCGACCGCGTCAAACAGTTTGGGTATGCGAATTTGATCGTTCTAGACATATAACGCGAGATCTTGGAATCAATGTTTGACCGAGGCTTCACGCTTCATATAAGTAGTGCATAGAAGTGGCTTGCTTACCGGAGAACATGGTGAGATCTTAGATTTGACATTAACTTTTCCAAGGAACTCTTCCGAAGTTTGCAGGATCAGCCTAGAGTGACATCGCCGAGGTGGTCTCATATGCAACTTTATCTAAGGATCCTCATACGAATTCACGTCAGATTCAACATTTCATAACATATCGTTCTTGCATTTCCATACTTCTCAAAACCAGCAAACCAAAGCGACCCTATAGTCAGGCGAGGGGCATCCCCCCCCCCCAAAGTACATGGTAAATTCTTGCTATATGTACGGGAATGGAAATATTGTAGAAGTAGAGCTAGGGGCTTTCTAAAGACAAAATAAAAGTGTAGCTAGGCGACCTCACTCTACACCTAGGAGTCTTGGTCGAGCATGCCTAGAAGAGGATCACGATGTTATTTCAAAACGGCTTTGCATACGGTACTTCACGTCCGATTTTTGTCTGATAGAATAGTATGTTGGACAACGTGGATGCATCTTTTGATCAAGCGGATACAAGCTACATCGTACAGACACTGGACATAAAAAATGTGATACACATAGAATTGTTCATGTTACTTTATGCACACAGTGCTTGATGCCAGGAAAATCTTATGATTTAGTTTCCTAAAACATGCTTGATTCTATGTTGTGATAGTCAAAGTTCAAAAGACAAACACCAGGTAGTTATTCTCCATCGACCGCGTCGAACAGTTTGGGTATGCGAATTTGACCATTCTAAACATATAACGCAAGATCTTGGAATCAATGTTTGACCGAGGCTTCATGCTTCATATAAGTAATGCATAGAAGTAGCTTGCCCACCGGAGAACATGGTGAGATCTCAGATTTGACATTAACTTTTCCAGGACACTCTTCCGGAGTTC
This sequence comes from Dactylis glomerata, assembly GCA_007115705.1. Lineage (NCBI taxonomy): Eukaryota > Viridiplantae > Streptophyta > Magnoliopsida > Poales > Poaceae > Dactylis > Dactylis glomerata. The sequence goes on along the minus strand of QXEO01000547.1, from coordinate 2,961,256 downwards.
GCAGGATCAGCCTAGAGTGACATCACCGAGGAGGCCTCGTATGCAACTTTATCTAAGGATCCTCCTACAAATTCATGTCACATTCAACATTTCATAACATATTGTTCTTGCATTTTCATACTTCTCAAAAGCAGCAAACCAAAGTGACCCTATAGTCGGGGGAGGGGGCATTTGCCCCCTCCCCCCCCAAGTACATGGTAAATTCTTCCTATACGCACGGGAATGGAAAAATTGTAGAAGTAAAGCTAGGGGCTTTCTAAAGTCAAAATAAAAGTGTAGCTAGGCGACTGCACTCTGCACCTAGGAGTATTGGACGACCATGTCTAGAAGAGGATCACGATGCTATTTCAAAACTGCTTTGCGTACGATACTTCACGTCCAATTTTTTCCGATAGAATAATATGATGGACACCGTAGATGCATCTTTTGATCAAATGGCTACAATCTACATCGTACAAACGTTGGACATAAAAATGTGATACGCATAGCATTGTTCATGTTACTTTATGCACACAGTGCTTGATGCCAGGAAAATCTTAGGATTTAGTTTCCTAAAACATTCTTGATTCTATGTTGTGATAGTCAAAGTTCAAAAGATAGACACCAAGTAGTTATTCTCCATCAACCGCATCGAACAGTTTGGGTATGCGAATTTGATCGTTCTAGACATATAACGCGAGATCTTGGAATCAATGTTTGAGATCAAACAGTTTGGGTATGCGAATTTGACCGAGGCTTCACGCTTCATATAGGTAGTGCATATAAGTGGCTTGCTTACCGAAGAACATGGTGAGATCTTAGATTTGACATTAACTTTTCCAGGGCACTCTTCTGGAGTTTGCTGAATCAGCCTAGAGTGACATCGCCGAGGTGGCCTCGTATGCAACTTTATCTAAGGATCCTCATACAAACTCATGTCAGATTCAACATTTCATAACATATTGTTCTTGCATTTTTCATACTTCTCAAAACCAGCAAACCAAAGCGACTCTATAGTCAGGGGAGGGGGCATCCCCCCCCCCAGCACATGGTAAATTCTTTAGTTAATATAGTTGGGTTTGTTGCTTACATGTGTTGCCATAAGATTGATGGTTTAATGTACTGGCAACCATCATGTAAGCTCCACTTTGCTCTCTAATGCAACGAGCTCCACTATATTTATAGGCTTTCAATGTGTTACAATTATCTTTTTCTCGTTTATTGTTTGCCAAACTCCCATGATACACACTGATTCTAGCTTTGTTGTGCCAATGTGGGCATCCATGTCAAGATTCATTGTTTCACAAACACTACAACTGTGGGAAAGAGACACAAAGCTTATGTTGCTCTATGAATTTGCAAATTTTAAATAAAGAGTCAGAATATGCCCGTCGATGAGGATTTTGTACATATTCATTTAAAGAACTTTACATAGGGAAAGAATTCAGATGCACCAGGGGTCCCTCACAACCAGGAAAGGCTAGATATATTCACATGTGCTCCTCCGGATCGATCGCACATATGGAAATTTCAAAACATGATTGAAACCCTCGATGCTCTTCCGACCTTCACCAGCTAGATGTTGTTGTGCATGAGGGAAGAAACACGTGTGCACATGGAAAAAAGTTCAGACAGAAAATGGGATCAATTTCATAAATTTAGGATTTTCAGTAGCGATGAAATACTGTAATGGCAACTAATAATTTTGGGCACTATCTAAAAATTCTAGTATATTCGTGATTATAAAGAGAATAAAGACTCTCCCAGTCATAAATTGTTGTAGACGGTGCTCAGCTGAGTCCTATTTTTCCGAAATACTTTTCAACATTGATTTTTAATGTCATACTTGAAATGTGAGGAAAATATGTATGAGCTACTTTTGGACTTTCAAGATTCTGAGTCTGGTGAAACTATCCGGCAATGCATATTCATTTAATTTTCGCTAAAAACAATGACGAAGGTACTGTTGGTGTTTGCTCCTAAACATGTACTTACAAAACTACTGTGCATACGACACTTTGGTGTACGACGCATGTACGACGATTGATCCAGTGGTTCTCTGCCTTTCTGCCGCGGCTCTGGATGGTTGGATGGTGTGTGTCGTACGCAAATCGTACATGCGTCGTCGTACAGCGAGCAGAACTCATGTACTTATACCTCTCATCCAAATTAGTTTCTCAGGTTCCATCGATCTAGACATATTTGTAGCAATGTTTTGTCTAAATCTGCGAATATTACTGTAATTTATATTCGGGGGGAGTAGTGTTACTTTCATGTGAGAAGGGAGACAATGGGCAGATGCGTGACGATGCTCCGTTTACGGTACAGACCAGGATGCACGGCCGGGCAGCTGCTGTTTACAAAGACGGGACACGTACGTGCCCATTTTAATGGCGACCATCGAATCAAACACAGAGAGAGACAGAGATTCTACCGGTACAAACGGAGCTGCCTGCATGCGAATGCTATGCTGGTACTGGAAGAGTGCAGGCGCAGGGCTTCTGCCTAGCTTCTGGTTCCGATCCCCACAACAAAGACGACATGATGGGCAGTGCATGGTTACAGGAGATCGCTGATACCACAGGCTACAAAGATACTACTAGTACTGCAAATTCCGAAGTAGAGATCGAGAGATGGAGCGGATGCAGTTGCACCAAATGAGAAAGGGAAGGCTACAAACGCGCGCAGCGGCTTGCATCGTTTGACTTCGCGCCGCTAGCCTGGACGACGCGAAGGCGCAGCACGGGCCTCGCCATGCCAGCTGCTGCCGCGCCGGAGCAAATGCACTGGCTGAGGAGGAGGAGGAGGCGGGAAGGGGGGCGAGCGACGCGTTTGCCGACGTGCGTAACGAGGGTCGACACTCGACAGCCCGGCGGCGAGCAGACGGCGGGCAGGAAGTCGGCGCGCGGTGTAGCACGGGGGGAAGCTAGAGCCACTGAAGTGGTTCACCACCGCGTCCTTGGGTTTCAAAATCGAATATGGATAACATCAGTGGCATGGCTATCCTCTCCGATCTAGCTTTATGAATCCATTGACCTCGTACCTACTTCCAAAAGCCACAAAGATCTTGGTCGTGTTGACTCCAATTCTTTGCACCAGAACACGTCAGGCGAATAAACATTTGCTTGTTCTTTCGCTGCGCTTTTTTTTTAAGAAAACAAAATTTCCACCTTGCCAAATTTTCTTGGCTAGTCCTCTATGGGAAGATTATCCCCGCTGAAAACCTTGCAATTCGGGGATAGCCTCATAAGTTAGATTTTCAGCTACGCCTCTCGTACAATGAGTATGAGTCTCACCTTTGCAAGGATTTCTTGTACTCCCACAAGGTTTTGAAGATGGTATATGGATGACATGGTCTTCTGGCTCCGCCTCTGGTGCTTGATCTAACTTTGTGAACTATTGATGGGAAATTAGCTCGTGTCATCCCCTTCAACAGACAAGGCTCAGGACCGTCATGGATACCTCATCTATGTTATGTGCACCTTGGGAAGGAAATGAGCGGAAGGATATTTGGCAACAAGCACAAAACATACCTGAAATTGAAACCAACTTAGCATATGAAGACATCTTCTTGAACGAATCCAATAGTATTTCTTTCATTCGGGAGTAATCAACAAGTCGTATATCCTCTTCTAATAGAAAGGCGCCGGTTTACTCCAAAAGTGTGTCATTAGTGGTATTTTATATGAATTTAGCAAACTTTACACAACGGAAATTTTTGGATGCATGAAGAGTGCTCATAACCAGGGAGAATGCATCACCGAGTAATCTCCCGTCCTCCCCATATAACATAGCTTGAAATTCAAAGCCTAATTGAAGATGCTATGGTGACCTCTAATAAGAAGAGATGCTCTCGTGCATAATAGAAGACCCATGGGTAGGGGAAAATGTTTAAAGAACACTTTGGCAAAACTGTAGGATATTAAGGGTGTTGTCTCTCTCTCCTAGGGTCGGGCAACTCCATGGTGATCGCCCTGATCTAGGGTTTAAGACCAAATTTGAGTTTGCGCTTGCGAGTGTGATCTCTCTTAGTGCCCTACCTCTTTGTCTGGTGTGCCCTAAAAGATCTCTCCGTCATCTTTGCACCGTTTCAGGGTGACTAAGGGGGTCTCGTTGGATTGCTTCCCACCCTTGGACGTGCTGCGGAATTGTACTGGATCAATGATGACGGGCTCATCGGGATCGGCTGGAGGGGCAGGAGGCGACAGTTCCCTTGTTGGGAGCGGGCGGTTCGACGGGAGGTGGTTCTGATCCCCTCCGTGCGGAGGCGGCGACCGGATCCGTAGACCATGTTTTGGAGATGATGGGGCGGCTCCGGCTGACATCTGTGGAGGCTGCGGCGGTGGTGCTTGATGATGTTGTTGATGACTTCCTAGTCCATTCGGAGTGGGCGCTCGTCGGCAAGGTGTTGGCTCTGAATAATATGCATATTAGCACAATTGCTTTAGCTCTACGGCCGGCATGGGGTAACCCACATGGTTTGGTTCTGAATCCGACCGGCGACAATCTGTGTGTGGCGGAGTTCGCGAAGAAGGCTGACAAGGACCGTGTGTTAGATGGCCCCCCTTGGGTCGTGGGTAAACACGCAGTGCTCTTGCAGGAATTCAATATTGATTAGAGGCCTCGAGATATGATCTTTAATAAACTCAAGGTATGGATGCGGATCATCAATTTACCATTTGGGTATATGCACAAGCGTTGGGGTGCGGTGATCGCCAGATCTCTTGGCGTGGAGGGCAGTGTCCCCGTAGTGGACTGTGATCCTACACGCAGATGTTGGGGTAGTTTAATGCGTGTCCGAGATGAGGTTGATGTTGGCAAGCCGCTGATGCGGGGAGTCACTGTGTTCTCTCAACGTCGGGGTGCGATAGACTGGTTTGATGTTCAATATGAGCAGTTGCCGCATTACTGTTTCTCATGCGGCATTATTGGGCACTCATCGATTGAGTGCAAGGAGCCAGGGGAGCGAGATGATGAAGGGAAGCTTCCGTATTCAGCTGAAGGACTTTGTACTCTGGATGACAGAAAGAAGAAAACTTAGGGGGCACGGTCGTCTAGTGAAGCAATGTTGGCTAACCAGGGGCATGGACTTTTGTCTTCACAACAGGCGAGTGAAAAACCTAGTCAGTCATCTTCCAAGGAGGATGTGGTGGGAAAACAAGCTGACTCCCATGCTGAAGTTTCATCTCCGATGAAAAAGAAATAGCCGCATGCTAAAGATAAGCCAGCCAGAGGCGGTAAAACCCAGGGTGGGGGTGCAAGGGCTCGGAGGAAGGATGCATAAAATATTACTGGGCAGAACCGTAAACCTCCCCGGGTTTATTGGGTTAAAGGCCCTACGGTCGCTGAATAGCAGACGAATCCTTTGGCTCTAATCGTGCATAATAGTACTCCAGTGTCTGTTGATGGAGTACAACAAGCTGTTGAGGAGGAGAGTGAGAACAACTCCGACTCAAACAAGAAGATGAGAAAAATCAGTGTCCATGGATCGGCAGATCTGGCAGGAGCTGCGGAGCAGCCCTGCCACACGTAATGATTATCATATGTTGGAACTGTCGCCGGCTCGTGATGGACGCTACAGTTAGTGACCTGCGCTGGTTAGTGAAGGCGCATCATCCCTCCCTTCTTTACCCTCTGAGACAAAGATGAAGGATTCTAGAGTTCGTAATTTCATGTGGTCGCTTGGATACTCTGGATGTTCTGCAGTCAGCAGTTTATGGCCTGGGTGGTGGCTTGGGTCTATTTTGGTCGTCCTCAGTGTCGGTCTCAATAAAGGGCCACACTAACAGGTGCATTGATGCACATATCACATCAGAAGGGGGAGTGACCTGACGAACAACCTTTGTATATGGGGAACCTAGATGTGATCTTCATCATGGATTTCGGGATCTCCTTTGATCGTTAAGCATGGCTTGGAATGGTCCTTGGTTGTGTTGTGGTGAATTTAATGAGGTCTTGAGCCAGGATGAGCATGTTTGGACCTCGCGGTAGGAGTGAGTCGCAGATAGCGGCGTTCCGAGACTGCTTGCAAGATTGTTGCTCGCGGATTTGGGTTGTGAGGGACCTAAATACACTTGGTCCAATAGATAAGATGTTGATTCTCACGTAAAAGTATGCCTGATGGCGTGTAGATGACCGCCCAGTTGTGAACCCCAAGAGGAAGATATGATGAGCATAGCAGCAAGTCTTCCCTCAGTATGAAACCAAGGTTTATCGAACCAGTAGGAGAAAGAACCAACTTCCGAAGGTTGATGCTCGCTGGCTTCGCGACAGCTCCAAACAATTTATATATGGCGGCTTATCTGGGACGTAGCTTTGCACCAGCAGCAACGTGGAACCTGCACACAACACAACCAAATTACTTTGTCCCAACTTACAGTGAGGTTGTCAATCTCACCGGTTTGCTGTAAACAAAGGATTAAACATATCGTGTGGTAAAAGATAGTAGTTTGCGAGAATGTAAATAAAGCGAGTAAATTGTAAACGGTAATAAGGATGTAAAAGAATGGATCGGGGTCCACAGTTCACTTGTGGTGTCACTCTATAAGATAAACAACATGCTAGGTAAACAAATTACAGTTGGGTAATTGATAGAATAAAGAAAGCATACATAAATCATGAAGATCACTATGAGATTCACTTGGGCATTACAACATAATACATAGACCGTAATCCAACTGCATCTATGACTAATAATCCACCCGCCGGATGTCGTCCGAGCAACCATTGGGTATTAAGTTGCAAGCAACAGATTATCGCCTTAAGCAAAGTGTGTAATGTAAACAATACAAATGTATTTGAACACAAGATCGTTGTTTTCTCCCTAGTAGCAATATCACATCTATAACCTTACAGGTTTTTGTCACTCCCCCAGATTACTAAAGGCATGAACCCACTATCGAGCATAAATACTCCCTCTTGGAGTCACTAGCATCTACTCGGCCAAGATATCTACTAGCAACGGAGAGCATGCAAGATCATAAACAACATAGAGATGATAAATCAATAAATCAACTTGACAAAGTATCAATATTAGATCCAAACATGAAGCACATGGAGGAGATGACAACCATCTAGCTACTGCTATGGACCCGTAGTCCAAGGTAGACTACTCATACATCACTCCGGAGGCAGGCATGGTGATGAAGAAGGCCTTCGGTGGTGATTCCCCTCTCCGGCAGGGTGCCGGGAAGAGCTTATGGACCCTCCTGATCTCACGTTGACGACGGCGGCGGCTTACAGTATGTTTCATGGAAAATTGATCAGGTGTTTAGAGTTTTCCTGTCGAGGAGAATATATAGGCCGAAGGGCGGCGTCAGGAGGTGGGCCAGGTGGCCCCACCACCTAGTGGCGCGGCCAGGGGTTGGCCCGCACAACCGCATGGTGTGGCTGGCCCCTGGCTCCCCTCCGTCTCTGCTTTGGACTCCATCTCGTGTCAGGCAAAATAGGAACTTCGGCGTTTGTTTCGTCCAATTCTGAGAATATTTCCTGTGTAGCTTTTTTGAAACACAAAACAGCAGAAAACAGGGAACTAGCGCTGTGGCATCTCATTAATAGGTTAGTTCCAGAAAATGCATAAAAATGCCACGAAGTGTAACAAAACACAAAGCGAATGGTGCATAAACAAGCATGGAGCATCAAAAATTATAGATATGTTTGAGACGTATCAAGCATCCTCAAGCTTAACTCTTGCTCGTCCTCGAGTAGGTAAGTGATAACAAAACAATAATTTTTGAGGTGACATGCACCAACACAAACTTGATCAAACGATGTAAAGCATTGAGTGCTGAGATCAAAGTACTCTAAACATGGGCATAAAAGACATAATCTTGACAATAAAACTTAGCAACTATGTTATAACATGAAAAGTAACACAAACAAAAGATCAAGAGTAATAATGCATTGAAAATCAAGTGTGTGTTTCAACCATATAGAAAAACATAGCAAAGTGGTTTTCAGCTTGTCCTTTAGGGAATAGCAAAACATAAATGCATAGGACACCTTCAAGTTTAAGAGGGTGACTAGATACAAATAATTTAAGAACAAGCAAAATCATAATCATGAATCAATCAATAATAAATCTTGGGACTATGCACATTATACTCAGAATGACAACTATGCTCTCTTTGACGATGCATAAAGGTAGAAGATGAAGACTCAATATAAAAGTAAAAGAAAGGCCCTTCGCAGAGGGAAGCAGTGATTGCAAGTTTTATAAACCTCCAAAAATAATGATACTTACTAGCTTAGAGCTCTCATTGCCCCCATCATAGGGATCTTGAATGGTTAAGGTTAATGCGAGTACAATTATGAAGCATATGCTTAACAAATCATAAGTTGGAAATCTCATGTCCCGTGAAGTACGAATACCCAAATCTCATGCTACTCGACTAAGGTCCCAAGCAAGTTCTTGTCATTGTAAGCATACATGTATCATCGAGAACTCCAACGGGGTACCTCTTGCCTGATGACATGGAACAAGCCCACATTAAAATGACAAGACAAACAGACAATGAACACCTCGGTATCTCTTTTATTTACCATGAGTATAGCTTTTTATTTTGAGATGCGTTGTCGAATGTCCACTATGGGCATGCTGTAAATTTCCACCATGAATGATGCATGGCTTAGATTAGTGGCCCAGGCGTTTCTCTAACACATATACAAACTCCATGAGCTCACAAGTTTCCAACTTATTTCACATCGCAGGTATCCATAAACAAAAGATCATGATATCAACTAAATGAGAGTAAGTGCAATATTGAAAACGTGCCCCATGACGGCATAGCTAAGCTAACTTCCAACTTACAACTTGCAAGCATAACATTAACATAAGAGAGCCACAATGGTCAAATTTATTAAAAGCAAGAAAAGTAAATGTGTCGTCAGGTTCGTGAGAGCTTTACTGACTAATTTTCACATAACACAAAAAGTTTAATTTGAAGGATAGATAAAAGCAAGACGAATTGTGCTTGGGATAGCAAATTGCTAATAGGTAGATATGATGGACATATTGGAAAACTTTTGGTTTTGGGGAGCTGGATGCACGAGAAGTATTCCCTCTCAGTACAAAATGAAGGCTAGCAAAAGACTGGGAGCGACCAACTAAGAGAGCAATAACAGCCATAATCATGCATAGCGACAAAACATCATTAACCGAAGCATAAAGTGGTATCACAAGTCAAAAACCAAATGATCATAGAGGCTTATGGCGGCTTGGTAAAGTCAAACATGTTGTAAGCATGCGCCAATTCAACCCAAATAAAGCATCAAAGGAGAAAACCATAATAATATGCTCCCATATAATAAAAACAACGCATGATTCTTTCAAAGGCACATTAAGCAATCTCAGTCATTTGATACAAGTCATGCTACAGCAAAAACTACTAAGCATACTATCAAAATAACATCAAGCATAACATGCAAAAGTCTAAGCCACCGTCTAAACAAGCTCCCATTTGTACCACTATAGGCATGAAACTTTTTTCTCTTTTCTAACACCATTCAACCTTTCTGAAACCACTCTTTAAGATGAAAACCAACATAGACCAGTGGTCTAAATACACCTTGATACAAAGATATAACAAGATAAGAACAAAAATCAAGGTGAAAAACAAAAGCTAAACGCAGTACTAGAAAAAGTGAACACTCGTTGAACGATAAGAGTGAAAACTAGAGTGTTCTTGGCAATGAAAAATGGAGTGTGTCTTCTCCAAAAGAAATATGTTGGGGTCCAACCATTTATTGCAGCAAACAAAACAAAATAAAACTGAAAGGGAAAGTAAAGACGCTCCAAGAAAAATGCATAGTATACGAAGCAATAAAAATATAGTGTCCTGAAAGGTGACCTAATTTTTGCCGATGAAGAAGGGGTGCCTCGGGGCATCCCCAAGCTATGATGCTTGTACCTCTTGGATATTTCTTGGGGTGACATGGGGATCCCCAAGCTTGAGATTTTGTCCATACGTCATCTCATCTCATCACTCTCCTTTCCCTACACTTGAAAACATCCATCATACAAAACTTCACACAATTCTATTAGCAACATTAGTGTAAGCATGATAGTAAATCTACTCTTTTGGTTCAGTTTTAAACTCAAGTATAACACCCATTAAAGCATAAGCTACTGTAGCAACTTCCTCAAAAGTTCCGTGATCAAAAGAACTCAAGAAGAAAGTGATCGAGAGGCAAACACAAATAGTGGCAGAAATATGTCAAAACAGAATAGCTGACAAAGATCAATTTTTCTGAGGATCTTCTGTTGTTCAAATGGAAAAGTGCAAAACAAATAAAAGTTTGGAAATAACCTAGGGCATGTGCATAAGAAATCGCAGATTAAAAAGACATTCTGAGAATTTTCACGAATTTTTACAGTGCAGCACAGAAATCTGTTTCAGGACAACAACTTCCCCGAATCTTACCTTCCTCCAATTAGAGGTCCTTCTTGGCACAAAAACGAAATAAAAATGATAAGGAGAGGTCATTACAGTAGTAATAACTTCCAAGACTCAATAAAAAGAAAAAAGTACTGAAAAGAAAACATTGGGTTATCTCTCAAGAGTGCTTTTCTTTAACGCCCTTGAGCTAGGCGCAAAAAGTGGAAATCAAGTATTTTCAAATGAGGCATTAAGATCAATTGCAGAAGTCTTTTCAATAAGGAATTGTATTGTATCCAAACGAGTTTTTGAAGATCCCTTATGAACACTCTTGGGTTCACTACTTTCATCAAAAAGATTTTCACGAACAATCCAATCAAAATTCTTTTCCAAAGCTTCATGCAATCCTACAAGTTTGAAAGGTATTGGTACTTTGATTTCTTCCTTGTTTGTACCAAGAACATCTATGCATGAGCCAAGCATATTAAAATGCTCAAATACTTTCCTAGCTTTGATAGCAACGTCTCTAAATTCTCTGCGCAAGGTCTCCAAAATAAAATCTTTCTTTTTGGAGTCTTCGATATCATGAAGCTTAAGAAACATTTGCTGCATAAAAGGATTAAGGTTAACAAACCTAGCCTCCAACATGTGAACTAAATAAGCAGCTGCAACTTCATAACTAGGAGCAAGTTCGGCTAGAGATCTACCCTCAACATCTTTATGCATACTAACATGATTAAAGAACTCCTCGATGTTACCTTTCCCAATTATAGAACCACTACCTATTGAAAGGTCCTCCAGAGCGTACTGAGGGAACAACATAATGAACTAAAAGTAAAAGTAACGGAATACCAACTATCAAAGGAACTATTTTTTTGTATTTTTGATGAAAAGATGCAAGCAAAAATAAAATAAAGCAAAACAATAACAAAGTAAAAGATTGGAAGCGAGAGACTCCCCTTGCAGAAATCCACTTTCTCCCCGGCAACGGCGCCAGAAAAATTGCTTGATGGCGTGTAGATGAACGCCCAGTTGGGAACCCCAAGAGGAAGGTATGATGAGCACATCAGCAAGTCTTCCCTCAGTATGAAACCAAGGTTTATCGAACCTGTAGGAGAAAGAACCAACTTCCAAAGGTTGATGCTCGCTGGCTTCGCGACAGCTCCAGACAATTTATATATGGCACCTTATCTAGGGCGTAGCTTTGCACCAGCAGCAATGTGGAACCTGCACACAATACAACCAAAGTACTTTGCACCAACTTACAGTGAGGTTGTCAATCTCACCGGTGTGCTGTAAACAAAGGATTAAACGTATCGTGTGGTAAAAGATAGTAGTTTGCGAGAATGTAAATAAAGCGAGTAAATAGTAAACGGTAATAAGAATGTAAAAGAATGGACCAGGGTCCACAGTTCACTAGTGGTGTCACTCCATAAGATAAATAACATGCTAGATAAACAAATTACAGTTGGGCAATTGATAGAATAAAGAAAGCATACATAAGTCATGAGGATCGCTATGAGATTCACTTGGGAATTACAACAATATATATAGACCGTAATCCAACTGCATCTATGACTAATAATCCACCCGCCGGATGTCGTCTGAGCAACCATTGGGTATTATGTTGCAAGCAACAGATTATCGCCTTAAGCAAAGTGTGTAATGTAAACAATACAAATGTACTTGAACACAAGATCGTTGTTTTCTCCCTAGTAGCAATAGCACATCTACAATCTTAGAGGTTTCCATCACTCCCCCAGATTACTAGAGGCATGACCCACTATCGAGCAGAAATACTCCCTCTTGGAGTCACTAGCATCTACTCGGCCAAGATATCTACTAGCAACAGAGAGCATACAAGATCATAAACAACATAGAGACGATAAATCAATAAATCAACTTGACAAAGTATCAATATTCATCGGATCCCAACAAACACAACATGTAGAATTACACAACGATGATCTTGATCATGGTAGGCAGCTCACAAGATCTAAACATGAAGCACATGGAGGAGATGACAACCATCTAGCTACTGCTATGGACCCGTATTCCAAGGTAGACTACTCACACATCACTCTGGAGGCAGGCATGGTGATGAAGAAGGCCTCCGGTGGTGATTCCCCTCTGCGGTAGGGTGCCGAGAAGAGCTTCTGGACCATCCCAATCTCACGTCAATGATGGCGGCGGCTTACAGTATGTTTCATGGAAAATTGATCGGGTATTTAGGGTTTTCCCATTGAGAGAATATATAGGCGGAAGGGCGGCGTCAGGAGGTGGGCCAAGTGGCCCCACCACCTGGTGGCGCAGACAAGGACTGGCCCACGCCACCCCATGGTGTGGCTAGCTCCTGGCTCCCCTCCGTCTCTGTTTTGGACTCCGTCTCGTGTTGGGCAAAATAGGAACTTTGGCTTTTGTTTCGTCCAATTCTGAGACTATTTTTTGTGTAGCTTTTTTGAAACACAAAAATAGCAAAAAAAAAACAAGGAACTGGCACTGTGGCGTCTCGTTAATAGGTTAGTTCCAGAAAATGCATAAAAACGCCACGAATTGTAACAAAACACAAAGCAAATGGTGCATAAACAAGCATGGAGCATCAAAAATTATAGATACATTTGAGACGTATCAATGCCTTGATTGGGCGGTGGCTAATGGCTCCTTTTCTCATCTCTATGAGGACTGTATGGTTGAGAATCTGATTACCACGTCCTCTGATCACTACGCTATCATGATTAGTCTAACCAAAGATCTGAGAAGGGATGGACATCAGCATGTTTCTTCTAGTTTCAAATATGAGGCAATGTGGAGACATGCACCTGACTATAAGGAGGTCCTTGAAGCTTCCTGGGCAACCTAAAGCAAGGGGCCCCCCGGACTTCGCTTGACCTGGTCTACTCTTAATCGGATGGCGCCAAGGATTGGAGTCGGGCCACCTTTGGGTTGATGCATAAACAAATCCGCAAACTTGAGCAACAACTGTTTCATCTGAGGGGTCAAGTTGTGTCAGATGCTTTTGTTAAGGAGGAGCGTGATATTGAACGTAAGTTGTGCAAACTCTTTGAATACGGAGAAATTATGGCACGGTAGTGGTCATGCATTGAGTGGCTCTGGGAGAGAGATCGCAATACCTCCTTCTTCCTTGCTAGGGCGTCGGCCTAGAAGCATACAAATAAGATCACGATGGTGGTTTGGGAAGATGGTTCAACGTGTGAGAAACATGGAGAAATCAAAGGAATGGTGCATAATTTTTATGAAGAGCTATTTACCTCTGAACCTTGTGGCTCGATTGATGCAGTTCTCGACACGATTCCCACAAAGGTTACTGATGATATGAAATCGAACCTTTGTAAACCGTATTCTGATGAGGAGATCGAGACCGCTCTATTCCAAATGGGGCCTACTAAGGCGCCTAGGCCGGATGGTGTTCCGGCTATGTTTTACCAATCACATTGGGATTTTCAAGGAGGAAGTCTGCAACGCTGCGAGGAGCTTCTTGAATGGAGGTGAGATACCAGATGGGTTATGTGATTTCATTATAGTACTGATTCCGAAGGTTGCCAAGCCAAAGCATTTGAAGAATTTTCGGCCAATCACTCTTTGCAATGTCCTCTATAAGATTGCTTCCAAAGTCTTGGAAAATAGACTTAAAGTGATACTCCCAGATATTATTTCAGAACATCGGAGCGCTTTTGTTCCCAGAAGATTGATCATAGATAATGCTTTAGTTGCCTTTGAATGCTTGCATACTATTCACAACCAGACGTCAAAGCGGCCTTTCTTTGCACTGAAAATTGATATGATGAAGGCGCATGATTGGGTGGAATGGAATTATTTATATGGTTTCCTTTGCAAGCTAGGTTTTGATGCTACATGGATTAGATCGGTGATGATATGTGTGACTTGTGTTTGTTATGTAGTCCGAGTTAATGGTGAACTAACTGAACCGGTTGTTCCATTTAGAGGGATTCATCAAGGAGATCAGTCCATATTTATTTCTTCTTTGCACTGAAGGTTTGTCATGTATGTTGCAACAACAGGAGGATCGAGGTGTGCTCTATGGTATTCGCAATAGTCAACTCAGTCCTTCTTTATCCCATTTACTGTTTGCCGATGACAGCATTTTCTTTGCAAGAAGTGATGATAATAGTGTGGATTCTCTCAAAAACACTCTCAAGGTTTATTGTGAAGGTTCTGGGAAGAAGATTAATCTTGAGAAGTCTTCGGTCTTCTTTGGCCACCACTGCTTGGTTCAAGTGAGGAACTGTGTGAAGGCTAGGCTGGAGGTGCAGAGTGAAATATTAAATGATTTTTATCTCAGAATGACTAACTCTGTTGGCCGGTCACCCACTGCCACGTTTAAGTTTCTCTTAGACAAATTCTGGAAATATATCTATGGGATTTCAGACAGACCAATGTCAAGAGCAGGCAACGAAACTTGGCTAAAAGCGGTTATCCAAGCCATTCCCAACTTTGTCATGAGTTGCTTTGAATTATCAATCGCCACTTGTGATAAGATCTAGTCGGTGATAGCGAATATTTGGTGGGGTGTGGAGGATGGAAAGAAGAAAATGCGCTGGCGTTCATGGGAGTGGCTGTCTACACCAAAGGCTCTAGGAGGCATGGGGTTTCATGACCTCTTATTTTTAATCAAGCCATGCTAGCTAAGCAAGGGTGCGAAATTCTGACTGATCCTACTTTGCTATTGTGCTCGGGTGCTCAAAGGAAGAGATTTCCCTAATTCGGATTTCTGGAATGCAACTAAACCGAGATCGTCATCTTACACATGGCGGAGTATTCTCCATGGCCGTTATTTGCTCATCCAGGGCATTCGATGGGAAATTGGTGATGGTCATGCGGTTGAAATTTTAAAGCCTAATTTGATACCAAATATCCCTTCGGAGATCATCAAGCCGTTGTCACCGATACCAGCTACTGCTACGATGCGTTGTCTCATGGATGATGAGGCTGGTTCTTGGAGTCATGAGAGTGTGCATGCATTTTTTTTTATCCTAACACTGCTGATCAGATCATGCAGGTTCCCATTTCTAAGCATGCAGGGCAAGATTTCATGTGCTGGCCGCATACGAGGCATGGAACCTTCATTGTCAGCTCGGCTTATAAACTGGCTCGTTCCAAGTAGTTTTTTGGTAACCTAAGTAGATCAGGGCGCAGACTATCCTCGTCTTCGTAGGCGGATGAGAAGGCTTGGAAGGCATTGTGGAAAATCAAAGCACCAGGAAAAATGAATAGTCATTTGTGGCATTTTTTGCATGATTGTCTACCAAGTGGTATTCAATTGTGCAAAAGGCGGATCCCGCTGATGGAAATTATATATTTCGCGGGAGACCTGAAAGTATCATCCATGCGATGCTTTTGTGCCAATTTGCTCGTACGGTCTGGCGAGAAGTTAAGAAGTTTGTGTCTCTCAAGCTGAATAGAAAGGAGTTCTTCTCCAACAAGCAATGGCTGTTTGACTCCTTATCTCACTCCAATGATCTTCAAACCACAACTCTTGCAGTGAGTTTTTATTTCATCTGGGAGGCCTGTAATGAGGCCCAGAATTCGGACGTCAAGGCCAACCCTGTTTGAACTGGAGGTAATATTGTGGCTTATGTTGATATGATCAAGTTGCATCTTTTAAAACTGTGACCGAACATAGGTGTGTGTCCACTGCGGCAACAAATATATGGTCACCACCACAGCCGGGAACAGTTCTTATCAATTCAGATGATGCGATCTTTGAGGCTTCAGGAAGCATGGGGGCGGGTGTTGTTGTTCGCAATCATCATGGCACCTGTTTGGTTGCCTGTCGACAACATTTGCATGGATCGCCTCCACCGGAGCTGGCAGAGGCTCTGGCCCTTCGGCGTGCAGTTGAGCTGGCTCGCGATGAAGGGTTTGATCAAGCAATCTTCGAATCTGATTACCTCTCGCTAGTGCATCGGATGAACTCACATCTAATGGACAGGTCCTCGGTTGGTATCACTTCTGCGGGTATTAAGCATCTGGTGAAGGACTTCTTGTCGGTTTACTTCAGACATGTCAAGCGTGTTTTTAATGAGGCAGCGCATCGTTTACCTAAGTCTTCTGAAAATGTAAACTCTAGTTTTACCTTTTATTTTGTTCCAGATTTCGTTCAAGAAACTCTTTGTAACATTGTGGTTTAATTAATAAAGCGTTGTTCTCTAAAAAACTGTACTGGTGAAGGACTTCTTGTCGGTTTACTTCAGACATGTCAAGTGTGTTTTTAATGAGGCAGCGCATCGTTTACCTAAGTCTTCTGAAAATGTAAACTCTAGTTTTACCTTTTATTTTGTTCCGGATTTCGTCCGAGAAACTCTTTGTAACATTGTGGTTTAATTAATAAAGCGTTGTTCTCTAAAAAAACTGTAGGATATTAAGGATTTTAGGTAGCGCACTAGATATTGTAATCTCAGTTTTGGTTCAGATTTTATACCCTAGTCTATTTATGATTACATAACATATATAAAGCACATCTGTTAGTCACATATTGTTACCAATTATATTTTGAAACAAAAAAATCTGAATGTCACATTTAGAATGTGCAAGAATGCTCTAAATGTTTAAGGAGTGTTCAGATTTTGAATCTTGGTGATATAATTAGGTTTCTTCTCCAAAATTTCACGAGAATAAGAATTGGTAATATGGACGATCGAAT
The DNA here is from genome assembly GCA_007115705.1 of Dactylis glomerata. Classification (NCBI taxonomy): domain Eukaryota; kingdom Viridiplantae; phylum Streptophyta; class Magnoliopsida; order Poales; family Poaceae; genus Dactylis; species Dactylis glomerata. The sequence continues at coordinate 2,944,219 of QXEO01000547.1, read as the reverse complement.
GTAGGCTGTAAAGGAAATTCCCCACTTTGCATAGTTAACGCAACAAGAATCCTTGGAGCACCATTAGTACTTCCACCATTGCGTGTGATATTGGAAAAACAATGTCAAGAAGCGTGACCATGCATGGCTTTACGAAGCGACCAACGTGCACGGCCTGCCGCTGTTTAGACAGAGATAAGGGTGAGGCACCTGTCTGGTAGCGCACATCGGCATACTTCCTTTTAATGGCGATCATAGAATCAAACAGACAGAGTGACAGATATTCGACAACAGTACAAACGAATCAGCTGCCTGCATGCATATGCTATGCTGGTACTGGCGGTGTGGGGCTTCCAGTTCGGTCCCCACAAACACGATGCTTCCAGGGGGACATCGTCGCCTGGCCTGCTGGCCAGTACACAACAAAGATGGCACGAGCCAAGGCTGGTGCCAACGCGGGCGATAGGCGGGGCGATATCGCCCGCGCCGGGGCGAGAGCGGGGCGGGAGGGCAGCGGCGGGCGCCGGCTCCGTCGCCCGGCGGGAGCGGGCGGTACCGCCCGGCCGTCGCCCGCGCTGGCGGGGCGGGAGCGGGCGAGAGGGGGGCGGGAGCGGGCGAGAGGGGGGCGGGAGCGGGGCGAGAGTTGAATAAAATAATTTTCTTGCATTATTTTGAATGTCTAAAAAAATCGAGTGAAATAACTTAATCTGAAAAAGAAATTGTGATGTGGACGAGAGAGAAGTGAGAGTGGCACTATAGCCCGTGCACTGGCACCGTGGGGTGAGAGTGAGGGTAAAAGCTGACGTGACGAGGCTATAGTGGGGTGATGCATTGGTACCAACCTAAGCAGCACATTACATAGACAGTACACGGTTACAGCCTTACAGGAGACTGATACTCTACAAACTACAGAGATACTTGTATACTACGTAGTACCACTACTACTCTACTGGAGTAGGATGCAACTTCCGAAGTAGAGAGAGAGAGGATGAAGTACAAGCTACTGTCCAAAGTCCGGCAGCCTTCCCCCTCCACTGCCGTAGCACCAAATGAGAAAGGGAAGGCATGGCCAGACTCCGGACTTGACCCTGCAATGCTACCATGAACGGGCAACGCAACAAACCGTTGCATCCTTTGACTCCACGGCCTAGCTCTAGCTGCTAGGCGCGCTGGCTTCAGCCTCGGCGACGCCGCCCACGGCACGGGGCCTCCATTCCAGCTGCTGCGTCGGCGCCGGTGCCGCCACTGGCAGCGGCCGAGGAGCCGGAGCCGGAGTGTCGACGCGGCTGCCGACGTACGTGCGGGCAGACGACGTCCCGGCGGCGCCGTCGCGCGGCGGCGAGAAGGCGGCCGGGAGGAACTCGTCGGTGTGGCACGGGAAGGTGGAGCCGCTGAAGTGGCTCACCAGCGCGGCCTTGCCCTGCAGAACCAACGCGACAAGACGAGACATGAGCATGCTTATGACATCAGTTGTTTACCGGATCTGAGTTTGGTGCTAGGGCATGGCGCCTAGGCCGGCGCCGGAATCATTGCGCTTTTGACGCGACGAAGGTGTACCTGGATACGCGCGGCGCGGATGTCGATGACCTTCTTGGTGCCGTGCACCTTCCAGCGGGCGCCGTGGAGGGCGTAGTGCAGCCCGCGCGCCGCCTCGGGCGTCGTCAGGTTCACGAACGCGTACCCCATGTTGCTGCTGCACTTCCTGTGATGAGCCAGCGAAAGATTTTGATCAAGCACAGGATTAGTTCCTGGCTTTCTTTGTCCACCGGAAATGCATGCCAAGCATGCAAATATCTAACAATCACTATACCAGATGCTTAGTCTTGAATTAAAAAAAAAGATGCTTAGTCTTACGGTAAATAAGAAGAAAAATATCGTACATAACTCTTTTTTCCTGCATCATTTTGTCTGTTAGTTCTAACTTTATCCAGACGAGGGAGCAGTGGAAGAAAAGAAAAAGGGTTAACTTGGCTCCAATCCATTTCGTCAAAAGCTAACCGTGTCATTGCAACTTTTCAGAGCGCTGTTTTGCACAGAACAGAAATGCAGGAAAGGACAACATGCTTTCTTTGGCGTACGATTTTGTTACGATTCATGAATTTATTTTTCACATGTATTGGAAAAAAGAAAAGGATGGAGAAAATCAAACAAATGCTGTACTACTCCATTGTTTAGTACGAACGGATTCTTCTTATCCTGTCTGAGTTTGTCTCATGTTCTGCTTTAGCTTTGTGCAGACGATCGAAATACGACAGGGGAAGAACAAAGTAAAAAGAAGTTCAACTTGGCTCAGATCCATTTGTTCAAAAGCTAATCTTTTCGTCCGAACTTTCACAGTGTTCATTTGCAGTACGTAAGAAAAAAGAAGAAATGCAGGCAATAATTTCATGGTTGCGGCATTTTATCACCTGAAATCCATGGGCAGGTAGAGGAAATCGTAGGCGGCGGGCTTCTTCTTCTTGTTCACCCGGGCGCAGTGCTCATCCAGCAACTGCATCATCTCGACGGGCCTGCAAGACAAAGAATCGTCAGATTTAGCTAACCACACGAATCAAACGCGAAGACTCAGAGAGAGTGACAATCTCACTGCAAGAACGAGAAAGAACGCGCGAAGGTAACGCAATAAATGCGTGCATGGCTGCGGTCGTCGGATGTGAACTTACTTGAGCTTGTTGGGGATGTTGCGGATCATGACGGTGGTGACCCGCCCCGCGCGCCACTCCGGCGGGGGCATCGGCGACGGCGGCCTCGTCGTGAACGCCAGCGACGGCGACCTCGCAGTCGCTGCCCTCTTGCTGGTACGCTCGACCGGCACCTTCGCCTGCCGGGGCCCGACGACCTGGTCCCTTACCCGCTCGGTAGCCTGCTGCTGCCGGCGCGGCAAACGGGGCGGGGCCATCCGACTGCCATGGCGAGGCGCGGCGGCAGGTGCAGGTGCTGGCTCTGGCCCAGGCTTCACGGGCCCGGCAGGTCGCGCCATGGCCGCCGTGACCACGCCGCCGCCCATGAACAGCATGAGCTTGTGCGGAGGGGTGCCGGCCGGAAGCGCCTCGCGCCTCAAAGGCGCCTCCTTTGTCGGCGGCGGCGTCGAGGGTTCGTCCTTGGTGCTCAAAGGCGCCGGCGGCGGCGGCGAGGGGACATCCTTGGAGCTCAAAGGCGCCGGCGGTGGGGAGGGGTCAGCCTTGCGGAGAAAAGCCCCCGTCCCTACCGGCAGCTTCGGAGTCCGCGAGTGGACAACCTTGCGGATGCGGTGGACCGCCACTCGTGCTTTTCTCCACGGCGGCGGTGGTACAACCTTGCCGATGAAACGCACCGGCGCCGGGGGATGCGGTAGCCCAGGAATGGCGTAGATCAGTGGGTGAGCGGGGACGGGTGGTGGCGCGAACGGGTAGGCTGGGACTGGGACGACGGTGAAAGGCGGCGAGCGGGCGGCTGGGTCTGGGTGGGAATGGCTCACCGCCATGTAGTGAAGAGGAGGCGGTGTGGGGAACTGACGGCGGCAGGAGGAGAAGAACGGCGGCGCGTCGGCCCTGAGCTTTGTGGCAGCCATCGCCGGAGACGAGGCGTGGAGGGGAAAGGGCTAAATAGCAAGAAACGTTCGCCGGTGAGACAGAGAGAGATGCAGTGTTGTCTGGCCGGGGACAAGGGCTGGGTTTATAGAGATGGAAGTGGCAGTGTGGCAAGACTTGTCTTTTTGGATGCAGTATGTGTCACTGGAACAGGGGGGCCACTTACTGATACGTACACCCAGACTTTCACGGGACCAGGAGAGTTCGAGAATTGTTTTTGTTTTTGAAGAGAAGCTCGGCGTTTCCTATACTCCGACCAGGTCGGCCGTTACCGCGCGCCGCACACCCCGCGCGCGGTATGGGCCGGCCTGGTCTGCCCATTTCGCTTTTTCCTTCTCTGTTGTTGTTTCTTTTTCTTTTTCATTTTTCGTTTTCAGCAATTTTTTCAATTTCTGTTCTGATTAAAAAATGTTCAGATTTTTTTAAAATTATATTTTGAAATTTGTTCGGATTTTAAAATTTATCCACATTTCGAAAATTGTTCAGATTTATAATTTGTTCAGATTTAAAATTCGTTCAGTTTTAAAATTTGTTCTCATTCAAAAAAAAAATCTAACTTAAAACTTGTTCTAATTTTAAATTTGTTCCAATTAAAAATTTGTTTCAATTTGAAATTTGTTTCAATTTAAAATTTTGTTCAGATTTAAAATTCACTCAGATTTGAAAATGTTCAATTTTTTAAAATGTTCTTTTTTGAAAAATGTCTTGATTTGGAAATGTGCAGATTCAAAAAATGTTCAAATTTTGAAGATGTTCAAAATTCGAAAAATGTTTAAATTTGGTCAAAAAATGTTTTAGACTCTAAAATGTGCATTTTTGGAAAATGTTCAAAATTTTAAAAATGTTCAAATTTTGAAAATGTTCAAAATTAAAAAATGTTCATTTTCAAAAAATGTTCAGATTTACAAAATGTTCAAATTAAAAAATGTTCATTTTCTAAAAATGTTCTAACTCAAAAAATGTTTATTTTTGAAAAATGTTCTAATTCAAATAATCAGGAAAAAAAGGAACAGAAAAAAAGAAAAGAATAAACTGAAAAAGAAAGTACTACCTGACCTTGTTGGGCCGCAGCCCAACAGGCTAACCTGGATGCGCGGGGGTGTGCGGCGCCCCGTTCGCGTGGCGAATCCTATATGCCGCCTTCTGCAGCACTTCCGTGACGCGCCGCCCGCACGGCCAGCGCGTGGGCCGGGCCCGTTAACCCCCCGACGTGCGCGTGGGCACGTGAGAATAGGTGGGGTGTTGCTCGGTCGTTACATCGAGAGGTCGCCAGGTCGCGCTCTAGAAACTTCGAAGCCCTTGCGTGGCACGCCTTGCACCACGCGTCATCCCCGCTGAGCAGAGCACCAAGGTGCTGGTTCTGATGGATCGGCTGTCGCGTTCCTTGTTGGAAATAGAACAACAGGGCGTGCTACTACCAGATCGCGCGTACATCTTCATAGCATTTTGCTGTTGCAACCGTGGATCGCTGAATCTGGACTATCGAGTTGTATGACTGGCAGCAGATTTTTCTTTGATCCCTGATTAGGCTGTTGGTTGAGCAAATCCTATTTGGTTCATCGATTTTTCAAATTCGTTTAGATTTTCTGAAATTTGGTTCATGATTATTGTGAATGAGTTCATGATTTTTTGAAATTGGTTCATGATTTTTGATTTGGTTCATGATTTTCAAATTTGGTTCATGATTTTTCGAAATTGGTTCATGATTTTTCAATTTGGTTCACAGATTTTCGAAATTGGTTCATGAATTTTCAATTTGGTTCACTGACTTTCGAAATTGGTTCATGATTTTTCAAATTGTGTTCATGATTTTTGAAATTGCTTCATGAGTTTTCAATTTGGTTCATGGTAGTTTTTCAAAATTTTCAGATTTCAAACCTGTTAGATTAAACAACAGATTTAAAATTGTCCAGTTTTCCAAAAAAATCAGATTTTAAATTGTATAGTTTTGAAAATAGTTTAGATTTGATTTGCTGGATTTGAAAACGAGAAAAAAAAACAAAGACGTACACACGTTTGTAGCGATCGACTAGCTGGCGGGTTAGCCCGTTCCGGCTTGCACCGGAATGGCCCGGCCCATTTGTGCTTCTCTTCGGGCGGCGTGGCCGGGAAGCGGGATATTTTGTTTGCGGTCGCCGAGTTCCTTGCCACAGGCTCACAGGTGCCTTTGTTGCTTGTAATAGACGCGATTTGAAAAATTGGGTAGGTAATTCCTCAGAGGGCCCATTCTGAACGAAATGAAGGCAAGCCAAATATTGGCGTGACTTCTCCCGTTTTGGGCCCATTGCGGTCCCGCATGTCAGTATTTCTCCGTTATGGGGCGAGCGAGTGGGTCCTGCTTGTCAGGTGTCTCCGTTATGTTGTCTCGTTAGTTGACAGTATGTCAACTCCACCTGCAACTCTCAGTACGAACAAATCCCCTTTCTTGTCCTTCCAACCCTAGACCCCCCCCTAGTTCGTAGTCTCCGGCGGCGGCGCATGTCTACCAGTAGGAAACGAGAGGCACCATCGCCGCCAGGAGCGGCGATTGCTGGAGCTGCAAGCCAGGAAAGTAGCCAGATATCTTGCAACAAGCCAGCAGCGGGGAGCAGCGAGAAGTGGAAAGCTTGCCCGACGGCGGTGGCGCCGCCGACCAAGCGAAGAGCCGGCCCGGCGGTGGCGCCGCCGACCAAGAGCAATCGGAGCGGTAGCCCTCCGGCGTCGCTGGCGCGGCACCGCCTTGGAGGAAAAGACCAAATCCCAAAGATGAACGGAATTGGGCCTTCTACTGTGACTGTGAGCGCCAGAAAGCAGAGGTGAATATTTTAGATCCCTCTCTTACATCCCGATAGCACTAAGATGTTTTATGGAACGGCAGGAGTAACTGTCCGTCGGTATCTGAACAATTGTATAGAAGAAACTGACTGATTTTTGTCATATGTTTTCCGAAATTGTGGTATTATTTTGTATGCAAGTAATCCTCAATCTCTATCAAACCAACCAACATGCAAACCCAGTTTTTTTATCTTATGGAAGTCATCTCAAATAATGTTCAGATCTGAAGGCTCCAATTTATCCAAAAGCAGAAAACATACTTTTTGTCTTATGTTTTCCAAAATTGTGGTATGATTAGAGAGAAGCAACTAATTTGTATCTTTTGTTTCCCAATATTTTTGAGACAGCGATGATTCAGAGAACACATACAAAATAAATATCCGAGTGCATGAGTACATTGCTAGATTAGATTATGGCTTGGAGAGGTGTGTGGCTTCGCAGTCTGTGCAAATGAATGTGAATTGTAGTGAGATTGTGTCTGTTTCGCAGCTTGTTGCCATTCTTCACGCTAGGATTCCTTGGGGATCCAAACAGAAGGCTAAGTTTGTGTGGATAAACATGAATCAGGTGTACGAACAACTTGAGCACTCCCATCAGCTGTTGCAGATTTGGGAGAAGTATAAGGATACTCGTCAGTTGGATCTCTTTGTTATGGTTGATGATGTTGATGCACCAGAAGCACAGTTAGGTGTCAAAGGTGTTGATCCAGATGGTGGTGCTCCCAGTGGTATGGATGCTTGTAAACTAGCAGCTATTGACCATTCACAAATGTATCTAATTGCTTTGCAAGTGGATCCTTACACTGCAGTACTAGATGATGGCCAAGAATTTGCTGTGCAGAACGATCATATGGAAATAATGGTAGATCCCAAGACAGTTACTGTTGACCGGATTCTTGAGCGGCTAAAGCAGAGATGTCCTTGGGGCCCTAATCAGCAGGCACGTTTACGTTGGTGGCACTTTAAGAAGAGGGATTTCATCGACATTGTTAAAGATGACGATCTCATGCAGGTTTTCTGAAGGAAGAAATTGAGTAAGAAGGTATTTTTTGTTGTTGCAATTTCAGAAATGGTTGGAGATGATGAGACTGCTGTAGAGCTGTCATCTTGAAGTTTTGAGCTTCCCGCTTCATAGGTGCTGGTATGTTACAGTGAGAAGTGCAACCCAATTCTGGTCACTATTTGATTCATCTCCTTCATTCTGCATCACTCTGTAAATGTTTGTGAGTGTGCTGTAGCTGCTCCATGCAATAAGCTGTTGTATCTTAGAAAATGTTGTATCTCATATTGTCTGCCTCAAACTTTTTCTGAAAACTAGTTTCAATTTGTAATTTTATTGTAGAACTATGTTGCGAGAATGTAATAAATTCATTTCTGGGATATTGAGATGTTGTAATAAAATGACTGCTGAAATAATAAGCGTTGTTTACATCACTTGTTGTATTACTCCCTCCATTCGCAAATATAAGATGTCTAGATACATTAGCTTCATAAAGCTAAAACATCTTATATTTCTAAACGGAGGGAGTATATTACAAACAAATCATGTCGTGTATCCACATGCCTTGTACTGTGTAGATTCACATTTGTAAAATACATTTCAAATTTTGAAGAGTAAAACTATGCTTAATTGAAATCCCGAGGCATGGGTAGTAGGAGGCATGGCTAGTAGGCAGAAAAGAGATATTTATGTTCAAACTGACCGTTGAGTCACTACCTCGCACGCCGGCTCTACCACCTCTCTCTTCTTCCTCTAGTTCTACCCCCCTCTCTCCTTCCTTCACCATGCCGTCTTGTAATGATGGCAACGATACAAGCTACGGCAGCGGCAGCGACAGCGGCAGCCTTCTCTCCGATTTCGACTACTGCCGGACCAATGTGAGTTCCTTTTATTCGACGTGTTGGTTTATGGGGTTAGGAATTTAGGTTTAGGTTTTGTTTTAGGTGGCAGAGACCATCTACGACCCAGATTGGGATGGTTTGGCGATCGAGAGGGAGGCACCATGTGACCATGGGTTGAAACTAAGGAAATTTGTTGCCTTCGAAGGCACTAACACAGGGAAAAGGTTTATAGGATGCGCAAAGGAGGTTTGGATTATTTATATTGCAAAATGAATGTTTGAATACCGTTATTCTCTCTTTATTTCATAGTTTCTTATATTTGTTATACTATGCTGCTGATCATTAGGATGGTCCGAAGTGTGGAATAGTGGAGTGGATTGATCCGGAGTGGCCTGACGCACTGAAGAAAAGTTTGGTCAAGTTATGGGAGTTGTATAAATCGGAAAGTATTGGGAGAATTAGTGATGCTTGTGCTGCTGCTGATGAATGTTACAAGCTATCACAGGATAAGAAGGAGCTCGAAGAAATAAACAACAATATGGCCGAAGAACTCCAGAAAACAATGACCGATAGGCAGGTGGGATCCATTTCAAAAAATCTTCTAGATATTCAGATCTTTCTGAAGCTCAGGGCAGAAAAGCAGAGGGACCAGCTGAAGGAGGAGAAAAAAAGGCTGGAGAACTGCATTGCAGATCTCTTGAAGCAAGCAGCAGTTAATAAGGACAAGTTAGATAGATTGAAACAAATTTTAGATGAATAAGTTATGTCTATGTAATTCAGCATTTCAAGTTATCTATAAGCAATAGCGTACCTACAACAATTGCTTCCATATAACAGAGAGAGCATTAAGCCAACATCATAGTTCAGTTAACATTTCACTACTAGTTCAGATAACATAAGATTCCGGCTAGTTAACACAAAGTTCAGACATACAGGACGATGAAACGTAGCGCGCAGACTACATCGTATCTCCTCTTACTTGGAGGCAATCTGATCCTGCTGGAGGCGCTCCGACTCATTGATCTTGGCTTTCAGCATGATATTCTCCTTCTTAACAGCCTCGAGCAGACCGGCTGCTTTGCGAGTGCTCTCGGTCATCAGCTTCAAGAGATCTCTGGACTTGTCTCTGGCCTCATAGGCTACCACGGTCCTCTCGCTCTGCTTGATCTGCTCTTTGAGGCCCTTGGTGATTTGCACACGAAGGTCGCTGCACGTGGCCTTTAGCTTCCGATTTTCCACCTCCAGCGTCCTGATGGTCAACCCATCCTTGTCCAGCAACATTTTCATCTGCTCCTGCGTCTTCACAAGGTAGTCCATATGCCCCGATAGCAAGTTTTTCGCAGCCGTAAGCTTGTCAACCTCATGCGCCAAAGTTCGTGATTTCTCCTTCTCCTGATCCAAATGTGAGCCTAGGCTAGCACAGTGCAGCTCGAGGGAATGTTTGTCGGCCAGTTGGCTCTGTATCTTGATATTCAGTGCGGCCACATCTGCCTCGATCTTCTCCTTCGCTTCCTGCACCGTAGTTTAGGGCAGGCAATAAAAGAGATCAATGCTAATACTACCTCTTTTCACAAATATATAGTTATTTTTAGTTTTTCAAAGTAAACTAGATACGGTTAACAATGAGTGAATCTATACACTGAATCTATACAGATCTACATGCGTAGCACCTACCCGCATTGCGAAAGGCAGGTTATGAACAATGGTAAATGGGCTTGATCAGCAAGTACACTAGATGGCATGCGATTACCTTGCTTAGGCGGGGAACGGGCTTGATCAGGAAGTCCATTGACGGGTCCATGGTCTTCATGGGCAGCTTCTTATCCGTCGATTTTGGGGGCCTACAAAATCATATAGGTTACGAAGTTGGAAAGAACAAACAAACGGAAGATCAAGGCGTCGTTAACCCTAAACCCACCCAGGGGAGACAACGTCCACCTCGTCCGTTGGTGCGCAGAAAGAGAGGACGGCTTCGGCCTGACTGATTAGGCTGCTTGCATGGAGATCTGCCTGCCGGCGGGTTAACTCCTTCCTCTCCGCTGCCCTAGTCTTGACCCCATCGGTCTTCAACACCAGTCGGGTCTGCTTCTTGGGAGGCATGGCTTCGTCGTAGAACGGAGGGAGGGGCAAGGAAGGCAGGAGGAAGCACAGGAAGTGGGTTTCTGCAGAATAGTGCTACACGGTCAAGGACCAGCTTCAGCTGACCAGCGTGTCCTTGCCTCCTGGGCACCATCTCAAGCAATCTCGGCCGTCCGTTTGAATCTAAGCGTAGCCCTTGGTACCTTGTCGACGAAGGGTCACCGTAGGTATAAACGAATAGGATGCAGTAGCCCCTTGCTTTTTCACTGCGCACTGCCACGATGGGACTGGGCATTGAACTCGATGGGACTCTGCATTGGGTCGAAGCTAGCGGCGACACGATGCGCACGCCCAGCCGTACATGTACATCTATCTCCTCGCCCCGCGTGCAACCATGCCCGTGATTTTTGTAGAAGAAGAGGTAGAATAAGAAGGATAGCTGATTGACTGTCTCTAGGCCAGGAACCGCCACTTAATCAAGCCATTTTGTGTCACTGATTAGTAGGGCCAACCACACGTGGGGCCTACTTTCAGTGACCCAAAGTCAGAAAGTTAGGGTGTGGAAGTTAGACGATCCACGGCGTGTTTTTTAAATATAGTTTTTTTGAAAGGCCCACACACCTGTTTTGACACCTCTGGCCACTGGAAAAATGGAAAATGCAGCGTTATTCTATTTATCAGGTATTTTTCCTAGGTGGTGCATCACTCACCATGACTCCATGCAGTGTTTTTCCATTTTTTTTTTTGATTTTTTCTGAATTCCCCAGGCCCCCCTCCGAGATCTAGGTCAGACTCGGCGGTGCCATCGATGTCTGCCAGGTGGGGTGGGAACCATGTTTTGGTCTTGAGTCTAGGGTCCCACACCCCTAGGGGACCTCCCTGTATTTTTCCCCAATTTTCCTGGTGTGTATTTCTTGTAGCCCCAGTGCAAAATTGGATTAAAAATGATTTAGGGCAAAAATAATTCATTATATGGCAGCAGGCCCAGATAATTCCTAGCCTCCTGGATGTGGCACCCCTGGAAGGTCCCCCACCCATGAAAAATAGAGTGGTGATGTTCTGCACACTGCCCTTGGTGGCCCCTTCACAAAAAAGCACCTGTTTCGACCCCTCCGGGCACCCGGAAAATGGGAAATGCATTTTTTATGTGGAAAATGGAATAACACTAGTTGCAAAAGTGGTTGGGAATGCAAAGATGCACATCTCCACCAAAAATGGGACCATGGTTCCAAAGTTTGCTGTGGAACTTGCACAAACCATGGTCATCTGCCAAGGAAGACCAAGAGAACTCCTGCCTGGAAGCACCTCTCTGTGAGAGAGTCCACATGTGAACCCTTGGGATGACATGTTTGGTATTTTGCCTAGGTGGTGCATCACTCACCATGACTCCATGCAGTGTTTTTCCATTTTTTTGATTTTTTCTGAATTCCCCAGGCCCCCTCCGAGATCTAGGTCAGACTCGGCGGTGCCATCGATGTCTGCCAGGTGGGGTGGGAACCATGTTTTGGTCTTGGTTCTAGGGTCCCACACCCCCAGGGGACCTCCCTGTATTTTTCCCCAATTTTCCTGGTGTGCATTTCTTGTAGCCCCAGTGCAAAATTGGATTAAAAATGATTTAGGGCAAAAATAATTCATTATATGGCAGCAGGCCCAGATAATTCCTAGCCTCCTGGATGTGGCACCCCTGGAAGGTCCCCCACCCATGAAAAATAGAGTGGTGATGTTCTGCACACTGCCCTTGGTGGCCCCTTCACAAAAAAGCACCTGTTTCGACCCCTCCGGGCACCCGGAAAATGGGAAATGCATTTTTTATGTGGAAAATGGAATAACACTAGTTGCAAAAGTGGTTGGGAATGCAAAGATGCACATCTCCACCAAAAATGGGACCATGGTTCCAAAGTTTGCTGTGGAACTTGCACAAACCATGGTCATCTGCCAAGGAAGACCAAGAGAACTCCTGCCTGGAAGCACCTCTCTGTGAGAGAGTCCACATGTGAACCCTTGGGATGGCATGTTTGGTATTTTTCCTAGGTGGTGCATCACTCACCATGACTCCATGCAGTGTTTTTCCATTTTTTTGATTTTTTCTGAATTCCCCAGGCCCCCCTCCGAGATCTAGGTCAGACTCGGCGGTGCCATCGATGTCTGCCAGGTGGGGTGGGAACCATGTTTTGGTCTTGGTTCTAGGGTCCCACACCCCCAGGGGACCTCCCTGTATTTTTCCCCAATTTTCCTGGTGTGCATTTCTTGTAGCCCCAGTGCAAAATTGGATTAAAAAGGATTTAGGGCAAAAATAATTCATTATATGGCAGCAGGCCCAGATAATTCCTAGCCTCCTGGATGTGGCACCCCTGGAAGGTCCCCCACCCATGAAAAATAGAGTGGTGATGTTCTGCACACTGCCCTTGGTGGCCCCTTCACAAAAAAGCACCTGTTTCGACCCCTCCGGGCACCCGGAAAATGGGAAATGCATTTTTTATGTGGAAAATGGAATAACACTAGTTGCAAAAGTGGTTGGGAATGCAAAGATGCACATCTCCACCAAAAATGGGACCATGGTTCCAAAGTTTGCTGTGGAACTTGCACAAACCATGGTCATCTGCCAAGGAAGACCAAGAGAACTCCTGCCTGGAAGCACCTCTCTGTGAGAGAGTCCACATGTGAACCCTTGGGATGGCATGTTTGGTATTTTTCCTAGGTGGTGCATCACTCACCATGACTCCATGCTATGTGTTTTTCCATTTTTTTGATTTTTTCTGAATTCCCCAGGCCCCCCTCCGAGATCTAGGTCAGACTCGGCGGTGCCATCGATGTCTGCCAGGTGGGGTGGGAACCATGTTTTGGTCTTGGTTCTAGGGTCCCACACCCCCAGGGGACCTCCCTGTATTTTTCCCCAATTTTCCTGGTGTGCATTTCTTGTAGCCCCAGTGCAAAATTGGATTAAAAAGGATTTAGGGCAAAAATAATTCATTATATGGCAGCAGGCCCAGATAATTCCTAGCCTCCTGGATGTGGCACCCCTGGAAGGTCCCCCACCCATGAAAAATAGAGTGGTGATGTTCTGCACACTGCCCTTGGTGGCCCCTTCACAAAAAAGCACCTGTTTCGACCCCTCCGGGCACCCGAAAAATGGGAAATGCATTTTTTATGTGGAAAATGGAATAACACTAGTTGCAAAAGTGGTTGGGAATGCAAAGATGCACATCTCCACCAAAAATGGGACCATGGTTCCAAAGTTTGCTGTGGAACTTGCACAAACCATGGTCATCTGCCAAGGAAGACCAAGAGAACTCCTGCCTGGAAGCACCTCTCTGTGAGAGAGTCCACATGTGAACCCTTGGGATGGCATGTTTGGTATTTTTCCTAGGTGGTGCATCACTCACCATGACTCCATGCAGTGTTTTTCCATTTTTTTGATTTTTTCTGAATTCCCCAGGCCCCCCTCCGAGATCTAGGTCAGACTCGGCGGTGCCATCGATGTCTGCCAGGTGGGGTGGGAACCATGTTTTGGTCTTGGTTCTAGGGTCCCACACCCCCAGGGGACCTCCCTGTATTTTTCCCCAATTTTCCTGGTGTGCATTTCTTGTAGCCCCAGTGCAAAATTGGATTAAAAAGGATTTAGGGCAAAAATAATTCATTATATGGCAGCAGGCCCAGATAATTCCTAGCCTCCTGGATGTGGCACCCCTGGAAGGTCCCCCACCCATGAAAAATAGAGTGGTGATGTTCTGCACACTGCCCTTGGTGGCCCCTTCACAAAAAAGCACCTGTTTCGACCCCTCCGGGCACCCGGAAAATGGGAAATGCATTTTTTATGTGGAAAATGGAATAACACTAGTTGCAAAAGTGGTTGGGAATGCAAAGATGCACATCTCCACCAAAAATGGGACCATGGTTCCAAAGTTTGCTGTGGAACTTGCACAAACCATGGTCATCTGCCAAGGAAGACCAAGAGAACTCCTGCCTGGAAGCACCTCTCTGTGAGAGAGTCCACATGTGAACCCTTGGGATGGCATGTTTGGTATTTTTCCTAGGTGGTGCATCACTCACCATGACTCCATGCAGTGTTTTTCCATTTTTTTGATTTTTTCTGAATTCCCCAGGCCCCCCTCCGAGATCTAGGTCAGACTCGGCGGTGCCATCGATGTCTGCCAGGTGGGGTGGGAACCATGTTTTGGTCTTGGTTCTAGGGTCCCACACCCCCAGGGGACCTCCCTGTATTTTTCCCCAATTTTCCTGGTGTGCATTTCTTGTAGCCCCAGTGCAAAATTGGATTAAAAAGGATTTAGGGCAAAAATAATTCATTATATGGCAGCAGGCCCAGATAATTCCTAGCCTCCTGGATGTGGCACCCCTGGAAGGTCCCCCACCCATGAAAAATAGAGTGGTGATGTTCTGCACACTGCCCTTGGTGGCCCCTTCACAAAAAAGCACCTGTTTCGACCCCTCCGGGCACCCGGAAAATGGGAAATGCATTTTTTATGTGGAAAATGGAATAACACTAGTTGCAAAAGTGGTTGGGAATGCAAAGATGCACATCTCCACCAAAAATGGGACCATGGTTCCAAAGTTTGCTGTGGAACTTGCACAAACCATGGTCATCTGCCAAGGAAGACCAAGAGAACTCCTGCCTGGAAGCACCTCTCTGTGAGAGAGTCCACATGTGAACCCTTGGGATGGCATGTTTGGTATTTTTCCTAGGTGGTGCATCACTCACCATGACTCCATGCAGTGTTTTTCCATTTTTTTGATTTTTTCTGAATTCCCCAGGCCCCCCTCCGAGATCTAGGTCAGACTCGGCGGTGCCATCGATGTCTGCCAGGTGGGGTGGGAACCATGTTTTGGTCTTGGTTCTAGGGTCCCACACCCCCAGGGGACCTCCCTGTATTTTTCCCCAATTTTCCTGGTGTGCATTTCTTGTAGCCCAGTGCAAAATTGGATTAAAAAGGATTTAGGGCAAAAATAATTCATTATATGGCAGCAGGCCCAGATAATTCCTAGCCTCCTGGATGTGGCACCCCTGGAAGGTCCCCCACCCATGAAAAATAGAGTGGTGATGTTCTGCACACTGCCCTTGGTGGCCCCTTCACAAAAAAGCACCTGTTTCGACCCCTCCGGGCACCCGGAAAATGGGAAATGCATTTTTTATGTGGAAAATGGAATAACACTAGTTGCAAAAGTGGTTGGGAATGCAAAGATGCACATCTCCACCAAAAATGGGACCATGGTTCCAAAGTTTGCTGTGGAACTTGCACAAACCATGGTCATCTGCCAAGGAAGACCAAGAGAACTCCTGCCTGGAAGCACCTCTCTGTGAGAGAGTCCACATGTGAACCCTTGGGATGGCATGTTTGGTATTTTTCCTAGGTGGTGCATCACTCACCATGACTCCATGCAGTGTTTTTCCATTTTTTTGATTTTTTCTGAATTCCCCAGGCCCCCCTCCGAGATCTAGGTCAGACTCGGCGGTGCCATCGATGTCTGCCAGGTGGGGTGGGAACCATGTTTTGGTCTTGGTTCTAGGGTCCCACACCCCCAGGGGACCTCCCTGTATTTTTCCCCAATTTTCCTGGTGTGCATTTCTTGTAGCCCCAGTGCAAAATTGGATTAAAAAGGATTTAGGGCAAAAATAATTCATTATATGGCAGCAGGCCCAGATAATTCCTAGCCTCCTGGATGTGGCACCCCTGGAAGGTCCCCCACCCATGAAAAATAGAGTGGTGATGTTCTGCACACTGCCCTTGGTGGCCCCTTCACAAAAAAGCACCTGTTTCGACCCCTCCGGGCACCCGGAAAATGGGAAATGCATTTTTTATGTGGAAAATGGAATAACACTAGTTGCAAAAGTGGTTGGGAATGCAAAGATGCACATCTCCACCAAAAATGGGACCATGGTTCCAAAGTTTGCTGTGGAACTTGCACAAACCATGGTCATCTGCCAAGGAAGACCAAGAGAACTCCTGCCTGGAAGCACCTCTCTGTGAGAGAGTCCACATGTGAACCCTTGGGATGGCATGTTTGGTATTTTTCCTAGGTGGTGCATCACTCACCATGACTCCATGCAGTGTTTTTCCATTTTTTTGATTTTTTCTGAATTCCCCAGGCCCCCCTCCGAGATCTAGGTCAGACTCGGCGGTGCCATCGATGTCTGCCAGGTGGGGTGGGAACCATGTTTTGGTCTTGGTTCTAGGGTCCCACACCCCCAGGGGACCTCCCTGTATTTTTCCCCAATTTTCCTGGTGTGCATTTCTTGTAGCCCCAGTGCAAAATTGGATTAAAAAGGATTTAGGGCAAAAATAATTCATTATATGGCAGCAGGCCCAGATAATTCCTAGCCTCCTGGATGTGGCACCCCTGGAAGGTCCCCCACCCATGAAAAATAGAGTGGTGATGTTCTGCACACTGCCCTTGGTGGCCCCTTCACAAAAAAGCACCTGTTTCGACCCCTCCGGGCACCCGGAAAATGGGAAATGCATTTTTTATGTGGAAAATGGAATAACACTAGTTGCAAAAGTGGTTGGGAATGCAAAGATGCACATCTCCACCAAAAATGGGACCATGGTTCCAAAGTTTGCTGTGGAACTTGCACAAACCATGGTCATCTGCCAAGGAAGACCAAGAGAACTCCTGCCTGGAAGCACCTCTCTGTGAGAGAGTCCACATGTGAACCCTTGGGATGGCATGTTTGGTATTTTTCCTAGGTGGTGCATCACTCACCATGACTCCATGCAGTGTTTTTCCATTTTTTTGATTTTTTCTGAATTCCCCAGGCCCCCCTCCGAGATCTAGGTCAGACTCGGCGGTGCCATCGATGTCTGCCAGGTGGGGTGGGAACCATGTTTTGGTCTTGGTTCTAGGGTCCCACACCCCCAGGGGACCTCCCTGTATTTTTCCCCAATTTTCCTGGTGTGCATTTCTTGTAGCCCCAGTGCAAAATTGGATTAAAAAGGATTTAGGGCAAAAATAATTCATTATATGGCAGCAGGCCCAGATAATTCCTAGCCTCCTGGATGTGGCACCCCTGGAAGGTCCCCCACCCATGAAAAATAGAGTGGTGATGTTCTGCACACTGCCCTTGGTGGCCCCTTCACAAAAAAGCACCTGTTTCGACCCCTCCGGGCACCCGGAAAATGGGAAATGCATTTTTTATGTGGAAAATGGAATAACACTAGTTGCAAAAGTGGTTGGGAATGCAAAGATGCACATCTCCACCAAAAATGGGACCATGGTTCCAAAGTTTGCTGTGGAACTTGCACAAACCATGGTCATCTGCCAAGGAAGACCAAGAGAACTCCTGCCTGGAAGCACCTCTCTGTGAGAGAGTCCACATGTGAACCCTTGGGATGGCATGTTTGGTATTTTTCCTAGGTGGTGCATCACTCACCATGACTCCATGCAGTGTTTTTCCATTTTTTTGATTTTTTCTGAATTCCCCAGGCCCCCCTCCGAGATCTAGGTCAGACTCGGCGGTGCCATCGATGTCTGCCAGGTGGGGTGGGAACCATGTTTTGGTCTTGGTTCTAGGGTCCCACACCCCCAGGGGACCTCCCTGTATTTTTCCCCAATTTTCCTGGTGTGCATTTCTTGTAGCCCCAGTGCAAAATTGGATTAAAAAGGATTTAGGGCAAAAATAATTCATTATATGGCAGCAGGCCCAGATAATTCCTAGCCTCCTGGATGTGGCACCCCTGGAAGGTCCCCCACCCATGAAAAATAGAGTGGTGATGTTCTGCACACTGCCCTTGGTGGCCCCTTCACAAAAAAGCACCTGTTTCGACCCCTCCGGGCACCCGGAAAATGGGAAATGCATTTTTTATGTGGAAAATGGAATAACACTAGTTGCAAAAGTGGTTGGGAATGCAAAGATGCACATCTCCACCAAAAATGGGACCATGGTTCCAAAGTTTGCTGTGGAACTTGCACAAACCATGGTCATCTGCCAAGGAAGACCAAGAGAACTCCTGCCTGGAAGCACCTCTCTGTGAGAGAGTCCACATGTGAACCCTTGGGATGGCATGTTTGGTATTTTTCCTAGGTGGTGCATCACTCACCATGACTCCATGCAGTGTTTTTCCATTTTTTTGATTTTTTCTGAATTCCCCAGGCCCCCCTCCGAGATCTAGGTCAGACTCGGCGGTGCCATCGATGTCTGCCAGGTGGGGTGGGAACCATGTTTTGGTCTTGGTTCTAGGGTCCCACACCCCCAGGGGACCTCCCTGTATTTTTCCCCAATTTTCCTGGTGTGCATTTCTTGTAGCCCAGTGCAAAATTGGATTAAAAAGGATTTAGGGCAAAAATAATTCATTATATGGCAGCAGGCCCAGATAATTCCTAGCCTCCTGGATGTGGCACCCCTGGAAGGTCCCCCACCCATGAAAAATAGAGTGGTGATGTTCTGCACACTGCCCTTGGTGGCCCCTTCACAAAAAAGCACCTGTTTCGACCCCTCCGGGCACCCGGAAAATGGGAAATGCATTTTTTATGTGGAAAATGGAATAACACTAGTTGCAAAAGTGGTTGGGAATGCAAAGATGCACATCTCCACCAAAAATGGGACCATGGTTCCAAAGTTTGCTGTGGAACTTGCACAAACCATGGTCATCTGCCAAGGAAGACCAAGAGAACTCCTGCCTGGAAGCACCTCTCTGTGAGAGAGTCCACATGTGAACCCTTGGGATGGCATGTTTGGTATTTTTCCTAGGTGGTGCATCACTCACCATGACTCCATGCAGTGTTTTTCCATTTTTTTGATTTTTTCTGAATTCCCCAGGCCCCCCTCCGAGATCTAGGTCAGACTCGGCGGTGCCATCGATGTCTGCCAGGTGGGGTGGGAACCATGTTTTGGTCTTGGTTCTAGGGTCCCACACCCCCAGGGGACCTCCCTGTATTTTTCCCCAATTTTCCTGGTGTGCATTTCTTGTAGCCCCAGTGCAAAATTGGATTAAAAAGGATTTAGGGCAAAAATAATTCATTATATGGCAGCAGGCCCAGATAATTCCTAGCCTCCTGGATGTGGCACCCCTGGAAGGTCCCCCACCCATGAAAAATAGAGTGGTGATGTTCTGCACACTGCCCTTGGTGGCCCCTTCACAAAAAAGCACCTGTTTCGACCCCTCCGGGCACCCGGAAAATGGGAAATGCATTTTTTATGTGGAAAATGGAATAACACTAGTTGCAAAAGTGGTTGGGAATGCAAAGATGCACATCTCCACCAAAAATGGGACCATGGTTCCAAAGTTTGCTGTGGAACTTGCACAAACCATGGTCATCTGCCAAGGAAGACCAAGAGAACTCCTGCCTGGAAGCACCTCTCTGTGAGAGAGTCCACATGTGAACCCTTGGGATGGCATGTTTGGTATTTTTCCTAGGTGGTGCATCACTCACCATGACTCCATGCAGTGTTTTTCCATTTTTTTGATTTTTTCTGAATTCCCCAGGCCCCCCTCCGAGATCTAGGTCAGACTCGGCGGTGCCATCGATGTCTGCCAGGTGGGGTGGGAACCATGTTTTGGTCTTGGTTCTAGGGTCCCACACCCCCAGGGGACCTCCCTGTATTTTTCCCCAATTTTCCTGGTGTGCATTTCTTGTAGCCCCAGTGCAAAATTGGATTAAAAAGGATTTAGGGCAAAAATAATTCATTATATGGCAGCAGGCCCAGATAATTCCTAGCCTCCTGGATGTGGCACCCCTGGAAGGTCCCCCACCCATGAAAAATAGAGTGGTGATGTTCTGCACACTGCCCTTGGTGGCCCCTTCACAAAAAAGCACCTGTTTCGACCCCTCCGGGCACCCGGAAAATGGGAAATGCATTTTTTATGTGGAAAATGGAATAACACTAGTTGCAAAAGTGGTTGGGAATGCAAAGATGCACATCTCCACCAAAAATGGGACCATGGTTCCAAAGTTTGCTGTGGAACTTGCACAAACCATGGTCATCTGCCAAGGAAGACCAAGAGAACTCCTGCCTGGAAGCACCTCTCTGTGAGAGAGTCCACATGTGAACCCTTGGGATGGCATGTTTGGTATTTTTCCTAGGTGGTGCATCACTCACCATGACTCCATGCAGTGTTTTTCCATTTTTTTGATTTTTTCTGAATTCCCCAGGCCCCCCTCCGAGATCTAGGTCAGACTCGGCGGTGCCATCGATGTCTGCCAGGTGGGGTGGGAACCATGTTTTGGTCTTGGTTCTAGGGTCCCACACCCCCAGGGGACCTCCCTGTATTTTTCCCCAATTTTCCTGGTGTGCATTTCTTGTAGCCCCAGTGCAAAATTGGATTAAAAAGGATTTAGGGCAAAAATAATTCATTATATGGCAGCAGGCCCAGATAATTCCTAGCCTCCTGGATGTGGCACCCCTGGAAGGTCCCCCACCCATGAAAAATAGAGTGGTGATGTTCTGCACACTGCCCTTGGTGGCCCCTTCACAAAAAAGCACCTGTTTCGACCCCTCCGGGCACCCGGAAAATGGGAAATGCATTTTTTATGTGGAAAATGGAATAACACTAGTTGCAAAAGTGGTTGGGAATGCAAAGATGCACATCTCCACCAAAAATGGGACCATGGTTCCAAAGTTTGCTGTGGAACTTGCACAAACCATGGTCATCTGCCAAGGAAGACCAAGAGAACTCCTGCCTGGAAGCACCTCTCTGTGAGAGAGTCCACATGTGAACCCTTGGGATGGCATGTTTGGTATTTTTCCTAGGTGGTGCATCACTCACCATGACTCCATGCAGTGTTTTTCCATTTTTTTGATTTTTTCTGAATTCCCCAGGCCCCCCTCCGAGATCTAGGTCAGACTCGGCGGTGCCATCGATGTCTGCCAGGTGGGGTGGGAACCATGTTTTGGTCTTGGTTCTAGGGTCCCACACCCCCAGGGGACCTCCCTGTATTTTTCCCCAATTTTCCTGGTGTGCATTTCTTGTAGCCCCAGTGCAAAATTGGATTAAAAAGGATTTAGGGCAAAAATAATTCATTATATGGCAGCAGGCCCAGATAATTCCTAGCCTCCTGGATGTGGCACCCCTGGAAGGTCCCCCACCCATGAAAAATAGAGTGGTGATGTTCTGCACACTGCCCTTGGTGGCCCCTTCACAAAAAAGCACCTGTTTCGACCCCTCCGGGCACCCGGAAAATGGGAAATGCATTTTTTATGTGGAAAATGGAATAACACTAGTTGCAAAAGTGGTTGGGAATGCAAAGATGCACATCTCCACCAAAAATGGGACCATGGTTCCAAAGTTTGCTGTGGAACTTGCACAAACCATGGTCATCTGCCAAGGAAGACCAAGAGAACTCCTGCCTGGAAGCACCTCTCTGTGAGAGAGTCCACATGTGAACCCTTGGGATGGCATGTTTGGTATTTTTCCTAGGTGGTGCATCACTCACCATGACTCCATGCAGTGTTTTTCCATTTTTTTGATTTTTTCTGAATTCCCCAGGCCCCCCTCCGAGATCTAGGTCAGACTCGGCGGTGCCATCGATGTCTGCCAGGTGGGGTGGGAACCATGTTTTGGTCTTGGTTCTAGGGTCCCACACCCCCAGGGGACCTCCCTGTATTTTTCCCCAATTTTCCTGGTGTGCATTTCTTGTAGCCCAGTGCAAAATTGGATTAAAAAGGATTTAGGGCAAAAATAATTCATTATATGGCAGCAGGCCCAGATAATTCCTAGCCTCCTGGATGTGGCACCCCTGGAAGGTCCCCCACCCATGAAAAATAGAGTGGTGATGTTCTGCACACTGCCCTTGGTGGCCCCTTCACAAAAAAGCACCTGTTTCGACCCCTCCGGGCACCCGGAAAATGGGAAATGCATTTTTTATGTGGAAAATGGAATAACACTAGTTGCAAAAGTGGTTGGGAATGCAAAGATGCACATCTCCACCAAAAATGGGACCATGGTTCCAAAGTTTGCTGTGGAACTTGCACAAACCATGGTCATCTGCCAAGGAAGACCAAGAGAACTCCTGCCTGGAAGCACCTCTCTGTGAGAGAGTCCACATGTGAACCCTTGGGATGGCATGTTTGGTATTTTTCCTAGGTGGTGCATCACTCACCATGACTCCATGCAGTGTTTTTCCATTTTTTTGATTTTTTCTGAATTCCCCAGGCCCCCCTCCGAGATCTAGGTCAGACTCGGCGGTGCCATCGATGTCTGCCAGGTGGGGTGGGAACCATGTTTTGGTCTTGGTTCTAGGGTCCCACACCCCCAGGGGACCTCCCTGTATTTTTCCCCAATTTTCCTGGTGTGCATTTCTTGTAGCCCAGTGCAAAATTGGATTAAAAAGGATTTAGGGCAAAAATAATTCATTATATGGCAGCAGGCCCAGATAATTCCTAGCCTCCTGGATGTGGCACCCCTGGAAGGTCCCCCACCCATGAAAAATAGAGTGGTGATGTTCTGCACACTGCCCTTGGTGGCCCCTTCACAAAAAAGCACCTGTTTCGACCCCTCCGGGCACCCGGAAAATGGGAAATGCATTTTTTATGTGGAAAATGGAATAACACTAGTTGCAAAAGTGGTTGGGAATGCAAAGATGCACATCTCCACCAAAAATGGGACCATGGTTCCAAAGTTTGCTGTGGAACTTGCACAAACCATGGTCATCTGCCAAGGAAGACCAAGAGAACTCCTGCCTGGAAGCACCTCTCTGTGAGAGAGTCCACATGTGAACCCTTGGGATGGCATGTTTGGTATTTTTCCTAGGTGGTGCATCACTCACCATGACTCCATGCAGTGTTTTTCCATTTTTTTGATTTTTTCTGAATTCCCCAGGCCCCCCTCCGAGATCTAGGTCAGACTCGGCGGTGCCATCGATGTCTGCCAGGTGGGGTGGGAACCATGTTTTGGTCTTGGTTCTAGGGTCCCACACCCCCAGGGGACCTCCCTGTATTTTTCCCCAATTTTCCTGGTGTGCATTTCTTGTAGCCCCAGTGCAAAATTGGATTAAAATGGATTTAGGGCAAAAATAATTCATTATATGGCAGCACGCCCAGATAATTCCTAGCCTCCTGGATGTGGCACCCCTGGAAGGTCCCCCACCCATGAAAAATAGAGTGGTGATGTTCTGCACACTGCCCTTGGTGGCCCCTTCACAAAAAAGCACCTGTTTCGACCCCTCCGGGCACCCGAAAAATGGGAAATGCATTTTTTATGTGGAAAATGGAATAACACTAGTTGCAAAAGTGGTTGGGAATGCAAAGATGCACATCTCCACCAAAAATGGGACCATGGTTCCAAAGTTTGCTGTGAAACTTGCACAAACCATGGTCATCTGCCAAGGAAGACCAAGAGAACTCCTGCCTGGAAGCACCTCTCTGTGAGAGAGTCCACATGTGAACCCTTGGGATGGCATGTTTGGTATTTTTCCTAGGTGGTGCATCACTCACCATGACTCCATGCAGTGTTTTTCCATTTTTTTGATTTTTTCTGAATTCCCCAGGCCCCCCTCCGAGATCTAGGTCAGACTCGGCGGTGCCATCGATGTCTGCCAGGTGGGGTGGGAACCATGTTTTGGTCTTGGTTCTAGGGTCCCACACCCCCAGGGGACCTCCCTGTATTTTTCCCCAATTTTCCTGGTGTGCATTTCTTGTAGCCCCAGTGCAAAATTGGATTAAAAATGATTTTGGGCAAAAATAATTCATTATATGGCAGCAGTAGTTGGTGGTTTATGGAGTTTCCTTCATTTATTCATTTGTTTACCCATGGAAGGGAACTCCTCGATCTACTGAACTAGTCGCTAGAGTAGTGTGAGCGATGATGATGCTAGATCTCTTGAGCACGCCTTGTCAGACTGCGGTGTGTCTCGTCAATTTACTTGCCTTTCAAATCTCTATTGACAAGTGGGGCCCCAGACACACGTCGGACCAAACCTTACCCAGACAAGTGGGTCCGCACACGCTTCGGATGCTAAACCTGGACTAGTTTGTCTCACTCGTTTGTCTCATGGAGCAGGTGACCTCGATGAGAAGCATTTCAATGGTAGGAGTAAGATTTTGTTCTCTATTCCTTCCGCGAGTCAGACGAGACCGGACCCCTTGCACGCTATCTCCTTTTTCACACTGTCGCTCTGCTGCCCGTAGTCAAACAACGAGGGGCCCAAGAACCAGACTCTTTAATTGCTGCCTGTAGGTTAACGTACATACATCCTTACCCACGATACCAGCCTCTCACTTACAAGTGGGCCGCCGTACCGGGGCCTGCGGTGACACGTCGGTCTAGCGCTCTCTCAGAAACGAAACGAAGCGACTGGTTCAATTTCCAAAGCGCTAGACTGGCATTTACCGCGGCGTGCCTGCAAAACAATTGCTACCCCAACTTCCTCTTCTCTGACGAAGCGACGTGGGTGGTTCAACTTTCAAAGCACCCCCGAAGCGCTACACTGCATTTACTTACGCGGCGTGCCAGCGACACGTCGCGCACTATTTATCCCACGATCTCGCGGCCTGGAAAACAATTGGATCCCAAAACAATTGCTTCCCCAATTTACTCTTTTCTCATAAACGAAGCGACGGGGGTCCCACATGTCATGCACGACTACACGCTTCCACACCCACGCGTCCACGAGAGGAAACCAAACCGCTCCACCACCGCACCACCAATCTCATTCCTTAGTGCATCTGCAAGATGAAGCGCGCTCACGAAGATGAGCCGCAATCTAGTGCGGTCGGAGGCTCTGGCGATGCACCCGCGGTCGTCGTCGCGGTGGCGGGCGAGTCTTCTTCGGGAGCACCAGCCGCTCCTCCGCGCGCCGTCGACGAAGTGGAGATGGAGGACCCCGTGGCTGTGGCGGCAGATCTGCAGAACCAGCATGCAGGCCAAGTCATCGTCGTGCCGGACGATGACTACTACGCCGGCGCCGGCTACGACCGTGACTCCATCGAGTACTTGTTTGAAGAAGGCCGCAAAGAAGCAGTACCTGCTACTCCAAATTGATGTGGGAGCAAACTGTCCTTGTGCGTGGTGATGACCAGCCCGTTGGGAACCCCAAGAGGAAGGTATGATGAGTGTAGCGGCAAATTTTCCCTCAGTTAAGACACCAAGGTTTAATATCGATCAGGAGAAGGGAGACGGTGACGACTGAAGGTGATGCGGACTGGCTTAGTAGCTTCCAACAAGGGCGCCGTTAACGATACTTGTTGACTCGTCTTCGGCCAGCAGCAACGCGGAACCTGCACACACACAAACAAGTACTTTGCTCCCAACTTGCGATGAGGTTGTCAATCTCACCGGTTTGCTTGAAACAAAGGTTATGAGTGTATCGAGTGGAAAACAGTAGTAAAATGCTAGTAAAGTAAACAGTGCGGAAAAAGTAAACAGGTGATTGCAATATGATTAAAATAGGACCGGGGTCCACAGTTCACTAGTGGTGTCTCTCCATAAATAAAATAACATGCTGGGTAAACAAATTACAGTTGGGCAATTGATAGAATAAAGATAACGTGATATGTCAAGAAGATCACTATGAGATTTACTCTGGGCATTACAACAAAATACATAGACCGCCATCCAACTGCATCTATGACTAATAATCCACCCCCAGGGATATCATCCGAACACCCCGAAAGTATTAAGTTGCGAACAACAGATAATTGCATTAAGCAAAGTGTGTAATGTAAACAAAGCATATGCCCTTGAGCATATGAATGTTGTTTTCTCCCTAGTAGCAACAGCACATCTACCACCTTAGAGGTTTCTGTCACTCCCCCAGGTGAAATAGAGACATGAACCCACTATCGAGCATAAATACCCCCTCTTGGAGTCACTAGCAACTACTCGGCCAAGATAGCTACTAACAACGGAGAGCATGCAAGATCATAAACAACATAGAGATAACAAAAGATATAATTCAGTACAGCAACTTAATCATAAACACCAATATTCATCGGATCCCAACAAACCAACATCATAGAATTACATAACGGTGATCTCAATCATGTAGGGCAGCTCATGAGATCTAAACATGAAGCACATGGTGGAGAAGACAACCATCTAGCTACTGCTATGGACCCATAGTCCAACGTAGACTACTCACTCATCGCTCCGGAGGCAAGCATGGCGATGAAGAAGACCTCCGGTGGCGATTCCCCTCTCCGGCAGGGTGCCGGGAAGAGCTTCTGGACCCTCCCGATCTTCGGGTCGACGGCGGCGGCGGATCGCGATGTATTCTGGAAAACTGATCGGGCTTAGGTTTTTCTCGTCAGGGGGTACTTATAGGCGAAAGGGGACTGTCAGAGGGGGTCCCACGCCCCCTCACACGGGGCCGGCGCGGCCAGGGGCCTGGCCGCGCCACCCCTGTGTGTGGGGCCCACGTGGCCCCTCTCCGTCAGGTCTTCGGATGTTTGGGAGCTCCCCGGTGAAATATGACTTCAGGAACTTGTTTCATCCAATTCCGAGAATATTTCCTATGTATCACTTCTGAAACACAAAAACAGCAGAAAACAGGAAACTGGCACTGTGGCACTTCGTTAATAGGTTAGTTCCGGAAAATGTATAAAAATGCCACTAAGTGTAACGAAACAATAGGCAAATGGTGTAAAACAAAGCATGGAGCATCAAAAATTATAGATACGTTTGAGACGTATCAGTACCGTTCAAGGAGGAGGCCTCCGACGACAGCACCGAGGTTCTGAGCTGTTCTGATCGATCCCCTCTGTTCGTCGTACTGTTCATATTGTTATTGCTCATATGATATCTATCAGTTAGTAGTTATCAGATTACATTCTGAATGTCATAATGTAGTCCCCTCTGTTCGTCGTACTGTTCACATTGTGATCTGACTCTAATTTGATTGTAGAGACTATGATAACAAGATTTTTATTTGGGAAAAAATGATTGATCTGATGCATGGAATTTATAATTAACATTTTCCTAATTTGCTTCGCTTATTAATGTGATGATTCCATAGTGTGTCCTCGATTCATCAAATATTGGTCACACAACATTACTAGCCTCTGATAGTACTATCACCGCAACAATTTAGAATTATTTTGGCAGCATTGTTATTTTTTACAGCTTATTTCCTTTGATCTTTGTTGTGCTCCTGTTGTTCTCACTTCTTATGTATTTCAAAATTCACAGGACGACTCTGACGACGTGGGCCACGACAAGGACGACAGGGACCGCAAGAGCCGCTATGTTCTTAAGCGGCTCAAGAGTGGGCAGATCCCTTTCCGGACCAGGTACGGGGAGCTAACTTGTCCATTCTGCGGCAAGGTCGTCAGCAAAAACTTAGAGAGCTTGATCCAGCACGCGAATGGCGTTGCCGTAGGTAGCAAGCAGAAGCACAAGGGCCACACCATGGCGAAGCATGCCGCCTATGGCAGATTCCTCGAAAAGTTCGTCAAGACTGGCCTCATCCCGGTTATCGGTCCTGCTGTTGGCCCTCATGTTCTGTTTCCAAAATATTAGTTTAAGTATGTGTTGTCCCCCTGGAGAGTAAAACTGTGTGATGTTTGAAGACTATGTTTTTATTATGTATGGTGGAATCTGGGCAATCATACCCAGATGTTTAAGACTATGTTAATGTATGTGGACTTTGCTGTTGCATTACTGGTGCCCATGTTATCTGAATTCTCAGAGGAAATAGCACATAACACCACATATTGGTGCTTGTTTTGCATAGAACCACAACATGTGTTTGTTTTTGCACAGAACACTATATTTTGTTGTAATCACTTGCATAGAAACACTATATTTTGTTGTAATCACTTGCACAAAACACATAACCAATCATTACCAGCTTTAATGGCTAATTAATCTTCATTGTTGACTAAATTAGCTTGTTCGGAGTGCATTTCTTTATTTAAAGTTGTACTCAAAAAACTTATTTATATAAATTTTATTTACTTATCTAAAATTATACTGTTTGAGGTCTAATTTTAATGCTTTTTCGTGAAAACTCCCCTATGATTATGTATTTTCTGTTTTTTAAGAATAAGTCTTGTGTTCTATTCTGCCACGCTCGTGGACCCACTCGTCATCGACACAGCTGTTGCAACGAGTCAGCCGCCGCCGCCGCCATCTGGTTAGCTGCCGCGTGGCAACGTGGCCTCCTCGCCCACCCTGCCATGCCCCTGACTTTATTTCACTGACATGTGGGTCCCACGCCTGGCAGGGCCCACCTGTCAGCCACTGAACTGCAGAGCTGGGCACGTAATAAGGGGATCCCCTTCCCTCTTGCCTTGCCTCCACTCCCCTGGCCCCAGTGTTACCATCATTTCTCCCAAATCCTCTCGCGAGCGCTGCAGAAAACCGTCCCCTAGCAGCTCCGGCGACGAAATCCCCTGCGCGGCGCCGTAATCCTGTCCCCGGAGAAGACCGTCCTCTCTCCTCCGCTGCAGGTAGGCTGGTAAGTGCCGCTCTATTCCTAGTCCACTCGTCTCGTCTCCCGCGCCCAGTAATGGCGGGGCAGCGAGCCGTCGCGTCGCAGCACGCGTCGGCGGGAAATGAATGCCATGTCGCGCGCTTCCCGCCCCTTCTCCTTCGTTTTCCCGCCCCGTTCCCGGCTATAAATACCTCGTCGCCTCGACGGTAGGTTCACATCCTCCAACCGCCGGTAGAAAATGCCTCGCCGTCTCTCGACAACCTACGCCATGCTCCCTCGAGGTGGTTCCGGCGCGCCACCAGCACCGGCGCCGCCGCCGCCGCCGCATGACCCAGCTCCGCCGCAGGGCGAGGAGGAGGAGGACTCCGACGACGAGGAGTTCCTCGCCGAGCTGCCGACGGACGCGGAGGCGGAGGAGGCCGCCGCGGAACAGAGAGCGATCGTAGCGTCGTTCGAGACGCAGCGCCGCGACCGGGCGGCGCAGGAGCTCATGGCCGCCGAGAGGAGGGCGGCAGCGGCAAGGCTGGCGGAGGACCATACTGCCGCCCGCGCCGACGCCCACCGCCGCAACATCGAAGCAGCGAGGGCTGCGATGGCGGAGGATGAGAGACGCTTCTTCCGGGCGGACGTGGCCGTAGGGCTCGCGAAGGTGGCGGCGGAGCGCCAGCGCCGCGAGCATCAGTACCCTCTCCCCTCCTTCAACGCATTGGCGCAGCGAGCGCAGGAGCGCCGCACCTTCATCTCATCCCTCGAGGAGGCCGAGCGCGACCGCAGCCAGGGCGCGGAGGAGGAGAACCGTCGCCGCCGCGGGATGGTTTCCGGCCGCCTGTCCGATGACGGAGCTGGGCCGTCCAACGATTCACCGCCAGCACCATCAGCCGCATCAGTGAACTACGCCGCCGGCGAGGACTCCGACGAAGACCACCTCTTTTAGTCTATTTCATATTTCGCCGTATTTTGTAAAAACCATCTAAATTTCAATGAAATTCATGTAGTATGCTGATTATGTCGATTTTAAATTTTGGGATGGGCGGCACGGCTGGGGAACCTCTGTACGCACTCTTTTGGGTAGTTGTCGCTGGATATGGTAGTACATTTCACTTCATACTGGATATGGAATGACGTACTGTCATTGCAAATTGTAGTAGCACATACTGCTAATTATAGCATAGTTTATTATTCCAAAGAAATAGATGCCTGCACTAAATATGTGCCCATTTCTTTCAGAAAAGCTTGCAAGTCTCCAGATGGACCCAACGATTGACCATATCGCCACTAAGGTGCAGGTTATACAAATTTCTATTTCTGGCAATTGTGTTTTTAGGTGCTACACAACATTGTAATAAGCATAATCTCTATTTTTAGGCTGATGCCTGTACTAGCCGGAAGAACCGTTCTGTCGATTATTTCAAGCTATTTAAAATCAAGTATTCTTATGCTATCAACAAATGCAAGAAAGCCACAACCAATAGGGATTACCCCCTCCCTTCATATCAAGGTACTGATCTAGATTGTGAGACTATCTCATCTTCCAAGACACCTAAATCCAAGGCACGTAGACTCACATCAGGCCCACTCTCATCCTATCGTGGCCCTGCTCAGACTATCTTCATTCGCAGAGGTGTGAATCTGTCTAACATGGGTCTGATGATCTTTTAATACATTCTTATGGAGATAAAGATCACTAAGTAGTGCATTTCTTTCTAGGTCCCAAGATAACTGGTGACTTGGAATTCGACAAGCACTGTGTGTTTGCAAGCAATATCAATCTCACTGGTCGCCAGATTGCCGATCTCAATGCAATGGTTGGTAAACTGAGGCCAACAGTTCCATACTATATCTGTGAGATGAAGAAGTCACATGTCCTTCGTGGGAAGGCAAAAATGGTAATCTGCATGACTCTTTTAATCTTCTCATGCACATGAATCTGTGTTCAAAAACTGACTGTATTCTTGTACTCCAGTACTTTTCAGCAAAGTACAGCAATGCCCACCTCGCCCGCTATCTTCCATGCACCATTCCAACATATTGCAGTGAGCAAGATGGTTTCTATAATGTAAGCTTCACCCATCAGGGCAACGGTGTTGCCCAGATGACAGCAAACTGGCCTAAGGTTCTCCAAAAAGCGTCGATAGAAGAAGGGAATGTGTGCATCTTCACCTTCTTGAATGTGGGGCAGGAGGCTATGTCTGTTATGTTGAAAAAATGTAGCCTATATATGTTGTGCAGTTGCTATCAGTTAGTTAATTATGTTATTATATTATTGTGTCACCTGGTAGTCTAAACCATATGCCAATATGTTGCGTCGGCTATGAATACTTGCATTCTTCTCTGCATGCTTATACTCTTTTTACTAAAACCATCTTGTTATGATGAAGTGCCTTAACTCGTACATGATTTTGTGAATTGAATTGTTTGTATTAACTGATTGCAACGTGTTGTGCTTTCTGTGATGCAATGATGGTCAATATGTCTATAAATTAAGCTTAGTTGTATTCAAACGGAAACAAAATTGTCTGGTCCAGCGGCTAGACGGACTAGATAGATGGCATCCAAAATCTAGATAAGAGAATGCATAGCGTAATAGCATATAGAATAACATGTCATAGAAGTTTTACAACTCAAGCCTTAATGTATAGCATAAACCAGCCGATCAGAATTAGTACTAAACCCTTAATATCTGGCATACAAGTTGAGTTGGTGCAGATGCATACACCACCAGATTAGTAGTTCAAGTTATCACTTAACTGGCTTACCTATCGGCACATTACTCATCAGATGGATAAACAGTACTTCCTCATCTGGTTCAAGCTCGAACACATCCATGTTATCAACGGACATGCGTGAGGTGGTCACAAGCGTGCTCCAGTTAGTTGTAATCTGGGCACGACCATCGTTGCCCATCCGAAGCTTGACGTAATGCACATCCTGCTCAGTTTCACCTTCAGGTGCATACGGGTCATTGGCGCAGGCTGGCACCATAATATCTCCTGCTTCCAGGTACTGCTTGAGATAGAGCTGGCTGTATGGCTTCGAAAATACCTGATATGATAGTATAGATACTAGGGTGTCATGCAGTTGAGCAAACACGTTAGTATTCACTGTGCACAATGAAATCTTACCATCTTTGACTTCCCTTTAGCTGTCAGAGACTTCTTGACAGAGCAGACATACAAAGGGATCACCGGATTAGCACTATCAAGCCTCCGTGAGAGCAATTTGAGAAGTCCTATCCTTACATAAGACATTGGTACATCATTTCCATAAACGATTTTATTTAGCTCCCAAGGTGCTAGGTCAAGAGCCCCCCCTTTTATACCCCTAACGATGGGACCTACATGAATTATTTCATGAATGAGATATATGTCCTATCTCTCAAATTCTATAACCAGACATGTATAAGTTATTACCTTCATCTGTCAGCGCCGGTCCTAGATGGGTGTGGTACTGGTAAGTCCTGGGACTGTGCCCAATCACACAGTTCTCATCGTCGGAGGGACAGTCATAGCATGCTTCATGACGTTGCATTGTAACCTGTAATTGTGTGAGGGACAGTTCATTATCATTTTAAAACACGAACATGACAATATAACCAATAGCATTACATAGCTTCCAATAGCAATTTCCACTATGATTCGAGCACCACAGCCTTCCATCCTTCCACGAGCCGGGACCAATGACCCGTTCAAATGAACCGCCCACTTCGCGCCAGTTATCGATCGACGACGCTTCGGATTTCGATCGACATTCCGAGCGACGACGCTTCGTAGTCGCGCGCTGTGATCGGGAACCGGCGTCGGCGACCTTGAAACTTGCCAGCATTCACATCAACGCTGCCGTGCTCCTCTCATCTTCCCTCTTTCACTATATAAAGCACTCATATTTGATCATCTTCTTCCCCCAAAACATGTCCCTAGCCTCTTCTTCCCCAAAACCTCTCCCACACATCACCACATACCGCCGGCGCCCGCGAGCTCTCTCTCCCTCGATGATAATGGAGGAGCAACTTTGGCCCCGGACTCGGATCTACTACGTGGTCATCGAAGAGATGAACTTCACCATCACGGAGACTCTCCGTGCTTCGAGGGTGGAGAAGTGGATCCGCTTGGTCAAGCGCCGGTTCCTCGACGACGCACCGGTCAAGTGCGTGGGCTTGGACTGTGAGTTCACCACTCACGCGCGCCCTCAACGTGCCGCCGTCCTTCAACTCTCGGTGGCATCCGAGATATTGGTCTTTCAAATTTGCAAGGCCAATGGCGTGCCGCAACTACTCAAGGACTTCTTGAAGGACACCACCATCAAGTTTTGTGGTGCGGCTATCAACAACAATCTGCGCAAGCTAAGGCCATACGGAATTGTTATTCCGTCCGCGTATGATCTTCAACAAGTTGTCCCAAACCCCACTAGCAAGCTAACGCCGAGTCTCTATGATTTGGCCAATGCTACTATTGGGACACATCTTGAGAAGAAGAAGAGGGACAACGACAAGAAGAAGAAGGACAAGAAGAAGAAGGAGAAGAAGTACAAGAAGAAGGGAGAAGAAGAAGAAGAAGAAGAAGATGATGATGAAGAAGATGAACTAATTTTTGGTTGGGAAAAAGTTCCATTGAGCTTCAACCAACTAAAATATGCCGCTTTAGACGCTCGCCTAGGATTTGAGATAGCTAGGAGATTCTGGAAGCTAAAGGGATACAATAGCCATGTTGATCGTCTTAACCTTAATAATTAGGTGGATGATTATGTATGGAAAAATGTTGGATGAGCTTGCTTGGAAAATGTACTCCAATTTTTCGATTTTATTTGTATTTCTTTTGCTCACTTTTGAAATCTAGGTCAAACTCACGGTGCCGTGAGCCCTAAACCCCATAACCCATCACATCTATTTACTTCTTATAAATAATCAATTACTCCCTCCGTTTCAAAATATAAGATGTTTTAGCTTTCTGAAGCAAATGTATTTAGACATACTTTAGTGTGTAGGTTCACTCGAATACACACTAAAAAGTGTCTAGATACATTTGCTTCACAAAGCTAAAACAACTTATATTTTGAAACGGAGGGAGTATAAATCACCAAAAAGCATGATGTAGCTTGCAATGTCTGATATAGAAATAACCAATAGCATG
Source organism: Dactylis glomerata (assembly GCA_007115705.1). Taxonomy (NCBI): domain Eukaryota; kingdom Viridiplantae; phylum Streptophyta; class Magnoliopsida; order Poales; family Poaceae; genus Dactylis; species Dactylis glomerata. The sequence continues at coordinate 2,910,490 of QXEO01000547.1, read as the reverse complement.
GCTAAGCTTTCAATTATAATATGTATACTAGAACATGATTTTAAACCCAATAGCTTTACATAGCTTCCAATAGCAATTAAAAAGCTCCACCACGGTGCCGTAATATGTCCTAACTATGTATGATCATTGGAAACTGACCTCCATTTCAAAAGCATGTGGAAAAACTTGGTGAAACTCACGGTGCCGTAAGCTCCCAAAAGCATGCCAAATTTGTGAAGAGTGTGCCTATGAATCCTTGGCATGCCCTGTTTTCTATTTTCCCAAGATACTACATCACATACCATGACTCCATGCGCTGGTTTTCCAATTATTTGATTTTATTTTTATTTCCTTTGCTCAACTTTGAATTCTAGGTCAAACTCACGGTGCCGTCACCCCATAACCCATCACATCTATATTCTTCATCTAAATAACAAATTAAAAATCACCAAAAAACATGATGTGGAATGCAATATTTGATATAGAAATCACCAAGAGCATGACATAGCTTTCAATTATCATTTAAAATTCATCTCAACAAGAACATGTCAATATATCCAGTAGCATTGCATAGCTTCCAACAGTGGAGCAATGTTGTGTCCGAGATACAACACAATTTAAACTGGAGCAATGTTGCTATTTTTTCAAGATACTACATCACATACCATGACTCCCCTCTAAAAGCTCCACCAAGAGCATGTCCTAGATTTCCCCCTTTAGCATAATGGAGCAATGTTGTGTCCGAGGTACAACACAATTTAAACTGGAATAAGAGCACCCATTCAATCATTTTAAACATTTTGGCAACAAACCGAACCGAACAAAGACTAAAATACAATAGGTAACCAATGTTTTGGCAGGGCATGCAAGTTTGGGCAACATACATAGCAACCATATGGTTCTGATTATAGAACAATCAAGCAGGCTCAGTGACCATATGAACCACTCCTTTTGCGAAATATCGATTACGAAATTACTGAACTATCATTACAGAAGTACAAATATTTTTGGAACATTCCCCTTGAACTAGTGCCGCCCCTTGAACTAGTACTAGATCGGAGCATTGGGCAGGAAAACCCTACACTTACCTTGAGAAGGGATTCCTGCGTGCAGGACGCCGTGGGGGTCGAACACCACCACCCGGCCGGCGTTGGTTCGAGCAGTCGCTGTGGGCGGGGCGGCCAACCCCCAGCAGCCGCTGGTTTGGGAGGAAGGAGACTGGAAATGTGATTTAGGGTTGAGGTCGCCAGGGGTAGAGGTATCTAGTACTTTACCCATAAAGCAATCCCAGTCTAACTGACAGTGGACCCAGAAAAATGAAGTAAAAGCCCTAGTAGATCAACATGGACAACTGTTATTTTTTTTGGGCACGGGGCAGATTAAGGCTGCTATGCGTCTTCCTCCCCTGTCTCACTCCCCACTTCACAGTCCCAACCCTAAAGCTCGCCGTAGCTCATGGCACCGCCGCCGCCGACGCTCCAATATCAAGCCCCCATCCGGCAGGCAATGACTTGCCTTGTCAAAGCCGCTGTGCAGGTGCCAATAGCGGCTGTCATGAACTTCCCCAAGTTGGCGTTGTCGGCGGGGGCATTGCAGGCGGGGAGGAGGGTTTCCCTAAGGTCTAGATGCTCACTGGCTCTGTCCGAGGTAAGGGCTATGAAGCTGAAGTGGGGTAAGCTGGGGAAGCGTCGTCGTCGGCCATTCACCGCCTTCCCGGCGTCGAAGACCAACAAGAACTTGCGGCGGGCGAGGAAGCGGTCCATATCGAGTTCTACGATATGGCGTGCTTATGCGCCGCCGGCGAACCACAACTACACTGATCTATCATTGCGACTACGGTTCACCAGGAAATACGACACCTATCAAGATCTACCGTACTACTCGTTTGAAGAATGCCTCGCGGCGGCGCTGCTGGTCAGGTTCAACCAGACGCTTTTCCGCCAGAAGAGCGGAAAGCCCTCCTCCCCCAAGGGCGAGCGCAGCCGCCCGAGGAAGGGGAAGCCACGACGTGCATGCTGAATGGAGAAAAGCAGCAGGAGTTAGGCGGGAAGGGAAATCGTTCAGTTCCGAATGATTTAGCAATGAACTTTAGCCCTTCGCAGCATTTTGGTATGCCAACTTCCAAGAAGGCTGCTCTCCCCTAGTTTCTTCAGTTAAGTATAGTTAGTGTTAGACTAACTCTGAAGAATAGCTTTTGTATAGACAAGGCTAAAGCCGCCTTTTGTGTTACTAACTAGCTTCTATAAGTTTGAAGCAACCAAATATTATGAACTTTCAGATTTTGTGTTTCTCCTGTAAATTACAGATCTGAAATCTACATTTATTGTTCTTCATTTTTGAGATTCGCATTTACAGAGATGAATTCGGTGAAAATTAACATAACAAGAAACAAGATGTTCATGAGGTTCCGCCACCAAGTCCACAGGAACGGCCACCGCCGCCGTCGCCATTAGAGACAGCTAGCCGATCTCCTCTGAGATTGTCGCGCTTCCATTGGTGCCGCGCTTCCATAGGTGCCGCGCTTCCATTAGAGACATTAGAGGGAGCGATTCTAGATCTCCTATCTGGGGAGCTCAGATCTATGGGGGAAGGGAGGAGCCGGAACTGCGACCTGGGGAGCCCTTGCCCCTATGTGCGAGATCCTAGCACCAGGGTGGTTTCAGCGACGGGGAGCTCGATTCCGGCGAAGCGACGGCGAGCTCGATTCCGGCGTGGCGACGGCGAGGGGTCGACGGCGAGCTGGGCGGGCGGACAGAACAGGGGAGGACGACAGAACAGGGAAGAAGACGGTGGCAACGGAACTCTAACGCTGACAAAGTCTAGTTCTGTTACAATAACGGGTAAACCTGACCCGGTGGGCTCAGCAAGCGGCAGCGGAACGGGAATTATGAGTTCAAACGTTTTTTCTCCAATTCAAACACTAGGATTCGGGCTCAAACAAATTTCACCAAAAAAAGACCCTCTGAGCAATTTGTTAAGGGCTTTTGGACCCCCAGGGTGATTGCAGCGAACTAAGGCACCTGTGAGCATGTGGCAAGGAACTTGGTGACCGCAAATTAAATCGCCCCCGGGAAGCGCAACGGGCGGCATCGAGGAGTTCCCGTTCGCGCCGGCCAGATGGCGTATAGGCGCCCCCGAGAAGCTCTCACTTTTGTTTCCGTCTCTTGGATTTTGTTGGGTCGAAACTGCGCCTGTTTTATGGGCCTGTTCTATGAACTTTTTGTTTTTCAGTAGCCTTGTATGCAATCAAATGAAAGCCCAGCAACGGCTATCAAGTCATGCAACCTGGGCCTTTAGAACGTTGTTTTATTTATTTATATTTCAGTTCATTTTAGGGATAAGCAGGAGAAAGGTTGACATTTGAGATGCTATCATTTGGTAGTCTTATATTTGGATCACAATATGTTGAGTAAACTTTCGTTGGAACATAGTCTTGATTTTTTGAATCTTACTTTGTTGTAGTATATTTTTTACTTGAGCTAGTTAATCGATTAGTTGAACCGTGCGACTTACTATTTGTCGATAATTTCTGGTCCGGGTTTGTGACAATTGTGTTACAGTATAAGTATTTTGTATAAATATTAGATCATGTGGGAATTAATTTTTTTTAAAAAAAACAAAAAGTTTATAAAGTTAGTGAGAATTGCCCTTTTTATATTACACTTTGGTCCAGTCATATAGAACTTTTGCACAATACATGAAGTATTCATCCTAAAATTAATGCAACCAGATTTGGAACCATCCTACGAATGCTTTCTAAGAAGCTATGATCTTAGCGCAATTTTGATAACACTAAGAAAAATGATAAAGCAAGAACATTACTTTTAAACTATATATTGTATGAAGTGGCCGGAAAGTGACTTTGGCACATGAGCGCTGGTGCTCCCGGTCCTTGGAAAACATATTTCTAGGATTTTAAAATATCTAAAATAAACTACGCATATATATATATATATATATATATATATTCCAAAGATAAGGTAGAAATTTTAGAGGAAATTGTGTTGTATTTTTGGCTATACAAAACAGACACATTTCTGGCAAAAAATCCTAGTTTTCTATCCCTATGCACCTCCACATTTTTATTCTTTTTCCGTATCTTAAAATACAACGCAGTTTCTATTGAAACTTTGCATGGAATGAAACTTATGATTTCTTGAAACGCAGAAGTGCAATTTCAAATATTTTAAAAAAGAGCATTTGTGCTCGGGTGCACCAAATCTGCTCTCATGAAGTGGCTAATTAGATGAGTCATATCTTCATGACTAAGGAGTAAGGGACGAGAATAAGGTCATGAAATTCCTATCATTTGTTGTATGGTTTGGAGAGTATCTATTACTACCTCCATGTTTGTTTTTACAAGGATACTTTGTATTGGAGGCAAACTTTGACTACTTATTTGACCAACTAAGTATAAGTTATATGCCACAAAATTGTATTGTTTGAAAATCATTTTAAAACTGAATCCAATGAAATGATTTTGGTGCCATATAATTCATAGTATGCTAGTCAAAAAAAATACAAAGCTAGCCTCTAAATACGAAATGACCTTGTATTTGAGAACAGAGGGAGTAAATGGTATTTAGACACTATGTTAGATTTGAATGGCCAAGATGGTATGCATTAAATATTATACCAATGTTATATATTGTCTTTATTCTACAAGAACCAGAACACACTTTAGTTGGTGATTGTACATTTTGGCGGGCCACGAGGAGGTGATGTTTGGGCTCCTAGGTGCATACGAACCTATTTGGAAATGCATAAAAATAAATATCAAAAAAATTGGAAAAAATAATCCGCATGTAGCCCCGGACATATGTTTGCGCACAAATTTTCAGGAAAAGTTAACATTTTATGTGCCATGTGTAAAAAGACAAAAAGATGTCTCGTGAATAGCCATGTTGGGGCTCAAAATTTGTCTTTTTACACCGGGTATAGAAAATATTATTTTCCCTTAAAAACTTGTGTGCGAACAAAGAATATCCGGATATACATGCAAATATTTTTGTCACAAAATTTTGATATTTTGGAATATGCCTTCAAACAATGGATTCATATGAACCTCGGAGCCGAATTGGATTTCCGGGGCCATAAATCCAATTTTAAATCAAAGACCGTGTAGGTTGCATGGAACGGGCATGTTAACTTCTGCTTCCCATGCAATGCAACATGCTGGTTGTTTTCCTTTTACTACCACATAAGAATGACGATGACAATTTACAAGAACAATGAATGGGCTTGCTCTGGGCAGAGTGGACATTGCCAGGCTCAATTTTGGGATCCTGTCTCTGTTGCCCAAAGTCCCAAGGGTGGACAATATCAAGCAATATAGGCCAATTGCACTGATCAATGTGATTTTCAAGCTGATCTCTAAGGCTTTCGCTTGCAGATTATCACCAGTGGCACACAGGGTTATCAGCCAATCTCAAACTGCTTTTATCAAAGGCAGATTCATCCAAGATGGTCCCCTTGCTTTACATGAAATTATACATGAACTGAAATCCAAGAACCTCCCTGCAGTTTTACTCAAATTGGACTTTGAAAAAGTGTATGACAGAGTCAACTGGCAGTTCCTACAAGAGGTGTTACTGACCAAAGGGTTTGAGCCTTCTTTTGTTCACCGGCTCATGCAGTTAGTCTCTGGGGGCCAGACCGCTATCTCAATCAATGGAGAGGTAGGGCCTTATTTTCGTAACAAGAGGGGGGTGCGCCAGGGTGACCCAATCTCCCCGTTGCTGTTTAACTTTGTTGCTGATGCATTGGCGGCGATCCTGGATAGATCCAAATTGGCTGGCCATATTCATGGAGTAGTCCCGCATCTGATTCCAGGGGGAGTGTCCCACCTGCAATATGGTAACGACACGATGATCTTGATCCAAAATTCCCAGGAAGGTCTGATCAACCTCATGTTCTTATTGATGTGCTTCGAATTCCTCTCGGGGTATGAAAATCAATTTCCACAAAAGCGAAGTTATAGTGATGGGAGTTGATGTAGTAGAGCAGGCTAGGGTGGCCACATTGCTCAACTGTAAGCAAGGAAAGTTTCCTTTTACTTACCTGGGCTTTACCATGAGTGATCACAAGCAGACTATGGCTGACTTAGAGCCTCCGGTGGCCTCGGTGGGCAAACGTGCTGCCCCGTGGCAAGGACGATTTATGTCCTCTGTTGCTCGCCTGACGCTGATTGATGCTTGCCTGTCAAACCTTCCGCTCCATACAATGGGCCTCTTCTTGCTGGCAGATGGAACCCATGTCGCGATGGATAGGCACAGGAATAGATTTTTCTGGGAAGGACAAAGCGCAACGAAGAAGTTCGATATGGTGAGCTGGAAGACCATATGCCAACCCAAAAGCCAGGGTGGGTTGGGGGTGATGAACACAAAATTTATGAACACTGTGTTGATAGCTAAGTGGATTTGGAGGATTTACAGAGATGAAAACTCAGACCTGCTTTGGCTGAGACTGTCAAGAGCGAAGTACAGAACTTCAGAGATCTTTTCTTCCACTCCCAATAATTGTTCTCCCTTTTGGCACAGTATTCACAAAGTTAAAGATCATTTTAGAGTGGGAGTTAGGTTTTGTCCTGGTAAGAACTCTAGCATCAGTTTTTGGAAGGATTTGTGGATTGGGGAGGTTCCTTTGTGCGCAAGGTTTCCTACCCTATTTGCTAAGAGTTCAGACACCGGTCTCACCATGGCTCAAGCTTATTCAGAGGAAGGGTGGCGCATTCTTTTCCGAAGGGCTCTAGATCAGGGTGATCTACAGGCTTGGTCGGAATTGTCTGCTTTGGTGGAGGACATTGAGCTGGACGATGTGCCTGATACGTCTCAAACGTATCTATAATTTTTGATGCTCCATGCTTGTTTTTACACCATTTGCTTAGTATTTTGTTACACTTCGTGGTATTTTTATGCATTTTCCAAAACTAATCTATTAACGAGATGCCACAGTGCCAGTTCCCTATTTTCTGCTGTTTTTGTGTTTCTGAAAAGTTACACAGAAAATATTCTCAGAATTGGACGAAACAAAAGCTGAACATCCGGAAATTTACCGAAGCTTCCAGAGAATCGAAGAGGAGACGGAGAAGGGCCACAGGGCGGCCACACCACCAGGGGGCGAGGCCTGCCCCTGGCCCGCGCCCACCTATGGTGAGGGCCCCTTGGTCCACCTCTGGCGCCGCCCCTTCGCCTATAAAGACCTCCTGATGGGAAAAACCTAAATACCCGATCACTTTTCCAGAAACACATCGCGATCCGCCGCCGTCATCGACCTGAGATCAGGAGGGTCCAGAAGCTCTTCCCGGTACCCTACCGGAGAGGGGAATCACCACCGGAGGTCTTCTTCATCGCCATGCTTGCCTCCGGCATGATGAGTGAGTAGTCTACCTTGGACTATGGGTCCATAGCAGTAGCTAGATGGTTGTCTTCTCCACCATGTGCTTCATGTTTAGATCTCGTGAGCTGCCTTACATGATCGAGATCACCGTTATGTAATTCTACATGTTGTGTTTATTGGGATCCGATGAATATTGGTGTTATGATTGAGTTGATGTGCTGAATATTATCTTATGTTATCTCTGTATTGTTTATGATCTTGCATGCTCTCCGTTGTTAGTAGTTATCTTGGCCGAGTAGTTGCTAGTGACTCCAAGAGGGGGTATTTATGCTCGATAGTGGGTTCATGCCTCTATTTAATCTGGGGGAGTGGCAGAAACCTCTAAGGTTGTAGATGTGCTGTTGCCACTAGGGGGAAAACAACATTCATATGTCCAAGGGCATATGCTTTGTTTACATTACACACTTTGCTTAATGCAGTTATCTGTTGTTCGCAACTTAATACTTGTGGAGTTCTCAGATTGATTCGCCACAAGTGGATTATTAGTCATAGATGCAGTTGGATGGCGGTCTATGTATCTTGTTGTAATGCCCAGAGTAAATCTCATAGTGATCCTCTCGACATATGCACGTTGTCTTTATTCTGTCAATTGCCCAACTGTAATTTGTTTACCCAGCATTTGTTATTTTATCTTATGGAGAGACACCACTAGTGAACTGTGGACCCCGGTCCTATTTCTATTATATTGCTATCACCTGTTTACTTTACTCGCACTATTTACTTTACTCGCATACTACTATTGTTTTCCACTCGATACGCTCATACCTTTGTTTCAAGCAAACCGGTGAGATTGACAACCTCATCGTAAGTTGGGAGCAAAGTATTTGGTTGTGTTGTGTGCAGGTTCCACGTTGCCGCTCGCAAAGCAAAGCCTGGACGAGGCGCCTTATAAATTGTCCGGAGCTGTCGCGAAGCTAGCGAGCATCACCTTCTTGAGTTTGGCTTTTTCCTAGATACAATTAAACCTTGGTTTCTTACTGAGGGAAAAGCTTGCTGCTGTACTCATCGTACCTTCCTCTTGGGGTTCCCAACTGGACGGTGAAAAACCATCAACACCGTGCCACATCAAGACTCTTTTCTGGCGCTGTTGCCGGGGAATTAAAGAAGAAGAAGCTCCCACATCAACTTGGCACCAGCTCTTTTCTGGCGCCATTGCCGGGGAAAAAGAAGACTTCTGCAAGGGGAGTTTCGCACGCACATCCTTTACTTTGTTTTAAGTTTTGCTTTTACTTTATTTTTACTTGCATCGTTTTATCAAAAATATAAAAAAAATTAGTATCCTTTATAGTTGTTTTTACTTGTCTGCTTTTAGTTTTGCTAGAATGGCTACTCCTGAAAACACCAAGTTGTGTAATTTTACTAGCACTAATAATAGTGATTTTATTTGCACTCCTATTGCGCCACCTGCTCCTGCTGCAAATTTTTATGAGATTAAGCCTGCTTTGTTGAACCTTGTTATGAAAGAGCAATTTTCTGGTGCTAGTACTGATGATGCTGCAGCTCATCTCAACAATTTTGTTGAGCTATGTGAGATGCAGAAATATAAGGATGTAGAGAGTGATATTATTAAGCTTGAGTTGTTTCCTTTTTCTTTGAGAGGAAAAGCTAAGGATTGGTTGCTGTCTTTGCCTATTAATAGTATTGATTCATGGGCTAAGTGTAAGGATGCTTTTATTGGTAGATACTATCCTCCTGCTAAGATTATAGCTTTGCGTAGCAATATTATGAAGTTTAGTCAGTTTGATAATGAACATGTTGCTCAAGCTTGGAAAAGAATGAAATCTTTGATCAAGAATTGTCCCACTCATGGACTGACTACTTGGATGATTGTCCAAACTTTTTATGCAGGACTGAATTTTTCTTCAAGGAACCTATTGGATTCGGCTGCTGGGGGCACTTTTATGTCCCTTACCTTGGGCGCCGCAATGAAGCTTCTCGACAATATGATGGTAAATTATTCTGAATGGCACACCGAGAGAGCTCCACAAGGTAAGAAGGTAAATTCTGTTGAGGAAACCTCTTCCTTGAGTGATAAGATTGATGCTATAATGCTTATGCTTTCTAATGATAGGACTCATGTTGATCCTAATAATGTTCCTTTGGCCTATTTGGTTGCTCAAGAAGAGCATGTTGATGTTAACTTCATTGGAAATAATAATTTTAACAACAATGCTTATAGGAACAATTTTGCTAGTAACAATTATAGGTCGTATCCTTCTACCAATGGTAATGGTTATGGTAATTCCTCCAACAACACTAGGGCCGCGCCCTCCGAGCTTGAGGTAATGCTCAAAGGACTTCATCGGTAAGTAAACTGCTTTTAACAGGTCTGTTGAGGAAAAGTTAGGCAAAATTGATATTCTTGCTTCTAAAGTTGATAGCCTTGCTCATGATGTTGATACTTTTGCCACTACTAATGCTATCTAAGTTAGAATTGATGAAAATGTTAGGATGCTAGCAGAATTGCATGCCAGGTGGGAAAGAGAAGATGAGATGGCTAGAAAGATGAAGGTATGTATCATTACTACCTCTAATGATGTTATTCCTAATGCTAGCAATCCTCTTACTTTGATTGGTATAGAGAAAACTCCCACTCCTAGTGTTAAAAAGCCTAAAACTGCTAAAACTTTTTCTCAAAAGAGTGCTGAAATTTTTTGGAGTGTGGGAGATGATAGCTCTATTTCCTTTAATGATTTTGATGTTGATGGCTGCAATATATCTGAAGTTATTTTGTTCTTGCAAAAGCTTGCTTTGACTCCCAATGCTAGTTCTTTAAATGTTGCTTTTACTAAGCATATTACCAATGCTCTTATGAAAATTAGGGATGAAAAGTTGAAGCAAAAAAGCTTCTATTCCCAAGAAGTTAGAAGATGGTTGGGAACCCATCATTGATATGCATGTTAATGGTTTTGATTTCCATGCTTTATGTGATCTAGGTGCTAGTATTTCTATCATGCCTAGAAAAATTTATGACATGCTTGATTTACCACCGCTTGAAAAGTGTTATTATGATGTTCCTATTGCTGATGTTGCTAAGAAGAAACCTTTGGGAAGGATTAATAATGTTCATATTATGGTTAACAATAATCTTGTTCCCGTTGACTTTCTTGTCATGGATGTTGAATGCAATGCTTCATGTCCTATTATTTTGGGAAGACCTTTTCTTTGAACTGCAGGTGCCATCATTGATATGAGGGAAGGCACCATCAAATATCAATTCCCACTCAAGAAAGGTATGGAACACTTCCCTAGAAAGAGAAAGAAATTACTTTTTGACTCTATTCTTAAAGCAAATTATGAGCTTGATGCTTCATCACTTGATATTACTTGATTCGCACTTTCTGCGCCTAGCTCAAAGGCGTTAAAGAAAAGCACTCTTGGGAGATAACCCAATGTTCTTTTTCTTTTATTTGAGTCTTGGAAGTTATTACTACTGTAATAACCTCTCCTTATCCTTTTTATTTCATTTTTGTGCCAAGAGAAGCCTCTAATTTGAGTGAGGTAAGATTTGGGGATGTTGCTGTCCTGAAACAGTTTTCGGTGCTGCACCGTAAAAATTCGTGAAAATTCTCTGTATTTCTTTTGGACCTGCGATTTTTTTTTCATATGCCTCAGGTTATATCCAAACTTTCATTAGTTGAACATTTTTTGATTTGAGCAACAGAAAACCCTCTAAAAATTCGACCTTTGTCAGCTGTTCTGTTTTGACAGATTTCTGCCAATATTTGTGTTTGTCGCTTTATCGCTTTCTTTTTTAGTTCTTTTGATCACAGAACTTTTGGGGAAGTTGCTACAGTAATATATACTTTATATGTGGTGGTTTTGAGTTGAAACCTGAAGCAAAAAGGGTTGATTCATTATTATGCTTACACTAATGGTTCTAATAGATTTGTGTTTAGTTTTGTATGAAGGAAGTTTTCAAGTGTAGGGATTGGAGAATGATGAGATGAGTTGAAGAATGGACAAAAGCTCAAGCTTGGGGATGCCCACGCACCCCAAGAAATATCCAAGAGGTACACGTGTCAAAGCTTGGGGATGCCGCCGAGGCACCCCTTCTTCATCGGCAAAAATCAGGTCACCTTTTAACACACTATATTTTTATTGCTTCATGCATTATGCGTTTTTCTTGGAGCGTCAGTTGTTTTAGTTTTCAGTTTTATTTAGTTTTGTTTGCTGCAATAAATGGTTGGCCCCCAACAAATTTCTTTTGGAGAAGTTGCCTTGCTTTTCATTTGCCAAGAACACTCCATTTTTCACTCTTATCTTTCAACGAGTGTTCTCTTTTTCTAGAACTGCGCTTAGCTTTTATTTTTGCCTTGAATTTTGGTTCAGATCTTTTTATATCTTTTTATCAAGGTGTGTTTTGACCTCTGGTCCATGTTGGTTTTCATCAAAAGAGTTGTTTCAAAAAAGTCCGAATGGTGTTGGAAAGAAAAAAAGCTTTATGCAAAAATGTGGTACAAGAAGGAGCTTGTGTAGACTGCGGCCTAGGCTTTTGCATGTCGTGCTTGATGTCTTTTTGATAGTATGCTTAGTGGTTTTGCTGTAGCATGAATTATCTCAAATGACTGAGATTGCTTAATGAGCCTTTGAAAAAAATCATGCGTTGTTTTAATTATTTGGAAGCATTATTTTGGTTTTCTCCTTGATGCATTATTTGGGTTGACTTGGCGCATGCTCACACATGTTTGACTCATACAAAGTCACCATTGCCTCTATGATCATTTAGTTTTTGACTTTTGATGCCATCTTATGCTTCTTTTAATGTCGCTTTGTCGCTCTGCATGATTATGGCCATTATTGCTCTCTTAGTTGGTCGCTCCCAGTCTTTTGTTAGCCCTCATTTTGTATTGAGTATGAGCTCTACTCGTGCATCCAACTCCTAAAAACCAAGTTGTTCCATTGTGTCCACTATAAATTCCTATGCATGGTATTTGTAAGCCAGTCTAAGTAAATTTTCATGTGCTACCTTTGAAAAAAACCTTCAAAATACTTCTTGTTTTGTGACACTGTTTTCAGCTCATGGGGACGTAGTGGTCAGATTTGCTATCTTCCATATTGCTTATTCCAAAAAGAAAAAAAAAAGAGAAAAAAAAAGAAAGAAAAAAAGGCACTCCTCCATGGTATGTGAATGTTGGTGGGCACCCGATGGAATCGGTTAGCCATGGTTTGTGAAAGGAAAAAAAGTGGGGAGGAGTGCCAAGCTTTATAAAAGAGCACAAAAGTGCCAATCTCTCTCAAAAACTTGCTTCATTTTTTGTACGGAAGATAGTAAGAACCCCATTGCCAGTCGTTGACAAAAGCAACCACCTCTCAAAACCCAAGTTTTATCTCTCTGTTTTACAAATGAAAAGCTCTAGCACATGTTTAATCACTGCTTCCCTCCGCGAAGGGCCTTTCTTTTACTTTTATGTTGAGTCACCACCTTCTATCTTTATGCACCATCTAAGAGAGCATAGTTGTCATTCTGAGTATAATGTGCATTGTCCCAAAGTTTTCATTGATTGATTCATGATGTTGGTTTCACTTGTTCTCAAATTACTTGTATCTAGTCGCCCTCTTAAACTTGAAGGTGTCCTATGCATTTATGTTTTGCTCTCTCATGAAGGACAAGCTGAAAACCATTTGTATGTTTTTCCATATGATTTGAACACACGTTTGACTTTCATTGTTTCATTTCCATGATTGTTTGTTTGTGTTCTTTTTCATGTTATAACATGGTTGCTAAGTTTCTTCTATCAAGATTATATCTGTCATGCCCATGTTTTAAGTTCTTTTGATCCCAGCGCACAACGCTTACATATATGATCAAGATTGTGTAGGTGCATGTTACCTCAAAAATTATTTCTTTTGTTATCACTTACCTACTCGAGGACGAGCAGGAGTTAAGCTTGGGGATGCTGATATGTCTCAAATGTATCTATAATTTTTGACGCTTCATGCTTGTTTTTACATCATTTGCTTAGTGTTTCGTTACACTTCATGGCATTTTTATGCATTTTCCGGAACTAACCTATTAATGAGATGCCACAGTGCCAGTTCCCTGTTTTCTGCTATTTTTGTGTTTTAGAAAAGTTACACGGGAAATATTTTCAGAATTGGACAAAACAAAAGCCGAACATCCAGAAATTTACCGAAGCTTCCAGAGAACCAAAGAGGAGATAGAGAAGGGCCACAGGGCGGCCACACCACCAGGGGCGCGGCCTGCCCCTGGCCTGCGCCCACCTGTAGTGAGGGCCCACTGGTCCACCTCTGGTGCCGCCCCTTCGCCTATAAAGACCCCCCAACGGGAAAAACCTAAATACCCAATCACTTTTCCAGAAACACATCGCGATCCACCGCCGTCGTTGACCCGAGATCGGGAGGGTCCAGAAGCTCTTCCCGGCACCCTGCCGGAGAGGGGAATTGCCATCGGAGGTCTTCTTCATCGCCATGCTTGCCTCCGGCGCGATGAGTGAGTAGTCTACCTTGGACTATGGGTCCATAGCAGTAGCTAGATGATTGTCTTCTCCACCATGTGCTTCATGTTTAGATCTCGTGAGCTGCCTTACATGATCGAGATCACCGTTATGTAATTCTATATGTTGTGTTTGTTGGGATCCGATGAATATTGGTGTTATGATTGAGTTGATGTGCTGAATATTATCTTATGTTATCTCTATGTTGTTTATGATCTTGCATGCTCTCTGTTGTTAGTAGCTATCTTGGCCGAGTAGTTGCTAGTGACTCCAAGAGAGGGTATTTATGCTTGATAGTGGGTTCATGCCTCTATTTAATCTGGGGGAGTGACAGAAACCTCTGATGGCGCGGTGATGATGGTGCCAGAAAACTTGTTGGCATGTAGTTGATGAAGTAAATGACCGGCCAGTTGGAAACCCCAAGAGAAGGTTTGATGAATATAGCAGCAAGTTTTCCCTCAGTTATGAAACCAAGGTTATCAATCCAGTAGGAAAAAGACAATACTCCAGAAGGTGATGCCCACTAGCTGCGTGACACTCCAACAAGGGCGCCGTTAACGATTTCTTGTTAGCGTGTTTTCAACCAGTAGCAACGTGGAACCTGCACTCAACACAACCAAATACTTTGTTCCCAACTTACGATGAGGTTGTCAATCTCACCGGTTTGGTTGAAACAAAGGGTATGAGCGTATCGAGTGGAAAATGATAATAGTATGCAAGTAAAGTAAACAGTGCGAGTAAAGTAAACAGGTGATAGCAATATAATGGAAATAGGACCAGGGTCCACAGTTCACTAGTTGTGTCTCTCTATAAGATAAAATAACACATGCTGGGTAAACAAATTACAGTTGGGCAATTGATAGAATAAAGACAACGTGCATATGTCGAGAGGATCACCATGAGATTTACTCTGGGCATTACAACAAGATATATAGACCGCCATCCAACTGCATCTATGACTAATAATCCACTTGTGGCGAATCAATCCGAGAACTCCACAAGTATTAAGTTGCGAACAACAGATAACTGCATTAAGCAAAGTGTGTAATGTAAATAAAGCATATGCCCTTGAGCATATGAATGTTGTTTTGTCCCTAATGGCAATAGCACATCTACAACCTTAGAGGTTTCTGTCACTCCCCCAGATTAAATAGAGGCATGAACCCACTATCGAGCATAAATACCCCCTCTTGGAGTCACTAGCAACTACTCGGCCAAGATAGCTACTAACAACGTAGAGCATGCAAGATCATAAACAACATAGAGATAACATAAGGTAATATTCAGCACATCAACTCAATCATAACACCAATATTCATCGGATCCCAACAAACACAACATGTAGAATTACATAACGGTAGTCTCGATCATGTAAAGCAGCTCACGAGATCTAAACATGAAGCACATGGTGGAGAAGACAACCAACTAGCTACTGCTATGGACCCATAGTCCAAGGTAGACTACTCACTCATCGCGCCGAAGGCAAGCATGGCGATGAAGAAGACCTCCGGTGGTGATTCTCCTCTCCATCAGGGTGCCGGGAAGAGCTTCTGGACCCTCCCGATCTCGGGTCAACGGCGGCGGCAGATCGTGATGTATTCTAGAAAAGTGATCGGGTGTTTAGGTTTTTCCCGTTGGGGGGTCTTTATAGGCGTAGGGGCAGCGTCAGAGGTGGGCCAGGGTGGCCTCACCACCAGGGGTGCAGGCCAGTCCTAGGCCGTGCCGCCCTGTGGTGTGGGTGCCCTGTGGCCCCTCTCCGTCTCCTCTTCGGTTCTCTGGAAGCTCCGGTAAATTTCTGGACGTCTGGCTTTTGTTTCGTCCAATTCCGAGAATATTTCCTGTGTAAATTTTCTAAAACACAAAAACAGCAGAAAACAGGGAACTGGCACTGTGGCATCTCGTTAATACGTTAGTTCCGGAAAATGCATAAAAATGCCACGAAGTGTAACGAAACACTGAGCAAATGGTGTAAAAACAAGCATGGAGCATCAAAAATTATGGATACGTTAGAGACGTATCAGCATCCCCAAGCTTAACTCCTGCTCGTCCTTGAGTAGGTAAGTGATAACAAAAGAAATAATTTTTGAGGTGACATGCACCTACACAATCTTGACCAACTATGTAAGCGTTGTGCGCTGGGATCAAAAGAACTTAAAATATGGGCATGAAAGATATAATCTTGATAGAACAAACTTAGCAACCATGTTATAACATGAAAAAGAACACAAATGAAAGATCATGAAAATGAAACAATGAAAGTCAAACGTGTGTTCAAATCATATGGAAAAAAATACAAATGGTTTTCAGCTTGTCCTTCATGGAGAGCAAAACATAAATGCATAGGACTGATATGTCTCCAATGTATCCATAATTTTTGATGATCCATGCTTGTTTTTACACCATTTGCTTAGTGTTTTGTTACACTTCGTGGCATTTTTATGCATTTTCCGGAACTAACCTATTAACGAGATACCACAGGGCCAGTTCCCTGTTTTCTGTTGTTTTTGTGTTTCAGAAATGTTACATAGGAAATATTCTCAAAATTGGACGAAACAAAAGCCAAACATCCAGATATTTCACGGAGCTTCCAGAACACCGAAGAGGAGACGAAGCCGAGCCAGAGGGCGGCCACACCATGGGGCGGCGCGGCCTAGGGCTGGCCCGTGCTCCCTGGTGGTGTGGGCCCCCTAGTCCACCTCTGACGTTGCCCCTTCGCCTATAAAGACCCCCCGACGGGAAAAACCTAAATACCTGATCACTTTTCCAGAACACATCGCGATCCACCGCCGCCATCAACCCGAGATCGGGAGGGTCTAGAAGCTCTTCCCGGCACCCTGCCGGAGAGGGAAATCACCACCGGAGGTCTTCTTCATCGCCATGCTTGCCTCCGGCACGACGAGTGAGTAGTCTACCTTGGACTATGTGTCCATAGCAGTAGCTAGATGGTTGTCTTCTCCACCATGTGCTTCATGTTTAGATCTCGTGAGCTGCTTTACATGATCGATACTACCTTTATGTAATTCTACATGTTGTGTTTGTTGGGATCCGATGAATATTGGTATTATGATTGAGTTGATGTGCTGAATATTATCTTATGTTATCTCTATGTTGTTTATGATCTTGCATGCTCTCCGTTGTTAGTAGCTATCTTGGCCGAGTAGTTGCTAGTGACTCCAAGAGGGGGTATTTATGCTCGATAGTGGGTTCATGCCTCTATTTAATCTGGGGGAGTGATAGAAACCTCTAAGGTTGTAGATGTGCTATTGCTACTAGGGGAAAACAACATTCATATGCTCAAGGGCATATGCTTTGTTTACATTACACACTTTGCTTAATGCAGTTATCTGTTGTTCGGAACTTAATACTTGTGGAGTTCTCGGATTGATTCGCCACAAGTGGATTATTAGTCATAGATGCAGTTGGATGGCGGTCTATGTATCTTGTTATAATGCCCAGAGTAAATCTTATAGTGATCCTCTCGACATGCACGTTGTCTTTATTCTATCAATTGCCCAACTGTAATTTGTTTACCCAGCATGTGTTATTTTATCTTATGGAGAGACACCACTAGTGAACTATGGACCCCGGTCATATTTCCTTTATATTGCTTTCACATGTTTACTTTACTCGCATACTATTACTATTTTCCACTCGATACGCTCATTCCTTTGTGTCAAGCAAACCGGTGAGATTGACAACCTCATCGTAAGTTGGGAGCAAAGTATTTGGTTGTGTTGTATGCAGGTTCCGTGTTGCTACTAGTTGAAGACGAGTCGACAAGTGTCGTAAATGGCGCCCTTGTTGGAGTGTTAGTAGGCTAGTCAGCATCACCTTCTGGAGTTTGACTTTTTCCTGGATTCGACATACCTTGGTTTCTTACTGAGGGAAAATTTGCTATTATACTCATCATACCTTCCTCTTGGGGTTCCCAACTGGGAGGTTATCCTGCCTGCATCAAGCATAATTTTCTGGCGCCGTTGCCGGGGAAAAAGAAGACTTCTGCAAGGGGAGTTTCGCACGCACATCCTTTACTTTGTTTTAGTTTTGTTTTTTACTTTATTTTTACTTGCATCGTTTTATCAAAAACCCAAAAAAATTAGATTCCTTTATAGTTGTTGCTTTATTACTTTTAGTTCATTATGTTGTTCCCTAAGTACGTTTTGGAGGACCTCTCAGTAGGTAGTGGTTCAATTATTGGGAAAGATAACATTGAGGAGTTCTTTAATCATATTAGTATGCATAAAGAAGTTGAGGAAAAGTCTTTGGCTGAGCTTGATCCTAGTATTGAAGTTGCTTCTGCTTATTTAATTCATATGTTAGAAGCTAGGTTTGCTAGCCTTAATCCTTTTATGCAATACATGTTCCTTAAGCTTCATGAAATTGAGGATCCTGAAAAGAAAGCTTTTATCTTGGAAACTTTGCGCATAAAATTTAGAGATATTGCCATTGAGGCTAGGGAAGTTTTTAAAAAATTTAATAAGCTTGGATCACCTGTAGCGGTTGTTGGTACACCCAATGAAGATTCTAGAATGCCAATACCTTGTAAACTTGTAGGAATTCATGATGCCTTGGAAAATAATTTTAGTTGGATTTGTCCTGAAAATCTTTTTGATGAAAGTAGTGTACCAAGGTGGGACTACAAGGGGTACTCAAAAACTCATTTGGACAGAATTCATTTCTTTGTTCCTACAGCTGATCTTAAGGAATCACTTGATATTACTTGATTCGCACTTTCTGCGCCTAGCTCAAAGGCATTAAAGAAAAGCACTCTTGGAAGATAACCCAATATTTTTACTTTCAGTTCTTTTTTTATTTGAGTCTTGGAAGTTATTACTACTGTAATAACCTCTCCTTATCATTTTTATTTCGTTTTTGTGCCAAGAGAAGCCTCTAATTTGAGTGAGGTAAGATTTGGGGATGTTGCTGTCCTGAAACAGTTTTTGGTGCTGCACCGTAAAAATTCGTGAAAATTCTCTGTAAATCTTTTGGACCTGCCATTTTTTGTGCATATGCCCCAGGTTATATCCAAACTTTCATTAGTTTAACACTTTTTGATTTGAGCAACAGAAAACCCTCTAAAAATTCGACCTTTGTCAGCTGTTCTGTTTTGACAGATTTCTGCCAATATTTGTGTTTGCCGCTTTATCGCTTTCTTTTTGAGTTCTTTTGATCACAGAACTTTTGGGGAAGTTGCTATAGTAGTATATGCTTTATATGTGGTGGTTTTTGAGTTGAAACCTGAAGCAAAAAGGGTTGATTCAATGTTATGCTTACACTAATGTTGCTAATAGATTTGTGTTTAGTTTTGTATGAAGGAAGTTTTCAAGTGTAGGGATCGGAGAATGATGAGATGAGTTGAAGAATGGACAAAAGCTCAAGCTTGGGGATGCCCATGCACCCCAAGAAATATCCAAGAAGTACAAGCATCAAAGCTTGGGGATGCCCCCGAGGCACCCCTTCTTCATCGGCAAAAATCAGGTCACCTTTCAAGACACTATATTTTTATTGCTTCATGCATTATGCGTTTATCTTGGAGCGTCAGTTATTTTAGTTTTCAGTTTTCTTTAGTTTTGTTTGCTACAATAAATGGTTGGACCCCAACAAATTTCTTTTGGAGAAGTTGCCTTGCTTTTCATTTGCCAAGAACACTCCGTTTTTCACTCTATTCGTTTCAACGAGTGTTCTCTTTTTCTAGAACTGCATTTAGCTTTCGATTTTCGCCTTGATTTGTGTTCAGATCTTGTTATATAATTACATCAAGGTGTATTTTTGACTTTGGTCTATATTGGTTTTCATCAAAAGAGTTGGTTATAAAAAGTTGGAATGGTGTTGGAAAAGAGAAAAAGCTTTATGCAAAAAAAAGTGGTACAAGAAAGAGCTTGTGTAGACTGCGGCCTAGGCTTTTGCATATCGTCCTTGATGTCTTTTTGATAGTATGCTTAGTGGTTTTGCTGTATGATACGTCTCCAACGTATCTATAATTTTTTATGCTCCATGCTTATTTTTACACCATTTGCCTATTGTTTCGTTACACTTCGTGTCACTTTTATGCATTTTCCGGAACTAACCTATTAACGAGTTGCCACAGTGCTAGTTCCCTGTTTTCTGCTGTTTTTGTGTTTCAGAGTGATCCCAAGAAATATTCTCGGAATTGGACGAAACAAGTTCCTGAAGTCTTATTTTACCCGAAAGCTTCCAGAGATCCGAAGGAGAGTAGGAGGGGGGCCACCAGGGCCCCACACGCAGGGGTGGCGCGGCCAGTCCCCTGGCCGCGCGGGCCCCGCGTGAGGGCGCCTAGCTCCTCCTCTGACATCGCCCCTTCGCCTATAAAGACCCCCCGACGGAAAAAACCTAAGGACCCGATCAGATTTCCAGAACACAGCGCGATCCGCCGCCACCGTCGACCCGAAGATCGGGAGG
The DNA here is from genome assembly GCA_007115705.1 of Dactylis glomerata. Taxonomy (NCBI): domain Eukaryota; kingdom Viridiplantae; phylum Streptophyta; class Magnoliopsida; order Poales; family Poaceae; genus Dactylis; species Dactylis glomerata. The sequence continues at coordinate 2,890,235 of QXEO01000547.1, read as the reverse complement.
GTCCAGAAGCTCTTCCCGGCACCCTGCGAGAGAGGGGAATCACCACCGGAGGTCTTCTTCATCGCCATGCTTGCCTCCAGAGCGATGAGTGAGTAGTCTACCTTGGACTATGGATCCATAGCAGTAGCTAGATGGTTGTCTTCTCCACCATGTGCTTCATGTTTAGATCTCATGAGCTGCCCTACATGATTGAGATCACCGTTATGTAATTCTACATGTTTGGTTGGTGTTTATGATTAAGTTGCTGTACTGAATTATATCTTTTGTTATCTCTATGTTGTTTATGATCTTGCATGCTCTCTGTTGTTAGTAGCTATCTTGGCCGAGTAGTTGCTAGTGACTCCAAGAGGGGGTATTTATGCTCGATAGTGGGTTCATGCCTCTATTTCACCTGGGGGAGTGATAGAAACCTCTAAGGTGGTAGATGTGTTGTTGCTACTAGGAAGAAAACAACATTCATATGCTCAAGGGCATATGCTTTGTTTACATTACACACTTTGCTTAATGCAATTATCTGTTGTTCGCAACTTAATACTTGTGGAGTTCTCGAATTGATTCACCACAAGTGGATTATTAGTCATAGATGCAGTTGGATGGCGGTCTATGTATTTTGTTGTAATGCCCAGAGTAAATCTCATAGTGATCTTCTTGACATATCACGATTATCTTTATTCTATCAATTGCCCAACTGTAATTTGTTTACCCAGCATGTGTTATTTTATCTATGGAGAGACACCACTAGTGAACTGTGGACCCCGGTCCTATTTCCATCATATTGCTATCACCTGTTTACTTTACTCGCACTGTTTACTTTACTCGTACTGTTTACTTTACTCGCATACTATATTATTTTCCACTCGATACGCTCATAACCTTTGTTTCAAGCAAACCGGTGAGATTGACAACCTCATCGCAAGTTGGGAACAAAGTATTTGTTTGTGTGTGTGCAGGTTCCGCATCACCTTCAGTCGTTTGTCTCTCCTCTCCTGATCGATAAACCTTGGTTTCTTAAACTGAGGGAAAACTAGCTGCTATACTCATCATACCTTCCTCTTGGGGTTCCCAACGGGCTGGTTATCCACCACGCACAAGGACAATCTGCTCCCACGTCAACCACGCAGCACTGTAGCATGACTTGTCTCAAATAACTGAGATTGCTTAATGAGCCTTTGAAAAAATTATGCGTTGTTTTAATTATTTGGAAGCATTATTTTGGTTTTCTCCTTGATGCTTTATTTGGGTTGACTTGGCGCATGCTCACACATGTTTGACTCATACAAAGTCACCATTGCCTCTATGATCATTTAGTTTTTGACTTTTGATGCCATCTTATGCTTTTTTTAATGTCGCTTTGTCGCTATGCATGATTATGGCCATTGTTGCTCTCTTAGTTGGTCACTCCCAGTCTTTGGCTAGCCCTCATTTTGTACTGAGTATGAGCTCTACTCATGCATCCAACTCCTAAAAACCAAGTTTGCCATTGTATCCACTATTAATTCCTATACATGGTATTTGTAAGCCATTCCAAAGTAAATTTTCATGTGCTACCTTTCAAAACTTTCAACTGCTTCTCATTTTGTGCCACTGTTTTTAGCTCATGGGGACGTAGTGGTCGGATTTGCTATCTTCCATATTGATTATTCCAAAAAGAAAAAAAGAAAAAAAGAAAGAAAAAAAGGCACTCCTCCATGGTATGTGAATGTTGGTGGGCACCCGATGGAATCGGTTAGCCATGGTTTGAGAAAGGAAAAAAAGGTGGGGAGGAGTGCCAAGTTTTATAAAAGAGCATAAAAGTGACAATCTCTCTCTCAAAAACTTGCTTCATTTTTGTATGGAAGATAGTAAGAACCCCATTGCCAGTCGTTGACAAAAGGAACCACCTCTCAAAACCCAATTTGTATCTCTGTTTTACAAATGAAAAGCACTAGCACATGTTTAATCACTGCTTCCCTCCGCGAAGGGCCTTTATTTTTACTTTTATGTTGAGTCGCCACCTTCTACCTTTATGCACCATTAAGAGAGCATAGTTGTCATTCTGAGTATAATGTGCATTGTCCCAAAGTTTTCATTGATTGATTCATATTGTTGGTTTCACTTGTTCTTAAATTACTTGTATCTATTCGCCCTCTTAAACTTGAAGGTGTCCTATGCATTTATGTTTTGCTCTCCATGAAGGACAAGCTGAAAACCATTTGTATGTTTTTCCTTATGATTTGAACACACGTTTGACTTTCATTGTTTCATTTTCATTATCTTTTGTTTGTGTTCATTTTCATGTTATAACATGGTTGCTAAGTTTCTTCTATCAAGATTATATCTTTCATGCCCATGTTTTAAGTTCTTTGATCCCAGCGCACAACGCTTACATATATGGTCAAGATTGTGTAGGTGCATGTCACCTCAAAAATTATTTCTTTATCACTTACCTACTCGAGGATGAGCAGGAGTTAAGCTTGGGGATGTTGATACGTCTCCAACGTATCCATAATTTTTGATGCTCCATGCTTGTTTTTACACCATTTGCTTAGTGTTTCGTTACACTTCGTGGCATTTTTATGCATTTTCCAGAACTAACCTATTAACGAGATGCCACAGTGCCAGTTCCCTATTTTCTGCTATTTTTGTGTTCAGAAATGTTACACAGGAAATATTCTTGGAATTGGACGAAATAAAAGCCAGACGTCCAGATATTTCATGAAGCTTCCAGAACACCGAAGAAGAGACGGAGCCGAGCCAGAGGGCGGCCACACCATAGGGCAGCATGGCCTAGGGCTGGCCCGCGCCCCTGGTGGTGTGGGCCCCCTGGTCCACCTCTGACGCTGCCCCTTCGCCTATAAAGACCCCCTGATGGGAAAAACCTAAATACTTGATCACTTTTCTAGAACACATCGCGATCCGCCGTCGCCATCGACCCGAGATCGGGAGGGTCCAGAAGCTCTTCCCGGCACCCTGCCAGAGAGGGGAATCGCCACTGGAGGTCTTCTTCATCGCCAAGCTTGCCTCCGGCGCGATGAGTGAGTAGTCTACCTTGGACTATGGGTCCATAGCAGTAGCTAGATGATTTTGTTCTCCACCATGTGCTTCATGTTTAGATCTCGTGAGCTGCTTTACATGATCGAGACTACCGTTATGTAATTCTACATGTTGTGTTTGTTGGGATCTAATGAATATTGATGTTATGATTGAGTTGATGTGCTGAATATTATCTTATGTTATCTCTATATTGTTTATGATCTTGCATGCTCTCCGTTGTTAGTAGCTATCTTGGCCGAGTAGTTGCTAGTGACTCCAAGAGGGGGTATTTATGCTCGATAGTGGGTTCATGCCTCTATTTAATCTGGGGGAGTGACAGAAACCTCTAAGTTTGTAGATGTGCTATTGCTACTAGGAGGAAAACAACATTCATATGCTCAAGGGCATATGCTTTGTTTACATTACACACTTTGCTTAATGCAGTTATCTGTTGTTCGCAACTTAATACTTGTGGAGTTCTCGGATTGATTCGCCACAAGTGGATTATTAGTCATAGATGCAGTTGGATAGCGGTCTATGTATCTTGTTGTAATGCCCAGAGTAAATCTCATAGTGATCCTCTCGACACGCACGTTGTCTTTATTCTATCAATTACCCAACTGTAATTTGTTTACCCAGCATGTGTTATTTTATCTTATGGAGAGACACCACTAGTGAACTGTGGACCCCGGTCCTATTTCCTTTATATTGCTTTCACTTGTTTACTTTACTCGCATTGTTTACTTTACTCGCATACTATTACTATTTTCCACTCGATACGCTCATTCCTTTGTTTCAAGCAAACCGGTGAGATTGACAACCTCATCGTAAGTTGGGAGCAAAGTATTTGGTTGTGTTGTGTGAAGGTTCTGCGTTGGTACTAGTTGAAGACGAGTTGACAAGTGTCATAAACGGCGCCCTTGTTGGAGTGTTAGTAGGCTAGTCAGCATCACCTTCTGGAGTTTGGCTTTTTCCTGGATTCGACATACCTTGGTTTCTTACTGAGGGAAAATTTGCTATTATACTCATCATACCTTTCTCTTGGGGTTCCCAACTGGGTGATTATCCTTGCCGCATCAAGGACACCTTCAAGTTTAAGAGGGCGACTAGATACAAATAATTTAAGTACAAGTGAAACCAACAATATGAATCAATCAATGAAAACTTTGGGACAATGCACATTATACTTAGAATGACAACTATGCTCTCTTAGACGGTGCATAAAGGTAGAAAGTGGTGACTCAACATAAAAATAAAAGAAAGGCCCTTCGCGGAGGGAAGCAGTGATTAAACATGTGCTAGAGCTTTTCATTTGTAAAATAGAGATAAAAATTGGGTTTTGAGAGGTGGTTGTTTCATGTCAACGACTGGCAATGGGGTCTTACTATCTTCCATAATAAACAAGTGAGAGCGGTTCCGAGTTCTTTGAAATTTTGGCACATTGGTGCTCTTTTATAAAGCTTTGGCACTCCTCCCCACCTTTTTTCCTTTCTCAAACCATGGCTAACCGATTCCATCGGGTGCCCACCAACATTCACATACCATGGAGGAGTGCCTTTTTTCTTTTTAGAATTAGATTGCAATGGTCTGACCAGCTCTCTTGCAAAATTAATGATGAGCAGATGAAGCTGCATAGTCGAGGGGAACTTAATTTAATATGGAAGATAGCAATTCCGACCACTACGTCCCCATGAGCTAAAAATAGTGGCACAAAACAAGTAGTTGAAAGTTTTTGAAAGGTAGCACATGAAAATTTACTTGGAATGGCTTACAAATACCATGCATAGGAATTTATAGTGGACACAATGGCAAACTTGGTTTTTAGGAGTTGGATGCACGAGTAGAGCTCATACTCAGTACAAAATGAGGGCTAGCAAAAGACTGGGAGCGACCAACTAAGAGAGCAATAACGGCCATAATCATGCAAAGCGAGAAAGCGACATTAAAAGAAGCATAAGATGGCATCAAAAGTCAAAAACTAAATGATCATAGAGGCAATGGCGACTTTGTATGAGTCTAACATGTGTGAGCATGCACCAAGTCAACCCAAATAAAGCATCAAAGGAGAAAACCAAAATAATGCTTCCAAATAATTAAAACAACGCATGATTTTTTCAAAGGCTCATTAAGCAATCTCAGTCATTTGAGACAAGTCATGCTACAGCAAAACCACTAAGCATGCTATGAAAAAGACATCAAGCACGACATGCAAAAGCCTAGGCCGCAGTCTACACAAGCTCCTTCTTGTACCACTTTTTTTTTGCATAAAGCTTTTTCTCTTTTCCAACACCATTCGAACTTTTTATAAACAACTCTTTTGATGAAAACCAACATAGACCAGAGGTCAAAATACACCATGATGAAAAGATATAACAAGATCTGAACAAAAATCAAGGCGAAAAACAAAAGCTAAACACAGTTCTAGAAAAAGAAGAACACTCGTTGAAACGATAAGAGTGAAAAACGGAGTGTTCTTGGCAAATGAAAGCAAGGCAACTTCTCCAAAGGAAATTTGTTGGGGTCCAACCATTTATTGCAGCAAACAAAACTAAAGAAAACTGAAAACTAAAAAAACTGACGCTCCAAGAAAAATGCATAATGCATGAAGCAATAAAAATATAGTGCATTGAAAGGTGACCTAATTTTTGCCGATGAAGAAGGGGTGCCTCGGGGGCAACCCCAAGCTTTGATGTTTGTACCTCTTGGATATTTCTTGGGGTGCGTGGGCATCTCCAAGCTTGAGCTTTTGTCCATTCTTCAACTCATCTCATCATTCTCCAATCCCTACACTTGAAAACTTCCTTCATACAAAACTAAACACAAATTTATTAGCAACATTAGTGTAAGCATAATATTGAATCAACCCCTTTTTGCTTCAGGTTTCAACTCAAAACCACCATATATAAAACATATACTACTGTAGAAACTTCCCCAAAAGTTCCATGATCAAAAGAACTAAAAAAGAAAGCGATAAAGCGGCAAACACAAATATTGGCAGAAATCTGTCAAAACAGAACAGCTGACAAAGGTAGAATTTTTAGAGGGTTTTCTGTTGCTCAAATCAAAAAGTGTTAAACTAATGAAAGTTTGGATATAACCTGGGGCATATGCACAAGAAATTTCAGGTCCAAAAGATATACAGAGAATTTTCACAAATTTTTACGGTGCAGCACTGAAAACTGTTTTAGGACAGCAACATCCCCAAATCTTACCTCACTCAAATTAGAGGCTTCTCTTGGCACAAAAAAGAAATAAAAAGGATAAGGAGCAGTTATTACAATAGTAATAACTTCCAAGACTCAAATAAAATAAAAATTACTGAAAGTAAAAACACTAGGTTATCTCCCAAGAGTGCTTTTCTTTAACGCCTTTGAGCTAGGCGCAGAAAGTGTGAATCAAGTAATATCAAGTGAATCATTAAGATCAAATGCAGAAGTATTTTCAATAAGGCATTGTATTTCATCCACATAAGTTTTTGAAGACCCTTTGTGATCACGCTTTGGTTCACTCAAATCACTAAAAAGATTTTTGGGACAGATCCAATCAAAATTATTTTCAAAAGCTTCATACAATCCCAAGAGTTTGCTAGGTATAGGTATTTCGGTTCCCTCATTGTTTGTACTAACAACCTTTATATGTGAACCAAGCTTATTAAAATGCTTAAGAACTTTCCTAGCTTCAATGGCCACATCTCTAAATTCTATCCGCAAAGTTTCCAAGATAAAAGCTTTCTTTTCGGGGTCCTCAATATCATGAAGCTTAAGGAACATGTATTGCATAAAAGGATTAATGCTAGCAAACCTAGCTTCTAACATGTGAATCAAATAAGCAGAAGCAACTTCATAACTAGGAGCAAGCTCGGCCAAAGACCTTTTCTCAACATCTTTATGCATACTAATATGATTAAAGAACTCCTCAATGTTACTTTTTCCAATAATTGAACCACTACCTACTGAGAGGTCCTCCAAAACGTACTTAGGAAACAACACAATGAACTAGAGTAAAGAAATAACAACTATAAAGGAAACTAAATTTTTTTGTGTTTTTGATAAAACAATGCAAGTAAAAATAAAGTAAAAGCAAAACTTAAAACAAAGTAAAGGATGTGCGCGCAAAACTCCCCTTGCAGAAGTCTTCTTTTTCCCCGGCAACGGCGCCAGAAAACTTGTTGATGGCACGGTGATGATGGTGCCAGAAAACTTGTTGGCGTGTAGTTGATGAAGTAAATGACCGGCCAGTTGGAAACCCTAAGAGAAGGTTTTATGAATATAGCAGCAAGTTTTCCCTCAGTTATGAAACCAAGGTTATCAATCCAGTAGGAAAACGACAATACTCCAGAAGGTGATGCCCACTAGCTGCGTGACACTCCAACAAGTGCGTCGTTAACGATTTCTTGTTAGCACATCTTCAACCAGTAGCAACATGGAACCTGCACACAATACAACCAAATACTTTGTTCCCAACTTACGATGAGGTTGTCAATCTCACCGGTTTGCTTGAAACAAAGGGTATGAGCGTATCGAGTGGAAAATGATAATAGTATGCAAGTAAAGTAAACAGTGTGAGTAAAGTAAACAGGTGATAGCAATATAAAGGAAATAGGACCGGGGTCCACAATTCACTAGTTGTGTCTCTCCATAAGATAAAATAACACATGCTGGGTAAACAAATTACAGTTGGGCAATTGATAGAATAAAGACAACGTGCATATGTCGAGAGGATCACTATGAGATTTACTCTGGGCATTACAACAAGATACATAGACCGCCATCCAACTGCATCTATGACTAATAATCCACTTGTGGCGAATCAATCCGATAACTCCACAAGTATTAAGTTGCGAACAACAGATAACTGAATTAAGCAAAGTGTGTAATATAAACAAAGCATATGCCCTTGAGCATATGAATGTTGTTTTGTCCCTAATGGCAACAACACATCTACAACCTTAGAGGTTTATGTCACTCCCCCAGATTAAATAGAGGCATGAACCCACTATCGAGCATAAATACCCCCTCTTGGAGTCACTAGCAACTACTCGGCCAAGATAGCTACTAACAACGGAGAGCATGCAAGATCATAAACAACATAGAGATAACATAAGGTAATATTCAGCACATCAACTTAATCATAACACCAATATTCATCGGATCCCAACAAACACAACATGTAGAATTACATAACGGTAGTCTCGATCATGTAAAGCAGCTCACGAGATCTAAACATGAAGCACATGGTGGAGAAGACAACCAACTAGCTACTGCTATGGACCCATAGTCCAAGGTAGACTACTCACTCATCGCGCCTGAGGCAAGCATGGCGATGAATAAGACCTCCGGTGGCGATTCTCCTCTCCGGCAAGGTGCCGGGAAGAGCTTCTGGACCCTCCCGATCTTGGGTCAATGGCGGCGGCGGATCGCGATGTATTCTGGAAAAGTGATCGGGTGTTTAGGTTTTTCCCATCGGGGGGTCTTTATAGGCAAAGGGGCGGCATCAGAGGTGGGCCAGGGTGGCCTCACCACCAGGGGGCGCGGGCTAATACGTCTCAAACGTATCTATAATTTTTGATGCTCCATGCTTGTTTTTACACCATTTACTTAGTGTTTTGTTACACTTCCTGGCACTTTTATGCATTTTCTGGAACTAACCTATTAACAAGTCTTCACAGTGCCAGTTCCCTATTTTTTGCTGTTTTTGTGTTTCAGAAAAGTTACACAGGAAATATTCTCGGAATTGGACGAAACCAAAGCCAGTCGCCCAGAATTTCACCGAAGCTTCCAGAGAACCGAAGAGGAGATGGAGTGGGGCCATGAGGGCCCCACACAATAGGGCGGCGCGGCCAGGGGCTGGGCCGTGCCCCCTATGTGTGAGGGAGCCTCGGTCCACTCTTGACGATGCCCCTTTGCCTATAAAGACCCCCCGACAGGAAAAACCTAAAGACCCGATCACTTTTCCAGAACACATCGCGATCCGCCGCCGTCGTCGACCCAAAGATCGGGAGGGTCCAGAAGCTCTTCTCGGCACCCTGCCGGAGAGGGGAATCGCCACCGGAGGTCTTCTTCATTGCCATGCTTGCCTCCAGAGCGATGAGTGAGTAGTCTATCTTGGACTATGGGTCCATAGCAGTAGCTAGATGGTTGTCTTCTCCACCATGTGCTTCATGTTTAGATCTCATGAGCTGTCTTACATGATTGAGATCACCATTATGTAATTCTACATGTTGTGTTTGTTGGGATCCGATGAATATTGGTGTTATGATTGAGTTAAAGTACTGAATTTTATCTTATGTTATCTCTATGTTGTTTATGATCTTGCATGCTCTCCGTTGTTAGTAGCTATCTTGGCCAAGTAGTTGCTAGTGACTCCAAGAGGGGGTATTTATGCTCGATAGTGGGTTCATGCCTCTATTTAATCTGGGGGAGTGACAGAAACCTCTAAGGTTGTAGATGTGCTGTTGCTACTTGGGGGAAAACAAAATTCATATGCTCGAGGGCATATGCTTTGTTTACATTACACAATTTGCTTAATGCAATTATCTGTTGTTCTCAACTTAATACTTGTGGAGTTTTCGGATTGATTCGCCACAAGTGGATTATTAGTCATAGATGCAGTTGGATGGCGGTCTATGTATCTTGCTGTAATGCCCAGAGTAAATCTCATAGTGATCCTCTCGATATATGCACGTTATCTTTATTCTATCAATTGCCCAACTGTAATTTGTTTACCCAGTGACGAGGGTTAACTCGACAAATGTCCTAGATGAAGGACTTAGGATCGGGGAGATAGGGCGTCGGATGAACTCGAAGGTAATGTTAGTCGAAATAGGTGTGTATCGAAAGTAAACTTGGGTGTTCAACCTGGCTTGCTTTCAATCTGCCCTACACCGTCCCCTCCTGACCCCTATATATAGGTGGCTAGGTCTCGAGGATCGGGTAGGGTACGATACAGATTACAATATCGACATACGGTAATAACTCGTATTCGACTATCATTACAATTGGGCCGAGCTCAACGGGCCTCAGGGGTACTCAACTAACGGGCTCTATTAACTATACCCTTGTCAGTAGCCCCTGAGATTCTACCAGAATTGTAGATTCAGGTTGAATCTCTAATCTTTAAATCTTCGACTTGATCAATTCTTCGACTTCTTCATATCTTCAAATCTTCGACTTAGTCTTTTCGACTTATTTTCATGATATTCTTTCGCAAGGGGTTTTGATGAGCAAGCCTGACAACTCTGACGGATCAAGAGGTCAGTTAACTGCCGGAACAGATGCTTGTCACCTACTTCAAATTCAATCCCCTTGGATTTGAATTCGGGATACCGGTCAAATCCATTCTTTTGCCGCATTTAGGACTTACAAAGAATGAATCCCAGTGGTTCTCAGGGTACCCAGTGTGTCCACCAGGATTTTCTTCGCGTCGTAGACACGGATACATACCAGCAGAGCGCATCCATGTGCGTATACCAGGCCACACAGGACGGATCCCGGGGTCTTACCTTCGTGATAAATCATGGCATTCGAGTTTTGTTGCGATAACGCAACTCGAGAATCTCATATTCGCAGCCAAAAAAATTTAACTGATAAAACTAAAGAATTTTGGATTTTAAAGTAATCTTCTTCGCTCCCGATGGGAGTAATCTCTCTTCATTTTGTCGACTACGTAGTCGAAGTTTGTATGCTTATCCTTCCGCACCTCCAATATTGATTATCTCATCTCTATCGGGTGCGCGCTCAGCGCTCCCGATGGGAGTAGCCCCCGAGGCTATGTTTGGCGACTTGTAGTCAAGCATAGGCTCAAAGTTGAGCTCTTCTTTCTTCTGTGAACATCTTACTGCTGACGAGCCCCCGAGTCCAAGTCGAGGTTTTCATATCGCATAATCTCCTTTTCTTTTTCTTCTTTGATATTATCGTCTGCTGTGCGCAGATTTTAACTCCTGTTGTAAATTATGTTCGTGGGCTTTGCTGTAGCCCAAAGGCCCAATAGTACGTGCTTATAAATAAAGCGCCTGCTGATTAAGGTAAAAAACCCTAATTAGACTTCTCCTCCGCCGCATCATCATCTTCCTCCATCTAGGGTTTTTTCGAGGTTTTTCTGTTGTGCTCATGGCTGATGCTGAAGGTTCTCGTCTGACCCTTGGCTCCTCGGTGGCGCCACGAGGTCGGGGTCGCCCTCGTGGAAGTAAGAACAAGAACACCACGCCGGCCGCCGCAGGAACTTCTTCGGACGCTCTGGCTAAGCGTCGTCCCGGCCGCCCCCCTGGTAGCAAGAACAAACCCAAAGTGACTAACGTCGCTCCAGGTCCAATCGCTCCTCCTCCTGCTGCTCCAGCTGCTCCTTCTGCGCCTCCCCGGATCTTTTCCTTCCTTTGCATTGCCATGGCGCAGTGCCATGAGATTCAGTGCCTGCCGCTGAATTTCATGAAGTTTATGGATGGCCGCGAACTGCGAGAGGCGGTTCTCCGTGAACAGTCTGGCGGTGGCATCCCATACGAGGTGGAGGTGTGATATGATGGCGACGGTGAGCAGTACTTCAGGGGTGGCTGGTCGCAGTTTGCTGAGGATCACGACATCCATCAAGGCTTCTTCATGGCCTTCGACTTCCATATCGGTACGTCGAAATTTGACGTGAAGATCTACGATGGCACTCTTTGCCAGAAGGAGTATGAAGCTTGAAGTCCGCTTCCATTAGGACTTGTTGTGTTTTTTATGTAATTTCATTTTATCATGTCCTTGCTACCATGCTTATCTGTAATGAATATTCGTACTTGGTGTCGATGTCTTTTGCTAGTACCATGAGAATAAGTCATGTTCTGAGGTATGTTTTCCATATATCGGGCTCTTTGCGAACCAAAAAAGGTAGGAATAATATCGGGTTCTTCTTATGAACCAAGTTCTCTCAATATTCATCGGGTTGTCTAAACAACCTTACAATGAAGAAAAGCCTCCATCTTGCCATAATAATTCTTTTCGTACGACCCAGGGGTTGAAGCCCCCGAGCGGAGAAGTAACAAAAGAATTATACAATTTTGTCGAGTTCAACCCAAAGAACCCGACCTGTGGCCTCATGCTCTGGGTTCAGAAGGCTAACTCGAATATATTGATACCTCTATATTTAGTCTACGCGTAAAAACATCGTAGCTGTTCTGCATTCCACGGGTTGCTCTCGTCCTTCCCAGTCTTCTTATCTTGTAGTCGATATGCTCCTCCTGGTATTACTTCGGTGATGATGTAAGGTCCCACCCAAGGGGACTCCAATTTCCCGTGGCTGTCTTGCTTGAGTCGCAAAACAAGGTCTCCCACCACGAAGGATCGTGGACGAACTCGACTACTATGGTAGTTTCGTAAGCTTTGTTGATATTGCGTAGCCCTTTCTAATGATTTGTCTCTTGCTTCATCTAGCGCATCGACGTCGTCTTGCAATGCTTCTGTCGACGTCGCTTCGTCATACGCTGTCACTCTTGGAGCCTCGTGTGTAACTTCGACTGGAAGCACGGCCTCTGCGCCATGGACCAAGAAGAAAGGAGTTTCTTGAGTTGCTGCATTGGGCGTAGTTCTTAGGCTCCAAAGAACGGAGGGCAATTCTTCTACCCAAGCGCTCTTGGCTTTCTCGAGAGGTGCTAAAAGCCTCTTTTTTATTCCACTACATATCAGGCCATTGGCTTTTTCGACTTGCCCGTTCGTCTTCGGGTGCGCCACAGATGCGAATTTGAGCTTGATTCCCAATCCTTCGCAATAACTTTTGAATTATTTTGAAGTAAAATTTGTCCCGTTGTCTGTGATGATGCTGTGTGGTACACCAAAACGAAAAACTATTGACTTGATGAAGCTGATTGCTGCTGTAGAATCTTGAGTTGTTACTGGGGCCGCTTCCACCCATTTGGTGAATTTATTGTCTGCCACTAGCATGTAGACATGCCCTCCTGGCCAAGATTTGTGCAATTTTCCCACCATGTCAAGGCCCCATTGTGCGAAGGGCCAGGATAATGGTATTGTTTGTAGCTCTGCTGCTGGTGCATGCGGTCTGGATGCAAACCTTTGACATGCTTCACACTTTCGAACTATATCTTTTGCGTCCTCGATGGCTGTTAGCCAGTAGAATCCTGCTCGGAAAGCTTTCGCTGCTATTGCTCTGCTGCTAGCATGATGGCCACATACCCCGCCATGTATGTCTTTCAATATTGCTTGCCCTTCCTGGGGTGTTACACAGCGCTGTAAAACGCATGTAATACTTCTCTTGTATAATTTTCCTTCCAACACGACAAACGCTTTTGATCTTCGAGTTATCCTCTTAGCCTCCACTGCATCTTCTGGTAGTTTTTTATTTATCATGTACGCAAGATATGGTTGCATCCATGTTTCTTCTATCATCAAGACCTCCTCTGGTTCTGTCGTAGCCCCCGAGCCTGCTGTGGTAGTCGAACTTTTAGCACTTTTTATTGATCTTTCCACTATTTCTTCCCAAAATACTCCAGACGGCACAGGTAAGCATTGTGATCCGATATTTGCTAAAGTGTCGGCTTCTTCATTGCTGTTCCTGCTGACGTGCGAGACTTCGCACCCATCGAACGTTCCTTCTAGGTAATGGTACAAATTCTTGTAGGCCATCATGTTGTCATTGATTGTGTCACACCTGTTCATAACTTGCTGAACAACAAGGTTAGAATCTCCAAATATTTTTAGGCGAGTTGCTCCACAAGCTTTAGCCATCTTCATTCCATGCAACAGAGCCTCGTACTCCGCTTCATTGTTACAAGCCTGCGGAAAGCTCATCCTTAAGACATATTTTAATTTGTCGCCATCAGGCGATATCAATACTACTCCTGCGCCTGCGCCTTGGACTCGCTTAGAACCGTCGAAGTACATTGTCCAAGTACTCGATAAATCTGGTGGTCCCGTGCTTTGCAGCTCGAGCCATTCTGCTATAAAATCTGGCAAGATTTGCGACTTGATCGCCTTCCTTTTTTCGTACGTGATGTCCATGGGAGATAACTCGATTCCCCACAAAGAGACACGGCCCGTCGCTAAAGGGTTGTTCAATATGTTCGATAGTGGCGCTTCATTGACCACTATAATTGGGTGCACAGTAAAATACTGTCGTAGTTTACGTGCAGTTGTGAAGACACTGTATGCCAGCTTCTGATAATGCGGGTACCTCTGTTTGGTTGGAGATAGCACTTCACTGATGAAATATACCGGTCTCTGGACGCCATGAGATTTGCCTTCTTCGCTTCTTTCGACTACTAGAACTGTACTCACCACCTGATGGGTTGCGGCGATGTACAACAGCAGTGGCTCTTTTTCTTTAGGTGCGACTAGCACTGGTGGCGTGGAAAGCACTTTTTTCAATTGTGCAAACGCTACGTCTGCTTCTTCTGTCCACTCAAATTTGTCGTCTGACTTCTTCATAAGTGCATAAAAAGGAAGCGCCTTCTCCCCTAGTCGAGCAACGAAACGACTTAATGCCGCGACGCGTCCCGCCAATTTCTGTACGTCGTGGAGTTTCGTGGGTTTCCCCATTGTTAGAATTGCTTGAATCTTCTCTGGATTTGCCTCTATTCCTCGTGCTGATACCAAGAACCCCAAAAGTTGCCCTGCTGAAACTCCGAAGGAACACTTTGTCGGGTTCAGCTTAAGCTTGTACTTGTTCAGGTTGTCGAAGGTTTCTGCCAAGTCGCTTATTAAAGATTTCTCCTCTCTTGTGGTGATGACTACATCATCAATGTAGACTTGTATGTTGCGCCCTATTTGGCTCCCGAGGCAACTTTGCATCATCCTTTGATAAGTTGCTCCTGCATTTTTTAGGCCGAACGGCATCACTTGGTAGCAAAACACCCCATATGGTGTGATGAATGCCGTTTTTTCTTCGTCTTCTTTCTTCACTTTGATCTGATTATAGCCAGAATATGCGTCCAAAAAGGAAAGCCTTGCGCATCCCGCTGTTGAATCGATTATTTGATCGATGCGGGGTAAAGGGAAGGGATCCTTTGGACAATGCTTATTGAGAGATGTGTAGTCGACACATACTCTTTGTACGTCTGTGTTCTTCTTGGGTACTATTACTGGGTTCGACACCCAACTCGAGGTTTTGATTTCTCTGATGAATCCAGCATTTTCTAATCTGTGTAATTCTGGCGCTATTGCCTTCCTCTTAGGTTCATCGAATCGTCGCAGTGGTTGCTTGACTGGTTTTGCCTTGGGATCTACATTTAGTGCGTGCTCGACGAGTTCCCTAGGAACCCCTGGCATGTCCGATGGACACCAGGCGAAGATTTCCCAGCGCTCACGGAGGAACTCGACGAGCGCGCCTTCCTATGCGGGATCCAAGTTCACCGCAATTGATGTTGTCTTGCTTGGATCAGTAGGGTGGACCTAAATTTTCTTTGAGTCCTGCGTTGTGTCGAAAGCCTTATCTGGCAGGGATCGTCCAACGTCGGGTAGCACATTATGATCTGTTTCTCCTTTTAACCTCTCATATTCTGCTGTCATGCCGAAGGTTTGCGCCATCTTGTTGAATTCTCTGTCGCATGTGTTGGCTACTTCAAAGCTCCATTGTACTGTAATTGTTCCTTTGGGCCCTGGAATTTTTAACATGAGATACGCGTAGTGTGGTACTGCCATGAATTTTGCAAATGCTGGGCGCCCCAGGATTGCATGATATTGTGACGGCCAATCCATAACTTCGAACTCCAGCTTCTCTCTTCTATAATTTTCGCTGCTGCCAAAGCAGACATCGAGTTCTATTCTTCCCAAAGGGTAGTTCGCTGCTTCTGGTACTATTCCGTGGAAAGAGCAATCTGTTGGCTTCAGACTCGTCAGCGAGATGCACATTGCCTTTAGTGTTCTAGCATATATTAAATTTATGCCGCTCCCTGCATCCATGAACACTCTTCCGATGTCGTACCCTCCTATTTGCGCTTTTAGAACCATAGGCGAGTGGCCCGGCCTGGGAACTTTCCTTGGGTGGTCTGCTCTAGTGAACTTGACTGGTTGCTCTGACCACCGTAGGTACTCTGTGGTAGCTGGTGGTGACGATATTGCTAGGTTTACTTGCCTGGATATGTTCTTTCGCTCTTTCTTTGACTTGGGCACCGGTTGAATCATGGCTGATATGTATACTTTCGACTCTAAGTGCTTTACTAGCCTTTGCATTTGATATCCTTGACTTCTATGTCTTTCTCCTTGCCTCCCTTCTTGGCTTGAGCCCATAGCGCTTTGCAACCTTAAGAATGTTCTGCAATCCTTCATCTGGTGATTTGAAACCCTTTTTCCGTCGAGATACACGTAGTGGATTCGACAAGGTCCGTATAGCATATCCTCGGCTGAAGGGCCGGAGTATCTTGATTTTTCTACTCCTTTTGCCTGGAACTTCCTACTTTCATACCCTTCCTCTTCTTCTAGCCTATAACCCGCGGCTACCTGACTTCGCCTTCCTTGATTATCCCTGCTACGGTGTCGCCTCCTTTGTCGACTTGTTCTGTCGACTTCTGGCGATCGTCCTCTTTTGTTGTTATACGCATCCTCTCCATCAGCGAATTTGTTAGCTTGTTCCATTAGCTCCACTACTGTCGTAGGTCTTGTTCTTCCTATTTTTTCCACAAGATCTGAGCGACGAAGTCCTTCCGAAAAGGCGTCTATAGCTCGTTCGTCGGAGACGTCTTCTGCTAAGTTTTTGATTATACTCCAGCGTTGTATATAAGAACGTAGCGTTTCGCCTTTCTTCTGCACACATGCTTTAATTTCTTCCAGTGATGCTGGGCGCTTGTAGGTGGAGCGAAAATTTCTTGTGAATTAACTTTCGAGTTCCCCCCAGCTTCCAATGGATTCATCGGGTAGGGTGTTCAACCAGGACCGTGCGGCACCGGTGAGATGTAGCTGCAAACTTTGCATTGCAGTCGCCTTTGTTCCTCCTAGTATCTGTACTGCCTGTAGATAATCTGATAGCCACAAGGTAGGCTCTTGTGACCCGTCGTACTTATTCTGGTCGTGTGGTAGTTTGAATCCTTTGGGTACCCACGTTTTGCGAACCCTGCGGGTAAAGCATAACGCACCCATATCTTTATCATCGTCTTCGTAATTTTCTTCCCTTCACGCATGTCGCAATTTGTTTACTCGAGCTTGTGCTATTATACTTCTTGCATCCTCCTTCTTTTTCTGCTGCTTTTTCTCTTCTGATAACTCGCTATAGTCGTTGTCTGCGCGATTGTATCTGAACTTCTCCTTGTGATTTGTCAACTTCGTCTCTGGGCCTTGTTCCCTGATCTTACCTTCTACTATTCCGAGGCTTCGTATCGCGGCTCGGTGCATATCTTCTCGCGGGTCTCCACGCTCTGGTCTTGTGGCTAGTAAATATGCTTGTGCTGCTGCCAATGCTGCCTCTGGCGTTCTTTGTATCAAGTCATCTTCCTCCTCTTCTAGCTGCGGGGTGGGGCTCCTTGAGTACCCTTCTTCTCTGCCGCATGCTGTCGCCCCCTGTTGTGTTTTGGATCTCCGCGCCTCTCTCTGCTATATTCTGAATCTTCACTATGGTCTTCCCAGTATTCCTCCCTTGATATACTGTTGTTGTCTTGAAACACCATGTCTCTTTCCTCCCTTATTTCCTTCTTGTGTTGATATAATGCATACTGATATCCCATTAGAACTTCTCTTCTCGATCCCTCAGGTACTTCTGTACCATGATTAATGGCTGACTTAATCATTCTCCATTCACCAGCCGAGACATGGACTTTCTCTTTTTCCTTTTTGTTGTGATCTTTCAATTTATCGACTTGCCTGTCGACCTTTTTACTTCCTTCGCTGTTGTTTCCTTCTTCTGCTTCAGTGATAATGACGCATAACTGATGTACTTTGGAGACGCCGCTGCTTCCTATGATGAAGTCCTTTGCGTTGTTGTGCGTCTGACATGCTTTTTCTTCTGAGTCGAAATTTTCCTGAATTTCGTCGCTTTCTGCGATTGATGCTTTTTCTAAGCTGACCGGCGAGTTTACCTCACTGGAAGAGCCTTCTGATGACTCCAATGCTTCCTCTATTTCGGGCTTGCTTGCCGACGGATCTGGCTTCGTCGAATTCGAGAGGCGGGATGAACCCGATGGCCCGATGAGGATGCTCAAACTTCCAATTGTTAGTTCCACCTCTTGACTTCCGTCGACTTCTGAACTGCTGTTGGCTAAAAGCGAAAAAGCTGTCAAATTCATGATTCCAACGCCCAAGGTCCCCACGGTCGGCGCCAATTGACGAGGGTTAACTCGACAAATGTCCTAGATGAAGGACTTAGGATCGGGGAGATAGGGCGTCGGATGAACTCGAAGGTAAAGTTAGTCGAAATAGGTGTGTATCGAAAGTAAACTTGGGTGTTCAACCTGGCTTGCTTTCAATCTGCCCTACACCGTCCCCTCCTGACCCCTATATATAGGTGGCCAGGTCTCGAGGATCGGGTAGGGTACGATACAGATTACAATATCGACATACGGTAATAACTCGTATTCGACTATCATTACAATTGGGCCTAGCTCAACGGGCCTCAGGGGTACTCAACTAACGGGCTCTATTAACTATACCCTTGTCACCCAGCATGTATTATTTTATCTTATGGAGAGACACCACTAGTGAACTGTGGACCCTGGTCCTATTTCCATTATATTGCTATCACCTGTTTACTTTACTCGCAATGTTTACTTTACTCGCATACTATTATCACTTTCCACTCGATACGCTCATACCCTTTGTTTCAAGCAAACCGGTGAGATTGACAATCTCATCGTAAGTTGGGAACAAAGTATTTGGTTGTGTGTGTGCAGGTTCCATGTTGCTACTGGTTGAAGACGTGCTAAAAAGTTATCGTTAATGGCGCCCTTGTTAGAGCATCATGCAGCTAGTGGGCATCACCTTCAGTCGTTTGTCTCTCTCCTACTGGATTGATAACCTTGGTTTCATAACTGAGGGAAAACTTGCTGCTATATTCATCAAAACCTTCTCTTGGGGTTTTCCAACTGGCCGGTCATTTTTACTCCATCATCACGTTAACTCGGCCCCATCAAGTTTTCTGGCGCCGTTGCCGGGGAGGAAGAAGACTTCTGCAAGGGGAGTTTTCGCACGCACATCCTTTACTTTGTTTTAAGTTTTGCTTTTACTTTATTTTTACTTGCATTGTTTTATCAAAAATCCAAAAAAATTAGAATCCTTTGTAGTTGTTTATTATGTCTAGTTCAGTTGCTACTATTATGTCGCCCGAGGATATGATTTTCACTTTCAAACAAAAAGAGGAGGAAAGTTTTAAGGAAGCTTGGTCTAGAATTTATGATTGGCATGGAAAAACTGAACCGAAAATGACTTTGAGTTTGTTTCTTAGTTGCTTTTACTTTGAACTTGCTCTTCGTTATAGATATGCTTTGGATGCTACTGCAGAAGGAGATTTCCTTCATTGTGATGGAGATCAAGCCTTCAATATTATAAAAAAGTTGATTACAATTTATAGCATGCCAACCTACTTTGATTCCTCTCTTGTGTGTATTTTTAATAGACTTAATACTCTTGAGACTCGCACCGCTAGTTTGAATACTTGTTACAATACTTTGCGCCGGCATTTTGATTATGTGCCAACAAATTCTGAACCTTCGAGTTGGTATCCTACGGTAAAAATCACCATTGGTGGTGAAACTTTTCATGCTCGTTATGATATTATGTCTGAATTTTGTCTTATGCCAAATGATGTTTATGAATCTTTGAGTCTTTGGAAGCTTTCTGAGGGGGAGAAGAAATTTCCCTTATTAATAATGCCACTATATTTCTTGTTGGAATAGCTGAAGGAGTTTTTACAAAAGTCCTAGGAAGAATGATATCTACTGATTATCTTGTTATTGAATGTGTAGGAAAAGGACAAATCACACTTGGAAGATCCCTACTAAAGCTCCTGGGCGCCGTTATAGATGTGGGAAAAGGCAATATAAGATTTATCTCTCCACCTTGCAATAGCCACGTCTTTCCTAGATTCAAGAGCAAAGGTAAGAAAGGAAGACGTAAGGCACCCGCTGATCCTAGCACTTCATCACTTGATATTACTTGATTCGCAATTTTCTGCGCCTAGCTCAAAGACGTTAAAGAAAAGCACTCTTGAGAGATAACCCAATGTTTTTACATTCAGTACTTTTTCTTTTATTTGAGTCTTGGAAGTTATTACTACTGTGATAATCTCTCCTTATCCTTTTTATTTAATTTTTGTGCCAAGAGAAGCCTCTAATTTGAGCGAGGTAAGATTTGGGGATGTTGCTGTCCTGAAACAGTTTTCGGTGCTGCACCGTAAAAATTCGTGAAAAATTCTCTGTATATCTTTTGGACCTGCGATTTCTTGTGCATATGCCCCAGGTTGTATCCAAACTTTCATTAGTTGAATACTTTTTGATTTGAGCAACAGAAACCCCTCTTAAAATTCGACCTTTGTCAGCTGTTCTGTTTTGACAGATTTCTGCCAATATTTGTGTTTGCCGCTTTATCGCTTTCTTTTTGAGTTCTTTTGATCACAGAACTTTTGGGGAAGTTGCTACAGTAGTATATACTTTATATGTGGTGGTTTTGAGTTGAAACCTGAAGCAAAAAGGATTGATTCGATGCTATGCTTACACTAATGTTGCTAATAGATTTGTGTTTAGTTTTGTATGAAGGAAGTTTTCAAGTGTAGGGATCGGAGAATGATGAGATGAGTTGAAGAATGGACAAAAGCTCAAGCTTGGGGATGACCATGCATCACCCCAAGAAATATCCAAGAATTACAAGCGTCAAAGCTTGGGGATGCCCCCGAGGCACCCCTTCTTCATCGGCAAAAATCAGGTCACCTTTCAATACGCTATATTTTTATTGCTTCATGCATTATGCGTTTTTCTTGGAGCGTCAGTTTTTTTAGTTTTCAGTTTTCTTTAGTTTTGTTTGCTGCAATAAATGGTTAGACCCCAACAAATTTATTTTGGAGAAGTTGCTTTGCTTTTCATTTGCCAAGAACACTCCGTTTTTCATTCTTATAGTTTCAACGAGTGTTCTCTTTTTCTAGAACTGCGTTTAGTTTTCAATTTTCGCCTTGATTTGTGTTCAGATCTTGTTATATCTTTTCATCAAGGTGTATTTTTGCCTCTGGTCCTTATTGTTTTTCATCAAAAGAGGTGTTTATAAAAAAGTTTGAATGGTGTTGGAAAAGAGAAAAAGCTTTATGCAAAAAAGTGGTACAAGAAGGAGCTTGTGTAGACTGCGGCCTAGGCTTTTTCATGTCATGCTTGATGTCTTTTTGATAGCATGCTTAGTGGTTTTGCTGTAGCATGACTTGTCTCAAATAACTGAGATTGCTCAATGAGCCTTTGAAAAAAATCATGCATTGTTTTTATCGTTTGGAAGCATTATTTTGGTTTTCTCCTTGATGCTTTATTTGGGTTGACTTGGCGCATGCTCACACATGTTAGACTCTTACAAAGTCGCCAATAGCCTCTATGATCATTTATTTTTTGAATTTTGATGCCATCTTATGCTTCTTTTAATGTTGCTTTGTCGCTTTGCATGTTTATGGCTGTTATTGCTCTCTTAGTTGGTCGCTCCCAGTCTTTTGCTAGCCTTCGTTTTGTACTGAGTATGAGCTCTACTCGTGCATCCAACTTCTAAAAACCAAGTTTGCCATTGTGTCCACTATACATACCTATTAGCAATTTGCTATTCCAAAGTACATTTGACTTGCTTTTATCTACTCTTCAAATTAAGCTCTTACCAGTGTTATACGAAAATTGGTCAATAAAGCTCTCACAAATCGGATGGCGCACTTTATTTTTCTCGTTCTTAAAAAATTGACATTGTGGTCTCTTATGTTGAGTTGTTATGCTTGCAAGTTGTAAGTTGGGAATTAGCCCAGCCATGCCGTCATGGGGCAAGCTTTCAGCATTGCACTTCTTATTTGAGTTGATATTGTGATCTTTTGTTTATGGATACTCGCGGTGTGAAATGAATTGGGAATCTTGCGAGATCATGGAGTTTGTATATGTGTTAGAGAAACTCCTGGGCCGCCAATCTAAGCCATGCATAATTCATGGTGGAAATTTGCAGCATGCCCATAGTGGACATTCGACGACGCATCTCAAAATAAAAAGCTATGCAAATGGTAAATAAAAGAGATGTCGAGATGTTCATTGTCTGCTTGTCCTGTCATTTTGATATGGGCTTGTTCCATGTCATCGGGCTCAGAGGTACCCCATTGGCGGTTCTCGATGATACATATATACTTACAATGACAAGAGCTTGCTTGGGACTCTAAGTAAAGTAGCATGAGGTTTGGGTACTCGTATTCATGGGACATGAGGTTTTCAACTTATGATTTGTCAAGCATATGCAGCATAAGTGTTCTCATATTAACTTTAACCATTCAAGATGCTTATGATGGGGGCAATGAGAGCTCAAAGCCGGTAAGTACCATAATTTTTGAAGGTTTATAAAACTTGCAATCACTGCTTCCCTCCACGAAGGGCCTTTCTTTTACTTTTATGTTGAGTCTCCACCTTCTATCTCTATGCACCATTAAGAGAGCATAGTTATCATTCTTAGTATAATGTGCATTGTCCCATAGTTTTCATTGATTGATTCATGATCATGGTTTCACTTGTTCTTAAATTATTTGTATCTAGTCGCCCTCTTAAACTTGAAGGTGTCCTATGCATTTATGTTTTGCTCTCCATGAAGGACAAGCTGAAAACCATTTGTATGTTTTTTCCTTATGATTTGAACACACATTTGACTTTCATTGTTTCATTTTCATAATCTTTTGTTTGTGTTCATTTTCATGTTATAACATGGTTGCTAAGTTTCTTCTATCAAGATTATGTCTTTCATGCCCATGTTTTAAGTTCTTTTGATCCCAGCGCACAACGCTTACATATTTGATCAAGATTGTGTAGGTGCATGTCACCTCAAAAATTATTTCTTTTGTTATCACTTACCTACTCGAGGACGAGCAGGAGTTAAGCTTGGGGATGCGGATACGTCTTAAACGTACCTATAATTTTTGATGCTTCATGCTTATTTTTACACCATTTGCTTAGTGTTTCGTTACACTTCATGGCACTTTTATGCATTTTCCGGAACTAACCTATTAACAAGTCGCCACAGTGCCAGTTCCCTGTTTTCTGCTATTTTTGTGTTTCAGAAAAGTTACACAGAAAATATTCTCGGAATTGGACGAAACCAAAGCCAGTCGCCCAGAATTTCACCGAAGCTTCCAGAGAACTGAAGAGGAGATGGAGTGGGGCCACGAGGGCCCCACACAATAGGGCGGCGCAGCCAGGGGCTGGGCCGCGCCCCCTATGTGTGAGGGAGCCTCGGTCCACTCCTGATGATGCCCCTTCGCCTATAAAGACCCCCCGACGGGAAAAACCTAAAGACCCAATCACTTTTCCAGAACACATCGCGATCCGCCGCCGCCGTCGACCCGAAGATCGGGAGGGTCCAGAAGCTCTTCCCGGCACCCTGCCGAAGAGGGGAATTGCCACCGGAGGTCTTCTTCATCGTCATGCTTGCCTCCGGAGTGATGAGTGAGTAGTCTACCTTGGACTATGGGTCCATAGCAGTAGCTAGATGGTTGTCTTCTCCACCATGTGCTTCATGTTTAGATCTCATGAGCTGCCTTACATGATTGAGATCACTGTTATGTAATTCTACATGTTGTGTTTGTTGGGATCCAATGAATATTGGTGTGATGATTGAGTTGAAGTACTGAATTTTATCTTATGTTATCTCTATGTTGTTTATAATCTTGCATGCTCTCCGTTGTTAGTAGCTATCTTGGCCAAGTAGTTGCTAGTGACTCCAAGAGGGGGTATTTATGCTCGATAGTGGGTTCATGCCTGTATTTAATCTGGGGGAGTGACAGAAACCTCTAAGGTTATAGATGTGATGTTGCTACTAGGGGGAAAACAACATTCATATGCTCGAGGGCATATGCTTTGTTTACATTACACACTTTGCTTAATGCAATTATCTGTTGTTTGTAACTTAATACTTGTGGAGTTCTCGGATTGATTCGCCACAAGTGGATTATTAGTCATAGATGCAGTTGGATGGCGGTCTATGTATCTTGTTGTAATGCCCAGAGTAAATCTCATAGTGATCCTCTCGACATATGCATGTTATCTTTATTCTATCAATTGCCCAACTATAATTTGTTTACCCAGCATGTATTATTTTATCTTATGGAGAGACACCACAAGTGAACTGTGGACCCCGGTCCTATTTCCTTTATATTGCTATCACCTGTTTACTTTACTCGCACTGTTTACTTTACTCGCATACTATTATCACTTTCCACTCGATACGCTCATACCCTTTGTTTCAAGCAAACCGGTGAGATTGACAACCGCATCGTAAGTTGGGAACAAAGTATTTGGTTATGTGTGTGCAGGTTCCACGTTGCTACTGGTTAAAGATGCGCTAACAAGTTATCGTTAACGGCGCCCTTGTTAGAGCATCACGCAGCTAGTGGGCATCACCTTCAGTCGTTTGTCTCTCTCCTACTGGATTGATAACCTTGGTTTCATAACTGAGGGAAAACTTGCTGCTATATTCATCAAAACCTTCTCTTGGGGTTTTCCAACTGGCCGGTCATTTTTACTCCATCATCACGTTAACTCGGCCCCATCACGGGCCAGCCCTAGGCCACGCCGCCCTGTGGTCTGGGTGCCCTGTGGCCCCTTTCCGTCTCCTCTTTGGTTCTCTAGAAGCTCCGGTAAATTTCTGGACGTCTAGCTTTTGTTTCGTCCAATTCCGAGAATAATTCCTGTGTAACTTTTCTGAAATACAAAAACAACAGGAAACAGGGAACTGACACTGTGGCATCTCGTTAATAGGTTAGTTCCGGAAAATGCATAAAAATACCACGAAGTGTAACGAAACACTAAGAAAATGGTGTAAAAACAAGCATGGAGTATAAAAAATTATGGATACGTTAGAGACGTATCAACCTCTAAGGTTGTAGATATGCTGTTGCCACTAGGGGGAAAACAACATTCATATGTCCAAGGGCATATGCTTTGTTTACATTACACACTTTGCTTAATGCAGTTATCTGTTGTTCGTAACTTAATACTTGTGGAGTTCTCGGATTGATTTGCCACAAGTGGATTATTAGTCATAGATGCAGTTGGATGGCGGTCTATGTATCTTGTTGTAATGCCCAGAGTAAATCTCATAGTGATCCTCTCGACATATGCACGTTGTCTTTATTCTATCAATTGCCCAACTGTAATTTGTTTACCCAGCATGTGTTATTTTATGTTATGGAGAGACACCACTAGTGAACTGTGGACCCCGGACCTATTTCCATTATATTGCTATCACCTGTTTACTTTACTCGTACTGTTTACTTTACTCACATACTACTATTGTTTTCCACTCGATATGCTCATACCTTTATTTCAAGCAAACCGGTGAGATTGACAACCTCATCGTAAGTTGGGAGCAAAGTATTTGGTTGTGTTGTATGCAGGTTCCACGTTGCCGCTCGCAAAGCAAAGCCTGGACGAGGCGCCTTATAAATTGTCCAGAGCTATCGCGAAGCTAGCGAGTATCACCTTCTTGAATTTGGCTTTTTCCTGGATACGATTAAACCTTGGTTTCTTACTGAGGAAAAAGCTTGCTGTTGTACTCATCATACCTTCCTCTTGGGGTTCCCAATTGGACGGTGAAAAACCATCAACACCGTGCCGCATCAGTGCCCACCACAATTTCGTGGAGTCTCACTCCATCTGGGCAATTTTCAACAAAATCTCTGTACCTCTTGTTGTGCAAGGCCCCAGATGTGCCACTTACCAAGTTGATTTGGAACTGCCAGTTGCCTCTCAAGCTAAAGATTTTTACTTGGCAGCTGCTTAAGGGACGATTGCCGTCCAGTGATCACATCCATGCCTGGGGCGGTGCCTCGGATGGCAAGTGTGTTCTTTGTGGGAAGCCTGAGGATGTTGATCATATCTTCTTCCAATGTCATCTAGCAGAATTTTTGTGGGGCGGGGTTCGGGAGATGTTCAGGGTGAACTGGAACCCCAGATCTAGATAGGAGTGGATCAATATTTTGAATTCTCTGGCTGTTAAACCCCGAAGGTTGCTTTGGACCTTCTTTGCTGCCCAGTGTTGGTCTTTGTGGACTACTAGAAACAAATTTACGATTGAGGCAAGTTCCCTCGACAACCCACTGACTGCATCTTTAAAATTATCTTATCTTTGCAGCTTTGGCGCCAGATTCAAAGGCCTAAGGACCGGGTGCTGCTGGACGAACTGGTGGCGATGTCAAGATCGTTCTTTGCTAGCTCCTACTCTCCTCCATCAGCGTCCTCCAGCCATCATCCAGCTCCAGCTCCAGCTACCACCTAATAACTACCTATTATCTAGCTAATTCAGTCCCAGCCTGCGTGCTGTAGTTTGGTTGTAAGCTCAAAACTTATCTGCTGTTTAGCCAGGGTGGCTTGACCGCTGAGGTGTATGGTGCTTTTCGAACAATGTGTGATGATGTTGTAAAACTTTGCTCTGTGTGGGGCTTTATTAATTTAAAGTCCGGCGCAGGCGTGCCTTATATCTTAAAAAAAACCCTTGCTCCGTGTGGCTCCCAAGTACCAAGGGCATGTACAATCACTCCATAACACCAATGGTTGGCTCATAAAAGAAGCTAAAAAATAATGTTGGATCAAGCTTACAATCATTACAAATGGACGAAGATAGCTATGGGCTTGTGTCGGTAAGAACTGCACCCAAAGTCCTAGCGGAAGTGAGAGGAAGAGAAGGCAAAGTGTGTACTTAGTACATCGACCGACTTCTAGGCAGCTGGGCGACAACTGTTAAAATATATTGCCTAGCTCTTTTCATCAGTTTGGACTTTTGATTTAGTTCCTTAGTGTATACGTTCAATATAGTATCAAGGTCTTGGGATCAAATCTTGTCCAACGCACTATTAATATAAAATAGTTGCGACATGCCATAAGGTCCCAGATCATCTAACCTCGCTCCCACTTCTAAGGTTCCACAACCTAGATGTGACAGAGAGTGTTAAAATATGTTGCTTAGCCCTTTCCATCAGTTCGGACTTTTAATTTAGTTGGTTAGTATATATGTTCAATAACAACTAAGGCGGAGCAGCTGCACCTGGCAAAGTTCACCAAGGAGTCCAGGATCATCTTGGCCGATACAAACCTCATGAATCCTAAGACAAAGATGTGCATGACAACTGCTGCTAGCACGCTAGCCAAGGGCAGAGGCACTTGACGAGCAACCCATTATCATGTTGCCACCCTCTACCATGCATTTTATGATTCATTTCATTAACAATGTCATAGAATTTGTGACAATTTTTATACTTTGTTCGGTGCTTGATAAGTCTTAAATTTGAATTTGAATTTTGGACTATGTGGTGAATATTTGAATTTGAAATCCTGCTGAATTACATGTGGTGCAGAATACATCTTTGAATTATTCCGACAACAAAATAGCCATGAAGTATAGCCATGTTGTAGAATAGACGAGTTAAATTAAAATAAAGTACTCCCTCCGACCCATAATACTATTCGCTAATATAGATGTATCTAGACATGTGTCACATCCCAAAAATTTGGAATGTGAAAATAAATAAAATAGGAACCATGCTTGCTTGTCTTGATTTAAAAATTCACAAGGAATTAAAACTTTTTGTGTAATAGTTAAAATTATTTTATTAAATTGAGTTTTAATAAAATTTTGGGCAACCAAATGTTTTCAACAAATCTATTTGGTTTTCAAAGTTTTGAAATTCTAAAAGCATTTTCTTTGATGAAATAAAAGCCCTAAATTCTACTTTGATAAATAATGCCAAGTAGCCATATAGGCCAAAGAGCATGAAAATATTTTTATAACTTGTTTAATGTGTCAAGAAAAGAATACCTCAATGTTTTAAAAATTATTCTGAACTTTCCTTCAAAGAATTTTAAAAGGAGGTATTCAAACAAAACCCATAAAAATCCATTTATAATAGGCTATATGAGCTTATGTGGACAATTTTGATTTCACAATTTCATTTTAAAATAAAAATAGTACCAAAGTGTTTCTTTTAAATTATATTTGCACAGGTTTTTTTTTATTCAAATGTGTATGGCATGTTTTGAATGTGTTTTGAATCACTTTGGATGCATAAGATAGTAAAGAAAATACCAAAGAATAAATTGTAAATAGAGAAAAAAAGATAGAGCCGACCCACCAAGCCCATTCAATTTCCCCATCTATCTATTGTTTTTTCCCTCCTTTCTTTCATTTACTTTTTGGGCCTTATTCCAGCCCATTTAGGTACCGAACCGGTCATCCTCTTCTTCCTCGACACGAAAAGAAATTTAGGGTGTGTGTTGTAGGCTGTGCCAACTCAGAATTGCTTTCTCTACTCATACATGCTGCCTCTATACAAGCTGAGTTCAGATTTTTTGTCATGTTTGGTAGACTGGGTTTACTAAAACAAGCTGTATTGAGATGTTGTTTGGTGGCTTGGCTGAGTTAAGAATTGAAATATTTACACAGAGGTCCTTCAACACAAATAAAAAAGCAATCAAGTCCCTACAGAGAAAAATTAAAAGCAATCAAGTGCTGGCCGGCCTCCATGGCGGAGCTTGGGGCGGCGGCGTCGTCTCGCCGGCTGGCCGGCGCCGGGGAGACGCGAAGCTTGGAGCGGCGTCTCCGTCTCGCCAGAATCTCGCACAGCCGCCAGGAGCGGGCGCGTCGTCTAGGAGCGCTGGCACGACGTCCAGGAGCGCGATGCGGCGGCTAGGAGCGCGGGGCGGCGACCGTCCTGCAGCGTGGGCGCCATTACAGTCAATCTTTCCCTCCTATTTTTTCCTAATTCTAGCGAACCTTTACTGTCGACTTCAACACGACAATCAATCCTCTTTAAACCACGGTGCTATTCAGGAAATTTATTTCCCATTTAGACGCTTGGATTTCACAAACCGACGTCGTGCTCTAAATGCCATCCGTCGGCATTGACCTTCCGATCTCCCTCCTCAGTGCATACCAATACAAACCGTGGAGAGCACCCTGTAACACTTGTTCTCCTCCTTTACTTTCGTTCTTAAACTTTTTCAAAACGACCTACCTACAACCCGTACCAACCATGCCAAAATTAGTCTCGAATTCGAGTTCATCGTCAGATGCCGTCTCCATGAGTGATCATCTTGACGAGTCCTTACACCAGAAGACTCCCTGACCCAAGATCTACCCCAAGGACATGGTCGTGCATCATGTTCTCGCTGATGGCCGCGATGTCATCGGAGTTCATCGCGTCGGTACATCCTCTATGTTTATCTTTCATATCGATTCCTTTGAAAATTAGAATCTCCTAATCATTCCCTATCTGTTGGACATGTTTTTACATCATTTTGGAGACGTTGTTCATGTCGCCGACGACCACGACTCGAGCCGACCGTTGCAGTGCTGGAGGAGCAGCCAAAGATTGGAGATCACCTGCGCGCATTCTGGAAGCTGTACAATCCTCCATGGGCCATAAAGATCGCTAGAGCGAGACGCATGTTGCTGCCAGAGTTTCACCAGAGCTTCACCGACCCGCGCTAACTCCAGCCGGATGCAGAGACGTTCAGGACCATCGGAGACGCTTACGAGGACGCCTACATGCCTCCCGCAACGTGCTGCACGTCGTAGACATCTCCACAGAGCCGGAAGACAGTTGTATCGACGTCGCCGTCCATGCCCGACTCATCGCAGCCGTCGTCATAGTCGTCAGCAACCTCGCGCCATGGAACTGTAAGTCGCTGCTGTTCTCATCCGTTAGTTTGTTTTTGTAATGCTCAGATTAGATTGCGTACCGTAGAAAGTAGACGGAGATCATTAGACCGGCATTGTTTATTTTCCTAGAACAAATCAGTACTCACGAATAGTCTGCAAATTGGAGTCGAGCACGACCAGGATCCATGGCCGCCGTTGAGTAATTTAATTAGATCAGTTTAGAATCTGAACCGGTACTGGCCTATCACGTTTGTCACGAAGTTTTGTTTCGCGTGCAGTGACATCCGATCGATCAAGTTCACAATGTTAAGCTAGCTCACATCAAATCTTGAAAATTCGTAACAAAAGATCTATAGCTCTGTTTTGGATGATTCTTCTTGCGTTTGGTTCATAATTAAATTTCCTATCCAGTGGTACCAATTTTTCCAATTATTAAATTTTCGAATCTGTAAGTTTAAATTTTGGATTTAAACCTTGTTTTATCTACAACATTAGATGTATAAATTCATTTGGAGAAAATCTTGTTCAACCCCATGCCAACTTGACCATATTGGTTCATATTGAACTATTCAATTTGCAGAAATGTTAATTGAGTACATCAGTGTACCACCAATATATACCCAAGCCTAGGTGCAACTTATACTATTATGAGTATTTGTTGTCACACTCTATTCATTAGTGTTTGTTGCACTATTCTATACTTATGTGAATTTATACACATGAGTCATTTCTAAACTCCAACCAATCTTATGTCAAGCATAAGATTTTTTTATCATTACATTATAATCTTGGAAGATCAATCCTTTCAATCATATGACCTTCCCATTCAAACTCCCAATCCCTATCTTGTAAGCCAAGGTTTATGACATATCTCTCTCATCACAAAAATCATAAGAATTTAAGATGTTGAACCAACCCATTTCATTTGTTTGCATTGCTTGATCTTGTTTGTCTTGGAACAGTGTGTTTATGTTATGTTACTCCTATTGCTATAGATTGAACGGAGAGAAGTGTGTTGTTGAGAGAGGTGAGAGAGATTGAACTTCAAAAAGGCAAGTAACACACATGCTTTCCTATCCATTTTTAATATATGCATTAGTGTTTTATAAGTAGTGTGCATGATAGGTTGGTTTCTCAAAGTGAAGTGATGCAATGCTAGAACCTAGTAGTTTGTAGTCACCCCTGAACCATCTCCTGGTAGGTTGTACCAATGTTGAAAAATGATGCCAATGCTTGTTTCTTAAGTTGATGTTTAGTTATGAAATTTAAATTTAACTCAATGAAACACCTGGGTGGAATTGGCATTGCTTGGTTTATGTTGAGTGGCTACTTGGGGCCACATGCCTGGTGGATTTAACCATGGTATGTGGTATTTTCCTGAGGGTTAGTACACTTGTGGGATGCCACCCAGGAACAAAGAGACTACCATGTCTTCC
Organism: Dactylis glomerata; assembly: GCA_007115705.1. NCBI lineage: Eukaryota > Viridiplantae > Streptophyta > Magnoliopsida > Poales > Poaceae > Dactylis > Dactylis glomerata. The sequence goes on along the minus strand of QXEO01000547.1, from coordinate 2,859,025 downwards.
TCGCTTAGTGAGCTTACAGTGCAGCCTTATGACAATATGGGCTCTGTCTTGATTGAGTATGTTGTGAGGGTTCATCCATGGGTACTGACAGAGGGTGGTATTTTGGGCACGGTCAGATTCGGATGGTTGAATGCTCCTTCTGAAAGGTCTTGTCTCATTCTTCTCTCTGGGTAGAATGGGTCTTAAGGTGAAAGTGCACAACCCCTACAGGGTGTCAAACTAATCGATTAGCCGTGTCCCCGGTTATGGACAATTTGAGTTCCTAGACATGGATGTACGGAAGAGTCTCATCACCATTTCAGAATGAATAAAATTTGTTTAGAAACAATCTCAGGACCATGTGGTGGATTTAACCTCATGAGGTCATCTTGGTGGATTTAACCAGGTGACTTTGGTGCTCATGGTGGACTTAACCATGTGCCCCTTTCCTTTAACCATGTGGTGGATTTAACCTCATGGGGTCATCTTGGTGGATTTAACCAGGTGACTTTGGTGCTCATGGTGGATTTAACCATGTGCCCCTTCAAAGTCTTTTAAAGAATAAAAGTTTGTTTTGAAAAATGATAGGATAAACTTGCTTTATGCAAATCAGCCAGAAGCTCCACCAGCCAAATATCATGTAGATAGCTATTTCACAACAGCCACCAAATAAGTGTCATTTGCCAGTACATCATTGTACTGACCCCCATTCGTGGGGGCTGCATATTTAAATGTGCAGGTTTTTCTGAGAAGGAGTAAGTTGATATGATCTCGAGACTACATTCCAACATGACTGCCTGTGGCGCATGGTGAAGATGGAGGCTCACTGCTACCCTAGTTTTCGTTGCGATTATGTTGTGTTGAACTCTGACCTTTGATCTAGTCCATGAGACTAAGTTAGTTTGTAAATTTAAAGACTTATGTATCTGGATCTGCGTTGTAATCTTGATACTATGCAATAAATACTTTATTTTGTTCTGTGGTGCTATCAGTGATCCAGGGAGTAGCACTTAACACAGGTGTTCTGCTTTTATCAAAAGGTGGGACGTTACAACATCTTTTAGTAGTAGATACATCCGTATTTGTGAAGAGTATTATGGGTCAGAGGGAGTAATACATTTGATAAATGGGGTACCATAGTAAATTTAACCACCCCGTTTGTCGAAACACCCTCGAAATGAACAAATCAGATGGATAAATCGGAATTCACCATTAGAGCTGCCCTAATGTTGTTGTAATGCATACTAACAGACCGACTACTAATGGTGATTGTTCGCTACTAACCTAATAATATGAGATATCAATATTTAATAGCCCATGATACCCCCTGTTGTTATTTACCATCTGTCCTGGCTATAGTCAAAGTTAAAATTTGTAAAATTTGATCAAATATGTAGCAAAAAAATTCAACATCCATAATACTACCAAAATCACAAAATATGAAAAACATGTAATGCTGATTATAATAATACTGATTACATATTTTAGAGGTTTATATTTTTTCTATAATATTTGATTAAACTTTATAAAACTTGACTTTGTCTAAACCCATAACAGTACTTTGACTGTGGACTTGTGATAGTGGAGACAAGGAATCGGGTGAACCATTCTATAGGCGCCGCCTGCACGGTAAAGTCCTAGAGAGAATTTAGGCGCGTGCGCATGTAGAAGATCAGAAAAGAGAATTCAACGGGACGGTGATAGCAAAGCAAGCAGAGCAGCATACCTCATATTTGTCAAAATGAATGATAAATAACATTTCAATTTAAAAGTATATTCCTCAAAACTGAAAAGCTAACCAAAAACGGAATTGAAATTTTGTTCGTCAAAATTTATCTGTTCATGTAATCTGTAAACCAAATCGGAACTTAAATTTTGTATCTAGAGCAGCTAGCCTTTTGGGCTGAACTCTGAAGCGATCTGAATGACTGAATCCCCCACTTCATGGAGTGATGGGGTGGAAGGCGACGACGGAGTGGTTGGCAATGTGCAGGCTGAACTGCCCGCCTTTCTCGCTCACGTCAAGCTTCTCCACGCCTGGCGGAGGCACCATCTCGAAGCTCCTCACGAGCTTACCGATGATGAGGGCGAGGATGGGCAGCGCGAGGATGATCCCGGGGCAGCTGCGGCGTCCCATGCCGAATGGCACGAACCGGAAGTCCACCTTGCCGCCGACGGCGGCGTCCACGCTGCTCTCCTCGCCCAGGAACCTCTCCGGCCTGAACTCCTCCGGCTTCTCCCACAGCTCCGGGTTGTTTGCCAGCCACCACGCGTTGACCACGACCTTGGAGCCCTTGGGGATGGCGTACCCGCCGAGCTTGGCGTCCTCGAGGTTCATGTGGGGGACGAGGAGCGGGATGGGGCAGTGCAGCCGCAGCGTCTCCTTGATCACGGCCTGCAGGTACGGCAGCCTGCTGATGTTGGACTCGGTGATGGGCTCGTCGTCGCCGAGCACGCCCTTGATCTCGCCGCGGACCTTGCGCTGCACGTCCGGGTGGTTGACGACCTCGGCGAGCGCCCACTCGATGGACCACAGCGTCGTCTCGATGGCCGCCACGTTGATGTTCTCGACGATGTAGATGACGTTCTCCGGCGTGATCTCGCCGCTCTTCTCCGCCGCCAGGACGTGGTCGATCGCGCACCGGAGCTTGTCCTTGTCTCCCGGCGTGTCCATCACCTTTCTGTTATTCGATATTGAAAATTAAAAAACAGTGGCAAATTAATCAAATCAGTTAAGGCGATGCATTACCTTCTCTTCTCGACGTAGTTGGTGTTGAAGAATGCGAGCCTCCTGGTCTGCAGGTCCCTGCATTTGTTGAGGTATCCGCGCAGGAAAGGCCTGAGGATGGGTATGAAGTCGCCGTAGTTGTACTCGAAGCTCTGCGCGAGGCGGCTGCGCTCGGAGTTGAACCTGGTGGCCTCGACAAACATGGGGTCGTCCACGGACTCGAACCGCGCGTCGAACATCATGCGGTACATGATGTTGTAGAGCATGAGCTGCAGCCTGCGCCGCACCACGACGCCGGGGCCGCGGGCGGCGGCGGCCCATTCGCCGCCGCGCAGGTCGGAGACGACGGCGTCCATCTCGGCCTCCCACATGGCCCTGTACTGCTGCACGACGCGGGCCGTGAAGAAGGGCAGCGTCATGACGCGGCGCATGCGGCGCCAGTGGTCGCCGTACTCGGTGAAGACCATGTCGGCGCCGCTGGCGGTGAAGATGTCGAACACCAAGTTCCGCGGGCGGGAGCCGAACTCCACGCCCTGCGTGTGGAGCACCTCCGTGGCGAGCCGCGGGTCGGAGACCACCACCAGGTTGCGCACGCCGAGCCGGAGACGGAACACGGGGCCGTACCGCGCGGAGAGGCGCGCCAGGAGGCGGTGGTTCAGGTCGTTGCCCACCTGCAGCCAGTTGCCGAACACCGGCACGGCCGTGGGCCCGGGTGGCGCGCCCAGGCCGCCGTCGCGCTTCTTCTTCCCGCCCAACGCGATGGCGACGGCGAGGAAGGCAGCCGGCAGGAGCAGGGTCAGCGCGAGGTGCGGCGGCGTCTGGAGGAAGGAGTTGAGGAGCCAGTGCACGGCTAAGGAGGCGGCCGCCGTGGCGATGGCCATCTTGGCTGCCATGCTGTGCTGGGGTGCTGGACTGCTGGTTGATCTGTGGCTGTGGGTTTGATGTGCTGTTGGTTTTGTGCTCGTCGGCGGCTTGCTTATATAACGCGCGCCGTGGATTTGGCGATGGTTGGTGGGTGGTGTGGGCGCGCGAAAGGGGTATTAATTGGCACGAGGAGATGCGGCAAAATTCGATGGTTTTGGGCCGAAACCCGTGTGCCGGCTCTGGTGTGGGAAACAGGGTAGTTCGCGTGGTCAGAGTTGAGAATTGCAGAGGTAGGTGGAAATTCGTTTGACCGCTCTGACCTGGTTGCACTGGGCTGGTAAAAAAAATTGAACGGTGATGGGGTTTTTTAGAACGGTGATGGGTGCAAAGCACCCAACATATTTTCATTTCAACTCAGAGACATTGTACACCAAGAATTACAAAGTCCGGAAATCGCATGCGATCTATAGCAACGAGAACGTAACCTCCCTGACGTAGAACCAGTATCTCCGCCAATTGGCAGCGGCCTTCTTGGGCAGCCCTAGGTCGAAGAAGTTGCTCGTCTGTTGAAACTGGAAGACGATGCCGCCCGACGTGGGCATGGACTCGCCTTTTCCGCTGTGGCGCCCGTCGAACAAGGTCAACCAGAGCGGGAAATATGGCTCACATCCTAGATAGCTCTCGCAGAAGGCCACAAACACAGCGATCTGCTGAATGTTGTGCGGCCCCAAGTCTGAAGGCTTGATCCGATAGAAGGCACAGAAGCGCCAGAAGAAGAGAGAAGAAGGAGTTCTGAATCCACGCTCAAGGTGGGAGACGAAGGTCACATACTCACTGGCATGTGGCGCTGGCACCGTCTCCGTCGCCTTGGGGATCCGGTAATTCTTCACCGTGATGTTCCCCATCGTCACGAAGGGGCTCAATACGCTTTCGGTGACCTTGCTCTTTGATACGTCCAAAACGTATCTACTTTCCCGAACACTTTTGCTATTGTTTCTCCTCTAATTTATGTGTTTTGAATACAACTAACACGGACTGATGCTGTTTTCAGCAGAATTGCTCTGGTGTCTCGTTTTTGTGCAGAAATCCAACTTTCAGTAAAAATTCGGGAAAAATTATCAAAAATCCTATTTCACCAGAAGACCCACGGAGCCAGAAGACGAGACGGTGGGGAGGCTCGAGGGCCCCACACACACAGGGGGCGCGGCCTAGCCCTGGCCGCGCCCACCTGGTGTGAGGACGCCTCGGCCGTCCCCTCGACCTCTCCTTTTGCCTACATATACCCCCTAACTCGATTATATCGGGGAGATGACGTTTTTCCCAGATAGACTTCCGCTGCGCCGCCGCCATCAGAAATCGCGATTCGGAACCAGAAACTCCGTTCTGGCACCCTGCCGGGACAGGGATTCGGAGGAGATCTTCATCACCATCATCACCGACGCTCCTCCATCGACCATCCATGACTCCCCCATCCATGTGTGAGTAATTCCCCCGCTGTAGGTGAGGGGATGGTAGGAATTGGATGAGATCATTCATGTAATTTCATATGAGATTGTTAGGGCATAGTTTCTAGTATCTTTATTTAGTGCCTATGACATTGTTGCAACTTGTTGTGCTTAATGCTTGTCACTTTGGGCCCGAGTGCCATGATTTCAGATCTGAACATGTTATTATTTCTATGATGATACTTGTTGTTTATGGTCTTATCTACAAGTTATATACACATATTGTTGTCCGGAACCCGAGGCCCCGAAGTGACAGAAATTGGGATAACCGGAGGGGATGGCTATGATGTGAGGATCACATGTGTTCACCGAGTGCTAATGCTTTGCTCCGGTACTTTATTAAAAGGAGTACCTTAATTACCAGTAGTTTCCCTTGAGGCCCTGCTGCAACAGGCTGGTAGGACAAAGGATGTCGTGCAAGTTTCTTCTTGTGAGCACGTACAACTATATACGGAACACATGCCTATGATTGTTTGTACTAGGATGCTTTATCATTATTTATCTGCAATGCCCATGTCTCATTGATTTCATGAATTATCTTATCCATGCAACGCCCGTACATCCATCCCTATGCCTACAGTATTTGTTTCTACTGTTTACTATTGTTACTATTACCGCTGCTATTTTACTACTGCTGTTACTATTTCACTACTATCACCACTATAAAACTGTTGCTACTGATAAACTACCGCGAGCAAGACTGTTTCCAGGTGCAGCTGAATTGACAACTCATCTGTTAAGGCTTACATATATTCTTTGGCTCCCCTTGTGTCAAATCAATAAATTTGGGTTTTACTTCCCTCGAAGACTGTTGCGATCCCCTATACTTGTGGGTCATCAAGACTATTTTCTGGCGCCGTTGCCGGGGAGCATAGCTTTATTTGTAAGTTCACTTGGTATTCATATTGTTCACTGCAATCCTTTCATCATGGGTAAACCTCGTGATGGAAAAGTTCCTATATTGCCGTCCACTATAAGAAGAGGTACGACTCTCAACACCTCTGTTGCTCTTGATTCACCATCTGTTATGAGTAAGTTGCTTACACCACCACATGCACACGCTACTGCTACTACTTCTGCTGAGATTGAAAATGCCACTGATAATTTAGATGATGCTTCTACTGTGCTTGATGAGAGTGGTTCACTAGGTTCCTTTTTAGATGCTACTATTGCTAGAGCTAAGTTGGGAAACACCACTGTTACACCTGTTAGTTCACCTGAGTCTAGGGAATGTCCTAGTGATGATTTTGATGATGCTTATATTGAGCTTAATGATGATTTTATTGCTGAAGCACGTGCTACTCGTAATGCTGCTAAGGTTAAAGAACTTCTAGCAAGACGTTCTGTTAGATATAATTTATCTCCTAATCCTAAGTTTGCCTGAAGGAGAGATATTGCCTGAATCTTGGACAAGGTTTTGTTCTTTAATTAGAGCTTTGCCTAAAGAGCCATTGCCGAAAAATGAACTCCTTGATATATTTTATAATGGACTAACTGATGAATCTAAGACATATCTGGATAGTTGTGCTGGTTGTGTTTTCAGGGAAAGAACTCCGGCTGAAGCTAAAGAATTAATGGCTAAAATAAGCCAGAATCATGATGATTGGACTCTAGTTGAGCCAACACCAGCACCAACACCTGCGCCATCTATAGAGCCTACACCGAAGAAGAGAGGGATGATTGAACTAAATGATGAAGTGATGAGAGGAGCTAAGAAATCTCTTAAGGAGAAAGGTATTAAAGCTGAAGATGTGAAGAATTTACCTCCTATAGAAGAATTATGTAAGCCAATCCCTCACTCATCAACTATTGAGGTACACTCTCTCCAACGCTTCGATGAAAGAGATATTCCTTATCATAAACCTCCTGATCAATGCTTAGATGAATTTGATAATTTTATTATTAAGCAAGAAAGTTTTAATAGAATGGTGCAGAATCATTTGTTGGAAAATTCTAGAGGTATTAACAAGTTACAAGATATTGTGGAAAGAACCTCCAATGATGTGAAGATACTTGTTAAACATTTTCAAATGGTTCAAACACAAATTGATCAGCTTACCACGGTGCAAAAAGACTTGCTAGTTAATGCCGCAAGAGAGAAGCAAACATGTGAAATACGCACAAGAAGTGGTGCCACTACTCAAGATCCATTATATCCTGAAGGACATCCTAAGAGGGTCGAGCAAGATTCTCAACGTACTTCAAGTGATGATATTCCTTCTAAGAAGAAGAAGAAGAAGAAGAAGCATAAAACAACTATAGAATCATCTGATGCAGGTAAAGATCCTAACAGTGTTTCTATTTCTGATGCTAAAACTGAACCAGGTGATGCTTCCGATAAAGAAAAAGTTGAAGAGGAACCAGAAAAGATTGATAAGAATGCAAAGTACACCAAAGAAGACTTCATTGCCAATAAGCATGGTAATGAGAGAGAACCTTGGGTGCAGAAACCAATGCCTTTTCCTGGTAAGAAACACAAGTCCAAGGAAGAAGAACACTACAACAGGTCTCGTGAATGGATGAGACCTTTATTTTTGCAAATTCCTTTGACTGATGCTATTAGAATGCCTCCTTATGCAAAATATATGAAAGATATTGTCACTAACAAAAGGAAGATTCCTAATGAGGAAATTTCCACTCTACTTGCTAATTATTCTTTTGATGGTAAAGTACCGGAGAAGCTTGGAGATCCAGGTATACCAACTATTCCTTGCTCCATTAAAAATAACTATGTTAGAACTGCTTTATGTGATTTGGGAGCTGGAGTTAGTGTCATGCCTTTTTCTCTTTATAAAAGTCTTGATCTAGAAAAAATAGTATCAACTGATATATCTTTGCAAATGGCTGATAAGTCTACTACTATTCCTATTGGTATATGTGAGAATGTTCCTGTTCAAGTTGCTAACAGTTGTTTAATATTAACTAACTTTGTCTTGTTGAAAATGCCTGAAGATGATAATATGTCTATTATTCTTGGGAGACCTTTTCTAAACACTGCAGGTGCTGTTATTAATTGCAATCAAAGAAAAGTAACTTTTAATGTCAATGATAAAGAGTACATGGTTTATTTTCCCAAGAAGATTGATAGAAAGAATGCTCTAAATTCCGTCAAGAATGTTGAGACCATCAAAGTTGGTCAGATTATTTGTTCAGAGCGAAAGCCCAAGGAAGAATATAAAATTGTTATGATTGGGACTATGCCTATCAAAGTTGAGGTAACATAAGCATTTAGTGAAGTGCAAAGTTTTGCCCCATATAAAGTTAGTTTGGTAACAAGACTTGATCAACCTTGTTAACAAAGTGAATTTATATGAACGAAACTTCGTTTTCACCGCACCTGCTCCACCTCACTTATATTTACTTGTTCAATTTTATTCCTTTAGTTTAGTTACATGATTAAGAGTATCTCAGAGCTGCTGCATACTTGGTTTTGATTTGCTTGAAATCTTTTCATCTTCGTTTTTCTGAGTTTTTATCGATATGCCAATTTCTGAAAAATCCTCGAAAATAAAGTTTCTCGAAAAATTCCAGAAAAATCCTTATAAATTTTTATGTCAAAATTGGGCAGAGAGACACCTGGGAGACACCAGGAGGGGCTGCCACGCCACCTCCCACACAGGGGGCGCGGCCCAGCCTAGGGCGCGCCCACCTGGTGTGAGAGGGCCCCACCTGGCCTCTCACTTATCTCTTCCTCCCCTGCTCTTTCTCTCTCCCGAAAATAAAACACACCCAGCTCAAACCCAAGTTTTTGCTATTCTTCACCTCGATTTTTCGATCTCCTTGCTTAGCCCATCATTTCTGCTGAGATTTGGAGCATTTGTTCTCCGGTATGTGACTCCTCCACTTGTCCAAGTAGAATTTCTTTTGGTGGAGTATTTCTTGAGTATTTTAGCATTATAGGTGGCAGGATAAATGAGTATGCATGCTTGTTCTATTGCTTAGAAATGATATTTTGATGCATGGTAGCTCTCTAGTAACTCACTATAGTTGTTCCCTACATTTGTTTGTCTCAAAATCATATTTTATGAGGTTTGTTAAAAATTTCAGAAATGGAGGAGAATGCTTAGGAGTGCATGAAGTAATGAGAGTTCACCGTGAAGAGAGGGTCTTTCCCTCACACTATCCATGCTCAGAGTTCATGAATGCTACCGGAATTCTGCAGGATTTCCAAACTTTACTCTCTAATGCAGGATTGGAATATTTTACTGAGGGTGAACCTCCCCAATATGTTAAACTAACAATGTCTATGGTGCAGGATTTTAGATTTAGTTGGTCCACTTCCAACCCCATGGTTCATTATAAAATCTATAACAAATCTGTGGACTTGCCTCTTGATGTTTTCTATACAGCTATTAGAGTACCACAGTGGGGATCGCTCGAGAAGATAAGGGGCCAGCCTAGGCCATTGTTGGAACTATATGAGGAGATTTGTCAAGGAAGAAGCTTCACAGGAGAGGGTGGTAAAAATCGAAATATTCATTTCCCATCCATTCGATATTTTGCCTTCTTTATTACCAAATGCGTTCTTGCTAGGAAATCTGCAAGTAAATTATCTCTCCATGATCTAGCTTTTATTGCTGCTGCTTTGAGACGTGATAGGACTTACCATTTGGGTGCCTTAATAGCTTTCCGTCTTGATGTTAATCGTGAGAAAGGGGGAATCTGTGGGGGACTTATAGCTTCACACCTGTTAGCTTTGCATGGTGTAATGCCTCATTTTCTAGATCTGCAGTTCCCCGAGGAGAAACTTGATCTTAGTTCTATGATTCATCATAAGTTTATTTCTCCTCCTGCTAGTTTGATTAATTTAACATATGAGCTAACCTTTTTCAAGAGGACTACCTGGAAGGTAGTAAAGACTGATCGATCGGTCCGTTTGCCTGCACCTCTTTTGTTTACCCTTGATCGCAGGAATGGATGGTCGCTCACGGAAGATGAGCTCAACGCGTACATAGAGGAGCACCCGCCGCCTGTGCACGATGAGGAGGGTGCCGAGGAGTCGGGTCAACCCTCCAACATTGCGAACTTCCCTTATGAGCAATCTTATTATGATTATGCGCCATCAGCTTCATCTTCATGAGAGTCGGGGTACGATTACACCCACGATGACCCACCAGCTTGGAGCAACTACCGGAGTTGGGATTGATCTCCACTTAGGCCAAAAGCCTAAGCTTGGGGGGAGGTACGCCGACGATTCACTCATCTACATATCATATTTTGTCGGTCCTATGTATATCCTTGATTCGTTTTCTTTATTGTTCTTGTTCTTATTTCTTCTTTCCCAAAACACAAAAAGACCAAAAATATTTCCGTTGTTTCTCTTTGTTTGCCTTTTTAGTTTTCTACCTTTGGTTTTGCTTCACTTGCTATTTTCGGTTTGCTATTTGAAAAATCCAAAAATATTTTGCTTTGTTTGCTATTTCCTTCTGTTCTTGTTTTAAATCGAAAACCCAAAAATATTTGTTGTTCTTCTTCGGTTTTGTAAAGTTTGTTGCAGGGTTCAGTCTCTCGTTACTCCATTGGAGCTTGGTATTCACTTTATATTATTCAAGTCACACAAGTGAAAAGGCAATAATGACGACATATGACAATCCGAGATGTGGTAAGAGGCTGGTATGAACTCTATTTGTTTTCATTTTTGTACATATACTCACTTATGTGGACATGCTTAGTAAGTTCATGTAAGGTATATGTTATCTAATGGATGCTTTGTAGATCTTGCTTTCATATGATTAGTTTCAATTTACTAATAGTTTGTGGCACGTCATGTAGACGCTTGCATGCATTGTTTTATTCATAATATGGTATGTTATTGTGGTATCCTCCTCTAAAAGCTTCATTTGAATCGACTTGGCACATGCTCAAGCATGCACATGACTGAACAAAAAGTCAATTAAGCCTCGATGATTTACTTTGCCTCAGAGTTCTTGTATCATTTTTATACCTATATTAATTTTGTTTTGTCGCAAGCATGATTATGACAGTTATTGCTCTCTCGATTGTCGCTTCCCAGTCTTTTGCTAGCATTCACTTGTACTGAGTATGAGCTCTACTCATGCATCCAATTACCAAAAACCAAGTCTTCCAAAGAGTCCACTATAAATTCCTATGCATGGTATTTCAAGGCCATTCCAAGTAAATTTTCATGTGCTACCTTTCAAAACTTTCAACTACTTCTCATTTTGTGCAACTGTTTTTAGCTCATGAGGATGTAGTGGTCGGAATTGCTATCTTCCATATTAAATTAAGTACCCCTCGACTAGGCAGCTTCATCTGCTCGTCATTAATTTTGTATGAGAGCTGGTCAGACCACTATAATCTAATTCTAAAACGAAAGAAAAAGGGCACTCCTCCAAGGAATGTGAAAGTTGGTGGGCACCCGATGGAATCGGTTAGCCATGGTTTGAGAAAGAAAAAAAGGTGGGGAGGAGTGCCAAAGAACTCAGAACCGCTCTCACTTGTTTATTATGGAAGATAGCAAGTCTCTGTTGCCAGTCGTTGACATGAAACAACCACCTCTCAAAATAAATTTTTGTCTCTGCTTTACAAATGAAAAGCTCTAGCACATGTTAAATCACTGCTTCCCTCTGCGAAGGGCCTTTCGTTTACTTTTATGTTGAGTCATCATCTTCTAATTTTAAAGCACTTCTTGAGAGCATAGCTGTTATTCTTAGTGTAATGTGCTTATCCCAGAACACGGTTAATTGTGGTATAACTTTGATGCTTGTATCTTTGATATTTTTACTTCTAGTTTTCCTTTGGACTTCAGAGGTGCCTCAGCATTTATGTTTTGCTCCACAAATAAAGGCAAGCTGGATACCACTCTTCCATATCATTTATGCATATTACAATCTTGTAGCTTCTTATATACATGTTACTTGTTATTAGTGCATTGGCACTCTTTCATAGCTTGCTTGACTATGAGGTGACATTAGTTGCATATTTCTTACTATGAATTGCCTGAGTACTTGATCACATAGTTAGTATATATACATCATATGAAGCAAATATGTTCGTGAAAGTTTCTTTTATCGCTCTCAGTTGTTAACTGAATTGCTTGAGGACAAGCAAATAGCTAAGCTTGGGAGGAGTTGATACGTCCAAAACGTATCTACTTTCCCGAACACTTTTGCTATTGTTTCTCCTCTAATTTGTGTATTTTGAATACAACTAACACGGACTGACGCTGTTTTCAGTAGAATTGCTCTGGTGTCTCGTTTTTGTGCAGAAATTCAACTTTCAGTAAAAATTTGGGAAAAATCATCAAAAATCCTATTTCACCAGAAGACCCACGGAGCCAGAAGACGAGACGGAGGGGAGGCTCGAGGGCCCCACACACACAGGGGGCGCGGCCCAGCCCTGGCCGCGCCCACCTGGTGTGAGGACGCCTCGGCCGTCCCCTCGACCTCTCCTTTCGCCTACATATACCCCCTGACTCGATTATATCGGGGAGACGACGTTTTTCCCAGATAGACTTCCGCTGCGCTGCCGCCATCAGAAACCGCGGTTCGGAACTAGAAACTCCGTTCTGGCACCCTGCCGGGACGGGGATTCGGAGGAGATCTTCATCACCATCATCACCGACGCTCCTCCATCGACCATCCATGACTCCCCCATCCATGTGTGAGTAATTCCCCCGCGGTAGGTGAGGGGATGGTAGGGATTGGATGAGATCATTCATTTAATTTGATATGAGATTATTAGGGCATAGTGCCTAGTATCTTTATTTAGTGCCTATGACATTGTTGCAACTTGTTGTGCTTAATGCTTGTCACTTTGGGCCCGAGTGCCATGATTTCAGATCTGAATATGTTATTATTTCTATGATGATACTTGTTGTTTATGGTCTTATCTACAGGTTGTATACACATATTGTTGTCTGGAACCCGAGGCCCCAAAGTGACAGAAATTGGGATAACCAGAGGGGATGGCTATGATGTGAGGATCACATGTGTTCACCGAGTGCTAATGCTTTGCTCCGATACTTTATTAAAAGGAGTACCTTAATTACCAGCAGTTTCACTTGAGGCCCTGCTGCAACAGGCTGGTAGGACAAAAGATGTCATGCAAGTTTCTCCTTGTGAGCATGTACGACTATATATGGAACACATGCCTATGATTGTTTGTACTAGGATGCTTTATCATTATTTATCTGCAATACCCATGTCTCATTGATTTCATGAATTATCTTATCCATGCAACGCCCGTTCATCCATCCCTATGCCTACAGTATTTGTTCCTACTGTTTACTATTGTTACTATTACTGCTGCTATTTTACTACTGTTGTTACTGTTTCACTACTATCACCACTATAAAACTGTTGCTACTGATAAACTACTGCGAGCAAGACTGTTTCCAGGTGCAGTTGAATTGACAACTCATCTGTTAAGGCTTACATATATTCTTTGGCTCCCCTTGTGTCGAATCAATAAATTTGGGTTTTACTTCCCTCGAAGACTGTTGCGATCCCCTATACTTGTGGGTCATCACTCTTCTCCCATGACTAGACCACCATCGAATCCGAAGATCTAAGGATGGTTGACTCGGACTGGGCGCCGGGAGAAATGGAGGCTAGAGGAGGAAGACGAAGTGGGGAATGTGGCGGAGAATCTTACACGCTACACTTCACTCCCCTTATATACGGAGTCCACTGCAACGACACATGGATTTACCGTTGGACGCATAGTAAACTCGTAGAAGTTACTATTTGGACCCTCCAAATGGCTAGTTTGACCAAACTCGACGGTCTATCTCCAACAATGCGACTGATCAGTCGCCCAATTCGCCAACTTCGCTTTGGAGACTAATTCGTGCAGAAATTCTGTACTGCTAACACGCTTTTCAGTGTAATGTTTCCCTATTTTAGAGTTCGCCACTGATTCGACTGGAGCTGCAAGCCAGCACTCGCCCACTCCGACTGCCACACCTAAAGATCATGTTGAATCCCTAACGCACTCTGGAACTACTGTCGGGGATATGCCACCCGGGGATGGCCCATGAAAAGGATACTCCGTACATGGAGACTGACTTGGGAGGCACAGCGACTGGATGGCCCACTATGTGAGGCCTGGCGAGTGGAACACGAAGCCCAGAAGCATAGCTAGGCTCAGTCGATTAGGTCAAAGACCAAGTCTCTAACAGACTCAGCCTATTTCTCTATAAACCCTTATCTGGTGACTGCTATATAAGCCAGGCTAGAGGGACATAGAGGGGATCCACTCCATTATACAACCCATAGAAGCAGTCTTACGCCCAGTGCTTAGACTCGCAAACCTTGTAACACGATCAATATCAATCTAGACAAAGCAGGTCATAGGTCTTTACCCTACGGGGGGCAAACCTGGGTAAAACCTCTGTGTCTTGCAATACCGATCCGCGGATGGCTGCAAATCCCTTGCCCCATACTTCTCATCTGCTACCCCCGGTAGCACCTGCTGTGTCCATTCCCACGACAATGTTGAACACATATGCATCCTTGCAAGCAAGGGGTCCTTTTTGTCACTGGATTTTTATGCACAGTAAACCATTCTCCCTAGTGAGGCAACCATAGAAAGGTAAAAACCATAGTAGTTCAGAGATTTATGTCACTTTCCCAAACCAACTACAAGATTTCTCCAATTTATGCACACATCCCCCTCACAAACCCTATGCATACTAGTTTGATCAGAACAAGCACACAAGAACGGGATAACATATACATCTACTCATATATCAAGGACATAAACATCTTTGCATCACATAAATCATCTCACAAGCATAAGATCCACCACATGGGTTATAGAAATATCATCCCAATCATGATAGCCAGCTCATGTGACTCTAATCTATGAAGCATGAGAGAGAGTTTGATATAAGTTACTTCCATAATCCCCATAGTCCGGGGCGTGAACTACACCCTATTCATCATGTTGCCGAGGGAGATGATATCAATGGAGTTGAAGGGGAAACTAGGAGCGGCTTTGGCAGCGTCTCCCTCCTATCCTCGCAGTCTTCAGATCAGTTTTGTGTGTTTCATATTTCTCTGTCGCCCCATCATGAAATCACCAAAGGGGTCCTTTATATAGTCGGTTTTAGGTCAAGATGAGTCTATGGAGTCCAAGATTGCATCGTAACAACACACGAGGGGGAGATGGTCCCACCACATGATCCATAGGTGGGCCCGCATGGTCCCCTCTATCTCCTACCTCGTTGACTTCTTCTTCTTACGGTCTTCTATTTCCCGAAAAAATGATGTGGGAAAATGTTTGGGTCCGTTTGCCGTCGAGAAGGTTCCTGAAAGTCAAAAACATGCAGAAACAAGCAAATCTGCTCCGTAGTGTTAAAACCAAGTGAAAGGGGATTGTTTACAAAACCCCCGGTTTCAATGGCAAACAAGTCTAGGTCCTCATAAAACTATCAAATAACTAAGGATGTGACCTAAAAACAATAAAGATCATGGATGCATTTTACATGCATCACCAACTTAAACACTATTTCAAAGGAATGTAAATTGTTATGATGATTTGTCTGGACCTGGTTGCACTGGGCTGGTAAAAATTATTGAACGGTGATGGGTTTTTTTAGAATTAGAACGGTGATGGGTGCAAAGCACCCAACATATTTTCATTTCAACTTAGAGGCATTGTACATCAAGGATTACAAAATCTGGAAATCGTATGCAATCTATAGCAACAAGAACATGACCTCCCTGACGTAGAACCAGTATCTCCGCCAATCGGCGGCAGCCTTCTTGGGCAGCCCCAGGTCAAAGAAGTTGCTCGTCTGTTGCAACTGGAAGACGATGTCGCCTGACGCTGGCATGGACTCATCTTTTCCACTGTGGCACCCGTGGAACAAGGTCAACCAGAGTGGGAAATAGGGCTCATAGCCCAGATAGCTCTCGCAGAAGGCCACAAACACAGCGATCTGTTGAGTGTTGTGCGGCCCCAAGTCTGAAGGCTTGATCCGATAGAAGGCACAGAAGCACCGAAAGAAGAGAGAAGAAGGATTTTTGAATCCACGCTCAAGGTGGGAGATGAAGGTCACATACTCACTGGCATGTGGCGCTGGCACCGTCTCCGTCGCCTTGGGGATCCGGTACTTCTTCACCGTAATGTTCCCCATCGTCACGAAGGGGCTCAATACGCTTTCGGTGACCTTGCTCTTCTCCCACGACTTGGCCGCCATCGAATATGAAGATCTAAGGACGGTTGACTCGGACTAGGCGCCGGGAGAAATGGAGGCTAGAGGAGGAAGACGAAGTGGGGAATATGGCAGAGAATCTTACACGCTACACTTCACTCCCCTTATATACGGAGTCCGCTGCAACGACACACGGATTTACTATTGGACATGCAGTAAACGCATAGAAGTTACTGTTTGGACCCTCCAAATGGCTAGTTTGACCAAACTCGATGGTCTATCTCCAACTGACGAGGGTTAACTCGACAAATGTCCAATATGAAGGACTTAGGATCGAGGGAATAGGGCATCAGATGAACTCGAAGGTAAAATCAGTCAAACAAGGCGTGTATCGAAAGTAAACGTAGGGTGAACTTTGGCTTACTTTTAATCTCTCCCTCACCGTCCTCTCCTGGCCCCTATATATAGGTGGCCAGGTCTCAAGGTACGGGAGGGATCCGATACAGATTACAATATCGATATATGACATGAACTCGTATTCCGACTAGGATTACACTTGGGCCTAGCTTAACGGGCCTCAGGGGTACTCAACTAATGGGCTCTATTATCTATACCCTTGTCAGTAGCCCTTGAGATTCTACCAGAATTGCAGATTCGGGTTGAATCTCAAATCTTCAAATCTTCGACTTGATCAATCTTTCGACTTCTTATTCTCCCTGTACTCAAAAATAAACATCTTTCGTCATAGTATCTCGCAAGGGGGTTTGATGATCAAGCCTGACAACTTTGATGGATCAAGAGGTCAGTTAACTGCCGGAACAGATACTTGTCACCTATTTCAAATTCAATCCCCCTGGACTTGAATCCAGAAAACTGGTCAAACTCATTCTTTTGCCGCATTTAGGACTTACAAAGAATGAGTCCCAGTGGTTCTCAGGGTACCCAGTGCATCCACCAGGATTTTCTTCGCGTTGTAGACACGGATAATTACTAGCAGAGTGCATTCGTGTGCGTATACCAGGCCACACAGGACAAATCCCAGGGTCTTACCTTCACGATATGTTTCAACTATGGCATTCAAATTTTGTCACGATGACGCAACTCGAGAATTATATATCGCTGCCTTGTTTGACAGTTGGAATATACAAGATATTCGAGTTAAAAAATAGCTCTCCCGATGGGAGTAAGCGATATTCATTTTGTCGTCAATGAAGTCGAAGTTTTTTGTCGACCAAATGTAGTCGATTGCACTTGTTATATTTTCCTTTGAATTAATCCATTGCCATCGGCCGCTCAACAGTGCTTCTGAAATAAGTAGCCCTCTAGGCTATGAGCGGATATTTGTAGTCGATCACAGTCTCCAATCTCTTCTTCTTTTGTTGTCAAACTCTTTCTCTAAATTGCTTTTTGTTTTCATCGGGTGTGCGGCCAGCGCTCCCGATGGGAGTGGCCCCCGAGGCTATAGCCGAAAGTTTTCGGGTATAGGCTAAAAAATATAATATTGTTGCCTAATAACTTGTCTCCTGCGATAGTTTTGGCACAATTGTGCTTTAAATATTAATTCTACTCTTTCTGATGATATGATCCCCCGAGTCTATGACGAAGTGCGATTTGCTCCTTGACATATTTCTGTACTTTATTTATTCATACTGTATTTTTCTCCTTCTTGTCTTTGCCCTTGCTGCCGTCTTATCTTCTGCTCGGGGCTGAATATAAAAGCCCATAGATGTACTTGGACCTTTAATTTGCAAAGGCCCATTAAGGTTTGCTTATAAATAAAGTGTGTTGGCTTAGGGAAAAACCCTAATTCTTTCATTACTATCTTCCTCCGCCTCATCATCTTCCTCTTCCTCATCTCATCTAGGGTTTTTCCTCCCAGCATTTGTCTCCATGGCCGATGCAGGTGGATCGCGTCTGAACATCGGTGCTCTGGTGGAAAAGTGAGGTCGCGGCCGCCCTCGCGGCAGTAAGAACAAGTCCACAGGCCCTGCTGCAGTAGCCTCATCGTCTGCTCCTGCGAAGCGGCGCCCTGGCTACCCTGCATGAAGTAAAAATAAGCCCAAGGTTTTATCTGCTGCACCAGGTCCGAGCGCCCCGCCTCATAATGCTTGTCCTCCTCCTCCGCCCAAAATGTACTCCTTCTTTTGCATCGCCGGCGCCCAATGCCGCGAGATTCAGCGGGTGCCGCTGAAGTTCACCAAGTTCATGGATCGACGGGAGCTGCGAGAAGCAGTTCTTCGCAAACACTCTAGAGGAGGAACTCCCTATGAAGTGGAGGTCTGGTACAACGGAAACGGTGAGATGTACTTCAAGGGTGGCTGGTCTCAGTTTGCAGAAGACCATGACCTCCATCAGGGTTTCTTCATGAACTTCGACTACCACTGCGGTATGTCAAAGTTTGATGTGAACATCTACGACTACACTCAGTGCCATAAGGAGTACGAAGCTGAAGTGCACTTTCAGTAGATACTCTTTTTATGTAATCTCCTGTTCTATTTATCCTTTTGTGTGTTCTATGTAATAAGTACCTCATGATGAATTTTATTTTGTGTCATTTCTACTAATAGACCATGGGAACAAAATCGCCGTTCCGAGGTGTGCTTTTGATGTATTATCGGGTTGCTTTGAACCGTGTTTTTACTTTTTGGCGAATATCGGGTTGCGAACAACCTTATAATGTTTCGCAGATACCGAATATCAATAATTTACTTTATTTCATACGACTTGAGAGTCTGAGCCCCCGGGTGGAGAGAAAAATACTCATACATATTGTCAAGCTGACCCAAAGAATCCGACCTGTGGCCTCGTGTTCTGGATTCAGAGGGTCATAACTCAAAAGTTCCTGTCACCATACTCCTACGCATAGAACTGCCGTAGTTGCTCTGCGTTCCACGGGTTGCTCTTGTCTTATCCCGTTTTCTTGTCTTGTAGTCAATAAGCTCCTCCTGGTATTACTTCTGTCATGATGTAAGGTCCCACCCATGGAGACTCTAATTTGTCGTGACCATCCTGCTTGAGTCGTAAGACTAGATCTCCTACCACGAAAGATCACGGACGAACTTGACTGCTGTGATAATTTCATAGATTTTTCTGATATTGCGTGGCTCTGGTGAGTGCTACATCTCTTGCTTCTTCGAGTACATCAATGTCGTCTTGTAGTGCTTCTGTGGAGGTTGCTTCGTCGTAAGCCACGATTCTTGGGGCCTCATGGGTGATTTCGACTGGAAGCACGGCTTCAGCACCATGGACCATAAAAATGGAGTTTCTTGGGTAGCTGCATTGGGTGTTGTTCGAAGGCTCCAAAGTACGGAGGGTAGCTCATCTACCCAGGCGTGTTTGGCTTTCTCTAGAGGTGCTAGCAGCCTCTTTTTTATCCCATTGCATATTAAGCCATTGGCTTTCTCCACCTGTCCGTTTGTTTTTGGATGCGCTACTGATGCGAATTTCAATTTGATTCCCATACCTTCACAGTAATTCTTGAACTCTTTTGATGTGAAGTTTGTCCCATTGTCTCTGATGATGCTGTGCGGCACTTCAAATCGAAATACTATAGACTTGATCAAATTGATTGCTACTGTGGAATCTTGGGTTGTTATTGGGGCTGCTTCTACCCATTTAGTAAATTTGTCTGCTGCCACCAACATGTAGACATGCCCTCCTGGCCAAGATTTGTGTAATTTTCCTACCATGTCGAGACCCCATTGTGCGAAAGGCCATGCTAGTGGTATCGGTTGTAGTTCTGCTGCTGGTGCGTGTGGTCGAGATGCAAACCGCTGACAAGCTTCGCACTTTCTGACTATATCTTTCGCGTCTTCGATGGCTGTTAACCAGTAGAACCCTGCACGAAAAGCTTTTGCTGCAATAGCCCGGCTGCTAGCATGATGCCCGCATACTCCGCGTGGATATCCCTTGATATTTCTTGTCCTTCCTGGGGAGTGACGCAGCGTTGTAAAACGCCAGTTATACTTTTCTTGTACAGCTTCCCTTGTAACACGACAAAAGCCTTGGATCATTGTATTATCCTTTTTGCTTCTACTGTGTCTCCGGGTAGGGTTTTGTTTACCATGTACGCCAAGTATGGCTGCATCCAAGTTTCTTCAATCATCATAACTTCTTCGGGTTCTGCTGTGCTTCCTTTGCCAGCCCCCAAGCCTGCTGTTGAGTGCTGACCTTGCCCTTCCATAGTCGAATTTTTGTTGGTTTTTATTGATCTTTCTATGATCTCTTCCCAAAAAACTCCTGGTGGTACGGGCAGGCACTGTGACCCGATATTTGCTAAATTGTCGGCTTCCTCGTTGCTGGCTCTGCTGAGATGCGAAACTTTGCATCCATCGAATATTCCCTCGAGATAGTAGTATAAGTTTCTATATGCTGTCATATTATCGCTGACGGCGTCACATCGGTTCATCACTTGTTGGACGACAAGATTCGAGTCCTCGAATATTTTTAGTCGAGTTGCTCCGCATGCTTTGGCCATTTTCATTCCGTGGAGCAGAGCCTCGTATTCGGCTTCATTGTTGGAAGCTTGAGGAAAACTCATCCTTAAAATGTACTTCAATTTGTCGCCTTGTGGTGATATCAGAACTACTCCTGCTCTGGTGCCTTGGATTCTTTTGGATCCGTCGAAGTACATTGTCCACATGCTTGATAGATCTGGTGGTCTTGTCTTTTGTAGCTCTAGCCATTCTGCTGTGAAGTTCGGCAATACTTGGGACTTGATTGCCTTCCGCTTTTCGTACGTGATGTCCAGGGGTGACAACTCGATTCCCCATAAGGAGACACGTCCTATTGCTGATGGGTTGTTCAATATGTTGGATAGTGGTGCTTCGTTAACCACTATGATTGGATGCACCGCGAAATACTGTCGTAGCTTTCGTGCCATTGTGAATACGCTGTATGCGAGCTTCTGATAGTGTGGGTACCTCTGCTTTGTTGGGGACAGTACTTCATAGAGGAAATATACTTACCTTTGTACTCCATGAGCTTTTCCCTCTTCGCTTCTTTTGACTACTAATACCGTGCTTACCACTTGATGTGTTGCGGCAATATATAATAGTAGCGGCTCTTTTTCATTTAGTGCGACCAACACCGGTGGTGTGGAGAGCACTTTCTTTAATTATGCAAAGGCTGCATCTGCTTCTTCAGTCCACTCGAACTTATTGTCTGATTTTTTCATGAGTGCATAGAAAGGAAGCGCTTTTTCTCCTAATCGTGCGACGAATCGACTTAGCGCTGCGACACGCCCGGCAAGCTTTTGGACGTCGTGCAACTTTGTTGGGTTCCCCATTGTTAATATTGCTTGGATCTTCTCTGGGTTGGCTTCTATTCCTCTTGCTGATACCAGGAAACCTAGAAGTTATCCTGCTGACATCCCAAAGGAACATTTTGTCGGGTTAAGCTTGAGCTTATACCTGTTTAGGTTGTCAAAGGTTTCTGCTAGATCACTGATTAGTGGCTCTTCTTTTCTTGTGGTAATGACCACGTCGTCGATATAGACTTGAATGTTGCGTCCTATTTGACTTCCGAGGCAGTTTTGCATCATCCACTGGTAGGTTGCTCCTGCATTTTTTAAGCCGAAAGGCATGACTTGATAGCAGAACACGCCATATGGCGTGATGAAAGCTATTTTTTCCTCATCTTCTTTCTTCATTTTGATCTAGTTGTAGCCAGAATATGCGTCCAGGAAGGAAAGCCTTCCACACCCCGCTGTTGAGTCTATTATTTGATCAATGCAAGGTAGGGGAAAGGGATCCTTTGGACAGTGCTTGTTGAGAGACGTGTAGTCGACACATACTCTTTGTACGTCTGTGTTTTTCTTGGGGACAATAACTGGATTAGACACCCAAGTCGATGTTTTGATTTCTCGGATGAACCCTGCATTTTCCAGCCTGTTGATGCGGGCAGATAACCACCCAATTGGGAACCCCAAGAGGAAGGTATGATGAGCACAGGAGCAAGTCTTTCCTCAGTAAGAAACCGAGGTTTATCGAACCAGTAAAAAAAAGCCAAACTTCAGAAGGTGATGCCTGCTAGCTTCGCGACAGCTCCGGACAATTTATAGGGCGCCTCGTCCAGTGCTTTGCTTTGCGCCAGCAGCAACGTGAAACCTGCACACAACACAAACAAATACTTTGCTCCCAACTTACGATGAGGTTGTCAATCTCACCGGTTTGCTGCAAACAAAGGAATGCGCGTATCGAGTGGAAAGCAATAGTAATATGCGAAAAGGTAAACAGTGCAAGTAAAAGTAAACGGTAATAGTAATATAAAGGAAATTGGACCAGGGTCCACAGTTCACTAGTGGTGTCTCTCCATAAGATAAATAACGACATGCTGGGCAAACAAATTACAGTTGAGCAATTGATATAATAAAGATAACGTGCATATGTCAAGAGGATCACTATGAGATTTACTCTGGGCATTACAACAAGATACATAGACCTCCATCCAACTACATCTATGACTAATAATCCACTCGCGGGGAATCATCCAAGGACCCCTTGAGTATTAAGTTGCGAACAACAGATAACTGCATTAAGCAAAGTGTGTAATGTAAACAAAGCGAATGTGACACAAGAATGTTGTTTTCTCCCTAGTGGCAACAGCACATCTACAACCTTAGAGGTTTCTGTCACTCCCCCAGATTAAATAGAGGCATGAACCCAGCTATCGAGCATAAATACCCCCTCTTGGAGTCACTAGTATCTACTTGGCCAAGATAGCTACTAACAACAGAGACCATGCAAGATCATAAACAATTTAGAGATAACATAAGATAAAATTCAGAACATCAACTTAATCATACCACCAATATTCATCGGATCCCAACAAACGCAACATGTAGAATTACATAAAGATGATCTTGATCATGTAGGGCAGCTCACAAGATCTAAACATGAAGCACATGGTGGAGAAGACAACCATCTAGCTACTGCTATGGACCCATAGTCCAAGGTAGACTACTCACTTATCGCACTCGAGGCAAGCATGGAGATGAAGAAGACCTCCGGTGGCGATTCCCCTCTCCGGCAGGGTGCCGAGAAGAGCTTCTGGACCCTCCCGATCTCGAGTCGACGACGGCGGCGGATCGTGATGTGTTTCTGGAAAATTGATTGGGGCTTTAGGTTTTTCCCATCGGGGGGTCTTTATAGGCGAAGAGGCGACGTCAGGAGTGGGCCAGGGCGGCCTCACCACTAGGGGCGCGGGCCAGGGGCTGGCCGTGCCACCCTAGGGTGTGGCTGGCCCGTGGCCCCCCTCCGTCTCCTCTTTGGTCTTCTGGAAGCTTCGTTAAATATTAGGAGGTTTGGCTTTTATTTCGACCAATTCCGAGAATATTTCCTGTGTAACTTTTCTGAAAGGCAAAAATAGCAGAAAACAGGGAACTGGCACTGTGGCATCTCGTTAATAGGTTAGTTCCGGAAAATGCATAAAAGTGCCACAAAGTGTAATAAAACACTAAGCAAATGGTGTAAGAACAAGCATGGAGCATCAAAAATTATAGATACGTTTGAGACATATCAAGCATCCCCAAGCTTAACTCCTGCTCTTCCTCGAGTAGGTAAGTGATAACAAAAGAAATAATTTTTGAGGTGACATGCACCATCACAATCTTGATCATCTATGTAAAGCA
This sequence comes from Dactylis glomerata, assembly GCA_007115705.1. NCBI lineage: Eukaryota > Viridiplantae > Streptophyta > Magnoliopsida > Poales > Poaceae > Dactylis > Dactylis glomerata. The sequence continues at coordinate 2,835,197 of QXEO01000547.1, read as the reverse complement.
TTGAGTGCTGAGGTCAAAGAACTTAAAACATGGTCATGAAAGACATAATCTCAATAGAAGAAACTTAGCAACCATGTTATAGCATGAAAAGGAACACAAACGAAAGATCATGAAAAATGAAACTATGAAAGTCATGTGTATGTTTCAACCATATGGGAAACATAGAAAATGGTTTTCAGCTTGTCCTTCATGGAATAGCAAAAATTAAATGCATAGGACACCTTCAAGTTTAAAAAGGGCGACTAGATACAAATAATTTAAGAACAAGTAAAACCATAATCATAAATCAATCAATGATAACTTTGGGACAATACACATTAAACTCAAAATGACAACTATGCTCTCTTAGATGGTGCATAAAGGTAGAAGGTGGAGACTCAACATAAAAGTAAAAGAAAGGTTCTTCATAGAGGGAAGCAGTGATTGCAAGTTTTAAAAACCTTTAAAAATTATGGTACTTACTAGCTTTGAGCTCTCATTGCCCCCATCATAAGCATCTTGAATGGTTAGAGTTAATGCGAGTATAATTATGAAGCATATGCTTGACAAATCATAAGTTGAAAACCTTGTGTCCCGTGAAGTACAAATACCCAAACCTCATGCTACGACTTAGAGTCCCAAGCAAGCTCTTGTCATTGTAAGTATATGCGTATCATCGAGAACCACCAACGGGGTACCTCCGTGCCCGATGACATGGAACAAGCCCACATCAAAATGACAGAACAAACAGACAATGAACACCTCTACATCTCTTTTATTTACCATTGGTATAGCTTTTTATTTTGAGATGCGTCCTTGAATGTTCACTATGGGAATGCTGTAAATTACCACCATGAATTATGCATGTCTTAGATTAGCGGCCCAGGAGTTTCTCTAACACATATAAAAACTTCATGATCCCGCAAGATTCCCAACTTGTTTCACATCGTGAGTATCCATAAACAAAAGATCACGATATCAACTCAAATGAGAGAAGTACAATGTTGAAAGCTTACCCCATGACGGCATGGTTTGGCTAATTTCCAACTTACAACTTGTAAGCATAACAACTCAACATAAGAGAGCCACAATGTCAAAATTTTAAAACAGGAAAAGTAAAGTGTGCCATCAGGTTCGTGAGAGCTTTACTGACTAATTTTCACATAACACCAAAAAGAGTTTAATTTGAAGGATAGATAAAAGCAATTCGAATGTACTTTGGAATAGCAAATTGCTAATAGGTATGTATGGTGGACACATTGGAACAAATTGGTTTTTAGGAGTTGGATGCACGAGTAGAGCTCATACTCAGTACAAAATGAGGGCTGGGAAAAGACTGGGAGCGACCAACTAAGAGAGCAATAACGGCTATAATCATGCAAAGCGACAAAACATCATTAAAAGAAACATAAAGTGGCATCACAAGTCAAAAACCAAATGATCATAGAGGCTATAGGCGACTTATTTTGTAGTCAACATGTGTAAGCATGCGCCAAGTCAACCCAATTAAAGCATCAAAGGAGAAAACCAAATAAACGCTTCCACATAATAAAAAACAACGCATGATTTTTTCAAAGGCTCATTAAGCAATCTCAGTCATTTGAGACAAGTCATGCTACAGCAAAAATCACTAAGCATACTATCAAAACAACATCAAGCACGACATGCAAAAGCCTAAGCCGTAGTCTAAACAAGCTCCTTTTTCTACCACTTTTTTGCATGAAACATTTTCTCTTTTCCAACACCATTTGAACCTTTTTAAAACAACTCTTTTGATGAATACCAACATGGACCAGAGGTCAAAATACACCTTGATGCAAAGATAAAACAAGATCTGAATAAAAATCAAGGCGAAAAATGAAAGCTAAACACAGTTCTAGAAAAAGAGAACACTCGTTGAACGATAAGAGTGAAAAACGGAGTGTTCTTGGCAAATGAAAATGAGTAAATCTTAACAAAAAGAAATTTGTTGGGGTCCAACCATTTATTGCAGCAAACAAAACAAAAGAAAACTGAAAGCAAAAGTAAAGACGCTCCAAGAAAAACGCATAGTGCATGAAGCAATAAAAATATAGTGTCTTGAAAGGTGACCTGATTTTTGCCGATTGAGAAGGGGTGCCTCGGGGGCATCCCCAAGATTTGACGCTTGTACCTCTTGGATATTTCTTGGGGTGCATGGGCATCCCCAAGCTTGAGCTTTTGTCCATTCTTCACCTCATCTCATTATTATCCAATCCCTACACTTGAAAACTTTCTTCATACAAAACTCAACACAATTCTCTTAGCAACATTAGTGTAAGCATAATAATAAATCAACCCCTTTTTGGTTCAGGTTTCAACTCAAAAACACCACATATAAAGCATATACTACTGTAGTAACTTCCCCAAAAGTTCCGTGATCAAAAGAACTCAAAAAGAAAGTGATCGAGAGGCAAACACAAATAGTGGCAGAAATCTATCAAAACAGAACAGCTAACAAAGGTCAATTTTTTAGAGGGTTTTCTGTTGCTCAAATCAAAAAGTGTAAAACTAATGAAAGTTTGGATATAACCTGAGGCATAAGCACAAGAAATAGCAGGTCAAAAAGATATTCTGAGAATTTTCACAAATTTTTATGGTGCAGCACCGAAATCTGTTTCAGGACAGCAACTTCCCCAAATCTTACCTCACTCAAATTAGAGGTTTCTCTTGGCACAACAACGGAATAAAAAGGATAAGTAGTAATAACTTCCAAGACACAAATAAAAGAAGAAGAACTGAAAGTAAAACAATGGGTTATCTCCAAAGAGTGCTTTTTTTAACGCCTTTGAGCTAGGCGCAGAAAGTGCAAATCAAGTAATATCAAGCGATGAAGCATCAAGACCAACTGTTTCCTCAAGAGCATCACTTACCACACTAGGCACTTTAGAAGTTCCCGAAGATGATTCAACCTGCAAGTCACTCTTAGGTAAACTAAAAGTCTTACCAATCTTCAAAACATGTTGAGGTTTAGGCACAAACACCTTGGGAACATACATAAATTTTGGCTCTTTTCCAACAAAAGCTTTCTCCTTCTTAAATTTAAGAGAAGATAAAATTGAACTAAGAGTTTCCATAGACTCCTCTAGTTTACCGATCCTGAAGTTTTGACTATCAAGAGTAGTGCTAGCCTCTAAAACAGTGATTCTCTTACCGATACTTTCTATCGATTCATTAACCCGGCTAGCGTTATCAAGGATATTTGGCAAACTCTTTTCTAAAGAGCCTAGCTTTTCTATAACTTCCTCCAAAGTGATCTCAGTTTTAACAACATGAATAGGTGGTACTCCCACTAAACTTTCAATTAAAGTGCATGCTTCAAGAGCGGGAGTACCCAGAAAATTACCTCCTGCAAGAGTATTAAGAACGTACCTGTTCCAACTAGATATACCAACATAAAAATTTCTAAGGAGGATCATGGTAGAATGCTTCTTTGTACACCTATGATGAGCATTGCTAATATGGTACCAAGCATCTTTCAAACTCTCTCCCCCTTGTTGCTTAAAAGTACGAACTTCAACTTCAGGATTGCTCATTCTAACAAGACTAAAAGCAAGTAAAAAAAAGCAACTATAAAGGAAACTAAATTTTTTATATTTTTGATAAAACGATACAAGCAAAAAAATAAAGTAAAGCAAAACTAAAACAAAGTAAAGATTGTGTGTGCGAGACTCTCCTTGCAGAAATCTTCTTTCTCCTCGGCAACGGCGCTAAAAAAGTTGCTTGATGCGGGCAGATAACCACCCAGTTGGGAACCCCAAGAGGAAGGTATGATGAGCACAGTAGCAAGTCTTCCCTCAGTAAGAAACTGAGGTTTATCGAACCAGTAGGAAAAAGCCAAACTTTAGAAGGTGATGCCTGCTAGCTTCGCGACAGCTCCGGACAATTTATAGGGCGCCTCGTCCAGTGCTTTGCTTTGCGCCAGCAGCAACGTGAAACCTGCACACAACACACATAAATACTTTGCTCCCAACTTACGATGAGGTTGTCAATCTCACCGGTTTGTTGTAAACAAAGGAATGAGCGTATCGAGTAGAAATCAATAGTAATATGCAAGAAAGTAAACAGTGCGAGTAAAAGTAAACGGTAATAGCAATATAAAGGAAATTACAGTTGGGCAATTGATAAATAACGATATGCTGGGTAAACAAATTACAGTTGGGCAATTGATAGAATAAAGATAACGTGCATATGTCAAGAGCATCACTATGAGATTTACTCTGGGCATTACAACAAGATACATAGACCGCCATCCAACTGCATCTGTGACTAATAATCCACTCGCGGGGAATCATCCGAGGACCCCTTGAGTATTAAGTTGCGAACAACAGATAACTGCATTAAGTAAAGTGTGTAATGTAAACAAAGCGAATGTCCTTAGACACAAGAATGTTGTTTTCTCCCTAGTGGCAACAGCACATCTACAACCTTAGAGGTTTCTATCACTCTCCCAGATTAAATAGAGGCATGAACCCAGCTATCGAGCATAAATACCCCCTTTTGGAGTCACTAGTATCTACTTGGCCAAGATAGCTACTAACAACGGAGAGCATGCAAGATCATAAACAATTTAGAGATAACATAAGATAAAAATTAGAACATCAACTTAATCATAACACTAATATTCATCGGATCCCAACAAACACAACATGTAGAATTACATAAAGATGATCTTGATCATGTAGGGCAGCTCACAAGATCAAAACATAAAGCACATGATAGAGAAGACAACCATCTAGCTACTGCTATGGACCCATAGTCCAAGGTAGACTACTCACTCATCGCGCTGGAGGCAAGCATGGTGATGAAGAAGACCTCCGATGGTGATTCCCCTCTCCGGCAGGGTGCCGGGAAGAGCTTCTGGACCCTCCCAATCCCAGGCCGATGACGGCGGCGGATTGTGAAATGTTTCTGGAAAATTGATCGGGGCTTTAGGTTTTTCCCGTCGGGGGGTCTTTATAGGTGAAGGGGCGGCGTCAAGAGTGGGCCAGGGCGGCCTCACCACTAGGGGGCGTGGGCCAGGGGCTGGCCGCGCCACCCTAGGGTGTGGCTGGCCCGTGGCCCCCCTCCATCTCCTCTTCGGTCTTCTAGAAGCTTCATTAAATATTAGGAGGTTCGGCTTTTATTTCGTCCAATTCCGAGAATATTTTCTATGTAACTTTTCTGAAACACAAAAACAGCAGAAAACAGGGAACTGACACTGTGGCATCTCGTTAATAGGTTAGTTCCAGAAAATATATAAAAGTGCCATGAAGTGTAACAAAACACTAAGCAAATGGTGTAAGAACAAGCATGGAGCATCAAAAAATTATAGATATGTTTGAGACGTATCACCTGTGTAGCTCAAATGCTATTGCTTTTCTTTTGGGTTCGTCAAATCGTCTCAATGGCTGCTTGAATGGCTTTGCTTTGGGATCCACATTTAGTGCGTGCTCGACGAGTTCCCTAGGAACCCCTGGCATGTCTGAGGGACACCAGGCGAAGATTTCCCAGTGCTCATGGAGGAACTCAATGAGCGCGCTTTCCTATGCGGGATCCAGGTTTACTGCTATGGAGGTGGTCTTATTCGGGTCCGTGGGATGGACCTGGATTTTCTTCGAGTCTTGGGTTGCATCGAAAGCCTGATCTGGCAGGGATTGTCCAACGTCGGGTAGTACATTGTGGTCAGTTTTGCCTTTCAACCTTGCGTATTCTACTGTCATGCCAAAAGTTTGCGCCAGCCTGTTGAATTCTTTGTCACAGGTGTTGGATACTTCGAAGCTGCTTTGAACTATAATTGTTCCTTTAGGTCCTGGGATTTTGAGTGTGAGATATGCATAATGAGGTACTGCCATGAACTTTGCAAATGCTGGCCGCCCCAGGATTGCATGATGCTGTGAAGGTCAGTCCATGACTTCGAACTCTAACTTTTCTCTTCGATAATTGTTACTATTGCCAAAGCAAACGTCGAATTCTATTCTCCCGAGGGGGTAATTTGCGCCTCCTGGTACTATTCCGTGGAAAGAGCAATCTGTGGGCTTTAGGATTTCCAATGAGATGCACATTGCCTTCAGTGTTCTTGCATATATTAGATTTATGCCACTTCCTGCATCCATAAATACTCGCCCAACGTCGTATCCTCCTATTTGCGCCTTCAACACCATGGGCGCGTGCCCTGGCCTTGGTACTTTCCTTGGGTGGTCTGCTCTGCTGAACCTGACTGGTTGATTGGACCACTTCAAGTACTCTGTTCTGACTGGTGGTGATAATATTGCTAGATTTACTTGTCTGGATATGATCTTCCGCTCTTTCTTGGATTTCGGCACTGGTTGGATCATTGCAGATATGTATACTTTTGATTCTAGATGTTTTGCTAGACGCTGCACTTGATATCCTTGACTTGTATTTTTCCCTCCCTGACGTATTCCTTTGTTTTGGTCCATAGCGTTTTGCAACCTTAAGAATGTTCTGCAGTCTTTCATCTGGTGATTGGAGACTCTCTTCCCATCTAGGTGCGCATAATGGATCCGACAGGGACCCTGAAGCATGTCTTCTGCTGATGGGCCGAAGTACTTGGGTTTCTCTGTTCTACGATTGCCTTCACTCTGAAACTCCCTGCTTTCATAGCCTTCCTCATCTCTTCTCTCATAGCCTGCAGCTATCTGGTTTCGCCTTACGCGGCCATCTTCATTGCGGTACCTTCGCCTTTGCCTGCTTACTTTGTCGACTTCTGGCGAGCGCCCTCTTTTATTGTTGTATGCGTCCTCTCCGTTGGCGAATCTGTTGGTTACTTCCATTAATTCTGATACTGTCTTAGGCTTTGTTCTCCCTAGCTCTTCCATGAGGTCTGAACGGCGAAGGCCAGCTAAAAAAGCATTGATTGCCCACTCGTCAAAGACGTCTTTTGCAGAATTTTTGATTATACTCCACCGCTGTATATAGGAGCGCAAAGTTTCATCCTTCCTTTGCACACATGACTTGACTTCTTCTAGCGACGCTGGGCGTTTATATGTCGACCGAAAATTTCTTGTGAATTGGTCCTCTAGTTCTCCCCAACTCCCGATAGAATCATTGGGTGGTGTGTTTAACCAGGACTGTGCTGCGCCGGTGAGGTGTAACTGCAGGCTTTGCATTGCCGTTGCTCTTGTTCCTCTGAGTATTTGCACTGCTTGCAGGTAGTCTGATAACCACAGCGTGGGTTCTTGTGACCCATCATACTTTTGCTGATCGTGTGGCAATTTGAATCCTTTGGGTACCCGCGTTCTGCGAACCTTTCGGGTAAAGCATAGCGCGCCTATTTCTTTTTCATCGTCTTCATAGTTTTCTTCTCTCCACGTGTAACGCGCATTGTTTACTCTTGCTTGTGTTATAATGTTCCTTGCGTCCTCCTTTCGCGTCTTACTTTTTTCGTCGCCTGATGACTCGCTTGTTTGGTCTTGCGAGGGTCGGTGCTTGAAATTTTCTTTTTGCTTCTCTTTGTGATATGTCGCCTTTTCCTCTGGAGGGTGTCTCCTTAACTTATCCTCTACTAACCCAAGGCTTCATATCACTGCCTGATGCATGTGCTCCCGCGGATCTCCAGGCTCCGGTTGTATGGTTAGTAGATATGCTTGTGCTGCTACCAATGCTGCCTCTGGTGTTTCTTGCACAAAATCTTCTTCGTTATCTGATGGGTGCTTGCTTATGCTTTTTGCGCGGCTTTCTTCTCTTGCCCACGCTGTTGTTCTCCTGATGTGCTTTGGGTCTCTGTGCCTTTCTCTGCTGGATTCTGATTCATCGTTGTATTCGTCCCAATATGCTCCACTTGACATGCTGTAGTTTTCTTGGCTTCTCCTTAACTCGTCTTTTTCCTTTCTCAACTTTTTCCAGTGTTGATGCAATGCATACTGATATCCCATTAAAACTTCCCTTCTAGAATTGGCAGGTACTTCTATCCCATGGTTGATAGCTGACATGATAATTCTCCACTCCCCGTTGGAGACGTGAATTTTCTCCTTCTCCTTTTTACCGTTGCTCCTTGATTTGTCGACTTGCGTGTTGATTTCTGCATTATCTTCGTGACCGTTCTCTTCTGCAGCTTTAGTGATAATGACGCATAGTTGATGTACGATCCTGGAGATGCCACTACTTTCGGAGGCGAGGTCCTTTTGGCTGTTGTATGGTTTACCCGCTGCTACTCCTTCGTCGGGTTCTTCCTGGGCTTCGTCGAGTTTTTCAAGTTCCTTTTTCATGTTTTCTGTTGCTGCAAAGTTGACCGGTGAGTTTACCTCGCTGGAAGAGCCCACTGATGATCCAAACAGTGTGGTTGACTTGGCTTTGTTCACCGACGGACCTGATTCTGCTGGATCCGAAAGGTGGGTTGAACCCGAAGGTCCGACGTAGAAGCTTAAACTTCCAATCGTCAACTCCATCTTCTAATTTTCGTCGACTTCTGGATTGCTATTGGCTAAAAACAAAAAAGTCGTCGAATTCATGATCCCAACGCCCAGAGTCCCCACGGTCGGCGCCAATTGACGAGGGTTAACTTGACAAATGTCCAATATGAAGGACTTAGGATCGGGGGAATAGGGCGTCAGATGAACTCGAAGGTAAAATCAGTCAAACAAGGCGTGTATCAAAAGTAAACGTAAGGTGAACTTTGGCTTACTTTCAATCTGTCCTTCACCGTCCTCTCCTGGCCCCTATATATAGGTGGCCAGGTCTCAAGGTACGGGAGGGATCCGACACAGATTACAATATCGATATACGACATGAACTCGTATCCCGACTAGGATTACACTTGGGCCTAGCTTAACGGGCCTCAGGGGTACTCAACTAACGGGCTCTACTATCTATACCCTTGTCACCAACAATGCGACTGGTCAGTCGCCCAATTCGCCAACTTCGCTCTGATGACTAATTCATGCAGAATTATGTACTACTAACACGCTTTTCAGTGTAATGTTTCCCTATTTTAGAGTTCGCCAACGATTCGGTTGGAGCTGCAAGCCAGCACTCGCCTACTCCGATGGCCACGCCTGAAGATCTTGTTGAATCCCTGACGCACTCGAGGACTACTGTCGGGGATATGACACCCAGGGATGGCCCATGAAAAGGATACTCCGTACATCGAGACTGAATTGGGAGGCACGGCGACTAGATGGCCCACTATGTGAGGCCTGGCGAGTGGAACACAAAGCCCAGAAGCATAGTAGGCTCAGTCGATGAGGTCAAAGACCGAGTCTCTAACAGACTTGGCCTATTTCTCTATAAACCCTAGCCTGGCGACTGCTATATAAGCCAGGCTAGAGGGACGTAGAGGGGATCCACTCCATTATACAACCCATAGAAGCACTCTTACGCCCAGCGCTTAGACTCGCAAAGCTTGTAACACGATCAATATCAATCTAGACAAAGCAGGTCGTAGGTCTTTACCTTACGGGGGCAAACCTGGGTAAAACCTCTGTGTCTTGCAATCCCGATCCACGGATGGATGCAATTCCCTCGCCCCATACTTCTCATTCGCTACCCCCGGTAGCACCTGTCGTGGCCATTCCCACGACAATGTTGAGCACATATGCATCCTTGCAAGCAAGGGGTCCTTTCTGTCATTGGACTTTTATGCACAGTAAACCCCTCCCTAGTGAGGCAACCATAGAAAGGTAAAAATCATAGTAGTTCAGAGATTTATGTCACTTCCCCAAACCAACTACAAGGTTTCTCCAATTAATGCACACATCCCCCTCACAAACCCTATGCATACTAGTTTGATCAGAACAAGCACACAAGAACGGGATAACATATACATCTACTCATATATCAAGGACATAAGCATCTTTGCATCACATAAATCATCTCACAAGCATAAGATTCACCATATTGGTAATATAAATATCATCCCAATCATGATAGGCAGCTCATGTGACTCTAATCTATGAAGCATGAGAGAGAGTTTAATACAAGTTACTTCCACAATCCCCATAGTCCAGGGGGTGAACTACTCCCTCTTTATCATGTTGCTGAAGGAGATGATATCAATGGAGTTGAAGGGGAAACTGGGAGCGGCTTTGGCAGCATCTCCCCTCCTATCCTCGCAGTCTTCAGATCAGTTTTGTGTGTTTCGTGTTTCTCCGGCGCCCCATCGTGAAATGGCCAAAGGGGTCCTTTATATAGTCAGTTTCAGGTAAAGAAGAGTATGTGGAATCCAAGATTACATCATAACAACGCACAAGGGGGAGATGGTCCCACCACGTGATCCATAGGTGGGCCAGCATGGTCCCCCCTATCTCTTGCCTCGTTGCCTCCCCCATTGAGTTCTTCTTCTTACGGTCTTCTATTTCCCGAAAAAATGATGTGGGAAAAACTTTGGGTCCATTTGCCGTCCAGAAGGTTCCTGAAAGTCAAAAACATGCAAAAACAAGCAAATCTGCTTCGTAGTGTTAAAACCAAGTGAAAGGGGATTGTTTAAAAAAACAGTTTCAATGGCAAACAAGTCCAGGTCCTCATAAAACTATCAAATAATTAAGGATGTGACCTAAAAAACAACAAAGATCATGGTTGCATTTTACATGCATCACCAACTCAAACACTATTTCAAAGGAATGTAAATTGGTATGATGATTTGTCTAGTTCTATAATCATGCAAAATTCCCACTACCTTGTATATAAACAATTACTTTTACTTCAGGCGGTTGGAACTAAACTCAGTTTAAGATACCTAAGAAGGATCCTTGATGAACCTATTATGGTGAATGCTCAGAGCTTTACAACTAGCAATAAAACTAAGACTAAAATGAAGATGGTATTGGGCAATAATAATGCACAATTGACAAGTGGGTGGAATGAAATTGTGATCAAATACAACATTAGAGAGGGAGACATCATCCTCTTCAGCTTTAATCCAAAATCTTATGGTAGACTAAATCTGGTGATTATGGGCTTACCTAGGGTGGAAACCACACCAATGATGATGCCAGTATGAATTCCAGTGACAACAATGATGATGTCATCATGATTTCTAGTGACAATGTTGCCAATGAAAGCGATAATGATGAAGAGGATCAAGAAATGGGTGATGAATTTCACTTACGTGGGGAGGATCAACACAAGATATGGAAAATAGGTATGTCGGACACTTTGAAATAAGTTTTAACTTGACCAATGCAGTAGCATAAAACATTATAAACACAACATTATATTTATGTCAGACCATGGAAAACAATGGTTAGATACATTATTTGTTTTTGGAGACCTGGTTAGACTGAATTGGAACCAAATGAATTGTTAGAAAGACACTTATGACGAAGATACAAAATCTGCAATGAAACTTATGTCTACAGGATGACACATTCTTCTGCCACAATAGAAGTTTGCAATATGGTAACTTCTTTACTAGTTTTCAATTATTTCAAACTTCATTTACGGTAGTTTAAGTTGAAATATATTGTCTGCTCTGTTTTAGGAATTCTCAAATAATTTCACAGATGACTACCTTTTAGGATTCATACATGAACCATTGATGGTAGTTGTAACTTTACAACAAGTCTGAGATTTGAAGTGGCTAGAATGACACTGTGTAAGTGCACAACTTAAAGAAGGATGATGTCTGCATCTTTACCGTTACAGATAAGAGAAATTCATCTTTTGGGGAACTTAATGGTTGGCTTAGGCTAGTCATTAATAAAATTCATGTTTAGGCTAAAGTATGATGTGAACATGTGAATGAAGACATCGTACTCTGCTATCATTTTAGTTGATCTGTGAAACACTTTGTAATATGTGACTTGTATTCAGATATTATGTGTGACTTGCATTGTGACATTTTGAAATCTTCATGCTTACTTCTGATCACTTCTCTATTGGAAGTAATATTTGCAGCAGCAAAAACTGCACAATTATTGTATATATCTGGGGTTTCAAACTTTTCTGGATGTTCCAAACATTACACGTCAGCAGTTGTCCAATATCACCCTACGAAGGCTCTGGCTGGTTGTAAATAGTAGATGTCTCCGGTGATCGTACTATTAGAGCCGGCCGGGAATAAGAGCGACCTCTCATAGCCACCCTATTAGAGACGGTTAGTATTTCTGGCTGTCGAAGGGATTTGACACTAGAGCCGGTTTGTAAATAGTAGTTGTCCAAATGGTGCTCTGGTTAGAGACCATGGCCGGGAGCCGGATGGATTAACCGGCTGAGGGCTATGTATAAAAACCGGCTCTAGTGGGATTGATTATACTAGTATCTAGAGCAGAAGGATGTAATCACCACGGGACTAATATACATCCAGTTCTGGCTACGGTTACAAAGGAGGAGGGGACGGTCGAGCTACCAGGCGGTGGCCGCTTGCGCTTCAGATTTGTGGCGCCGTGGAAGGGCCTCTAGGAGAGACAATCCCCTGGGCCGATTGATGGGTTTTACGCTTTTGGCCCGATTAACGAGAGGATGTCCAGCTTAATATGCGGAGTAGCAGCCAAAATAAGTTGGCTCGGCCATTACACGCGAGTTGAAGCAACGAACGAGTAAAAGCAAAGCTGAATGATCTGGAGTATTTCTGCCCGAGATCCGACGGTCCAAGACGTAAAATCGTTGTGGAGAGACCCTTTTACTATTTCTTAATTTGCTGTAAATATCAGAAAAGTTAGGACCAAACAGATATGCCCCTTTATTTTAAGTGGGAAGCTCAAGACTGCGGGTTGATTTCCGAAAAGCTGAGGGAGGGGGATGAAGGTTTGTGTTGGATGTCGTCACAACCAATTTTGATTATTTTTTGGGGTTTTGCTAATTCTTAGAAGACTGAGAACTACTTAGGGCTTAGTAGAATCTTAAGCCATCAGATCTGCATCGGGATTTCTGCACTTGAAAGTTGAGTTATAACTGAGATTTTTTCAATTGCAAGTGAGGTTGCAACTAGAAACAATGCATCCAAACCATTAGATTTGCTTCGTGATTCGTGCTAGTGGTAAGTTGTAACATAAGTTGCAACTGAGATGTGATGACGTCATAGTACTCCGTAGACTAAGCCTTAGAAAGCTTGGTAGTAGAGCAGGTAGCAAGAGGCAACTGAATAATAATCCTAGTACAATCATGCCAAATGAAAGCTTGGTAGACTTCAAAAATACTCACAGTTTAAAAGGATGATAAATAAATACAGCTGGCAACCAAGTGTCTAAATGTTGTATTCTTTACATATTTTTTCTAACAAGCTGCAATAACAATGGTACTCCACGATGTTTTTGCTGATTCACCGAGGGCTGGATTCTTAAAATGACACTTCATAGTTCAGCCCCTTCTTTTCATCCGTAGCATCAATTGAGATAGTCGAGCCTTCCATGGCTTCTCCTTTGACCAGCATATCACATAGCTTGGTCATCACGTTCCTCTCGATCCATCTTTTTATTGGTCTTGCGCCATACATCTGCAAGAGACAAAGTATACATGGTTACTAGTACTGATATACAGAGGTAGGAGAAACAATTTTGCGAGGATCATGTGACTGGGAGCCTAGTTGTGCAAGTGCAACACTTTTTAAGATAAGTTGTACTCACCGGGTTGTAGGATTCTGACAAAATAACATCCAACGCGGCTTCACTAGCAAATACAGAGACACCCTTTTCAATAGCTATGGCAATGACACATTTCATCTGTATGTTCACAATTTTTCTGAGCTTCTTGTACGAAAGAGGCTGAAATATCACAGTCTCACTAAGTCTGTTGAGAAACTCCGGCTTGAAGAAATTTTGAACCTGCACCCAAACAAGCATACATGTGTGATAAACAATGCGGCTATATTTTAATCTTCACATGGTAATTTGGGAATTGCAAACCTGCTTCATGAGAAGACCTCGTGCAGTTTTCATAGTGCTTTCGTCAACCATTTCTGATGTTACGTGCTCTGCTCCTAAATTTGATGTCATGATTATGACAGTATTTTTGAAATCTACAGACCGTCCTTTGCCATCAGTTAATACGCCATCATCGAGGAGTTGAAGAAAAATGTTGAATACAGAGGGCTCTGCCTTCTCAACCTCATCAAACAGAACCACGCTGTAAGGGCGTCTCCTCACTTTCTCGGTCAGCTGGCCGCCATCATCATGACCAATATAGCTTTGGGGGAAAAATGATGTTACTCAAACTAATTAAAATAATGTATGACAGGATTAACATGCTATACAAACCTTGGAGGTGCTCCGATAAGACGCAAAACAGAGCCAGATGTAACATATTCAGACATGTCGAAGCGAACCAACATCTTCTCACTCCCAAATAATTGCTCAGCTAAAGCTTTTGCAAGCTCTGTTTTACCCACACCGGTCGAGCCCAAAAAGAGAAAAGAACCTATTGGTTTGCCAGATTGACGAAGGCCGACCCTTGAACGTAGCAAGGCTTGTGCAACTAAACTTACCGCTTCATTTTGACCAACAACTCTTTCATGCAATCTGTTTGCTAGGTGGATCAACTTATGTTTCTCGTCATGATCAAGTGCAGTGACAGGGATCCCGGTCCATCGACTCACAACCTGATAACATGAATCAAAACAACAACTTGAGATTGATTGGAAGAAAAACAGAAATAATCACACAAAAAGTATCATAGTATGAACCGCATGCTTACGCGTGCAACATCCTCCGGACCAATAGTAGATTTCTTCTCTTCTTGTTCGCCGCCGGCCTGGAGCTTTTCGGTGGAACACGCCTCATCGATCAGATCGATTGCTTTGTCGGGAAACTGACGATCCGTGACGTAGCGGGCAGCGAGGTGCGCGGCGGCGACGAGAGCATCATCCTGAATTTCCGAGCCATGGTGCTCTTGGTACCGCGGCTTTAGCCCCTGCAGAATTGCAAGGGTAGCCTGCTCGCTCGGCTCCTCGACGTGCACCTTTTGGAAACGCCGCTCCATCGCCGGATCCTTCTCGACGTACTTCTGATACTCCTCGTAGGTCGTAGCGCCCACGCAGCGGATGCGGCCGCGGGCCAACGCCGGCTTCAGCATGTTGCCGCTGTCCGAAACCCGCGAGCTCCCGGCGTCGAGGAGCGTGTGCATCTCGTCGAAGAACAGGATCACCTTGCCGTCGGCGTCCTCCGCCGCCTTTATCACGCTCTTCATGCGTTTCTCGAACATGCCGCGGAACTGGGTCCCGGCCACCATCGCTCCGAGGTCGACCTCCACGACGCGTGCTCCAGCGAGCGCCGCCGGCACCTTTCCCGCGGCGAAGCGCTGAGCGAGGCCCTCGGCGATGGCCGTCTTGCCGACCCCCGCGGCGCCGACGAGCGCGGCGCAGTTCTTGGTCCGGCGGCAGAGGATGCAGACGAGGCGGTCGATCTCGTCGTCGCGGCCGATCACCGGGTCCATCTGGCGGGCCGAGGCCGTCATGTCCCGGCCGTAGGTGCGCAGGCTCGTGTTGCGGTGGTAGTAGTCCCACGCCGCGCAGCACAGAGCTGCGGATGCTCCGACGCCGACGTAGAAGCCGACGGCAAGCCATATGCAAGTGCTCCAGGACAATGACGAACCGCTGCTGCCGCTGCTAGTGGTGGGTTGAGCAGAGGCAGAGCTCGGCACGGAGACGACGTGAACTTGTGGGGTGGATAATCCCGATATCACGGAAGAGACGGAGCTCCCCAGCTGTTCTGGGTCGCAGGCCTTCCATGATGCCGACGCCCAGTCGTAGACCATCGGCTTCTGCCATTGCCTCGACATCGTTGGGTTTTGTCTCTAGAACGAAACGAACGCACGCACACGAGCCCCTGTTTTCTTGCTTGGTCCTTACTCTGGTTACAAGTAAATTTATACATCAACAGGCGATCGAGAAGACTCGAGATCAGACTCGTATGGAATGTTTCACCCAAATGGTATGTGTTATACCTTCAGTGCACGTAAATTAATTATACCTTTTCTTGCAAGTTAGAAAAATATCCTCTTTGTCTTGCTACGCGGGCACCGGAGATTAACTCCATGCATTCAGAAAAGTTGTCGTTTCAAGCTGTATTGGTATTCAGGCTCTGTTCTGAATTTTGCCGTCCGCTCTGGTTTTCGGTCGTTGGAACTAACAGAAAGGACTACAATAGCGCATGGAGTTTCCTGGCGCGATTCAACACGTTGCAGCAAAAAAAATTTGCGAAAGTGTGTGTCTAAAGCTCAGTCTACTAAGAATTAGCTTAGCGCTCAGTAGAATGACGTCATCACAGCTCAGTGCAACTCACTATTAACGGTTCCTAGTTGCAACATCACTTGCAACTAAAAAAATCTGAGTTGCAACTCAACTTACAACTCAATTGCACAAATCACAATACAAATCTAATGGTTTAGGATTCTACTGAGCCCTAAGTTAGTTCTGAAACAGAAAAAGGCGCAACACCAACGAGAAATGTCTTTCTACCGTGCACAGTTTCATTGTGTTTAATTGCATGCCAATCTAACATAGATTCGATGAAACTTGGTGAAACCGTGTAGCACATCGCAAAGTCAGAGAATTCGCGCCGGTCGCAAAGTGATTGATACAAATTGATGGACGAAACATCAGATCTCGACATTCCAACGCCAAAGTACTTGTAAAATGAAAGATCAAGGCATTTCTTCACTGCAGCACCTGGGTATACTTGACCTGCTATGTTGTCCCTAAGATCAAGATCACAGATTGTTCAGAGTGGCCAAAGAGAACGAGAGGTTTTGGCGCAGGGTGATGTTTGCTGCTTTTCTTTCTTCTCCTTTCCTTTTATTCAGAGGCAAAACAGAAATCATGGTGCCGCTATCGCCACAATCCCTGCTGAATCGTGTCATCCCACGACTCGAAGCGTGATCAACGACGATCCTAATGTCCCGCTCGCACCGCACACAGAACCCTAACTGAAAACTTGGCTGAATCAACGACTAACTGTCCAAAACTGGCGAACATGAACCTAAGCCGTCAGTCTGAAAACTTGACTGAAAATGCAGTGAAGTTCAGAACACAGTAGCTAGCTTATTCAACGCTATCTGTGGCAATCCTTGCTAAACTGAGCTCCACGGATCTTTGTTGCACTGTTAGATTGGGGTGCAATGTTCCCCCACCTACATTAGCCTCTTCTCTGTGAATCCTCGGGTCTTCTCATCTCATATCCAAGTGCCTGTTTTACGGAGTTGGAGTTGAAAAGTTTGACTGCGATTCTAGTTGAAAAGTTTGACTGAGCAAATCAAGTGAAAAAAGATTGAGACTGCGCGATTACATTTGAAATTGACATCGAGATTAAGCAGCTGGGTTTGATTCGAGTTAAGACGGAAAAGCAACAGAAGAATGGGAAAGCCCTTTTGGCCGGCAACAACCACGACGGACAGAGATTCAGAGCAGAGGCGTGCAACTGCTGCTTCATTTTGGGTTTTGGTGGCTCAACTGCTCAACATGTGTACATCAGAGGAGCATCATGATCCAAATTCAGTGAAACTATTCTCGTGCTGATTGGTGGTGCAGCGTGTCGGCAGGAACACCAGAAGAATGCTGCAGCGATTGCTCTTGCCAAATGGTTTCTGGCTTAAGCTTAACACAACGCTGAGAGCACACACTTTCAGTTCAGCTTATACTATCCTTTGAGCCAAAAATAAAATAAAAATGCAAGCTTTTCTTCTTCCCAGCAGCAATGCAATGCATAAGCAGGAGCCAACCATTACGGAAGCAAAACGATACAGCTTAGCTAACACAAAGTGATATGTAAAATTTCCTCTTGCTTTCTTCTTCCATTACATATCTGATTAATCAACACTAATAGCAGCAGCAGGCCGTGGAACGCATGATGATGATGATAAACTTATTCACACTATCACATAGAGGTATCCGATATTCAGATCTTGCGTGGCAAAACTAGAGCAAAAATTCAAAACCTATGGAGATCGTACGTAGCAGCACTTCGCAGTATGCGGCGGCGGCGCCGCCGCCGCGTTAGTGGAAGAACAGGAAGGCAGCGACGCGACCGAACCGATGTATGGGAGGCGGAGTGCCGGCGCGGATCAGAGGCGGAGCAGCGTGTCGCAGCGCCAGTCCATCTCGTCGTCGTCGGCGGCCGCCTCGGGGTCCGGCAGGTTCAGATCGAACGGGAGGGACGGGGAGGGGCGCGGGGGCGGCGCGTCTGCGGCGGCGGCGGCGGCGGCGCCTCCGGAGGCGCCGTCCTCGCAGAGCGCGGAGGAGGAGGAGCCGCAGTAGCTGCGGCAGTCCTCCTCGACGGCCGGGGCGCCGATCGCGGCGGCGCGGAAGAGGACGGGGACGCCGCCGCCGCCGCTCCAGGACTCGATGGTGCTGCTGTGGCTGGACGTGGCGGCCACCGCCGGAGCCATCGCCGTCGGGGCGGCGGCGACGGGGACAGGGGTCGGCGGCGGCGCGGCGGCGGCGGAGGGGAAGTTGGTGCGGGCGGCGGCGCCCCGGAGGTCCCTGGCGGCGGCGTCGTAGGCGCGGGCGGCGGCCTCGGCGGAGTCGAAGGTGCCGAGCCAGATCGGGGTCTTCTTGGCCGGGTCGCGGATCTCGGCCGCGTAGCGCCCCGACGGGCGCCGCCGCACCCCGCGGTACTTCACCTCGTCCCCGCCGCCCCCTCCTCCCGGCGCCGGGCCCGGCGGCGGCCTCGCGCGCCGCATCGCGTCGCGTCGTCCTCCTCTGCTCCTCCCTCGGGGAAGGCGCGCTCCGTCCGGCCTGTCTGTCTGTCCCTCTCCCGCTCGTCCTCGGCGACTCCGTGCGCGCGCCTTGCCTTGTTATGTTGGGTCGGCAGCACTGGCTGGGCGGCTGACGGGTGGGCCCGCCCACGACCCGGCGTGGCGTGGCGTCGGTTTGTTTATGATTCCGGCCGACCGCGTCCCCCCGGTGGTCGGGTCGGGTCCCCATCCGTCGACGCGTTCAGCGCGGCGCGTGCTGTTGGGTTGGGTTGGGTTGATGTGGATATTTTCACGGTGCGGAATCGTGATGGTGCGCAGTAGGAGTAGCCCCGTGTCGACCACTAGCCAGGCATATTCGGCGATTCGCCCAGCCGCGGCTGCCTTGGGAGAGGAATCGTGCGGCTGAATCTCGGCTCTGCTGTTTGTTTTACGGGCTTTGGAGCGCACGATTTGTGGGTGAGATTGTTGGAGTGGAGGAGGTGACACGTTCGTACCTGATAGGGTGCTTTCGCAACCGATGAGCTTCTCCAGAAATCAGGAAGGCCTTGTTCGGTTTGTGGGGATCTAACCCTTGCAGGTAACCAACACCGGCAGGGATTGGGTGATCCCTACCCCCATCACCCGATTTCTCTAGGGATTAAATCACTATATTCTCCTCAATCTCTTACCTAAATTCATGTTCGGTTAATCCCCATCGCTACTCATCTCAAGTTCTATCCTGGGATCGATCTTCCTTCTCCTACCTGGTGGTTGTGCATCTAAGTTCGACTCTGGCCTGTCGCCATACTTCCACGACTTCAGTCGCGGAGGTCCATGGCGACCCATCGCTGTCCCTCCACTGCCGCCGCCATCGAGGTCCACCCCAACCTGTCGCCATCCTTCCATCGCCTCCGCCACCCAGGTGCACGCCGACAGCCGACAGGTCGCCGCAGCCGCCTAGGTGCCCGCGACCCGTTGCCGTATCTCCACCGCTGCCGCCGTCGATGTCCAACCCAACCTCTCGCCATCCTTCACCGCCTCCGCCGCCCAGGTGCACCCCGAGAGGTCGCCGCAGCCGCCGAGGACCACGCCGACCTGACCCCGTCCCTCCACAGCCGCCGTTGCCGTCGCAAGAGCTGCAAGCCTCGTACCGATTCGGGATTAGATCCACGGGATAAGGGTAGATGTTTTGAATCCCTGCGAAATGGAGTGGATTGGGGCAGAATTGGGCGGTGTACAATCCCAGGAGGGTTTAACCGAACACGCTTTCAGAAGTTGGCGGGGTTAAATCCCGGCGGGGCTGATCCCGGCTGAGCCACGGGGATTAGGGCCCGATCCCGGCCGGGACGGGATGAAACGAACAAGGCCTAAACTGGTCTTGTGTCCAGTCTGAAGGAACAGACTATTTTTAGTTTTTTACATACAAGTTTATCTACCAATTCATGGTTATTTTTTTAACCTTTTCTCTACTTTTTAAACTTGCAAATTCATAAGTACCAATTCATTTTGGATCCCCCAGGCAAGTATTACTGATACAGCAGTCAACAAAGCGTCTATTCTACAGCAATACACCAGTGAAGACGAAAAGAAAAAGGCAGCAGCAACGCATCTCTGAATGTAACACAATCCCTCACTTTTGGCAAAGAAGGGCAGACATAAGTACATGGATCTCTCACTCTCTCGGGCTTGCCTTCTTTCAGCATTAGTATCAGTAACACACACACACACACACACAGCTGACGAGAGGTCAGCAACAAGTTCACTGGTAAGGGTTGCTGAAGTTCTTGAGGAGCTCCGGGATGTCATGTGCAAGCATATCGTCCACGGCCTGCACCATCTTGGGCTTGATCTTCTCGAACTTGTCGATGCTGTATGTGGCCAGCACCTCCTTGAAGTGCTCGACGTCGGGGAAGTCGCCAGCTGGAAGATGGTACTCCCTCTGGATCTGTTTCCACCAGATTTGCAACATCAGAGGGACCTCATTGCACGGAAAGGAGATGAAGAAGAACGAAAAAGGTTTGAATTTGGATGCAAGCACATCAAGACCATGTATCAGGAATCCATTAGATTCAACTTCGCGGTAGAAGTACATCCAAACGAGTGGATCATGGCAGGTACCTTTGCAAATTCATCTTGTAAGTTGTCAATGAGCCGCTGTTGAGCCTTGGCTTTCCCCATCATTGCAGGCATCTCCTTCTTCAGATGGCCAATTATGAGGGCATGGATCTTTGCAGCTCTAGCACGCTTGACAAACTCGTTGACCTACGCATGGAAATGGTGCCATTAATAGTGGAACTATGCGCTTCATAAAGGAATTCAGGCATATGATACATGATAACTTACCCGCCGATCACAAGCTTTCTTAGGTATGTCTACCAGGTCAGCGAGCAGATCCTCTTGTTCTTTCTCAAACAGGTCCTTTCCAATTGGACCAACAGCTGATTCATTCACGGGTTTGTCGTTGAACGACCTGCAAACATTAGTTTGGAAGTGAGTTTCAGGTTACAATAAAAACATGACCGCCCGGTCTTCTAGAAATATTTATAAATATTTTTTTTGTTAAGTGTACTAGATCTGTACAACCTTCAATCTATAGAAGTAAGGTTACTAAGCATTATACAGAGAAAAGGGCGGTAAGTACATGAGTCTTCAGTCTTTAGTTTGGAAGTGAGTTTCAGGTTACAATACAGAACAAGACCACCTAGTGTTGGATTCACACTATATCTCTGTCTTCTAGAAATATTCAAAATATACTAGTATTTTATTGTTGATGTACTAGAGCTATACAGCCTTCAGTATCCGGAAGTAAGAATACTAAGCATTACAAAGAAAAGAGTGATTAAGAATAGAATACAAGTATTACCCAATGTACACACGCATAACCTCAGGTGTGTTTAGAACTTTCCCGAGGGACCACATCAGCGCACCATACACTCTCATAAGCTGCAGCATGAGTAAGGGGATACTTTGATTCATATAACCACGTATACAAGAGTACATGTACGACAGAATAGCAATAGCATAAAAATAGATTGCAATAGAAACATATATACCTGCTGAGTGTCTACTTGGTCCGCCTTGTTCAGCACCACACGTACTTTGTCCTCATTCCCACGTAAAGATGAAATAACACGCTTGAACTCATCACTGATATCAAGCTTGTGAGGATCAAACAGTAGAAGGATAAGGTCACACTTGGCAGCAAACCATGAAGTCACACCAGTGAAATCATAGCTACGCTGTGTCCTTTGCTTTTCACCAGAAAGAACACCAGGAGTGTCGACCAAGGTGATATGCTCTAGTAGCTTCAGAAAATAAGGTGGCTATCAGTTTCTAGATTTAGTGTATCACTTGTATCAGTAACTTGATTAAAACTTACAGGATGTGGCATCTGAGAGCATTCAAACTTTGATAGAAATGCGCCCCCAAATGTCGTAAGACCATTGAAAGGCATATCGGCTTGGACAGCAATCGTGTTGCCGGGAACAGTCCTTTCATCAGGTCCTGACTGATGTGGGAAAAAATATGAGATCTCAATGGCATAAATCTACAAGTACATTAACAGTAGCGGCAAACAGGGAACGCAAACAGATTAGATTTATGTCAAACGTCAGCAACAAATATTGTTTTAGAATATGCATCGAGAAATATTGCACGTTTAATTCTAGACATTAAAGGACCTTTCTATGAAGAGTTATAATGCGATGACGAGTGGGATAAGAAAAACAACAGTTATCTTCTATGTCCTAATGTATTTGAGCAAACTACACACACAATGCAATCATGATATAAGACTATTTCAGTATTTCTCAAACTCCTGGGTTATTTACTACGTTAAAGGTTTACTAGTACCAGACGTCACTAATTCATGCTTTTTATGAAAGAAGAAACAAAAGCAATTATCAAATCACCAAGTCATGCTATGAAATTGATGAAGCTGGATAGTATCAATATTTCATATCTTACTCCTGCAACTTTGAAGTAAGTCAGTACAATGTATATCACCCTCATATCTTACAGAGGAAAGAACTAATGATGTACAATCATCCATAAATAATTCAGCAAACAATGAACAACTTTTAGCACTCCAAGTAAATAAACTCAAGTAATTACTATCTGGCAACTCCCTTATCCTGGATGCATGTAAATCTAATATTCACGCAACACTTACCATGACAACTATAAATCTATCAGTCGTAGGTTCGGGGCCCACATGAGCTCCTGCAATTGGAAAGGCCAACAGAAGTTACAGACTGATGCTATAGAGAAATGTACCACCAAAACAGATGGTGTGGCTACCACTGAAACTTAGGTGTTCTGCAGTAAATAAAGCCCCAGACCTGGATAACTTGTTTTCAGAAGATGCTTGATAAATGTTGTTTTCCCTGTAGAATATTGACCCAAGAGCATAACCGTTGGCTTTGCATCAAAGTCACTATTCGTCTGAAAAAATGGAACATTACATGCAATGGTATGAGAGTAATGGCATACAAAATTACCGGGATGAGAGGCCATCGTCATCTCTAAATTGAAGGGAAACAAAGTTGTGAACAAAATTCCATACCAGTAATGGAGAGGCAAAATCGTTGAACCGGCATGCAACTTCTAAAGGCTTCAGTTTTTCGATGTACAGCCTTTTTAAGCCATCAATTACAGAAGTAACAGCTGCCAAAGGCGTCTGCATCTGCAAAGCACCAAACAAAGATACAACACATCAAGTTGTTGTAAATGCATGCTCTAATTGGGAAAGACAACTTCTATGACTTACAGGAGTTCAGTCACATACCCCAAAGAGCAAATTAAGATGCAATGTAATGACATAATTATTAAAAATGAAATACCAGTATCACACATAGGTCCAATACCTTCTTTGCTGACTTTGAGCTGAACCAGTTGTTTGAAGAAGGTGCTTCAGCCTTTGAGGTGCCTGAACACAGCAGAAATTATTAGCATCATACAGGAATAATTAACATGATATACCATTGGGGAAGGTAGGCATAAAGATTACCATTCTTTTCTGGGCGAACTACATTCACAATTGACTTTGATCTCTGAAAAACATATATTAATTGTGATACAATCTTAGTGTTAGAGGTAGTAATTGCATTCGAAGGACACATCATAATCTTAAGATTAAAATCAGAAACTTACAGCAAGTAGTTCATCGAGACCTTTCATCACAGGCGGGTCGAAGCTGGTCAGGTCTGCAAGAAAACACCAGAAGCCATCAACTTCAAACATCACATACAGATAAACTCACAGAATAAAGAATAAACAGATCAAGCTTAGTTCATAGCCAACATTGGCACATCATAACAAGGTAACAACAACCTTCACGCTTGAGACTGTCCTGGGTGATCTCGTTCCCCGCTTGCGCCAGAGACACGAGCTGCAGATTGCAACGGAGGAAACCATCAACATCTCACAGCTACATCTTCAGTTACCAGCAACATAGGTTGGGGAACTAACTATGCCGCGCCTAAAACGGAGAGGGGAAGAGCGGGCAAACCTGCATCGCGGCGGCGAACTCGCCGAAGCCGAGGAACCCCTGCCGCTTGGAGTCGCAAATCGCCCAAACCTTGGATCGATTTGGAGAGGATTAGTTAGAGTTAGACCGCATTCACGAGCGGTACCTCGGGGCGGCGGCGGGGCGGGTGACTCACCTGCTTGAGGTCGGCGCGGGAGAGGCCGGACATGGCGAAGAACTTGGTGGCGTCGGCGCCCGTGACGCGGCCGTCTCCATCTGCAGTGGAAACCCAGGGAATCAATCAGCCACCGGAGAAGCGGCGAAAAGCGTCAGCAAGGGACCGCCCTTCGAATCCTCCGATTTTGATTTTGGGGGTGAGAGGACGCACCTGGGTCGGCGAGGGCGAACCAGTCGGCGTAGATCCTCTGCTGCTCCTTGGAGCAGCCCACGGCGGCGGCGGACCGCGCGATCTCCATCCACGGCCTCCCTCTTCGCGGCGGCGGCGGCGGGCGCGAGCAGCAGCGGCAGCAGCAGGAGGGGCCAAACGGAAACCTCACGGGATGCGGCTGCTGCTGCTTGGCTGCGTCTCGGCGTCTGAGTCGTCTCCCTCTCGGCGTGGGCGTGGAATGGGGAGGCATTTGAAATCGGGGGACCCCCACCCTGCCCTGCCCTACCCAGCACGCGCCCCCGTGAATATTTTCAGTTTTTTATTTTTGGGGCTGGACGCTCCCCTCTTTATTTTGGGCTGGACCGCGGTGCTCCGAATTGTTTCGACGGAAAAGTAGCTCGGCCCCGTTTGAGCTCATAAGGCCTGTTAGGACATGTATAATACTAGTAGAGAAGGCATGCCTTCTCTTAGCCCTTTATATCATCTAAAGAAAACATCAAATATGTCTTGTACAATGCATTATTTTTTATTGTCATCTCTAACAATTAATGTGAAATAACTATTTTTAGTAAGAAATTAATTGGCTGAGGGAAGGCAAATGGTACAATACATGAAATAGTTTTCTCTTATTTTCTAAGAGATCATCCCTTAGCTAACGGAAGACAACCTTCCCTTTCTTATTTCTCTCTCCTTCAACTAAGCAAAAATCCTACATGGCACCTCTAAGGGAAGACTGACATCACCCCATTGTACGTGCCCTTAGGGTTAGGCTTCTCATATCTACTTCCTCTAATCTATAAAAATGATTTCGTACAACTTATAGTATAGAGTATAGATAGAAGTTGTACGAAACTAACTATATTTTTTATGGATTGGAGAAACTAGCAAAATGCTCTCGTGCGTTGCAACGAAAAATCCAAAAAAGTTGAACATATTGATTATAATTTTTTTAATTTGTTCTTTCAGCTTAGCTTGTGATCATATTATACAAATGTTAGCATACATATCTTATCATCCCACCAGATGACCACCCCTCACTCCCTCCTATTTTCTTCCTCACCAATGATATTTTCACCACTATCCTATCATAATTAGCAGGTTTTTTCATTGCCGTGACAACCAGAGCTAGTAACAAGAAAGATACATGTTGTGCTAGACCAACTATAGCTAACAGAGATAAAGCGCACTGCAATGAAAGCAGGATTCAGACAATGCTATGTTTATTTTATTGATTGTTGGACCGAGTCCTTTTTCCTAATTATGCAACAACACCAATAGTGAATTACGCAATTAGCACTGATTACAATGACCGGAGAAAGTTGAGCTGAAACATACAAATCGCTAGGCACTTCTCTTTCCAAATTCCACAGGCTCCTGCACATGATGGTCTAGCTCTTGGTGGGTGATGATGGCAGCCACATCACAACATCAGCTGGTGGGAGGGCAACCACCACAGAGTGGATGTCCTAGAGTGGCAGGCATCGCTAGCTACAGAGGAGGCAGCGTAGGTAGGCCGCACCACGGAGAGGTATCATAGCACGAAAGCACTTCGCTTCAGCAGCGCAGGGGAGATGCGTCTTGCACGGAGAAGCTCCGCGGCGGAGGATGTGCAGATCCATCGCCCGGACCATAGAGCTGGACCCGGCGCCACGGAGGGGAAAAGAGAGGGCCGAGCTGGGTGTCCAGTCTGGTGCCGAACAACACATACACCACCGATGATGGCGGTTGCCTGTCGAGCTAGGCCAGGCACTCGTTCCGCGCCTGCGACCTTCCTCGCGCTCCCGTCGAGTAGTGGGTTCAGTGGCCCCATGGCAAAGATCTTCATACCTGCGTACTCCGGACTCTCGGCCTCCACGTCGATGAACTCGCCCAGTCGCCCTCCAGCGCACGGCAGGTGTTCAGGAGCATGACGCCAACGGCCGCACCCTGCTCGTCCTGCGACGTCCTCGCGAGGTACTCGCTCGTTGAACTCCTCCGGCATGCACGCATCGACAGGGTGGAAGACCATGCCGCTGCGAAGGCGCGCCACCTCGGCCGCGGCGAAGGATCTCAGGCACGACACGGCGGGGGCCGGCGGAGACCCGCTCGAAGAGGCCGGCGAGCGGGGCACGCGCGTGGGCGACGAAGCCCCGTCGGGAGGAGAAAGGAGATCGTGTGGACGAACCGATCAACTGGCTGCTTGGCGGTGGTAAAGGTGCAATATTCCTAACGATGAAGGGGCAGAATCGGAAATCTAAAAAAACGACGTACCTACCACCCGATTCCTGTTTTATAGTAGAGAAGACTATTCGGGTGTGTTCGGTTTTGGAATGTGAGGGAATGGAATGGGACGGTTCCGTTTCTAGGAGGCGTTCTCGTGTTCGGTTCCGGAATAGAATGGAATGGTCTCGTTCCACGAAAGGGAATATTCGCCAGAGATGCGGAATGCACCCGTCCGCCCAAATCGGCCAGACGAGGTGGAATGGCACAGTGTCTCCCTCTAATTTAATCAAGTTTAGCTATAATTAATCAAGTTTAGCAATAATTAATCAATATTAGGCTATAATTAATCATGTTTAGCAATAATTAATTAAGATTAGAAATAATTAATCAAGATTAGGAATAATTAATCAAGTTTAGCAATAATTAATTAAGTTTAGTAATAATTAATCCAATTTAGGAAATAAATAATCGAGTTTAGAATAATTCCATTCTCACTCCATTCCATTCCATTCTCATCCCATTCCAAAATCGAACACAGGGATGGAACCGTTCCGTTCCTCGTTCTTTTCCGAACCGAACACGGGGTCGGAACCGTCCCATGACCTCGGAACGGAACCATTCCATTCCATTCCCCCTCGTTCTGGAACCGAACACATCCTTCATTGCGTCACATAGTGTGTCGATGGCGTAAGAGTAGTCTTCTCTTTATTAATTGGAAAAAACAAAGAGGTGTCTCTAAAGAAAAGCAGGTGGAAAACGCGGTAAAAAGAGTACACAACCACAAAAATGGCCAACAATGCTTACCAGACATTTCTTTAAGAAACATCAAGCACAACATTGACGCACACAACCACATACCCAGACACTCACATATTCATACGATGCCTAATGAAAATTAGAGACACATTAGTAAAAGTATCGTATGAGCGACTAGGCGAGGGTGAATAGACGGTACTCTATTTTAATTCTTTTTAAAAATTAGGCTTGACAAGAAAGGTAAATTCTCTCGATATGCTATTAAGTGTAAACATACAAGCAACAACAAGTAAAGATACAATAGTAGAGGATAGAAATGACCGCAGGCGAGACATCTATGTTACGAGAAGTATATCTATGTTGGAGAGGTGAAACCACAAAGGACACCAACACCACAAAGGCTCACTCTATTCTCCGGTGAGCAAGCCATAAAGGCGAGCCCATGCTTCACTAAGCATGGTCTTGAGAGCGGCACCGAAGCCTTTACACTAAGGGTTGGGGCGAGCTCAATAACTTAATTGGATGCTCCCAACAATGCTACCAAGCTCTTACACACAAAGAACAAGCTTGTGGGTGGCTTGTTTAGGCTAGGGTTTCAATAACCCAAGAGTAAAAGTAACTCAATGGAATAGATGAGGAATTAAAATTCCTTTGGTGGAAGTATATATCTAGGTCTTTTCCCTAGAATGTCGAAAGAGCTTCAAATTCTAGTGGCTAGTGGGAGATCTACTTAAATTATGTTTGCCATTAATGGAGGAGAGAGAGTGGAAGCTGCAACCCCTTTCTTGGGAAAGTAGAATGCTTTATATAGGTCCCCACGAATTTTGACCGTTGCTGGTCAACTTGGGCCAGAGTCTCCTGTGACACCCTCAAATATATAACAAATTCGAAGTGCCCGTTATGCAATCCATCACAATCCCAGAACCATTGTTGTGATTCACATAACGTAATTGGTATCATAGTCACAACCATTAATAATAAATAAAGGGATTACATAGGTGGTCGTATAGACCAAACCTTACAAGACATCAATATGCAGCGGAATAACACTTTGGGTCCATATTGTCAAGCCTCAACCGCACAGGCAGAGCCGACAGTAGGAAACGAGCCTAATTCGCAAAGTCGTCAACGAATTCTTCCTTCTTGCTTTTTCTCCTTCAAGTCTGGCCAAGTTAATAGCCAGGGACAGAGCCATGAGTACATTGCATGCACTCGCAAACCATCTTATAAATAAACGAATAGAGAATGCATAGTTCATATAGTGGTCTAAGCTCTAGGTTCATTTGCATAAAGCAGAATTTCCTTTCAAAGATCTTTCATTTAAAATGGTAAGAAAACATTTAGCTCTTTATAAATATCTAGATGGAATCCCCCAAATGTCAATTCTTTTGTTCACCAAGTCACCTCCATGGTCACCGAAATTCATTGTCAAGTCACCTTTCTCAATCATTTTCAAAGTAAAACCTGATAACGGCCAAGTACAACCAATCCAACCATCCATGACCGCGGACGCGGCTATTCGAATAGTTTTACACTCTGCAGAGGTTGTACACTTTACCCACATCATTCAACTACTCATCGTGTGGGCAACTTCCCCGCATAACGACATATGCCATGATAAGCAGCCGACCATTAATGTTTCACCTGCCCGCCTTAGCATAAACACTACCGCCTAGAGATGTACCCCCCAACACCGGGGTCCAAGAAGCTGTCCGGAGTGTGCAAAGTTCCCAGCCGCTTGTCCCACCGGAATGCCACTAACCGAGGTAGAGTCCTACACCCGGTAGTCCATTTTCAATGAGGGCTCTTCGGCTTGTACCCCAACCACCTGAAAAGGAGGACAAGGCGAGCCTAGGCCGTAGCCACAGGGTGCCCTGGAAGAGGAGTCCCTGGTCGGACTTCCATTTACATTTTATAGGGTCTACACTAAGGAGAAACAAACTACTCCACTAAGCCCCGTCCCATACCAGAGTAATGTGGTCGTACTGTATGGTTGGTCCAGTATGGTACTTCACGCATTTATCATTTTTGTCAAACCTTCATGTCACCTTCACCATGTCACCATTTTGTAAATAGTTTTCAAAGTCACCCTTGGGTAAGGTTGCCCATCTCCAAGGTTTGTGTTGCAAAATCATCCTTGGGCAAGGTTGCCCCTTTCCAAGGTTTTCATTTCAAAATCTTCATGATCTTCATTGGGGTTCCCACCTAGTCATTTTCCATGAATGTCTTCAGCTCAAGCATAATCCTCATGAGGGCACAAGGATCTAGGTAGGTATATTGGATAGGCTTAGCTTGATGCTCTACTTAGCATCCACTAAGGAAAGGTTTCTCAAAGGTAGGCTAAGCTTGATGCACTTGATGTCATCCACAAAAAAAGAGTTGGATGCACTTGTTAAGAAAGACATCACTACTCATTTGCAACTTGGTAACAATTATTTTAGCATGCATTTTTATTTAAAAGCAAGTAAACATGCATTATAAAACTGGGTAATGGTATGATCAAAAGATGGCTTGCCTGGCTTGGCAATGTCATAGGCTTCTTCATCTTCATCTCGGGTTGGGTAGTCTCCATCACCATTGCTTGGTTGACTTCGGGATCCATTCTCCTTACTCTCGTTATCGTCTAATTGGAGGAAAGTAAATAAGCATACAATCACCACACAATTCCCAAACAAGACATATTCACTCAAATAAGGATAGTTGGGGTAAGGGAAACTATCTAGGAAGTCTATGGAGAGTGGTTTCGAAGATAATTGAGTTTCGATGGACGAGATTATTGAGTGGTTGTATCTAAGTAGGGTTTATTTATTTTGGATTATGAAAATATCTCCTACAAGTCCTGAGTTCATGGACTACTGCTACTCGTGTGATGGCGCCAGAAAAGAGCTGTGGCGTTTAGTTGACGTGGGAGCAGTAAGTCCTTGTGCGTGGTGATGACCAGCTCGTTGGGAACCCTAAGAGGAAGGTATGATGAGTGTAGCGGCTAGTTTTCCCTCAGTTAAGAAACCAAGGTTTAATGTCGATCTTGAAGAAGAGAGACGGTGACGACTGAAGGTGATGCGGACTGGCTTAGTAACACTCCAACAAGGGCGCCGTTTACGACACTTGTTGACTCGTCTTCGGCCAGCAGCAACGCGGAACCTGCACACACACAAACAAATACTTTGTTCCCAACTTGCGATGAGGTTGTCAATCTCACCGGTTTGCTTGAAACAAAGGTTATGAGTGTATCGAGTGGAAAACAGTAGTAATATGCTAGTAAAGTAAACAGTGCGGGAAAAGTAAACAGGTGATTGCAATATGATTAAAATAGGACCGGGGTCCACAGTTCACTAGTGGTGTCTCTCCATAGATAAAATAACATGCTGGGTAAACAAATTACAGTTGGGCAATTGATAGAATAAAGATAACGTGATATGTCAAGAAGATCACTATGAGATTTACTCTGGGCATTACAACAAAATACATAGACCGCCATCCAACTGCATCTATGACTAATAATCCACCCCCGGGGATATCATCCGAACACCCTAGAAGTATTAAGTTGCGAACAACAGATAATTGCATTAAGCAAAGTGTGTAATGTAAACAAAGCATATGCCCTTGAGCATATGAATGTTGTTTTCTCCCTAGTAGCAACAGCACATCTACCACCTTAGAGGTTTCTCTCACTCCCCCAGGTGAAATAGAGACATGAACCCACTATCGAGCATAAATACCCCCTCTTGGAGTCACTAGCAACTACTCGGCCAAGATAGCTACTAACAACGGAGAGCATGCAAGATCATAAACAACATAGAGATAACAAAAGATATAATTCAGTACAGCAACTTAATCATAAACACCAATATTCATCGGATCCCAACAAACCAACATCATAGAATTACATAACGGTGATCTCAATCATGTAGGGCAGCTCATGAGATCTAAACATGAAGCACATGGTGGAGAAG
Source organism: Dactylis glomerata (assembly GCA_007115705.1). Lineage (NCBI taxonomy): Eukaryota > Viridiplantae > Streptophyta > Magnoliopsida > Poales > Poaceae > Dactylis > Dactylis glomerata. The sequence goes on along the minus strand of QXEO01000547.1, from coordinate 2,803,891 downwards.
ACAACCATCTAGCTACTGCTATGGACCCATAGTCCAAGGTAGACTACTCACTCATCGCTCCGGAGGCAAGCATGGCGATAAAGAAGACCTCCGGTGGCGATTCCCCTCTCCGGCAGGGTGCCGGGAAGAGCTTCTGGACCCTCCCGATCTTCGGGTCGACGGCGGCGGCGGATCGCGATGTATTCTGGAAAACTAATCGGGCCTTAGGTTTTTCTCGTCAGGGGGTATATATAGGCGAAGGGGCGATGTCAGAGGGGAGACCACGGCCCCTCACGTGGGTCTTCGGATGTTTGGGAGCTTCCCCGTAAAATATGACTTCAGGAACTTGTTTCGTCCAATTCCGAGAATATTTCCTGTGTATCACTTCTGAAACACAAAAACAGCAGAAAACAGGAAACTGGCACTGTGGCACTTCGTTAATAGGTTAGTTCCGAAAAATGTATAAAAGTACCACTAAGTGTAACGAAACAATAGGCAAATGGTGTAAAAACAAGCATGGAGCATCAAAAATTATAGATACGTTTGAGACGTATCAAGCATCCCCAAGCTTAACTCCTGCTCGTCCTCGAGTAGGTAAGTGATAACAAAGAATAATTTTTGAGGTGACATGCACCTACACAATCTTGATCATATATGCAAGCATTGGTGAGCTGGGATCAATAAAACTTAAAACATGGGCATGAAAGATATAATCATGACAATAAGAAACTTAGCAACCATGTTGTAAACATGCAAATGAACACAAACAAAAGATCATGATAATGAAACAATGAAAGTCAAACGTGTGTTCAAATCATAAGGAAAAACATACAAAAGGTTTTCAGCTTGTCCTTCAAAGAGAGCAAAACATAAATGCATAGGACACCTCAAAGTTTAAGAGGGCGACTAGATACAAATAATTTAAGAACAAGTGAAACCAACAATATGAATCAATCAATGAACTTTGGGACAATGCATATCACACTAAGAATGACAACTATGCTCTCTTAATGGTGCATAAAGAAAGAAGGTGGTGACTCAACATAAAAGTAAAAGAAAGGCCCTGCGCAGAGGGAAGCAGTGATTTAAACATGTGCTAGAGCTTTTCATTTGTAAAACAGAGATAAAACTTGATTTTGAGAGGTGGTTGTCTTTGTCAACGACTGGCAATGGGGTTCTTACTATCTTCCATACAAAAATAAAGCAAGTTTTTGAGAGAGAGATTGGCACTTTTGTGCTCTTTTTATAAAACTTGGCACTCCTCCCCACCTTTTCCTTTCACATACCATGGCTAACCGATTCCATCGGGTGCCCACCAACATTCACATTCATTGGAGGAGTGCCTTTTTTCTTTCTTTTTTCCTTTTTTTCTTTTTGGAATAAGCAATATGGAAGATAGCAAATCCGACCACTACGTCCCCATGAGCTGAAAACAGTGTCACAAAACGAGAAGTATTTTGAAGGTTTTTGAAAGGTAGCACACGAAAATTTTACTTTGGAATGGCTTACTAATACCATGCATAGGAATTTATAGTGGACACAATGGCAAACTTGGCTTTTAGGAGTTGGATGCACGAGTAGAGCTCATACTCAGTACAAGGCGAGGGCTAGCAAAAGACTGGGAGCGACCAACTAAGAGAGCAGTAATGGCCATAATCATGCAAAGCGACAAAGCGACATTAAAAGAAGCATACGATGGCATCAAAAGTCAAAAACTAAATGATCATGAAGGCTAATGGCGACTTTGTAAGAGTCTAACATGTGTGAGCATGCGCCAAGTCAACCCAAATAAAGCATCAAGGAGAAAACCAAAATAATGCTTCCATACAATAAAAACAATGCATGATTTTTTCAAAGGCTCATTAAGCAATCTCAGTTATTTGAGACAAGTCATGCTACAGCAAAACCACTAAGCATACTATCAAAAAGACATCAAGCATGACATGAAAAAGCCTAAGCCGCAGTCTACACAAGCTCCTTCTTGTACCACTATTTTGCACAAAGCTTTTTCTCTTTTCCAACACCATTTGAAATTTTTATAAACACCTCTTTTGATGAAAACCAATAAAGAGCAGAGGCAAAAATACACCTTGATGAAAAGATATGACAGGATCTGAACGCATATCAAGGCGAAAACGAAAACCAAACGCAGTAGCAGAAAAAGTAGAACGCTCGATTTTTAATAAGAGTGAAAACTAGAGCGTTCTTTGCAAATGAAAACGAGTACATCTCCTCCAAAGGAAATTTGTTGGGGTCCAACCATTTATTGCAGCAAACAAACAAACTAAACTAACTAAGAAAACTAAAACAACTGACGCTCCAAGAAAAACACATAGTGCATGAAGCAATAAAAATATAGTGTTTTGAAAGGTGACCTGATTTTTGCCGATGAAGAAGGGGTGCCTCGGGGGCATCCCCAAGCTTTGACGCTTGTACTTCTTGGATATTTCTTGGGGTGATGCATGGGCATCCCCAAGCTTGAGCTTTTATCCATTCTTCAACTCATCTCATCATTCTCCAATCCCTACACTTGAAAACTTCCTTCATACAAAACTAAACACAATTCTATTAGCAACGTTAGTGCAAGCATAAAATATATTCAACCTCTTTTAGCTTCAGGTTTCAACCCAAAACCACCACATATAAAGTATATACTACTGTAGCAACTTCCACAAGAGTTCCATGATAAAAAAGAACTCAAAAGAAAGCGATAAAGTGGTAAAAACAAATATTGGCAGAAATCTGTCAAAACTGAACAGCTGATAATGGACGAATTTTTGAGGGATTTTCTGTTGCTCAAATCAAAAAGTGTTCATCTAAGAAAAGTTTGGATATAACCTGGGGCATATGCACAAGAAATCGCAGGTCCAAAAGATAAACAGAGAATTTTCACGAATTTTTACGGTGCAGCACCGAAAATAGTTTCAGGACAGCAACATCCCCAAATCTTTACCTCACTCAAATTAGAGGCTTCTCTTGGCACAAAAATGAAATAAACAAGATAAGGAGCGGTCATTACAGTAGTAATGACTTCCAAGACTCAAATAAAAGAAAAATTACTGAAAAGTAAACATTGGGTTATCTCCCAAGAGTGCTTTTCTTTAACGCCTTTGAGCTAGGTGCAGAAAATTTGAGAAGATGCTCACATAAGAAATATGAATTGAAGTAAAAGAGAGCATCAAGGAGCAAATATAAAACACATTTAAGTATAACCCACTTCCTATGCATAGGAATCTTGTAAGAAAATAAATCAAAGAAGCGCATAGCCACAAGTATGGGTAGATAAAATAAGAGCAATTTCAGAACTTTCAATAAAAAGAGAGGTGTTTTAGTAACACGAGAATCCCAACAACCATATTTTCCTCTCTCATAATAATTTTCAGTAGCATCATGAACAAAATCAACAATATAAATATCACACTCACCCTCTTTTGTTAAGCATGGAGGGCGATCAAATAAGGTATTAGTTAGAGAGTTACTCTTATTGGGAGGTAGACATGGGTAGCTCCATTCTTCCTCCTCTTGGTCATCACTCTCCTCCTCTTTTTCATCCAATGAGCTTCCAGTTTCAGCAATTTCTTCTTCCATAGGCTCCTTCATGGCATTAGTCTCTTCCGTTGGAGAGCATCTATTAAGATATTTAAGAATATAGCCATTTCCTTCCTTGTAATTATCAAAGCAAAATGTAAGTATATCATAAACCTCATATTTATAAGGTGCATCATCAATATTTCTAAGCAAATAAGCAAGTTCAAATGCACCCTTCCAAGCAATAAATTCTTCAATTTGTTCCACATCATAAAGGTTATAATTTCCATTAATATAAGAAGATATGGTAACATCATCATTATACTCACATTGAAAAGGGAGGTGTTTATACCTCCTACAGCAACAAGATCTATCAAAGCAATAGGTAACATTATAAGTAGAGCACACGTTTCTAGCAATGGTATACAATCTATTGATTTGTTCCCATAAGTGTTTCCCTTTTTGTGACAAGCGGTGTTCCTCATAATAATTTTGCTGCTCTTCCGTGAACCCACCTTGCCAAAAAGATTTAGTTTCAAAGAAACCATCCATTGATAGAAAGCATGATAAAGCAAGACAATAACAGACCAACAAAAGTAACAACTACAAAGGATACTAATTTTTTTTGGGTTTTTTATATAAAAAGCAATGCAGGTAAAATAATAAAGTAAAGCAAAACAAATAACAAAGTAAAGAATGTGTGTGCGAAGAACTCCCCTCGCAGAAGTCTTCTCTCTTCCCCGGCAACGGCGCCAGAAAAGAAGCTGCTACTCGTGTGATGGCGCCAGAAAAGAGCTGTGGCGTTTAGTTGACGTGGGAGCAGTAAGTCCTTGTGCGTGGTGATGACCAGCCCGTTGGGAACCCCAAGAGGAAGGTATGATGAGTGTAGCGGCTAGTTTCCCTCAGTTAAGAAACCAAGGTTTAATGTCGATCTTGAAGAAGAGAGACGGTGACGACTGAAGGTGATGCGGACTGGCTTAGTAACACTCCAACAAGGGCGCCGTTTACGACACTTGTTGACTCGTCTTTGGCCAGCAGCAACGCGGAACCTGCACACACACAAACAAATACTTTGTTCCCAACTTGCGATGAGGTTGTCAATCTCACCGGTTTGCTTGAAACAAAGGTTATGAGTGTATCGAGTGGAAAACAGTAGTAATATGCTAGTAAAGTAAACAGTGCGGGAAAAGTAAACAGGTGATTGCAATATGATTAAAATAGGACCGGGGTCCACAGTTCACTAGTGGTGTCTCTCCATAGATAAAATAACATGCTGGGTAAACAAATTACAGTTGGGCAATTGATAGAATAAAGATAACGTGATATGTCAAGAAGATCACTATGAGATTTACTCTGGGCATTACAACAAAATACATAGACCGCCATCCAACTGCATCTATGACTAATAATCCACCCCCGGGGATATCATCCGAACACCCTAGAAGTATTAAGTTGCGAACAACAGATAATTGCATTAAGCAAAGTGTGTAATGTAAATAAAGCATATGCCCTTGAGCATATGAATGTTGTTTTCTCCCTAGTAGCAACAGCACATCTACCACCTTAGAGGTTTCTGTCACTCCCCCAGGTGAAATAGAGACATGAACCCACTATCGAGCATAAATACCCCCTTTTGGAGTCACTAGCAACTACTCGGCCAAGATAGCTACTAACAATGGAGAGCATGCAAGATCATAAACAACATAGAGATAACAAAAGATATAATTCAGTACAGCAACTTAATCATAAACACCAATATTCATCGGATCCCAACAAACCAACATCATAGAATTACATAACGGTGATCTCAATCATGTAGGGCAGCTCATGAGATCTAAACATGAAGCACATGGTGGAGAAGACAACCATCTAGCTACTGCTATGGACCCATAGTCCAAGGTAGACTACTCACTCATCGCTCCGGAGGCAAGCATGGCGATAAAGAAGACCTCCGGTGGCGATTCCCCTCTCCGGCAGGGTGCCGGGAAGAGCTTCTGGACCCTCCCGATCTTCGGGTCGACGTCGGCGGCGGATCGCGATGTATTCTAGAAAACTGATCGGGCCTTAGGTTTTTCTCGTCAGGGGGTATATATAGGCGAAGGGGCGATGTCAGAGGGGAGACCACGGCCCCTCACGTGGGTCTTCGGATGTTTGGGAGCTTCCCCGTAAAATATGACTTCAGGAACTTGTTTCGTCCAATTCCGAGAATATTTCCTGTGTATCACTTTTGAAACACAAAAACAGCAGAAAACAGGAAACTGGCACTGTGGCACTTCGTTAATAGGTTAGTTCCGAAAAATGTATAAAAGTACCACTAAGTGTAACGAAACAATAGGCAAATGGTGTAAAAACAAGCATGGAGCATCAAAAATTATAGATACGTTTGAGACGTATCAACTACAAGTAGGTATTCAAGATTAGGGTTCAACCAAAGTGGCGTCCATTCATTTTGATTTCCTTTGAATTATTGAGACAAGTTTCAAGCCCATAAAGAGCTATTATTAAATATGGGAGTTTCAAATATCTCTTGCAAGTTCATCTTGACCAAGGTCAATTCTTACAGAGATGCATTCTAAAATGTGGTTTATACTAATGGATGTAGAAAATTTCTATTTATAAAATATTTGCCTAATATTCCTAAGTTAAGATTTCTATTTAACCACATAAGAAACTTAGCATTTAAATTAAAAGGTTTTAATTTGCAAACTAATGTTATCAACAGATAGATAACCCTAAATGTGAATTTTGAAAGTTGGATTCATATTTTTCTGAATTTTATTTAATTTGTTATGAATTTTGCAAGGTTGCATAACTGCAAGTTTGTTATTTTTACCCAATTCAAAATATCAGTCTAAATGGGTTGAAAACACCGCCATTGGCTAGAGCATGTTCTAAGCTTTCCAAAAAGTATTTATTTGCTAAATTTGGATTCCTAAATCTCTCAGAATTTGAATTCGAAGTTACAGCAATTTAAACAAATACTAAAAGGTTTCTAAAAAAAACAGTAAATGGACTGGAACTATCCTAGGCCGGGGAGACGAATCTGGCCGGCCCGTTAGCTCATCTCGGGCGGGCGCTGGGAAAAAAAACTAAGCTGACAGGCGGGGCCCGCCTGCCAGGCCACTTAAAACGAAGCGGTATCGGGGGCTTCTTCTTCCTGGCGCGACTGGACACAGCGAGAGGGAGCACTGGGAGGAGGGCGGCGCTAGGGGAGCTCACCGGAGCGGCGGCGACCGGCGATGAGGATGTCTAGGCGGCGGAGGGAGTCCTTCTCGGCCACCTCCAGCAGGCGGCGTCGCGGAAGGGGGTCGGGAACGGCGGCGCTCCGCCGTGTACTGGGAGCTCCGGCGTCGAGCTCCTGGGCCACCGAGAGGGAGAGGGACGTCGTGAGGATGTCTGGGAGGTTTCTGGTGATGGCGTGGATCTTTTCAGAGAAGAGAGGTGGCATTTTATAGGCGGGAGAGGGAGAGGAGCGGGGCGGCCGGCATGGTCTGGGCATGGTGGTCACGGACGTGCTCCCGTGGCCACAGTGGCTAAGGGTCGGCGTGGGCTTGCTCTGCGGCACTATGGTGTTGTCGGGAGCTCAGTGGCGCAGTAGGGTGACGAGGGGAGCAGTGGCCAGAGGTGGGGGTCCGGGTTGTTTCTCTCCTTTTCTTCCAGGTCTCACGGCCGGGGTTTGGGCAGGGGAGACGGGGGGTCGACAGAGGAGAGGCAGGGGCACTGCTTGGAGGTCAGGGACTAGGACTAGGGCTGCCAACCACTGTTGCAAACAGTTGCTTCGATTTTGTTTGATTTCTGCCCAGAACGTGTTCGACGAAATGCCCGCAAGAAGTAAAAATTCAAATTTTTGAAATTTTCAAATTGGGTTGGTCACTATATTGGTTAGGGATTCTAAAACAATTTTTGTTAGGTCAAGAGGTGGTGTTTTTCTCCAGGGCTATTTTGAATTTGGGGGTTGTCCTATGTTTCAGATTCAATCTTTTGCAGATGTTTGAGTGGGGTTAGCATTTGATTTTTTGTTTGAAATTTGTTGGTCAAGCAAGAATATGGTTTGGTCTTGCTCAACCAACTGATCACACCCTTAGTTGAGTTTCAGATTTCTTAATCTAAGCGTCCAAAGTAGGGTAGTGGTTAACTTTTTCTAGATCATCTTTTCTTCTCTCTTTTCTTTATTTCTTTGAGTTCGGGTTTCTTGGTCCTGGTGGTTAACCTCTATTGTTTCTGTTGGTTAGGAGTGGTTTAACTAATCATTTCACAACTATTTAAAAGACACATGAAATCATAGAACAACATGTATTTAAAATACTATGTATGCATGCAATAATAGATAAAAAGTTTTATCTTGGCCCAAAAGTGTTGGTTTTCTTGGAGATGAGATGGAGTTGGGAAATGACCTCTTATTTGAATTCAAACTTTGGTAGAATATTAAATAGAGTTCCAAGTTGATTTTTGTTTCAAACTTTATTGTATTTGATTCTTTGCAACTTGTTCTTAGTTGTGGTGGAGAGATGCATGATAGTATAGTTCAAATATTGCTTAATATATAAGTGCAAAGTAGTGTAATCAGTAATTTTTTTAAGATCACTACTTCCTCTTTTCTTACTTAGGTTTTTGTGTTGCGGTTTATTTTCTTGATTCTTTTCTATTTGTTTGTGATTGCTTGACTTAATTTTGGTTTGGCCATTGACCCAAATGGGTTTAGCAGGTAACCATACACAAAATTTAATAGTTAGAAAACTCTTTCAATTTAACAAAAATCTTTATTTAAAACTTTGGGCTCAAAGGATTTGTTTTAAAACCCTTCTCATATTCTTTTTATTGGCAACATGGGAGCAAAATCTCAAATTCATAAGTTTTAAAAGACAAGAAATTAATCTTGTATTTAAAATAAAAGTTTTTGTTGTCTCCAAAATTTGGTATTTTAATAAATCCATTTATTTCTATTTCCCAAAAATTTGGGTTGTTACAATCTTCCCCCCTTAAAAAGAATCTCGTCCCGAGATTCACAAGTTGAGATTGAGAGAGATTGAGAAATTGGATCACCAGATGAGAGATAGATGAGTGGATATTTATTCCTATGGAAATGAGGATTGTGTACACCCAAAAGGTGATAAGGCCATACGGGCCAAAACACATTTTCATCAATCACATATAAATTTCAACCAACAATCACATTTTCAAAATCAAGAATGTTGGATTTAAACCGTAGGCTTTCATTAAAATGGGTCTTGCAGATTACATATCTCGTTCTCATTTTACAAAGAGATAAGCAAGACTACTAGTACCAACTAAGGATGTCTAAGGCCTCCTCTTGACTTGGGCTTCAAATGCTTGATCCAACCTGCTCTTATTACTTTATTGCTAAGAGAAACTACCGGGTACTTGGTGGCTGATTCCTAGTGATTGATCTCTTTTTCTTCTCTTCATGCCTTTGGGTTGGCGAGGTCACTTTCTGGTGTTCTGTAAGGCTGCTTCCTTCCCCTGCGGAAGTTTAGGCTATAGAGACCTTTGACACCATCTTCAATAATGACGCGGTTTCGAACTCTTCCCAGGTTGGTGTTGATAAGGTTGCCTCCTGAAGATGAAAGAACATTTGTAGGATCTTCAGAGCAACTGGGTTTGACACTTTCTTTAGTTATGACCGGATCTTGAGCGACCGGAGGTTCTGGTGCAGCGTTCAACTTTGCTGGGCACTCGTTGGAATAGTGCCCTTGGATTCCACAATTCCAACAGATGATGTTGGTCGCGTCGCCATGCTTGGGATAGGTATCCTTTGACAAGGTTCTTCCGGATCGTAGGTTTAGGTTATAGCATAGGTTAGAGGGTGCTGGAGGCTTATTTACTTGACGTCTTATCCTCCTTTCTTTCTTCTTTTGGTTACGGGCTTTCTGTTGCTTTCTATGACTGTCATGCTCTTTGCTAGTCTTGACAACTTGAGCTGCTAGCTGAAAATGCTTTTTCTTGATCTTGGATATAGCTGTCACCAGGTGATTCATGGAGCAGTTTGCTGGAACATGAGTACTACTCTCACATAAGAAGCATGTGATGTTGCTTGAAGGGCATTCCCCGGTTGGATGCTTGATGTCGCAATTGGGACAGTTGCTAGTACATTGGCTAGATTGATGACCTTCTTCTCCACAACGGCTACAAGCCTTCATACTGAGGTGATCTAGGTTGGGAATACTTTTATTGGGACAGGGACGTTTTGCGTGGAGTGCTTCTCCACAATCATAACATAAGGGTTGGGTGCAAAAATCTCCTTGCTTCTTCTTCGGAATTAGGTTCAGATGGGACCTCCTTTGGTATTCTCGGGCAATTTTATTGAGGTGAAACTCGAACTCCGAGTTGGCCTTACCTTTGTTCGTACATAACTGAGATGGTGGATTTGAGAGCATGGGGTGCATCAGAGGGGTCAAGTCCTGCAGTAGATGAGAGGGAACATCTTTCAAAAGGTTTCTAACATGGGATTGGTATGGTTTAGAGTTTAGCTTGGGCCCGAAAGACCAAAACATTTTTGAGCAAACCAGTTGTTGGGGTGGATACTACATATTGCCGAAGGGCCTATGAGCAACACATCTTAAAAATAAACCAATCATTTAAAATAATCAAGGTACTAAGCACACTTAGCAACCGTGAGGTAAGGGTAGCTCAATACCAACAATTGAGCATTTCCTATAAGTCCTATTAGGTCAAGGCTGTTGAGGTCTTCATCCTTTCTACTCACACTTTGATTTGTCTCTTGAAGTCTTTATTCTGCATACTTGACTCTCGTGGGAAGATTTCTAGGTAGCTGGAAGAAGTGTCTCTCTGTCGACGGTAGCCATCGTAGTTGATGTCAAATGTTGACGTCTTGGAAAAGATCGAGTCCACAATCTTCTAATCCATTGTTTTTGGGGCTTTATGGTGGTATCTCGTCCAAAGTATAGATTTGGAATAGATAAGGAATAGAGTAAAACAAATCTTTGAAAAGACTTTGTAAGTAAAGAGGTAAATAAATTCTTTATCAAAATCTCTTGAGAGTATAAGTTGAGAGTGTAAGGTATTTGAAGTGAATAGGATGAGGGTATAAGATTGGCTTTGGATACCAAAGCAAATAAGTTTCTTTTGTAGAAATAAGTGTTTGACAAAATATTACTTTCTTAGCTAATGATCATTCTAACTAAGGTCTCTTAAGGTCATGATAGTCCTGATACCAAACTTGTGATATCAGAGATATCATTCTCTAACGACCATGCTAACTAGGGTTTCCTAGAGTCAGCCTAGGCTCTGATACCAACTTGTAACACCCTCGAATTTATAACAAATTTGAAGTGCCCGTTATGCAATCCATCACAATCCCAGAACCATTGTTGTGATTCACATAACGTAATTGGTATCATAGTCACAACCATTAATAATAAATAAAGGGATTACATAGGTGGTCGTACAGACCAAACCTTACAAGACATCAATATGCAGCGGAATAACACTTTGGGTCCATATTGTCAAGCCTCAACCGCACAGGCAGAGCCAACAGTAGGAAACGAGCCTAATTCGCAAAGTCGTCAACGAATTCTTCCTTCTTGCTTTTTCTCCTTCAAGTCTGGCCAAGTTAATAGCCAGGGACAGAGCCATGAGTACATTGCATGCACTCGCAAACCATCTTATAAATAAACGAATAGAGAATGCATAGTTCATATAGTGGTCTAAGCTCTAGGTTCATTTGCATAAAGCAGAATTTCCTTTCAAAGATCTTTCATTTAAAATGGTAAGAAAACATTTAGCTCTTTATAAATCTCTAGATGGAATCCCCCAAATGTCAATTCTTTTGTTCACCAAGTCACCTCCATGGTCACCGAAATTCATTGTCAAGTCACCTTTCTCAATCATTTTCAAAGTAAAACCTGATAACGGCCAAGTACAACCAATCCAACCGTCCATGACCGCGGACGCGGCTATTCGAATAGTTTTACACTCTGCAGAGGTTGTACACTTTACCCACATCATCCAACTACTCATCGTGTGGGCAACTTCCCCGCATAACGACATATGCCACGACAAGCAGCCGACCATTAATGTTTCACCTGCCCGCCTTAGCATAAACACTACCGCCTAGAGATGTACCCCCCAATACCGGGGTCCAAGAAGCTGTCCGGAGTGTGCAAAGTTCCCAGCCGCTTGTCCCACCGGAATGCCACTAACCGAGGTAGAGTCCTACACCCGGTAGTCCATTTTCAATGAGGGCTCTTTGGCTTGTACCCCAACCACCTGAAAAGGAGGACAAGGCGAGCCTAGGCCGTAGCCACAGGGTGCCCTGGAAGAGGAGTCCCTGGTCGGACTTCCATTTACATTTTATAGGGTCTACACTAAGGAGAAACAAACTACTCCACTAAGCCCCGTCCCATACCAGAGTAATGTGGTCGTACTGTATGGTTGGTCCAGTATGGTACTTCACGCATTTATCATTTTTGTCAAACCTTCATGTCACCTTCACCATGTCACCATTTTGTAAATAGTTCTCAAAGTCACCCTTGGGTAAGGTTGCCCATCTCCAAGGTTTGTGTTACAAAATCATCCTTGGGCAAGGTTGCCCCTTTCCAAGGTTTTCATTTCAAAATCTTCATGATCTTCATTGGGGTTCCCACCTAGTCATTTTCCATGAATGTCTTCAGCTCAAGCATAATCCTCATGAGGGCACAAGGATCTAGGTAGGTATATTGGATAGGCTTAGCTTGATGCTCTACTTAGCATCCACTAAGGAAAGGTTTCTCAAAGGTAGGCTAAGCTTGATGCACTTGATGTCATCCACAAAAAAAGAGTTGGATGCACTTGTTAAGAAAGACATCACTACTCATTTGCAACTTGGTAACAATTATTTTAGCATGCACTTTTATTTAAAAGCAAGTAAACATGCATTATAAAACTGGGTAATGGTATGATCAAAAGATGGCTTGCCTGGCTTGGCAATGTCATAGGCTTCTTCATCTTCATCTCGGGTTGGGTAGTCTCCATCACCATTGCTTGGTTGACTTCGGGATCCATTCTCCTTACTCTCGTTATCGTCTAATCGGAGGAAAGTAAATAAGCATACAATCACCACACAATTCCCAAACAACACATATTCACTCAAATAAGGATAGTTGGGGTAAGGGAAACTATCTAGGAAGTCTATGGAGAGTGGTTTCGAAGATAATTGAGTTTCGATGGACGAGATTATTGAGTGGTTGTATCTAAGTAGGGTTTATTTATTTTGGATTATGAAAATATCTCCTACAAGTCCTGAGTTCATGGACTACAAGTAGGTATTCAAGATTAGGGTTCAACCAAAGTGGCGTCCATTCATTTTGATTTCCTTTGAATTATTGAGACAAGTTTCAAGCCCATAAAGAGCTATTATTAAATATGGGAGTTTCAAATATCTCTTGCAAGTTCATCTTGACCAAGGTCAATTCTTACAGAGATGCATTCTAAAATGTGGTTTATACTAATGGATGTAGAAAATTTCTATTTATAAAATATTTGCCTAATATTCCTAAGTTAAGATTTCTATTTAACCACATAAGAAACTTAGCATTTAAATTAAAAGGTTTTAATTTGCAAACTAATGTTACCAACAGATAGATAACCCTAAATGTGAATTTTGAAAGTTGGATTCATATTTTTCTGAATTTTATTTGATTTGTTATGAATTTTGCAAGGTTGCATAACTGCAAGTTTGTTATTTTTACCCAATTCAAAATATCAGTCTAAATGGGTTGAAAACACCGCCATTGGCTAGAGCATGTTCTAAGCTTTCCAAAAAGTATTTATTTGCTAAATTTGGATTCCTAAATCTCTCAGAATTTGAATTCGAAGTTACAGCAATTTAAACAAATACTAAAAGGTTTCTAAAAAAAACAGTAAACGGACTGGAACTATCCTGGGCTGGGGAGACGAATCTGGCCGGCCCGTTAGCTCATCCCGGGCGGGCGCTGGGAAAAAAAACTAAGCTGACAGGCGGGGCCCGCCTGCCAGGCCACTTAAAACGAAGCGGTATCGGGGGCTTCTTCTTCCTGGCGCGACTGGACACATCGAGAGGGAGCACTGGGAGGAGGGCGGCGCTAGGGGAGCTCACCGGAGCGGCGGCGACCGGCGACGAGGATGTCTAGGCGGCGAAGGGAGTCCTTCTCGGCCACCTCTAGCAGGCGGCGTCGCGGAAGGGGGTCGGGAACGGCGGCGCTCCGCCGTGTACTGGGAGCTCCGGCGTCGAGCTCCTGGGCCACCGAGAGGGAGAGGGACGTCGTGAGGATGTCTGGGAGGTTTCTGGTGATGGCGTGGATCTTTTCAGAGAAGAAAGGTGGCCTTTTATAGGCGGGAGAGGGAGAGGAGCGGGGCGGCCGGCATGGTCTGGGCATGGTGGTCACGGACGTGCTCCCGTGGCCACAGTGGCTAAGGGTCGGCGTGGGCTTGCTCTGTGGCACTATGGTGTTGTCGGGAGCTCAGTGGCGCAGCAGGGTGACGAGGGGAGCAGTGGAGAGAAGTGGCCAGAGGTGGGGGTCCGGGTTGTTTCTCTCCTTTTCTTCCAGGTCTCACGGCCGGGGTTTGGGCAGGGGAGACAGGGGGTCGACAGAGGAGAGGCAGGGGCACTGCTTGGAGGTCAGGGACTAGGACTAGGGCTGCCAACCACTGTTGCAAACAGTTGCTTCGATTTTGTTTGATTTCTGCCCAGAACGTGTTCGACGAAATGCCCGCAAGAAGTAAAAATTCAAATTTTTGAAATTTTCAAATTGGGTTGGTCACTATATTGGTTAGGGATTCTAAAACAATTTTTCTTAGGTCAAGAGGTGGTGTTTTGCTCCAGGGCTATTTTGAATTTGGGGGTTGTCCTATGTTTCAGATTCAATCTTTTGCAGATGTTTGAGTGGGGTTAGCATTTGAGTTTTTGTTTAAAATTTGTTGGTCAAGCAAGAATGTGGTTTGGTCTTGCTCAACCAACTGATCACACCCTTAGTTGAGTTGCAGATTTCTTAATCTAAGCGTCCAAAGTAGGGTAGTGGTTAACTTTTTCTAGATCATCTTTTCTTCTCTCTTTTCTTTATTTCTTTGAGTTCGGGTTTCTTGGTCCTGGTGGTTAACCTCTATTGTTTCTGTTGGTTAGGAGTGGTTTAACTAATCATTTCACAACTATTTAAAAGACACATGAAATCATAGAACAACATGTATTTAAAATACTATGTATGCATGCAATAATAGATAAAAAGTTTTATCTTGGCCCAAAAGTGTTGGTTTTCTTGGAGATGATATGGAGTTGGGAAATGACCTCTTATTTGAATTTAAACTTTGGTAGAATATTAAATAGAGTTCCAAGTTGATTTTTGTTTCAAACTTTATTGTATTTGATTCTTTGCAACTTGTTCTTAGTTGTGGTGGAGAGATGCATGATAGTATAGTTCAAATATTGCTTAATATATAAGTGCAAAGTAGTGTAATCAGTAAAATTTTTAAGATCACTACTTCCTCTTTTCTTACTTAGGTTTTTGTGTTGCGGTTTATTTTCTTGATTCTTTTCTATTTGTTTGTGATTGCTTGACTTAATTTTGGTTTGGCCATTGACCCAAATGGGTTTAGCATGTAACCATACACAAAATTTAATAGTTAGAAAACTCTTTCAATTTAACAAAAATCTTTATTTAAAACTTTGGGCTCAAAGGATTTGTTTTAAAACCCTTCTCATATTCTTTTTATTGGCAACATGGGAGCAAAATCTCAAATTCATAATTTTTAAAAGACAAGAAATTAATCTTGTATTTAAAATAAAAGTTTTTGTTGTCTCCAAAATTTGGTATTTTAATAAATCCATTTATTTCTATTTCCCAAAAATTTGGGTTGTTACATCTCCCTTCTCAGGGCACCCGAGTCTTCGGTCTTAGTCATGTCAGGCCAAAGTCTCCGGCATGACTCTGGGTCGACCTTTGGGGCTTACTTCGCTGGGTTGCGGCTGGCCTAAAGAGAATCATATAGAGTCTCTGGCCATAGCTTTGTCAGACCGGATTCTTCGACCAGAGACTTAACTGTGTCGACATATGGGGGCTTACTTCTTGGCTGGCCGAAGAGGCAAAGACAAGCTCCAATTCCTTGGCTGGAGTCTCTAGGACTCACGGCCAGAGTCTTTGGTATTTTTCACACCGGAGTCTTCGGACTTGAGACGCCAGGGTCTTCACCCAAGAAATAGCTGCAGCAATATTTCTTAGGGTTTCTCTCCAACATTCGAACATGGGATGGCTAGTGGGTGCAATTTAGTTTTGTGTAGGACAAGAATTCACCCAAGCCTTCCAATGAGCAACCCCTCTTAATAGTACGAAGTCCTAAAAAGAATATCGAAAATCTAGTCTCCGAGTTTCGATCTTTTCACCTTTTTGAGGGGTCACCGAATGATCATCGAATTAACCAAAACCTGTAACACCCAAAGCGCATAGTTAATTCACCAAGTGTTGGCAACAAACACAGAAACATGATTATAAGGAAAATGCCCTTTCAATTAGGATCAATGAAATCATCATCGGTATATTGTTGTCGCATCGCCAACTACTTAAAAAATGGTTCGCCTCAGTGAGACAATCAAGACGCCAATCAGTAGGTTTGCTCTTTGGTTCTCCATTTTAGTTGTGTGTGAAACCTAATAGACTTGCTAAATTATTGTGCAAAGCTGAAGATTCTAGTTGTTTAGAAAATAAGTATGTTTTAGAAATAATTCTACTCACCAACTTTTTTAAAAAAGAACTATGTTTTGGATATCGACACCATCTACAAACTATATTTTTGAAATTAATTTTGATCAGCATTATAGTAATAAAACCTAATTTTACTTGTTTTACTATGAAACTATTCTTCGAGACAAATATTGTATACATTTTTTACATATCCAACCTAAGTACTTTTAGAAATACTGGTGGTCAAGATGTTAAAGTTTTGACCAAAACTTCATTGAAAACATCATCATTTAAAACCGGATGGAGCAAGAAATCATCCACTAAACTGATCAGCCAAAATCACGCGAAATAAGTTGGCGTGGCCTCATCCCGGCCGCTAAAAGCGGAGAAATCAACGGCCCATAGTCGGTTGTGAGCGAGTACAAGTAGACTCGTGCCCTCGGCGGTGCTAAACAAACAGCGCTGTGTTGTGGGCTTCCGTCAGCTGAACCTCCGCGACCTAAACTGCAAAAACCTCTTCCCTCCTCTGCCCCTCTCCTCCTCCTCATCCCGCCGCCCAGATCCCTCCCCTCACTCCCAAACCCTAGCTCCGCCGCCCCGCCGCCCCGCCGCCCCGCAGCCTCCAGCCATGTCGGCGATGATGGTAAGCACGGTCGCCCCCACGAAACCCCGATCCGCCGCGCCGCCGCCTCTCTGAGGAGCTCGGCATCGGCCGATCTATGGTTCTGACTCGTTGTTCTCGTTTTCCGCAGCAACCGCAGATCATCCTCCTCAAGGAGGGGACGGACACGTCGCAGGGCCGCGGGCAGATGCTGAGCAACATCAGCGCGTGCACGGCGGTGGCGGACACGGTGCGGACCACGCTGGGGCCCCGCGGGATGGACAAGCTCATCCACGACGACAAGGGCACCACCATCTCCAACGACGGCGCCACCATCATGCGCCTCCTCGACATCATCCACCCCGCCGCCAAGATCCTCGTCGACATCGCCAAGTCCCAGGACTCGGAGGTATCCGTTCGTCTCCCCTGCTTCACTGTCAGTCGCTGTTGCTGTTATAGCAGTAACGCCCCTCAGTGTCTCTCCTTGATGCATTTCTGGTGCGTTAGGGTTTGATCCTGTTCGTGCCTCGGATGAATGAGGCCAATCTGTGCATACATCTGATCTGTAGTTTGATTTCTCTTAAGATTAGTTGTACGAAAACATGCTTTCTTGTTCGCAAATGAAAGTCTGACGGTTTTTTACAGCGTTGCCAGCTATTAATTCGGCATCAGTAGATTCGTTCAAATGCAATGACCTACCCTGTTTTGATCTGGGGACTGACTTATGAGCTCACAATGGATCTTGACCTGTAATATGTGAAATTGCTGATTCACACTTTAGCGTCATCTGAGACTGCATTTAGTGATATACTGATACCTGCTTTTTGAACTCTAATTTGCCCACTTGTTTTATCCAGGTTTTTACACAAGGGGTATTTGCTTTTATTCCGTTAACACTTTTCATGCAATATATATTCTACTCCCTTTTTTGAACTGGGTTGACCCCATTTTCCTATAATTTCGCGACAGAAACAGCAGAGTTCAACATGGAAGATGTATGTTCCACTTTGTGTACTTCTTTGATTTGATTTTTGTTCCTTGCTTCTAATTGAATTGGAAGTAATCAATTTTGTGACATTTTCACAAGGAAAACCATTTCCTTCTTTCAGTGTTTTACATTTTGTTGAACTGGTGTCTAACCACTCGATATATTAAGAAACATAAGTGTTAGGAAATAGGAACTTTATCAGTTGCGTTTTACAGCTGGTGTTATTTCTTTCCTCTTCAGCACGATCTGAGTGACCTACTGGTTTTTGCCTTTATTTTCTTGTTGGGCTGTTTTAGTAACATTAATCTTTTATGCTGCTTCTGACGCGAATGAAATTGAGACATGAGGATAACACACAGACCTTCATTTTGTCAGGTTGGCGACGGGACAACTACTGTGGTGCTTCTTGCTTCCGAATTCATGAAGGAAGCAAAACCTTATGTTGAGGATGGAGTGCACCCTCATAGTCTAATCCGTAGTTACAGGATTGCCGGCAACATGGTTTGTGACCGACATTACTTTTCTTTTTTTTAATGGCTGGATTTTTACTTCAATATAAATTCCCAGAGCTGATTCTGTTACCTGAAATTTGTGTCAGGCAATTCAAAGGGTTAAGGAATTGGCAGTCAGCATAGAGGGGAAAAGCTTGGAAGAGAAGAAATCGTTGTTAGCCAAGTGTGCTGCAACAACACTCTCGTCTAAACTGATAGGCGGAGAGAAAGAATTCTTTGCTACTATGGTAGTGGATGCTGTCCTTGCCATCGGCCATGATGACAGGCTTAACCTGATTGGAATTAAGAAGGTAATTTCCTTCAATGGCGACTTCTCTAGGATATTGAGCTTTTCTTCTATTCATTCAAAACTTAAAGTCTTTCAACATGCTAGAGATGACACTAGTACATACTGTTAGATGGTTTTCTTGCTAAGAGATATTAAACCTTGCCACTGTGATACATTATTATTTCATTAGGTTCCTGGAGGAACTATGAGAGATTCCTTCCTTGTTAACGGCGTTGCTTTCAAGAAGACATTTTCCTATGCTGGATTTGAGCAACAGCCAAAGAAGTTCCTGAATCCAAAGATTCTGTTGTTGAACATTGAGCTAGAATTGAAGTCTGAGAAAGAAAATGCAGAGATCAGGTACTTAATCGTGTCATGTCAAGCACTATTATTGTGTATGCTTTCCATCTTTTCTTTGTTGCTTTATGTAGCAGTGTCACTTGAAGCACTTCGTGTGTATGTTTTCCATCTTTGCTTATGTTGCTTTATCCACCTGGTACAGATTGTCAGACCCTCTGCAGTACCAATCAATTGTTGATGCTGAATGGAATATTATTTATGACAAGTTGGACAAGTGTGTTCAAAGTGGGGCAAAAATAGTTCTGTCGCGGCTAGCTATTGGTGATCTTGCAACACAGGTAGCTTCATCTTTATTATTGTGTTCTTCAGCTATTATGCCACTCTTTTGTATCCTAACTCAGTCCATTTTCCGTTTTATAGTATTTTGCAGACCGGGACATCTTCTGTGCTGGTCGTGTCACGGAAGAGGATTTGCAACGCGTAAGCTCAGCTTCAGGCGGAACTGTTCAGACCTCTGTCAACAACGTCATTGATGAGGTACATGCCTATTTGAATTGGTTTTGTACCTGTCGGATATTGAGCATGTGGGAATTAGGGTTCGTGGCACTGAGCACCAGTTGATTAAGCTTGTCATTACTCTTCTTTTTGAAAGGTCCTTGGCACATGTGAGGTTTTCGAGGAAAAACAAGTAGGCAATGAAAGGTTCAACATATTTAGTGGCTGCCCTTCTGGTCAGACAGCAACTATTGTTCTACGTGGTGGTGCTGACCAGGTATTCTACTTATATATATCATATCATCTCTCCTCAGTCAGTTCATAAACTGTATATAACCATAACTAAGCTATTTTTAATGCTGTGCTATAGTTCATAGAGGAAGCTGAAAGAAGTCTCCATGATGCCATCATGATTGTGAGGAGAGCTGTGAAGAATTCAACAGTTGTGCCTGGTGGTGGTGCCATTGATGTATGTCAACTTAGTCAAGCTAAAATGATTCAACCTGTCTACAGTTTTAAGCTGATTCTGTATATTTCGTGTAGATGGAGATAAGCAAGTATCTACGACAACATGCGCGGACAATAGCTGGAAAGTCTCAGTTTTTTGTGAATTCATTTGCTAAAGCTCTTGAGGTACATCTTTGTGACTTCTTCTCTGTTTTGTTTTTACCTAAATTGTCCTTCTGCTGTTTGTGTTGCACTCAAGTATGTGATTTAGTTTGACTCTGTTCTCTTTTGGTTGTGTGTGCTGTAGTAGATTATTTCACATAATAAAATGCAGTATATGGTAAATAACATTGTTGTTGGTTTGAGGGACCACCTCAACCTAGGATATAGGATTTGCTTCTTCTAAGAGGTGAAGTGGTGAAACCCAATCCATCTCCCAAGCCAGAAGTAGCTCACGTTTGCACTTAGTGTCTATCTTCCATCTAGTTCCTCACACTAAATACAGCATAAATTAGAAGTTAAGCCACTACGTAGACCCTGCACCTCTGAGTATTATAAAATATAACTGTGGCAAGTGGCTGTTGTTTGTTTAACTTTTGCTGAAACTACGAAACATGACTTCTTTAGATGGATTTTTCTTTTTTCATACTCTGATTCTTATTATTCCCTTTGGTATTGTCAGCAAGTTTCGTAGCTTCTACTTTGAACCGTAGCTTTGATATTATATTGTCTCTGCTCATTTGAAACAAACTTGTGTGCAGGTTATTCCAAGGCAACTTTGTGATAATGCTGGATTTGACGCAACTGATGTACTTAATAAGCTTAGGCAGAAGCATGCATCTGGTTTGTTCTCTTTAGCTTTATGGTGTGATGAGTTGCTTGGACAGTTCTAATACAAAGTTGTGAATCATAAACTCTCTGTTGACTAATGAGTACTTATGTTGTACCAGGTGATGGTGCTAATTATGGTGTTGATATCAACACTGGTGGAATTGCTGATTCCTTCGCTAACTTTGTGTGGGAACCTGCAGTTGTTAAGGTAATTGTGCTCTCTTTCTGGTCCTTGAGCATTTATCTATCCTCGTATTGTTATGTTGACATGTCATTGGTCACCATGTTTTTTTTGTTCAGATCAATGCGATTAATGCTGCTACCGAAGCTGCCTGCCTTATTCTGAGTGTTGATGAAACAGTGAAAAACCCAAAGGTAAGAGTAGTATCAAATGTCTATTGTACACTAGTAAAACCCCATAAACTCATTTTCATTTGTCAATTTACTTTGATAATGGTATGTCTGTATGCCGCCCAGCATGTCCATCTTGTGAACTAAATCCCCCTGTGTGCTGCCGTGCTGAGAACATTTTAGCCAATTTATGGAAAAAAGATCTTAAAGTTTGGGATTGAATAATCTAATAGAGATGCAGGTCGGTCACCATTGTATACCCACTTTAGTTCAAAAAAAAGAACTAATTTTTTCAATGGCATCATCATTTTGGAGAAGTTAGTTCATTTATTTGATCGAAAGGGTACCATATTAGTGACCCACTTGCATCTCTATAATCTAATATGTAGACCTACATGTACCGTCTTGGTGTCCGGTGAAGATCTGGTCAGAAAGATCAAACATAATTGGTCTTCATATGGTACAACTAGTGATCGTGGTGGCCTTGTCCTGATTTATTGGGTCTTTAATGCCTGTTATTTTGATCTTCTGATATCAGCTTGTGTTGTGTTTTTGTATTTGCAACCTCTGGAGGACATTTTTAGCATAGTTTTTCTGCAAATAAGTTATATGCTTACAACAGTTGTCTTTAGTATGTGTAGATTTCACATTGCATCTGGTCTATACAGCATAGTGCATACAAACTAACTGTCACTCCTTTGGTACCATACTCTAGTCGGAGAGCGCACAAGGGGACGCTGCTGCGATGGGTGGGCGTGGTGGAGGTGGAATGCGAGGCCGTGGCGGGAGGGGCATGCGCAGGCGGTAATTTTGGTCAAGTCTACCCTGTAATCTTGTGCTGCCCTGGTGGGTCAGATTTTGAGTTCCCTCTGCCGGGCCATCGGTCCTGTCATTGCCCGCATCCAGGCTTTGTGAAATTTGTATGTCAAATGTCTGTACTTCTAGTGTTGAATGTGCTAGGTTTTTGTTCGAGAGCATGAAGAGCACATGCCTGGTGTTTTTACCTATGTACTGTAGCTTTTACCAGGTTGTTATTGTGGTATTGTAGCACGTTATATGTACATTTGCTCTTGGTGATCTTTTTTTCAGCTAGATAGATATGACACTAATGATGCCTTAATAGGGCAGCTTGTTGATTGCTGCATGCTTAAATTTGTGAACACAAGTAGGCCAAACTAACAGAAATATTAGGACTCTGAGGTGGCCACTTGAACGCTTCAGGAAATGTTCAGAACGCTTTCAAAATGAAGACATTGCTTAGTCGCCATGTTTTAAGACCGTTTGTCTATTTTTCACCTTGGCTGATCAATATCTGTTTGCAACCAGAGTGCTACTTCTGTAACCCCCCTCTCAAAATTTTAAAAGCGTAGAATGGTCTTTTACTAGTGAACAGAGGAAGTATTTATGTGTACTACTATAGTACACGATTGTTTGAACATTTGAATCAACCTTCGGCTGCCCTGGTTTACCTCCAGATTGCCTCTAACATCCACACTACAGGTCCATCACCATCTCATTGCAGGCTTGCATCAGGTTCTAAATTTTCTTGACGCCTGCTGGCCCAGTCATGGTACCTGGGCAACCTTCCTCTTGGCTACGTATCTAATGCATTGCTTGTGAATTTTATGACAGTTCTTTTGCAAGAGAATGCTGTACACGTGCTTCTTCTTGCTAAGGGTGATAAAGTTTCACATATTAATTAGCACAGGAATTGGAGATTTGTCTGGTTGCAGTTTGTTAGATTTATCTGTTTTTTCTTGCACGCAAGGTGTTTGTGTTTCTGTCAAAACTTCTATCAGATGGCAGACCATAATAGCAATGCTACCTGCCATTGGGATTCAGACATATATGCATCATCTACAGCAACAGAGACATCCCAACAACAGGAAGGCCCGTTCAACTTGTACGTAATTTTTCTTAGGCCCATACTGTTGTGGAATGCAAAGCACGGCTGTCGTGGAAGTTACAGTGCGTAATTGGGCACACTTTAATTAGAGCTTATACAAGGAGATCATGTAGCTGAAGAATCGACTAAATGGATTTGAAGACAGGAAGCTTTAGAAGGGAGTACAGTAGAGTTGCTCATGAGCGTAGCTTCTTTGGTCAGATCATACGGGATTAACGAAACCTGGCTAAGTTCTCGTCCCTGCATATTCTATGAGGTGATTTTACATGACATAACTAACTCTATGATAAGGATTGAAGCATCCCAGGAGTGAGCATAGATCATTTTCCGTCTATGTTGAGCCATTGGGCTTATTCAATATAACATCATTTTGCTGTAAACACTGATATTTCTTCACTCGTGCTGATAAATCAATCCATACGCCCACGTATTTTCTGCAGTCGGACACTGATATTCCGCCCAGATATACAAGATCAGCAAAACCCATCGCCGTGATCGACCCTCGTCCCGTTGGGCCTCCCTCAGTCCCTCGTATTCTTTCAGGAATTTGATCCGCGGCCGGAGCTGGAGCTGGTGGCCGCAAATCCGGCGATCATGCTGAGAGATCTGCGCCACGCCGGAGACGCCATCGGGAACGAGCCATACACTGCCCGCTGCTAAAGTATCCCGCGGGATCGTTGGAGATTCAGTTGCAATTGGCAAGGATTCTGCAGCGCGCGCACGTGCGGCGTCGATCCTCTACTGCTATTGTCGTACACCACGCTGGCTCCTAGTCTAGATCGCCACGATTCTCGCGCGCAAGTGATCGCCGTCGGCATGTGTGCACCTGCATCGCCATCGTTTGTTTTGTGCTTCTCGCCTACCTGTGGCTGTGGGACTCCGTCGCTCACGGCTATGGGAGAACGCGAACGACCCAATTGTAGGAAAGAAAATACGCAGACTCTGTCCGAATTCTAACAAGATTGAATTTAGTTTTACAAATATATTATTTTTGGAAACGAGATAAAAAGCTTTCCCTTTTATATTGATATATAGTAGGATCCCACAAACCGAAAAAGAGAAACCTGATAAAAGAAAATTAGCTTGATATCTCTGCCAACTGTTTTGCTCCCGCCATGATCCAATTCTTGCTCTCATCTTTGATCCTTTGCAATAGTGCGGAAGGCATAGAGGATTTGTTGATAAGGATCCTGCCGTTTCTCTCTTTCCAAATCTCCCAAGTAATTAAAATGATGGCGGAATGAAGGCCCTTAGGCACACCTAGAATGGCATGCCAATATTGGAGAACGGTAGCCCGGTCAGCTCCCAAGTCCTGCATAAGCGAGGGACATGAATGCTAAGACGCCACTGCCCACCACACCCTTCTGGAGTAGCGAAACTCAAAAGCCTGGTGAGGCCATCCGAGCTTAGAAAGACGATCTGATATACTTGGGAGGTGCCCTTGCCTTCCACACCGTCTTCTCGAAAGAGGAGGAGAAAGACCTAAAAACCTGTGCGCGATAGGCCTAGCTCGTAGAATAAGATCCTTTATGAACTCATAAACTCATTTTCATTTGTCAATTTACTTTGATAATGGTATGTCTGTATGCCATTCAGCATGTCCATCTTGTGAACTAAATCCCCCTGTGTGCTGCCGTGCTGAGAATATTTTAGCCAATTTATGGAAAAAAGATCTTAAAGCTTGGGATTGAATAATCTAATAGAGATGCAGGTTGGTCACCATTATGTACCCACTTTAGTTCAAAAAAACGAACTAATTTTTTCAATGGCATCATCATTTTGGAGAAGTTAGTTCATTTATTTGATCGAAAGGGTACCATATTAGTGACCCACTTGCATCTCTATAATCTAATATGTAGACCTACATGTACCATCTTGGTGACTGGCGAAGGTCAGAAATATCAAACATAATTGGTCTTCATATGGTACACAACTAGTGATCGTGGTGGCCTTGTCCTGATTTATTGGGTCTTTAATGCCTGTTATTTTGATCTTGTTATATCAGCTTGTGTTGTGTTTTTGTATTTGCAACCTCTGGAGGGCATTTTTAGCATAATTTTTCTGCAAATAAGTTATATGCTTACAACAGTTGTCTTTAGTATGTCATTGCATCTGGTCTATACAGCATAGTGCATACAAACTAACTGTCACTCCTTTGGTACCATACTCTAGTCGGAGAGCGCACAAGGGGACGCTGCTGCGATGGGCGGGCGTGGTGGAGGTGGAATGCGAGGCCGTGGCGGGAGGGGCATGCGCAGGCGGTAATTTTGGTCAAGTCTACCCTGTAATCTTGTGCTGCCCTGGTGGGTCAGATTTTGAGTTCCCTCTGCCGGGCCATCGGTCCTGTCATTGCCCGCATCCAGGCTTTGTGAAATTTGTATGTCAAATGTCTGTACTTCTAGTGTTGAATGTGCTAGGTTTTTGTTCGAGAGCATGAAGAGCACATGCCTGGTGTTTTTACCTATGTACTGTAGCTTTTACCAGGTTGTTATTGTGGTATTGTAGCACGTTATATGTACATTTGCTCTTGGTGATCTTTTTTTCAGCTAGATAGATATGACACTAATGATGCCTTAATAGGGCAGCTTGTTGATTGCTGCATGCTTAAATTTGTGAACACAAGTAGGCCAAACTAACAGAAATATTAGGACTCTGAGGTGGCCACTTGAACGCTTCAGGAAATGTTCAGAACGCTTTCAAAATGAAGACATTGCTTAGTCGCCATGTTTTAAGACCGTTTGTCTATTTTTCACCTTGGCTGATCAATATCTGTTTGCAACCAGAGTGCTACTTCTGTAACCCCCCTCTCAAAATTTTAAAAGCGTAGAATGGTCTTTTACTAGTGAACAGAGGAAGTATTTATGTGTACTACTATAGTACACGATTGTTTGAACATTTGAATCAACCTTCGGCTGCCCTGGTTTACCTCCAGATTGCCTCTAACATCCACACTACAGGTCCATCACCATCTCATTGCAGGCTTGCATCAGGTTCTAAATTTTCTTGACGCCTGCTGGCCCAGTCATGGTACCTGGGCAACCTTCCTCTTGGCTACGTATCTAATGCATTGCTTGTGAATTTTATGACAGTTCTTTTGCAAGAGAATGCTGTACACGTGCTTCTTCTTGCTAAGGGTGATAAAGTTTCACATATTAATTAGCACAGGAATTGGAGATTTGTCTGGTTGCAGTTTGTTAGATTTATCTGTTTTTTCTTGCACGCAAGGTGTTTGTGTTTCTGTCAAAACTTCTATCAGATGGCAGACCATAATAGCAATGCTACCTGCCATTGGGATTCAGACATATATGCATCATCTACAGCAACAGAGACATCCCAACAACAGGAAGGCCCGTTCAACTTGTACGTAATTTTTCTTAGGCCCATACTGTTGTGGAATGCAAAGCACGGCTGTCGTGGAAGTTACAGTGCGTAATTGGGCACACTTTAATTAGAGCTTATACGTACAAGGAGATCATATAGCTGAAGAATCGACTAAATGGATTTGAAGCCAGGAAGCTTTAGAAGGGAGTACAATGTTGCTCATGAGCTTATCTTCTTTGGTCAGATCTTAGGGGATTAACGAAACCTAGCTAAGTTCATGTCCCTGCATATTCTATGAGCTTATTTTACATGACATAACTAACTCTATGATAATTATTGAAGCATCCCATGAGTGAGCATAGATCATTTTCCATCTATGTTGAGCCATTGGGCTTATGCAATATAGCTGGAGCTGGTGGCCGCAAATCTGGCGATCGTGCTGGGAGATCTGCGCAACGCCGGAGACGCCATCGGGAACTAGCTAGCCACACTGCCCGCTGCTAAAGGATCCCGCGGGATCGTTGGAGATTCAGTTGCAATTGGCAAGGATTCTGCAGCGCGCGCACGTGCTGCGTCGATCCTCTACTGCTGTTGTCGTACACCACGCTGGCTCCTAGTCTAGATCGCCGCTTCTCGCGCGCAAGTGATCGCCGTCGGCATGTGTGCGCCTGCATTGCCATCCTTTGTTTTGTGCTTCTCGCCTACCTGTGGGCTGTGGCTGTGGGACTCCGTCGCTCACGGCTATGGGAGAACGTATACACGTGGACAACGCGATTGATGAGAATGCCACGAGTATAGGGCAAACCATGAATTTTAATATTTACTAGCAAACATGCCCGTGCGTTGCACCGGGATAAACTAAAATTGAAATGCTCTTGCGAATTTTGTGATGACACTTCTTCTATGTGCCACTATCGAGGAAGGTGGTTATGTTTTCTCCTATCATGAGTTCACGACTAACACGAGTCATCCTAAGAACATGAGGTTGCGAAGCCCTGGCTGCATCGACCTGTAATATCCACTTTTAATGATTTTGGCCCATGCTTCTACGGTTAAGAATGCAACTGACATGGAATGAATTTGTTTGAACAAGTCAAAACTGAACCAACTGAATTCAATTGATGTGGGCACAAACTAAATAAAAAATAATAGGCCATGATAAAGCTCTTGAGATGCCAACGGCCGTCTCCGGCCAAGATACGGCGTCGGACTCCGACGAAGTCGACATAACTGCGAGAGGGCGGCTAACTTGGAACGAGGGCTTGGATCGCTCGTAGTGCTTCGTAGACCTTATAGGTATGCAACTGATCAGGTCCTCCTATTTGAGTAGGACACGAGTTCCGCACATCAAATCTGCTCGACTGTAGCCTGATCGATAAGGTTCTAAACGTTGCAGGCCAGATCGACGCGTCTCAAGCACTTGGCCGACGGAAGTCACCCAAAATCCTCTATATGCCAAGCCGTGCGGACGGGCGTACAAAATTGGGAGCTCGCCATCCTGGACTGGACCATGTTGTTCATGGACGACGACAATCTCCGCCCTTGACTTCCATGCCATGTGCCCGCCGGTCCTCGTCCCAGCCAAGCAGCATCATCCACCGCTGCGCAAGGCAGACGCCTTTGGCTTGATCAACGACCCAATGGATCGATGAGAGGCCGCGTGCAGAGCGCTCGGTGTTATCCAGGTCGCTGCCAAGGCCGGTGAGATTTGTTTGTGGTTTTAGTTATAGATCGATTCTGGGCCAGGCCGTGTAAAGGAAGACAACATACGAAATCCATGGACGAAACGCGACGGACGTACAAACATAATGGACGAACCAACCATAAAAACCTTACGTCCTTTACTATTACAATGGTTCAAAAATTAATTTAAATATATGTCCTCATGAATATGAGAAACACCTTATACTTTATACCACCCGAATATCTTTCATTTTAACCTGATTCTATTTGCATACGTTTGTTGGGTTTTATCTCAATGTTATTATCAATTCAATCATATCGATACATATATCAATTTTTTTTTGTGGATATCCAAGAGTACAAAATATCATGCATAAATTGTTGAGCTCATAACAAAATCGCATAATATATATATTTGCTAAATTACATGGTAAGATCACTAAATAGATATTTTTATGCATTATAAAAGAAGTTGGCTCACAGGAAGAGAATTTCTCGGTACCTTTTAGAAAATTGAAGGGGCCTGCATCAATTTGGAGCCGCTACCTTACGAATCGTTGGTGTGAGCTACACATGCAGATGTGTAGTATAGAGAAGCAGCACCAAATAATATTGACCTCCAATGAATTGCACAGACAAAAGCGTGAAACAAGGCTAAATTTAAAATACTGGATTAGCCAGCCGTAGCATGTAGATGAGTAGAAGCGACAATCAAGAGAAAAAACTCTACACCAGGCTGCTACACCATGTTACTGCGTGAGGATGGCACAGGAGAACATGCAGGTTGCCCCCTGGAGACGCAGAGAACACAGGCGATGCAGATTGGCTCGAGGCAAAGGCGTTGCCTACTTTGGCTTGAGCGACGTATAACAAATCAATCGGAGCTAGGATGGGGAACAGGTCGGCCGCCTCCAAATTGAAACTGAAAATTCTTCGCCAAACAGATAGTTCCAGCCTTCTAGCCCCTGCACACGCAGACGGCGGGATTTCACAGCTCCAATTGGCGGAGATCAGTATATCGAGGTTGAGAGAGAGGAGAGATCGCCGGTCTTTGAGCTAGTGGCGACGGGGAACAGAGGCTCCCTGGGAGAGTCGAGTCAGCTCTGTCTCGCTCTGGTCTCTAGACCTTTGGCTAGCTCGGTAAGGTACGGGAGCCGACAAACGAATTGTTAATGGGCCTGGCCCATGCGGGCGATGGACGAAAAAACGACGGAAACAGTACAGACGGACGAACCAATCATAGACGGACGAACCAACCACGGAAACATTACATCCTTTATTATTAGGTAGAGACTTGCAATACATTCCATATCTTGAGAGAAACTAAAGTAAAGAAACAACAGGGGGTAATTCTGAAAATTGACTTTGAAAAGGCCTATGATAAGGTGAACTGGAATTTTCTTCTGGACTGTTGCAAACAAAAAGGTTTCAGTGAGAAATGGCTGACTTGGATCAGTAATGCCATGACTGGGGGGAATCTTAGTGTGAAAGTGAATGATTGCATTGGCCCTTATTTTGCCAGCTACAAAGGAGTCAGACAAGGTGATCCTTTTGCTCCATCCCTGTTCAATGTTGTTGTTAACTATTTGGCCAAAATGATTCATACTGCCCAGCAGAATGGTCTAATCTCTGGCCTGGCAGATAATGTGATTGAGGGTGGATGTTCTATCCTGCAGTATGCTGATGACACAATCCTGCTTATCAAAGATGATGTTCAAAGTGCTAGGAATTTGAAGCTCCTTTTGTATACTTTTGAAAGCATGTCTGGTCTCAAAATTAACTTTGAAAAAGTGAAGTTCTGTTAATCCAAGAGGATGATGAGAAGATGTTGTTCTATGCCAATCTTTTTAACTGTCAGACTGGATCTTGGCCTATCAAATACCTGGGTACTCCTGTTTGTGCCAGAAGAACCACAGTAGCTGAAATGAAATTTGTGGAAGAAAAAATTCAGCAAGGAATGGAAGGATGGATGGGTGGTGCAATGTCAATTGGTGGGAGAGTAACTAAAATTGATGCTTGTTTGTCAAATAGTGCAGTCTATCAGATGTCCATGCGCCTGCTTCATAAATCAAACATTGATGGTATGGAGAAACCAATCAGAGCTTTTCTGTGGGCCAGTTACAGAGGAAAGAGAAGATACCATCTGGTGAAATGGAAGTTGATCTGTACCCCTAGAAGCAAAGGGGGCCTGGGTATCAAAAACCTTCACAGATTCAATATAAGCTTGATGTGTAAATGGTGGTGGAAATTAGAGCATGACACTGGTCCTTGGCAAGATTTCATGTGGAAGAAATATTTAATCAATTCCTGTGTTTTTTCTGCCAAGCATAAAGCTCATGACTCTGCACTTTGGACTGATATGCTGAAAGTTAAAGACATTTATCTTAGTGGGAGATCTATGAGAGTCAATAATGGGGAGAGAACTCACTTCTGGGGAGATGCCTGGTGTGGTTCTACTCCTTTGAAGGATAAATATCCTCTGCTCTATAATTTGTGCAATGAGGTTGATATCACTGTGGCTGCTGCTGCTGCTGCCAGAAATTGGTTTTTCACATACAGAAGATGGCTTTCTGCTGAACTCTTAGTTCAAGATGGTGAAATGAGAGACAATCTGAGCAGAGTTGTGTTAACACAGGAGGTTGATGTGCCAGTGTGGGATTGGACCAAAAATGGTCAATTCATAGTCAAATCTGTTTATAAAGATCTGTCCAAGGCCGGAATTGATAGATCTTTCAAGCACTTGTGGAAAGCCAAAATCCCTCTGAAAATCAAGGTGTGGTTGTGGCTCATCTGGCATAATGCCATTGCAACAAAAGATACAATGCTGGAGAGAGGTTGGACTGGTAATCCGTTCTGTCAGTTCTATAGGCAAAAAGAGTCAATTCTTCATCTTTTCTTTTCCTGCCCTGCGGCTAAATTTGTCTGGAGTTGTGTAGCCAAATCCATTGGTGCTAATACCAAACATGGGATTTTTTCCCAGTTCTTTTGGTGGTTTCCTAAGCATGTCCCTGCCAGCAGGAATGTTCAAATTCTCGGGGTTGCAGCAATCTGTTGGGCTATTTGGAAGCTTCGCAATAGATCTTGCTTTGAAGGGAAGTTGATAAAAACTCCAATTGAACTAATTCATTATGCTACTGTTTTCATGAACTATTGGGCAGGTCTTAACTCTGTTGCAGATCAACACAATATTAGCCGTGGTGCGGGGAATCTGATCAACGCTGCATAGTCCGTGCAAGGTGATGGGAGAGGAAACAATCTCAGAATTGAAGCTGGTGCTACCAATCAACATCCTGATGATGGTTGAACGGATCGTATGGGCACCTAGAGGGGGGGGGGTGAATAGGTGCTACTCAAATTTTAATTCTTTTTCAATTTAGGCTTGACACAAAAGGTAAATTCTCTAGATATGCAACTAAGGTGAATTTACCTATATGACAACTAGCAAGCTAAGCAAGATACAAGATATAAAGGCAATAAAGGATAGAGGTAACCGAGAGTGGAGCACACAGAGACACGGATGTAATTCCCGTAGTTCCTTCCTTTTTAGGGGAAGTACGTCTACGTTGGAGGGGTGTGGTTGCCACAAAGGCCTAACCAACGCCACAAAGGCTCACCCTATTCTCCGGTGCAAGCTTCCGCCACAAAGGCCTAGCTCACTTTCCACTAAGGGATTCCTCAAGGCGGAACCGGCCTTTACAATCTTGGGGCACGCATCCACAACCGAATTGGAGGCTCCCAAGCACAACACAATGCTGTCAAACAACAAGTAGCAAGATATCAAATACACAAACAAGGTCTTGGGACACAAGGGAACCCAAGACACAAGGGCCCTCAAGCAAATGAGAGGGGAAATCAAATCGCTTCGGTGAGGATGTAGATGAAGGCCTTCTCCTTCGATTCTCCAAAGATCAAGAGCTTTGGTGGGTTGAGGGAGGAGATCTAGTTGATTTGGTGGCTCCAATAATGGTGTTCTTCAAGCTTGGGACGAGCAGCTCTTTGGGGAAGAAGGTGGGGGGGTATTTATACCCCCCCAAAATCTGACCGTTGCCAGCCAGGAAAGTCCGGCTAAAGCCGGAGTTAAGTCTGGCTAAAGCCGGTCACACCGGCTAAAGCCGGCCTCTACACCGGCTAAAGCCGGTCTGAAAAATCCGGCCCTGCCGGAATAAGCCGGACAAATAGCCGGGTTACTCCAGAGGCGCAGAGCTTCTTCCGAAACTGGGTAGTCCGGCTATAGCCGGTCTGGGGACCGGCTAAAGCCGGCCTTCCTGGCCAACCTTCATATAAAACCTCTCCCAGAGCATATTAGCACCATTTCCTCAAGAATTTCCTCTGGGCAATGATAATTATCAAGTGTAACATAGGAAACCCAATATCTTGTGCAAGAATATAATAAAATCCTGCAAAGCATAATCACCACATTAATAGATAATGTATTGTTAACAAATGCCAAAATCAATTAGGCGGGAAATGCTCTTTCAATCTCCCCCTTTTTGGTGTTTGATGACAATACATAATTTTGCATGTTTCAAACGATATAAAATATAGACGGAGCTCCCCCTTGGTATGTGCCTTATTTTAAGTTTGTATTTGAATACAAAGACACATCAACAACAAGAACTCCCCCTAGATTTTATAGTGTGATCCATATGTGCACAAGATATATAATAATAGCACATAATCAATAAACATATGATATGACAAGATATATAGCAAGTAGGAACAACAAAGATAGTCAATAAGTCTACTACACATAATAATAGCACATAGTTCAACGCATAGTAGTAGAAGATAATCCAACTAGAGTTCAACCATGGGACACAAGCGAGCAGGCACACGATAAGAGCTTGTGACCCAACCAAATCCAAATGGAAAACCAACACAAATCCAAATGGAAACACATGCAAATGGGAAATTCTCCCCCTTTGGCATCAAGACGCCAAAAAGGGAGACAACAACACGAGATCACTCCTCATAATCATCGAAGTCCTCATCTTCCTCATCATCATCTCCTTGATCATCATCTTCTTCCTCTTCATCATCATCACCATCTCCTTCTTCATCTTCTTCATCAATGGCTTCCTTGCCCTTGGAGGTGACTTCGGCTAACTCCTTCCAATCAAAAGATGATCCCTCATTCCACTTGCCAAAGGAGAAAGTTTCCTCAGACGGGTCTTGCTCTTGGGATTCTTCTTGAGTGCTAGCTCCTTTGCCCTTCTCCACAATCCTCAAACGAGCATCCAACTCTCTTTGCTTCTTGTGAATGTGCTTGCGGTCCACATAGTCCTTGTATTGAGTTTGACGCACATCATTGTTCATGCAGAACAACGCTCTTTGCCACCACTTGAGCTTCTTCATCTCTTGACCCATTCCACCACTTGGTGGATCCGCGTTCTTCCTCCTACAACCACTAGCATAGCGGTTGCCACCCAACACATCGCTCGAAGAGGGAAAAGCACTTGAGGTGCTAGACACCAAATGAGCGGTCTTCTTGTAGAGCTTGTTGGGCTTGTGCACCTCTAACTCTTCATCTAAAAAATCTTGCTCAATCTCAAAGTCTCCTTCAATGCCTCTGTCAATGATAAGCCTCATGATAAATGGAGCATAAGGAGGGATTTTCCTGTCAAGCATAGCAATCTTCATCTCCATGAAGATAAAGTACATCACATCAAGCTCCATCCCTTCACATTCCCTTTCGGCCTCAAAGACAAGACGGGGATGGTGGAGTAGATGCACAAGACCACCTCTGATAGAATCATTGTTGCCCCCACTTGGAGCAATGTTGGCACGAAACATCCGAAGCAAAATATCATAGAGGGGAAGGAGATTTGCAGTCTCTCCCGCTTTGCCCCCGGGACCATAGAGACACTGGATTTTCCTCTTGTTGTACTCTGTGGTGTCAAGATGCAAATGAGCACCTCTAGGTCGATGAATGCCATCAAACCTATAGCCCAAGAGCTGCCCGAAGCGAGAGATGGTAGAGCTCTTCCGCACTTCACCTGACATCCAAGTGAAACCAACCTCATCCCGAGTGTCAAACTCCAAAGTGGCAAAGAACTGCTGGATCAAACGAGGATTATAGTCTTGTCTGAAGACCATCAACTTGTGCAAACCCAACTTCTGAGTGACCCAGAGAGCATCAGCAAAGTACTCATCCCTGGACAACGATGTAATGTTGGTGAACTTCATGGGGCAAACCTTTGTGCTCATGGTCTCATAAACCTGCTCATAGATCCTCTGATGCTCTGACCGGTAAAAGGAACCACTGTCGATGTCCCTAGGCATGGCATAGAACTTCTGTTCACGGAACTCACGGTACTCTTGCTTGGACAACTTCTTGAGATCACCAATGTTAGCAAACAGAGATTTCTTCTTTCGTTCTTCCAACCTCTTCTTCTTCATAGCAGCGGTCATACGTGCATCGTGATGTTCTTGACGGCGGGCAAGAGAAGGATCAACATAGCGAGACCGCTTGGGTCGAGAACCACGTGTGAATAGCACATAGGTAGAAAGCATATAGGATAAGCATGCATGCCAGAAGAACAACGACAATAGCCCAGAACGAAAACATGGAGCAAAGTGGTGATCTACACCGGCTATTTCCGGCCTGGCGCCGGCTTTAGCCGGTCTGACCGGCTTTAGCCGGCCTGACACCGGCTATAGCCGGACCAGATGAACACAGCGCGAAATATCACGGGTTGGCCACCAAACTGCTTCACTGCCTTCGATCTACACTAAGCCCAGCAAGGCCAAAGAACCAAACCTCCCAATGTACCAAGAAATACCCAAGAATTTCTAACCCTAACCCTAGAGAGCACCTAGGGAGAGAGAGAGAGAGGAGGGAAGGGTACCCTGATCCATGGGAGAGGCGCCGGAGAAGAGTGGCCGGCCGGAGAGGGGGCTCCGGCGGCCGGAGCGACGAGGAACGGCGGCGGCGGCTGCGGTCTAGGACGTGGTGGCGGCTGGAGAAGAGAGAGCGTGGGGGGAAATGAGGTAACCCCTCACCCCACAGCCCTAAGGAGGAAAAAGCCGTGCCCTCGCAGAGGCCGGCTTTAGCCGGTGTAAGGACCGGCTATAGCCGCCCCACCGGCTATTTCCGGACAAAGTCCGGCAATAGCCGGCCTAGATCGCCAAAGACAGGAAAACTGGAATATGAAATTCTGGACATGCAAGAGAGAGATGCTTTGGCTTTAGATAAGTGGGTTTAGGATAGAAAAACATGTAAGGAGTGGTTCTCGACACTTGACATTACAAACACAAGAAATCTTTGGAAAATCCAATGCAAGTGCCTTCCCATATCAAGGATAGAGACAATGACGAAAAAAGGCTCAATAAAACTCAAATAGAATTTGCAAGGAATCAACTCTTCGAAAAGAAGAGGTCGGTGGCCGAGGCCACCATGTATGAGTGATATGGCATTGGACCGCGAAGATGTATCTTGGGTCCATAACCAATACTCGTCATTGAAACTCATATATCACAAAAATGATAGAAAGAGAACAATTTTGTTACTATCGGCATTATGGGGGGAGGGATAGCCCAATTGATTAGGACCGCACTCCCCCTATTTCCATGCCCACACCTAAACCAAACAAGTATTGAAAAATAGGTGTATTTGCAAGATGCTCAAGCCACACTCCTTGAATCAATGATATTTAGCTCATTCCTCAAATATCCAAATCTTGCTTCATCAAGGGGCTTCGTGAATATATCGGCAAGTTGATCCTTGGTGCTCACATATGCAAGCTCAATATCACCACGGGCAACATGATCTCTAATAAAATGATTCCGGATCTCAATATGCTTGGTTCTTGAATGTTGCACCGGATTATAGGCTATCTTGATAGCACTCTCATTGTCACATAAAAGAGGCACTTTGTCACAATTGACACCATATTCCTTTAAAGTTTGCCTCATCCACAACAATTGAGTGCATCCACTTGCGGCGGCAATGTATTCGGCTTCGGCGGTGGAGAGAGATATACAATTTTGCTTCTTAGAAGACCAACACACCAAAGACCTACCAAGAAATTGGCAAGCTCCGGAGGTTGATTTCCTATCATCCTTGTCACCGGCCCAATCCGAATCCGTGAAGCCACAAAGATAGAAATCCGAGCCTTTGGGATACCAAAGCCCATAAGTTGGGGTATGAACCAAATATCGAAAGATTCTCTTAACCGCCATAAGGTGGCTTTCTTTAGGAGCGGCTTGATACCTTGCACACACACCTACACTCAACACAATATCGGGTCTAGATGCGCAAAGGTAAAGCAAAGAACCGATCATAGAACGGTATACCTTTTGATCCACATCTTTACCATTGGGATCAAGTTCAAGATGACATTTTGTGGCCATTGGTGTGACGGCCCCATTTAGTTCCTTCATCTTGAACCTCTTGAGAATGTCTTGGACATATTTGGCATGATTAATGAAAGTCCCTTCTTTCAATTGCTTGATTTCAAAACCAAGAAAGAACTTCATTTCGCCCATCATAGACATCTCGAACCTATCGGTCATAAGCTTTGAAAATTCATCATTAAAAGCTTTGTTAGTAGAGCCAAAGATAATATCATCAACATATAGTTGGCATACGAAAAGCTCCCCATTGACCCTATTAGTAAAAAGAGTGGGATCGATTTGCCCAACTTCAAACCCACGGTCTAACAACAACTCCCTAAGGTGCTCATACCACGCACGTGGGGCTTGTTTAAGGCCATAGAGTGCCTTATGGAGTTTGTAGACATGGTTCGGGAAGTTGAGATCCTCAAACCCCGGGGGTTGCTTAACATACACTTCCTCTTTCAATGGACCATTTAGAAAAGTACTTTTAACATCCATTTGTTGCAACTTAAAGTTATGATGAGTGGCATATGCAAGAAGGATACGGATGGACTCAAGGCGAGCCACGGGAGCATAAGTTTCTCCAAAGTCAATCCCTTCCAATTGAGAGAAACCTTGAGCAACCAATCTAGCCTTGTTCCTCACAACAATTCCATGCTCATCTTGCTTGTTCTTGAATATCCACTTTGTGCCAATCACATTGCGGCACTCCTTTGGCTTCTCCACTAACACCCATACATTATTGCGCTTGAAGTTGTTGAGTTCTTCATGCATAGCATCCAACCAATCCGGATCTTCAAGAGCTTCAAATACTTTCTTGGGTTCAACCATGGAGATATAAGCATGATGAGAGCTAAATTGTGCCAATTGACGTCGGGTTGACACTTTGCTTCTTAAATCTCCAATAACCCTCTCAAGGGTATGACCTTTACGCTCCAAATCCCTTTCAACTCTTTTCTTGCGACGGGCTTCGATCTCCTCATTTGACCTTGGAGGAGTCACTTGATCATCTTGATCATTTTGGTCCCCGTCTTGACCATCAAATTGACCTTGATCATCATTATCTTCAAGAGTAGGTTGATCTTGGTCTTGTGAAGAATTGGGGGCGGTTGAGATAACCGGAGAGGATGGTGGTGCCCCTTCTTCTTCATGAAGGTCCTTGTCTTGTTCTTCGGTTGGTGCATTAGTTGCTACCTTGGGAGAGGCTTGTTGAGCTTGTGAAGATGAAGGCTCCACTTGAGTAGAGCATAGTCCTTCTCGGTCCGCCACAAGGTGTCCCTCAATGGGGCAGAAAAATCCCACGCCCATTCTTCCTATGGCTTCTCGAGGTATTTCATCATCTACATCACAAGAAACAACATCTCGCCCCCCTTGGGAGCCGTCATTCTCTTCGAATACCACACTACAAGATTCTTCAACACGTCCGGTGGACTTGTTGAAGACTCTATAAGTGTGGGATTCGGCACCATAACCAACAAAAATACC
Organism: Dactylis glomerata; assembly: GCA_007115705.1. Taxonomy (NCBI): domain Eukaryota; kingdom Viridiplantae; phylum Streptophyta; class Magnoliopsida; order Poales; family Poaceae; genus Dactylis; species Dactylis glomerata. Next base: position 2,766,191 of record QXEO01000547.1, on the reverse strand, counting down.
TTCTATTGTTTTCGGATCAAATTTACCTAAACGAACTCCTTTTCTTTGAAAGAAACACTTACACCCGAAAACTCGGAAGTAGGAGATGTTGGGCTTGCTTCCGGTGAGTATTTCATATGGAGTCTTGTTTAGGCCTTTGCGGAGGAAGAGCCGGTTTGAAGAGTGACAAGCCGTAGAGATGGCTTCGGCCCAAAAGTTGTATGGAGACTTAAACTCTGCCAACATGGACCTAGCCATATCCATAAGAGTCCGGTTCTTCCTTTCGGCTACACCATTTTGTTGAGGGGTGTATGCAGCGGAATATTGATGACGAATCCCCTCATCACTAAGAAATCCATTTAAGGTGTAGTTCTTGAACTCGGTGCCATTGTCACTTCTTATTGCCAAAATAGTTTGCCCATGTTGACGTTCAACTTCCTTGGCAAAGTCAATGACGGTTTGTTGAGTCTCACTCTTATGCTTGAAGAAGTAGACCCAAGTATACCTTGAATAGTCATCAACAATCACCAAGCAATATTTCTTCCCACCAAGACTTGCATGAGAGGGAGGACCAAAAAGATCCACATGAAGGAGCTCCAAGATCCTCTTGGAAGAAATGATAGTCTTGCTTGGGTGGGGAGAATCATGCATTTTTCCTAGAACGCAAGCCCTGCAAACACGATCTTTGGCAAAAGAAACATTCTCTTTTAGTCCGAGTATGTGGCCACCCTTGTGAAGGCTTTGCAAAGTTCTCATATTGACATGGGCTAGTCGGCGATGCCAAAGCCAACCCACATCGGCCTTTCCAAATAAACACATTGCACTTGTAGTGGTTTTCCCCGAGAAGTCCACCACATACAAGTTGTTTTCAATGTGCCCAACGAAAGCGACCTTTAGAGACTTGCTCCACAAGAGTACCACAATTTTATTATCAATGAAGACGGCAAAGCCCATCTTACCAAGTGCACGAACTGAAAGTAAATTGTAACCTAGGGTCTCAACAAGCATGACGTCCACAAGGGAAATATCCGGTGCGACCACCACCTTGCCAAGACCCAATACCTCGGATTGTGACATGTCTCCATAAGTGACGGTAATGTTGTTGTCATTAGGCCTCATCTCCGTCATAATCTCCTTGCTTCCGGTCATATGACTTGTGCATCCACTATCAAGCACCCATTTTGATCTACCGGAAGCATAGTCCTACAAGAGATTATTGCTTGGTTTTAGGTCCCCATTTCTCAATGGGTCCTCTTTTGTTAGCAACAAGGGTCTTTGGAACCCAAATAGACCAAGCAACATAACCATCATTTGGACCAACATATTTTGCATAAACATCACCATAATAATCACGAAATAAAACATAGTGAGGGTTAGCAATTCCCGCATGATCATCATGAGTGGCTTTGCCACCCACAATAGGATCCTTCTTTGCTTGTGCGGGCTTGGCCTTCTTTTTCTTGTTCTTCTTCTTCTTCTTCTTCTTCTTTGAGACAAAGCCAATCCCCGTTTTATCACCAAATGCCTTTTGCTTACTCAAAAGGTCATTCAAGTTTTTCTCACCTATGGAAATGGAGGACTTGGCAAGCTCATCTTTCAACCTAGCATTTTCTTCAATAACATTTGCATGATCACAAGTAGAAGTAGAAGAACTAGGCACATTATTCTTAGTCAATTGAATTTGAAGTTGTTCATGTGACTTGGTAAGAATAGAGTGTTCACTTTTCAAGGCCTTGTGAGCCTTGTCAAGATCTTCTAAATCCTTAACAAGTATATCATGACCAACACCAAATTCAACCTTTTCCTTTTTAAGCATTTTTACTTTAGCACGAGCATGGTCACGCTCTTTAATGAGTTTGGAAACAACTTCATTATTAGCTTCCTCAATGGAATCGAGCTTCTCTTCGAGAGTTGCTCGTTCCTCTTGCTCTTCTTCAAGAGACTCGGTTAGTGAGGCAATATCTTGAGCATATTCTTTTTCAAGCCTCATTTGTTCATCTAGTTTTTCAAGAGTTTTACCATATTGGCTCAATAGACGTTCAAAGTGAAGCTTGTGAACACCATCTACACTAGACACATAATCATCAAAAGCAACAATTTCTTCCTTTACTTTAAGACTAGCAAGATCATTCAAGGGAGCATCATTTGTCTTAGAGGAAGAGAAAGATGTGGGTGATACCTCGGAAGACTTGGCCATAAGGCACTTGACGTTCTTGACAAGAGAGTCCTCATTGGGGGATTCAAAGAGTGATGTGGAGGAAGTGGAGGTGGTTGCCATTGTGGCCATCTCACTAGTTGTGGTTTCTTCTTCATCACTCTCACTTGCGGAGTACTCTTCTTGAGTCAAGAACACAAACTTTTGTTGTTTCTTCTTTGGTTCACCCTTCTTCACGAATGGCTTCTTGGATGGTGACTTGGTCTTGCTTTTGAAGATGAGCTTTCCACCATGGTCTTCTCTCTTCTCATAAGGGCACTCGGCAACAAAGTGAAATCTATCATTGCAATTGTAGCATGTCCTCACCCTTTGACCATTGTTGTCATTCCTTTGATAGCCACTTGACTTGCTTCTTCTTTGATTGTCTTCTTTAGCCTTGTGTGGATCAACCCAAAAGGTTTTTCCATAGAAGGCCATATGCTCATTGTACTCATGTATTATGTCCTCGGGACACATCTCAAGCCTTGCTTCAATGCTTGCTTGAAGTGGAACCTCTTTCTCAACCACACTAGCTTTTAATGCAAGATTGGAGCTTCTTTGCATTCCTATGGCACGAGCACGAGCATCTTCCGCATTTTGTGCGGAAACCTTGTAGGCTTGAATCTCTTGCATCACTTGATTGGAGGTCATCTCATTGAAGTTGTGCTTTCCTTGAACACTCTTCACATCCGCGGGCTCATATGGAGTGAGAGCAAGAATGTACTTCATCTTGATCCACTCATCATCAATATGGTGAGCACCGAGGTTCTTGAAGGTGGTAGCAATAGCCTTGAGTCTTCTATATATCTCTTGATGATCCTCACCATCCATCATGAAGAATCCCTCCGCTTGATTTGAGAAGGCAATATATCTTGTTTTCTTCATGCTCTCATTGCCAACAAAGACGTCGGAGAGTCCTTGCCAAGCTTCTTTGGCGGTGGAGAAGTGTTGGATGAGAGGCAAGTCCTTGGGCCCAACGGCGACTTGAATCATGTGGAGAGCGGTGGCATTGAGTTGACTATTGACCGTCTCTCTTCTTGTCATGTTGGTGGGATCCACGGCCTTGAATCCTTCTTCAACAATCCTCCAAAGCTCAATGCAAGAACTGCGCATATGAGAGATCATTTGATATTGCCATTGACCAAAGTTTAATGCATCAAGCTTAGGCGGATCACCTCTATGGTTAATATGAGGATGAGGAACCGGCGGGTCGGGTGAATACCAATGTGGGTATTCACCTTTCCCGTCGCCCTTGGTGGAAGACTTAGCATCGCCATTTTTGTCGGCACCCTCCTCATCTATCCCCACATTCTCCACTTGTGGAGTAGCGGGTTTTTCCGGAGGTGGAGAAGCATTAGTAGTTTTAGCTTGCATGAGTTGCGCTATCATTTCACGCAACTCACTTATTTGAGATGTCATGGAAGTCATGGATGATTCCAAAGATTTGAACTCATCCATAGAAACTTGACCCGAGCCCTCTTTAGGTGGAGGATCCATACTCTTAGGCGGTTAAGCCCGAATTAAGAGCCGAGGCTCTGATACCAATTGAACGGATCGTATGGGCACCTAGAGGGGGGGGGGTGAATAGGTGCTACTCAAATTTTAATTCTTTTTCAATTTAGGCTTGACACAAAAGGTAAATTCTCTAGATATGCAACTAAGGTGAATTTACCTATATGACAACTAGCAAGCTAAGCAAGATACAAGATATAAAGGCAATAAAGGATAGAGGTAACCGAGAGTGGAGCACACGGAGACACGGATGTAATTCCCGTAGTTCCTTCCTTTTTAGGGGAAGTACGTCTACGTTGGAGGGGTGTGGTTGCCACAAAGGCCTAACCAACGCCACAAAGGCTCACCCTATTCTCCGGTGCAAGCTTCCGCCACAAAGGCCTAGATCACTTTCCACTAAGGGATTCCTCAAGGCGGAACCGGCCTTTACAATCTTGGGGCACGCATCCACAACCGAATTGGAGGCTCCCAAGCACAACACAATGCTGTCAAACAACAAGTAGCAAGATATCAAATACACAAACAAGGTCTTGGGACACAAGGGAACCCAAGACACAAGGGCCCTCAAGCAAATGAGAGGGGAAATCAAATCGCTTCGGTGAGGATGTAGATGAAGGCCTTCTCCTTCGATTCTCCAAAGATCAAGAGCTTTAGTGGGTTGAGGGAGGAGATCTAGTTGATTTGGTGGCTCCAATAATGGTGTTCTTCAAGCTTGGGACGAGCAGCACTTTGGGGAAGAAGGTGGGGGGGTATTTATACCCCCCCCCCAAATCTGACCGTTGCCAGCCAGGAAAGTCCGGCTAAAGCCGGAGTTAAGTCCGGCTAAAGCCGGCCTCTACACCGGCTAAAGCCGGTCTGAAAAATCCGGCCCTGCCGGAATAAGCCGGACAAATAGCCGGGTTACTCCAGAGGCGCAGAGCTTCTTCCGAAACTGGGTAGTCCGGCTATAGCCGGTCTGGGGACCGGCTAAAGCCGGCCTTCCTGGCCAACCTTCATATAAAACCTCTCCCAGAGCATATTAGCACCATTTCCTCAAGAATTTCCTTTGGGCAATGATAATTATCAAGTGTAACATAGGAAACCCAATATCTTGTGCAAGAATATAATAAAATCCTACAAAGCATAATCACCACATTAATAGATAATGTATTGTTAACAAACACCAAAATCAATTAGGCGGGAAATGCTCTTTCAATGGTAATTCTGGAGCTGATCAAGATGCGGGCGCTGGAGATGATGTTGACGCCGCTCGCTGATTCTACCTCGTTGGAAGACCGATTGCTTCGACTTGCTTTCTCTTACCGAGAGTGGTCTGTTTCACCCTCTCTGGTCCTTTTGGCTGTAACTAAGGCTCCTTTGGTTTCGATCTGTAAAACCTCTAAGCTGTAGATACGCTAGCAGTAAGCGGCGTTTTTCCTTTTCCTAGCTCAGACTAAGCGATACTGCTAAGACTCGCGCTTTTCTTTTGTTGGAACCTTTGTAGCTCTGGTTTCCGTTTATCAATGGAAATTCGAGCCCCCTGGGGGGTTATCGCGGTTAAAAAAACATTCCATATCTTGCAAAACAGTGTATTGCTAAATGTACACTCTATTTTATTGTACAAATTAAATTGTAAAAAAAACCATATATGTGCCCCGTTCTAAGAAGTTTGCTGTTGTGTGGCCAATAATAAGTTACGAGTAATCCACAATTTCTCCGGTCTTAAATGTCGAGTTCTAGAAGAAAAAAGTCCTTTTTTTGCGGGGGCAGAAGAAAAAGGACTTGAGCTACAAGGCTTTATCGAGCACACGCATTAGCATTATCACCATAGATATATAAGCATGGCTTCAAACGAGAGAAATATAATAGATACTAGCATAATACCCGTGCGTTGCTACGGATAAACAAAATTCCTGGTTAGTTCAAATAAATATAAAAATCATTATTTTAGTATCATTAATATGTTCACGTCAAGCTAGTTTTTGAAGGATCTAAATAAAATATGTTGACGTGAAATTGTTACATCGAGCTTTATCATATTCATGTCTTACGTGATTTCTACTCTCTTACCATTTCAAATTAATTTTTTGTAGTTTTTTCTAAAATTAGCAAACTTGTACATTAAAAAATATCTAGATACATGTGTATCTAGATCAAATTTGATCAAACCTGCAAAGAGATTAATTTGAACGCTGCAAGTACCTTCTAAATGTTTATAATGGGTTGGCTTTGAGAGCGTCATTTTGACTCCCGGTCCCGGTCACACTGCATCCCTTAAATTTAAACATTTAAAAAAAATGTAATTTTGAATATTAAAAAGATCATAAAAAATATTGACATGTAAGCAATGATGTATACTATCAAATCTGCAAAGTCTCAATGCCAAATATAGTGTACTCTACTCTACACAAAAAAGACAAGATTATAGATGTGTGAATAGTGCACCTTTAAACCTAGTCAGATTTTATATTTTTTGTGTAGCCCGGAGTACAAAACATTTTGTAGTAAGATATTACACATTTGAACTATACATCATTATCTATGTACATATTTTTTCAGAAACTTTTGAAACTTAAAATTGTCATTTTTAAAATTTTAAAATAAAGAGCTCCAGCTTGGGCACCAAATTCATTATCTGGTTGGCTTTGCTCTACCAACACGGCAACACCGTACCTGCAATTGGTACTGTCAATACCTGTTGCCATACCTGAAATTGGTACTATCAATACCTCGATGCATGGTCAGATATGCGTCGGTGGATTCTGCAGTTTTTTAGGAAGTGATATAATAGCCATTCCACTATAGTACCTGCATCACATCCATCGCAAGGGATTCGGTATTTTTTATTGCAAGGAGAAGGTGCCAGCCAAGCGAAAAAAATATGCACATGCACCTGCCCTCTTGCAAGTGCTGTTTTAACACCTGCTATACTGAGCTTAGCTTGGAGATTATGTACTACTTCAGCAGCTAAGCAAAGATATTGGTAGTCGATGAAGAAAGTTGGGGTCAGTCGGAAAATGATCTCCACTATGCACATTATCAAGTTATCAATTCATAAGCTAGATCACTAATAAGCCAGTTGGTACTAACTGACTGTCAGCCACATGCATGAGTTGAGGGGTTGAACCAAAAAATGCAGTGACAATTTACTAAATTACAAACAGATCGGAACGCCCCAGTTTCGACTTCCACAAGTTGGAAGGAGGCCCAATTCCATCGTCCTCTTCCGGCAGATAAAGCCTTCAGAGTCTGAGGCGATGCCCGCCCTCACCAACACTATGCACGCCCTGGCAGCGATGCTGCCACTGGACCGACGGCTACCCCCTCAATGTCCTCCTCTACCTCTCTCTCCTCTACAGCGTTTTCAACCTCAGAGCCCGCCCTGGTGCTGGACGAGGTCTGTGGGCGCTGTCGCGCTGTCCCTCCTCAGCTCTACTGCCGGCTCACCGCTCCGCCTCCTCCCAGTGAAGGCCATCGTGACCTTCCCTCCTGTTGCCTCTAGCCGATGCTGGGCTTCCTCCGCCGCCGGCTGGCCACTCTACCACGACCACTTTTGCGTCGCCGGCAAGCTTCTCGAAATGTTTTATTTTCTTATCTGTGGACGATGGGCGAAGCGGTACGGTGGTCTAAGTGATTTGGTGGGAGGGCATCGGACAAAAGCGTACTTTTTGTGGATTGAAAGTGTACTTGTGACAGCCACCATATCTATAATAATATTATTAGTAGAGATAATGGGTAGATTAATTTCACAAACGTCTCTTGGAAAACTCTCTAGAAAAACATCTCTTAAAAACTATAGCCAAGTTGAGGTTAAGCATACACGCTTGGAGCAGCTACACCTAGCTTGTAATCTTCGGTCAAACTGCTTGACTTGATTCCTGCTGCGTAAGTGGGGTGACCAACAATGATGGATTAGCCTGAAGAATACTGCTCGTGTGCATGATCAGGAGCTGCACCGCAGCGTCAATGATGCCTTGCCTACGCACGCGCCTCTGGTGCAGGATGCTTCATCGAGTCGAGTCGCCGTGCGGCATACATCTCACACCACGCAGGTGGGCGTTAACTGAATCCAAGTTCAGGTTAAAGCTGTCATGGGAGAGCTTCAAGAACGGAATTCACACCGCAGATCGAGTCCGACATCGGGGGCCTCTTGTAGTCCAGCGTCTCCACCGTCCATGACCTATTTGTCCACCCCGACCCCTATGCCTCTGTCCTGCTTGCTCCCCCGGCGTCTCCATCCCCGTAATATACTTGCTCCTCCGCACGCCCCATGCCGATGGCGCAGTCTGTCGGCCCCACGACACATATGTAGGGTCGACCATGGCTGGGCTCACCCAACGCGGGCCAATCGACCCTCGCGAGCTTGGTCACGGTGCTGACCATGCCGGCGATGGCCAGAGAACGTCCAAAACAGCCTCACCATCCATAGTCTACGCTGCAGCAAAATCGCATGTGAGCCACGATTGCTGATTCAAGCGAACAACAAATCAATCCTGAGGCAACGCATACTGCAAAGCCAAGCACCGACCGCGGGGTGTTCCGGTCAAGGGATATTCTGTTTCGCTGGCTGGAGGAGGGCGGGAGCTCAAGTGACCAGAGATAGAGATGGTTGGCGGCGGCAGGCGGCTTATGTTCTCATCGGGAGGAAGGGTCTCTCGGGGAGAGAGGAGAATATTTTCTTTTATGTGGACAATGGGCGAAGCGGTACGCAGTTTAAGTGATTTGGTGGGAGGGTATGACCAAAGCGTACTCTTGGTGGACGGAAACGTATTTTGCGACCACCATGGACCATACCTGTAGCAATATTATTAGTAGAGATAAAGTCTTTGTTCATGGTAAGACACATCATAGCATCGACCTTATAAAAAAAGTAAAAGTGGGCATAACTAAGGGTGATTCGAATCCAGCACCACTTGGTACAGGTGGAGATGACTTCATCACTGCGTCATGCCTGTCTTCACTCATAGTATTTTAATAAAATAAAATAATTCTCAAGTGGTTGCCATGTATGGTACCAACTACGAAGTAGAAAACAAATGTATGGCCATGTCCATCCGATTCTGTTGCGCAAATTGACAACCACAATCCCTGGTCTGCAAGTAGTCGATCTCGTCACGCTCTGGCGGGGAAACTAGAGCGGGGATTGGTAGGTCCAAATTCAGAAGAGCTACACTATAGTATTCCATAGTATAGATTTTCGAACTAGCTGTACGATAGATTCAGCAGGACACGTCAGGTGAGCCTGGAAATCATACCGCGTGTGTCACGTTTCTGGATGAAGAAACAAGTGCTGAGTGTAGCTCGATTTATTTAATTATTTGCACTCTCGGCAGTCGGCACTGTTGGGATCTCACTCGCGATCGTCAATAAGCACATATCCTTGTCCCATGCTACGATCGGATCCGAGAACAGCTCACTGCGACAATGCCAATGCAATCATGCAACCCTATTAATAAACCAGACTAAACCACACAAATTTATGGCCGTATTTACATTTTCTCCGATGAAGTATTGGTAGCCTGGGTCTCTTCTGAGATCCGGGGGCAGGCCCTAGGGGGTATGGCCATGGAGACATGAGTCTAGAGTTAACTTGTCTATACTACGTTCGGTTGGCTGAGTCGCATCGTTGGGAATATAGAAACACCTTTGATTAGTCCTTGCATGCTCATATATAGAGCCTGTTCGGATTCCCACCTCTCCGCTCCACTCCCCGGAGCATGTGAAGCTCAGTTTTGGTCGCTCCGGGAAAATGAGCGTCAGCTCCTTCCGCTCCGGGAGCTCAGCCGAGGAGCGGAGAGGTTCCGAACACTCTCATAGTCTCATATCTTGTCCTTTTGTTCATGTCACCTTACAGAGTAGTTAGCATAAAATTATCACATTTGAGGCTAAATTTATTGTTTGATATCACTTTATATTTTTTATTAAACTTTACCTTTTTTTTTGCAATTTTTTGTAGTTCAAACAAATAGTCAACTAAACTCAAATTGACAGTTGAACTGACAGTGGGGTCGCTGAGGTAGCTAAAAGTAGACCATTTGCTGAGTGTACATAGCCCCCCCATGTGAACCATATTAAAAAAAATCTAAAATAAACCACGTTTCTTTCCCACTGCCCCGTCGGTGAGCCTAGTAGTGCGCCGCCGACTTGGATCCCCGGCCACCGGCTTGGCTCTGGCTGCCGGACTGCGTATCCGTTGCCGTGGAAGACCGACGGCCAGGACCTAAGCCTCCGCCGCGCTGGCTAGATCCATGCTAGAATTGTATTAAGCGGAAACTTTAATACTTGTGTGGTTTATGAACAAACACCGTGTCCCTAGTACGCCTCTATGGACTAGCTCATTGATTAATGATGGTTAAGGTTTGCTAACCAAAGACATGAGTTGTCAATTAATAATGAGATCATGTCATTAGGAGAATGATGTGATGGACAAACCCAAATAAAACACATCAATTAGATCGTGTCATTGTGTTCATCTTTGCGAAGCTTTTTCCTATGTCAAGTATTGTATTCCTTAGACCATGAGATAATGCAGCTCCCTAGTGTCGGAAGAGAGCTTTGAGGTTATCAAACGTCATCCTATGAAAGGGTGATCATAAAGGTGCCTCTCGGGTGATCGGAAAGTACTTGTTGGGTTGTATGTATCGAGATGGAATTTGTCCCTCCCGAGTTAGAGAGATATACTTTGGGCCCACTCGATAATCGATATCAACACCGCTTGCAAGCACGTGGTTAAGGAGTTAATCACAAAGTGATATCGGATTACGGAACGAGTAAAGTACTTGCTGTGAACGAGATTGAACTAGGTATGTCGATACCGACGATCGAATCTCGGGCAAGTAAATTATCGCGTGACGAAGGGAATACATATACGGGATTAATTGAATCCTGGCATCGTGGTTCATCTGATATGATCATCGATGAATATGTGGGAGTCAATATGGGTTTCCAGATCCCGCTATTGATTATTGATAGAAGATCATGTCTGCATATTCTCGAACCCATAGGGTCACACACTTAATGTGTATCGATGCTAGGATAGAATGGATAATTGGTTAATGAGTTTTTTGTTCGGAGTCTCGGATGAGATCGCGGACATCACGAGAGGTTCCACAATGGTCCGGAGAATAAGATTCATATAAAGGAAAGTAGTTTTTGGATTCTGGAAAAGTTTTGGAGTTTATCGGTATTGTATCGGAGTGTTCTAGAAGGTTCCAGAGTGGGGCCTGCATGGGCCCACTTGACGGAGGCCTGCGTGGGCCCGAGGGGAAGTGTCCTGGCCACTTGGGCCAGGCGTACCATGCCCCAAAGGGCCCAGTCGGCCAAGCCCAAAGGGAAACCCTAGGGCAAATGTTCTAGAAGGATGGGGAAAACTTGCCCCCCACTCCTCCCCCTTTGGCCGCCGGCCTAAGGCTTGGAGGAGGGGCCAAGCTGGCCGCCCAGCCTCCTATTTAAGGAAGGGCTGGGGCGCAGCCTCCCTCTCTCCCAACCCTAGCCGTCGGCTCAATTGCTGCCCTCTACTTCTCTCTCTCTCGCGACTGCACATAGGCGAAGCCCTGCTGCAAAAATTCTCCACCATAAGTGAAAGAGCATGGAGCCCCCATGTGTAGTTTTGGTAACTAATGACAATCTCTATGGACTAATGTTTGCATTGAGTTATATTTGTAGGTCATGTCCATAGACAATGCTTGAACCATATGTTGGCTTCAAGGTTGTAAGAAGGATCAAATGAAGAACTTTAAGTGATGACCAATGTGTTATTCAAGGAAATATCGGAAGAATGGTCATATGAGAATTGAGCTTATTGCAACTATGTCTTGAAGAATATAATTGAGTGGACATTTGTGTTTACCTTCAAGACATCATCATCATGAAGGAAGAAGGAAGGATACAAGGTTGATCAAGTCAAAGTGCAAAGATGGGATTCAAGTTGATCAACTCTCAAAGCATACATAATGTATCGAGTGGGATCTTGTGATCTTGGGCTAGGATATTATTAAGTGGTGATCGTATTCATGGATGAGAAGTCAAGTTCAATATGTGCCATCTCAAGGAGATTATATGCTTGATGCATGTATTCTATTTGGTGGTAATGGCTATGTGAAGATATTCCTAAGAGAGTCTTTCCCATATTGATTTATGGGGGAGCAATCCACAAGACTTCATCAAGCTAGCGCAATCAAGAAAGGAATTCCATCTTGAGGTGGAAAAGATCATCTTCATCAAGCTCAAGTGGAATACACAAGGCAAAGGTTTGTTCTTGATAGGTTTTCTCTTCTACCGGTCTCGTGTGTTAGTTTGGAGACCGGGTTATTGGATTGGTAGCCGTACTATCAAGAGGGGTTCTCGAGTGAGTAACTTAACCGCATCGTTCGAAGAGAGCTCAAACCTTTGCATATTTGCCATCATCTTTCTTGGTTCTTATTTGGCTTTTATCCATGTGAGGTTTTAGAGCTTGTGGTTAATTCCATGACAAGCTCTAACTCATCAAAAACGGATTTTGGATGAAATTCTTATTGAGTTTTTGATGTTGATGGTTTTGTCGGTTCATCTCTTATAGATAGGTCAAACCTTTCATCATTTGGTTTTATCCTCCCTTGTTGGACTATGATGTTTCTATGCATATACTTATAGAGCTCGTTGTTATGATTCCAACGAGCTCAAGATCATCAAAAAATGGAGTCCGGATGCTCAAGTTATTGTCGTTTTCGTGTTGGTGTTCCTGCCAGTTTTTGGTGGCCGGAGTCTCCGGCCCGAGACACAAAGTCTCCGGCCCAACTCCGGCCTGGCACCTGATTCGTCCGTCCTAAGGCCTCCGAATGACCCCGGGGCACCGAAGACTCCGGCCCCCAAGGCTGGAGACTCCGGGGTAAGTGCCCAGCAACGGCTAGTTTTCGTGGGGGACCTATATAAGGCCCCCTTCTTCCTCCTTGGGCTGGTGGCTTCCTATTCTCTCTCTCCTCCATTGTTGACCTTGAAGCTTTGCTCTCTCTCCCTCTCCCTCCCATGATTCTTGCATCTTCTTGAGGGAAAAGAGAGAGGAGATCTAGATCTATCTTTCCACCAATCAAAATCTCCTCTAAGTGAGGGGAACCTATTGGATCTAGATCTTGGAGTTCTTTGTGGATTTCCTTTGTTCTTCCTCTCATATTCCTCCATAGCATTTGTTGCTTTGGTAGAATTTGGGAGAGAAGGATTTGAGCACTTTGTGTGCTCTTGCCATTGCATTTGGTGCATCGGTTTGAGTTCTCCTTGGAGATTCGGGTAAGTGGAAGTTGTGAGCTTATTACTCTTGGGTTCTTGGAACCCTAAACAGCTTAGTGGCCTTTGTGGCATATACTTGGGGCCTCCAATTAAGTTTTGTAGATTCCCCAACCTTTGTGGTGCCTTTGTGGCGATTCTTGGAAGCCTCCAATTAAGTTGTGGAGATTGCCCCAAGCTTGTACGGGTTCGGTGACCGCCCTCAAGTGTCCCATAGTGGATCGTGGCATCTTGCTTTGTGCGAGGGCGCGAGGAGAATAAGGTGAGCCTTTGTGGCGTTCGGTGCGTAGCGTGCCTCCGCATCTTGAGGTGAGCCTTTGTGGCATTTGGTGAGCATTGTGCTACCACATCTCAAGGTGAGGCCTTTGTGGCGTTCGGAGTGCATTAAGCCGCCACACCTCTCCAACGGAGACTAGCTTCCTTGGAAGTGAACTTCGGGATACATCTTCGTCTCCTTCGTGCCTCCGTAACTCTTATCCGAGCTCCACTACTTATGCACTTTACATTTGTGATAGCCATCGTGCTTGAAGTTATATATCTTGCTATCACCTTGCTACTTGTCTTGCTTAGCATAAGTTGTTGGTGCACATAGGTGAGCCTAGTCTATTTAGGTTTTGTAAGCTTGACAAATTAAACGCTAGTTTATTTCCGCATTTGTTCAAGCCTTTCGTAAAAGTTTTAATTGCCTATTCACCCTCCCTCTAGGTGACATCCGTGTCCTTTCAATTGGTATCAGAGCTAGGTCTCTCATTTTAGGCTTCACCGCATTGAGAGCAAAGATGTCGGCTAGGGGATTAGTGCACAATGACACTTTTACATTCGATGGCACAAATTATGATATATGGAAAATTCACATGCTTAATTATTTTCGAGTCATGGACCCAACTATGGAGCAAATTGTGGATACAAGTTTTTCTCCTCCAAAGGATTCTCAAAATCTATCTTTAGAGGATGAGAAAAACTTGCATCTCAATGCTCAAGCTACTCATATGATTGTTAATGCTTTGAGCGATGTAGTTATCTTCTCAATCAAGCCTTTTCGGAGCGCTCATGAGTTATGGACAAAGCTTCAAGAAAAATATGATGTGTCAAAGATTATTGAGGATGATTGTATTCCTTCCACTTCCGGTCAAAATGAACTTTCTTCCACTTCACCAAAGTGTGGCAAGACACAAGGTAATGATATGGTGAGTGGTGATGAAAATTGTAATATTGATAGTGAGCTTACTTTTGATAATCATTCATCTCGATCTCATTGCAATGCTTCATCTTTGGACTTAAAGACTTCTAGCACCATAAATGCTTTACATGCTTGTGTTAGTCCTTGCATATCATGTGTAAGTTGCTTAAATAAATCTCATGATGATATGCTTGTCTGTCTAGTGGCCATGATAAAAATGCCTCTATTTCCTCTAGTCTTTGTGTGGCTAACAATGTAGAGGAAACCGGAGATTCTATTGGCCAAGACAAAGTTTTGATTGTAGCTTCAAGTAATTCATCCTCATCATCATCTCTCGGTTCCCACATATGTCTTATGGCTAGGGATTCAAAGGTAACTCCTTCTTTGGAACCCACTATATCTAGTGATCATGAAGAAGAGGATGATTATGTTTCCTCTTTAAAAAAGAAGGGAGAAATAGTCTTTCATGCTATTGGTAAGAAGAAAATTGCTTGCTCTAACTTCGTTGATATTTTGGTTGCTGCTATTGAGAGCAATAAAATTATTGATGAGCTTCAATCTCATGATGAAGAGCAAGAAGAAACTATTGAGAATCTTCATAGTCTTGCCAATGATTTTAAAAAGACTCTTTTAAAAGAACAAAGCACCAATGAAGCTCTTGAGGAGAATTTTGCTCTAGAATTGTCTAGAGTAAAGGAAACCCATGATAGAGCTCTTGAGGTGGCAAATGATTTAAAATTAAAAAATGATAAGCTTGTTTTTGTTAATGCTAAACTTCTTGAGGATGTTGAGCACCTCAAAAATGGCTCTAGGGACATTGAGAGTGTGCTCACCAAACTCACCGAGTCACATGAGCAACTAAAAGCTTCTTATTTAAAAGAGTGTTCCAAGTTGCCTTTTTCTCTTTCGGTTAATCATGATGCTTGTGCTACTAACTCTACTTCTTGTGAAGCATCTATCTTGAAGGAGAATGTTGAGCTAAGGGCTCAACTTGAGTTGCTAACTAGCAAGTATGGGATATTGGAAGAAAGTCATGAAAAGCTATCTAGCTCTAATGAGGATCTTCTAGTGTCCCATGCTCGCCTAAAGTTAGCTTATGAGGATATGTCTACAAAGGTAACATCTTGTGAACCTCATGTGGTCACTAGCACTACTTCCCAAAATGCTATATTGCCATGTGCTAGTCCTCGTAATTCATCCACTCATACTATTGCTACATCTTGTGATGAATTACTCTCCTTGCCTTGTTGCTCTAACAATATAGCTTCTACTTCCTCTAGTACTTGTGTTGTAACTAACCATGTAGAGGAAATTAAAGAGCTCGAGGCCCAAGTCACTTTGTTGAAGAAAGACTTGGTAAAAAGTCATGAAGGGAAGTCCAAACTTGACAAGATGTTGAGTGCGCAAAAATCCCCCAATGACAAGAGTGGACTTGGATTTATCTCCAACAATAAGAAGAAGTCCAAAATCTTCAACAAGAAGAAGGGCCAAGAGCAAGTCAAGGATCTGGCCAAGATTGTTTGCTTCAAGTGCAAAATTGAAGGGCATCATGTTAGGTCTTGCCCATTGAAGAAGAAGCATCTAAGTGAGAAGCAAAAAGGGAAGCGGCCTCAAGCTCAAACTCAAGTTCTTCCTCAAGATGAATAAAAGCTACCTCCTAAGAAGAATCAACCCAATGCTCTCATTGTGGAGAAATCAAATGAGAAGAAAGGAAAGATAAGATCTTGCTACATATGCCGTGAGAAGGGTCACCTTTCTTCTACATGCTCTATTGGTAACTCATCCAACCCTATCATAATCGATGATGCTTATTCACTTTGTAAGGATAAGGTTGGAAATGTGTTTGCCAAATTTGTTGGTACTCAAAGTGGTGTCAAGAAAAGAACCATTTGGGTTGCCAAACCTATTGTGACTAACCTCTTAGGACCCAACTTGGTTGGGGACCAACAAGCCAAAACTTGATCAATAGGTGTTTAATGGAGGGCATTGGAGACTTGGCTATATCATGAAGAATTAAGGGATCTTCATTAATTATATTGTCTCAAGTCAAGTCAATTGGATTATCTTATTTCTATCATATATCCATTGTTCCTCCTTGCGGTAACATGTATTCAACTTATCTACATTGAAAGTTACTCGCCCCTTCGCATGTGTGTGGTTTTGTATCTTGCATGTGTTTGTATATGTTGTGCTCCCTAAATGCTTTATTTTGAGTAATCAAGTATGTGCATGTTGGTTTGCACACCATGTATGGTTGTTATCGTTGAGCCCATTGCATCTTGATCTATCTTACTTGGCTCTTGTGAGTGATTAATAGACCATCTCATTTTGGGGGAGTGATATGCTTTGGCACTTCACAATCCTAAAAATGTGTGTACATGAGGAATACCACTTAGTGTTGATATTTAAAGATTATCTAGTCTCTATGTGGTATGTCATTTTCATGAGAAATTCAAATTCTATAATGTCCATTAATCATCTTGTTGGATTCTATTTGCCTCTTGTTGGTAAAGTTTAATTTTCTAGGTTTGGAGATTCCATTGGTTCTACCCCGGAGACTCCGTTGGTTCTACCCCGGAGACTCTGGTGGTTCTACTCCGGAGACTCCGGTGGTTCAACCCCGGAGACTCCGGCCCCCCTCGGAATTTCCGGGCCCTATGGAAATTGACTTTAACAACTTATTTGAAAATTAGTTTTATCACATTATGGGGGAGTATTGTGCTTTGTGCATATTACAAATCCATGAAATGTGTATATTTGAGGTTGTGTCACATAGTGTTGATATTATAAATTATCTTGCTTCTATGTGGCATGTATTCTCGAACAAGTTCCAATTTGCCAAATTGTTTTATTGCTCTTGTTTTGGATCTTATTTGTGAGATACTTTCTTGGTAGGGTTTTCCTAAATTGTGGAATACTACATTAAAGTTGGAAAACCATTTGCTTCAAGTTATCCTAATCATTGCTTTGCGTGATTATTTAACTATTTGAGTCTATCAAGAATATCTTTGTTTGGCATGGTGCTTAATTCTTATCCTTTTCATATGCTTTTGTTGTGAAGATGATCTTGGGTTTATGTGTAAACTACCACCAGAAATAACTCCAAATACCTCTTCTCCTTGGACAATTGGTACTCTATCATGTGGTATATTTATATTGATCATCTTTACTTTGGCTATTGCTTTTAATTGCCTTATCTCTCGCCAATAAATGTATTTGCTTTAACTCTCATTGTCTTTCTTGACTCTTGTGATTCCATTTGATTTTGTTGAACTTATTTTGTATTATTTCTATGTAGGTAGATGTGATGATCCCATTTGTGTGCATGTTGTATCCAAATGCAAAATCATAAATAATGCACTAATCTTGGGGGAGCTCTCCTATATTTGTTATAACACACTCTTGTGCTTATTTCAATTGGTATTGATTTTCGTTGGAAGATAAATCTTTTATTTTTGGTACTTAGTGTGCCATCATAAAAAGTGTGGAGAGTTTGGTTTGTTGTTGGAACCTTGCTCTCTTTGGGAGTTGCTTATCTCATTCCTTGTAATTTGTTTTTCACTCTTAAAATGAGATATGTCTTTGAGCATGTGTGTTTTAGTTATGCTTTATGCTCATTGGCTTTTGCTTGGTTCACTAGTTTAACTTTGGAGTCAATCTTGTGTTGATTTGATTCTTTGATATAATTTGGACAACCTTTTGTAGCTTCACAATTTCGTGTGCTCGCTTGTCCTTCTTGATGTTTTGTCCAAATTGTATCTCCTTTGGCTCTTGAAAGTCTTGTGCATGCATATTTACTAAATGTATATTGTATGGCATGTTTTTGCTTTCTTTGATCAAATATATAGGAGAAGCTCCATCAAATCCTAAATTGGCTAAGATGTGCATGAAATTCAATTATATATATATATGCACATATTTATGTGGAGTTTGTCCTATATGTTGTACTTTCTAACTACTTTGGACCCAATGAGTTTGGGGACCATCTTGTACTTGAACTTTGTTTTAGGTACATGGAGATATATTGGTGCTTATCTCAATAATAAGGATGAAGTGGTGACTAAATGATAATTTGAGGCAAGCTAGGATTATTGAAGAACTCCTATCTACAACATCCTACCTTTAATATCTCGGTAACAAGTATCTTTTTATGCATACTTTTCTAGCGTCCAACCTTGTGTAGGTTGTTTCTTGGCATGGATATCTTTATTTGATAATCATGTGGTTCTTGCAAAGAGTCTAATGAAACCTCTTTATTGCAAATGTGAGCAAGTTGATATGAGGACATATTATTGGGAACATATAAAAATCATGCTCATGATTCTCCTATCCCATATATGTCAACTTAGCAATCTTTTTGCATATCAATTCCTCAATAAGCTCACATGTGCAATATTGATGAAATTGCAAATTTATTTCTTCCGTTTGGTATCCTTTGTTTTGATACTTGTTGTTTTTATCAAATCATCCCAACTATCTTCTTTCCCTTGTTGATATTTGCGATGTCTTTGACATGTTTGTGGTTGAAGTTCATAAATATACAATAAGATAAATTGAGCCTTTGGCCATGCTTTAAAAGCAAAAAATATCATTGGTATATTGCATGACTTCATTTTGGATATCATGTTCTATTCTTAGTATCTATTTTGTGTGTACATGTTTCTTTGTGATAATTATCTTTGTGATATTGTCTACTTAGAAAGTTATACACATGAGAGATGATATCTCATTATTTGATATCTTATTTGAACCTTATGTGTTGGGATGGAATGCTAAGCAATATCATTCATTGAAGACTATGTGGATGCTCTATGCTTATCCTTGAATTAGTCTTATAATATGCTTTGTCATTCATATCACACATTCCTTTGGTTGAGCCTTTTAAAATGTTGTCCCTTGCTTGTTGCTCAACCATTTGTTTTATGCAAGTGTTAAGCTTAATTTCTTCTCTATGATCTCTTGCAAATGGTTGTGTTTTAAATGTTATTGAGGGAGTGAGGATTCCATGTTGTGCAAATTGTATTCAAATACAAACATTCCATTTTTTGCACGTACCTTGGGAAGCTTCCTCATTTCATTTTAAGCACCATTTTGCGGTTATCATAGTATTTGACTTCACTTGGTATCATTTTGTTTTGAATAATATTGAGGGAGTGATGATTCCATGTTTGTGAACCTTATACTTTAATTCAAATAGAATATTTTGTGCACAAACCTTGGGGAGCTTCCTCATATTATTTAGAGCACCCTTTTGGTCTTATCATAATATATTTATTCAATTTGTTCTTTGGATCGATTGATTGCTCTCTTCATTTGTTGAAGTTTATCCACCATGTGATCTTATTTTATTTGCAATCTTTGATCCTCAATATAGGCCGATTTCCTCCGAGTTTTCATATTTGGATATGTGCATATGTTTTCAATTATACTTTTGGTTTAGGCCTTCTAAGTTTTTCCGCCCATTTTGGCAATTGGTGCCAATGGGGGAGAAGTTTCGAGGGTTTAAAGGGAATCGGGTTTTATGCTTTGGTTTTGTTCTTAAGCATTTGCCTTTCATGCTTTGCATGGTTGAGTATATAGAGGAAACTCTACCAACAACCTTAGTTGGCAATATATGCAATGAAATCAAGATCATTCACACGTGCATAGATTGTGGGGGAGTTTGCTCTATATATGGTGGTTTTACTAACATCACATACTTTTGTAGTATTTGATTTTAGTGCAACCATTTTGGTTCTTTAAATTCATTATATAAACCCTCTCAAAGAGATTGTCATCAATTACCAAAATGGGGGAGATTGAAAGAGCATGGAGCCCCCATGTGTGGTTTTGGTAATTAATGACAATCTCTATGGACTAATGTTTGCATTGAGTTATATTTGTAGGTCATGTCCATAGACAATGCTTGAACCATATGTTGGCTTCAAGGTTGTAAGAAGGATCAAATGAAGAACTTTAAGTAATGACCAATGTGTTATTCAAGGAAATATCGGAAGAATGGTCATATGAGAATTGAGCTTATTGCAACTATGTCTTGAAGAATATAATTGAGTGGACATTTGTGTTTACCTTCAAGACATCATCATCATGAAGGAAGAAGGAAGGCTACAAGGTTGATCAAGTCAAAGTGCAAAGATGGGATTCAAGTTGATCAACTCTCAAAGCATACATAATGTATCGAGTGGGATCTTGTGATCTTGGGCTAGGATATTATTAAGTGGTGATCGTCTTCATGGATGAGAAGTCAAGTTCAAGATGTGCCATCTCAAGGAGATTATATGCTTGATGCATGTATTCTATTTGGTGGTAATGCCTATGTGAAGATATTCCTAAGAGAGTCTTTCCCATATTGATTTATGGGGGAGCAATTCACAAGACTTCATCAAGCTAGTGCAATCAAGAAAGGAATTCCATCTTGAGGTGGAAAATATAGTCTTCATCAAGCTCAAGTGGAATACACAAGGCAAAGGTTTGTTCTTGATAGGGTTTCTCTTCTACCGGTCTCGTGTGTTAGTTTGGAGACCGGGTTATAGGATTGGTAGCCGTACTATCAAGAGAGGCTCTCGAGTGAGTAACTTAACCGCATCGTTCGAAGAGAGCTCAAACCTTTGCATATTTGCCATCATCTTTCTTGGTTCTTATTTGGATTTTATCCATGTGAGGTTTTAGAGCTTGTGGTTAATTCCATGACAAGCTCTAACTCATCAAAAACGGATTTTGGATGAAATTCTTATTGAGTTTTTGATGTTGATGGTTTTGCCGGTTCATCTCTTATAGATAGGTCAAACCTTTCATCATTTGGTTTTATCCTCCCTTTTTGGACTATGATGTTTCTATGCATATACTTATAGAGCTCGTTGTTGTGATTCCAACGAGCTCAAGATCATCAAAAACGGAGTCTGGATGCTCAAGTTATTGTCGTTTTCGTGTTGGTGTTCCTGCCAGTTTTTGGGTGGCCGGAGTCTCCGGCCCGAGACGCAAAGTCTCTGGCCCAACTCTGGCCTGGCACCTGATTCGTCCGTCCTAAGGCCCCCGAATGACCCCGGGGCACCGGAGACTCCGGCCCCCAAGGCCGGAGACTCCGGGGTAAGTGCCCAGCAACGGCTAGTTTTCGTGGGGGACCTATATAAGGCCCCCTTCTTCCTCCTTGGGCTGGTGGCTTCCTATTCTCTCTCTCCTCCATTGTTGACCTTGAAGCTTTGCTCTCTCTCCCTCTCCCTCCCATGATTCTTGCATCTTCTTGAGGGAAAAGAGAGAGGAGATCTAGATCTATCTTTCCACCAATCAAAATCTCCTCTAAGTGAGGGGAACCTATTGGATCTAGATCTTGGAGTTCTTTGTGGATTTCCTTTGTTCTTCCTCTCATATTCCTCCATAGCATTTGTTGCTTTGGTAGAATTTGGGAGAGAAGGATTTGAGCACTTTATGTGCTCTTGCCATTGCATTTGGTGCATCGGTTTGAGTTCTCCTTGGAGATTCGGGTAAGTGGAAGTTGTGAGCTTATTACTCTTGGGTTCTTGGAACCCTAGACGGCTTAGTGGCCTTTGTGGCATATACTTGGGGCCTCCAATTAAGTTGTGGAGATTCCCCAACCTTTGTGGTGCCTTTGTGGCGATTCTTGGGAGCCTCCAATTAAGTTGTGGAGATTGCCCCAAGCTTGTACGGGTTCGGTGACCACCCTCAAGTGTCCCATAGTGGATCATGGCATCTTGCTTTGTGCGAGGGCGCGAGGAGAATAAAGAGCCTTTGTGGCATTCGGTGCGTAGCGTGCCTCCGCATCTTGAGGTGAGCCTTTGTGGCATTTGGTGAGCATTGTGCTACCACATCTCAAGGTGAGGCCTTTGTGGCGTTCGGAGTGCATTAAGCCGCCACACCTCTCCAATGGAGACTAGCTTCCTTCGAAGTGAACTTCGGGATACATTTTCGTCTCCTTCGTGCCTCCGTAACTCTTATCCGAGCTCCACTACTTATGCACTTTACATTTGTGATAGCCATTGTGCTTGAAGTTATATATCTTGCTATCACCTTGCTACTTGTCTTGCTTAGCATAAGTTGTTGGTGCACATAGGTGAGCCTAGTCTATTTAGGTTTTGTAAGCTTGACAAATTAAACGCTAGTTTATTTCCGCATTTGTTCAAGCCTTTCGTAAAAGTTTTAATTACCTATTCACCCCCCTCTAGGCGATATTCGTGTCCTTTCAATAAGCACCACACCGTCGTGCTGCTGATCCAATCTATCTCTCCACCATACTTGCTGGACCAAGGAAGGAGGAGACATCGCTGCACCGTACGTGTGCATCTCTCGGAGGCGTCGCCACTTGCGGCGTTGGATCAGATCGGATCACAAGGAGGAGAAGGCTAGTACGACTACATCATCCACGTTCTGTTGAACGTTTCCACTGTGCAATTTCTTCAAGGGTATGAAGATCTCATCTCTCTCTCTCGTTGATTACATCTCCTAGATTAGATCTTGCCTTTCTTGTTCGCATCCGTAAGAAAATCTTTGATTTACTATGCTGCAAAACCCTTCAGTGGTATCAGATCTAGATCTATGCGTAGATGTGTTTCATGAGTAGAACACAACATGCTTGTTGTGGGCGTTGATGTTTTCTGTTGCAAACCTCTATGTTGCGTATTTCTTATGACGCGGCATAGTGAGATCAAAGCGGTCCAGGCCAACTTTACGCGACCTCGTTCGCGAGACCGGCTCCGCACTTGACGTGTGGCTTGTTCCACACATGCGGCTGGTGGATGCCAGTTTCTCTCACTATAGTAGTCATGATATTTACAACGGATGTTAGCAACCATAATATCACCGTTGTGGCTTTTCGTAGGTAAGAATCGTTCTTAACTTGTTACTCCCATAAGCCACGTAAAACATGCAACAACAAAGTAGAGGCGTCTAACTTGTTTTTGCAGGGAGTGTTTTGTAATATGGTATGGCCACAAGATGTGATGTGATATATGTGATGTATGCGATGATCATGTTTTGTAATATTTCACGACTTGCATGTCGATGAGTTCACAACCGGCAGGAGCCATATGGTTGTCTTTATTATTGTGTATGACCTGCGAGTCAACTTCTTATACGCCATGTAATAGCTTTACTTTATCGCTGAGCAGTTAGCAATAGTTATAGTTGCTATTCGTGGTGGAGGCAATCATGGTGGAGTGATGGAGATCATGCCGGCGTGCACAAGATGGAGATCATTGCGCAGAGATTGGCTATACCATGTCACATAAAATTATATGCATGAGATGTTTATTTTTATGTATCTTATTTTGCTTTGATCGCGACGGTAGCACTATAAGATGATTCCTCACTTAAAGATCAAGATAAAATTGTGTTCTCCCCTCGTATGCACCGTTGCGAAAGTTCGTCGTTTTGAAGCATCTCGTGATGATCGGGTGCTATAAACTCTACGTTCACATACAACGGGTGTAAGCAAGTTTTGCACATGCGGAAATACTTGGGTTTGACTTGACGAGCCTAGCATGTATAGACATGGCCTCGGAACACACGAACCGAAAGGTTAAACATGAGTCATATGAATGATATGATCGACACTTTGTTGTCCACCATTGAAACCACATCTCTTCTCGTAAAGATCGGATTAGGTGTGGTGAATTTGGATCGTGTTCACTAAACAACTTGAGGGATGTTGAATTTAGTGGGAGTTCATCTAGTAATTTGATTAAGTTGAACTAGTTATTATGAATATAGTCTAAATTGTACTTGCAAATGTTGTAGATCAAATGGCTAAATCCAAATCCAACTTCAACTTCAACGTGTTTGCTGAGAAAGAAAAGCTTAAAAATAATGGGTCTAACTTCACCAACTGGTTCCGCAATCTGAGGATCATTCTCGCTGGCGGACTAAAGGCTTATGTACTTGAGGAAGCGCTAGGTAACCCCCCTGCTGCAACAGCGAAAACTGAAGAACTTGCTGACTTCAATTCTCGCAGAGATGATTATGATGCAATTATGAGTACCATGTTGTTTTCTATGGAACCGGAACTTCAAAATCGTTTTGAGAAGTACCGTGGGCCTTATGAGATACTTGAGGAACTGAAAACCATGTTTCAGACTCAAGCCCGTTCTGAGAGATATGAGATCTCTGAGAAGTTCTTTAACTACAAAATGGAGGAAGGGAGTTCCGTTAGTGAGCACGCCATTAAGATGTCGGGCTACATTCAACGCCTTGAGCAACTGGACTGCAAGATTTCAGAAGAGCTCAAGATCGACAGAGTTCTGCAATCACTCCCTCCTAGCTACAAAGGCTTTGTAGTTACTCACAATCAAATTGGTTCCACTAATACGATCACTGAGCTCTTCGCTAAGCTGAAAGCTGCGGAGGTGGATAGCAAGAAAGATAATCATGTGTTGATGGTCAACAAGACCACTAGCTTTAAGAAAGCTAAGGGTGCAAAGGGATCCTTCAAGAAAGGCAGCGGCAAGCGCGTTGCCCCTACTGAGAAGAAGCTCAAGTCTGGTCCTAAGGCGGACGTTGAGTGCTTCTATTGCAAGGACAAGGGTCACAGGAAATGCAACTGTCCGAAGTACTTAGCGGACAAGAAGGCTGGCACCATCAAAGGTGTATTTGATATACATGTTATTGATGTCTACCTTACTATCGCTCGTTGTAGTGCCTGGGTATATGATACTGGTTCAGTTGCTAATATTTGTAACTCGAAACAGGAGCTACGGAATGGACGGCGGCTAGCAAGGGATGAGGTAACGATGCGCGTCGGCAATGGATCAAAAGTTGACGTGATGGCCGTCGGCACGCTCTTCTTAGTTCTATCTTCGGGATTAGTTTTAAACCTTAATAAGTGTTATTATGTGTCTGCATTGAGCATGAGCATTATATCTGGATCGTGTTTATTGCAAGACGGTTATTCATTTAAATCTGAGAATAATGGCTGTTCTATTTATATGAATAACATCTTTTATGGTCATGCACCTGTCGTGAATGGTTTATTTCTTCTGAATCTTGAAAGCAATGAAACACACATCCATAACATTGAGCCTAAAAGATGCAAAGTAGATAGTGATAATCCAACTTATTTGTGGCACTACCGTCTAGGTCATATTGGCATAAAATGCATGAAGAAACTCCATTCTGATGGACTTTTGGAGTCTCTTGATTTTGAATTATTTGACACGTGTGAGCCATGCCTCATGGACAAGATGATCAAAACCCCGTTCTCCGGAATAATGGAGCGAGCAACGGACTTATTGGAAATCATACATACCGATGTGTGCGGACCAATGAGTATTTCGACGCGCGGTGGATATCGCTATTTTCTCACTTTTACTGATGACTTAAGTAGATATAGGTATGTCTATTTAATGAAACATAAATCTGAAACGTTTGAAAAGTTCAAAAAAATTTAGAACGAAGTGGAAAACCATCGTAACAGGAAAATTAAATTTCTGCGATCCGATCGTGGAGGTGAATATTTGAGTTATGATTTTCTCACACATCTTAAAGCAAGCGGAATCGTTTCGCAACTCACGCCACCTGGAACACCACAGCGCAATGGTGTGTCTGAACGCCGGAATCGAACTCTATTAGATACTAGTCATCAACCCGTGCACCCTGCACAGGCTAGCCATTTATAATAATAAAATATTAATCAAAGAAATATTATAGTTGTTAAAACACCTGAAGATAATTATTTATAACTTGTCGGTATAATTTTTTTTAGAAGTTTTGGCTTTTTCCACAAAGACATAATAGAATCATATGATCATATTTGCAATTAATCAGTCATGATTAGACTGTTTTACATGTATATTTTTCATTTTATTAGGATTTCACATTGTGGCGAGACCTTATACTTCTTACCAATGTGTACACATGATTTTTTTTTGCTTCAAATGACTCTAGCTTTTTAAATTAGAATATGTTGATTGTTTATTTTGTCACATATTGATGGAGACCGTCTCTAGTATTTAACTCTAGCTATCAGTTTTCATGTGAATATTTTATAGAAATTAACGCAAAATCGTCATATTTGTGAAATAATTGTATGGATGGTAGTATGATAATTCGACGAATGCATAACTCAGGCCGATGCTTATATGTTCTGTCTAGGAACATTTTATCAGTAGCTCAGAATTTATATTTGTGAAACTCTGGATAAGAGAGTAGTTGCGGTTGCGGCGCCATACTTTTCAGAGGCATGTCTGTGTGAGCAATTGATTGGAAAAATTGCATGCAGACTTGCAGAGTAACGTTGAATATATTACTATAGTTTTGAATACCGAGCTGCTCCTTTATGAATTTGTTAGGCCTAGATTACAATGGAGTACATTTTTATCAATCCGGCTGCTACTCTGTCTAAATGATTATATTCAAACGACAATGAATTAAACACTGCCAGTCATTCATGGAGATCACTGAGGCTTAGTAAAATTTAATGGATAGAATTAGGGAGATGTTTGTATACTGTATAGTACAGCGATGCGCATGTAGTGACATTCTTTTCTCTACCCAAACTCTTCCAGCACCACTCCACGATTCCGTTTCATCCAGCCTGTAGAGCCTACCACTGAGTGCCTCTAGTCAAGGTTGCAGCCCATGCATGCCCCAGCAACCGCGAGCATCTACACATCGATGCTCTGAAACTCCCCAACTCATCAAAATAAGAAAGAAGGTCAAGTTCAGCTCATGATTCATACCAGCCGTATGGAAATAGCGTTCTCCATCCAAACATTGGAGTAGATATCGGTGTACCCTTGATCCATGATTGATGTATTCCTGAGGCGACGCATAGCCCATCATATGGATTTCTGAACTCAAAATTCAATCGGGGTGCGGCCCTCGTAGCGATCAAAAGTCGTGCCGCGTCGAGGTCGCTTAACCTAGTGCCGCATCGAGCTTTCGACCTTGCCGGTGACGTCAAATATCAGGATGCATTTGTTGCGATTCCGCATATATGAGCGTCCTTTGAGATGTATTGTGGCAGCGATTGGATAAGAGTTAAGCCTCCAGAAATTGTTTGGTACTTTATCTGTAGGTGCCGTGTTGGACCCAAACAACATACGGCTGAAGATTAATATGTTCAGATTACCGATTCGTATGCTTCCGGGACTCCCGATAAAACTTCACGATCTGTTTGTTATCCTGGACGTAGAAGTTAGATCTAAAGGTTATTATCAAGTGTTTTCTAGGATTAACATGGAGGCTTCTATGGTGCCTCCAATTAGTAAAAACTAGACTAGATGATACCCCGCGCGTTTCTGCGGGACTTTTTCTGTAAGCATCTTCATCGAAAAGTATGCATAGAAAGTAAATAGGGCAATGAACATAATTTGGAGCAACTTCAAGGAAAAGTGTAAATTGCACAGAAAGAAAACGAAATATGACAAATAGACATCAACATGATATTTACATTAATCTCAAAAAAACATGATATTTACATTAATTTTATTACAAAGAATTGTTATTCTTGTGACATTCATGTCATAAATATTCATGCTGGCTTGTATGAGCACTGAAAAAAATTATCGAGTCACCAAGCAAGATATGAGCAGTCAGCAGATATATACGTCATGAACATCTGATATCTAAAAGGACATCGGAAAGCACCATGATAACATATACTATATGTGATCTAAAAAAATGCTAGGAAACAGTTATATACACAAACAGAGGTAAAAATAATTGAAGTATTAATTATGGCATGAAAAGTTGAGAACTACTCTAAAAGGAATACGACTATAGATTGTACCTTGTTTACAAAATTTTCCATCAACGACTCTTCTCTCTTTTCAATTCCAAATAAAGCAACAATTTAAGATTGAATCAGCAAGTGATAGTGGGATATCAATTTACATTAGTCGGATGATCCATGTAGCTAGCTAATATATTATGCTCAAATTCCATGATATCAACTTTCAGGTTATAGGAACTGAAACTAAACAATTTGTTACTTACCTAGTTGTGCTTGGTAATTGAGAAATGTAACTTTTTTTTTTGGAACCAACGGGCTCCCCCGTCGATTTCCAGTAAAGAAACCGCCCACAGTTATTACAAAGTAACATGCACATCGAAAGCTCCCAGGATAACCTAGGCAACTACCTACAGCATTCAGGTGAGCAAAATCGACAGTGCACCACGCCAAGTCCTAAGCACCTCAACACACCGAGCATAGTTTAAAAGCAACCACAGCACCATCGGCATTACAGACCAGCATCAGAACAAGAGGAAGGAAGAATAGGCAATAGCAAGCTTCAGCAGATTCTTGCCACCGTCGGCGCCCACCCATGCGACTTGGCATAGGCTTCTCGAATCACCATTTTAAGCTTCAGCACGCCCTCCTCAACCTTTTCTTGATCTTGATTTTTCTGCAACAATGCCCAACCATTAAGCACATTACATAGTCTGTATACCACATTTGCCGGGTCACTAACAATAGCTCTGTTGAAGCACACATCATTTCTAGTTTTCCAGAGCACCCAGCAAACAGCTGACGCTC